>OX381631.1:12531840-13803090 GCA_947459985.1 Diloba caeruleocephala
CTAAATTGATGAATTTTAAATACTTGACTAACGAAATATTTGCTGCCTCTTATTATTTTCAACATCCATCCATGGCGGTTACTATGTACCGTACGTAAGTAGTATTGCGTTCATTCAATATGCGCGGCGGCGCGGCGCATATGCAGCGCAGCAACGCAGTCTATATTTAACTATGACCGTCGCCGAAAAACAAGCGCACTTGCCGCATTTTGCCATGCGTCGCCCAAGTGCACTGTTTACACCCACTACACGTGCCATGTGGCAAAGCGGCGCGTGGCACCACAGGGCCTGGGAAGCGGGGGAGGCGCGGCATGGCCGCGGCGGCTTCCAAACTACTCGCTAGTTCATCAAATCAGCCAAAGGACGTTCACTGCTGAGCTGCTAACTCGCTAGTTACTAACTGATTACGCGCGATGCATCTTAAATAAAATGCCGATCTACACACACCGAGAGTACCGGAACATGGATATTACCATGAAAGTGTTGAAATATTATTATCCGCCTCTATCTCTATTGGCAGCCCAAGCAGGGCACGCCACGAGCGAGTGCTGTGCGATGTCCTGGTCGCTTTCACAATAGTGACATTGTGCCGTGGCCTCACGTCCTATCCTGTGCAGGTACGCACCGAAACAAGCGTGCCCAGTGAGCACCTGCGTCAGGCGCTCTATCCTTCTGAGCCAGGCTCCAAAGAGAGGCAGGACAGCCTCGAAGACGCGCTTGGTGCATCTTCAAGCGGTGACGCCAGTTTCCAAGTGCGCGCCGTCGAGCTAGCCGCCTCAGCCTGTCAGGGCTAAAGATCTAATGTATGATAATCACGACCATACGATAACAAGTGCCGAAGAACATAATCATCGAATTGTGAACGCGTTCCAAGTTATGGGTAGTAGTAGTAGGGCATGTAAAATTTATAAATATCTAACAGTCAGAACAGAAAATAAATAAATTTTGATAAATCGTCAATATTGGGACAGCGAGTCTATTCTTATATCAAGATGTTATCTGCAGCGAAAGTGCACATTTATGGGATGTAAGATGATAACTGGGTTATAAATGACAAAATCAACCAGTATCGGGGCCTGACATAGTGGTATCAACGTATTGGAGAGTATTCATCAAGAGAACTTTAACAAGAGGAAACAACTTGATAGAATCAGATACACGAAGAGCAAGAAAATTGAAAAATTTCGCTTTGCACAGTTTATTGGACCTCTGAGGTGGAAGGCCTGGTGACCTGAAATACAGGCTTCAGCCTAGTTTAGGCACCAGTCTCCCACAGTAATATATATATCTCATTTTCGGCAAAATGTCCTTTACGACAATTGAAATTAGTATCGATATGTATAAAATAAAGGTTGATGTTATGTTAATTTTAGGGTGCCAAAACTCGTCCTTCATTTACCTTCGATATATGTTCGATCGACATTCTTACCACAAAGGAATTGAAATTCCCATTGTGACGATACTCAAGCCGCTCGATCCTCGGTATGGATTTGGTTTTGACTCGGACGTACTCTACAATATCCTCGAACTTTGTAGCGAAATGCAGCCGTGAGACGTATGGCCAAGATATTTAGTAATACAACAGGACGCAACAGATCGGTTCAATCCAGTCGGTGCGGTATAGCACTGGCTCCGACAAGTGGATTTACTTCTTCTCAACCATAATGAAACCCTTCTAGTCACATTGCTTGTTTTCAACGGACCGAACGTCTGAAGGAAAAAACAGTAGAACCCCTATAGGATCACTCGTGTGTCTGTCTGCCCGTCTGTCACAGCCAATTTGCTCCGAATCTACTAGACCGATTAAGTTGAAATTTGGTACACATATGGATTTGTGCGACCCAAACACGTACGTGTAACGTAAATAAATGAAAATGGGGATCACTTTTGGGGGGCAATATAGAAAATTCAAGAATATAGTTTTGCAAACTGTACCGTGTAACATATTAAATGGAAGGGCTTGTTGCGAGGGTCTCAAATGTAAATTTAAAAAATAGATAGTTTTTAAGTTATTTTAGAAAGTAGAGGAAAATTTACCGGTCCTCCCCCCAATATCTGCGAAACTATTGAGGCTAAAATTTTGAAACAAATATTTATAATAGCTATTTACTTAGAGATGACAGGAAAACCTATAAGAAGTCTATGGTCTTAAAATGACATGGTAAATCTTTCAATATTGTGCGTACAAACTTACGTTTGTGGTTGTAATGTATGAGAAAACATGTTATTCAACAACGATGTTAAGTTTGTTCTTGAAATAAGTTATTGGCACAAGACCGAATACAATAATAGACAAAATATTCAGCAAATTCCGGAACCCTCTCCGCGCGAGTTCAACTCGCACTTGTTTTTTTTTTTTTGCTAAATCGCATTATTGCAACCTGTAGATATACCTTTCTAAAATATTTTCCATTAATAAAGTAAGACCTTATATGATTAATAAAAGATTCATATACAAGACAATTTTTGAATACTTACAGCCTGGTCTCGATTATACGTTTGAGTACTGGTAAAGTTATCTATTTTTTCATGATGTTCTAGCTGGTGCTGGTTTAACCTCTCCCGCATCACCGGACATCGCTTCTGATTGCAAGACTGAAAGTTCATCAGAAGGCTTTGTCATCACCGCATCATTATTATCTATGTGCAAACTAAGCTTAAACAAATCGCTAAATCGAATACTTAGTGTTGCTTCTTTTATAAACTGCGTGCAACTGCAACTGCATTAAATTTCAGTTATTTATACATTGACAAAAAACAACAATTAGGTACTACAGATATTTATATTTTGTTTCCATGAAAGACGATGTGTAGAAAAGAATTAACGCCATATGGGCCAACGTCATCAACATAGCCTATTATCCTATTGTAAGCATTTTTATTAGTATAGATTTAACGTCTGATCTTAACCCACTGTAAGATCAGGATTTGCTTTGGGTATCAAAATCTAAGTTTGTCCACTACTAATTTTTATGTTTATATCTACTTCAAGCTTTTTACATTAAATATAAGCAAGTTTTTACAGACAAACGTAATATTTTTAAAATATAAAGGGAAGGCGTTGTTAGCATATTAATATCTTCAAAGATATCACCAAGGGATTCGCGAGGACCCATATCGTTCATGGCCCTCTTCTGTAATATAAATATTAAATCTACATTAGCTCCCCTCAGCAGTGCTGTGAAAATACGCGAAATACACTCGTCAGACCGTAACTACATCAGTGAGTTCAAAAATATTCTCACAGCATAAAACTTCCGAGGTTTATTTTTAGAAGCAAACATCTATGGGATTTCATATACTTACAAGTAAACAGGAAGACTTGATTCTGTCCTTAAAACTTTTGATCTCATTCAGATATCTAACATCTACTTTTCGGATCCGTTTCTTCTGTAATACCCCACTATCTCTTGTTGGGCATACTTCTTCTGACATTCTGATGTATTTCTGCTGTTTGCCATCCTCTTCCTCTGTGAATTTTGTTTCAATATTTCCCTGCTCTCTAGTTAGACTGTTGATTTGATCTGAAGCATCTGAGAAGCATGCACAGGCTTAACGCACTTATGGAGTAATGTTAGAAAATAAGTTTTGATTTTATTGTAATACATATGAGGTTGACGAAGAGACGTTGCGAAGTTTCCCAAACGCTGCCCAGCGGAGTCGGATTCGACGATTGACGTCTTTCTCGAAGTTGGACGTACCTAACTAGACAGTTTGTTCCAGGTAGACTAGTCAACAACTTCGAGAACATAGCTCTCAACGGATATTGGGATGGGCACGACATGACCTTTGTCTTGCCCATGTTCATTTTAAGGCCGTCTCAACTTCGCAACGTCGCTTCCTCAACAATACCGCAATGCCTCAAGACGAAAGTCCTTAGCCAGTGCGTGTGACCAGTGATGACATATGGAACAGAGACGTGGTCACTCACAATGGGCCTCAAAAGAAAGCTCAAGGTCACTCAGTGAACTATGGCGAGAGCTATGCTTGGTATATCTCTACGAGATCGAATCAGAAATGAGGAGATCCGTAGAAGAACTAGTAAACTGAAGTGGCAATGGGCAGGGCACATTGCTTTGCTGGGCGGCATGTGACCGCTCGTTGTGGAAATCTAAGGGGGTTGCCTTTGTTCAGCAGTGGACGTCCTGTGGCTGATATGACATATGAGGTGGGCAACGTCACTGAGGCAAGGCAAGATTATAAATTCAATTTTTTAGAAATTGGCATGGCATTATGGCAATTTTTTCAGCACCGTTTCTTAGTCTTCAAAATTGATCTGATGAAGACTATAATAACACTGATAGCTGAAAAATTACATAGAATGTTTTAAGACTACATACCTCCAGAAGGCTTTGTTGGTGGACTAATGAGAGTGACAGCAAGACCAGCACTGGACAGGTCATGGACTAAAGCTATGACGTCTTCAAATAGCGCCATGGAACTCGCTGCCACTGTTCGTTTATAACTCTATTTTTCCATATTATTGTTATAATCGTTGGACGCTGTTTTGGAATTAGGGTTTACTATGTCTAGTTCATCTGTTTTATTACTGTACTTGTTGTGTTTTTATATAAAATATTAAAAAGTGACGTAACGTGTTGTGTTCTGTTTCATTGTTGAAGATAATTCTTTTTTTTTTCAGGCATTGTCTATATTTGTTAGAGAGAAAATATCTCACCTGCATTTCGAGCAAAGAGTTTCTATCGATTGTCTCCTTGTCGATTACGAGCATGCGCCTGTGTCATAATGCTGCGATTATCAACACTTCTGCAGCGTATTCTATATTACAAGATATTCATTTATCTTAGTTTTTTGTATGAGCGTGCGTAGCTCCTCTTTCGATGCCCAAGATGACCGCTCCAAGGGTTTTAGCCGTTTGGAGGTAGACACCTCTTTGCCCCTCCCCGAGGTAGAGGAAGTTCATGATGAATTTACACTGGACGACCGATAAAAAAGTTATCAGTTGCAAGTTTGTCGTGTTATTATAACTACGTTTTTCTATATCCCTGTATTTTATTTGTGTAAACTTGAAGGTACACAAATACAAAAATGCTTTTCTTTTTTAGTTTTTATATTTTGGGGGAACTTGCCAGTACTCACCACGCTTGACAAGTGGGTTAGTGAGTTCAAAATGGTTGCTGTTCTAAAGAAAGGACGCTGCTAGCTATACCTCTGGTTTAGAGTCTCTTAGTTGTCGTTTACGATATCTACGGGAAAAGATTTAGCTATTCCCCAAATACCGTTGCCCTAGGCCCAGGCCTTGCGGGCCCAAGCCTCTCTGCCCCTGGTTAAGTAAGGAAGAAGATACCGTTATTAATTCATGGCACGTTATGTGTTGTGGTTGACAGATTGGCTTTCTGCAGTAAGGGTTGTTGGTTCGATTTCCGCATGAAGCAAACATTTGTATGGCCTACAGACATTTCTTTCGTGGCTGGGTATTTGTACAAGTCAGATATGGGTAACAGGCTTGGGTGTCTGTCTATTATATCAGTAGCTGATGCATAGTTTATTAAAACATAAAAATATGGTAAGGTTATGTGAGAACACATGGCCTGTAACCATCCACTGCTGAACATGGGGCTTTAAATTATAACTACATTTTATTAACGAAGTTCTTTTAAGCGGCTTTCAGTATGCATGAACTGGCAGAAATTAACACGTAAGGAAAAAGCGTTTTGCCCCCTCCAGGTAACCTTTCCCTCTTTCTCTCTGTCTTTTTCTATATATATACGGTTGCATGGGTGTGCGTGCGTACGATTTTCGAGATTCGAGCAGCGAGCATCGTGCGCGGTCGGCTGTATAACCTCAAAACACGCGTAAGTATTAAAAAGGGTGATAGATCAGACCCATCGAATTACAGGCCTATCGCTATTACCTCCTCCAACGGTTAATAAATAAATAGCTTTTGGGATAAGCTTGATAAACGACCGCCAATATGGCTTTCGTCATAATCGGTCAGCTGGTGACCTTCTAGTGTATCCTACTCACCGTTGGGCTTCTTGCCATTGAGAGTCAAGGTGAGGGATTGGCTGTCAGCATAGATGTAGTGAAGGCGTTCGATCGGGTCTGGCACCGCAGTCTTCTATCGAAGTTACCATCATACGGACTACCCGAGGGATTATGCAATTGGATTGCCAGCTTTTTGTCCAACAGAAGCTTAAGAGCGGTTGTCGATGGCAGTTGCTCCGATAGCTTGGACATTAATGCTGGCGTCCCACAAGGCTCCATGCTGTCCCCAACATTGTTCTTACCTGTTTTTTTATTTTTTTATTTATCTCCAGTGGAAATTCTACGTGGAACTTCCTTCACCCCGGGGAAGGGCGAAGAGGTATCCTACCGGCTAAAGCCACTGGAACGGTCATCTTCGGCACCGAAGGGGGGCTCCAGGTCCTCGTAAGATCACACTAGAACCGCCCATTTCACACTAAAGCCGCCCATTAACATTGTTCTTACCTACTGCATGTCAATGATATGCTGTCCACCGACAGCATTCATTGTTATGCGGATGACAGTACTGGGGACACTTATTATACGGGCCGTGCTAACGTCCCTCGTTCCATAGTGGATGAGAGCCGCAGCCAAGTTGTGTCAGAAATCGAGAGTACTCACAGACTCTCCGACTGAGGACGACAAAATTTAGTCCAACTTAATTTCATCAAGACACAAGTTCGCGTTCACTACTAAAAAAATCCCATTTGCTGTCCACAATTTCAGAAAACGTCCCTCATCAAAGGTAACAAGTATTGGAATCCTTGGTGTCGACATTTCCAGCAGCGTCCAGTTTCGCGCGCATTTACATGACATGTCAAGCTGGCGTCCAAAATGCTCGGTGTGCTCAACAAGGCAAGGCGGTACTTCACATTGGGGCAAAGACTGCTGCTTTATAAGTCGCAAGTTCGGCCGGGGACGGGAACACCTTTACATCATCTTGGATTCGTTGATTCGGTACAGATGCGTGCAGAAAGGATTGTCAACGATCCCAAGCTCACAAGCGACCTAGAACCCCTAAGTCTGAGGAGAGACTTTGCTTCCTTATGTGTGTTCTACCGCTTTTACAACGGACAGTTTTCTGAGGAATTGTTCAATATGATGCCAGCGGCTACTTTCTACCATCGCACCTCGCGCGGGGAGTTCATCCACATACCCTAGAGCCAAAATGGTCTCGTACCATACGGTTTCAGAGGAACTTCCGCCCGCGTACGCTCAGGTTGTAGAATTAGCTCCCTACCGAGGTTTTCCAAAGAGACTACAACATCGGGCTCTTCAAAAAGGGCGTGAAAAGATTTTTACAGCGTTGGCAACGTGTGACTGAGACCTCTGGTGGTGCAAGCGTTCATAGGTTACGGTAACAGCTTACCATCAGGTGGGCCGTATGCTTGTTTGCCACCTCAGTGGTATAAAAAAAAACACACACATTTTTGTTATTGTTTTCATTCACACGGGATTTATATGGTGTCATAGCAACTAAGGAACTTCCTTCCTGACGCGGGTCCCCGGACCGGACAATTTCTTTTTTTTTCGTACTATGCCTTACTCTATTATTTCTCCTGTGTCGTGGGTGTATTTACAGACACACATTCCGCAAATAATACAACCAGACGTGTCAGACTGACAGAATGAGCGGATATAGGAGATATTGTCATGATCAAAATGCTTGGCAGACGAATTGGTGATCGCAGTTTGTTGTTATTAGTACACGAGAGAATGTTGCTGCCTACCCTCTTCATATCAAACCTTACATCACTAACCTTACATCCATTCTTAATCCGGACACCACGCGGATATGATGAAAACATCTATTTTAAAATATTTTGTATTATTGTTGTCATTGTAGCGCATCCGATACATATGAACTGTAACTGGTGTCGAACGGTGGTGTCAAGATTATTATTTGAATTGATTGAATTAATAGTAATACGTAACAGGGAATACCGAAGTGAGTGTTTATTTTCCTACAGTAAGTACCTCTGTATATATTATTATAGTGTCTAATGACAGTTATTACTTGCATTAAACTACATGCAGCTATTGTATGATCTTAAATTGCATACCAGAAATTATCAATATGTGGCAGTTTAAAACCTTTAAATAGATGGTATTTTGCACCCATATTTCAGCGAATAAATGACTTTGACTTTGAAATAACTTTGAATACAAGGGCAGGGATCGGGGGGGGGGGTCAGTGCCCCACCCTTTATATAGAGATTGATTATTGATTTCGGCCGTAAATAGAGTCTAAAATCTACGCTCCCTTCTTTTTGTTATCAATCCAACAATCAATAATACTGGAAGCTCGTCTTCCTCGTCGGCACTCATTCCGCTTGTGTAATATTTTAGAAAACATGAATTTGAACAGTAGACTGCGTGTTTAGATCAACATGTTGAGAGAAACAATGTTTTGAATTTATGTTAGTGAGCTGAGCTGAAAGTCAGGAGGGATCTCATTCCTCGTACATATTTAAAATAATAAGAGAAAAGATCCAAGATTCTAACATGTTGGGGCTGGTGGGTTTGTGTGTACCAGATAGATACGTACGGCGGCGACGCCGGCCGCCGCTGCTGGCGGTGCCGCGCGCACTAACTTGCTGAGCGAGGCGCCACTGCTGCGTGCACTTCGCACTCTCAACCTCGTAGCGAGGGACACAGACGTATTTAGTTGCACATTGAGTGAATTCACAAAGAAAACATTGTATATATTGTGTTATACCTAATAAGATTTAAAATTTTGAGACTTGTTGTACGCTATTGCATTGGGCTATGCCTGTAAAAATTGTTGTAAGTTTGGATAAATAAATAAATATAAATAAATGTTATGTCATAACATATATACATCAATGTGTTATGTTTTCAAAAACCATTCTGTGGAGACATGCGGCGTCTTAGAAAATAATGCTATTCAAACTCTTTCACCTAGGTACATTTACAACTTTGAATTCGAAATGAAAATCAAAATAGTTTGACAGTTTCATTCCGACATCTACCAGATAATGGTCACAAAATTCTAAATTGTTGTAGTACTTATTCTTAAATTTGACTGTTTCAATGTTAAACTTTTCTTTGTTAAAAATTATTGCGAGAAATGTAAGTAGGCTAATGTTTTTTGCTACTCCTTGTCATTAATTTCCTTTCCTTGCATTATATGTGAGTGAGTGCTGGTATAGTGTGGTGTGTGCCATGTGTGTTGTTACTGCGACTTGCATGTCACACATCATATTGTATTGTGAATGATCCCATGAGACTGGCATAGTCACCTTTTTTTTATTTTATTTTATTGATCAGGTGGAAATACCTCATGTACTTCCTTCACCCCGGGAAAGGGCGAAGGGGCATGCCGGACTCCTACCGGCTAAAACCACCGGAGTGATCATCGTCGGCACCGAAGGGAGGCTCCAGGAACTCGAAAGATCTCCATCTAGAGCCACCCATTGGTGCCACGCCTTTAGGCACATCTCGGAGGGGATGACTGTAAAGTGGTCATCCCCTCTAGTGGAGGGAAGGCGACTGTAAAGAGGCCACCCCCCAGGCATCTCTCGAGGGGATTGTAAAAGATTCCCCCGAGGCCTCACTATGCGCTGTGCTGCGCACACAGCGGTACGTGACCACATGCGCGCCGCTGTCTTCCCGGGGGTGGCATAGTCACCTAGAGTGTACTGAAGCCTCATAAATTAGATATAAAAAAAAAACAAGAAACATCCTTGTCTCGTCTTCAGAGATCTCTTCCCAAGAAATGGTTGTTCTCTAACCGATAGTTATCCACGCATTAGACGCTAAAGTATTTCTAATTTGCTTTTGATTCTGATATTGGAATTTATAAGTTTTGTGGGATCGACCTGGATGCGAATGACACAGACCAGGGAGACAGTACAAACGGGAGGTCTGTACATAGTATTGGGTAGAAAAAGGCTGTCAAAACGATCATGGTGGCTGCACGCTGAGGTAACTATTAATTTCAAGCAACAAAAAAAAATTCTAAAGCTCAGGCATCAATAAATACTTTCAAGACATTAGAATAGGCAACCGAGACTACTTGTGATCATCATTTCGGCCGAATTAAGTCCACTGCTGGACACAGGCCTCCCCCAAAGATGACCACAACGACAGATATGGGTGTGTTGTGGGCTCATTGGGGTGTTTTGCCATAATCGCCACGCTTGGCAGACGAGTTGGCGATCGCAGTTGTGTTGTTAATGTACTCGAAGGACGCTGCTGCCCATCCTCCGTCTAATCCTTTAGTCGACTTTTACGACACCCGCAAGAGGAAATGGGGTGGTGGTATTCTGAGCCGGCACCACACGGCAATTGCACTTGTGATAAATAAACAAAATATGCTCCAAGTATACGATGATCCTCGAAGGCAGAAATAAATGAGAGGAATCCAATAGATCCATACAAAATTCTTATTTTTTATGGTCTGAACATTGTAAAGTGGTTTGCGGGAAAAAAAAGATCAGCTCCACCCTAGCGTTTGCTCAGCCTGCAGTTCCTGGGGCAATAGTGGGATACAAAATCAGTAATAGAATAACCAAGAGGAAAGGAGAAGGTGGCTTGGTTGATTCTTTTTATAACACTATTGAGTAGTCCATTTCTTTAGTACAAGTACGAATTTGGAAAATGTATGATATGTATGGGGTAACGTGGCGAGGTGTTCTTCCGTTAAAAACGGAAGATCCTTTATCCAAATACGGTACTGGTTCTTTTTTGTTGGGCTTCTCGCGTACACTTACGTACGAAGCCAAAAGAGGCCTCCAGCCAGGCTTAAAATTAATATTAAAACGTAAGCAACTTGCGCTCAGGGCGCCCCCTGCGGGACACGGACCTCGTCTTAAAGCGTTGCTGGGGATAACAAGCTATTGTTTTGGGGACAGTTGGATCGGTATTATTTAAAATGTATTCGGGGACATTTAAGACTACAGGCTCGGCACGGACCGGCGCGAGCAAGAGACGGGGGGGGAGTAGTATCTTGAACGGGAAGGTGACGCGGCGACAGGCCTCCGCGACGTCGGTGAGGCGGGGCGGTAACGGTAGACCTTGGGCGTCTTTATATACCCAGCATTGTGCGAATTCTTCACTTGCCCGATGTAGGATTATTGACGTCACATGAGAGTTGCACTTAGCTTTTAGTAGATGTCACTGTTAGTTGTCATAGTGGCGCTGTAGGTGTCGCCACAATAAATATAATATGTGTTTTTCTCAGGCCAATACCCAATGGTGAAGACTGGCAGGCTTGCTATAGGCCTGACTTGTGTTACTCGTTCTTGAGACTGCTTAAAATGTCTGTAAGTACACACACACATACATCAAGCCGTAAACACGCTTGGCAGGCGGGTTGGCGATTGCAGTTGAGTTGTTAATGTACTCGAAGAACACTGCTGCCCATCCTCCGGCTATTCCCTTAGTCGACTTTTACGACACCCATGGGAGGAGATGGGGTGGTGGCATTCTGAGCCGGCACCACACGGCACGTTTTGCCGGTATTCACACTGAACTATATATGAACGTATAAGTAGCTTAATTTAAAGCGTAGTGTACATCTCTATACTCAGGTAGTCTGTGGTTCAGATATCTTACCTTTGTTTTTTCTTTTAAAAACCGTTGCCCCACCCTAGGATTTCGCCTGTGTTGTGAGTGCGTCTGATTTCGATTCAAAATTCGAAAGATGCTCTCTCTAGGATTTATTCTGTGATGTGGGTAATAAAGTCAACATGCACAACCACCCAGAGCACAGAATAATTGTTTCGTGCAGGAATCGAATTAGTGAGCCTTGGAGCAGAAGCTAATCATGTAATCCGTAACCATGTCATCGTGCAGTTCTTTGCGCATTTTTGTGATTTCTGCTTTCTTTCCAGCACATTCCATCGGGTCCCAACTGAGCCGTAACGATGGAGGGTGAGGGGATGGTGGCGGTGGTGCGGGGGCTGCGAAACGCGGGGCTAGCGGTCACACTGCTGGATGGTGGCCGCCAGTACACTTTGGTGCCAAACTCTTGTGAGATTGATTTCTTTGTTTTACTTATACTTTATTCATAAATGCGTTTTGATATCGATCTGTTCTGATGCAAAAAAAATATATTTTAATGGTTAACGGGACGGGTCTGCTTTCTTCTGCTCTTTCTTCTGTTCTGCTGCTACAACCCCAAAGGCACTATATAGCGACGGCAGTGGGTTCAAGTGTCAAGAAAGCCGGATGACGGTAACACGGCGGATTTTTTTGTGGGTGCAAGCCCTTTTTTTTTTATTGATGTCCAGTGGAAATTCTACATGGAACTTCCTTCACCCCGGGGAAGGGTAAAGGGGTATGCCGGACTCCTACCGGCCTAAACCACTGGAGCGGTCATCTTCGGCACCGAAGGGAGGCTCCAGGTCCTCGTAAGATCACACTAGAGCCACCCATTGGTGCGACGCCTTTAGGCACATCACGGAGGGGATGACTGTAAAGCGGTCACCCCCTCTAGCGGAGGGAAGGCCACTGTACAAAGGTCGCCCCCTCAGGCACTTCTCGGGGAGGATTGTAAAGGATCCCCCCAAGCCTCGCTTTGCGCTGTGCTGCGCACACGGCGGCACGTGACCACGTGCGCGCCACCGTCTTCCCGGGGGTATGTGGGTGCAAGCCCTACATAACCTCGCAACGCCTGTCGCAACCTCTCCCCGAACGGCGAAGTAAGCGACAGGAATTCCCTCCATCTAAAAAGGGGGGTTCGGGTGTATAGTAACTAGGTGCCAGGATGGTTGCTTCCCGGCACCATCTACTCCTTCTTCAAGCGGGATCGGCTTTATACTACTCTACAGTCTCCTTCTAGAGCATAACGCTCTCACAAAACTCACTGCATTCCAGTTTTCATGCTCTGCCAACATAGCCAGCTGCCAGCAGAAAGAGAGCTAGCCGGATCCGAACGACAAGGATTCGCCGCTGGACAGCACGTGGGGCACGTCTAGCAGTGTGTGCCAGGCGGTATCTTGGTCACTAACACAATGGTGGCACTGTGCCGCGACCTCGCGTTCCATCCTGTGCAAGTACACACCGAAACAACCGTGACCGGTGAATACCTGCGTCAGACGGTAGGCGACGCACTCGCTCCTTCTGAGCGAAGCTCCGAAGAGCGGCAGGATGGCCTCGACGACGTGCTTGGTCACGAACTGCATCCTCAAGCGGTGACACCACTTCCCAAGTGCGCGGCCCTGTCGCAGCTTTACCTTTTTTTTATCGGTCCCCATTGGAGATTCATCATGAACTTCTTCCGCCCCGAGGAAAGACGAAGGCATGCTGGGTTTCTGCCTGCTACAACCACTGGAGCGATCATCTTCGGCACCAAAGGGTCCTGGTCCTCGTAAGATAGCACTAGAGCCACCCATGATACCACGCCTTTAGGCACATCTCAGAAGCGCATCTTTAAAGCGGTCACTCCCTCTAACAAAGGGCAGGCGACTGGTTGCCTCCCCAAGCTGTTCTCGAGGTCCTCCTTATAAATAATCCCCCCAAGCCTCGCTGTGCGCTGTGCTACGCCCACGGCGGCATACGGCCACGTGCGTACCAACGTATTCTCGGAGGTCGTTTGGTATAAGCACGCAGACTCCCCAATCTGCACAACCGCGAGCCCGAGGCCCCCCTGCCATGGGCCTGAGCGTCGGGGCGGTTGTTACTTCGGCGCCGTGTCGTCTTTCTCCGTGCGGGATTGGCCCTCTCCCGATTCTGCTCTGCAGTCTCCTTTTGCAGCATGAACCGCTGTACCTACCTTACTTCAAGCTTCAGACTTACGACATTATTTTTCAGTTACACATGCAACTATGAACCAACGCGGTCCGAACTCCAACGCATCGACGCAGCAATCTCCACCGAAGAATACAGCTGATATCAGCACCGAGTCTTCAATACTGCAGTGTGAAAGTGGCGCGCAGGCAATTGATGGACGATATGCTAGCACGTATAAGGTACCTGCTTCATTGAGAGATATATAAAGTTACCAACTACCCGAAGGAGGGGCAGCAGCGTCCTTCAAGTAGACTAACAACTCAACTGAGATCGCCAAACCCGCCTGCCAAGCGTGACGAGTGGCAAAACCCCCCACAGAGCACAAAACATACCCAGACCAGTCGTTGTGGCAATCTTTGGGGGAGGCCTGTGTCCAGCAGTGGACTTTATACGGTTGAAAAGATGAAGAAACTAGAAGAATAAATTATTCAACCCTATTTTAATTGATTTAAATTTATTTGTAAATAATGATATGAATTTAATAAGTACAATGTATTTTTATATAACTAGAAATCATAATTATGAATTTATAATCCAATAATGATGGTTTTTTACCGACTTCAAAAAGGAGGAGGTTCTCAATTCGATGCGTATTTTTTTTTTATGTATGTACCCCGATTACTATTACCACATACATCATACCAAATTGGGAAAAGTTCTTACATTTATTTATACTCAAAAGAAACAAACAAAGCCTTTAACAAAAAAATCCAGGGCCAGGTATGCCCCAACCATGGTTCATACAGACCAACGAGTTATATTAATGGGCCCCGCCCGACTTCATAAATAAAGTTATTTTTTTAATTTTATTGGTGTTAATATCGTATATAATTTTGAAGTTGGTGTTTTGTGTTTCCAGTACGTGGCCTGTACTCAAGAGTGTGTACACCCCATCGCCCATCAGTTTTACTATTTATAACCCCGCCCATTGCCACTTCAACGTACCTTTCAGCTATGTCAGCGACTCTTTATCCCGTCCTATTTTATATTCTGATTCAGACGATGCACTGTAACTTGAGGCCTACATCACCGACGGTACATCTGAGTGAATTTCCCCCACAGCGTCCTGATGTCTGTCCAGGTGAGTTTTATAATTATATATTTTCTAATTTACCTTCAAAGTCAAAGACAAAGTTTTTAATTTCAAGTAAACCAAATATTGGCACTTATGAAACGTCTGAATCTAAGTTGCACGGTTCCAAATAGTTAATCTCGTGGAGAAGAGCCGCCATGAAACTCCATAGATACTCTTTTGAAATAATTCTGATTACAATGTTGATTGATACAAATGAAAATAAAAATAATGATAAAAAAAAAGGTTTATGTCTTCCTCCACTGTTAGAAACATTGGTACATTTAACGGAGATTGACGGACTAGCTTCGTAACCACTAGGCTGAGATGATGAGTGCTTTGCCTGGGCTGCCGAGTGGTGGATCCTGGTCGATCGGATCGGGCAAAATCTCTCTACCAGCAGTAGTATCGGCTATGCTGGCAGAGCATGCAAATTACAGTGCTGTGGTCTCCTTCTGTGAGAGCGTCATTCTCCAGAAGGAAGACCCAGAGCGGGATCGGGAGAAGGCCAATCCCACTCACAGAAGGAGGACATGGAGCCGGGGTAACAACCGCCGCGGTGCTCACGTCCATCACGCCTGGGCCCCCTGACGTCTTTATATGGCGCTATGCTTTGGGGGTCACGAGTGCACCCATTGGGTTTTTACAGTGGCTAGAGGGGGTGTCCGCTTTACAGTCGTCCCCTCCGAGATGTGCATAAAGTGGACTACCTATGGCTGATATGATAATGTTACGGATGCATATAGGTGAAGGTAACCGTTCACAATGAGGTAATATATAATCGAAAGGACGAGCCTTTGTTACCCTTTCACATTCAGGAGGAGAGGATTCCGAAATTGCTGCATATATTGTCTATTGTTAGAGCGAGAAAGAAGAAAACAGTTATATTTTAGACTCGCACAGGAAATTACAGGTAGTGTAAAGAAACAATAAATAAAAAATTGTAACAACTAGTGCGAAGCCAAAAAGGCCCTATCTGAACATAATGCAGCAACATAAAAAAAAGCCAAATGTGACAGTGGTGATGACACAGGTGGATACGAATTACATGAATAAAATAAAAGTGTAACAAATAAAGATCATTATTTCGGCTGAATGAAGTCCACTGCTGAACCCAGGCCTCTCTCAAAGATCACCACAACGACCGATATCAGTGTGTAGTGTGCTCAATGAGGGGTTTTGTCATAATCGCCACGCTTGGCAGGCGGGTTGGCGATCGCAGTTGAGTTGTTAATGTACTCGAAGGACGCTGCTGCCCATCCTCCGGCTAATCCCTTAGTCGCCTTTTACGACACCCACGAGATGACATGGGTTGGTGCCATTCGTAGCCGGCACCACACGGCACCAAATAAAGATAGGATGAGCCAAATAATATTTACATTTATTGTATATGACGGAGAAAGAATCTCCTCAGTGTTTTTAAAAAGTGTGACGTCAGCTGAGCTGACGTCACTAATTTTATTGTTCTCGTAATTATCACTCATCTTCAAAATAAAACTCACTAGTGACTTCTAAACTTCGTTTATATAACCGGCAGCGTAACGACGTCTTAGAGGTTAGCACTGTTCGGTGGCTCGAACGTGAATGAATGAATCGAGTTTTTTTTTTTTTTTTTTTGTTGGGCTTCTCGCGTACATTTCTGGGAAATGTGGTTGCTTAACCGGTCATTTGCTGGCGAAGCCAAAAGAGGCCTCCAGCCAGGCTTAAATTAAATATTAAAAACTAAGCAACTTTCGCTAAGGGCGCCCCCTGCGGGACACGGACCTCGGCTTAGGGCGTTGCTGGGGATATCAAGCTATTGTTTTTGGGGACAGCTGGATCGGTATTATTTAAATTGTATTAGGGGACATTTAAAGCTACTGGCTCGGCACGGGCCGGCGCGAGCAAGAGACGGGAGGGAGAAGTGCTAACTTGAACGGGAAGGTGACGCGGCGATAGGCCTCCGCGACGTCGGTGAACAATGAATCGAGCTCTGTGCAGTCCTATTTATAGGACTCGTCGCACGTGCACATGTACAAAATATTCTTAGGTTAAGTATTGAATAAAGTATGGACATACTGTTTGACGTTAATTTTACATTGTAATAATCATTAAGTAATCAATCAACAATTTATGAAGTAATTTTAACATAATCAATTAATTAAACTGAATTATTTTGCCTCTTATAATTGATTAACTATTGTTGTCGCGCCGATACGGCCATACTGACAGGCGGTGCGCGCTCTGCACCAGCCTCGTTGATTTTCGCTATGATAGTTGAGATTGCCTGTAAACATAGAAAGGGTGTTCTTTGAGTAGGTTATCTGTAAATAATTCTTGTCGCTTTCTGATAGCAGTTACAAAAACACACAACTTTCTTGTATGCTTAGAAAATATTAATGTTTAGATTTGTAGGTTCTCGGAGGTTCTCGTAGAATTCTCGGAGTGTCTCGTAGAATTCTCGGGGTGTCTCGTAGAATTCTCGGAGTGTCTCGTAGAATTCTCGGAGTGTCTCGTAGAATTCTCGGAGTGTCTCGTAGGTTCTCGGAGGGTCTCGTAGGTTCTCGGAGGGTCTCGTAGGTTCTCGGAGGGTCTCGTAGGTTCTCGGAGGGTCTCGTAAGTTCTCGGAGTGTCTCGTAGGTTCTCGTAGACTAAGTGGAAATTATTATTAATATTGAACTTACTCTTTTATTCTGATGAGTTGTTTTCACCCTGTAGGTCATTGTTTGGCTGTATTTGTAGCCTTTCTCGTGAAGTGGATGGAATGGGCTCATTTGGGCTCTGGTAAGTAGTTGATTCATTTCTCGCCGATACGGTCAACTGTTTACCAGGTTGCGGAGCAAGGCGCAGTTGATCATGGGCAACCTTGCGGGGTCGACCCCTGCCAGTCACTTTTTTTACCAAATAGCGGTCGTTTTCTAGAACTCTACAAACTTCATATGGTTCACTAAACTTAAGGTCAAGTGAGGTTTAGTTGCGGGGATTATTCTTAATCAACACGTAGTCTCCTCTTTGGAAATAAACAATCTTGGCCTTATGTAAATTGAAGCGTTGTCTGTCTTGTTCGCTAGATCGAGACATTTTCAGTTGTACCTGTTGAGTGAGTGCTTCGATATCAATGGTTTGGTTATCGATATCAACCAAATTGAGAAGCTCAGGAGGCACACAGTGCTTCCGTTGTGTAATAAGTGTCAGTGGAGCAACACCGGTGACACGATGAGTGGTACAGTTCATTGCCAGCTGAAGTTCCTCAAGTGCGGTGTGCCACTGCTCTGTTTCGTAGTTTTTAATCATCACTAATGCATTTTTGAGAGTTGCAACTGCCCTTTCCACTTGGCCATTTGCTCGGCTGACTCCTGGTGCTATAGCATGGATATTTATTCCAATGTGGTCACAGAAATCTTTAAACTCGCCAAGGAACTCTCTTCCTCCATCAACTATGATTTGAACCGGGGTCCCAAATAAATGTACGGTGCGCTTCAGGGCAGCTAGTGTACTGTGTGGATTTTTGTTGCTGGTGAAGTAGAGTAAAACGTACTTTGAAAAGGCGTCAATGGTAACTACAACGTACTGCTGATCCTCTGGTGTGCCTAGTTTGCCCGTTATGTCCATATGAATAACTTGGAAGGCAGTCGTTGGTTTTAATATTGGGTGCAATTGAGCTTGAATGGCACCAGACCTTCCTTTGGATGTTCGGCAGATCACACAGTTATCCACAAATCTTCGAACAGTAGAACTCATTTTGTCGAACCAATACGTTTCTCTTATTTTCTGCAATGTCTTTTCCCAGCCGGGATGTTTCAAAGCGGTGTGAAAAGAATTGATGATACTCCATTGAAAGGACTTGGGAACAACTGTACTAAGCTGCTGACCGAAGACAGGATCAGAAACGTTTTTCTTTAAGACATTATCCTCCAAGACATAGTTTTCTACTAGGTTATTGTCACTGAGGCTGTCCATTATTGGTCGCAGTTCAGCATCTCGTCGTTGTTCAATTTTGAGCCAGTTCAAGTCTCTAGTCATGACATTGACTGCAAATTCAGTTGGGTTTCTACTGAAGAAGTCAGCATGTTGGAGACGTTCGCCTTTGCGGTACTCTACCTCGAAGTCATAGTTTTGTAAGAACGCCCACCAACGATGAATCCTCGGGAGGAGATCCTTTTTGTGTTTAGACGCTTTTAATGCATTGCAATCCGTTATGACCTTGAATTTTCGACCATACAGATATTGACGATAGTGTCAGCGCGTACTACTGCCAATGTCTCCAACTCGTAGGAGTGGTATCGGCTTTCTGCCTCTGTGGTTCTCATACTCATAAAAGCCACTGCATGTTGGCGTCCGTCGATCACCTGTACAAGTACTGCACCAAATCCAAGACTGCTTGCATCCGTATATAATAGTATGGGCGCTTCTTCTTGGAATAATGCAAGTACCGGAGCAGACGTTAGACATTCAATGATTGTGTTACGTGCCTTGTCATGTTTGTCTGTCCATATCCATTTTGCACCTTGTTTGGTGAGTTCGTACAATGGTACCATTATACGAGAAAAGTCAGGGATGTATTTCCTGAAGTATCCAGCCAGACCATTGAATTGTCTGACCTGCTTAACTGTCTTAGGCACTGGAGCTTTGACTAGGGCCTCCACTTTATGCGGGCTCGGTCGTACTTAGACAAGAGACAAGATATTCAATGGATCGTTTGAAAAAACTGCATTTATCTGCGTTGACGGAAAATCCAGCGTTTTGCAGTGCTATGAGAATCCGCTCCAAATGTGATATTCCTTCCGAAAAATCTGCACATTTACTCAGCACATCATCGACGTACACTTGTGCAGCTGTTCCCAGTAATGATATCAGAGCTCTGTTGATGCATCGCTGGTAAACAGAACAAGCATTGCTCAAACCAAAGGGCATCGTGAGGTATTCATACAAGCCATCTGGTGTGACAAAGGCGGTCTTCTCTATGGAGGTCTCAGCTATAGGAATCTGATGAAAACCAGCCGCCATATCAAGGCTTGTGTAGAAATGACCATTTGCCAGCTGGTCAATTTGATCTGATATCAATGGGAGTGGATAATGATCGCGCAATGTATTCGAGTTCAGTTCTCGAAAGTCCACGCAAAGTCGATCATCACCATTCTTCTTCTTAACCAAGATTATGGGGCTTGAGTAAGGAGATTTGCTCTCACGGATGATATTGTGTTCCAGGAGTTCATGAATTATGGTACGGACCTTCTCCCGTTCGACTGGACTAAGACGATATGGTCTTCTTTCCACAAATTTATCGGGATTTTTCAGTCTGATTTCTAGCTCGCCTGTGTTGACTCGCGTTTGAGGATATCCACGGATAAACAGGTGTTCATATTTGTTTAGAAGTTGACGCAGCTGTGCAACTTCATCTTCGTTAGTTAGATCGCAGTCCAAATTGTTAAAGAGAGGAGAACTCGTACTCACATGATTGACGAGTGCTTCACGAATTAGCTTTGTCCCGTTGGATGTAATTATCATGCTTAGGTTGGTACCATGAATCAGGTTCATACCCACTAAAATATCTGTTGACATTTCATAGTCTGGTAATACGTAACATTCTAGCTCGATACTGATGGTGTCTATAACACATACGGTTATAAGTTTGGTTAAAGATAGTGCAGGAAATTTACCAATCCCTTTTAAATAGTTGACTACTGGTTTCCTCCGACCAGGTAGCACTGTTGCAATGGATTCTCGCATAATTGAGCATTCTGCCCCACTGTCAAATACGGCCTGCAAAACCCTTTCGCTTATTTTGATGGTGATAGGGGCTAGCTTATTGCTTGCCACGCAGTTCACGTTGGAAGTTAACGAACGTTCCCGTCTGAAACAATTTTCGTAAGTGTGGCCCGTTTTCTTGCAATAGCTACAGGTAGTTACGGTTGGTATTGTAGAATCTTTGCGTCCAGCTTCGGGTTTTGCCGTGGAAGGTTTAAATCGACAATCATTGGTGGAATGGTTTGTCTTCTTACATATACGGCAACTTGATGTTGATTGTGAACTGTCTAAAAAGCGAGGACGCTTGTTATGTATTGTGGAACTTGAACCTGGGTGAGAACGCTTTTTCCGTATAGATGTTGCAATTGAAATTAGTTCAGGAACCGTGGTTGCTCTGGCATTTAATAATTCGATACGCAAACGTTCATCATTAACGCATCCAATCACTGCTTCCACAGCGTGTTCGTCTCCCAGTTTGTCCTTGGTGACTCTTCTCCATAGAATCCATGCGCGTGACAAAAACTCCGCGATATCTTTTGAGGAGTCGTAAACATGTTCTCGGAACATAATGATATCTCGGGAATATCTATTCTCGGGCTCAAACGTGGTGATGAGGTTTTTCCGTAATTCTTCCCATGTAGTAGTTGTTACCATCCAGTCGTCGACCCACATTTTTGCACGTCCCTTCAACAAGCTGCATACTTTCATACGGATATCGAAATCATTCAGCTTGTATGCTTCAATTGCTTGATCTATATGCTGGCACCATTCTCGTACACCAACGTGAGTATCTGGGTCAAACGATGGTAAGTAGACGTCTTTGATCCTTATTTTTGATTCGGCGGGCGGGGCGCATAAACGCTCCGACATTTTTTGCATCATCTCCATCATTTGCATAAGGAATTGTGGTTGTATCCCTTCAGCCTGCATTCCACGGTAAGCGTATGTTTGCGATCTTGATTGCTGTACAGCTTCCAACCGTGTATTGGTGACCAATAAAGGATCTTGTTGTCGTGTGTTGGTTAGTTCTAGTTCATCAGGTGGTGAACGAGCTGATGAGGAAGTGGCTTGAGTAAGAGTCTCTTCGTATCCCACTTCTGATGAAAGAATCTCCTCAGTGTTTTTAAAAAGTGTGACGTCAGCTGAGCTGACGTCACTAATTTTATTGTTCTCGTAATTATATAAGATAAGATAAGATAATTTATTTCAATACCAGCAGATTTTTACATCGGGTTCTTCTTAATACTATGTACAAGCTGGAAATAATATTTTTGCACTTTCGTTTGAAATCGCTGCCTCCCAAACTAGGTAAAACCTGTATTTTGGGAGTCAGTATCCTTCCGTCCGTGACATACAAGATAAAGAAAGTATCCTTAGTTATTTGTAACAAATAGGTTGACATATTAAACTTATAATAGACTACATAAAGGTATTGAATTAAATACATAACATAATTCTTAAAAATCTTAAATGTGTATATGTGGCTGCGTGCGTGATCGTGTGTGCGCGTGTAGGGGTGTGTGTACGTGTGGGCGTGGGTGTGTGGGGGGGGGCTGTTTGGAAGCGCGCGTGCATGTGTGGGTGTGGGTAGTGTGTGTGAAGAATGTGCATATGGGGAAGGGTGACAGAGTGGGGGTGCATGGTTGGGACGGTGAGTAGGTTGTATGGACAGGGGGTGAATTTATGTTATGATGTTGTGTAGTATGTAGTATTTGTTCAGAGTATACTATTTAGTAGAATTTCAGTATCTTGATAGCTTAAAGTTTGGAGCCACTTTAATAATTTATTTTTGACTTCCCTAATATTCAACGGGTAGATATTAATTTTTTTGTGTACTTTGTTGTAAAGGCGAGCACTTAAGACTGGATATTGGTGGCTCGCAGAAGCTGTTCTGTGTTTAACAACGTTGAAAACACTATGGTTTTTGCGCTTACTTTGCAATAGTTGCCGTGTATACGGGTGTGAGCTGTGTTTTCTCAACACGGTGCGAAGGATATAGAGCTGCCTGACTGTTAGTACTTCGCATTCGTTGTATAGTTCATTTGTAGGGTATCTGAACGGTTTCGAGCACATGACCTTTAACACTGCTCTCTGTGCTCTTTCTAGTTCCAGGAAGGCACTTTTTGATGCCCCTCCCCATGCAACGACACAGTAGGATAATAGGGATTGACAAAGTGCGAGATAGACCACTCTAAGAGTGTCCTTGTCAGCAGATTGGCGGAGTTTTTTAAATATGAAGATAATCTTCCTAATTCTTGCAGTAAGTGTCTGGATGTGTACATGCCAGCTTAAACGTTGATCGATATTAACACCAAGATATTTAACTGTAGCGGAGCGAGAGAGCATACTACATGAACAGTCGCCATCAGGGGAAGATGAGTTACACGTATGGGCTTTAATGCAGAAAGTTTGAGGCGGACTGTTTGATGATTTATTTGTGAAAGTAACAAATTTAGTTTTATCCGGGTTTAACGTCAGTAAGTTTTTAAGGAGCCAATGCATGATGATTTTCAAGCTATTTTCAGCATTTAATTTTGCTTTGGGCCAATTTTCACCAGACACTATTAAAGCCGTGTCATCGGCATATACAAAAATCTCACAATTTGGAATTTTTAGTTGACATAATTGATTAACATAGAGTTGGAATAGAGTTGGCCCCAAAATACTGCCCTGGGGTACCCCATACATAAGCGACTCTTCCTCGCTAATGTAGTTACCTATCTTAACACTTTGCTTACGATTTGTTAGATAATCTTTGAATATATCCAATGCAATTCCTCTAACGCCAACTGCCTCTAACTTAGATACAAGGATGGGCACAGAGACAGTATCAAAAGCCCTCGATAGATCAAGGAATAATCCTATGCATTTGAGCTTATTGTCTATCTTGTTTACTATAGAGTCAGAGAGGTTGACTATAGCATCGTCAGTAGATATTCCTGCACGAAAACCATATTGATTACTCGCAATAATATTATGCTTCTTCAAAAAAATCACTAAATTGTTATTCAAGACTCTTTCCAGAATTTTGGATAATGTGGGTAGTACTGATATAGGTCTATAGTTGTTGATACTGTCTCTACTTCCACTCTTGTATACGGGGGAGACCACTGCTTTTTTAAGAGCTGACGGAAATACACCAGTTGTTATTGAAAGGTTGCATATGTGAGTGATTAATGGAACCAGAGTCAAGTAAGAGGCTTTTAGTATTCTGGACGAAATGGCATCCCAACCTACAGCACAGTTGGTTCGTAGGTTCATTATGATGAGCTCTATGTCCTCTTCTGTAACTTCAAGCATGGCTAATGAATTGACTGGTGATATGGTATCATGTAGTTCAAAGGAATGTTTGTCATTGGAGTTTTTTGATGTTATTCTATCAGCTAAGTCTTTGCCTACCCCAGCAAAGAAGGAGTTAACAAAGTTCACAGATTGCTCCGGACTGTGTTTGACCCCAAGCAACTCTTGAGGTGATTTCTTGTCTCATTGTGTGTTAGTAATCCTCCGTATAGTTTCCCACGTGGCTTTTGGGTTATTCTTTGCCTTTGAAAATTCAGAACGTTCGTAATCTATTTTGAGTTTGCGTAGCAATGCGTTACAAAAATTACGATAACGAGTGTAGGTTGTCTTTAGTATAATATTATTCGGCGACTTACGAAGGCTACCATGCATGCGATCACGATTTTGTATACAACGTAATAGGCCTCGAGTAATCCATGGCTTTAATATTCGATTTTTAGATGAAACCCTTAAAATTCTTGTATGAAGTTTAATTATTGATGAAAGAATGGTAATGAAAATATTGCATGACTGATTTGCATCTCTCGAGATTAGTACCTGAGAGAAGTCGGTGTTTTTATGGAGTTTTCAACTGCCAGATAGTCAATAATCGTGTTGTAAGCACTGGGTTTATGACGATTTGACTTCGCTTGATATAAACACAGCATGACCGGGTAATGGTCGGTTATACTTGATTCTATTACTATTGTTGACGCCTTATAAATAGTTTTTAGCAATATGTGGTCCAAGCAATTTTCTAATCTGGTAGGCAGCAAGTGCGCAGGCAAAAGACAGTGACTAGCGGCTAGGGTTAAATATTCATTTGACTGACTGGTGTTAGAGTTGCCATCCTTTATGTCAATATTAATATCTCCCACCATTATTATATTTTGATGAGATTTAATTGAGACAAGAACGCTGTCGAGACTATTCAAGAATGTTGTAATGTTTTTGTAGGATGGTGATCTATATATACCAAGAATTACGGTATCATTATTTAATTTACAGATTAAGCAATTTCCGTTACAAAAGTTTGGTTGGGTAACTGAACAAGCAATGTCACTCTTTACGTAAAGTACAATTCCGTCATTTTGACTATTTGTAATCTTCGTCGAAAACGAGATATATCCATCTAGAATTGGAAGAGGATAACCTTTTTTTAGCCAGCACTCTGATAGGACAATTATGTCATAACCTATATTTAAGCTTGCCAAAAGAACTTGAAAATCACAAAAGTTTTTATTTATACTGCGTATATTTATATGAACAATTATCACTCATCTTCAAAATAAAACTCACTAGTGACTTCTAAACTTCGTTTATATAACCGGCAGCGTAACGACGTCTTAGAGCTTAGCACTGTTCGGTGGCTCGAACGTGAATGAATGAATCGAGCTTTTTTTTTTTTTTTTTTATGTAGGGCTTCTCGCAGTAATCCCAAGGGGGATATAAATGAATCGAGCTCTGTGCAGTCCTATTTATAGGACTCGTTGCACGTGCACATGTACAAAATATTCTTAGGTTAAGTATTGAATAAAGTATGGACATACTGTTTGACGTTAATTTTACATTGTAATAATCATTAAGTAATCAATCAACAATTTATGAAGTAATTTTAACATAATCAATTAATTAAACTGAATTATTTTGCCTCTTATAATTGATTAACTATTGTTGCCGCGCCGATATATATAATTAAGAATACTGCAGAATAAACATATTAGCTCTTAAATATATGTTATCATGCGCATGTGTTTATAAGCCAGTAGATAATGTGATACCGAAGAGAATTTATAAAATATATATATAGTAACAAGCAGCGGGTGAATTCTGTCTATCATTGTAGTTGCAAACCATGTTCTCCCATACATTTCAACTGCAAATGTAACTTTGTACGCACAATATTGAAAGATTTACCACGTTGTATTAAGACTTCTTATAGGTTTTCCTGTAAACTATAAGAAAAACATTATTTTTTTAATCGTAGTTTCGGATATAACGGAGGGAATGGTCAAATTTCATATATTTTATTGAATTACTACTAAAACTGTTTATTTCGAAATTATAAAATAAATATATTTGAGACCCTTTTAACAAGCCCTTACATTTCATATGTTACACGGTATAGTTTGCAAACCTTACCCTTAAATTTTCTAATTTGCCCCCAAAAGTTACCCGTGTGTTGTTTGGGTCGCAGAAATTCACATGTACACCAAATTTCAACATAATCGGTCCAGTAGATTCGGAGCAAATTGGCTGTGACAGACGGACAGCCATTTTTTCCTTCGGCCATTCGGAACTCTAAAACTGGTAAATTCCTTTATCAGGTCATGGAAACTTTATAGTCGGCGGCAATGGAAGTGGAGCCAGAGCTTCCCCCATAAGAGCTAGCCCTCCCACCAGCTTTAGAGGTGGCATGTCTTGGCCTGACAGAGGTGAGTGATCTGTTGCAATAACAGGGTTAAAACTAAGCTTTAGTTCCTACTTTTTTTAACACGTTGCCCCACACTAGGATTTCTCCTGTGTCGTGGTTGCGTTTACAGACTTAAATTCCACACGCAATACACATAGACACGGAACAACCTGCAGATCATACAAATATTTGTTCTGTGCGGGAATCGAATCCGCGACTAGGAACGCAGCAGCCGTGCCGTCTTACTAATCTTCGAAGAGTCAGAACCTTCACTTGACATTGCATCTTGGACTTCGATAATTATGAAATGGAGGTTCTACGAACCATCTCTAGTGTGATCATACGAGGACCTGGAGACCCCCTTAGGTACCGAAAATGACCGCCCCTGTGGTTTTAGCCGGTAGACCGGCATGCCCCTCCGTCCTTCGCCGCGGCAGCGGAAGTTCAAGTAGAATTTCTACTGGGCTCAATAAAAAAAAATGGAGAAGGTTCTACTAACCATTGGAGTAGATCAGCGGTTGGCCATAACTTGGATGTTTCAACTATTGAACGTAATGGAGTTCGACTGCAGGAAACGAGGATTGGAAGCTCGACGCCGCACCTTCATTCTGCCCCCTATTTCAATAAAACAGTTACATAACCGTGACTCAAAGAAACCACTCGCTACAGAAAGATAACTGATACATAATCGCCAGGGTCTGTCTGCTCCCCCCGACCTTCGCATGAGGTGGACGCTTTCGCGAACTCCCTGAGGAAATATCCCAACATATCGCCAGACAGATCATCAGAAGTAATTGAAAGACTCATAAGCTACACTCAACCTAAGGGCCGTAAGTTTTATCTTTGTTACTTAAGTTGGTTTCGCAGTTAATCCTTACCATCTCATTAGTCTATAGATTGGAAGCGCGGCTGACGGGCATGAAGTCCTTAATTAAGTTTTTCAATTAACTTAGCCACCGAAATCTGCGTTAGGTCTGGTTTGTGCCAGAGCTGGACTGGGAAAAATAAAAGTAATTAGGGTGTCGATCCAGTACAGCAGTTAGCCCGTTATGCTAACAGTATTTAAGTGGGGCGCGTGTCACCGCTGTTCCCTCTCCACCTTGGTACTCCGCGTTCTCGCGTGGACATAGCTTTCATCTCAATCAATAGTCCTACACTACATTGTCTTTCTGTCGTGCAGTCATGGAGAGTCCGGTTAATGTTCTATTATATTTTAGATTAAAAAATCTCTAAAGAGCCACTGCGTGTTGGATCCATGTCACCGTGTCATCATTCCGGCCGAATGGAGTCCACTGCTGGACACAGGCCTCCCCCAAAGATCACCACAACGACCGATATGGATGTGTTGTGTGCTCATTTGGGGGTCTTGCCATAATCGCCACGCTTGGCAGACGGGTTGGCGATCGCAGTTGAGTTGTTAATGTACTCGAAGGACGCTGCTGCCCATCCTTCGGTTAATCCCTTAGTCGACTTTTACGACACCCACGGGATGAAATGGCATTCTGAGCTGGCACCACACCGTGTAATCTTTGGATATTAACCCGTGATGAGAAACGATCTACAATAGTACAATCCATATTGATCTTATTCATTCCTCATTTGACTCAAGATTTAAAGAGAAGATAAACTAGAAATCACATTCCTATTCTACACAACCGAATTCTGCTTTAGAATTTTCTAGAAGATTTCATCAATTTCTATTCTGTTCTTGCTTATTTCCATAACTTTTAGTTTTACTTGTCGTCAAAGCGAGTATTTATCAAATTAATCGTTACTAATACATTCAGATTTTTGTATGTGTAACCACCACAATATTCCTTTCCCAACAGTATCAAAGACTTCCCCCCGTAGGAGTCCCGACCAAGGCTCACCGACTCGTTTTCCCGAAGCCAGCTCCCACCACACCCTAGAACCCAAAAACGCCCCAAGGACCCCCCGATCATACGAGCCAGAAGTCACCATCAGATCGAAGAAGGTTGAAGAGGCTCCAACCAGAGATAAGAAGAAGGATGAATATCACGACTTAAGGCCTATGAGGAATTATGATATTCGAAGCATAAGAGACATGTCGAAACGGTTGAGGGAAAGTGTCAAAGCTATTTCTTCATATGTAAGTGTTTTAACATTTTCTTTTCTTTTAAGTACTCAATACTCAATACATTTATTGCACTCCACAAGTTACTTGGTGTTACAGTATAGTATAGGAATCACATGTGGGCCCTGTCGGGCACGGCAAAAAGGTAGGAGAGAGGAGAGTCACTTTTATAATTTCGATTGATGTGATATGAATGTCATACTTAATTACAGCAAGGGGTACCTTAGATATCAATTTGCTATTACACGTATATATTATAGGAATACCTAATATTAGTAGATATTAAGTTTCATTTTAAATATTTATTTATTTATTTTAGATATTTATATTTATTCTGATATACCTATTTAATATTGTATCGTAGTTATTAAATGTAATACTATTATTTAAATCAAATGTTTACTATAGGCAACAATTACAAATAAATTATCACTATTGTTATTAGCATTTGTTATCAGTAGTACCTATTTACCTACAACAAATAAGAAATTATATAAAACATTAATTATTATTATTTATATTGAATATTTATTTGTTATCATTATTATTAAGTACGTACTTAAATAGGATTTTCATTGTTATTTAAACCACAATTCATATATTATATTATATATTCATTATTATTAATTCAATTAAACATCTATTCATTATTATTAATTCAATTAAACATCTATTCATTATTATTAATTCAATTAAACATCTATTCATTATTATTAATTCAATTAAACATTTATTTAATACTCAGGACAGTTCTATGAGGAGAATAGGTGGTAGTACTTACTAAAGTAAGCCCATTTAAAAAAAAGATGTGTACTAATCTTAGCAAGTTTGCTTGCGAGTTTTAAGTCCATGTTATCATTATCATCATCATCATCACAGCCAAAACGTCCACTGCTAAACAACGAACCTCCCCTATAAAGTGACCGGTTACATGCCATCTGTTGTCATTTTGGAGGGAATTCACCAGTACTTACCACGCTTGGTTCGGGTTCATCATCATCATATCGGCCATACAATATCCAGTACTGAACAAAGGCCTCCCCCATAGATTTCCACAACTGTGTCATCATATTGGGGGGAATTTGCCAGTACTCACCACGCTTGGCAGGCGAGTTAGTGAGCGCAGAATGGCTACTGTTCCACAGAAAGGACGCTGCTGCCCATCCCTCTGGTTTAGAGTCCCTTAGTCGCATTTTACGACATCCACGTCAAGAGATGGAGTAGTGCTATATTCTTAATCCGGACACCACACTGAATAATTCATATTAAAGTCTTTCTTATTTAGTTCTTTCGCTTGGTTTGAGGCTAGCCTTGTATCCAAGTTATTCAAGCCGGTTATCAAAGGCCTCGACTGGGCTTAACGACTGCCGTCTAATGGCAACAACCAATACCGATGTATTTTCGTGCCCTCCGAAGCATGGAGACGCATTTAATGGAACACCGTTTTGATCTAGAACGAAACGTGCGGTCCTCTTCGGCATGGCAGTGAGGCACTGGGATCTCGAGAACATGCGGGATCTTCCATTGCTGACACGCCCATAGGGACATATCGGAGGCACCTAATAGGGCAGCCGCTTTACAAGCACCTCCCCTCTGCAAGGAGGTGTTCCTCTTTAAAGTAACCCTGTCTAAGATGTGCCTTTAAGTGTGGCAACAACCGCCCTTCTCGAGATCCTGCTGAAATGATGACCTACCCCTCCATGCCTTGGAAACCCCGTTGAGCCGTCTATCCCGTTTCTCATACAAACATCATGACAGTCGTTACTCCCAGTCGAAAATCTGAGAATAGATCTAACCAAATACCTATGGAAGAGGATAAGTCATTGAATGTGTTTGAATTACAAGATATCTCTTAAGAGCAAGATGCTGTATCTGCTTGCCGCACCGCAGAGCACGCAGATAGATAGACAGATTGATTGACGCCAATGCTCTTCAATGCTCTCTTGGACGGAAACCAGGATTGTGATCTGTTTGTGGACAGAGACGGATGAAAGACAATTTTTTCAGCATGTTTGGAGTGCTGGGAGACGTTTGTGTATCTGCTATATAATAAGTCTGAGTGGCTTCCGGCCGTCTCATTATAATAGAATAAATAAGAAAATGATTCATCCAAAGTGAACATATGTAAACGCACCAATAAGTACTTTAATTTTTGCAGTCATACGATCATTCCGGTTGTCCTACAATCAAAGAAAACCATAATTATCAACCATGTGAACATCAAAATGTAAGTATTTATAAAATGTAAATATAAACTAGCGTCAATGTGGCCCAAATTTACTACTAAGTAGAATCCTGACACAGTGAGATGGCGTCGTGGCAGCCCCTACAGAAGATTGCGAGATGAACAGACAAAATAAATAAAGAAGAAAGGTTTACTCTGTGGACGAATGGGATGGGCTGTTCCTCCAACTAAGCGAGTTCTGGCTTGGTCAAAAGTTAGCATGGCGTTGGCTGAAGAAAAAAGTTACTCTTCGATGAAAGGCGATTCGGACAACAGGGTCTCCATCAAATGTTCCTGACATCTATACAATAGCTGATCATTAACCTTGTCTCCAAATCATGTTGAGGTCGACTTCTAGACTAACCAGGTGTCATCATAATTTCAGCCGAAAGACGTCCACTCCAACCGTAATCACTACGCTTGGCAGACGGGTTAGCGATTGCAGTTAAGTTGTAAATGTACTCAAGGGATGCTGCTGCCAATCCTCCGTCTTAAACCATAGCCTTTTACGACACCCATGGTATGAGGTGGGGTGTTGCTATTCCTACCTGACACTACACGGTGTGCCTGAATATTATATGTTTCTTCAATTTACCCGACCTCCTCAGTTTAAGTGTCTGATCTTGTCAGACTTCATGGACCGGTCTTGGTGTTAAACGAATAGTCTGCTACACAGGTCAACCACAAGACAATCATCAGAATCATATTATATCCGAGGACATATTTGTGATTGACATCATGTTACTTGCATTTCAGAGTACAAATTCAGTCAACATGGAGATCCAAGGTACGTAGCGGAATTAACGTATTATTCTTCTGTTCTTAATAAATACAGTTTTGCGTACGTCGTCTAGGGTAGAAATAAAGTGGGAAGCTGGGGTGTAATTGGATGAGAGTTGCAGGGGACAAAGTATTGCGGTGCAACTTGGGAAAGGTTTGGGTCCGGCAGTGGACTGCGATGGACTCAGTTCATTTACATCTAAGGTTACTGAACTGAAGAACTGGTTTAAATTTTGCCTACATAATAAAAACACAACAAAAACGGTTGCATGTGCTGTTTACCTATAATTAAGTGTGCAGTGGTTTCCAAGATCATGTGTAATAACTTCCAAAAATGACTGGGGTATAAAAGAAAGTCATCGAGGTAGGCAAGGTACGATGGGCTATATGTAGCTTTCGTCCGTATAAGTCTCCGGGACCTGATGATTATACCCTAACCTACTACAAGAGGGAAGGTGTATTTTAACTCAATTATGCAGATTGTATAGAGCTTGCCTAGCCGTTGGACATGTTCCGTCAGCTTGGAGGCAGGTAAAATCCGGGAAAGGAAAACCGAAGATGCCAAGTCTTATCGACCTATAAGTTTGACGTAATTTTTGCTTAAATGTTTGAAAAATCTGATGTACAGGTATATAAGATATGGCTCAGAAGGCGACCACTCCAAAACCTGCAATGTGCATGTCGACATGGTAAATCAATAGAAACGGCATATCATTATGTAGTAGACAGAGCTGAAAGTGCTCTGGAAACCAAAAGAATCTGTGCTGGAGCATTTTTAAACATTAAACGCCCCTTGTTTGACCGAACGACTTTCGGGTCAATATAAGCTTCAGCACAGAAGTATGGCACATAACCAAGAACCACAATATGGATTACTCCTACGCTGCCGGGACGAGTTATTGAAGCCAAGCTAGTGGGTGATAGGATAACTGTAAAAGCAGTGAAAGGTTTCCTACAGGGAGGAATTCTATCCCCATTACTGTGGAGTCTTGTTCTGGACTCTTTACTAGTTTAACTTAACAAGGGTCCATTACACACAGTAGCTACATACATGTCAATGGAAAATTTCCGAACGTACGAACGTAGTTTCGGACCTGCATCAGGAAGCCTTGGATAAGATGGTCTATCCATTAATCCAAGCAAAACTGTTAAGTGCTGTTCACGAAGAAGACAAACCTCAGTGATCTTATGAACGGCACTAAACTAAAATGGGTAAGGAAAGTTAAATATCTGGGGGTAATATTAGACAGGAGAGTAATGTGGCGCACTCCCTCAGACGAAAAAACAACGAAAAAGACCTAACTTGTGCTAATCTGCATATGTAAAAATATGGGGACTCAAACCTTGGGTGATTCATTGAATCTACACATCGATGGGTGAGGCCTATGGCAGTTCAGTATGGTGGACAAGGATAAAATTTTGTCTGCAAGGATACTATAATGAAGATTTAGAGGAAGGCATGCATGGCAATCACCGGGGCCTTCAAAACTACGCCTACATTGGCATTTGAGTCAGTGGATAATGAGTCTAACCCCACTGCATATAAACATTTAGACAGAAGCAAGAAAGTCACTGTACAGACTTGCGAAAGCAGGAGCTTGGAAGAAAAACGACCCCTGCACAAAAGAAAACAGCAACAACAAGTCTGACAACAATGTCAGCCTTATTTGGGTACCTGGACACGAAGGTTTCGATGGAAATGAGAAGGCTGATGAATTAGCAATGGCTGGCTCACAAACTCAGTTAGTTGGCCCTGAAACTTTGATCTGAGATCGGAGGGAGTCGTTAAGCACCGGTCGCGAGTTGGCCCCAATCTGGCCGAAAGTTAGTATCGCTTCCGGCAGCAGCAGTCTTAGCGTCCGCTCGCTGTCGCAGCAGACAGTGTTCCAGTGGGGCGTGGTGTTGTTGGCAGTCTAGACATAGTCAACGCCTTGAACTCCGTCCCGTGAGGCACGATTAGGGGGGCACTAGTTCATCATCTACCCTACCCACAGGGCATCATCAAGGCCGATAGGCACTTTCGCTACGTAGGCAGGAACGGTAGCGTTAAGCGGAGGTATATTACGTGCGGGGTCAGTTCTCGGCCCACTCTTATCCGTGTGGTGTCCAGATTAAGAATATAGCACCACTACATCTCCTCCCGTGGATGTAGTAAAAACCGACTTAAGGGATTCTAAGCCAGAGGGATGGGCAGCAGCATCCCTTTTGTAGAAGAGTAACGATACTGCGCTCTCCAACCCTCTGCCAAGCGTGGTGAGTATTGGCAAATTCTCCCCAAAGTGACGAAATATGATGATAATGATGAGTAGTGCCGGCTAAACTGGCAGAACATGAAAATTGGAGTGCTGTGGTCTCCTTCTGTGAGAGCGTCACGCTCCAGAAGGAGACTACAGAGTGGGATAGGGAGAGGGCCGATGCCGCACGGAGAAAGACGAGATGGTGTCGGGATAACTACCGCCCCGGCACCCAGGTCCAACACGCCTGATCACCCTGTCATCGCCATATGGTGGGGAGCGCGCAGGTTGGGAAATCTGTGTGCCAACACCGAGTGACCCATGAGAAAACGGTGGTGTACGTGTGAACTTGCGCCGCCGTGTGCGCAGCATAACACAGGCCAGCCTACAGTGAGGCTTCGGAAGGATCCTTTACAATTTCCCCGGAGGGGTAACCGCTTTACAGTCACCTTTTCCAAGATGTCCCTATAGGAGTGGTAACGGTTGGCTAGTGTGATCATACGAGGTCCTGGAGCCTCCCTTGGGTGCCGAAGATTACGCAACGTATCATCATGCATTATATGCACAAGGTAGAAAAGAGCAAGCAGAAGAATGGAGGCACTCAAAGACCTTCTCTAGCACAAGAAAAGACTGTGGAGTGAAATTATTAAGCGTCGAGAAAGGAACGTCGAATGAAGCGTCGAGATTTTTGACAAGATCTTACGCTTGTTTTTTATAACATCGCCCCAGACTATGTTTTCTCCACTATCGTGGGTGCGTTTACAGACATGAATCCCACATACAATACACCCAGGCCCGGAACAACTACCTGCAGATCACACAAATATTTGTTCCGTGCGGTGCGGTGCCACTGCACCAACCGTGCCGTTGTCATGCATTCTCGCTCCCTATTTTGTATATGCTCACACTTGCGTGTTTTTGAGAGACATTCGTTTATTAATACTTGTAGTATCTATCTTAGTGATGCAAGAAATACGAATATGAATATTCGTATACGCCGCATATTATGATAACATATGTGAAAAATATTTTACGAGATCAGGACCAGTTAATAGTTGAGTTACTCATAATGTACCCAAACATAATATAATCACAACTGACACCCCTTTTAGGTACACTCACAGGACACCTCGATATCAATGAGCACCTCCACAGCAAGAAACTGAGCACAATGAATACATCCAGATTCTACAAAAGAGTCAATGTTACACATATTTTGTGGCTCCGACGCCCTTGCTAGGCATCGGGTGAATCAATAGCTTATCCGGTACCAGATGATTACGCGCAGTCCCTTGCTGGCACAATCGCAGAGTAACTACAAGAACTCTTGGATGTGCCGCAATGGAGTAGAGGGCTAGGCTCAGCACAAACGATACACAAGGGTCGAGGATATAGCCGACAATAGATTAGATTAGATTTACTAAGATCATAATTGTAATAAGCTTTTCCATGTACCTCTGTAACAATAAACAAATAAACAAAGTTGCGATCATAGGATGTAAATTTCGCGGTTGATGCGGTGAATTTTAACCTTACTATTTTTGCAGCACGGTGTTATCGCTCTTATTAAACAGTTAAACAGATGGACTCACAACATAGGACCTCCAAATATTTATAAACATTTTTGTACCCGTGGTGCTTGGCAACTAGGCTTATCCTAGTTGTACACTCCCGATTATTATGCCTATGGCCTTTTTTTAATGATTTCCAGTGGAAATTCTACATGGAACTTCCTTCACCCCGGGGAAGGGCGAAGGGGTATGCCGGACTCCCACCGGCAAAACCACTGGAGCGGTCATCTTCGGCACCGAAGGGGGGACTCCAGGTCCTCGTAAGATCACACTAGAGCCGCCCATTTGGTGTCACGCCTTTAGGCACATCTCGGAAGGGATGACTGTAAAGCGGTCACCCCCTCTAGCGGAGGGAAGGCGACTGTAAAAAGGTCGCCCCCCCAGGCACTTCTCGAAGAGGATTCTAAAGGATCCCCCCAAGCCTCGCATTGCGCTGTGCTGCGCACACGGCGGCACGTGAACACGTGCGCGCCACCGTCTTCCCGGGGGTCGCTCGGTGTGAGCACGCCGATTCCCCAATCTGCGCGCCCGCGACCCCCGAGGCCCCGACGACCGGTGACGGCAGGGGGGTATGCCTATGGCCTATAGCCTAATAGCCTATAGCCTTCTCTGTCTACTGCTTGTTACGGAGGGAAGTGGAACGTATATTCTTTCCTACTCCTCTATTTTCTTTTCTGATTAATTTCGATGCGGGTTCCAAGACAGTTTTTCATTTCTCTGGGACACACCTTCATTGGTTGGTGTTCTTTTGTGGTCGCCATTGTAGATCCTGGCTTACATGAGTTGCAGTTGGTTGGGAATGTAGGGCGGACTAGTCCCAATAAAAAAAAATAAAAAAAACAGATGTACTTTATTTTTTATAAAACTCAAATGAATTCTTCGCAGTGGAAATTCGAATAGCAGGCAGTACTGCATTATCAGATTTTAAACGTTTTGCTCATTAAAGCTACAATAATATTTTATTCTTGTTTACAGCGGCAGTAAAGATGATATCTAGAGAAGCAGCCACGGTGCATTTGGATCAGCCAACCAGAAAAACTGTAAGTCTTTGATTTACTGGAAATACTGGTAACGAGGAAATGGGCGATTTGGCGAATGTAGTATTAAACGTTCCTCATAACATGTGTTAACCGGATGTGGAAGATCAAAGCCCATATGCTGTGACTTTAGAAGTGGTTTATATCGTAGAGTGTATAGAAGAATGATTCTCGTTTGTATGAGCCTGTGTCGTATAGAGAAATGTGTAGCAAAAACAGACGATATGTCATAAAGAATGAGTGCATGAGTCGTTGTAAATAAACTGTAGATGTGGATGAAGCGTCGAGATTTTTGACAAGATCTTACGCATATATTTATTTTTTTGATAACATTGCCCCACACTAGGATTTCGTCTGTGTCGTGGGTGCGTTTACAGACATGAATTCCACATACAATACACCCAGACCCGGAACAACTACCTGCAGATAATACAAATATTTGTTCCGTGCGGGATCGAACCCACGACCCGGAGCGCAGCAGCCGACTGTATCAGCCACTGCACCAACCGTGCCGTCGTCGTGCATTCTCGCTCCCTCTTTTGTATATGCTCACACTTGCGTGTTTTTGAGAGATATTCGTTTATTATTAATACTTGTAGTATCTATCTTAGTGATGCAACAAATACGAATATGAATATTCGTATACGCCGAATATTATGATAACATATGTAAAAAATATTTTAGGAGATCAGAACCCGTTAACAGTTGAGTTATTTATAATGTACCCAAACATAATATAATCTTGTTGACGTTTTGATATGATTACTCGGGGATTACCCTAAATTTGATTAAGCCCAAACCTTCCACGGTGACTGCAAGAAAGCTTTTTTAACAGTGGGTAGTTGTATACTACCCACTGTTAAAAAAGCTTAAAGAGAAGAAAGAAGAAAGAAGAAGAAGAGAAAAGAAATATCATCATTTCGGCCGAAAGAAGTCCACTGCTGGACACAGGCCTCCCCCAAAGATCACCACAACGACCAATATGGATGTGTTGTGGACTCATTGGGGGGTTTTGCCATAATCGCCACGCTTGGCAGACGGGTTGGCGATCGCAGTTCAGTTGTTAATGTACTCGAAGGACGCTGCTTGCCATCCTCCGGTTAATCCCTCAGTCGACTTTTACGACACCCATGGGAGGAGATGGGGTGGTGGCATTCTGAGCCGGCACCACACGGCATAAAAAATATATGAATTCGGAAAAGAAATATATATCTCCAAAAATATGCAGATGTTATGCTCCTTAAATAAAGAAAATACCAGTAGTTAACTCTGACTATGTAGGTTTAGTTTTGTTTTAAAATTTGGTTTATTATTATGATAGAATTGTATTTTATTGAATAGTGTTTTATTGCTTTTGAATCATTACGTTCAGCATTCGTATTCATATACTTATTCGCTAATTAGTAGAATCAGTATTCGTATTTGTATTTATCATCAGTCTGTTCACCTTTGAGTGTTGACCTTAAACTCTCTTGCAGGTCCCTGATTCTCCTATATCATCTGCCGGCGACGGAATCATTGAAGGTGAATGCTACTTCGCTCGAAGTGTAGAACCCAATACTTCATTTAAATCCATTCAAACTACATTCTGTCCTTCTGACATACATTTAAAACCGAGAAAATCTGCTCAAACTGTATGGAGCTCTATAGATTTTAAATCTAAGCAACGTGACGGGCTTATAGATGATAGGAAAAGTAGATCTCAAGAAGAAATTAAAATGACCAGTGACGATCTGAGAAAAAGTCTCATTGAGCTTATTAAAGAAGTTTCTACATGTGCACAATCTAAGAAACATATCCGTGATGAATTGATAAAGAAATTGTTTGATACGGATAGAATCGATCCAGATGATAACAAAAGTGATACGGGAAATAGTAAACATGAAAGGTGTCATAAATATGTTTCAACATTTTGTCCGTGTGGTTGTGATTATACAGGAGATTATGAAGACCTATTAGGTAAACTCAAATATTGCTACGGGAATACAAAACATGTTTTGCACACTGAATTAAAACCCAGTAGAATCCCTGAGTCTAAACAGCTCGATTATGTTTTAAAAGATTGGATTAGTAATTTAAATATAAAAACTATGGATGAAGGCAGGTACATGGATAGAGGGGAAATTCTAAATACAGTTGAAGACCAAATTAAAGACCTGTTTAAAAACAGAACTAAACAAGATTTTGATTTAAAGTCTGGAATAGTAAAAATCATAGAAGAAATTCCTATTGAAGTAAAAATAAGTTATAACAGAAAGTTTTATTTACACAGACTAGTCGATGTATTATTGAAAAGGCTAAAAAATGTAGTCATGTGTCAACAAAAGAGTAGGAATATAAGAAGATTTCCAATTCGTTCTAAGAAAATATTAACTGAAGATGATATTAGGGACTTTATAAGAGAACATTTATTGGATTTCTTCAATGAATGTCATGTTGAAATATTCGACAGTGAGATGAATAATCTCGAAAATGCAATAGTAGATATTTTGATTGGTTCGATCGATTGCATTCGGTGTGGACACATCGATGAAACTAGTGATGAAATAGAAATTATGCTCCAGGATCTTGGTAACTTGACAGACCAGCAAGCAAATTATGTTACTCATGTAATACTTCAAAATTTACAAGCGATACTGAACGATTGTAATTTTAACAAAAGTTATACAATTCTTCATAGCAATGTTAATTCAGGACAATACACCAATAACATTCATGATACAGATTTTAGTATTGAAGGCATTAATGATGGAGACTTGCATGCAAACCTAGATCAATATACAAATCAAATCAGTCAACAGATTAACGAATGGTTAGATGGCTTGAATATATCCCAAATCCATGATAGTGGCTTCAAAGAAGTAGTTGTAAATGACTTAGCAGGAGATATTGTAGACAGACACAAATATATAGAACTGAATCCTAACGTAAGAGGCACAGAAGAAGACGAACTAGACACTTTGAAATATCAAATATTCAAATGGGTCAATAAATTAGTTGGTGAAGATAATACTGAAACTATTGGTCACGCTCAAGACCTGATGACAAAGATCAAAACTGTACCCGTTCCTATGCTAACTAATCCTCAGGGTCGGATAAACTATTCAGCAGGGCAACAACAGCCTTTCGATCCTATGAGGCCCTGTTTGGGAGAAACTGGAGATGATAATTGTAGAAAAGAATACAATTGCAAAAATTCAACAAGCCCTTCTAATAATCCCCAAGCTAATGTTTCTTCTTTAGAATCACATCGAAATACCCAATGTTCTCCGGGACGTTACGCAAAATCAACTCAGTATACTCAGCCTCATCCAGGACCTTACGGGCCTACAAGTCAGAGCAGCCGAAGTCCTCAAGAACACTATTCACATATAGCTCAGGTCACCCAGGGTCATCCAGGATCTCCTTCAAACACAGCTCGGATAACCCGAGGCTCTTATTCAAATACATTTCAGGGTAGCGAAGGTTCTCCAAGACATTATTCAGATATAACTCAGGGTAGCTCCGGTCATCCAGCATCTTATTTACATAACACTCAGGGCAGCCAACCTCCACAGAAGTACTATGGCCAAAGTTTCCCAAACGTCAACAATAATCCAAACCAAAATGATGGTCCTACTCGGGCAATTTACCAAGGCCAAGGTTTTCCAGCTGGCCAAGTTAGTCCAGGTGGCCATTCTTCAAGAAGTCTATATACTGGAAAAGTGTCAACTCCAAAACGACCACAAGATCAAGACAGGAACCAGCAACGGAATACACCGGCTAACTATTCACCAAGGCCTGTACCAAGTTCGACACCACGCAATCCAGCCGGTAATCTAAGCCAAATACCTGTGTATGAAACTGAAAGTGTGAGACCTACTTTAGGTAGAATGAGTAGTCCAGGTGGAATGTCTGGTCAAGTAAACGTGAGTCAGCCTCCAATGTATGATTTAAATCAACAGCCAATATATTGCTCAAATAATCAGTTAATGTCTGCCCCAAATCAACAGTCAATGTTTGACCCAAATGAACAGTCAATGTTTGACCCAAATCAACAGTCAATATTTGACCCAAAGCAACGGTCCATGTTTGACCCAAATCAACAGTCAATGTTTGACCGAAATCAACAGCCAATATTGGACCCAAATCAACAATTAATGTTTGACGCAAATCAACAGTCAATGTTTGACCCAAATCAACAGTATGGAGCTAGACCTGGTGTTATGGTGGCAACACCACAAAGCATTCAGATCATGGGATTTACAGGACCATTAGCTCTCGGACAAACGGGAGTGCAGATGACTTCTTCAGGGCCTGGCATTCAAGGTGCAACCTATGACACGTCTCCACAGATGACAAATCCTGCAATGACTGGTACCCGTGCAGGAGCCGATCTGACATGCTGTCCATTCCAAGACTGTTTAGCACCGACTCGTACATCACTCAAGCAGCTGAACGATGAGTATGACGAATTCCTCAAACAATGGGTTCGGCAAATACCAATAGCAGCTATAAACCCACCAGAACAGCAATTAGCAGAAAAGGCTAGACTAGGTATTTACAATGGAATTTGGAAAATTATAACTCAAATAAAATTGGATCCTCAAGTTTTTGCCAATCCTTATTACTACCAAGATGTGTTTGATGAAGAACTAGGAGCTTTACTTGAAAATCTTCCAAAAACACAAGAATTAGAAGCTAATAAACATAGATTAAAAGCGCAGTTGCTAGAAAAGACTGTGGCTATGAACGATCTGATTAGATCGACGAATGCACCAGCTTCTTTTAAGCAGCAGCTTATAGAAAGTATCGAAAATAATTTACCTAAGACGACAGTTACTTGTCATCAAACAGCTACAGACGAAAACGAGGAAGTCCAAAAAATTAACCTGGCTGAACACTTCATACTTTACACAAGATACAAAGATGAAGATAGCTTAAAATCAAATGTTCATAAAACGATTTTCTTGAAAAGTCTCCAAATATTCTTAGATACTGTAAGAAACAATTGTAGCATAGATATGAATACTGATATGTATGCGAATGAGATCATAAATTCTTTAGGCAAAGTGCCGATACCTCACCCAAATGCTATGAAAGATGAAGCTGATGATATTTTACTCGGAATAGAGGTTGAAAATTGGATTTCCGATCTTCCTGTAGAACTTGATAATACAAGACCTTTAGAAAAGAAAAGAATAAGAAACGCTATAGTAAAAAAATTGCATGAGTTAGGAACAATAGTTAGTTATACAGATTGCTCTTTTGCTAGACTATTGAAGATAGAACTAAGAAAATACTTGGAAAAGATACCAATACAACAAGGGACTAATATAGACTTTATGATGCAGGAACTGGCGAATAGAGTGAAGAATTTATCAAGAGAAATAAAACAAAAAGCAGTATCTTTTCAGGAGCCTCAAAGTTATGAGGAGTTTAGCAGGAATATGCCAGCATCCTCTAGTTATACAGATCATAGGTCTCAACAAGAGAACTCGTATATGATCGTTGGAGGAAATGTTGTGGAGGATTGTGGCCCGAAGAGTTGGGGAGATTTGGAAGCGTTTGTATCCGAAGAGGAGCAATGGCAATCTCTGCAAATGACTCGAGCGCCATCAGGTTTGGTAAACTGGTCTCAAGGACAACAAAGTCAGCAATCTCAACCGTATTTTCAAAATATATCAGACCATATGCCGGTTTCGGGAAACTATCCTGGCGATTTTTCTTATTCAGCAGGTACAGTAGTACCAGATCAAACGCCTAATCTAGGAATTTCTGGAGCTTTTGGTCAAGTTAATTCTAATGTTCGAGGTAGTCCAGCAGCAGGTACCCAAATGGCTTTGCAAGGACCATGTTGCAATAATGCTGCTTGTTTGAACCGACCTCAGTCACCCATTCAGGGACCGCAAAGCCCATGTTGTAGTAATGTTGCTTGTTTAAACCGACCCCAGCTACCTACTCAGGGTCCACCAGGACCTTATACGCATAGTACTCAGAACAGTCATTTTTCTCAAGGATCTTTCGGCCAAGGTTTCTCAAATGCCCAGGGTAATCCAGTACCGTATAATCAAGATCTGAGTTTTGGTCAAATGTCTCAAAATATCCCAATGACTTCTCAAGGCCCAAACGTATCTCTGGATCCCACAGGTCAAGGTTATCAGGAATTTTATGCCCAAGGTTTTCCAAATATTCAGAGTAATATAGCTACATACAAACAAGGCCAAAGTTTTGGGCAAGTTTCTACACCTTACGACCAAGTTACTTCAGTACCAGTAAACCATGTGCCTATTCTGGGACCAAACGCTGCTCAGATGAGCCAAGTCTCTCAAGGACCTTATACCTCACAAAATGTCCAAGTTCCTGCTTCTGGTCTTACAGGTTATTATGGCATCAGATATCAAAGCGGTCAACCCTCACACCTAAGTCCAAGCAACCAAGTCCAGCCAACAATGCCGTCGCTGAGACGAAACCAGACAGCTCAAAGTTTTGGACCCTTATTAGCTGCTAGTGAAGTACCAAATATAAGTAGGTCTGGCTCACCACAAAAACCGAATTTGCAAGAAATGGCAGGACCTGGCATGGGGATACCTGACAGAAGCCAAGAACCAGGGCCAAGTGAACAGGCAATGAATATCCAAACTGGCCAACCGTTATATCTACCATCTGGGGCTCAACCATCACCGGAATTCTACAAATCGACAGATAGTAAAGGTATAAGACAAATAATAGACCAGAACAAAAGCCAACGCCAAATTGGAACACCATTAGGAACACCTGCTACACCTACCATGGGACAACCGGTAGGTTTTTCAACTCCTCAACAACAACATAACCGTGAATGCCCGCAACGACCGTCAAAGAAACCTCAGGATATCCAAAAGCCAACGGATGGTGCTAGAAGAAAACTAAATGTGGATGAAACAGATACAAGTACGGATAAAGAAAAATATAAGTGTAGGTGCATGAGGCGGATAAGAAAGTGTAGAGGACGAAGACCAACCATCGATAACTATCACAAGAATTATCCACCTTGCCTTCCTATGATGCGTTATCCATGCTTCTATTGATTGTTTTTTGTCTAATCAGTTTCTTTATTCATACTAAAGAGCTGCGGCATATCGATTTCTGCCAACAAGCGATAAAATCACTCTCATCGGTCAGGAAATAACCAAAGCCGAATCGATAGAAATGAGATGTATTCCAATAGTAGTACAAATACTCAAATTCGCAACAAATTGTTAACATACACGATTTAAAATCGAATTTCAAGGCATAACAATATTAATGAAAATAAATAATATCTAGATTTGAAGCTAAGATAGAAAAAACACTAAACAGCCTCCTTAATATCTCATCGATAAGCTAGTACTTTGCACACATTTCATTCCGATCGATTTTTTTTTGGCTACCTTATTTCCCACCCTCCTTTCCGATTACTAAAGTTATCAGATTAAAAACACTCGTCAATAGGCATCATTACAGTTTAATCAACAATCAATTATTAATGAAAATTTAGCTTGTTTCGTTACACGATAACAAATTGTTTGTCTCTTATGACTCGGGTATTATGTTCTAATTGAAATGAATCACGTCATTGGAAAATCCAGCACCTTCACCCATATTTATTTACCTCCTCATATTTTTTGTATTATAGATACCTATTTGTTATAATTATTCAACTATATTTTTACAAGACCATTATTCTAATACAAGTATTAAAATAGAATTTTCTGTGTTTTAAATTTTTTAAAGATATTGTCCTATATATACCAGATATTTTTGTCAGAATACATCAAGCTAAAGTAAAACGATTTTTATTTTTCGTAAAGAGTATGTGTAGGTATTGTCATATCTCATATGACTCCTATTTATTTCTATACAAGGCCTAAGAGTGGACTCAAGCGTTTGTCAAAGTTGGTAAGCATATTTTAACTCGGGTCATCATCATTTCAGCCGAAAATCGTCCACTACTGGACAGAGGCCTCCCTAAAAATTAACACAATGTCCGGTATGGGTTTCTGTTGTGTGCTCATTGGGTGGTTTTTCTATAATCGCTACGCTTGGCAGACGCAGTTGAGTTATAAATGTACTCAAAGGATGCTGCTGCCCATCCTCCGGCTAATCCCACAGTCGTCTTCTATGACACCCACGAGATGAGATGGGTGGTGGTATTCTTAGCCGGCATCACATGACACTCGGGTACTAATCCATTATTTTTTTTACAGAACATCACTTGAGGCATTGTATCTGCGGAACTGTAAGCAATCATCAATAGTTATTATCAAATCTCCAATGTTCGACCATTTTCAAACAATGAAAGTAGATTATATATTTTCTTACAGGATCCTCATGAACAAAATTCTGAAGAAATAAGAGCTTCCAAAGTAAGACCTTTGGATATTAATGAAAAACAAATATTTAACATGAAATCTGTACAAACAGCTTTTAGCACAATAGATATAAAAACTACAAAGTGGAAATACTGTGAAATAAGAAGTAAATCTCAGGAAGAGTTAACTAAGATAACAAAGAGACAAGAGGTTTTTAAAAGAAAAGACCTTGGAAAGGGAGACTTACAGCAAGAAGTGACCGAATGGTTTGAGATCCATAGTGATAAAGTTAAAGTTAAATTATGGGGAGAGAAGATGCAAAGGTTAGCAGAAAAGTTAAAGAAGCCCGGAGGTGAGGAAAAGTTACGAATGAAAATAGAAAAGTACTTAAAAAAAGTGCCAGATCAGTTCTCTGAGGGAGACGATGACAAAATGGAGTTCAGGAAACAGTTGCCTGATGATATCATAAGGAAACTAAAGAAACTATATATAAATCCAACAGATGCAAACATAAATGTTTATAGAATGGAATTATCTAAGTACTGCAGTAAATTCAAAATAGAGAATTTCAAAAAAGTCACACTTAATTGGTTAAAAAGTTTAAATATCAAGAAAAAGGATTTCTTAGGAAGGAATGTGAAAAAAGACGATGTATTCAAATATGTAACTAATAAACTGGAGCCTTTGGTATTAGATAGACCTAAATCTGATTCAGAATATAAAAGTGTACTAATATCTAATATTACAGATATCATAGATGACTTACCTTTAGTCCTTGGTAGTCACAATAAAGAATTTTACGTAAACAAAGTGACAGAAGCGCTGGTGAATGAAATATTAAATATCGAGAGTAAAGTTCCTCGCACATACATCCAGCCTACAATCAAAGAAATAAAAGAATTTGTAAAATATGAAATAACATTTTTCTTAGAGAAATCTCGCATAGCCATAAGTACTAAGAGAACGGAGTGTCTTGAAACTGAATTGCTTGACGTTTTATTGGACCTTACGGATATTGTGGACATAGATAATTATGTTATTGAAAGTGTAACAGCTATTTTAAAAGATATTGGAAAAATACCAGAGTATAAAGCTAAATATTTTACTAACCTTCTACTAAGAGATTACAAGGAGTTTTATTTTCGCCAAAGCTTTTTTCAAGAAAATGACAAATCGAATTACGGACAACCAGATGATTATTCAGCCTTCCAAAATTCGGCAGATACGGTAGATACAAATACAGAAGCTAGTTTTGATATCTACACACAACGGCTTATAGGAGAAATTACCGTATGGTTATCTAAAATAGATATTCCTGATAAAGACAAGAGCTTCATGGAAGTGGTTGTGAAAGATTTTGCTTGCGATATTGTAGATAGACATAAGTATTTGGTACAAAATCCAAAATCCAAAGGGACAAATGCTGAAGAATTTGAACATTTGAAATATCTGATATTTAAATGGACAAATAGGTTGGTTGGTGAAGAAAATACGGTAGTCTTAGAAAACGCTCAAGAGCTACTAGATAGAATAAATAACATACCAAAACCTTCATTACCAAGTACTAGTAATGGCCAGTCTATGTCACCACAGGGTACTCGTGTAAGTACTGATACTAAACCTTACAATGAAAAGTTAACTGATGAAATTTACGACTGGTTTCGTGAATTACCAATAGATCTCCATGTATCGCAAGATGCAAGTTTAAACAAACAGTTTATTAAAGATTTCGCTGAAGGTATTGAAAAAGCCCTCAACACGAAGGACTTCGGAGTAATTGGCAAAGAAGTATATGAGTGGAATAAAAAAGTATTTAATAATAAATTGAATAGCAATCAGGTTGAACAATTGGAAAACAGAATAATGAGTGTAACTTACACAGAAATATATTCAGAGAAATATTCTAAACAAGAAAAAGTTCTAATTAGATCTTTTGAAGACATCGTTGATGAGTGGATAGACACAATCCCAATAGAGCCCAAAAAGGAAGGACTTTTTATCAATAGTAGATATGAATTTATACATCAGCTAGCTGTAAAAATATACAATATCAAGATGAGATTAAAGCAGTCTCCTGAAGAACTGTTAGAAAAGAAATTACAAGAGGAAATATCGGATTGGATGAAAAAGCTACCATTACATCTGCAAGCTGATAAACAGAATCACAGAGATAAATGCGCTGCAAAACTAGTGAATAATATACAAGCATTTAATATTGATGAATCAATACAAAGCAGGCCGATAAAAACTGGTGATGAATTTGTAGCAGTTCAGCTCGAAGGACCTATACTAGAATGGCTTAAAAAGCTCCCATTGTATAGAAACACAAGCTTACACTATAAAGAGAAACAAGAAAAAATTATGAAAGAATTAGCAAATAGAGTAAACGTAGCATTAAGAGATGGGAATCGTGATCCTGATGAACTAATTACTGAACATGTTCAGATGTTAGATCCACGGCAAAACTCTGATTTTGTTCAAAATACAGCTTTACAGCTAAAGTTCTATTTACAGAAACACAATATGTTCGGAGATGTATCGCAACGTGTTGAAGCAGATGATGATTTTTTTGTCGCCAATATTGAAGTCTGGATAAGCAATCTACCTTTAGATGTTACAGAAGTAAGCCATTTTGAAAAACAAAAGGGTGATTTTATTAAAAGTATGAAGCGACTAAAATTTTCTGGTTCTAACAGTGCCGTTATAAAGAAAGAAATAATAACATTTATGAAAGCACTTCCAATGGACTGTAGCAAGAGGGACGATATAAGATATTTAGAGGAAGAAGCTTTACAACTAATTCAAAAATTAACTGTGGTACCATTCGAAGGCATATCACGCGAATCCCCTTTAAAAACCACTGAAATTATTAGTGATGCTATCAAAGACTGGACCAACACATTACCACTGAAACCTGTATACTGCCCTAGAGAACTGCGCTCGTTCATCGACGATATGAGCTCTGTAATAACTACGCTTTTAGTACACCCTGAATACAGCAGGATAGATGAAAATGATCGAAGGTTACATAGAGAGATTATTAAATTTTTGAAAAGATTCCCTTTACAACATGAACAAAGTACCGAGAAACAAATAACGCAAATGGCAGAAGAGCTGGCGAAGACTTTGAAAGATATACAATTATTCAGAGATGATGATGGAAAGAGTGATGAAAAGAATGTAACTGTATATGAGGTTTCACTAGGAAACACAGCTAATAATAGCTTAAATATTCGGGAAGGTGATATTAATGCTAATTTAGATACATACACAAGACAGCTAGTACACCAAATAAGCGAGTGGTTTGATAACTTAAACTTTCCTAATGTTAAAGAGGAGGTTTTAAAGGAAGTAGTCATCAATGATTTAGCAGGTGACATAATGGATAGGCATAAGTATTTGGAATTTAATCCTGAAAGTAGAGGTACAGAAGAGGATGAATTAGAGCATTTGAAGTATCAGATTTTCAAGTGGGTTAATAAATTAGTGGGTGAAGAGAATTTGGAAACAATTGATCATGCCGATGACTTGATGAAGAGGATTCAAGTAATTCCTGTTCCTATTTTGGCGAGACCTCAAGATAAAAGTCAAATATTACCGAGACCTTGTTGCAACCTAAGAAATTCCAATCTATCTACCAGTCCCAGGACCAGACCAGTTACATCGCAACAAGTGAACGCGGCCCTACCTGATGATGTTAGTTCTGGAGAACAACCACCACAATTAATTTCCAAGAGAACGATTAGTCCTGGTACTTTAGCCATTCTTAATTCAGCTAAATGTTGCACCCAAGAGTCACCACCTGCCCTATCAGAACCACAAGTAGGCACTAAAGAAGCAATATACGAAAAATACCAAAAGATTTTCAGAGAAAAATGTAATGCTTTACCAATAGACGCTTCGACGCCCGAAGCTGCAAAGTTATCTGGACTTGCAAAAACTGGCATCTACAATGGAATAGTTAAGACATTTTTCAATTTGAAATCTGATCCAGAAATTGAAAATGATTACGGGTATTTCGAATTTATGATTGAGGAGAGAATAGAGGATATGTTGGACATTCTTCCACAAACAGAAGAGTTAGTAAACAGGAGACATGCCTGGAAACTTGAGATTTTAAGCAATGCATTAGACATGCTAGATGAGTTGCATGGCCTTACCGACAGACCATCATTTAGACAACGAGTTAGAAATAAATTTCATAGAAAATTTGCTAGAGATTTAGAATTAGAGGAATGTTTCTTACTACAGCAAGGCTTCTTGGCTGAAATGGCAGACGCTTATATCTCAGAAACGAAGTATAAAGAAGAAGATCCTTTGAAAGCTAACATTTATAAGCACAGATTAATGAAGAAAATAGATGTTTTGGCAAATCATCTAGCAAAAGAACATAGTGTAGGATTTAGGTTTTTTAAAAAGGCTCAATTAGCACGCATTGCTAAGAAAGTATTAGAACAAGTGCCGATACCTAACGATGATATTTTGCAAGAAGAAGCGGAAGAAATTCAACTTGCAGATGAGATTGAGAAATGGTACAAAGAATTGCCAACTAAACCTTTAATTAACGATACTGATGGAGTACTAAGAAAGAGAATGATGGATTTACTGGCGAAGAAGTTATATGATATTAAGAAACGTGTAAGCGACCAGGATTCGTCTAAAGAAGCGCAGATGAAGCATGAAGTGAGTCTGTTCCTGGAGAGAAGAGCCAAGTTGCAGCAAGACCAAGATTTAAATATAAACTTTATGGTCGATGAACTTAATAACAGATTAAAAAACCAGTGGTTAAAAGAACCTGCAGATTACAGTATTTTTAAAAAAGAGAAGCCGTTCAGTTCTACTTTTGCACAAGTTGATAACAATGAATTTTTAGCTCCGTTGATGGATGCTGTTACCAGTACTGGTTCTTTCCAAGGCCAAGTTTACCACGATTCTGCTGGCCAAACATCACTAAGAGATCAGCAATCAATAGTACAGTCAAATTTACCACCAAGTCAAAATTACGTTTCTCAGACAGGATATCCGGTGCAGAGTATGGGTCAAATTTATTCGCAACCAAGAGCAAGTACTTATGAAGGTATTGTAAATACGAGCCAAATTGGGCCAAGCCAGGCTATTAATTCGGTACAGGATTCGGGCCAATCATGCAAATTAGATACTAGCCACCAACTTGGGCCCAGTGGAGGATATATATCACAACAGGTAGTACCGATGCAAAGTACTAGTCCAGACCTTCCTCACGGCATTGGTATAAGCCAATGCGGGCCAGGTGAAGGTTATATTTCACAACAAAGTCCCCACATGCAGAGCATGGGTCAAAAAGCAACAACGGCCAGAAATACGCCCGGAGCTTATGTTGAAACAAGCCAATTCGGACCAGGTGAAATGCATATTTCTCAACAATATCGACCACGACAGCACATGTCACGAGCACCTTCATCACCTAGAAGTATGCATGGGTCATATTTACAGAAAAGCCAAGTTGGGCCAAACCAAGGTTATGTCACCCAGCAAGGCCCACAAAGATCAAGCATATCTCAAGTTCGTTCCCCACACAGAGTTGGACTGTACGCACCAAATTTAAATGCAAGCGAAATAGGGCCACCCCAGGGTAACATTATTCGACAAGGTCCGCCAACGCAGAGTATAGCTCATGCTTCGCATAAAAATCCTGCTTTGCGGACTAGCCAAGTCGCATGCAGTCCGAGAGTGCAGAATATAAACCAAAGTCTTGACCAACGTTTAGGGACAAGCCAAGTGGGCCCCATCCCACAAGGGCAGTCTTATGATCAAAATATGCCAAATCCAGGGGCATATGGGACGCAGGGTCAGGTTAAATTCAGTCCAAATTATCCTACTCAAGGGCATACTCCAACTGATGTTCCAGGGTATTCAGGTAGACACCGTCCAACTCCTAGTCAAAGGGCAGCAACCACTGCTCAAGTTAGAAATGGATTTCCTGATGTAGAGATAAGAGAAGGCATGGAAAATGATTACATGAGATGCAAATGTTTGGAGGCCTATCGCAGAAGAAAAAGATGCTTTGAATGCAATAGTCAGTGTCCTAGGTATAGACCTTATAGATGTTATAATTAAATTGTTTCCTTATGTAATGTTTGTGATGTTTTTTTTTTTATTGTCAATAAATTAATTTTCCTGAGATTTAATTTAATTTAATTTATTCTTTATTGTACACAAGTATTTTAATTTAAACAATAAATACAAACTTTTATGTACAAAGGCGAGCTTAACTCAGAATTGAGTTTTCTACCAGCAAACCCTTTGATTTTTAGAGAGATTGTGTCGTTTATGAGGGCCAAGACACATGTACGTAGTAAGAAATCAAAGTTACAGTTATACAAAAAACAATTAAAAAAAAAAAAAAAAAAGCCTTATATCATACAAATATGATACCATATAATATGCTTATAAGTACATAAATAAATTCAAATTTATAAATATGATATATAAATATACATATATATATATATATGTATATATAGACTGAAATACATACATAATATACTTAAAAGTCATATAGAAAGGAAATGCTTCTTAACTTTTGTCTTAAAGGTGTTCAGAGTACGGGTGTCCCGCAAAGAATGAGGTAGCGAATTCCATAGACGTACTGCACGTATGGTGAAAGAATTGTCATAACGACTGGAAGTGTGGCGAGGAGTTCTAAGGAGTAGAGAAGAAGCTGAGCGACAGGGTTTGCCTCTAGGCACAAGATACTCAAAGCGCTCACGAAGATAGACAGGAGAATTCGGATTATGGAGAATAGAGTAGAGAAGAGAAAGTATATGACAATCACGGCGCCTCCGAATAGGTAGCCACTTCAATCTGGTTCGAAATTCTGACACATGGTCATATTTACGGAGACCGAAAATGAAGCGAATACACAAATTCTGGAGACGTTCTAGTTTGTTTAGGAGTTCCTCCGACGCGTCCAAAAAACATACATCAGCGTAGTCTAAGTGAGGCAGAAGAAGAGATTGTGCAAGAATTACTTTAGTTTGAAATGGGAGGGACTTCTGAAGACGTTTGAGGGACTGAAATGAGCAGAAAACCCTCCTACTAACTTCTGCAACGTGAACATTCCAGGAGAGGTTGGAATCAAAGAGGACACCCAAGTTTTTTGCGCTTATCGAACTGGCTATAGAAACGCTATCATACACGATAGGCGGGAGACACTGAGAATTCAAGAGGTTAGACATGTATCTACCACCAATAATGAGAGCTTGCGATTTTGTGGGATTGACTAAAAGGCCAAAAGATTTAGCCCACTTGTTAATATTCTCAAGGTCAATATTGATGGCATTAATAGCTGTAGCGTACTCCTCAACTTTAAAATGTCGGTATAACTGCAAATCGTCTGCATAGAGATGATAATGAGAAGTTAGGACCTTTGTGATGGCATTTATAAAAACAGAGAAGAGAAGAGGTGAGAGGACGCCACCTTGTGGAACACCCACAGCCAAATCATACCACTCAGAGGAGGCCTCATGAGAGCGAACCGACTGCGAGCGACCCCGAAGATAAGAGTTAAACCATGCAATTGCAGAAGACGAGATATTAAGAGAGGATAGAATACCTAAGAGGATGTCAAAATCAACTGAATTAAAAGCACTGCTAAAGTCCAACAGGACTAGTACCGTTAGCATTTTGTTTTCCATGGCCAGTCGGATGTCGTCAGTTATTTTAACTAGTGCCGTTGCAGTACTGTGGCCAGGTCGAAATCCAGATTGATAAGGACTTAACAGGCTATTAGAAGAGAGATAAGATGACAGTTGATTTTGAACAACGCTCTCAAGGACCTTAGACAGGATAGGAAGAATGGATATGGGTCGGAGCTGGGATACCGAAGAGGGATTAGGAACTTTGGGAATTGACAGGACGTGAGCCCTTTTCCATGCTATGGGAAAGGAGCTTGTCTCGAGAGAGTAGTTAATAATATGGGCAATGACGAGTACGAGTTCATTTAGGACGGGGAGAAGCATTTGCAGCTGAATGCCATCATCACCTACTGCTTTCGTGGAAATGGAAAGGATGTATTGTTTTATATCTCGTTCTGAAATTGGTTGAAAAGAGAAAGAAGTACATACTGGCAGAGAAAGATTAGAAAGATAATTTAGTGTAGAAGATTTAATATTGTCATCTAGAGTAACCGGAGATTTGGAGAAATGTGCGTTAAGTGCATTTAGGTCCATTACGGTGGTGCTGTCATCGGAAGATTTTCCGATACCAAAAGACTTCAGAAATTGCCATACTTGTGATGTGTTGAAATTTTGAATTGAGTTAAGGATGTGGCGCCTTTTAGCATCCCTACACATACGACTGCAGCGATTTCGCAGCTGTTTGTACTGAGTCCAGTTTTCATCCGTAGGGTATTTTCTGTACTTTCTCTTGATCTTATCACGCTTAGACATAAGTATTTTAATATCATCAGATAACCATGGTGCTGGGTGGTGTTTCACTTTTTTTTAAAGGAGCATGCGCATCGTAAATAGCCAACACAATCTTGTTAAAGGTCCTTGTTTAAGACCTTAGAGTCCAATTGATTACAACTGTAAATAGAAGACCAGTCAATTCTACCCACTTCAGTCCTCAGACGCTCAGAATCAATGTTTTTGAAACTACGAAGCAACAGAAATTTTGCCTTGCGTTTTGGAGAGCGAATTTTGTAGGAGAGAAATATAAGATCATGATAGGAAAAAGAAGCAGGGAGCTGTCCATGTAAAGCTACTCTGTTAGGGTCAGAAACAATAATTAGATCTAAGAGTGAAGGAGTACAGTGAGGAGCCCGATGAGTAGCATTTAAGGGAAGGATTTGCATGTTGACAGATGAGACAAGTGAGAGTAGTTTACGGCTGCGCAAATCATCTCTAAGTAGGCAAGTGTTGAAGTCTCCGAGGATAATTAAATGGTCATATACTGAGGAGAGATATTCTAATTTGTGTTCAAAGGTGGAGAAATAATCAATATGACATGAAGGGCTATAGTAAACACCTAAAAGCAGCTTAGTGTGTTGGAAGTCGACTTCAATAAAAAGGTGCTCTGCGAATTTGGAATAATCACTCGGAGACTGATCTACTAATTTATAAGTGAGGTCCCCACGAAGGTAGATAGCGACACCTCCGCATCCCTTGCCTGTTCTGTCATTACGCACAATCTTGTAACCGGGGAGAGAATATTACGTGGAAGGGAGTGCTGGTTTAAGAAAAGATTCGGAGACAAGGACAGCATGAATAAGTTCGGAGTCAAAGGATGACAGCAAATCAGAATAGTGAGCGGGAATACTTAGAGCATTTATATGTACAGCGTTAAAAAAGTTGCGGTAACAGGAAAAAGTGGAAAGAAGTTTATCGTGCAGATGCAAGGAATCATCGCTTAACGCACTAGCGAAGCTCTCATCAGACGCGGAAGAAGACGAACATGAAGCAAAACTTTCGTTTATATCATCTAACATAGTTATACTTAATTATATAATTATAATAAATAAATAAATTTTTAAATATAAATAAATAATTATTTCCTCCGTGCCGAAGGGGGGATGCACCGAGATGTAGTCGCAGTAGACAAAGGACTAACCCCGCTCGGTTTGGCTAAGGAGAACTGGCGCAAACCTGCCGTACTTAGTACCAACGACCGCATGGAGGTATGGCAGAGCAAGGAGCTACACGGACGCTATTATCGGGTTCTTCATGGTCCTGATGTGGACTTGCAAGCGTCCGTGTCCTGGCTACGCTTCGGTGACTTATTCGGAGAAACCGAAGGTTTTGTTTGTGCAATTATGGACGAAGTTATCATGACGAACAACTACCGGAAATATATTGTTAAGGATGGCACCGTTGACATCTGTCGGGCATGTCACTGTCCTGGTGAATCACTTAGACATATAATTTCTGGTTGTTCTCGTCTTGCTAACGGCGAATACTTGCACAGGCATAACCAAGTGGCCAGGATCATCCATCAGCAACTTGCTCTAAAATACAACCTTGTGGAATCTGAGGTACCGTATTACAGGTATGTGCCCGACCCAGTTCTTGAAAATGGTCATGTCACGTTGTACTGGGATCGATCTATCATCACTGATAGGACTATTGTGGCCAATAAGCCTGATATAGTGGTGATAGATCGATTAGAGCGCCGCACAATTATTGTTGATGTTACTATCCCGCATGACGAGAATCTCGTGAAAGCCGAGAAAGATAAACAGATTAAGTATCTTGACTTGGCACACGAGATTGTCGACATGTGGGATGTAGACTCTGCAATTATTGTGCCGATAGTTGTTACAGCCAATGGCCTCATAGCCAAGAGCCTCGACCAACATCTAAAGAGGCTCTCGTTAGGTGGTTGGATCAAGGGCTTGCTACAGAAAGCAGTTCTCCTTGACACGGCACGCATAGTGAGGAGGTTCCTTTCTCTGGAGCCCTAACCACCGGTAGCTTGGACCCTGTGCCCGTTGCCGGTTGGTCACTATTTTTTATATTTTTAAATGTATGTGTTTTTGTTTTTGCTTTATATATATATATTTAAAAATGTAATTAATATGTTAGTTATGTAAATAAAGGAAATAAATAAAAAAAAAAAAAAAAACTATATAGATAAAATACAATACTTAATCAAAACAAATTAAATGAGCAAAAAAAAAATGTCTAATAATCCCCGATGCACACACAAGCCGCATCGACAAGTAATGGATGAAAATCCAAGAGGCCAAACTAGATAGAAAATATTAATCTTACAAGTGTTCGACTCTATTTTGACGTTTAAAAGTTTAGATTGTTTTCGAATTCGAATCTATAGTATTTTTATTTCCATAAAAATACTATAGAAAACTAACTTGATTCTATACTTTCTTGAGCCATTAGTCTAGAATTGTTAAAAATGTAATACCTACTCAATAATTTCAATTTGAAGCTTAAGCTGCCTCACCCGTCTGTTATTTTTTCTATTACATTATCTATGTTACTCATTATGGTAAATGTTGGTTAGCCCGTAATTGGCTAGTGTGTAGGCCTGTTACCATATGTATATTAATTAAATAGTATATTGTATGCACGAGCTGTGGGAAGATCTGAATAAATAAATAAATAAATAAGAGCGTTTCCTAATTTTGAGGAGACATAGCCGTGATATGCACTTTGGGCATTTGCTAAAGTTGATACTTGTTTTAAACGATACAGATCGTAAACAAATTTGTCTAGATTTAACTAAAGATTCTCAATACGCTGTTTCCACTGACAATGTTTTATCTATCATTATGCCTAAAAATAATGTTACATTCACTTCTTCAACTATGTTTTTGTTATATTTTATACTAGCTGGGACCCGCGATTTCACCCGCGTTTAATTTAAAAGAAATTTAGAGTACCTACTTCGACATAGATAGAATATAGATTTTCAAGGGGTTTGTTTTGCGCGGAACCCTAAATATTTTTCTAAAATAAAAGTATCCTAAGTTATTCCTTATAACATCAGCTATCTGCTAGTGAAAGTCCCGTCAAAATCGCTCCAGCCGTTGTGGAGATTACCCGGAACAAACAGACAGACAGACAGACAGACAGACCGACAGACAGATAGACAGACAGACAGACAAAAAAAATAGATTTTTTGTTGTAGGTACCGTATATACTTTCATATGCAGTTAGTAAAAAGCTGTTATTTTGACATTACAAACAGACACTTCAATTTTATTTATTTGTATAGATTTAGTTTGAGAGGTTTGCTATTGTAAGTTTGGAATTGTACCATTTTTGTTTTATTTACGTTAAACTCGTAAGTAATTGCGATCCAACCAATAAATTATATTGTCCAACGCTTTGTTGATCTTATGTTCTAAGTTATTTTTATTACTACCTCCAACGGAAAGTTTCACAAATAACAAGGTCAGAAAATCAACGCAAGAGCTGTCCTCATATAGACCAATAATCCTAAGTCTAAGCCTCCAAGCTGTTTGAAAATGTATTGCTGCAACGACTCTCGCAATGCATGGATGAAAGTGCAATAACCCCAGATCACCAGCTAGGGTTTAGATCACAACATGCCACCACTGAACAAATCCATAGAGAGTGCAGAAACATCAGTGACAGCCTTGAAAAGACGGTATACTGCTCTCTATTAATTCTGGAATCATATATAAGTGATAGAATTTTTCAAGTGACTGCACATCAAACTTCTATGACATACTAGCTGGAGTACCACAGGGCTCAGTACTCGGTCCAGTCCTATATACCATATTTACTGCAGATCTACCACAAACCTCTGGTCACAATTGCAACCTATGCAGATGACACAGCACTATTGGCTACCAGCAAAGGCGTCAACCAACGCGTCAACAACACCAACGCCAACAACGTCAACCCAGTGAAGGCGTCAATGAAACTGCAAAAAAGTCTGGATGCAATAAACAAATGGTTTAATGAATGGAGAATTAAACCAAGTGCTAATAAATCAGTGCAAGTCACGTTTACCCTCAGAAAAGCAACATGGGGGGCCCCAGTGGCACTGGTGGTGGAAGAGAAATTCCCCAAAGTGACTCAGTGAAGTACTTGGGATTACATTTGGACCGCCGAATGACGTGGTACAAACACATCACAGTCCAAAAGAACTGAGATCAACTCTAAATATAGGGGACTGTACTGGCTCCTAGGTAGAAACTCCAGACTATCCATTGACAATAAGCTCCTGATTTATAACTCCGCTATCAAACCAGTGTGTACCTATGGCATACAATTGTGGGGAGCTGCTTGTGCCTCGAACATAAAGAAAATACAGACAGCCCAAAATTACATCCTAAAACAAATTAGCAATTCACCTTGGTTCATAAGAAACAGAAGTCCATGACACCTAAAAATGCCAACAGTAAAGGACAGTAACCGATAACAGCTTGTGCAAAGAAGTACAAAACTAGACTGGAAGCCCATCCTAACCAGCTCGTCTCAGAGCTATCTGTTCCAGACTGTATAAATCGTTTGAAACGGTGCAGGATCTTAGGAACTTGGCAGCAATGATTAGCTACTGCAATTGTTCAGTTTCGTCATTCCTCATGGGGAATAACATACCCGACTCTTATCTTCCATCACATCTGCTCATAGTCACAGTGACTGATCGCATGATATAAAATTACAAAAAAAATAAAAAAAATACTATCTTCAACAATTAGAGTGGTGTCATTTATACATATTAGAAACAGCAAGGGGCCAAGGATACTCCCCTAAGGTACTCCAGAACTATTCATTAATTTAAGTTCTGACCTGGAGAGACGAGATATTTTTTCCGGACTTGCTATTTATTTCTATACATTGATATTGATTTTTTTAAGTAACTACTGAGCCAATCAAGCGCTTTTACCCGGATCCCATACTTTTCGAGCTTATATAATAATTATTTGTGCTTAACAAAATCGAAGGCCTTGGACATGACTAAAAATATTGAAACGATATTGTTTTACTTATTAAGATTTTCAGTAATAATCTTTGTGAGTGTTAAACATGCCAAGGTAGTCGAGTAGTTATTTCCTAAAACCATTTTGTACAGGTTTTAGAATGTTTTTTTTTCTGAAAATAGAAACATTTTCTCGTGTATTACTCGTTCAAAGATTTTTGATAAGGTAGGAATTAATTTAATGGGTCTGTAATTGTTCATATCATTAGTATCATCTTTCTTAAGTAGAGGTTTGACTACCGACGGTTTCAATTTAGCAGAAAAGTGTCCTTGTATAAGCGACAAATTAATAATTATACAATTATACAATAACTCAATTAAAGAAAAAAAATAAAAATAAAAAATAAAACAAATTAATAACGGAGTAGATAATATTTTAATATGTCATCATATAGCACATAGTTTTAATATGTCAGGTCTTATGTGGTCATAGCCGTACGAATACGTATTGTTTACAGAGTTAATACTTTTAAAGATGTCAACATTAGTCATCTTCAGTTTTGGCCTCGGCTTCGGCTTCGGCCTCGGCTTCGGCTTCGGCCTCGGCTTCGGCTTCGGCCTCGCCTTTGGCCTCGGCTTCGGCTTCGGCTTCGGCCTCGGCTTCGGCCTCGGCTTCGGCCTCGGCTTCGGCTTCGGCTTTGGCTTCTGCTTCTGCTTTGGAATACAAACAGAGGCATGAAAATCTCATTATAGACTTGCAAGAACAGGCGCGTGGAATCGATACAAGCCCTTCACAAAACACACATCAATGGATCCTGTGACAGAACTGGATGACTTAATGGACATGACATGTGATGCTGACAATCCAGTCTATATGTTCAATAGGAGATACAGTGTACATATACACCCACAAGGGAAGAGTGGCAGAGAGGACTCAAGCCCATAAATCACACTGAAACACAAATGAGATGATCTCATTTGGTATACTGATGGGTCTAAAATGAAATCAGGTACGGGAGCAGGAATTTGGTCAAATGACTGCAATATCAGTCAATCCATGGGGCAATATGCATCGGTTTTCCAGTCGGAGTCCTATGCTATGATTGCCAGCATTCGAAAAATGCTAAGGAGAAATGTGAAGGACAAAACAAAACTCAGCGACAGTCAAGCAGCTCTAAAGGCACTAATCTTCTTTAAAGTAAAATCGAAACTAGTCAAGGAAGGTGTTATCCTACTAAACAAACTAGGAAAACACAATAATGTAAAGCTTATCTGGGTACCTGGACACCAAGGTGTTGAAGGTAACGAGAAGGCTCGAGTAAGCAGCTCATTGGCCCTGAGCCATTCATAGGAATACCTCATGGTACCTACCAACTGGCATTACATGCATTTGCTGATAAAGAACATGTCAGAGAATGGAGGCAAGCGAGAAGCCTAAACCATTCCAAGACTTTCTGCAGCACAAGACTAAACGGGTTTAAGATACTATTAAATCTTACCAAAACCCATTTAAGGCACTATATAAGCGCAATGACACTTCGGCACCAAGGAGCACCTCCATAGGATGAAGCTTAGCACAATTGATACATGCAGATTCTGTATGGACAATCAAAGAGTCTATGCAGCACATTTTGTGCAGCTGTGACGCTCTGGGAAGACGTAGGGCAAAACATCTAGGAATAGCTTATTCATTGCCTGATGATTCTGCACGGCTCCAGGCAGGTATGATTGCGAAGTACCTACAGGGACTTTTTGATTTGCCAGCGGAGGAGTAGTGCAGGGCCTTGGGCAACACAATGGACCCAATAGTGTCGAAGTGCGTTCGGCTGATGCTCAGCCCGTGGGAGCCAACAATAGAATAGAATACCACGATTAATTATTATTGATAGAAAGTGACATACAAGTAAGTGAAGATTTTGTGTTTAGAGACTGATTTGATTGTTAATAAATAAGGTTAGATTAGTTAGTAGTTACCACTATTAATTATTGAATTAAATTTAAAAAGTGATATATACAAGTTACTGAAGATTGTGTGTCTACTCTAGACTGATTTAATATTGTTGTTTTAAAATAAGGTTACATATATAATGATATTATTTGACACGTAACTTGTTGATTTTATATGTAATTTAATTTAAATGAGAAGAAGGCTTTTGTCGTTCAACCCTTTCGTTTTTAAATTTGAATTATATTTTACAACTAAGGTTAGGTAGTGCGGTTTTCAAAGAAAAGAAACTGGTCTGTTGCAACGATTGAGTCATAGCGTTTACTGTTATTATGTAACAATATTTGAACATTGATTAGTTAGAGAAAACAAACACAATAATAATTATTAGTACCTAATGACACAGCGGTCAGGGGTGCAATTCCTTAATCTCAAACATCCACTCATCCTTAAATACAGGGGTGCAATTCTCGAAGCTAGAACATCCATACATCCTTGAATACAAAATTGAAATAACAGTGATAACCCAATTTGATAATCGCTAAGTCTGATCCTCATGGCTGTCCTTCTGCAACGTGTCCTTGAATAGCTTCAATCATATCTTAGCAAATACCAAATTGGTATTATACCGTATATTATACCTTAAAATGAACATGGGCAAGACGAAAGTCATGTCAAATGCCCATGTCGTGCCCATCCCAATATCCGTTGGGAGCTCTGTTCTCGAAGTTGTTGACGAGTATGTCTACCTGGGACAAACTGTCCAGTTAGGTAGGTCCAACTTCGAGAAAGAGGTCAATCGTCGAATCCGACTCGGCTGGGCAGCGTTCGGGAAACTTCGCAACGTCTTTTCGTCAACAATACCGCAATGCCTAAAGACGAAAGTCTTTAACCAGTGTGTGTTACCAGTGATGACATATGGAACAGAGACGTGGTCACTCACAATGGGCCTCATAAGAAAGCTCAAGGTCACTCAGCGAGCTATGGAGAGAGCTATGCTTGGTATTTCTCTACGAGATCGAATCAGAAATGAGGAGATCCGTAGAAGAACTAAAGTTATCGACATAGCTGCAAGGATTAGTAAGCTGAAGTGGCAATGGGCAGGGCACATTGCTCGTAGAACTGATGGCCGTTGGGGCAAAAAGGTTCTCGAATGGAGACCGCGCACCGGAAAACGCAGCGTGGGACGACCTCCAACGAGGTGGACAGACGACCTGGTGAAGGTCGCTGGGAGTCGTTGGATGAGAGCGGCATGTGACCGCTCGTTGTGGAGATCTAAGGGGGAGGCCTTTGTTCAGCAGTGGACGACCTGTGGCTGATATGATGATGATGATTATACCGTTGTTTCGATTGTATATTTAAAGATGTATGGATGTTTGAGCTTAAGGAATTGTACCCCAGAATCGAAATAACGGTGTAAAACCAATTTTGGTATTCGCTAAGTTATGATTGAAGCTATTCCAGGACACGTTGCAGAAGGTAAGCCATGACGACCAGTCTTAGCGAATACCAAATCGGGTTATCACTATTATTTCAATTATTTATTCAAGGATGTATGGATGTTTGAGCTTAGAGAATTGCACCCCTGTCTCTAAATGGCCGAAAACCAATCGCGGGCTGTCATTTAGCGCATGTTTCAGGGGTGCAATTCCTTAAGCTCAAACATCCATACATCCATAAATACAGAGTCGAAATAATGGTGATTACCCGATTTGGTATTCGATAACACTGGTCCTCATGGCTTACCTTTTGCAACGTGTCCTTGAATAGCTTCAATCATGTCTTAGCGAATACTGAAATTGGTTTTACACCGTTATTTCGATTCTGTATTTAAGGATGTATGGATGTTTGAGCTTAAGGAATTGCACCCCAGTATCTATAAATGTACTCTGTGATGTTTGGTATGGTGTTTTTTTTTGGTTTTTACAGAAGTCGGCGGCAACTTGAGTCTCCTGTCCAGGATAATGAATAGATGACGTTACAATATTTTTTACTGAAATACCCTTAGACCATTAGGACCGTTTTTCTCTGTCTCCTGCTTGCTACGGAGGGAAGTGGAACGTATATTCTTTCCTACTCCTCCTTTTTCTTTTCTGATTAATTTCGGTGCGGGTTCCAAGACAGTTATTCATTTCTCTGGGACACACCGAGCTTCATTGATCGGTGTTCTTTTCGGTGGTCGCCATTGTAGATCCTGGCTTACAGGAGTTGCAGTGGTTGGGAATGTGTGGCGGGCTTGTCCCAAAAAAAAAAAAATAAGACCATTAGGAAATACCGTATTAGAGATTTTTGTTGACTTTTAGCTTTGTCGAATTTCGCTCATTCGGTGATTTATCATTTATCATTTATTATTTTTATCAGCTGGCAACAGTGACAGCAACTAACTTCAGGGGGTGAAAGTCTCATACAAATAGTGAGTACGAAAAGTTGCTTCGAAAGTAGCGCCATCTCCTGCCTACAGTCGGCACATTTCATATTAAGTTTTATTCAAAATATGACTAGATGGCAGTAGTACCTTAGCGGAAGTACTCAAAATAAATTTATTTATTGTTTTCTTTTTGCTAAATACTTTCTTAAATTACAATCTCTTTTTTGTGGTACTAAATAAACACGATTTCGTTTATTTAATGTCGACAAACAAATAATATGTTTTTTTAATAAAACATCATCACTTCACAAATTGTCAAAGAGAAAAGATACCTACCTACCTTTATACAAGTTTGTAAACTTAATTTAGCTGGTGTTTACGTGTTTGCTATTGCATTAGATTATTTTACATGTGTGATCATTTTACGTTGAATTTCTTGTTATTTTTGAATAATCACTCACTGAATTTTATAATCCACGGTATAAAATAAAGTGAATAGAACTTTGAATGTAAAATTTTCATAATAAGATAAGAATGACCTAGTTTTGGTAAGCTTATGATTATTATACGAAAAGAATAATAAAAAACATTGAAACGTTTCTCTTGTTTCTTTTTTGTAGAACTATTCTAGTTTCGAGAAATGATTAGGTTGGTTTAAATTGCAAAACTTTTTTCAATATATTATATATGGTTTGCGGCGCAATTTAATCGATCTAGTGATTTTTTCATACAATAAATAAATTTTATTAATAATACTTCTGGAGGCGCGCCACCTGCAGGATTGTTTCGGTACTAAATGAAAACGTAGCGCCATCTGGTAGTTAAGGTCGCATATTTGATTAATGTGGTCTTAGAGTTGCGCATCTATGTCAGTATTAAGTGTATAGTCTATGACTAACTTAAAAAGTTACGGACGCCATGACAGGTCACGTGATGTAAATTTTCGTCGGACATGCGCGATATCGCTGAATTTTTCAAGTGATTTCGAAATGGTGAGGAATTTGTCTGGAAATAATACTCTTTAAAATTAGTTACAGTGATCTTATTAAGTTGTTTTTGGTGTTAAAGGACTTGTGTTCCGCGAACTGTGCGTGTGATCAGTAGATTAGTGTTGGTCAAGGAAGTTATTGTTTCCAAAGGTCGTACCTATACATGGATGATGCGATAAAATGATATTTTTGCATCGAAGTAGTTGTTCAGTGTTTTGTTTTACTAGCTAACGAGTTACATCAGGTAAAACTTAGTTATTTATGATTATATTTTCGTTTTAAACAAGCATCTATGAAGTTCAAACGGTCATCAAACGGGTTTGCTGGATTTTGCTTGACAGTTGCTTTGTCAAGACACCTTGCAGATTTCAATGTTCCTCGTAAGAATCCATTGGAATTCTTCTTCGTATACTGTTTTAACCCGTTATATGCTTTCATTCTCTCTATTCTCACGTTCAACTCAATAATTTCGATTAAAACGTCCCATCCTTCATTATCTTGTTAAACGTATAATCCAAGGGTAAATTGTGTTAGGCGTTGAAGTTAAATTTTAGCCAACAAGCCTCAATTGGTAAGACTAGCGATGACATCATGACACTACACTGTCGAGAAAAAGTTTTTGCATATAAATATATAATAGAATTTTGTTTTAATTAATGACTCAAGCCATCCACATTGATAATTGCAAATAAGTCATTGGATTACTAATTAATGACATTGTTAATTTGTTAGTATTAACACCTAGCCTTGAATGTCCATAGAGTTCATAATAGGATTATAATGAAAAGGTCAGAAAAACTTTCTAAAATATTTATATTTGGTCTAATTTCATTCAAATTCAAATTCAAATTAAATTCAAATTCAAATTAATTTATTTCACATAAATAGGGTACATAATATGGTCTTAATCTATAACATTGATCAGCCTATTTCGTCTTAGGTAGACATGTGAAATTTCGGTCAGAAATAACAATAAAAATATAAAATCACAAGATCTTTTATCAATTAAATAATAATATTATACTTAATTATAGATTACCTATTTATGTCAGATCAATGTCAAATATTAAACAGTATTAAACTACAATTAATTATTATTAAATAAATCGCCTATTTTATAATATGTCTTTTCCAGTAGCCATACCTTTAATTTATTTTTAAAATTATTGACTGGAAGGACTTTGATGGTCTCTGGTATTTCATTATAGACTTTAACACACATGGAATACGAACTTTTTTGAAAAAGGGTTGTTGTCTGTGTTTTACCGATAACTAATCTGTCACCCTTTCTTGTATTCCTAGGAAATATTTCTTTTCATTGCTGAGATTCTCTTTAAAAGGTGCATAGATTTACCTAATAATGTTAAACAGTTTCAAGTTTATCAGCCCATATATTACTGCTGTTAAGTTTGAACTTAATTCTGGTTGTGGAATCTTTATAATACATCCAGATACATAGATACCAGGCCTTGCAATTTGCAAACCATGTTGGAATCAAAGTTTAAAAAAATATAAAATGTTGCCACATACTAGGATTGATCTTGTGCTATGAGGTCGATTTACAGACATCAATCTCACATGCACAAACACCCAGAACTGAACTATCCTGAAAGATATTTATTACATTATATTTGTTCAATGGGGGAATAGGACCCACAAGCCATAGTGCAGAACGCTAATGGCTTAGGCCTTTTTTTTTATTGGTGCCGAGTGGAAATTCTTCATGAACTTCCTTCGCCCTGGGGAAGAGCGAAGGGTATGTCAGACTCCTACCGGCTAAAACCACTGGAGCGGTCATCTTCGGCACCTAAGGGAGGCTCAAGGTCCTCGTATGATCGCACTAGAGCCACCCACTGGTGCCACGCCTAAAGGCTCATCTCGGGCCCCCGGGGGATTGTGAAGGATATTCCAATGGCTTAAGGCTACTGCACCAACTGTGCCATCTAAGTATGTCAGCAGAGAGATGTGCTTGTTATTGTTATGCATATTTCATTCTGAAGAAGTGCCAGTAAGCAAGCAAGCTACTATTCAATGGCATGCTGTTTTCTATGGATGATATCAGAAACCAGAAGATAACATACACATTTATACTCCCACCCCTTATACACACACATCAGCCCAAAGAAGCCCACTACTGAACAGGACCTCTCAATAATTACTAAATGAGTGGTCATAAAGTTAACAACATTGCTGAAAGGATTAGTAAATTGAAGTGGCAATGGGTGGGGCATATTGAATTGTAGAACTGATGGCCGCTGGGGCAAAAACATCTCAAGTGAAGACCAGTAAACGCAGGGACTACCTCCCAACAAGGTATACAGACAACCTGGTGAAGGTTGCTGGAAGTTGTTGGATGTGGGCGGTTTGTAACTGTTTGTTGGGCAAATCTATGGGGCAGGCCTTTGTTCAGCAGTGGACATTGTTTGGCTGATATGATGATGAGTGGTCATAATGATATTGCCATAATCTCCATGCTTGGGAGGGAGATAGGAAGGATGTTGCTGCCCGTCCTCTTGAAATCAACCCTTATCCGCTGTTTGCAACACACATGGGTGGAGAGTGGTGGTCTATTCATAGCTGCGAACCACATGGAACATTATATCATGGGACCATATACTGTAGCTAGTGAAATGTGAATGTCATCATATCCACAGTGGATATTTGCCAGTACCCACCACCCTTGGCCGGCCGGTTGGTGAGGGTAGTATGGCTACTGTTCCACAGAACAGATACCGCTGTCCATCCCTCTGGTTTAAAGGCCCTTAGTCACCTTTTATGACATCCAACAGGAAGAGATGAAGTGGTGCTATATTTTTAATCCAAATGCCACATGGACTATGCATGTGAATGTAGTATAGTAGCTCTCTTACCTTAGGGAAATCAGGTTTTTCCCAAATGTTGTGACAAGTACCTATTTATCTCCTTAACTGCCACAGTGCCAAACATAATTAAAAATCGATTGTGTCTCTGCATCTGCTCTTATTGACAGGTGAGAGGTTATAATGACTGATGAGACCGCATGGTTGGTGCAGTGATTGGCTTTCTGCACTTTGTTGCTGGATGGATCCCCCACATGGAACATTTACATATACTTGTATGATCTACACATAGTGTTCCGAGTTTGGGTGTCTGGGCCTGTGAGATTTGTCTGTAAACTGTAGCAACGACACAGGAGAAAAGTTAGTGTGGGGCAATGTTAAAATAAAATGATTACTAGGCTTTATTCTTCTTTTTACAATTTAATCATTTTGTTTAGTGTAGACTTTTTAAGACATTAATCTGTATAACTTGATCCAATAATGATAGCCATCGGCTCAACCAATTGTCACAATCAAGTAACATTATTTTTTGCTGTGGAGTCTCGATTAAGAATTTTGCACCACTCCCATCTCCTTTCATGGAAAAGGACTAAGAGAGTAAACCTGAGGAATGGGCGGCAGCATCTCTTCTGTGGAGCAGAAGCTATGCTCTGCTCACCAACCCGCCTGTCAAGAGTGGATATTACAGGCTGGTGGAAATCTATGAGAGTGTCCATCCTCATAGATTTATGGACACATCTTTTGGCTGCTATAATGATACTTCTGTTATTCCAGTGCCCTTTGGCTAAAGGCCCGACTAGTCTGGAGGCTGTTATCATTTTCATTCGGCCAACTTCCAATTGAAGACCTGAATTCTATAATTAAAATGATCATTAAAATCAAACCTGCAAAACATTTTTTACAACTGCAGAAATCTGTACAAAGGTTTTGTGACTAGTATTAAATATTGCTTAAGTTTTTATCAATGTTTTGCTATCTGACACTAGAAACATTTTATTTGATAATGCAGTTTCAATGTTACTGGCTCATGAGTAATCTTGAAGCTTCGGCCAAACCTGCGCGACCAAGGCGACTGAAGCGACCACAACGCGGGATGGACGCGTCTCATCACCATCATCATTTCAGCCGAAAGACGTACATCCATCATCCGTCACGTCCATCTGGATATAAGTCTCCCCCGTGAAAGTAACAATGACGCGTCTGGGCTTGTGCTCGCTGGGGGGTCGACAGGCGGGTTGGCGATCGCAGTTGAATTGTAAATGCGCTCAAGGAAGCTAGCCCATCCTTCGTTTAATCTTTTAAATTATTATTATAATATTATGGAACACCATCTTTAGACATTAACCTACATTTTTCTCGGTATATGGTTTACAATCATTTTTTGATCAATCAGCATTGTAATCACAATTAGTTTAAAAGAGTATCCATGGAGTTTCTTGCTGGCTCTTCTCCATGAGATCGACTATTTGGAACCGTGCAACTTAGATTCTGACGTTTCATAAGTGCCAATGTTTGGTTTATTTAAAATAAAAAACCTTGACTTTTAATCCCCTAGTCGCCTTATACGACACCCACGGGATGACATGATTTGGTGCTATTCGTAGCCGGCACCACACACGTCTAGTGACAGTCAATTCACTAACAAATGATAAATGAAGTTGTGATTCGCGCCGTAGTTAGTGCATTTCTAGCTTCGCGTAGCAGACGCTCCCGCGCTGCTGACGCTCAGGACCCCTAGTACCAGTTTCTTTTTACAATCGAAACGGAATAGTAAACTACACGGTTTTTGCGTTCGGCGCTGCGATCGGCTTGTTCCAAATTCTTCAACCAATCGCAGCGCCGAACGCGGTAAACGGCTCGACGGCACGGTTGGTGCAGTGGCTGATACAGTCTGCTGCGCTCTGGGTCGTGGGTTCGATTCCGGCACGGAACAAATATTTGTATGATCTGTAGGTAGTTGTTCCGGGTCTGGGTGTATTGTGTGTGGAATATATGCCTGTAAACGCACCCACGACACAGGAGAAATCCTAGTGTGGGGCAATGTTTTAAATTATAAGGGTACTAGTTTCATTGAATCTTTAGTTTACGTCACATAATTATAGAATATTTGAATCTGTCTATGACTCTAACGATCGAATACTGAACGCCAATTATTATTAAATCCCGCTTTGACTATCCGAGAAACCTGTTTTCGGTACAAAACCGGGCGACTCAAATAGTTGAAGCGGGACTTAATATCAAGTGGCGTTTCAGTATTCGGCCGTAAAGCTCAGACAATAAGAAAGATGACATTCATTGTACCTACTGACCTTGAACTTCTGAGTTAAAAGAGTAAGGTAGCTATTACAATGGGGTTAAGTTATTTACTGAAATGTCACACATTCTTTGTCGAGGTAAGCCTTAAAAATACTGAAAATCTTGATAGTAAGTATAACAACCTTATACAGATATGGCACAGCAGATTTAAGGTCTATGTTAAAACTTCTAATTGGAATGTAGTTTTAACCATTGAATTAAACATGTCTGTCAAGTTCCGGTCTTCTAATATATCCCTTTAGACATGTTTCGCTTGTGGCAAATTCCATGTGGTGTCCGGATTAAGAATATAGCACCACTCCATGTCCTCTGGTGGATGTCGTAAAAGGCGAATAAGGGAATCTAAATGCAGCAGCGTACCTTCTGTGAAACGGTAGCCATACTGCGCTCACCAACCCGCCTGCCAAGTGTGGTGAATATTGGCAAATACCCCCCAAAATTATGACACAGTTGTGAAAATCTACGGGGGAGGCCTTTGTTCAACAGTGGACATATAAATGGCCGATATTATGATGAAAAAAACAAAAATCAGTCAGTGAGGTTATGCTGTGCTTGCCTTGGATATGCAGTAATTGTTTCCTCAATAAGCCCTTTTGTAGCTCAGCAAACATTTTAAGCCAGTAGCTTTTAAACTAATTCCTGTCAAGAATCCCGTCATGTCAAGAATCAGCTCCCTATAAAATATTGATATCAACATCGAATTTAACTGGAACCTAACATAGTTGGCAGAATACTAGCAGATTATTGTCAGTATTGTTTTCCTTTTGTGGAAAGTATGTCAGATAGATGTATTTGTGTCAATGATAATATTTTTTCTTGTAACTCTTATTAATTCGCTGTATAATGTTACTGAGTTATTTTCCACATACTTTATAGGGTAAACCATATAGCTATTGCCCACTTATGAAATCGGAAACACAATGTGATAAAAAAAATGTTTAGTTACCAACTTTTTATTACTTTTATAATAAAACACTTTTAAACGGATTCTATTGCGTATATTTTAGATTTTTGTTTTTCCTGACGTTTCGAATGCTTTGCAACATTCGTGGTCGCAGGATGACTAAGGTGACAGGCGTCGTTACAGATTTTAAAAAGTTATTTTATTTTATCTACCGTACAATTTTAATCAAAAAAATACTTTCGATGCACGCAGTAATCACTCACAGTGTCTTGATGTTTTTTTAGTGCGGTATCTTGTTTGGGACTTTATTATTTTAATTACTGGATTCCAAACAGGTAGTACCTGCCAACCATCTTCTCTATTAAAATTAGGATGTTTTTTAATTTCAATAGCCTCACGAAACATTCTTGGTACATATCGGTTCTCTTTCGCGAGGACTTGAGGTTGATCAAAACGAAGATAGTGGTTGGGTTTGCCTAAGGCATGTTCACACACTGCAGACTTTGTGGAGCGTCTATGCTTGACGTCAGCTATTTTTATTACTATTTTCTGATAATCTAATAAGCTCTCCATCTCTAACCCATCCTGTAGGTGTGCATCGCCTGGTGGTAAGCGTCGTGCCTGCCCTTAACCCAGGTACCCAGGACTAGACCTGCGTGACAGCACACTGTGTTTGTCACATCGAGATATTAATCGTATATCTAGCTGGTATCTTGCATATGAGACCAAGAGAAGAAGAAACGTTGGTTAGATTTAAGTTGAATGTTTTATTTATTTATATTAAAGTAGACGAACTAAAACTGTTCACCGCTGCAATGGAGGATGCCTTCAAGCTACTGGAGTGGAAAGGATTCGGCATTAACATCAATGGCGAGTATATCACTCACCTTCGATTTGCCGATGACATCGTAGTCATGGCAGAATCGCTGCAAGAGCTCAGCACAATGCTCGATGATCTCAACAGAGTTTCTCAACAGGTGGGCCTTAAAATGAACATGGGCAAGACAAAAGTCATGTCAAATGTCCATGTCGTGCCCACCCCAATATCCGTTGGGAGCTCTGTTCTCGAAGTTGTTGACGAGTATGTCTACCTGGGACAAACTGTCCAGTTAGGTAGGTCCAACTTCGAGAAAGAGATCAATCGGCGAATCCGACTCGGCTGGGCAGCGTTTGGGAAACTTCGCAACATCTTTTCGTCAACGATACCGCAGTGCCTCAAGACTCAAGTCTTTAACCAGTGTGTGTTACCAGTGATGACATATGGAACAGAGACGTGGTCACTCACAATAGGCCTCATAAGAAAGCTCAAGGTCATTCGGCGAGCTATGGAAAGTACTATGCTTGGTATTTCTCTACGTGATCGAATCAGAAATGAGGAGATCCGTAGAAGAACTAAAGTTGTCGACATAGCTGAAAGGATTAGTAAACTGAAGTGACAATGGGCAGGGCACATTGCTCGTAGAACTGATGGCCGCTGGGGCACAAAGGTTCTAGAATGGAGACCGCGCACCGGAAAACGCAGCGTGGGACGACCTCCAACAAGGTGGACAGACGACCTGGTGAAGGTCGCTGGGAGTCGTTGGATGAAGGCGGCATGTATCCGCTCGTTGTGGAAATCTAAGGGGGAGGCCTTTGTTCAGCAGTGGACGTCCTGTGGCTGATATGATATGAGACGAACTATTTTGCATCGGGGCTCGTAGACATATACTGTGGCGGGCTTTTTTGTAGGACTATTTAAGATAAACATTTCCATCATATATTTCGTATGTGTAACTCTAGCGGTTTTGGCAGCGCACGCCAGAATAGCTCGCAGATGGAAGATTTTTTCCTACCTACTTGACACTTATCGTCATATTTTGGACAATTCACACAATATCTTGATAAATTGTAGCCAATGTATTATTCTGATGTATAAGCTATATTATTGTAAAGTTTCATTAAAATCCATTCAGTAGTTTTTACGTGAAAGAGTAACAAATATCCATCCATCCATCCATACTTAGAAACTTTCGCGTTTATAATATTAGTGAGCACTGGGCGATCACTGGCTTGGTTTTGGCAATGATTATAAGGCATGGCAATAACTACTTTTTAGAGGTTTTTCATTTTGTTATTGTTATATCTTATGTTAAGTTAAAACTTTTAACTAAAAACGGTCACTACAAGAGAGCTTATTCATCATCATCATTCAAGCCAAACGAAGTCCACCGCTGGACACAGGCCTCCCCAAAAAATGCTACAACAGCACATGGCCACGCATAATCGCCACGCTTGGCAGACGGGTTGGCGATCACAGTTGAGTTATAAATATACTCGACGGATGCTGCTGCCCATCCTCCGGCTAATCCCATAGTCGTCTTTTACGACACCCACGGGATGAGACGGGGTGGTAGTATTCTTAGCCGGCACCACACAACAGACATAAACATGGTGGTACTTGTTAAAATCATTGTAGGCAATAACTCAAAATATTCAAGTTTTAAATTCAGTTATTACCCACATCTAAAATGACCTAATACTCCTAATGAGTATAAAAATTAACACAGTTTAAAATTAAAAACAAAACTATTTTTACTATAATATTCCACAATAGTACCTACCTATATTAATTAAAAAAAAAATCAAAAATAACTTATGTAAGTAGGTAGCAACTTGTTTTCGGTAGAAAACCGGGTAGCTCAAATTTAAAGCAGGGACTTAATATTAACTGGCGTCCCAGTATTCCGCCGCAAGCCCTTAAGAAAATTGTCAAAATGTTTATCTTTTTAACTAGTACGTGCCTTGAGCAAATCCGCCATAAATGCTGTTTTTGTGTTGTCATCTAGCAAATTTTAATCGAACTTTCTAACAAATCGCCTTACACCAGAAAACGTTTTTTTATTTTATTTGGCCTGTCACTCTAGTTTACCCTACTATGTTTAATAGTGGAGACCTTGAACTGGCAGAGTGTAGCTTACTTTGATGACCATCTTATAAATATAGAAAAATTTACATATTTAAATGAGAACCTATCCATATTCATATCCGTCTATTAATAAGAACTGCTGAGGATAGTTACCCCAGAGGCCACTCAAGGAAAGAATTTTGGATATGTTTTCAACGACATAATAACCTGAATAATTCTTATGTGGATTCAACTCCTGATATAGAATTAATTGCTGAGGGACTCTATTTTCCATGGTGCTTGTTACAGGCAGTACTTAAGTTATTTTTCTCGAGACATTAGTAGGCTTGCCGTGTGGTGCCGTGCTCAGAATACCACCACCCCATTTCCTCCCGTGGGTGTCGTAAAAGTCGATTAAGGGATTAGCCGGAGGAAGGGCAGCAGCGTCCTTCGAGCACATTAATAACTCAACTGCGATGGCCAAGCGTGGCAATTATGGCAAAACTCGCCAATGAGCCACCAACACACCCATATCGGTCATTGTGGTGATCTTTGCGCGAGGCCTGTGTCCAGCAGTGGACTTCATTCGGCCGAAATGATGATTAGTAGGCTTGTAATCTTACGGGTCTGGTTTTTCCGTCCTATGGTACTAAGTACGTCACGTACTTCCTCCGCCCGGGGAAGGGGTAAGCTGAACTCTTACCGTGTAAAATAATTTGAATGATCATCTTCGGCGCTGAAGATAGTTGAAAGTTGAAGTTCGCTGAAGGGGGCTCTAGAGTCTCGAGAAGAATCACACTGGAGCCGCCCTTGGTACCACTTCCCTAAGAAATCTTGGGGGATGATTGTAAAACGATCAACCCTTTCTTTTTTATTTTTTTTATTTAAAACGTTGCCCCACAGTAGGATTTCTCCTGTGTCGTGGGTACGTTTATAGACATGAATTCCACATACAATACACCCAGACCCGGAACAACTAACTGCATATCATACAAATATTTGTTCCGTGCGGGAATCGAACCCACGACCCGGAGCGCAGCAGTCGACTGTATCAGCCACTGCACCAACCTTGCCGTTAGTTCTGTTCTGTTCTGTCCTTCTAGTGCGGGGGATTTTTATCAGCCTAGAGACAGACATATTTACTTAATCACATCATTTCACGAAACAATATGTCTTAATTGAGTAGATAATCCATCAATATTTGTTATTAAAACTATACTGACTGATCCATAAGGGTTATCATTCCTTATAGTAGGAGTCACAAAGGGATAAACAAATAACGAAAACAATGGCAATTGGAGCTTAGCCATTGATTAACCTTTTAACTTTATTATAAGGTTACAAAGTCATATTATAATGCTGGGGCCACACTAAGGTTCAACGCCGTTAATGGACACTAGACAGGTGTAGCCACGACTTAACGCGCTAATTTAGTAATGGCATTCAGAGGGTGAGATTCAGAGACATGAACGTAAGACGGGCGAAGAACGCTCTAAGCCAAGTAGTGGCTAAGCGCATTTTCAAAATTCGTATTCAGAGACTCAGTCCCTCTCAAAATTACGTCGGTCTTGGCTAAGTTTGAACTCTATTCTCTATGGCCATTTTTAATACGAGAATGTTCATAAACAAACAAAAAAAGGATAGTAATCGTAGTTGCTACAGAACAGAACTAGAAGACAATAAAACTCAAGGCTAACTTGCGCTGTCAATCAATCGTTTTATACATCCACTAGAGGTAGAGTACTCGAGACCCGACCGCTTTACAGTCACCCTCTTAGGGATGTGCCTATAGGCGTGGCACCAGTGGGCGGCTCTAGTGTGATCATACGAGGACCTGGAGCATCCATTAGGTGCCGAAGATGACCGCTCGAGTGGTTTTAGCCGGGAGGAGACCGCCTTTCCCCGGGGCGAAGGAAGTTGATTAAGAATTTCCACTGGGAAACAATAAAAAAATATTAGGTGCTTTTGGGAATCTATACATCTATACAAATAAATAAAATTGAAGTGTCTGTTTGTAATGTCAAAATAACAGCTTTTTACTAAATGTAATGTATGTCGTAACTACATAATTACAATTATTGTAATAATTTGCCACCAACATACCAATTAATAAAATTGAAGTGTAAATGCCAACAATTAAGTGCTATACATGCCTAATCATAAATTACCGTTTTTAGAACTTTTAATACGTATAGGCTTCGACATGGCTCAATGGATTCCAATGAAAGTCTTAGGGGATTAAACAAGAAATTTAGCTTGAATTTTCGATTATCATCATATCAGGTACCTAAAAGACTTCCACTGCTGTGAAAACGCCTGGCCATAGACGATTGGCTGGCTGATAGTCGTGTGTCAGCCTTTTGGGGTGAATTTGCCAGTACTCGCCGCGCTTGGCAGGCGGGTTGGTGAGCGCAGTATACCTGCAGTTCCACAGAAAGGACGCTGCTGCCCATCCCTCCGGTTTACAGTCCCTTAGTCTCCATTTATGACATCCAAGGAGATGAAGTGGAAAATTCTTACTCCAGACACCGCACGAATTATTTTCGTGTATGATTTTTTTCGTGGATATTGTAAAGAACAGCGCACAGTGAGGGGGGGGCTTTGGGGAGGACCGAAAGCCTCACTGTTCGCTGTGCTTTGTTGCGCATACGGCGGCGCGTGACCACATGCGTGCCACCGTCTCCGCGTGGGAAGTGTTGATAGCCTAGTGGCTGACCGCTTGCCTTCTATACAGGAGGTTCTGAGTTCCATCTCGGCTTGCACCTCCCGAGTTTTCGGTTTCATGTTCGGATCAGAACTCGATTATCACTTACGTTTACGGTGTTAGGAAAACATCGTGAGGAAACCTGCACACCTGAGAAGGCTCTAAAAAGTTCTCAATGGTTGTGTGTAGTCCGCCAACCCGCACTAGGCCAGCGTGGTGGATTAAGGCCTAACCTTTCTTATCATGAGTAAAGGCCTGTGCCCAGCAGTGGGACAGAATTGGGCTGATTATGAAGCGGGCGGGTAACGGCTAGTAATTAATAAATACCACAAATAATTTTCTAATGATACACGATCAACAATACGTAAACATAGACAATCTAGGAAGTAAACAGTAAAGTTCCCATACTTATTAGCCGTGGATTAAAGAAAGCTTGTGAAAAAATAATGTGGAACGAAGTGCTATTATATGTTAATTATATTCAAAGTTGCCGTGTGGTGCCGGCTCAGAATGCCACCACCCCATCTCCTCCCATGGGTGTCGTAAAAGTCGACTAAGGGATTAGTCGGAGGATGGGCAGCAGCGTCCTTCGAGTACATTAACAACTCAACTGCGATCGCCAACCCGCCTGCCAAGCGTGGCGATTATGGCAAAACCCCCCAATGAGCTCAAAACACATCCATATCGGTGGTTGTGATGATCTTTGGGGGAGGCCTGTGTCCAACAGTGGACTTCATTAGGCCGAAATGATTCAAAGTTCCCTAGTATAATTAGCAAAACGGAATTGTTGGAATTGATTTGTCACTACTGTTTTCTCAGGGTCTGTTGTTGTTGTTGCTACAGAACAGAACTAGAAGACAACAGAACTCAAGGCTAACTTGCGCTGTCAATCAATCGTTTTATACATCCACTAGAGGTAGAGTACTCGAGGGGGTGACCGCTTTACAGTCACCCTCTTAGGGATGTGCCTATAGGCGTGACACCAGTGGGCGGCTCTAGTGTGATCATACGAGGACCTGGAGCACCCATTAGGTGCCGAAGATGACCGCTCCAGTGGTTTTAGCCGGAAGGAGACCGCCTTTCCCCGGGGTGAAGGAAGTTCACTAAGAATTTCCACTGGGAAACAATAAAAAAATATTAGGTGCTTTTGGGAATCTATACAAATAAATAAAATTGAAGTGTCTGTTTGTAATGAAATAACAGCTTTTTACTAAATGCATATAACAAAAAAACAATTTTAAATTGTTAAATTTTAATTTAACTGTCTGTCTGTTTGTTCCGGGTAATCTCCGAAACGGCTGGACCGATTTTGACGGGACTTTCACTGGCAGATAGCTGATGTTATAAGGAATAACTAAGGCTACTTTTATTTTAGAAAAATAATTAGGGTTCCGCGCAATAAATATAAAACCGTTGAAATCCAATATATATATTCTATGTCGAAGTACTCTAAATTTCTTTTAAATTAAACGCGAGTGAAACAGCGGGTCCCAGCTAGTAGGAAATATTTCTCAAGGCTCGCTTTGATTCTAGGTATTTTTTCATTCTGTACTATACGATTCGGGAGCGCTCGGGGACTTCCCACACTACGTTTTCCGATTCGCAGTCTCAACTCAAAGACTCGTATGCTCCAATGGTTATGAAATGGATATACTGCTCATAGGTGACGTGGTTCATGGTTGACGGCACGTTTGGTGCAGTGGCTGATACAGTTGGCTGCTGCGCTACGGGTCGCGGGTTCGATTCCCGCACGGAACAAATATTTGTATGCTCTGCAGGCATTTGTTCCGGGTCTGGGTGTATTGTGTGTGGAATTAATGTATGTAAACGCACCCACGACACAGGAGAAATTATAGTGTGGGGCTACGTTATTAAAAAAAAACACATTGTCAGGTCAATATAAACTAAACGTAAATATATGCTGTTAATATCAGTAATTACTCACACTTTACTTACTTACTTATTGAGAATAATTTCGTAAGCAGTTGTTCAATATATTCCTTATGCATTTGAACGGCACGTTCGGCTTAGTGGCTTTTCGTTACGTGTCGCAGGTGTGAACAAATATTACGAGTAATAGTATAGATAGTTTGACCTATCTCGGCAACGTATCGTTTGCCTTAGCCTACAGAGAAGTGTTCTGAATACCAATCACCTTACCAGTCAAAGGACGTCCACTGCTGAACAAAGACCTCCCCCAAAGATTTCCACAACGAGCGGTCAAATGCCGCCCGCATCCAACGACTCCAAGGACCTTCACCAGGTCGTCTGTACACCTCGTTGGAGGTCGTCCCACGCTGCGTTTTCCGGTACGGTCTCCACTCGAGAACCTTTGTGCCCCAAAGGCCATCAGTTCTACGAGCAATGTGCCCTGCCCATTGCCACTTCGGTTTAGACATCCTTTCAGCTATGTCGGCAACTTTAGTTCTTGTACGGATCTCCTCATTTCTAATTCGACCTTGTAGAGAAATGCCAAGCATAGCTCTCTCCATAGCTCGCTCCTTGAGCTTTTTTACGAGGCCCATTGTGAGTGACCACGTCTGTTCCATGTGTCATCACTGGTAACACACACTGGTTATTAAAGAATTTCGTCTTGAATTTCTGAATATGAATAGCATATTATTAAAATGTCTGTAAACTGTACCTGCAATACAGGATAAAACGCTAGAGAGAGGGAGATAAAAAAAACGCAGTACATTTCTGAACTACTTATTAAACTTAATTTTTGCAACCAGCATTTCATGAACTACTTAATATAATTACTGCAACAATCTGCATATTGATAACCCCATTGCTATGACGTAATGTAGCGTGATTTTATCATTAGAGGACTGTTTAAGATTCCACGTCATTCGTCATTGACATGAGATCAATTGGTCTTCATTTGTATTGTAAACAAATGTGTACTCTCTACAGCTGCGGTAGTAGAATATTAGGTTATTCGCCCTCCGAGATGTGCCTAAAGGCGTGGGGGGGCATACAGTTAATGTGGAAGTGTGATCTTACGAGAACCTGGAGCCCTCCTTCGGTGCCGACGATAACCGCTCCAGTGGTTTAGCCGGTAGGAGACCGGCATGCCCCTTCACCATTCCCCGGCGAGGAGGAAGTTCATGTAGAATAACAACTGGACACGAATAAAAATCAATAAGAATTCGACTAGGGCGGTACTATTGTAGGGCTAGTAATTGTACTAGGTGATGCGTTGGAACCTCCAGTCTTTCTACCTATTGTTTGGTTGTGGCCAATCTTGTGTCGGACTACAGAAATAGGAAGTAAGGTGAAGTGGTACGGGGGCGTAACCGCGCCACCGCGACATGCACAATCCGGGAATATCGGAAAAAAATTATAACTTCAATTGAGATTCGATCGCTTAAGTGAAACTTTGTTAAATTGTCGTGTTATTCGGGGATAATATGCAAAAACCGAAGCGAAAATAATAACTTTATCAAGGAAGAAATCATATACCATATGCAAGTGAAAGAATTTTCTTGTATTTGTCTATGAAAAGAATAAATTAAAAATTATTATTTTCTTTATTATACGAGCCTCGATGCAAAATAGCTCGTCTAGTGTGAAACGTCTAGTGTGGCCCGCACATTCTATTTTATTTTTTTATTTTTTTAATACGTTCTCTGTATCGTCATAGTCCAAATTATTCAGCCACGTAACTAGTGTTTTTTTTTTATTTGGTTCATGTTTAGCTTCCTGGGGTGCAATTCTCTAAGGTCAAACATCCATACATCCTTGAATATAGAATTGAAATAACAGAGATAACCCAATTTGGTATTCGCTAAGACTGATCCTCATGGCTAACCTTCTGCAACGTGTCCTTGAATAGCTTCAATCATGTCTAAGCTTATACCAAATTGGTTTTTCGCCGTCATTTTAATTTTGTATTGAAGGATGTATGGATGTTGGACCTTAAGGAATTGCACCCCAGGTCTTTTGTTAAGAGTGTTATAGATTCGCGGTTATTACAGCTAAACGTTTTTGGGCAAAGGAAGTTTTTACATGAGGTATCAGGCAGCAGACTGCTTTTGGATTCATCCGGCTATGAAATTCATTGACCTTTATGTCTAACAACACAAGTAGGATATTGGTTTAGCATATATCATAGGCGGAGTCTGTAATAAAATAGATCAAAGTGTTCCATAAATACAAGTCATAAATAACAGATTGCCTAGTTACTGAAGCAGGGCTATTTTTGGATGCGTTAGGCTGGTCGCATTACGGTGTTTGTAAACGCTCCATTTAAATAGTTGATCAAAGTAAATGGTGTAATGTTTCTAAAGAAATTTATTGTTTCTGGGTGTGTTTAATAGATTTATTGATTTATAGTTCGTAGAATAGAATATAATAGAATGACTCTTTCAGTAAAAAAACGCTGTGTCGCGATATTTTCTTTTTTTATATAAGTTTATTGCGCCACGAGCGAGTACTTAGGGTAACCTGAAGATATTTAGGTAAAAATAAGCTCGGGGCTAGGTATTTTAAGTCTCATAACTTAGTTTATCATATGTTTAAAACTAGCTCTTTATACAATCATCATCATATCAGCCAAAGGTCGTCCAGTGCTGAACAAAGGCCTCCCCATTGATTCCCACAACGAGCGGTCACATGCCACCCGCATCCAAAGACTCCCAGCTACCTTCAACTGGTTGTCTGTCCACTTCGTTGGAGGTCGTCCCACGCTGCGTTTTCCGGTGCGCGGTCTCCACTCGAGTACCTTTTTACCCTAACGGCCATCAGTTCTACGAGCAGTGTGCCCCGCCCATTGCCACTTAGTTTACTAATCCTTTCAGCTACGTCGACAATTTTAGTTCGTCTAAGGATCTCCTCATATCTTCAGTCTCTCCATAGCTCGTTGAGTAACCTTGAGCTTTCTTGACAATTATTAATACAATTTTCAAGCAGCTGTACATGCAAATTTATTTTTCTTTTTTTAAAATAAAAGGATAAGTTACTCCTTATAACATCAGCTATCTGCTTGTGAAAGTCCCGTCAAAATCAGTCCAGCCGTTTCGGAGATTAGATGGAACAAACAGACAGACAAAAAATAATAATAGTTTTAAATGAAATTAAGGTTAGAAATTGTAAACGCTCCCCAATTTACAGCGTTTTAAACGTTCTCATGTGGCCAGCTTTATATTAGAAGCCAGAATAAAATTGAGTTCCCATACATTATTGAGATTGATGATCTATTTTTAATAAGTGTTATAGTTTAGGCATTATGTTATGTTTGGGTACATAATTATGATTGAATAGACAGAAAAGAATAGATAGAAAATAGATTTTATATTATCATAGCAAAATGTTACGTATGTCAGTAGATATGTTTGTGTGTAAATTAAATTAAATATACCATTTTAGATCTCAAGGTGTCCAGATGACGGCACGGTTGGCGCAGTGGCTGATACAGTCGGCTGCTGCGCTCCGGGTCGTGGGTTCGATTCCCGCACATCAACATAATATGTCCATCAAATATAGAAGAGTATGTATGCCCCCTAGGGCATTTGAGTCTCTCGGGGGTCACGGGCGCGCAGATTGGGGAGTCTGCGAACTCACACCGAATGACCCCCGGGAAGATGGCGGTGCGCACAAGGCTATGTGTTACCGTGTGCGCAGCACAGCGTACAGCGAGGCTTGAGGAGATCCTTTACAATCCTCCCCGAGGAGTGCCTGGAGGGCGACCTTTTTACAGTCGCCTTCCCTCCGCTAGAGTGGGTGACCGCTTTACAGTCATCCCATCCGTGATGTGCCTAAAGGCGTGGCACCAACGGATGGCTCTAGTGTGATCTTACGAGGACCTGAAGCCCCCCTTCGGTGCCGAAGATGACCGCCCCAGTGGTTTTAGCCGGTAGGATACCGGCAAATCCCTTCGCCCTTCCCGGGAGCAAAGAACGTTCATGTAGATTGTAGAGTTTTCAACTGGACACCAATAAAAAAAACAAAAAGGGCATTTGAATCTATAGGGACCAATATTCGGAATTTATAATGTAGTATCAGTACATGTATATGTAGTACGTGCATGACATTTATTGGTACGGACGAGTTATGGCATTTAATGTACTTATGGTATGAAATAAGTTTTTTTTTTTTTTTGTTTTATAAAAACGGTGCGTTTACAGACACAAATACCACACACAATACACCCAGACCCGGAACAACTAACTGCAGATCATACAAATATTTGTTCCGTGCGGGAATCGAACCCGCGACCCAGAGCGCAGCAGCCGACAGTATCAGCCACTGCACCAACTGTGCCGTCAATTAAGGAGGGAGGGGAGTTACTTACCCGTGTGATGCCCGGATTAAGAATGTAGCACCACTCCATCTCCCCCCGTGGATGTCGTAAACGGCGACGAAGGGAAGACCCTACACTATCCTACCAACCAGAGAAATGGGCAGTAGCATTACTTAGCAAGACTGCACTGATCTTGGTGTGGGACATTTCAGTACTAGCAGTTTTTTTTTAATTTATATAACGAAGCTCTACTAGGATTTCTCCTGTTTTCTGCGCTGTCACGGTTTCGATCCCGCACGTTGTATGATTTACAGATAGTTGTTCCGGGTCTGAGTCGCGCGCCATCACTAGGCAATATAGTACTTACTAGTTAAAACGCTTACTCATTACGTGCTGCGAAAAGCTGCTAGAAACAGCTTGTATAAAACTGTGAAAATAGCGTTCTGCGCTATTTGCAACTGCAGAACCAAAATCTGTGACGTGAATCTAAATTCATCTGCATTCGTATCACTCAGAATTATTTATTTACATTAAAAATAATATAAAAATAAGCGCGCCAAAATTTGTCGCGGTCAGTCATTTTTCGTCGGCGCCATATTAGAACGGCGATTGCGCTAGTGATTTAATAAATCGACAGTATAGTCGATATTTTCGAAAGTGTAATTAAAAACTTTCAATATATGAAACATTACTTTTATCGCTACTTTACAAGTCTTAATTTCAATAATAGAGATTTATAATCAAAATAACAGAGTTTATTTATTTGCCGAAGATTCCTTCATGATGTTGAGCCAAATAGTTAAGTTAAAGTAACGATCCAGTTGTGAAATAGAAATGGATAGATGCTACGGGAATAAGAATATATTTCAATATTAAAAATTAAGTTTGCTCGACTCGCTTTACAAAAGTTGATTTTGACGACAGGAAACAAATTAGCATAATCGCAATATCATTTTTTTACATGAAAAGTTATGGTATTTTATTTACCCATAATAATTGTTCTGTAATGTCTCAACTATTCCGTGTGGTGTCCGGATTAAGAATATAGCACCACTCCATCTCCTCCCGTGGATGTCGTAGAAGGCGAATAAGGGAATCTAAACCAGAGGGATGGGCAGCAGCGTCCCTTCTGTGAAACAGTGGCCATACTGCGCTCACCAACCCGCCTGCCAAACGTGGTGAGTATTGGCAAATACCCCCCAAAATGATGACACAGTTGTGTTTGCCTTTGTTCAGCAGTGGACGTATAAATGGCCGATATGATGGTTGTCTAGATAGATGAATGTCTTAACTTAAAATTAATCATCGGCTCACATTTTATTTAGCCTCATGGCGAATAATTGGCTTGACGTGTTAGTCTCAATAGTATCGATAACTCTGACAAACTGACGATGTCGTCTCACTTAATGACGTCAACGTGGGGGTGGGGCTTGACAATTCTGTCGCTCGCGCGAAATCTTATATCTTTAAATGAGCAATTCTTGTATATATATATATAATTGGAATCTCGGAATCGGCTCCAACGATTTTCATAGTATTTAGTATATAGGGGGTTTCGTGGGCGATAAATCGATCTAGCTAGGAATCATTTTTAGAAAATGTCATTTTATAGGCGTTTGAGTAGTCTTAACTGAAAAATATGACTCTTCCTGACATCTGTTGGCGAATAATAATACTATTTTTTGTGAGCAACTAATTGCTTTAACGACACAACAGCAGATGGCGTTGTTAAGTAACACGAAAATACCGAGCAAAGCTCGGTCATCCAGGTACTGTAAATAAAGGGTGATGAGAAACGTTCAATCTTGAATTCTAGATATATTTCTGCCTCTGGAGTACTTTAGTCTACTTTTACGACACCCTCAGGAGATGGAGTGGTACTACAGTCATAATCCGGACACCACACTGAATGATCTTCATCTAACTTTATATAAAAAAGAGCTCAAACTCATATTGTTAAACAGATGATATTAATATGATTATTTTAATTTATGTTTTATTATCATTCATTCATTTAAGGTTTATCCTAAAAATATCTTAAAAATTGTTGTTTATCCTTGCTTATAACCAATTTCACTTAATTGTATCATATATTAATTTTACCTTCAACATAATATTTTTTGCTATTGCTTATTTTAATGTCAGGAATATACTTTGTCTTCATTAAATTTAACTTTTACCTAGATAATATATGAATGATGTGGTCCTCTGTAATTGGAGGAGCATACTTGTTATTGCCGTGTGGTGCCGGCTCAGAATGCTACCACCCCATTTCATCCCGTGGGTGTCGTAAAAGTCGACTAAGGGATAAACCGGAGGATGGAGCAGCGTCCTTCGAGTACATTAACAACTCAACTGCGATCGCCAACCCGTCTGCCAAGCGTGGCGATTATGGCAAGACCCCCGGATGAGCCCACAACACACCCATATCGGTCGTTGTGGTGATCTTTGGAGGAGGCCTGTGTCCAGCAGTGGACTTCATTCGGCCGCAAAGATGACTTGTTACTGTCCTCTGTGTTACTTAAATAGTTTGTAATTGTGTATCCTCTGTTGGAGATCCAAATAATAAATTCATCATCACGGCCGAATGAAGTCCACTGCTGGACACAGGCCTCCCCCAAAGATCTCCACAACGACCGATATGGCTGTGTTGTGGGCTCAATGGGGGGTTTTGCCATAATCGCCATGCTTGGCAGACGGGTTGGCGATCGCAGTTGAGTTGTTAATGTATTCGAAGGACGCTGCTGCCCTTCCTCCGGCTAATCCCTTAGTCGACTTTTACGACACCCACGGGAGGAGATGGGGTGGTGGTATTCTGAGCCGGCACCACACGACAAATAATAAATTAATAAATAAATATTAAAATCAAATCCTAACTCTAGGTATTCTTCTCTTCCAGATCATCAGCGAACAAAAGTGATGAGTGCCTACGTCTATGTGTGATCAGTGATTGGAATAGTGTAAGACAATAGTGCGACCCGTACGAGTATAGTGTGTGAGATGATATTATGTAGAATAGTAACGTGCAACAACGCGGCAGATCTCCACAAGTGAGAACAGCTGTACATCTGGAAACGGTGAGTTTGGTATCTTCGTCATAGCCGTTGTATGCTTGCCTTCTGCACAGGCGAGTCTGAGTTTGATCCCGGCCCGCATGACGAAAGTCTTTAACCAGTGTGTGTTTCCAGTGATGACATATGAAACAGAGTCGGTCACTCACAATGGGCCTCATAAGAAAGCTCAAGGTCACTCGGCGAGCTATGGAGAGAGCTATGCTTGGTATTTCTCTACGAGATCGAATCAGAAATGAGGAGATCCGTAGAAGAACTAAAGTTGTCGACATAGCTGAAAGGATTAGTAAACTGAAGTGGCAATGGGCAGGGCACATTGCTAGTAGAACTGATGGCCGTTGGGGCACAAAGGTTCTCGAATGGAGACCGCGCACCGGAAAACGCAGCGTGGGACGACCTCCAACGAGGTGGACAGACGACCTGGTGAACGTCGCTGGAAGTCGTTGGATGAGAGCGGCGTGTGACCGCTCGTTGTGGAAATCTAAGGGGGAGGCCTTTGTTCAGCAGTGGACGTCCTGTGGCTGATATGATGATGCGTATCAGGGGTGCAATTCCTTAATCTCAAACATCCATACATCCTTGAATACAGAATTGAAATAACGGTGACAATCCAATTTGGTATTCGCTAAGACTCGTCCCCATGGCTCACTGTCTGCAACGTGTCCTTGAATAGGTTCAATCATGTCTTAGCGTATACCAAACTGGTTTTTCACCGTCATTTTAATTCTGTATTGAAGGATGTATGGATCATCATCGTATCAGCCACAGAATGTCCACTGCTGAACAAAGGCCTCCCCCTTAGATTTCCACACCGAGCGGTCACATGCCGCTCTCATACAACGACTCCAGCAACCCTCACCAGATCGTCTGTCCACCTCCTTGGAGGTCGTGCCACACTGCGTTTTCCGGTGCGCGGTCTCCATTCGAGAACCTTTGTGCCCCAACGACCATCAGTTCTACGAGCAATGTGCCCCGCCCATTGCCACTTCAGTTTACTAATCCTTTCAGCTATAATATAAAGCAGCAGAGAAATACCAAGCATAGCTCTCTCCATAGCTCGCTGAGTGAACTTGAGCTTTTTTATGAGGCCCACATTGAGTGACCACGTCTCTGTTCCATATGTCATGACTGGTAACACACACTAGTTAAAGACTTTCGTCTTGAGGCATTGCGGTATTGTTGACGAAAAGACGTTGCGAAGTTTCCCAAACGCTGCCCAGCCGAGTCGGATTCGACGATTTAGACGTTTGATCTTAAACAATTGCACCCCAAACTATGACAATCACTTGCGTTAACGGTAAAGGAAAACATGGTGAGGAAACCTGTACATCTGAGGGCTTCAAAATGTTCTCAATGGTGTGTATAGTTCGCCAACCCGCACTAGGCCAGCCTGGACTAAGGCCTAGCCTTTCTCATCATGAGAAAAGGCCGATGCCCAGCACTGGGACGGTAATAGGCTGGTTATAATCGTCGAATCCGACTCAGCTGGGCAGCGTTTGGGAAACTTCGCAACATCTTTTCGTCAACAATACCGCAATGCCTCAAGACGCAAGTCTTTAACCAGTGTATGTTACCAGTGATGACATATGGAACAGAGACGTGGTCACTCACAATAGGCCTCATAAGAAAGCTCAAGGTCACTCAGCGAGCTATGGAGAGAGCTATGCTTGGTATTTCTCTACGAGATCGAATCAGAAATGAGGAGAACCGTAGAAGAACTAAAGTTGTCGACATAGCTGAAAGGATTAGTAAACTGAAGTGGCAATAGGCAGGGCACATTGCTCGTAGAACTGATGGCCGCTGGGGCACGAAGGTTCTAGAATGGAGACCGCGCACCGGAAAACGCAGCGTGGGACGACCTCCAACGAGGTGGACAGACGACCTGGTGAAGGTCGCTGGGAGTCGTTGGATGAGGGCGGCATGTAACCGCTCGTTGTGGAAGTCTAAGGGGGAGGCCTTTGTTCAGCAGTGGACGTCCTGTGGCTGATATGATGATGATGAAGTGGGCGATAGATGTACGATCTATAAAATGTTTAAAAGTTCGCGTTCTATCTCATCTCGGCTCGACGTCGACGAATCACGACAGCTTAGCTCATAGTATTACGCGATATCGTCCATTTTAAGCTGGTCTGGTATGCCACTCTCTCTTTTTTGTCAAAGAAATTGGATGATATTAAAACAAACTTTATTTGAACTAAAATTATGATATGTTCAATCAAACACAACTGAATGAATATGAAAACGGTTTGCGATTGTTAATGATTATGAAAGCAACCAATGCTTTCACTCCCATTTAGTTGTGACTAGCTAGGACCCGCGGTTTCACCCGCGTTTAATTTAAAAGAAATTTAGAGTACTTCGACATAGACACTTGACATAGAATATATGTATTGGATTTCAAGGGTTTTATTATTTTTGCGCCGCACCCTAATTATTTTTCTAAAATAAAAGTAGCCTAAGAAATTCCTTATAACGTCAGCTATCTACCAGTGAAAGTCCCGTCAAAATCAGACCAGCCGTTTCGGAGATTACCCGGAACAAACAGACAGACAGACAGAAAGGTAAAAAAAAATGTTACATGTACCGTATATACTTTCATATGCATTTAGTAAAAAGCTGTTATTATGACATTACAATGACATTACAAACAGACACTTCAATTTTATTCATTTGAATAGATTGATTGAAAATATTCGAACGTCAAAATCTTTGATCACATAAAGATAATGTCGCTTGTTCATTTGACAAAATCACGATAAAGTGAGCCAATGCTGCTGCGCACACGATTAATAGTTACCTATCGGGGGTTAGTCGGTTACCTAATATTGTGTGGGGAGAGCTTAGGATGTTAGTTAGTTAGCCGTTATGTAGCCCTCAGTTGATGTTGAGGATGTAGACGAGTTCGCTTCGGCGACCCGCATGCTCTTGTGCACTCCTAAACAATAAAACTAGCTGTGCCCCGCGATTTCACTCACCGTTTAAATTAAAAGAAGTCGGATGATTTATACATAATTTAGAGTACTTCGGCATACACACTTGATATCTAAAGTATATTATTGGATTTCATGGGTTTTAATTTTATTGCGCGGAACCCTAATGGTTGATCCCAAAATAAATACCTAAGCCTATGTTACTCCTTATAACATCAGTTATCTGCCAGTGAAAGTCCCGTCAAAATCAGTCCAGCCGTTTCGGAGATTAGCTGGAACAAACAGAGACAAAAATAATTCTTATAGGTAGTTACCATATATACTTTTATACGCATTGTTTTAATAAACGTCGGTTGTTTTGACATTACAAACAGACACTTCAATTTTATTACTTGTACTGAACACATACTAAATATTGTCATCATCATCATTTCGGCCGAATGAAGTCCACTGCTGGACACAGGCCTCCTCCAAAGATCACAACAACGACCGATATGGGTGTGTTGTGGGCTCATTGGGGGGTTTTGCCATAATCGCCACGCTTGGCAGACGGGTTGGCGATCGCAGTTGAGTTGTCAATGTACTCGAAGGACGCTGCTGCCCATCCTCCGTCTAATCCCTTAGTCGACTTTACAACACCCACGGGAGGAGATAGGGTGGTGGTATTCTGAGCCGGGACCACACGGCACGGCACTCATAAATATTGTATGTATATACAGGCTGTCCAGTAAATAGCACGACATACTGCAGGGGGTGAGAGCTTGGGTCAATACCTACCAAAAAAACACAATATATGTTCAGCAAAATCTTACGGATTTACAGTAGTACAAAATTTACCGAAAAATCTCTACCTTGTCACAGATTTTTAAGCATCTCGTAATGAAACATTCCTTTTCTAGTTTTTTTTACCTTAAATTATTTGTGAATTGTTACTTTACTCATTGATAAGTCTTTATTCTATTAAAAACTTTTTTTTTTTCTAGAAATACAATTTTTGTTAAAATTTTCACAGTACAATTTTCTTATCTTAAAATTTTGTACTACTGTAAATCCGTAAGATTTTGCTGAACATATATTGTGTTTTTTTGGTAGGTATTGACCCAAGCTCTCACCCCCTGCAGTATGTCGTGCTATTTACTGGACATCCTGTATAAAACCGTAAATAACAATATTAATATTGTGTCTGCGTGTGTGAGGATGTCTTCGAGGATGGTCCTCAGCCGGCTGGTTTCGAGGTCGTGATGTTACAGTACTATATACGTGCCTATAAATTGACACAAATAGTATGTCATTGGGTTATCTGTCAGTCCAAGTCGTTGCAGCCAATTGACGCTAATAGGTCCCAATCATATGAACGTAGGATGAACTTGGTCCATATTAGTGATATCATGGATTAATAAGGATGGAGTTCTCGTTTGCAGATTTGTCCCCAAAATCAGATTTACATGTTATCTACTTGAGACCGACAAAACGTCTTTCGTCGGACGATCGCGGTGACGTGAGAGAAGTCAAACTGTATGTGTTTAAAGTTGTACGACAAACACAATTCGTATCATATTCAAAATTGACTCACTCTTTTTTTTTTTGATATCTCAACCTTTAGTGTCAAAGTAAAACAAATATGAAAAATTGAAAATGCATTTTGATAAATCGTCAATATTGGGTGTATCAAAGCCATAATATACACATTTTATTAGAACAGCGAGTTTATTGTTATATCAAGATGTTGTCTGCAGTGAAAATGCGCATTCAACCAGTATCGGGGCCTAGTAAAGTTATATCAAAGTATTCGTCTAGATAACTTTAACAAGCGGAAACAACTTGATACTATCAGATACACAAAGAAGAAGAAAATGGAAACATTTCGCTTGGCAGTTTATGAAAGAGCAATATTTGACTTCTTGGGTGGAGGCCTGGTGACTTTAAACACAGGCTTCGGCCTAGCTTAGGCACCAGTCCAATAAACTTGAATAATATTGTAATTAGACAATATAGTATTTTGTTGCAAAGTTTTTATTATTATGGTGAGAAAATAAATTACTTAAATAATAGTGCAAGTAACTTACATACTACTTACACTTACTCAATGCAAATGCATCGCATCTCTGCGTTTGTGACAACATTTATATACTATGACATTTAAACTTCGTTTATGTGAACGTGATCAAAATGTACATGATGAAATCAGTTTAACGTAGATTAAACTGCATTTCAACTCAGTTATGCAAAAAATAGTTGTATTAAACTCGGTTTTAAACGCGGTGAATTTGGCCCTACGTGTGCGGGTGGAACCCGACCTGAGGACTGAAAAACAGGACGGAATTACGACCGTTAAAATGGAAGTAGGGTTGGCTGGTTCATCCGTCCATTATGTTCTGAATTTACAAAAGGTTTTTCAATTTTTTTGCAAATAATGCTCGACCGTCTTTAAATGTGAGTTGAAAACCAATAATGTTATAGTAAACTTAAAAAAAAGTGCCGTGTGGGGCCGGCTCAGAATACCACCACCCCATCTCCCGGGTGTCTTAAAAGTCGACTAAGGGACTAGCCGGAGGATGGGCAGCAGCGTCCTTCGAGTACATTAACAACTCAACTGCGATCGCCAACCCGTCTGCCAAGCGTGGCGATTATGGCAAAACCCGCCAATGTGCCCACAACACACCCATATCGGTCGTTGTGGTGATCTTTGAGGGAGGCCTGTGTCCAGCAGTGGACTTCATTCGGCCGCAATTATGAAATAAAAAAAAGACAATTTGGCAAAGGTTGAGTTGAACTCTACATATCTACATGCCTATATTATATATACATAAAATAATGCTAGTTCATATTGCACTCAAATTTAAAATAAGAATCACAATAATAAAAAATATTTTTAACACTTTTTTTTTAAATCAGATTCCGTATATTTTGTCGGTCCTGGCTGTGCACACATAACATATCGTCTGGCTGGCGGGTTAGCGATCGCCATCCACCATCCTCCGGCTGGTCCAAAGTCGCCTTGTACGACACACGGGGTGAGATTGGACTAGGCACTGGTTGTGTCAGTCGGTTGAAAAGTCCATCCGTACGTTAGCACCACTATTTATACTCCATGTATATTCATCTTTTAACCGTCTAGGTTGAAAATAACAACGCGACGTCACGAGATAATCTGTATCCATCTTATATTATTGATATATCGAATTTACTTTCGTTTGAGCAACATACCTAGCCGTTAGGCGACAATGTGGTCGACGATGGAGCACACTTGTCTAGGAGTAACATCCTTCACAGCGAGGCTTGGGAGGAACCTTTACAATCTTCCCCGAGCAGAGCCTGGGGGGCGCCCTTTTTACAGACGCCTTCCCTCCGCTAGAGGGGTTGATCGCTTTACAGTCTTCCCCTCCGAGATGTGCCTAAATGTGTGGCATCAATGGGCGGCTCTAGTGTGATCTTACGAGGACCTGGAGCCCTCCTTCGGTGCCGAAGATGATGGCTCCAGTGGTTTTAGCCGGTAGGAGTCCGGCATACCCCTTCGCCCTTCCCCGGGGCGAAGGAAGTTCCATGTAGAATTTCCACTGGACATCAATAAAAAAAAAAACAAGGTTGTAGCTATCCGAAAAAAAAAGGTTGTAGCTATCCGAAAAATAAGCAGTAGTGTTTAAACTTGAGACATTACTGTGCTCCGGTCAGAAGGGCACTGTAGCTACTGACATTACTGGGCATCAGAGACTAAATAACTTTATGTCTCGAGGTGACGAGCGCAGTGTGATGCCTCGCAGAACAGGTCCTGGGTAGCATTCTAATTGTTATGAGCAGTCAAATCGCTTACTTAGTAAAAAATAAATGATACCTGTAATAAGAACCACTCTTCAATCAATCTAGATGAAGCCGGCGTTTCTATGCCTATGAGAAGAAATGCCGAAACTAAAGTCAGCAATATTTTATGCTTCAATATTATTAGAATATTGAAGGGCAAAGTCTAGACCAGGGATTCCCAAAGTATTTTTCGCGAGAGACCCCTTTTCCAAAACGAAACTGATACCTCAGACCCCCATAGCCAAATTACTTTAAATCCTATCTCTAATAGTAATGTCTTAGATTTTCGCGATTATTACACATTATAATAAAACACTTTTAAACGGATTCTATCGCGTATATTTTTGATTTTTGATTTTCCTGACGTTTCGAATACTTTGCAGCATTCGTGGTCCTATCCTATGTCTAATTTTTTTTTCTATTGATACAAAATACTAACCAACTCCTAATCCTCCTATTGCTACTAAAATATTACTCATTCTTATAACAAGTTGGTACACGTAACACCTTATACAGTATCTTGAAAGTTTCAAATTAAAACTAGACGGCACGGTTGGTGCAGTGGCTGATACAGTCGGCTGCTGCACTCCGGGTCGTGGGTTCAAAACAACTAATATTTGCATGATCTGCAGGTAGTTGTTCCGGGTCTGGGTGTATTGTATGTGGAATCCATGTCTGTAAACGCATCCACGACACAGGAGAAATCCTAGTGTGGGCCATAAATAAAACATTAAAAGAAGTTGTGTTAATTAATAGGGGTCGATTTTTAGACCTCGTCGACCCCCAAAATCAGTTTTCGATTAGGTCGACCACTTTGAGAATCCCTGGTTTAGACTGACCTTTTGAATAAGTTCCATAGCCATTTTGAGTAGACCGGCCTGACAGCCAGCTAGCACGAATCTGTCGTTGTTGAGCTCAACCCGATTTTAAAGAGCTCAAAGATACCATTAGCAGGATATTTGTGTAGGCCGTATGATTACCCACAACGCAGACTCCGGTTAATACAACTCATGCCTGTACTGTTCGAAGGAAGGCAGAGGTGCACTCAGTTTGTTCATGACGCCGTGTAGGGACGTGGTGTTTTGTTTCTCCGTTGAAAAGGGAGGGTTCTCCGATCAGGCGGGTCAAAGCCCCGTGGTTGATGTTGGGCGACTGTATACTGTGTTATTCACACGTATTTTCTCCATCAGATGTCGCACTACCCTCAGCTGACGACCCTGGAGGCGGCGTGGCCGCTTCTCAACCGCCCCGACCTCCGCCTCCGGCAGCAGCTCGGCGAGCAGCTCACGGCGCTGGTGCGACGCGAGCCGGAGATATCCCACGATGACGCAGCTCAGCTGATCGACTCCATGGTAGGATGGCTCAACGGCGGGAACTTTAAGGTGAGTAAACCTACCTTCAAAATGATAAGTGTTGAACCGTGTGGTGCCGGATCAGAATACCACCACCCTATCTCTACCCGTGGGTGTCGTAAAAGTCGACTAAGGGATTAGCCGGAGGATGGGCAGCAGCGTCCATCGAGTACATTAACAACTCCACTGCGATCGCCAACCCGTCTGCCAAGAGTGGCGATTATGGCAAAGCCCCCCAATGAACCATATCGACCGTTGTGGTGCTCTTTGGGGGAGGCCTGTGTCCAGCAGTGGACTTCATTCGGCCGAAATGATGAACATACGTGTGTTACGAAAATGTTGAGTTGGTGACCACAGAATATAAGAAGACCTCAGAGGTGCAGTGGAATGCCCTCCGTCGTTTCACTACAACCTGTAAAAGTGTCTGTTAAAACCTAATTAATGAATTCGCGATTCTATGCTACATCTAGTGCTCATAAAGATGAAGATATTTTTATTCGTATAAAACCGTTTACTCATGAACAGTCAGACTTTACAGACGCCGCGTTCCAATGCCCATGTAGATTTCCTATGGAGGAAAACGGGCAAGAAACTCCATGGTTAGTCTTTTTAAATCATAATAGTTTTTGTTACAATATTTGACTATATTGTTCTGGGAATGAAGGTTATGTGAGAACGATATCGGAGTAAAGAGTATAAATTACATCAAGTCTACACTAAACGAGCCAGAATTTAATATTTATTGAAGCTTTGACGGCACGGTTGGTGCAGTGGCTGATACAGTCGACTGCTGCGCCCCGGGTCGTGGGTTCGATTCCCGCACGGAACAAATATTTGTATGATCTGCAGGTAGTTGTTTTGGGTCTGAATGTGTATTGTGTGTGAAATTTGTGTCTGTAAACGCACCCACGACACAGGAGAATCCTATTGTGGGGCAATGTTTAAAAAAAAAAAAAGAAATAAGCTTATGTTTAAATTGACATGGCAGTATCATCCTTCGTGTCTGCTCTAAAGCCCTAAAGTGTAGCCGGTGTGGGACTGATACTGACATCATTTTTTTTATTATTCATGTCCATTGGAAATTCTACATGGAACTTCCTTCACCCCGGGGAAGGGCGAAGGGGTATGCCGGACTCCTCCCGGCTAAAACCACTGGAGCGGTCATCTTCGGCACTGAAGGGGGGCTCCAGGTCCTTTTAAGATCACACTAGAGCCGCCCATTGGTGCCACGCCTTTAGGCACATCTCGGAAGGGATGACTGTAAAGCGGTCACCCCCTCTAGCGGAGGGAAGGCGACTGTAAAAAGGTCGCCCCCTTAGGCACTTCTCGGGGAGGATAACCGTGGTGGTACCTAACTAGCGAGACTTGCAATCAGAGACCTCATCATCATCATATCAGCCAATCAGCCAAAGGACGTCCACTGTTGAACAAAGGCCTCCGCGCTTGGTAGCTGGGTTGGTGAGAGCAGAATGGCTGCTGTCCAACAGAAGGGACGTTCCTACCTATCCCTCTGGTTCAAGGTCCCTTAGAATAGAATAGAATTCTAAAAACAACTACTAGGAATCATTCTATGAACAGTAATTGTACAATGGGCGGTCTTATCGCTATTAGCGATTTCTTACAGACAACCTTCGGATGGACAAAGACAAAGGGGGTATTCCGTGGTGTACTTATTATATTAATAAAATAGCGTATCTAGACAATGAAATATAATACGAATAGGTGTGCCGTGTGGTGCCAGCTCAGAATACCACCACCTCATCTCCTTCCGTGGGTGTCGTAAAAGTCGAGGGATTAGCCGGAGGATGGGCAGCAGCGGCCTTCGAGTGCATTAACAACTGAACTGCGGTCGCCAACCCGCCTGCCAAGCGTGGCGATTATGGCAAAACCCCCCCAATGATCCCACAACACACCCATATCGGTCGTTGTGGTGATCTTTGGGGGAGGCCCGTGTCCAGCAGTGGACTTCATTCGGCCGAAATGATGAGGTATTATATAAATAACTATTTGTATTCCATAAATTAATATCCATATCGTCCCTTAGTCGTTCATTACGACATCCACGGTAGAAGATGGAATACTGTGGACTATGGGTATACTATATTCTTAATCCGGGCACCACAGACAGACCTGACACCAATAAAATGTAATCTTTCTGCCTACCGCGGCAGTTTCGTCGTGAACAATATACAAGATCATGCCGCGCACGCGATGTATCGTACACACTCTGATTACTTCATAACGTTACTATTCAGTGAACACGCTTCATTGCGTGCGCGGCTGTATTCTGGAAGGGGTCTACTACGCTCGATGCGTTTAGTAATTTATATTTATATTACAAGCTTTTATTTAACTTGCCTTGTTAGTATGGGTCAAATATTGCAACTGAATTTTTAAACAGTTATCCCGAACCGATTGAGCTTCAATTTGACGTACACGTTTAGTTCGGATGACAATGCACGGTTAGCTAAGCGAGGTCATTCTAAATCCAATATGGCGAACTCCCACAGATGGTGGGCCAGTTATTTTTTATGCAGCCCTATGATATGGGTATCAAAGGGGTTTGCTGAGAAAAATACGAAAAGAATGAATAAAAGCTTGTCTTAAAAAGTTTTATCTATTAGGTAATATTTATTTACAAGCTTTGTTATTCTTCCTGTCGTGTTCATTGTCTCGAAAAACAGTTCTTATATCATAAATCTTCAAACATCACGTTTTCATGGCCGTGGCACGACCTCAATCGGACATGGTTGGGTATCAAAGTGAAGTCAAAGTTTCGTTATTTCGAGTACACGTCTTGTCATTTTAGATAGCTATCTCTTTTACTCTCGTAGTTTTTGTATCTTCTTTCTTACAGCATAGGTGTGTAGTTTTATAGCTTTATACCTACAGACTAGACTGAGTTTTGCGCGCCATTTAATATGGACGTAACACGTAAACGTATGGACGTTCTGAACTTTAAGGACTTGAATTCGATTTCATAATCTGAAAACGGTGTGTCTAATTGTCCCTTAGAAATTATTTGGTGTTGAGGTCCACCATAGCTGTAGACTCGCCCCCATAATGTAAACATTACAAATTGAAAGAAAGAAAGAAAATAAATTTATTTGGATAGATAGGGCAGCACACATCACTTACAGAAAGCATAAATTGAGTAGATAAAGCAAAATAATATACAAACAAACCATTAACAAACATATTGAGACATCAGCATACAACAAACCATGTAATATGAAGATAGCTGGAAGAATAAATTTATTACAATATAACACTAATATACCTCACATGAAATAAAGTTAATGGTTAGTGGTATGCGTCGCAATACCCATCAAAAAGAGACATTGCTCAGCCTAAAGCCACATCGCAGTTAGCGGTGCGGCGCTGATTTTCAGCAATACATCGTAGTGTATGAAGTAGTGCGTGTGATGTCTGTGCTTCATAAAAATAAAAATGAGAAAGAAAACGCGGTGAGAAAGTGTAATGCTGAAAAATGAAATTGGCTGATTTGCAGATAAAGTGAAGATTTTATTTGTACAAATTGAAAATTAAGTGACTTGTTGTTTTTGTTATAGCTGTGTTGTCTTTATTATTGCATAGTTACTGGTATTATATATAGAACTTGTACCGTGTCAAGTGAGTGAATTTGATATGGGTCGAAGTTTGGATCAAATTTATTTAGAGGAACCAAGAACTACAATTTAATAGAGCAAGTTGACTACTATTGGTGGTTGGCATGGATTTATGGACTCTAATCAGCTCAGTAACAATATTCTGCACGTTAACTATAATTCGTTCAGAATAGTGACACGAACATAGAACACCGTACCCAGTCTGTGTCAAACCGCGACGCGGCGCGCAACTAGTTCAATAGTATACTGTCACGCCTGCTCCTCGGACGGGTAAGCAGAGTAACATCCACAGTTTAGATCCACGGGCCGTAACTGAAAAACAAACTAGAAGAAAAATTCTAATTCCGTATCGGAGCTGGTGATCTGTACAAGGTAACCTTCGAGTGTTGTGTTAGGGAGTGAAAAAAAGAATCGTGTGGAGTCCCATATCATTTTTTATTTTATTTTTATTTGTGTCCATTGGACATTCTACGCGAACTTCCTTCGTCCCGGGGAAGGGCGAAGGGTATGCCAGACTCCTACCGGCTAAAACCACTAGAGCGGTCATCTTCGGCACTTGATTTGCAATAAATTAAATTAGAATGGCGTTATATCTTTGGTATCTAAAGAATATTATTATTTATTTATTTTAATACAATCATTTATAAGATAATTTTAGTCATTAGCCCTGTAATATTTTTCAATATCACACAAAATTAATAAATCTTCAAATTAAATTATTGTAATGAAAGGAATAAAAAATTATAACAATGTTTTTAAAAAAATACAAAATAGAAATCAGTAAATGACTGATTATGTTATTATAGTGAAATGAATTATTATAATGATCATCAATACGAAACAAAATAGAGATCAGTAAATTAATATTATTATGATTAATATAATTACATTTACTAGTGGTCGCCTAGTGATCCAAATTCAACCGTAGTTCTTTTTTTATTTTAACTTTCTTCACTTCATCTCCGTATGAACTGTAACTATGAAAAATCTCATAGTCTTTCCGTGCGCGCAATGTGCTAAAAAAGGGGTATAAAATTTTGTCATTCAAATAAGTCCACTGCTGGACCCAAGCCTCTCCCAAAAATCGCCACAACGACCGGCTCTAGTGTCATCATACGAGGACCTGGAGCCTCCCTTAAGTGTCGAAGATGACCGCTCCAGTGGTTTTAGCCGGTAGGACTCCGGCATTCTTCCGCCGGGGAAGGGCGAAGGAAGTTCATGAAGAATTTCCACTGGGCACCAATAAAAAAGGTGGTATAAACAACGTGTTTGTGTCCCCAAAGATGTACAGCATCATGTCAGCCAAAGGACGTCCACTGCTGAACAATGGTCTTTCCCTCAGATTTCCACAACGACCGGCTACGTGCCGCCCACATTCGACTCATCCAGTGTTACTAAATATTGTTGTCTCTATCTGCAGGTGGCTCAAAATGGTCTGGAGGTGATAACAGCGCTGGCTGAGCGCATGGGAACAGAGTTCTGCGCCTTCGTACCCACCGTGCTGCCGCACATCATTGACAGGTAATCTATCTTGGAAACGTAGACTTAAGATCGTATCCAGAAAACGCTCAACAGCTTCTGTGCCTACATTGGGTGCCGATTTAATCACCCATGACCTTTCAGGAGGTGAATCAGTACACGATTCTCTACACGAATCAGTTAAAAAAGTAGTACCTTTTTCGCCATTTATTTTCGTACACTGAGTCAGTTTCAAAACAGCAAGCAGTCAATAGCCTCATGTGCCTACCGTAAGGTCGGGTGGTAGGTACCAATCGTCATCTGAAGATTCCCAGCGACCTTCACCAAGTCGTCTGTCCACCTCGTTGGCGGTCATCCCACACGTAGTTCTACGTACCTCCTCGTTTCAGATTTGATCACCTAGACCAAGATACCAAGCATAACTCTCTCCATAGCTCACTGCGTGACCTTAGAGCTTTCTTATGAGGCCCATAGTAAGCGACCATGTCCCTCTGTCATCACTGGTTAAATACTTTCGTCTTAATCAACTGCGGTATTGTTGACGAAAAGACGACCGCACGACTGCCGTTATTTTATGTATGTAGAAATAGCACCTACCTAACTGGACGTTTTGTCCCAGATAGACATACTCTGCAGACATACAACAGTTCCCAACGAATATTGGGATGGGCATGACATGGAAGGTTGACACGACTTGTGTATGTGTCTTACTCACCGTTGGGCTCTTGCCATTGAGAGTCAAGGTGAGGCATTGGCTGTTAGCTTAGATGTAGCGAAGGCCTTCGATCAGGTCTGGCACCGCAGTCTTCTATCGAAGTTACCATCATACGGATTACCCGGGATTGTGCAACTGGATGGCCAGCTTTCTGTCCAACAGAAGCATAAGAGCTGATGTTGATGGCAGTTGCTCCGACAGCTTGGACATTAACGCTGGCGTCCCACAAGGCCCTGTGCTGTCCCCAACATTATTCTTATTGTATGTCAACGATATGTTGTCTATCGACGGCATTCATTGTTACTCTACTCTCTTTCTCTTGAGTACTCAGACAGAGTCTCCGACTGGGGATGTCTGAATTTAGTCCAGTTTAATTGCACCAAGACAGAAGTCTGCGCATTCACTGCTAAGAAAACCCCATTTGCTATGTAGCTCCACAACTCCAGAACACGTCCATCAACAAAGGTAACAGTATTGGGCTCCTTGGTGTCGACATTTCCAGCGGCGTCCAGTTTCGCAGGTACTTGATGATAAATAAGGTCAAGCTACCTAACTAGGTGTTCTCTACAAGGTAAGGCGATACTTACACAAAGACTACTGCTTCATAAGTTGCAAGTTCGGCCTCATTTGGAGTACTGCAGCCATTTATGGGCGGGAGCACCTGGATACCAGCTTGGATCCGTTGATTCGGTACAGATGCGTGCAGAAAGGATTGTCGACGATCCCAAGCTCACAAGCGACCTAGATCCCCTAAGTGTGAGGAGACTTTGTCTCCCTGTGTGTGTTCTACCGCTTGTACAACTGACAGTGTTCTGAGGAATTGTTCGATATGATGCCAACGGCTACTTTCTATCGCACCTCCCGCCATCGGCGGGCAGTTCATCCACATACACTAGAGCCAAAATGGTCACGTACCGTACGGTTTCAGAGGAACTTCCTCCAGCGCACGCTCAGGTTGTGGAATCAGCTCCCTACCGAGGTTTTCCCAAGAGGCTACAGCATGGGGCTCTTCAAAAAGGGCGTGAATTTTTTTTTACAGTTTCGGCAATGCGCGAGTTATACCTCTGGTGTTGCAAGTTCATAGGTAACGGTAACCGCTTACTATCCGGTGGGCCGTATGCTTGCTTGCCTTAGTGGCATAAAAAATAAACTTTCGTCTTCGTCAGTATTATTTAAGGTTTGGAATCTCTGTTGAAATTATCGAGCATTGCGCTAATCTGTCATGACTTCGATATCGTCGGCAAATGAATTATTGCTGTTAATACTGAATCCTTTCCACTCCAGTAGCCTGAAGGCATTCTCAGTTGCAGCTGTTTTAAACTATGCCGACTTTGATTTTTCCTGTATCGTTGGTGCAGCTTACAAACATATATCTCACACGGAGTGATCAAGCGTGGCAAGTACTCACCATTAACGCTTATTCCTTCTGTGTATGACAAAAGATCTTTACCCAGCTGTGGAACAGCTACAGTCTGATATTATTATTACAAATCCCAGCAATTAAATAATTACTTTTATGTACGTTTTACTATGTACTGTCAAACTGTATTTATCGTTTGGTTTTACTTGAGCGCGTCTTAATAGAGCATTGTGATTATGACGTCATTTCCTGTCTATGCCTTAAGATAGACCGAGGACATGTCACGTTATTAGTTTAGTATTATATGTTTACGCTTCAGCAGTTGTTAAGGAAACAGAGCGGTACGATTTTAAGGTCGTTCTTAAAGATTATAATAAAACACTTTTAAACGGATTCTATCGCGTATATTTTAGATTTTTGATTTTCCTGACGTTTCGAATACTTTGCAGCATTCGTGGTCGCAGGATGACTAAGGTGACAGGCGTCGTTACAGATTTTAAAAATTTATTTTATTTTATCTACCGTACAATTTTAATCAAAAAATTAGTTTCGATGCACGCAGTAATCACTCACAGTGTCTTGATGTTTCTTAGTGCGGTATGTTGTTTGGGACTTTCTTATTTTTAATAATTGGATTCCAAACAGGTGGTACCTGCTAACCATCTTCTCTATTAAAATTAGGATGTTTTTTAATTTCAATAGCCTCACGAAACATTCTAGGTACATATCGGTTCTCTTTCGCGAGTACTTGAGGATGATCAACCTCAAGTACTCGCAAACAAGATACCGCACTAAGAAACATCAAGACACTGTGAGTGATTACTGCGTGCATCGAAACAAATTTTTTGATTAAAATTGTACGGTAGATAAAATAAAATAACTTTTTAAAATCTGTAACGACGCCTGTCACCTTAGTCATCCTGCGACCACGAATGCTGCAAAGTATTCGAAACGTCAGGAAAATCAAAAATCTAAAATATACGCGATAGAATCCGTTTAAAAGTGTTTTATTATAATGTGTAATAATCGCGAAAATCTAAGACATTACTATCGTTCTTAAAGGTTATGAAAGCTGATTGAATTGAAAACGTTTGCCGATGTTTCGTGGTTCCCTGTACATAATATCCATCCCTCCATTCATAGCACTTGAGAACCTTTTTACCCCAACGGCCATCAGTTCTACGAGCAATGTGCCCCGCCCATTGCCACTTCAGTTTACTAATCCTTTCAGCCATGTCGGCAGCTTTAGTTCTTCAGATCTCCTTATTTCAGATTCAATCTCGTAGATACAAACCAAGCATAGCTCTCTCCATAGGCCCATAGTGATTGACCACGTCTCTGTTCCATGTCATCACTGCTTGAGAAGATATTAAAAGTTTTTTAATATAATGAGTAATCATCGAGCAAACCTAAGACAACACTAGGATATTGGAAATTCCTCAATTCTGTGTTCCGTTACATGTCCGCAGTTCCGAAGTCCGCTCGTACAGCAGGTGACGTCACGCAGTTTTAACTGACCGAAGAACATTTAACACATAGCACGGTTGGCGTAGTGGCTAAGCGATTAGCTTGCTGCGCTACGTGTAGCGGGTTCGAACCCCGCACGGAACAAAAATGCGTATGATCTTCTCACAGTTGTTTCTTGCCTGGGTGTTTGTGCATGTGAGATTTATGTCTGTAAACTGTACCCACGACACAGGAGAAATCATAGTATAGTATATAGTGTGCATAGCATAGTCTGATGCATAAGTAAAAAAAAAATAGCAAAGAAGAATTGTACAACTTCTTACTTTTATAACTTGTGATTATGACGGTTAATATTGTTTACTACCTGGGACCCGCGGTTTCACCCGCGTTTAATTTAAAAGAAATGAAGAGTACTTCGACATAGACACTTGACATAGAATAGGTATATAAATTAGATTTAAAGGGATTTATTTTTTTGCGCGGAACCCTAGTTATTTTTCTAAAATAAAAGTAGCCTAAGCTATTCCTTATAATATCAGCTATCTGCCAGTGAAAGTCCCGTCAAAATCGGTCCAGCCGTTTAGGAGATTACCCAGAACAAACAGACAGACAAACACTTAAAAATTGATTTTTTTATCTAGGTATCGTATATACTTTCATATGCATTTAGTAAAAAAGCTGTTATTTTGACATTAAAAACAGACACTTCAATTTTATTTATTTGTGTAGATTGAAGGGACGCTTCTTTGGGCGCAATGAGAGTAAAATTTCAAGGTCAATTTGAGTGCATCTTTTTATGTTTAACTTTGTGTGTGGGCACATACGCGGGCATAATAAGCAGGGGTGCATGTGCGGGCATAAAAAGTAGAGGTGCATGCGCGGGCATAGACGATTGTTTCCATGCTATAGTCGGTGTCCTGAAACAAAGAAGTTTCACTTCTGTCACGTGTACTGAGTTGCGCGCGTCCTACTTTTTCGTCAGTTTTGTTATATATATATTTTTTTATAACGGGTGTGAGTGACGTCGTAACGAAACGGGTTTAATACATGTTTCTGGAACCCTAAAGATATAATATCGCGTCGGCCTTTTCATGAATATAAATAAAATAAAAAATGAATTCTGTTTTTTTTTCAGTATATTTAACTGATTTCAGTATAAAATAATTGTTTTCATGAAAACCCAAACTATTTATTTTCACATAAAACTACAATGTAAATATATAAAACTAAACAGCTGTTGTTGCTCTTACAGTTCACGAATGAGGTCATCGCTCGTAGTAACATAATAATATCATATCATAGTGCGATAACCCCGTAGCATTTTGATCGCGTTGTTTACAATACATTGCTTGCTCAAAAATTTCAAAAACTGTGTAACCTATTATTTCCGAGATAAATGGCTTTACGTGTAACCTTTTCTTCTTTTCGGTACGTTGTCACCTACACCGTGTATATATATATATTTTTTTAATAGTATGTTAAGCTCCGTGTGGTGCCGGCTCAGAATGCCACCACCCCATCTCCTCCCATGGGTGTCGTAAAAGTCGACTAAGGGATTAGCCGGAGGATGGGCAGCAGCGTCCTTCAAGTACATTAACAACTCAACTGCGATCGCCAACCCGTCTGCCAAGCGTGGCGATTATGGCAAAACCCCCCAATGAGCCCACAACACATCCATATCGGTCGTTGTGGACATCTTAGGGGGAGGCCTGTGTCCAGCAGTGGACTTCACTCGGCCGAAATGATGATGATGTTAAGCTCCTCCATTGAGAATTGAGTACATTAACCTGACCAAAGTAAGCTCCCAAGAAAGATTGTTGATGTTCTGAACCCTTGGCTCAATAATGATACACTACAATATAGGCCGCTCCAATACGTAATATTCTAGTGTAATTTTAATATTTATTAAAAATATTCCGTGTGGTGTCCGGATTAAGAATATAGCACCACTCCATCTCCTCCCGTGGATGTCGTAAAAGGCGACTAAGGGAATCTAAACCAGAGGGATGGGCAGCAGCGTCCCTTCTGTGAAACGGTAGCCATACTGCGCTCACCAACCCGCCTGCCAAGCGTGGTGAGTACTGGCAAATACCCCCCAAAATGACACAGTTGTGAAAATCTATGGGGGAGGCCTTTGTTCAGCAGTGGACGTATAAATGGCCGATATGAAGTATGGTGTCCGTATTGAGAATATCGCACCGCTCCATTACCCGTGGATGTCGTAAAAGGCGACTATTGGACTCTAGACCAGAGGGGCATTGTCCCTTCTGTAGAACAGTAGCCATGCTTCTCTGACTAACCCGCTTGCGAAGCGTGGTGAGTACTGAAAAATTCCCCCCAAAATGACGACACAATTGTGGAAATCTGTAGGGGAGGCCTTTGTTCAGCAGTGGACGTCATTTGAATGATATGTTGATGATAGCACTAGAATAGACAATAATAATTTTCAAGAAGCCATTGGACGCAAGCAACTTGTAGCTTCCCACGGCGAGTATTATCACGGGCTGCCCCGCTCGGCGCCTGCTTATGGACAAGCATGTGCCTAAAGAAGCCAGCTTGTGCGTCTATGGACATGTTTCAACGGCAAGTCAGCCCGGAGGGGTTCGTAAAAAGGGAGCCGTAGAAAGCCACCGTCAAAAGTACAAATTGTAATGCAACGATCAAGTGACCATACCGCAGCTCATGACATTCCTTGGCGAATGCTGATTGTCAATTAATTTATGGGACCTACACTTCATAAAGACTTTATAAGTTTAGCATGCAATAATCACTACAACAAAACTTAATTTGTATACAATACAAGTAAACAATGCATTTCAATTTTCAGACTGGCGGACACAAAGGAGGCTGTCCGTCACACAGCCCGGACCTGCGTCGCATCGCTTGCGTCTTCCCGAGCGGTGAATGCGCGCGCCTTGCTAGCAAGACTGGTGCCGGCGTTGCAGCATAAAGCGCCTCACGCGAGGGAGGAGGCGCTACGCTGTGTACAGGCGTTGTTAGATCAGTGAGTAACGTTTATGATTTTATGTAACACTAGCTGGGACCCGCGGTATCACCCGCGTTTGATTTAAAAGAAATTTAGAGTACTTCGACATAGACACTTGACATAGAATATATATGTTGGATTTCAAGGGTTTTATTGTTTTTGCGCGGAACCCTAATTTTTTTCTAAAATAAAAGTAGCCTAAGTTATTCCTTATAACGTCAGCTATCTGCCAGTGAAAGTCCCGTCGAAATCGGTCCAGCCGTTTCGGAGATTAGCCGGAACAAACAGACAGACAAAAATATTAAAAATTGTTTTTTCGTTATAGGTACCGTATATACTTTCATATGCATTTAGTAAAAAGCTGTTATTTTGGCATTACAAACACACTTCAATTTTATTTATTTGTATAGATTACAAACAGACACTTTAGATAGTGGAAGTCCGTAACGAAGTGGATATTTTGGCAACATAACGAAAGTCAGTAACGTAGTTGATATTTTGGGAATATAGTCGTACGGACTATGTAACTGAGAGACAGTAAGAAACTTTAATAAAATAATGGAAGACTGTATCATATTGACATTGACGGCACGGTTGGTGCAGTGGCTGATACAGTCGGCTGCTGCGTTCCGGGTCGTGTGTTCGATTCCCGCACGGAACAAATATTTGTATGATCTGCAGGTAGTTATTCCAGGTCTGGGTGTATTGTATGTGGAATTCATGTATGTAAACGCACCCACGACACAGGAGAAATCCTAGAGAGGGGCAAAGTTTATAAAATAAAATATTACATCATCATCATCATCATCATCATTTCGGCCAAATGAAGTCCACTGCTGGACACAGGCCTCCCCCAAAGATCACCACAGTGACCGATATAGGTGTGTTGTGGACTCATTACGGGATTTTTTCATAATCGCCACGCTCGGCATACGGGTTGGTGATCGCAGTTGAGTTGTTAATTTACTCGAATGGCGCTACTGCTCATTCTGCGTCTAATCCCACAGTCGCCTTTTACGGCACCCACGGGATGAGATGGGTTGGTGCTTTTCTTAGCCGGCGTGTTATATGATTGTTAATTATAAACCCTCACTTGCAGTCATGGCGCCACAGAGCTTCAAATGCGCGCCGCAGTGCCGAACCTCGCCGCGTTAGTGGGGGACCCCAGCAGCGGCGTCAGAGACGCGGCCATGCAACTGCTGGTCGACGTGTACCGACACGTTGGTGAGTACTATCGTTTATTTGGTGCAGTGGCCGATACAGTCGGCTGCTGCGCTCCGGGTCGCGGGGTCGATTCCCGCACGGAACAAATTATGATCTGCAGGTAGTTGTTCCAGGTCTGCGTGTATTCTGTGTGGACGACACTTGAGAATACCAAGAGCGGGGCAAAGAAAAAAATACTGTTAGTGCACAGTACCGAGTGGTGGGCGCTCAGAATGCCACCACCCCATTTCATCCCGTGGGTGTCGTAAAAGTCGACTAAGTGATTAACCGGTGCAGTGTTTGATTCCCGCACGGAACAAATATTTGTACGATCTGCAGGTAGTTGGTCCGGGTCTGGGTGTATTGTGTGTGGAATTTGCTTACACGACACAGGAGAAATCCTAGAGTGGGGCTACGTTTTTAAAAAAAATATCATCCCGTGGGTGTCGTAAAAGGAGACTATGGGATGAGCCGGAGGATGGGCAACAGCGTCCTTCGAGTACATTGAAAATCACCATCACCAACTCGCTTGCCAAGTGTGGCGATTATGGCAAAAATGGCTAATGTTCCAAAGAAAGGACGCTGCTGCCCATCCCTCTGGATTAGAGGCCCTTAGTCACCTTTTATGACCTCCACGGGATGAGATGGAGTGGTGCTATATTCTTAATCCGGACACCGCACGGAAAATTCTAATCAACATATTTCGATGCACGCAGTAATCACTCACAGTGTCTTGATGTTTTTAGTGTGGTACATATGTTGTTTGGGACTTTGAAAATTTTATAAACAAAAACCTGTACTATACAGGTAGTTATCCGTTTAAAATTGTTTTATTATAATGAGTAATAATCGTGAAAACATAAGACACTACTATATATATATATTTTTAATATTTGTTATATTTTTTCAGGTGAAAGATTACGACAAGACTTGAAGAAGAAAGAGTTACTACCAGCGCAGAAGTTTGCGCTATTAGAACAGAAATTTGACGAGGCGAGGGAGGCTGGACTTTTGTTACCAACTGGTGAGATGAAACATATTATATTAATAACTAGCTGTGACAATCGGTTTCACCTGCCGTTCAATTTAAAACAAGCTGGATTATTTATAAATAATGTAGAGTACTTCGGACATTATTTGTAGTCATATTTTCGTCTAAACCACGACGCATCGCCCGCCCGTCTATTACTTCGTTTTCACTTAAGAGTTCTTTCATAATTTTGTCTTTTCGCTCGGCTCCTAAGGGTCGTAGCGTGATGTGAAATAGCCTATAACCTTCCTCAAGAATTAGGCTAGCAAATGCAAAAAGAATGTTCCAAATCCGACCTGTAGTTCCAGAGATTACGCGAACATACAAACTCTTCCGCTTTATTATATGAGTGAATAGTTCGTTGACGTCAACGACGATTGGAGTCAGTACGGGTCAATGATTAGTGTGATCGTGGCCTTACAAATGTCGTTAAGACGTTTACCGTCTAATTTACTTCTTTTATTAATTACAAACAAAAGGGCTGAATATCAGACCTGGCCTAGGGCGCTATTGTTAGAAAGAAAGAAAGAAAGAAAACTATTTATTTTTGCACCAGTAACGACGCACAATTAAAATTAGGCACAATATTTAGAAGAGACACATAAACTAACATACAAAATGCAATAAAATGGCAACACAAAATTATAATAAGGGTACATGGCCAAAAGACTCGGAATCCAGGCCTAACATAAAATATAAACTACATTACCAGTTTTATGTAGGTTTTAGAATGCTAACCATTAAAAATCCAAAAATCAATGCGTCGTGCCCGTGCAAAAAAAGGTTGTCACTCTGCATAATGCTGTGACGTTGAAAAGATCCATCGACAACAGCGCTGGTTTTCAGTGACAACCTTCGTGACGTAGTGACGTCCCCCAGCAGTGGTGCCGCAATTATGTATTTATATTGGCAGTATGGTGTTAATACCTTCGCCTGTCTGTTATACAACACTGTCTGCTGTACAGGAAAAGGATAGAGAATGGCTCCAAAATTTTGAATTACTCCATGCGAAGATATAGTATTTATTACCTACCTACATAGATAGAGCCTATTAAGTTCCAGTTATACAGACCTGTCATCCTAATGCGAGCATTACGTGTGATAAAAAGAGAAAGTACTAACCGTTCACGCACATCTTGAAGCGTTGCGCGCCTACAGCTATATATACCTGAAGCCATCTAGTTAACACACAACGCTAACAGTTTTAACAGAAAGTGGATTGTTACTTTAGTCCGAAACGGTGCCGTTCCATTATTTTGCTGTAACCAAAGCTCTATGGACATCTCTTTCTTTCATATGACGTTGCGCATGTGCTCGTTGAGAGTTGGTAATAGATTTTTGTTTATGCTTAATACTATCCGTCTATAGATACTTGGTCTTAGACTCTAATTTATAATCTTAGATTTTAAGCCTACCTATAAGGAACCTTAAAAGCTTTTTTTAAAGAAGTATTTATACCTTTCTGACGTATAGTTTATTACATGAACAATGTTTCCAATAATATTGTAGGTATAGCAAGTTCATAAAAGGGGTGAGGGGTCAATAATGCTAAATTAATTTATAATTCGACTGAAAGTTGATTGGATGGAGATTCAGTTTAAAGTTCAGTCTAGTTTTATTATTAACTCAATTTAGGATTATTTCAATCTCAGTCTCGATATATTTCGTGTAGCGTTTGAATACAGCATCATCCTATCTTCAGTGGATGTCGTAAACGGGTACTGGGAGTATGGTGCGGCTGAGTTGGCCCTTCGCCACCCTAATGCCACCGACATTTGCGCACACGCGTGTATTCCAAGAACGAGAAACCCAGTTTTATTTCCTATGTCAGTTCAGAACGTTAGCAAGGTCCTATATCATCATTGTCATCATCGTATCAGCCAAAGGATATCCACTGCTGAACAAAGGCCTCCCCCATAGACTTACACAATTGTTGTCATTTCGGAGGGAGTTTGCCAGTACTCACCACGCTTGGCAGGCGGGTTGGTGAGCGCAGAATGGCTTATGTTTTGCAGACCTTACAGACTACGTCCCTACGCTGCTGCCCATCCCTCTGGTAGATCCCCTTAGTCACCTTTTACGACACCCACGGGAAGAGATGGAGTGGTGCTATATTTTAATCCGGACACCACATGGATTAAACTACTATATAATAATACTGTATAAATGACTATATAATAAGTACTACATCATCATCATCATTTCGAGCGACTGAAGTCCACTGCTGGACACAGGCCCGAAGATCACCACAACGGCCGATATGGGTGTGTTGTGGGCTTATTGAGGGGTCTTGCCATAATCGCCACGCTTGGCAGGCGGGTTGGCGATCGCAGTTCAGTTGTTAATGCACTCGAAGGACACTGCTGCCCATCCCACGGCTAATCCCACAGTCGCTTTTTACGACACCCACGGTATGAGATGGGTAGGTGCCATTCGTAGCTGGCACCACGGCAGATAGAACAAAGAAAACTTACCCAGAAACTGCTATTCAGACTAGCATACTCAATTGTAACCCAAAATATTTCCCCCACCAGCTACCCAAGGCGCGGACGAGCCAGACTTTGTATCCCGCACAGTGAAACGAACCATGACGATACCTACGTCCGCACGCTCACGCGACGGAGACAGCTCTGGAGCTTCCACACCAGGTCAGTATTGCTCAATGGGAACATAATACAAAATTAATTGCCCCCACAATTAATTTTGATGTCGGTATTACCAGCTTCTGCAACTGATTAATGGACTTTTTTGAGCCGATTTCAAAAAAGGACAAGTTCTGTGTTTCGCCGTATGTGCGTGATTTTTTCAGTAACTAGGTACACGACCCATTTACATAAATTCTTTTAGAGGGGTAATCTATTTACTTATGGGAAGGTTCGAATATATAAAGTCGCCATTCTTGTAGACTAATAGTAATTGTGTTTAGTTAAAATTGCTTATATTTTTACTGAAACGTTTTTTTTTTTAACATTGCCCCACACTATGATTTCTCCTGTGTCGTGGGTGCGCTTACAGTCATGAATTCCACATACAATACACCCAGACCCGGAACAACTACCTGCAGATCATACAAATAATTCCGTGTGGGAATCAAACCCACGTCCCGGAGCGCAGCAGCCGACTGTATCAGCCACTGCACCAACCGTGCCGTCAAATATGAAATATTTAGATAATCTTGAAGGGCCAACCAACCTTCGTTAAGTTCGTAACCAACGTTAGCTGATTTAAACTACAGAAAATTACTCACTCATAATGTTTTTGTTACTTTTTAAACATTGCCCCACACTAGGATTCCTGCTGCGTCGTTGGTGTGAATTTGATTTTATGAAACGAAAATGCGTAACGAGAGAGACAACTATAAATGTATTTACAGGGTTTAGACTGTGAGAGAATGAGATAAAACACGTTTCTATATATTCGGAGTCCGCGGACACGACTCATAACATTAATATAACAAATATGTTGCTTTAATTTACAGTCTAATAACCGTACTTTGCAATAGTGAAAACTACAAAACATTTCGATGTATACTGCAGTAAAAAAAAAACAAATATGTCGATAACAATATTCACATTCTCACCTGAATTTTTTAAATGTCGGCTTATCTCATAAAGTTCCTCTCTCCGATTCACCGAGATACGTGACTGTGCGTCGCCTCACTTTGCACTCACAATGGACATCGTAATATGACGAATATTTTGGAAGTTATTGCCTATTATTCAACCTCATCATTTTGGCCGAATGAAGTCCACTACTGGACACAGGCCTCCCTCAAAGATCACCACAACGACATATATGGCTGTGTTGTGGGCTCATTGGGGGGGTTTTGCCATAATCGCCACGCTTGGCAGACTGGTTGGCGATCGCAGTTGAGTTGTTAATGTACTCGTAGGACGCTGCTGCCCATCCTCCGGCTAATCCCTTAGTCGACTTTTACGACACCCATGGGAGGAGATGGGGTGGTGGCACTCTGAGCCGGCTACACACGGCAATTATTCAACCTTATACCCAGTGGAAATTCTTCATGAACTTCCTTCGCCCCGGGGAAGGGCGAAGGGGTATGCCGGACTCCTACCGGCTAAAACCACTGGAGCGGTCATCTTCGGCACCTAAGGGAGGCTCCAGGTCCTCGTATGAATTCAACCTACCCCTATAGTCAACTATTCCCGGTCTCCCCTACCCACTCCACCCATTGCACTATTTCCGTGAATCCACTACCATACATGAGGGTCTGAGTTCGATCCTGGCCCGTTCTGGCTCTTCGGATTCATGTGCGGATCAGAATTTGACTATCACTTGCGTTAAAGGTGAAGGAAAACATGGAGAGGAAAGCTGCGAGCTGGTCTGGGTGTATTGTGTGTGGAATTTATGTCTGTAAACGCACGCACGACACAGGAGAAATCCTACAGTGGGGCAATATTATAACAACATATAAATATACTTATCATTATGTTGTCTTTAAACTTATAAGTGTTAAGGAAAATATCCCATCTAGTTGTAAGGTCATTCTGGTGATCATTATACACTAAAGTGCTTTTTTCTCTTACCATGTGCGGGCGATCACCACTTCGCCATAACTGGACTGCCAATAACAAAATCACAAATAACCACTCACACAACTTCCTCATCACTCTATACGTCACGAATAACCGTGATCACCACAATCACCAAAATCACCACGTTGCTGCAACAGCTTGCGACGCGCCAAAGAGGACGGTGGCTGGGTTATACAGTTTACCCTCGGCTAATCGGAAGCCACCTCCCCCGGTTAAATTACCCAGTGCGGGATCCGGTAAGTTTTTTCAAGGCATTAATTTTCTTTCCATTTACTAAAATTATCATTGTTTTGAGGAATCAAAAACATGTATCTTTGTCGATTTTAAATTAAGTTGTGCGTCTACTGCCCCGAATACAAACGCTCGCATCGCACGCACTGCACTAATCGTAGCTCAGCTTGCTTAATTTTAAAAAGTATATCGTATAGTTAAATTGTCTTTAAAAGGCTAAGGGGGTTGATATCATCATCATCATCATCATATCAGCCAAAAGACGTCCACTGCTGAACACAGGCCTCCCTCACAGATTTTCACAATGAGCGGTTACATGCTACCCGTATCCAATGGCTCCCAGCGACCTTCAGCTAGTGTTGCAAAAGACCCGAGTCCTCGAGTCGTAATTTTAAAGACTCAGTGTGGTAAAAAGGCTCGGAGTCTAGAGTCAAGTCGATCCAGAGTCATTTAACAGCCACTTGAGTCCTACAAAGGACTCGAGTCTTTAAGAAAAATTAACCAGTTTTTTTTAAAATATATAATACTATAATTTTTTTATCTGAGCCTTCTCCTTGTTCTGTAAATGTAACAATTTAATTGCTAGACTATTTGAGTGCGACTCTCCCCATAAAAAGGACTCGAGCGCACAAAGAGACTCGAGCTCTCATGTAACATTCAAGAGCTCGTAGAGAATTTAGTTCTCTAGTCTTGGAGTCTTGTTGTAATGTGTTAATTCTTGTTATTCATCATCAGAGTCCTTTGCAACACTACCTCCAGCAGGTCGCCTGTCCACCTCGTTGGAGGTCGTCCCACGCTGCGTTTTCCGGTGCGCGGTCTCCACTCGAGAACGTTTCCACCCCAACGGCCATCATTCTACGAGCAATGTGCCCCCCCCCCCCCATTGCTAATTATGGGTATTTACTTAGTAGGGGTTGATATGTGAACATAAAAATAAATTCGCCCACACTTTCGCAGCTGCTCAAGAAACGGCTCAACAATCTCCTGAGCAACACTCATACTTAACGAGCTGTTGCTCGCAGTTCCGCTCGCGCGGGTGTATGTAAGAACAATGCGACTGGTCAGCCATTAACTGCCATGGCAAATAATCATTTAATTACAGTGTCATTTCGGCCGAATGAAGTCCACTGCTGGACACAGGCCTCCTCCAAAGATCACTACAACGACCGATATGGGTGTGTTGTGTGCTCATTACGGGGTCTTGCCATAATCGCCACGCTTGGCAGACGGGTTGGCGATCGCAGTTAAGTTGTTAAAGTACTCGAAGGACAGTAGTGTGTTTTTTTTATACATTGACCTACATAATGCTTGTTATATGTTTTACCATAATTTGTATCAATCAACATTGTAATCTCAATTATTTTAAAAGAGTATCCCTGGAGTTACTCTTCTCCACGAGATCAACAATTTGGAACCGTGCAACTGAGATTCTGACGTTTCATAAGTGCCAATATTTGGTTTATTTGAAATAATAATATTTGATTTTACAGATCTAACTTCAAAACTGACGGATTTGAATACAAACTGTTACCCCTTATTTTAAAGGTAGAATTTACAAAAACACTGAATCAAATATTTCTTTATTTTCAACCAAAAATCCAAATACCAGTTTTCATAGATTTAGAGCTTATAAAATGACAGATTTTTATGCAAACTTTCACACCATATTTTACTTCCTTAATGGTATAATTAACAAAAACACTGAAACGTGTATATCTTAATTTTGAACCAAAAAGCCGAACTCCAATTTTTATAGATAAATCTTATAAAATTACGGACTTTCATAAAACATTTCAACCCCTATTTTACCACCTTAGGTATGAAATTTCTAAAATTCCTTCTACGCTACGCCATCGTGTCACACCGTTTCCTTTTTTTAATTTTATTGATCCGGTGGATATACATCATGTACTTCCTCCGCTCCGGTAAATGGCGGAGGGGGTATTCCGGACTTCTACTGGCTAAAACCACCGGAGTGGTCATCTTAGATCTTGGAGAGTCTCCAGGACAGACACATTCCTTAGTGGATCCCTACGTTATAAAAGGCATTAACTGTCAAATGTTTATAGCTCCAGCTGTTTAGGTTCTGCGTCAATGAATCAGTCGGGACATACGTATACGCTTGCCGCAAGATCACCACTACATAATGAGGCATTTCTAGCAAAAAAACATGGTCTTCGCAGACTCTGCTTAACTATATCACATATCTTCCAGTATCAAGCAACGCGCCTGCTGGCTACGGCGAGGCAGGTGCTGTATCCAGTGAGGCTTTCGAAGCAGCTTTCGCGTCAACCGCGCCAGCTGCTATTTACGGGCCGAGGGGACTCGACGACCTGTGCCGACATGCTGCCGCACTCCTCGGCGACAGGAGTGCCGACTGGGAGAAGAGAGTGGATGCAGTAAGTATATATTAGAAAGGTTCAGCAACTTTGTCGAGGCCATGATTTAGATAGGTGACTCGTGAGACAGAGAGTGAATACAGTGAATTGCGGCTAGGAGGCTAACTTCTCATTGTTTCAGCTAAAGGAACTGCTTAACAAACATTTCCTTAACTGTAGTAATTTTGGGGGAAATTTGGGATTGGTGAGAGCAGAGTATCTGCTGTTCCACTGAAGGGTCGCTGAAGCCCATCCCTCTGGTATAATCCCTGAGTCGCCTTTTACGATATTCACGGGAGGAAATGGAGTAATGCTATATTCTTGATCCGGTCACCAAACGCAATCTAGGCTAGCGTCTATTATACTATGAAGGCAGGCAGGCTATAAAGCTTGCTCGAATGCACCGTTTTTGAGCGTTAAACACAATCTCCTTTTCCGGTAGCATTACGTGCACAATACATGCTGTCTTGTAAGACCAATACCAACTTACGCAAAAATTTGATTGATTCATCATTTCAGCCGAATGAAGTCCACTGCTGAACACAGGCCTCCCCCAAAGATCACTACAACCACCGATATGGATGTGTTGTGGACTCATTGGAGGGTTTTGCCATAATCGCCACGCTTGGCAGGCGGGTTGGCGATCGCAGTTGAGTTGTTAATGTACTCGAAGGACGCTGCTGCCCATCCTCCGGCTAATCCCTTAGTCGACTTTTACGACACCCATGGGAGGAGATGGGGTGGTGGCATTCTGAGCCGGCACCACACGGCAAATTTTTAATTGATTGATTGAATTATATTTCTAATTTGACCTCCTTTGTCCACAGCTGAAGAAGATCCGCTCTCTCCTAACAGCGAACGCTCATCAACAGTACCCCACCGAATTCGCAGCGCATCTGAAAGAGTTGTCAGTGCCGTTCCTAGTCGTTATCAAGGACCTCAGGAGTCAGGTCAGTATGGTGTACCAGCGAAGAACAGTAGCCAAGCTCACTGTTTGGGCAGAAGCGGGAGCAAGGGACGATCGCCGCTGAACTTGGGCGTTCCAATAACTGCGGCAATGAACCGTCATTAGGTGGAGAGGGGGGGGGGGTATAGAAGTACATAGAAAAGAAAGAAATAATAATTTTACTACACCATACAAAAGAGCGTTCGGGAAACTTCGCAACGTCTTTTCGTCAACAATACCGCAATGCCTCAAGACGAAAGTCTTTAACCAGTGTGTGTTACCAGTGATGACATATGGAACAGAGACGTGGTCACTCACAATGTGCCTCATAAGAAAGCTCAAGGTCTCTCAGGGAGCTATGAAGAGAGCTATGCTTGGTGTTTCTCTACGAGATCGAATCAGAAATGAGGAGATCCGTAGAAGAACTAAAGTTGTCGACATAGCTGCAAAGGATTAGTAAACTGAAGTGGCAATGGGCGGGGCACATTGCTCGTAGAACTGATGGCCGTTGGGGCAAAAAGGTTCTCGAATGGATACGATATCTAACAAGTAAATGATTGGTTTCAGGTGGTTCGCGAAGCATGCATCACGATAGCTCATATGTCGAAGGTGCTCAAGAACAAAATAGAGCAGTTCAGTCTGTATATAATGCAGGAACTTATCAATCTCATACAGAATGCTGCCAAGGTAAATATGGGTGTTATTTGTGTTTTTTTTAACGTTGGCCACACTCGCATTTGTCATGTGTCGTGGGTACGTTTGCACGTTTGACACAAATTCCACACACAATACATCCTGACCCTAATCAGCTATCTGTAGACCATTGAAATATTTTTTCCGTCCGAGAAACAAACCCGCGACACATAGTGCAGAAACCCAATCGCTTAGCCACTGTGCGAACCGTGCCGTCAGATTGTTATCGAAATATAAAGTACGACCATGGTCGCGGTTGCTCAGTAAGCGGCGATTAAAGTTTAATACAGTGCTATCTAATAGCGCGTCGGCCTCGACGACCAGTTTACTATGGTCGTTAAATATTATTATAAACATTGCGACCATGGTCGCAATATTATTATAAACATTGCGACCATGGTCGCGACCGCTCAGTGTGTATTAACGTCACTATCTCCCACAGGTGGTATCTTCAGCGGGCACTATATGCGTACGTTACATCGTATCGTACGTGCACTCGCCCCGCCTGTTACCAGTCGTCGTCACCAACCTTACTACGAACAAGTCCAAGGAAATAAGATCCACGCTCAGGTACTTAGAATTTCTGCCATCTCAATTTTATCTCGAACTCTATTTCGGCTAAAACCACTGGGGTGGTCATCTTCAGCACCGAAGCGGCCTCCAGGTCCTCGTAAGATCACACTAGAGCCGCCCATTGGTACCACGCCTTTAGCGTCACACGCTAACATCTTGGAAGGGATGAATGTAAAGCGGTTATATCTAGCGGAGGGAAGGCGACTGCAAAACGGTCGCCCTCCAGTCACTTCTCGGGGAGGATTGTAAAGTATCCCCACCCCCAGCCCTGCTGTGCGCTGTGCTGCGCACACTTCCAGGGGTTGCATTGAGAGACCTACAACAAGTATACCATGTATATTTTATAAACGTGTAGGCAGAAAAGACGCCGCTATCTTCATTAGTTTATGATATTTTTCTACAGTGAAGTGCTGGTACTCATGCTGGAGAAATGGCCAGCCCAGACGATAGAAAAGCAGCAGGCAGCTGTGCGAGATGCGATACGAAGGGCATGCGTCGACGCCGACAGTACTTGCAGGACCTATGGAAGAAGGTATGTACTAATTTTGTCTTATAATAGTAGTTGTTCTGTTGTGCTCGTTGCGTACATCTCAGGGAGCTTTTGCTCCTCCCAGCAAATTGGCGGTGCCTTTACGATCTCCAGCCGACAATAACTTCAAAGAGTGACGGCTGAATACTACCACTTCGCTCAATATTTAAGACCCGCTAAACTATTTATATAGGATTTATACAGTTGGGTCTGAGTTCGAGCCCGGCCCGCACCTCTGACTTTTCGGATTCGTGTGGTCCTCGTAAGATCACACTAGAACCGCCCATTAGTGCCATGCCTTTAGGCACATCTTGGAGGGGATGACTGTTAAGGTCACCTCCAGCATACGGAAGGCGAATGTAAGAAGGTCCGGGGGGTGGCGGGGACCTTAGTGGACAGTAGTAGACGTTGTATGGCTGATATTATAAGATACAATGTGTAACTGTTTGTCTATCCCAATAATTTTCGTCCACAGAGCATACGCCGCGTACAAGCGTCACTTCCCCGACGACGCGGAACAATTGTTCGCTCGGCTCGACTCGGCCGCTCAGAAGCAGATAGAAAGAGAACGAAACATTGGCAGTGTTGACAGTCTACATCATATTGGGACTGGTAAGTTATGATATAAAAACTCAATAAAAGTCTGGAATGCGCTTCCCCTTGATATAAAGCAAGCTCCGAGTAAATGAGGCTGAGGCAGTTGCTGAAAATCAGCGCTGGGGGCTCATCCTGGTGCCACAGCATTAAGCTGAGCAACGACCTATGTTTTACGCTTACAATTTTCACATAAAATCGTAAATTATGTAATCGTTCATAAATCATAGGTAATCGCATTTTTAACTTTCAAAAATAATAAATCTCTTTCTGGTTCTCTGCCATAGATAAGAACAATAAATGATAGTGATATGTTTAGCCTGGATTCCAAGTCTTTTGGCATGACATTTTACTAAATGCCTATGAAAGTTTATACGGTGACTACAACAAAAAAAATTTTGTCTGTCTGTTTGTGGCCTCTAATCCCCGAAACGGCGGGACCGGTTTCTACGGGACTTCCACTGACAGATAGCTGATGTTATAAAGAATAACTTAGGCTACTTTTATTTTAGAAAAATAATTAGGGTTCCGCACTAAAACATTAAAACCCATGAAATTCAATAAATATACTCTATGTCAAGTGTCTATGCTAAGTACTCTAAATTTTTTTATTAATAATCCAATTTATTTTAAGTTAAACTGCGGGTGAAACCGCGGGAACCAGCTAGTTTTGACATAAAATAAAGACTGGTCATACCCATATTGCTATAGTCACCACGCTTGCTAGGCGGATCGGTGGTTGCAATATATTGTTATTCACACATGGGTGCAGGCTGCTCCCCATCCTCTAGATATCAGCTCTTACTCGCTGTTTATGATACCCATGTTTCGAAACTGGTCTTCTACACCCGGAACCTAACAGAATCACGGATATCTGAAAGAAAGAAAAGTATTTAGTGGCAAAAACAATTATACAGGCAAACAAAAACATAATATTGAAATGACAGTGCCAAATGGGCCATCAGCTCATGAATTTCAGGTGGCAGTACCAAGTACCACTACCTAACGCTGATTTTCAGCTGCAACCCACGAGTGCCATACGCTTGAAACTAGTAAAATAAATTATGATAATTCTGTTTGTACATAAAAGTATGTGATAATAATTAGGTACATAATATAATGATATTTGTATAGTATACAGTAATAATAGCTCTGCATGATGTCAGGCGGCAGTACCAAGCACCACTACCTAACGCAGATTTTCAGCGGCAACCCACGAGTGCCATTCGCACGAACCTAGTAAAAAACATTTTGATAATTCTGTTTGTATATAATGTAGGTAAAAGTAAGAATGTGATATAAAATTATATTTGCCGTGTGTTGCCGGCTAAGAATACCACCACCCCATCTCATCCCGTGGGTGTCGTAAATGGTGACTATGGAATTAGATGGCGGATGAGCAGCAGCGCCCTTCGAGTACATTAACAACTTGACTGCGATCGCCAACCCGCCTGCCAAGCGTGGCGATTATGGAACCCCCCCCCCCCCCCCCCCAATGAGCACTCAAGACAAATCCATACCGGTTGTTGAGGCAATCTTGAAGGGAGGCTTCCGTCCTTGCTCCTTGGCTTAGAAAAGACTTGCTCCTAGTAAATAGTCCATTAATTCTTTTTCCCTATAATTACTGATTCACCATCTCTACATGAATCATCTTTTAATGATGTACGCCTTTCAGATTTGTATCTCCATGCATCGTATTTGTTTCAGAGAGGAGAGCCATCACAAGCCCTAGGAGTCCATCAACTAGTGTATCAGGTGAGTTCAGTTTCCACTTATATTATTATATATATTCGTGTCTAAATTAAAAATAGCCCTACAATATTAATACACTAAGGTCCGTATTACAGAACGAAACTCAAGCATTGATCTTCGTTTAAAACTAGTTTTGAGTTGAGCATTAATTTTATAACGTCCCTCAAGCATAGATTTATTGAACATAGTTCAACTGAGTCGTGACTCGTAGGTCTGTACTTGAGCAGAGATTTGAACTGTGATCACGTGAGTGTGGTCCGGATAGCGCTTGAGCACAGATTTTAATGTATATTGTTTCTTGCACATTGATTTTTGGTTATAGTGTTGTATTCAACAAGCTAAGATGTTTTTATGAGTGTCTCTGCAATGATATTATTTATTAATGTATATGTAAAATGTCATTGAATGGAAGTATATATTTATCACAAAATGGATATTTTTGGAGAAGTTGACTATTACAATGAAGTATTTAACGATCATTCGAAAATAAGTTTAGTCTTTAGTGTTCCTCTCAGATGTGCCTATATAAGATGTACAGGACTTATATAATTGTATTTTTTAAATGAGGTAGTTTCTTTTTTCCCCAATATGTGGTGAAAAACGTCATACTTTCTTTTCTTTAACTTTCAGGAGGAGCGAGCACGATTTGGCTACAGGTTATTATGTTAATATGTACATCAAATTAATTATACGATATAATAAATATCGACATAACATCTGTTCAAGTGTTCAATGACAATAGGCGCCAGCACACGTTCCTTTATAGTTTATACTTCAACAACATTCATTTCGTTAAAATATTTTATGTAGGTACCTAGTATGTAAAATAACTCTTTTTAAAAATGAACCTTGTATGTGAAGAGGAACTACTTTGTGAATATATATTTCTTCATTAATAGGGTTTTTGAGGTACATTTCATTACTTCTTATTCTGCGCAGATTGGAACAAAGTTGGTAATGGAAAAAAATCGTAATCGAAAACAGGCTGATCCATAGACAATGAGTAATGTGTGCTTGAGGCGTGATTTGAATCTCGTCTCAGCTGAGTTTAGATTGATTACCGTTCTGGAATATGACCAATACTCAAGTACAGATTCTATACTTAAACAGTGATCAGGTGATTAAAGATCAAACTGGACTTGAGGACCATTCTGTAATACGGACCTTAATATACTCTAGTAAGTCCATGCAAAACTTATTATAAAGTGGCCAAAAATCTTTTTTTATCTAGAAAATTAGTATTGTTTACCCGCAATAGAGTAAAAAAATATATTTTTGCATGTCAGCATAATATATTTTATACGATCGCCTCTGACAGGGGTGGATTCAGGATTTTAATCTAGTGGGCTGGCTCGGATCTAATATCAAGATTTTCAGGCATCATTGTTGCTACCAGGTCAACTATAATTTAAGGTCACACAGTTTTGGGTATGGCCCTTGAGGCCCCCCCCCCCCCCCCCCCCCCCTAAGGGTGCTCCTCCCTAGTGATAAAGCTAGCAAGATGAAATGACGCAACTAACTTCCCAGCAACACGCCTCTGTCTGTCGTATTATAAAAAAAATATACTTTACTAAATGAATTTAAAATCCTTCATGCTGCCCGGATGTCGGTAACTATAGCTTCCACAGAGAATTTAGTGTCTGGCGTTAATCGTTCCGGCTCTTTGAGGCGCCGGCGCGCCTCTCAAGAGAGGCCGCCTATTTCTCACATACCTGTCGCCATGAGAGGCGACGGTGAGGGTGAGCCACCGAACTTGGCTTTATGCCTATTAATATTAACATTGTAAATAAGGAAAAGGGGGCTCCCTGGATTAAATTCCAATCAAGCGATAAATCAAGGTCGTTATCTAGCGGTTTTGTTTGGTGTCCGGATTGAGTATATAGATTTGACGGCACGGTTGGTGCAGTGGCCGATACAGTCGGCTGCTGCGCTCCGGGTCGCGGGTTCGATTCCCGCACGGAACAAATATTTGTATGATCTGCAGGTAGTTGTTCCGGGTTCTCCGTGTGGTGTCTGGATTAAAAATATAGCACCACTTCATTTTCTCCCGTCGATGTCGTGAAAAGCGACAAAGGGAATCTAAACCAGAGGGATGGGCAGCAGCGTCCCTTCTGTGAAACGGTAGCCATTCTGCGCTCACCAACCCGCCTGCCAAGCGTGGTGAGTATTGGCCATTACTCCCCAAAATGATGATACAGTTGTGAAAATCTATGGGGGAGGCCTTTGTTCAGCAGTGGACGTATAAATGGTCGATATGAGTAACAATATTTCTTACTTATAAACGTTGCTTATCTTTAGTGTATTCATTTCGGCCGAATGAAGTCCACTGTTGGACACAGGCCTCCCCCAAAGATCACCACAACGAACGATATGGATGTGTTGTGTGCTCATTGGGGGGTTTTGCCATAATCGCCACGCTCGGCAGGCGGGTTGGCGATCGCAGTTGAGTTGTTAATGTACTCGAAGGACGCTGCTGCCCATCCTCCGGCTAATCCCTTAGTCGACTTTTACGACACCCATAGGAGGAGATGGGGTGGTGGCATTCTGAGCCGGCACCACACGGCAAGCACGTCGGCAAGTCGGTAGAGCATGAGACTCTTTAGTGTATTAGCAACACATTTTCATAGTTGTTTTCAAATTAAGCAATGCCGGGCCCTTGTTTATCGCGTTAAGTAACAAGATAGCGGTTGTGTGTCAGCTGACTTAGCTGCTACTTGTATCTTTGTACGACTGACTCGTGTGTTCCGGGTCTGGGTGTATTGTGTGTGGAATTTGTGTCTGTAAACGCTCCCACGACACAGGAGAAAGCCTTCACTGCTAAACATAAATCTTTCTATGAACACCACAGAGACTGGCTATGGGGATATGCCAAGCGTGTGCTTATAACGTATTACTGTGTTCGGTAGGCGTAGCATGACCATTTCAAAGTCTTCTCTTCCGAAGATAGACAACGCGCTCTCTACACGTCTCGATATCTCTTCTTCCCGAGCATGAAGACTCGGGTGTCCTCGTAGACATAGACATGGAAAATCCTTTCCATAGCAACGGAATACCGGTAGTGACGTAGAAATTCCATTCAATTCTAATCATTCTTTGCGTTTCGTTACCAAAAAAATACGTCGAACAATTTATTTATTTAACATACTCTTTATTGTACACAAAAAATAGTCACAGATGTTTCGAATTAATTAAAAGTACTATAGGTGGCCTTATCGCTATCCGCGATCCTTCTCTTTCTTCAACCTTAGGATGGAAAATGGTTGCTACACCAAATAGAAGTTAATACAAAAACGAAACGCTTCATGTCTATTCATTCGTAGTATTATTTTAAAGTTTCATATTTCATTAGACCCGGATATATTTTGCAAATTCTATTGCGATTCTTGTGAAGTGAAAGTGAATATTGGCAACGAAAAAAGTAACTCATATTACTTAATTATTATTTTTTTCTTTTTTTTTATTGATGTCCAGTGGAAATTCTACACCCCGAGGAAGGGCGAAGGGGTATGCCGGACTCCTACCGGCTAAAACCACTGGAGCGGTCATCTTCGGCACCGAAGGAGGGGCTCCAGGTCCTCGTGAGATCACACTAGAACCGCCCATTGGTGCCACGCCTTTAGGCACATCTCGGAAGGGATGACTGCGATAAAGCGGTCACCCCCTCTAGCGGAGGGAAGGCGACTGTAAAAAGGTCGCCCCCCCCAGGCACTTCTCGAGGAGGATTGTAAAGGATCCCCCCAAGCCTCGCTTTGCGCTGTGCTGCGCACACGGCGGCACGTGACCACGTGCGCGCCACCGTCTTCCCGGGGGTCGCTCGGTGTGAGCACGCAGATTCCCCAATCTGCGCGCCCTCATATTACTTACCTAGCCTACTTACTACGTAATATCTGATCTAATTAGTGGAAAAAAGTTCCTCCGTTATCGGTCTAAGGCAGAGTGCAGAACTGAGACTTGCAGACAATTTCCTAGCTAACTTTAAAATTTTGCTAGGAATTCATTCTGGGTCGAGGGCCCAGTGAGCTCTCACAGAATTTCACTCCGCCTTCATCGAGTTCTTTTCAGCATAAAAACTTATTAAATAGTTGCGTTTTGACCCCGTATTGCGTATTTACTGTGTTGTGTTAGCTAAGTTTCCGTAATCTTTAACGCAACGCAAAATCTTACGATATAGTAGACTATTTGACACAAAATATCTCTATCCCTAAACGTCAAGATTGACAAAATACGTTTGTCATGTTCGACAATGAAGACTATTGTCTAGGGAAGAGTAGAAACTACTCTTTTCTTTCATTCTTGAGATCGCCATGCTCGGAATGGTAGAATAATTGCCACTGTTTGCATCCAAATGTCATCACCGACTTCAAACTTTTTTTAATGTATGTGCACCGATTACTCCGACATCTGTAGACCGATTTAAGCGATGCAGTCTTGAATAGATGCAGAATGCTTTCGAATTGGTCCCATATAAATTCCATTACATTTGATTGAGTAGTTTTTTAACGAGCTTCAATCAACTGGTTTAATTTGACTGCGCTTACCTAGATGAAGTCTTAATAGTTTCGATTCTTAGATTTATTTTTAGTGTTAGATACGGATACCAAATTGGCAAAAGTTCTTACATTTACGGGCGGGGCCAGGTATGCCCCAACCATGGTTCATGCAGACCAACGAGTTATTTTTATGGTCCCCGCCCGACTGCATAAATAAAGTAACTATTTTCATTTTAGTGGTTTTAATATCGTATAGAATTTTGAAGTCGGTATTTGTTTGTTAAAATGTTTTATTTTTGTCTACTCTTCCGTCGACAAGACCGTTGTCTTCGGTATTCATGCTACGCCTACAGTGTTGCTATTAGCACACACGAGGACGCTGCTGCCCATCCTCTTAACACAATTTGTTAGTTGCCCTTAATGTAGGCCATTGGGACGCAGTAGTACCAAGTTATATGAAATATGTTAGTAATATTCACAAACTTCTCCAGATCGTTCCCCGAGCGGCGCCGTGACGGCTCGCTCTGTGTCTGCGCTGGACGCGGCTGCGGCCCAGCGCGCACGCGCACGGGCGCTGTACTCGCACATGGGCCGCAACAAGATACCGCCCACCGCCAGCCTGCGTGAGTACTCTTATGTCATACATGCGAGACGCGACGCGGCGGCGAGGCAACGCGCAGCACTCACACGTGGGCCGCAACAAGATACCGCCCACCGCCAGCCTGCGTGAGTACTCTTATGTCATACATGCGAGACGCGACGCGGCGGCGAGGCAACGCGCAGCACTCACACGTGGGCCGCAACAAGATACCGCCCACCGCCAGCCTGCGTGAGTACTCTTATGTCATACATGCGAGACGCGACGCGGCGGCGAGGCAACGCGCAGCACTCACACGTGGGCCGCAACAAGATACCGCCCACCGCCAGCCTGCGTGAGTACTCTTATGTCATACATGCGAGACGCGACGCGGCGGCGAGGCAACGCGCAGCACTCACACGTGGGCCGCAACAAGATACCGCCCACCGCCAGCCTGCGTGAGTACTCTTATGTCATACATGCGAGACGCGACGCGGCGGCGAGGCAACGCGCAGCACTCACACGTGGGCCGCAACAAGATACCGCCCACCGCCAGCCTGCGTGAGTACTCTTATGTCATACATGCGAGACGCGACGCGGCGGCGAGGCAACGCGCAGCACTCACACGTGGGCCGCAACAAGATACCGCCCACCGCCAGCCTGCGTGAGTACTCTTATGTCATACATGCGAGACGCGACGCGGCGGCGAGGCAACGCGCAGCACTCACACGTGGGCCGCAACAAGATACCGCCCACCGCCAGCCTGCGTGAGTACTCTTATGTCATACATGCGAGACGCGACGCGGCGGCGAGGCAACGCGCAGCACTCACACGTGGGCCGCAACAAGATACCGCCCACCGCCAGCCTGCGTGAGTACTCTTATGTCATACATGCGAGACGCGACGCGGCGGCGAGGCAACGCGCAGCACTCACACGTGGGCCGCAACAAGATACCGCCCACCGCCAGCCTGCGTGAGTACTCTTATGTCATACATGCGAGACGCGACGCGGCGGCGAGGCAACGCGCAGCACTCACACGTGGGCCGCAACAAGATACCGCCCACCGCCAGCCTGCGTGAGTACTCTTATGTCATACATGCGAGACGCGACGCGGCGGCGAGGCAACGCGCAGCACTCACACGTGGGCCGCAACAAGATACCGCCCACCGCCAGCCTGCGTGAGTACTCTTATGTCATACATGCGAGACGCGACGCGGCGGCGAGGCAACGCGCAGCACTCACACGTGGGCCGCAACAAGATACCGCCCACCGCCAGCCTGCGTGAGTACACTCTTATGTCATACATGCGAGACGCGACGCGGCGGCGAGGCAACGCGCAGCACTCACACGTGGGCCGCAACAAGATACCGCCCACCGCCAGCCTGCGTGAGTACACTCTTATGTCATACATGCGAGACGCGACGCGGCGGCGAGGCAACGCGCAGCACTCACACGTGGGCCGCAACAAGATACCGCCCACCGCCAGCCTGCGTGAGTACTCTTATGTCATACATGCGAGACGCGACGCGGCGGCGAGGCAACGCGCAGCACTCACACGTGGGCCGCAACAAGATACCGCCCACCGCCAGCCTGCGTGAGTACACTCTTATGTCATACATGCGAGACGCGACGCGGCGGCGAGGCAACGCGCAGCACTCACACGTGGGCCGCAACAAGATACCGCCCACCGCCAGCCTGCGTGAGTACACTCTTATGTCATACATGCGAGACGCGACGCGGCGGCGAGGCAACGCGCAGCACTCACACGTGGGCCGCAACAAGATACCGCCCACCGCCAGCCTGCGTGAGTACTCTTATGTCATACATGCGAGACGCGACGCGGCGGCGAGGCAACGCGCAGCACTCACACGTGGGCCGCAACAAGATACCGCCCACCGCCAGCCTGCGTGAGTACACTCTTATGTCATACATGCGAGACGCGACGCGGCGGCGAGGCAACGCGCAGCACTCACACGTGGGCCGCAACAAGATACCGCCCACCGCCAGCCTGCGTGAGTACACTCTTATGTCATACATGCGAGACGCGACGCGGCGGCGAGGCAACGCGCAGCACTCACACGTGGGCCGCAACAAGATACCGCCCACCGCCAGCCTGCGTGAGTACACTCTTATGTCATACATGCGAGACGCGACGCGGCGGCGAGGCAACGCGCAGCACTCACACGTGGGCCGCAACAAGATACCGCCCACCGCCAGCCTGCGTGAGTACACTCTTATGTCATACATGCGAGACGCGACGCGGCGGCGAGGCAACGCGCAGCACTCACACGTGGGCCGCAACAAGATACCGCCCACCGCCAGCCTGCGTGAGTACACTCTTATGTCATACATGCGAGACGCGACGCGGCGGCGAGGCAACGCGCAGCACTCACACGTGGGCCGCAACAAGATACCGCCCACCGCCAGCCTGCGTGAGTACACTCTTATGTCATACATGCGAGACGCGACGCGGCGGCGAGGCAACGCGCAGCACTCACACGTGGGCCGCAACAAGATACCGCCCACCGCCAGCCTGCGTGAGTACACTCTTATGTCATACATGCGAGACGCGACGCGGCGGCGAGGCAACGCGCAGCACTCACACGTGGGCCGCAACAAGATACCGCCCACCGCCAGCCTGCGTGAGTACACTCTTATGTCATACATGCGAGACGCGACGCGGCGGCGAGGCAACGCGCAGCACTCACACGTGGGCCGCAACAAGATACCGCCCACCGCCAGCCTGCGTGAGTACACTCTTATGTCATACATGCGAGACGCGACGCGGCGGCGAGGCAACGCGCAGCACTCACACGTGGGCCGCAACAAGATACCGCCCACCGCCAGCCTGCGTGAGTACACTCTTATGTCATACATGCGAGACGCGACGCGGCGGCGAGGCAACGCGCAGCACTCACACGTGGGCCGCAACAAGATACCGCCCACCGCCAGCCTGCGTGAGTATATATATACACAACACGAGTCATATATCATCGTTGCGCCTACCAAAACTGCTGTTTTTTATTCGAAATAGGTTCCTGGTGCAATTTTACACCATTTTCGAAGGCGCATATGCCTGTAAAACATACACTAAATAAGGTATATTTAATGGTTTAGAACATAGTAAAATCATCATATTTTATTTCGCCTAAAACTTTACTTGAAAAGTTCTCCATAAGTGCAATAGATGCATAGCGCTCTGAAAAGTTGAATTTTTCGCATAACAAATTTCGCAGGCGCAACGACGCTATACAGAATGTATTCTAAACGATGGACATGGAACAAGGCGTCTAGAATATGTTAAAAGACATGAAAACGCGTGTCATTTAAAAAAGGGGGAGAGAGGTATATTCTTACACTCAACTATAGATGAATGTCACAAAGAATAATGTCTTTACATGATCTACGCCTGCTTTGTATTCTAGTCACCCCAGCCACGCACGATATACTGTCCACATCATCTCACTAATGGGTTAAAGGTCTTTCTACCACGCTATCTTTTCGGTATTGTACTATACTTGGGCGTTGCTTGTCTTGCCTCAGTACTATTAACAGTGAAACACGGATTTTAACAGGACTGTCCTCTCGCGTGTAGGTGTCTTGAATTGACTGAAAAGTGATAATATTACACTTTTTATATTGCCTCGCAGTTTCACCCACGTTTAATTTAAAATAAATAGGATTATTTATAAGTACTTGGCCAAAGACGTTCGGCTCTTCTCGGTTATGCTCGGTTCTCGTCGGATGGCCGCCCTTGGCCCTAACCCACCATGTAGCATCGCCTGCCCACGCTTTTACTTCGTTTTTACTTAGCGTTCTTTCAGACTTTTTTATTCCTATATCCGTTTTGTCATTCCACTATCTCTTGTTTGTCTCTTTCCATCCCACTACACTAAACGCACCCACGACACAGGAGATCTACGACCTAGTGTGGGGCAAGGTTTTTTAAAAAGAGAGAGAAAGAGAGAGACGCTTGCGCTTGTCCACTATCTCACCTGTTCCTGGACCTGGTCTACAGACTCCCGGAAATCCACTCCTTAGCGGTACACACGAAAAACGTGGAACAAAACGCTTTGTTCTTATGGGTGGAACCATCCTCCATATAATGGTGGTATATCAGCCGACATGAATTCCACATACAATACACCCAGACCCAGAATAACTACCTGAAGATCATACAAATATTTGTTCAGTGCGGGAATCGAACCCACGACCCGGAGCGCAGCACCCGACTGTATCAACCACTGCACCAACCATGCCGTCGTCCTATTCGAAATTTAAAAAAAAAACAGTTGTGATCATATCATATCAGATGCACTGCAGAAGCGCGTCATCTACAACAGTGACCTGAAAGCTTCGTAATTTACCCAGAGCGTTGAAGGCACGCTGTCTGTAGCTGATCTACAAAGTATTTTGTACACATCGAGACCTCCAATAGCCAGATCACCAATCTTATCATCAGCATATCAGCCAAAGGGTCCACTGCTGAACAAAGGCCTCCCCCGTAGATTTCCACAACTTACGGTGGAATGCCGCCCGCATCCAAGGACTCCCAGCGACCTCCACCAGGTCGTCTTTCCATCTCCATCTAGCTCCAAGTTTAAGGTAAATGTCAGTCTCTAATTCGGATATCAGACTGCATCTGGTTTTCTTTTCTATGATAAGCGGCCTACCTTGTCTCCAGAGGTGTTCAAGCTGCCCATAGGCCTCCGCCTTGGCTTAACGACTACCGTCTAATGACAACTGAACCGACGACTTCACGTGCCCTCCTGAGTACGGAGACGCTCAGTTAAAATACCAATATGCGTCACCCATCCATAGACTGACTGCACCGAGCGTTGCTTAAACTCGCCCGTCGTTTTCTGAACAGTCGGTGCAACTAGCTATAAGCGGCTACAGAGTCCGGTTCATAAGAAACAGGGGGGTGGTGGTGGTGGTGAGGGTTCACCTAAATAGTGCAGCAGCTGAGCTCCGACCTGGCGAACCTTTGGTCGTCAGTCGGTCTTAGCCGGTGGGCTATAGCTTATAACTCTAACCCAATACTAAAGGAATTAAATGAGTTTTGTTTTTTTTTTTCATTCGAGTAGGTGAAATGTAATATTAAATGTCATCTAAGTAGTAACCGCACAGTACTCCGGGTATTGTGAAATATGCGATAAAAATATTAAAATGCTCCTAATGTTATTGGTATTTTTTTTATATTTCTTCAATTTTATTTTATTTACTCTTAAGAAGTTTTTTCGATATTTTGGGTAAATTGTTTGTTGTTTTTTTTTTTAAATCCATCATAAAATATGTTTAAAAAAAAATTATGCTGTAAATCCTAAGTAAACTAAGTAATATCGATAATATTCTTTTTCTTAACTATTTTTTATATGCAAAGTAGTCCGTACTACGAAATGATAGAACAAAAAGGTACTTATCTGTGCAAGCTTGCAAATAGCTAAATAACATATTAATAAGTAATAGAATCTCGTTTTTGATATTTCTATCGATAATTTTCATTAAAGCTTCAAGCGGCCAACATACGTTATTAATTGATTATAGAACTAAATTATCACTTGGCCCGGTCCCCTATACCACTAGACCATGACGTATTAGAATTTTCATAAATTATAACTATACAGGTAAATTTTTCGCACCGGTGTTTTTGTGACCGGGTGTCTCCATTTGCTCTCTTATTTTATTTATATTACTCTATTTTCCCGAAAGCAATGGCTTTGAGTGATATCGCAAACAAATTGACGATGTTATTTACTTATTAAAAACAACTGTTGACTGTTAACGACTTACTGCTGTCACCATTCGCTTATGATTCTTTTGGAACGCTGCAGACAGTCTGCAGTCAGGTGTCTTTATGCCGTTCAAGATCTGCCTTGTGCGCGCGTGCTATTGCGCAAGCGCATCTTAGCGCAGAACGCTTGATCGCTGACAGTCTGCGCGAGCACTTACTTTAACGGAATTCAAAAACATTACTCTCTTTACGCATCATCATTCATGAAAATTAATAAATCTCCATTTTCACTGCCTCACATACTGTGCATTTTTTGTAGTTTGAAAAATTTTCAGGCCTTAATTTACCCAGCATAACAAATTTTTGTAATACGACTTTTGGAAATATGAAAATTTTCTCTATCATACTGTACAAAAATCGGTAACTTTTCATAGCAAAAAAACATATTTCCTAAAGTCGTTCAACAAAAGAGGTTTGTTATAACAAGTATATTAGGCCCTGAAACTTTTTCATAAAAAATGCTCGGTGTATAATTATATTTTAAAATCTCACCAATCTATGAAAGAAAATTCTGAGTAGTGTTTTTGAATTTCAGCGTGGCCAAGAGGTGATCATGACGAAGATATAAGTGAATAAATGAAATAAATGGAAAACGAAGAATTAATTAGTGAATAATATATAATATAATAATTACAAGTGTAACTATAATGGTAGAGGAAATAAAATAATAGAATAAATAATTATAAATAAATGTAACTTTAATTTATGCACTGCCGAAGATGGAGATATGTCTCAACAAGGTACTATTAGATTTTATATTCAAAATTTTGTTATTATTTTTATTTTTAGTTCGAAAGAAATGAATGAAGTACCTAGTTTATTTTTTGCTTTAATACATCGCAACTTATTTTTATTGGTAGCTATTATGTTATAATTTATTTAGATCGTTATTTATAATATATAAAATGTCTTAGGACACAGACAACTGCGGCCGTTTACCGCTGTCAGCGCAATAGTAATAATGGAGAGCTGAAACATATGCTTATCTCAGAAATGAACTTTATGTACAGAGACCGGCAACATCTTGAGCAAAAAGCTGCGTAGTGGGGGAAATATCCGTGTGGTGCGTGGACCCGTATGGTGTCGGGATACGCGTGGTGTCGGGATCCGCGTGTTGTCCGCATCCGCGTGTTGTCCGGATCTGCGTGGGGTCCGGATCCGCGTGGTGTCCGGATCCGCGTGGTGTCCAGATCCGCGTGGTGTTTGGATCCGCGTGGTGTCCAGATCCGCGTGGTGTTTGGATCCGCGTGGTGTCCAGATCCGCGTTGTGTATGGATCCGTGTGGCGTCCGAATCCGTGTGGTCTCCGGATCCGGTGTGGTGTTCTGATTAAGAATATAACACCACTCTTATCTCCTCCCGTGGATGTCGTAAAAGGCGACTAAGGGATTCTAAACCAGAGGAATGGGCAGCAGCATCCATTCTGTGGAACAGTAGCCATACTGCGCTCACCAACCCGCCTGCCAAGCGTGGTGAGTACTGGCAAATACCCCCCAAAACGATAACACATTTGTGGAAATCTGTGGCGGAGGCCTTTGTTCAGCAGTGGACGTCCTTTGGCTGATATGATGATGATGGTGGGGGAAAGTTCACACAATATAAATACATCATATACATATACAAAGCTAGTTTCTAAATACCAGCATAGTTTGAAAACTTTAACCAAACAGGTGCTTTAAAAAATATTGTCATGTTCAAAATAAATAGTAGTTTTTATTGATCTGACATCCCCCATCTGAATATATCAGAAAAACATCTTAATTTATAAACATGTCCGCGATCGCTGCTGCCGCGATACTAAGCACATATGCGCTTAACCTTGAGTGGTACGCCCGTTCGTTGGCAAATTTGTGTATGTTTGCCACAGGTTCAGATTTTGAAAGGAGACAAACAAATTGACGCACAAGCCCTGCGATTTTTTCTATTATTTTAATTGCTGTCTCTAAGCCAGACTTCGGCTGAAACAAAGAGAACGAAATTGTGAAAATCTAGTATTACTTTCCTGTCCCACCAAATCGCCAAGCCGAGGTCGGACATCAAATATCCTTAAAAAAAATAACCCTGATTTTATACTTGTGTTCTCTCTTTTAGTGTGCCATTAAATAGAAAACATAACGCCATAGGAAACTGAATACACTTTGAACTTTGTAATTTACGTTTAATGACTTCGTAGATGGTCGGATCACACAAGCAAACACTTATTAAAATAACATTCTTATAACTTAATTACTGGCTGCCTTATGGTGCCGGCTAAGAATACCACCACCCCATCTCATCCCGTGGGTGTCGTAAAAGGCGTCTATGAGATTAGGAGGATCGGCAGCAGCGTCCTTCGGTTACATTTGTAAATCAACTGCGATCGCCAACCCGTCTGCCAAGCGTGGCGATTATGGCAAAAACCCCCCAATGAGCATACAACACATACCCTTACCGGTCGTGTGGCAATCTTTGGGGAGGCTTCTGTCCAGCAGAGGACGTATTTTCGGCTGGAATGATGATGATGAAATTTACTGGGTCGAAAAATGAGTTACTGACTCGCCAAATGGATCCTGTATTCGGGTAAGAAAGATCTCATTATATCAGCCACAGGATGTCCACTGCCGAACGAAGCCTCCGCCATAAATGTTCACAACAATTATGTCGTAATTTTGGGGGAAGTACTCTGACCCACAGCTTGTGAGCTCAGAACGCTGTTCCACAGTCCCTCTGGTTTAGTCGCATTTAAACATCTACAGTGATGGAGTGATGCTATATTCATGATCCGGATACCACACCGATCCATTTCTTGTCCAAACGTCCACTTATCCAAAAATCAATTACAAATATTCATATAAGCACTCCATTTTTATTACTTCATGGCTCGTTGTCTGTGTCGTCAGTGCTGGCCGTCGCTCTTCACGAACTGACGCTTATTTTCATCAAACAATAAACGAATCATAAAGAAGCATGTATGTAATAGGATTGAAAGAGATTTGTGAGAACTGTAGCCTTAGTGTTTTTCTTTATTTCTTTCTTCGAGCAGGGCTCTATTATATTTTCTTCATCTGCGTATGTGTTTTGTATATCCAATAAATGTTTTGCACAGCTCGAGCGAAGCGCTCTCCGGTGAGCGCTGCGAGCGGTGTGCCGCCCAGTCCGGAGCGATCCGTCGGCCGCTCTCGTTCGAGACCTGGAGTGTCACAATCGCAACGTGAGTATTGAACCTCTATACACATTATCTTCCCTTGCCTTTTTGTCGCGGATTAGACGGAACAGCCTTTTTTTCATCATATCATATCGGCCATTTATACGTCCACTGCTGAACAAAGGCAACAAATGGGGGAGCCATTGATTTTCACAACTGTGTCATCATTTTGGGGGGTATTTGCCAATACTCTCCACGCTCGGCAGGCGGGTTGGTGAGCGCAGTATGGCTACCGTTTCACAGAAGGGACGCTGCTGCCCATCCCTCTGGTTTAGAATCCCTTAGTCGTCTCTTACGACATCCACGGGAGGAGATGGAGTGGTGCTATATTCTTAATCCGGACACCACACGGACTCTTTTTTTTCACGGAGCCTTTTTTTACCAACTTTAAAAAGGAAGGTTCTCTGTTTCCCCCGCATGTTTGTATGCGCGCGATTCTTTCAGAAACTACTCGACTGATTTTTGTGGTTCTCTCACTGGGGTAATCATATACTTAAGGGAAGGTTTTAGTATATAATATATTAAGGTACCGTTCTTATGTACAGACTTAGAGATAATTCTAATCGTTGTTATCTTAAAATCTGTTACCTCTCTTTAAAAAGTTTAATTTTTCGTGACAGTATGTATGGAGGAAAATGTAAACAGCGCGGTTTACTCTACCGGACAAGAGCCTAGCTCTTAAATAAGAGAGAACGAGAGAGCAATAATATTTTTTACGAAAATGAGAGAATTTTTTCACAATAATATATGTAAACCTACCCCTCATTTAAACTCACTCATTAGCTATTAAACAAAAGAGATAACGAGGGAGCAATAATATTTTTATGAAAAAGAGGAGTCCACATGATCACTACAGTGGGGGGCGGTCATAGAGGATACCAGCTGTGTCCCGCGGTTTCACCCGCCGTTAAATTTAAAAGAAATCGAATTATATTAGAGTTCATGGGATTGAATTTTTTTCACAGTACCCAATTTAAGTAAAAGTAGCCTTCTTACTCCTTATAATATTAGCTATCTGCCAGTGAAAGTCCCGTGACAGTCGGAGATTAGCTGGAATATACAGACAGGCAAGACATTTAAAAAAAGATATGTTATAAGTACCATATCAATCAATCATTTCGGCCGAATGAAGTCCACTGCTGGACACAGGCCTCCCCCAAAGATCACCACAACCACCGATATGGATGTGTTGTGGGCTCATTGGGGGGTTTTGCCATAATCGCCATGCTTGGCAGGCGGGTTGGCGATCGCAGTTGAGTTGTTAATGTACTCGAAGGACACTGCTGCCCATCCTCCGGCTAATCCCTTAGTCGACTTTTACGACACCCATGGGAGGACATGGGGTGGTGGCATTCTGAGCCGGCACCACACGGCATAGCCGGCACCACACGGCATAGTACCATATATATATATACTTTTCATATGCATTTAGTAGAAAGCTGTTATTTTGATATTACAAACAAACACTTAAATTTTGTATAGATTCTTAAGTTTACTTGGGTTATTCTGTTCTATCTCTATCCTCAGCGACGTCCCGCTCATCATCCCCGTCGTCCCGGAGCAGCGGTCCCGTGTCCTTAGCGAGTGCTAGACGGCGGCCTTCCGGTATACCGCGCTCGCTAGCTGGCTCCAGGGAAACTAGCCCTACGAGGTAAGATTTACAGTCTTCCAAGTAAGAAAATTTTGAGTTCAAAGTTCAAAATTTAGTCTTAATAAATTCAAGTCCATTGTAAAGCAGAAGCTGTGTAGAAAGGGTTTCTATAAAGTTACAGAGTATATGGACGACAAAAATGCTAATATAGGCATTATTGGTTTTGTATGTTTCAAATACCAATGCCATTTTTTGGTTTTTTTTTAAATGGTTTATATTAATTCATTTAATGGCATTTGATTATTCTTCATTGTCAATTTGTTTAAATGACACATCAATTACTTGTTAGCTTTATTCTATAAACACTTCATTTATGTTTGAAATTGTAAGTCGAGGACCTACATCATCATCATTTCGGCCGAATGAAGTCCACTGCTGGACACAGGCCTCCCCCAAAGATGTCCATAACGACCGATATGGATGTTTTGTGGGCTCATTGGGGGGTTTTGCCATAATCGCCACGCTTGGCAGACGGGTTGGCGATCGCAGTTGAGTTGTTAATGTACTCGAAGGACGCTGCTGCCCATCCTCCAGCTAATCCCTTAGTCGACTTTTACGACACCCATGGGAGGAAATGGGGTGGTGGCATTCTGAGCCGGCACCACACGGCAATTGGCATTATTGGTTTTGTATGTTTCAAATACCAATCCCATTTTTTTTTTGGTTTTTTTTTTTTAATGGTTTATATAATTCATATTTCATATTTGATTATTATTCATTGTCAATTTGTTTAAATGACATCAATTACTTGTTTGCTTTATTTTATATACACTTCATTTATATTTGAAATTATAAGTCGAGGACCATGTGGGTTATTGATTTATTTTGTTTAATTGATAGTTGTCTGGCAGTTTATGTATGTCATACTCACTCAAGTGTCCTGCTGGGGTGCAATTCCTTAAGGTCAAACATCCATACATCCTTAAATACAGAATCGAAATAACGGTGTAAAACCAATTTGGTATTCACTAAACCTGGTCGTCATGACTTACCTTCTGCAACGCGTCCTTGGATAGCTTCAACCCTGTCTTAGCGTATACCGAAATTGGTTTTACACCGTTATTTCGATTCTGTATTTAAGGATGTATGGATGTTTGAGCTTAAGGAATTGCACCCCTGATGGCGTCGTGTATCAGGTCGCTTGTTGCCCTACAATGTGGTTGAGCTGAGCGATGCTGATGCATGCGTCATGCTCGTGAACGAGTGATATCTGTTGGTATTGGTCAGCTTAATGTTGCCATTACAATTTAATCGTGAACTGTTGTAAATATTAAAATCAGGCTTGTTTAGTGTAGACTTTTTAAGAAGTTTACTCTTCCTCTGCATTGTCATCACATTATCTTTATATTGAGAACAATGTAGTTAAAAATATTCTAACAATGATTATGATTTAAAAAGAGTATCCATGGAGTTTCTTGCCCGTTCTTCTCCATAGGAAATCAACACCTTGGAACGCGGCAATTAAAGTCTTGACTGTTCATAACTGCCTGTATATGGTTTTACATGAATACATTTTTTTTATCTTTATTTTTAAGAAAGAAAGCAAGAAGATGTATTTATTTCGAGTTCTCATTCACACACATGTTGCACATGCAGTAAATGGCATACGATAGCACGTGTAATAATTGCGAGTGCATGAGGACAAAATTTGTGCTTATCTCAGTTAATGCTACAGCAAACAATATGCTCAAGCGCTGATATTCTGATAGGCCCGAATGACGATGTCACGAATATCAATGTTAGTAAAAGTGCCAAAAAAAATTTTATATGTATGTATAAATCAGTTCTTAAATAAGTAGTTTAATTTAATTAAACTAATAATAAAATAAAAAAATGAAATACATGTTTTTGCATCACAATGTAAATAAGTAATAGTTAAAAGAAACACGCATTTGTAGATAACCGAAATAAAAAGTAGAAAATAATTTTCAATAAGTTTAAAATAAGAATACAGTTATTCACAAAAAATACATTTTATTCTAAAAAGCGTGGGGTGCTTGATATCCACTGTCGTCAATATTTTTGTGTATATTTGTATAAGTAGCGTCATCATGAAAATATCTGATAAATCACCGCGCTTTTTTACAATAAAATATATGTTCTGTTAATCACTATTCTTTTTAAACTTATTGAAAATTATTTTCTACTTTTTAGTTCGGTTACGATTCTGTTTGTTTCGAGGTTAGTTATGAAAATAATAACACGAGGTGTTTTCTTTCAATTCAAAGAAGTTAGAAAGAAAGAAAGAAAGAAGAAATAAAAATAATTTATTTGTCACAGATGTATGAGACACGTATTACAAAACAGTATACATAGGTTAAGCACACAAAAAAAAAAGCTTGTAGAAATTAAAAATTATACAAAAGGATTAGATATGACCAATCATATGTGTCTCACGTCTGTGCCAAATAGGCGTCCAGCTCAGCATTATGCCAGGCAGTGATGCCTAGCGCTGGTTTTCAGCTGGAACCCGAAGCGGCATACGGATGTCAGGTAGCACATTTTTTTAATAATAAAATGAAAAAATTACGATTTACTTCTTCGGAAAGAGAATTAATTGTAGCTCGTACTTTGTAGGTTTTACTTTCTCATGGATGTAATTATCAAATTCTTCTTCACTACTGTAATCCATTGCAATTGAAAAGAAAAATCCGAAGAAATCAACAAAATACTAAATACCCGTTACTAGTTTGACGTTTTGTCGCACTATGCGTAGCGTAACGTAGCTGTGCCTGTGCGTTTATTATAATGAGCGCATAGTGTCGTTCGTCCCCCAAGTGTTGTTTATGATTAAGGTTTCTGTACCCCGTGCATTCGAGCGCACTGTGGGTCCTCATAGTATTGTTTGTGAATACGGGTGTGAGTCCCTTTTACGACACTCACGGTTAAAGAGGTGGTCGCCGATTCTTTGGCAATCAATAATCATAATAATTGTAACGTTATCTCTATCAGGAGTGGCAGATCAAGCAGTGTAGTTGGCTCCGGTGTTCGGCGCCGGGAGTCTATTGAGAGAACAGCACCGTCTCGCACTCCTGCTGCAACGCTGAGGTTGCTGCAGCAGAGCAGAGATGCTGAAGCTATGCTCAGGGTAAGAAGCAATCATATTGTTGTTTATATTGCAAGCTGAGTGTTACCTCAGAAAGGTTCACTTCTATCGGATTATGAACTATTTTATAGCAATAAATGTATTTTTGTTATTTATCTAGACGCGTTCGCGATATGTACATGCATATATGCACACACTATAGCTGCGTCTCGTAACGGTGTCTAGAGTCTAGAGATTTTATCTCATCTAAAAATATGCGTACCGCGCTAAAAGAAGTTTTCACTTCAATAAAGGCTGACGTTGCGCTGCTAAGATTCGTGCAGTGCGTGTCGTGTATTAAGAAGCCCATTCATCTTCACCTCTGCCCATCCCGTCCCTTCCTCCACTACTCAACTGGGCCATTTTTCAGCAGCCTGCCAATTTTCAGCGGCCTGCTAATTTTCAGCGGCTGGAAAACATTTTTCCAACAGGTTCTTTAACCATATTTAAGAATGAAGAAGTATTTAACATTCGTCGAAAATTTTAATTTTTTAAAGAAATATTTATTTATTTTTTAAAAACGTTGCCCCACACTAGGATTTCTCCTGTGTCGTGGGTGCGTTTACAAACACAAATTCCACACACACAATACACCCAGACCCGGAACAACTACCTGCAGATCGTACAAATATTTGTTCCGTGCGGGAATCGAACCCACGACCCGGTGCGCAGCAGCCGACTGTATCAGCCACTGCACCAACTAATAAATAATTCGATATTATGTTCTGAAGTTTCGAAAATGTCATCCATTGAATTGATATAGACTACGGTAGTATCATGTTTTTTTATTCATTCTTTATAACCGCGTGCAGCGTCGGTGCGTGCGGTGTACATCGATATGCATGTGATGCGCGTTGTACGTTTGTATGTCTCACGTATGGACGATGATATTCTGTCCTTTTCCCGCAAAACCTAATTTGTACGGAGTTAGGAAGTTACCATGTCACTAATGTGTTTTGACTCTTAAGGTAATGTCACATTAATACAGTTAGTATTCAGGATTTTTGTTAACTACGTTATATACGTTAAATAAATAAGTAAGTAATTGATTTTATTTTCTCACCACAATACTGACTGGTGCCTAAACTAGGCTGAAGCCTGTATTTCAGGTCACCAGGCCTTCCACCACAGAAGTCCAGTTTTGCTCTTTTACAAACGAAAAATTTCCTTTTTCTTGTTCTTCGTGTATCTGATTCTATCAAGTTGTTTCCTCTTGTTAAAGTTCTCTTGATGAATACTCTCCAGTACTTTAATATAATTTTACCAGGCCCCGATACTGGTTGATTTTGTCCTTTATAACCCAGTTATCATCTTGCATCCCATGAATGCGCAATTTCGCTACAGATAACATCTTGATATAACAGTAAACTCGCTGTTCCAATAAAATGTGTATATTATGGCTTTGATACACCCAATTTTGACGATTCAGCAACATTTATTTTTTAATTTTTCATATATTTGTTTTACCTTGACACTTGGCGTTGTAACTGTCAACAATTTTTTTTATGCCTATGGTTTTAGGAAGAGATTGTCAATAAAAATGATCGAACTTCAATTGAATCTGTTGCCCACAGAGTCCAGAAGACAGTTCCACGTGTGAAGGTGGACGTGGTCGTGATGACGACTCGGAAGCTTCCAGTGTATGTTCAGAACGCAGCCTGGACTCCTATAGGAGGCACGATGTGAGTAACACTTATACAGGGTGTCCAGAAAATAGCACGACATACTGCAGGGGGTGAGGGCTTGGATCAATCCCTACCAAAAAAACACAATATATGTTCAGCAAAATCTTACGGATTTACAGTAGTACAAAATTTTCCGAAATATCGAAAAATCGCTACCTTGGCACAGATTTTTAAGCATCTCGTAATGAAAAATTCCTTTTCTATTTTTTTTTTACCTCAAATTATTTGTGAATAGTTACTTTACTCATTGATAAGTCTTTATTCTATTAAAAACTAAAATGTTTTCAAGAAATACAATTTTTATTTAAATTCCCACAGTACAATTTTCTGATCTTAAAATTTTGTACTACTGTAAGTGTCTGTCCGTAAGATTTTGCTGAACAATTATTGTGTTTTTTTGGTCCGCTCCGCTCCAGTGGTTTTAGCCGGTACGAGGCCGGCATGCCCCTTCGCCCTTCCCTGGGGCGGAGGAAGTACATGAAGAATTTGCACTGGGCACCAAAAAAAAGGCCTGTACGTCTTTGTTTCCCGCCCGAAGCAACTGTTCTACTGTTGATCCCCCCGCGCCTCGCTGTGCGCTGCGCTGCGCACACGGGGGCATGTGACCACGTGCGCGCCACCGTCTTCCCGGGGGGAGACGTCCACTTCTATCGCACTCTCGGTAGTTGCAAACGCAGGTGTGGCCACTACACGCGTTAAATAACTCTGTGTTGTGGCAAAAAAGGCGGCCATCCGAGATCACGCCTAACGTCTAGCGGAATTATGAATGTGGGGCAACGTTTTAATAAAAGAACGACCGTGTTGTCTATTCCGATAGGAGCTACACGGCCATATATTGGACAATTTGGAAAAAATTTCATCCTTATTTTTTTTACAGAGCGTATCCTGGTCCGGTTCGGCATCGCGTCTCGGCTGGGAGTGCGGCTCTCCCCCGCCCCCTCCACCTCCGGACGACATCATCGCACTATGTGCGTGTACACACTGGACGGAAAGGAAGGATGGACTTACACATCTGGTGAGTTGGAATCTCAGCCCCTTATAGAAGACTAGCTGTGTTGTGTGTGTGCGGTTTCATCATTTCAGCCGAATGAAGTCCACTGCTGGACACAGTTCTCCCCCAAAGATCACCACAACGATCGATATGGGTGTGCTGTGGACTCATTGGGGGGTCACGCCACGCTTGGCAGACGGGTTGGCGATCGCAGTTGAGTTGTTAAGCTACTCGAAGGACGCTGCTGCCCATCCTCCGGCTAATCCTATAGTCGACTTTTACGACACCCACGGGAGGAAATGGGGTGGTGGTATTCTGAACCGGCACCACACGGCTTACACGGGTTTCACCCGCCGTTAAATTAAAAATATGTTGACATTTGGTGCTGGCTCTATTTTGCTATATGTTATCAAGTGTTATCAAATGTTTGACACAATAGCTGGCGCGTTGTCCCAAACATTGGTGAAATAAACGTCATATCATATCAGCCATTTATACGTCCTGAAATATCCTGAACATAGGCCTCCCCCATAGATTTCCACAATAGTGTCTTAATTTTGGGGGGTATTTGCCAGTACTCGCCACGCTTGGCAGGCGGGTTGGTGAGCGCAGTATGGCTACCGTTGCACAGATGGGACGCTGCTGCCCATCCCTCTGGTTTAGTTTCCCTTAGTCGGCTTTTACGACACCCACGAGAGGAGATGGAGAAGAAATAATTATAAAGAACGTAATAATTGTTAATTTATTTATTTTTCAAGTTCCTTATCATTATTTTTTATTACACAGCCTTTTAAACTTATCGATCAAACGATATTCCTTCAGAAATCTTGGGTGTTACGGTAGTTATTTTCACAACTTTTGAACCCGTACTGCGGCATTTAGGACGTCTCATTTTTTTGCTATGATTGGACCATACTAATCTATACAAATAAATAAAATTGAAGTGTCTGTTTGTAATGTCAAAATAACAGCTTTTTACTAAATGCATATGAAAGTATATATAGTACCTACAACATAAAAACGATTTTCAATTTTGTTCTCTTCTGTCTGTTTGTTCCCGCTAATCTCCGAAATGGCTCGACCGATTTCTACGGGACTTTCACTGGCAGATAGCTGATGTTATAAGGAATAACTTAGGCAACTTTGTTTTAGAAAAATAATTTGGTTTCCGCACTAAAATATTAAAACCCATGAATTCCAATATATGTCAAGTGTCTATGCCGAAGTACTCTAAATTATATATAAATAATCGCATTTCTTTAAATTAAACGGCGGGTGAAACCGCGGGTCCCAGCTAGTATCAAATAAGACCACAACATTATAATTGGTGGTCTTATTTCTCGGCCCGTTTTTGAAGCGGTCATTGGAAATCTGGTACAATTTTTGATCGAAGATATCTTAGGATGAAGTCTTTTATTAATCTGAGTGGTCTCTTCCCCAGGCAAACTACCTGAACAGCGGGCGTCTGCTAACCGATGAGCAGCTTCGCCGCCTGACGGAACTCCTCAACAAGATGTTCGTGGACGCTCACACGAAGGTGTTCTCGCTGCTTCTGGATGCTGTGTGTGAGCTGCTGCTGGTGCACTGGCAGCAGCTGAAGGACTGGCTCTACCAACTCATGTTCAGGTAATATTTTGATTGATAGCCAAGAAATTCGGACATATTTTTGTGTGGGAGAGCATTTCATCATATCAGCCACAAGGATGTCCACTGCTGAACAAAGGCGGGAGGCCTATACATTTCCACATCTAACGGCATGTAATGCTGCCCGCATTCAACGACTCCCAGCGACCTTCACCAGGTCGTCTGTCCACCTCGTTTGAGGTCGTCCCATGCTGCGTTTTGGGAGAGTATTTGACCACTAGAAAAGAAACGAATAGGCCGAATTGTACGGTTTTTTGAAGTATATTTAGTAAGCGCCGTCTCTCACTTCGTCTAAGTCCGTCTCTGTTCGTTAATTCCGACCAAATGTCACACTTAAAGAGGACAATTTGCCAGTACTCACCACGGTTATCAGGCGGGTTGGCGACAGCATGCTGCTGCCTGCTTTCCACAGAAGAGACGGTCGGTCAGTCATTTGATTAATTCACAATAAACGTTAATTGGTTGTTTTAATTGCAGATTACTAATGAAGCTCGGCACAGACATCTTGGGATCGGTACAGAGCAAGATCATGAAGACGTTGGATGTTATACACGAGTGCTTCCCGGCCGAGCTGCAACTGCATAATATATTTAGGTAAATATATATATGACATGTACAATGTGGTGCCGGCTCAGAATACCACCACCCCATCTCCTCCCATGGGTGTCGTAAAAGTCGACGAAGGGATAAGCCGGAGGATGGGCAGCAGTGTCCTTCGATTTCATTAACAACTCAACTGCGATCGCCAACCCGTCTGCCAAGCGTGGCGATTATGGCAAAACCCCCCAATGAGCCTACAACACACCCATATCGGTCGTTGTCGTGATCTTTGGGGGAGGCTTGTGTCCAGCAGTGGACTTCATTCGGCCGAAAATGATGATGTACAATAGCTATGCTTGGTATTTCTCTACGAGATCGAATCAGAAATGAGGAGATCCGTAGAAGAACTAAAGTTGTCGACATAGCTGAAAGGATTAGTAAACTGAAGTGGCAATGGGCAGGGCACATTGCTCGTAGAACTGATGGCCGTTGGGGCACAAAGGTTCTCGAATGGAGACCGCGCACCGGAAAATGTAGCTTGGGATCACGACAACGAGGTGGACAGACGACCTGGTGAAGGTCTTTTCTTTCTTACACCCAGACCCGTAACAACTACCTGCACATCATACAAATATTAGTTCCGTGCGGGGATCGAACCGGAGGCCGCAATCCGGGACGCAGCAGCCGACTGTATCAGCCACTGCACCAACCGTGCCGTCAAGTAGACGCAGGTCGCTGGGAGTCGTTAGATGGAACCACTCCTTGTGGAAACCCAGGGGGAGAACTTTGTTCAGCAGTGGACGTCCTTTGGCTGATATGATGACAACATATAGCGTCGTTTGCCCAAGGAACATCAAATCAATCGACGGACGTTCACCGCTGATCAGAGGACTCCTCATAGATTTCCACCACGGCCGGATACAAGTCGCCAGCATCAAACGGCTCCCAGCGACCTTCACCAGGTCGTCTGTCCATCTCGTTGGAGGCAGTCCCGCGCTTCTTTTCTTCGAGTAAAAAATGCGGAGATCCGTAGAAGAGCTGTACAGCAAGTCGTTCGCGTTGTTGTTCGGTGTCACGCCTTTTTTGGTCCCCAGTGAAAAATTATCATGTACTTCCTTCGCCCCGGGGAAGGGTGGAGGGCATACCGGACTCCTTCTGGCGAAAAGCACTGGAGCGGTCATGTTCGGCACCGAAGGGGGCTCCAGGTCCTCGTAAGATCACACTAGAGCCGCCCATGGTGCCACGGCTTTAGGCACATCAAGGACAAGATGACAGTAATGCGTTCACCTCCTCTAGAGGAGGGCAGGCTGTAAAAAGACCGCCCCCAGGCACTTCTCGGGGAGGATTGTAAAGGATCCCCCCAAGCCTCGCCAGACATTAGTTATTTAGTCTTTTATGACACTAGCTGAAAATATGAGTAATCTACTAAATTAGTTTCCGCATATAATTTAATTCATCACTGTTTTCTGACAGGTTTCTTGCCGACGGAGCGACAGCCCCGACTCCGAAGACCAAAGCAGCCGCATTGCGTTTCCTGGCCGACCTGGCTCACGACTACTGCACCCCAAACAGTCTGGCTTTAGCGCTGCAAGGTATGTAGTATTCATTTTCACCTAATATGCTACATGTTTTTCTCCGCGACTCTGTGCGGACGGAAAGACCACCATATCATAGTGGAAATATGTATAACAGTCCTTTGATTTTGGGCGAAACGCCTAGAACGTTCGGAATGGAACGTTAACCGAAGGGTTGCTACTCACACAAAATTATATTTTTACGCTATGGTCGTTCGGTAAGCGACCCACACCGCACGATGGACCCTTTACCACCGCCGAGTCGAATCACTGTTACAAATATTTCCACTGTGACCATACTATGATCTTTGGTTTGTATAGAACCACATAGCTTAGAGATATCGGGCTTGAATTAGGCTGGGCCACGTGATGAAGCCCAATTTGACGGTTGGCTGCCCTTTCGCCTGCTAGCAAGACGGCGGTGAAGTGATAAACAGAAAATTTCGGCTGGAACCGTTTTGTTAAGTGTACAGCTGTAACGAAGTTATCCTTCATCTTCATTTCAATCAACCTCTTTCATGACTTCATACCTTTTATCTCCATCACTGTCCGCCAGGAGGTTACAAATATCTGTGAGCATCATAGAAAAGCAATTGTGCGGTCGGGGGAGCCCTGTCTGGAACGAAGTTCCTTACAATAATGACACAGTATAAACCCCGTGTGAATTAAAACAATAACAAAAATAAGTTTAAATAATATCTACACGTGTTTAGTATTGAGATTATACAGCATACCGCGCACAATGCTCGCTGCTCGAATCTCTATAATCGCACGGACATACATACAACCGTATATTATAGAAAGAGACAGAGAAATAAACGGAAAGGTCGCCTGGAGGGGGCATAACGCTTTTTCCTTACGTGACGATTTCTGCCAGATCACTTTACTGTAAACCGCATAAAGGAGTTCAACTTGCATTTGTCCGGTTTTTTTATCAGCACAAAAGACGGTAAATAAAGGCTGCGTCATAGACGACTGGTTACATGCTTTGTGTTATTGCGGACGGCACGGTTGGTGCAGTGGCTGATACAGTCGACTGCTGCGCTTCGGGTCGTGGGTTCGATTCCCGCACGGAACAAATATTTGTATGATCTGCAGGTAGTTGTTCCGGGTCTGGGTGTATTGTGTGTGGAATTCATGTCTGTAAACGCACCCACGACACAGGAGAAATCCTAGTGTGGGGCAACGTTTAAAAAAAAAAAAAAAACTTCGACATCCACGAGAGATGCAGTGGTGCTATATTCTTAATGAGGAATCATCAGGAGAGTCCTCATATTCTATTTTTTTTTTTTTTTTTTTTATTGTGGCTTTCACGGCCTCAGCATCAGTTATACGCACTCCAACTATATTGGGTCTTTTGTGATGCCCAAAGCCTTGCACTATTTCGTAATTATACCTACTTGGAGCTGCGCAAAATCATCAGGCGATAGATAAGCGATTTTGAGATTATGATGACGTATTCCCAGAGCGTCACAGCTGCACAAAATGTGCAGCATTGCAGTCTTGATTGTCCATACAGAATCTCTTCGGTATTTGGTGCCGAAGTGGCCTGTCATTGCGCCTACATCGGGTTAGTCGGAAAGGGTTTACTAAGTCGCGGTCAATTTAAAGTGTCGTTGATGACTGTCTCACAGTAAATGCGTAATATCTCTTAAATTTCAAATTCATTATTTTGTAGTCAAAAATAGCACTCAGGGATTCATTACGAAATATTTTTTTGTCGGAAAGTACTATGTTTGTGAATTCACGAGGCTTGGGGGGATCCTTTACAATCTTCCTCGAGAGGTGTCTGGGGGGTGATCTTTTCATAGTCGCTTTCCCTTCACTAGAGGGGGTGACCGCTTTATAGTCATCCTTTCTGTGATGTGCCTAAAGGCGTGGCTTCAATGGGGGTTCTAGTGTGATCTTACGAGGATCTGGAGTTCTCCTTTATTGTCGAAGATGATCGCGCTAGTAGCTTTAGCCGGTAGGAGTTCGGTAAATTCCTTCTCTAGAATTTCCACTTGACACCAATTAAAAAGAAAAGGTCTGTGAATCCAAACATGACGTTAAATGTAAGACACAGTTGATGACTGTGTCAGCGTATTTATCATGACAAGTTTGAAAAGCTATGACTCTGCGACTATAGACTTTTTAGGGAAAGTTGTACAACAAAAGTTGGTCATTACCACCCGTAGTATTACACCGTTTCCGACGAACCCGGTACAACGCCTCAAATAAGAAAGGCTGCGTTGAACGAGAAGGTGAGTGTGTCTCCGTGCGCAGGCGGTGCTGGCGGCGTGGCGGGCCGGGCGCTGGCCCGCGTGGCGGCGGCGGCGGCCGACCCTCGCGCCGGCGACGTGCGCGTGTGCGCTCGCCGTGCGCTGGCCGCGCTGTACGACTGCAACCCCGTGCCCGTGAGTACCCCCCCCCCCCCCCCCACGCGCGACCCTGCACGTCGTCACACATTGTGTTTCCGCCAGATCTATTCAACTCTTTATTGCTTTCCATAAGTAAATTATTTTAAAAAACAGATGGTAGGTTTATGTCTATCGGGTGCGTAGATTGGATAATCTGCGTGCCCACACTGAGCGACCCAAGAGAAGACGGTAGCACGCATGTGGTCACGCGCTGCCGTGGGACGCTTTGGCGGATCCTTTACAATCCCTCCGGGGGTGACCGCTTTACAGTCACCCTCTCCGAGATGTGCCTATAGGCGTGGCACCAGTGGGCAGCTCTAGTGTGGTCATACGAGGACCTGGAGCCTCCCTTAAGTGCCGAAGATGACCGCTCCAGTGGTTTTAGCCGGTAGGAGTGCGGCATACCCCTTCGCCCTTCCCCGGGGCGAAGGAAGTTCATAAAGAATTTCCACTGGGCACCAATAAAAAAAAGGTTTATATCTATAGACCCCGCTGAGCACAGCATAGTTAAATAAAAGAGAGGAAGAGTATTAAAATGTATCGTCGATAAATTCTTTTACGCTATAGTAGCTTTTGCTAAGCAATTGGTTTTTCATTTAAATACAAAAATATTGAATTTATTATCAGTTTTTGTTACATTTGGCAGTTTGTTATATATTTTTATAGCCATCACCCGAGAAGCGTAGCTAGTCGAGAAGTTAGTAGATTTAATCTATTTTTGTGTTTATTTTTATTATTTAATCTAGCCACGAGTTTTAAATGAACATCAAAAAGAAACGCACTGGCTTCAACAGTTCTATGCTGCAAAAAAGGAGGATTGGAACCAAAAACTTGTAATGTCGCTTCTTTTTCTCAAGATTCATATTTTTCGAAAAAGGGACATATAGGCTGAGAACACATATCCCTATTGCTATAATTTTCTTGGTTGGCCTTCTCATCATCATTTCGGCCGAATGAAGTCCACTGCTGGACACAGGCCTCCCCCAAAGATACAACCACCGATATGGATGTGTTGTGGGCTCATTGGGGGGTTTTGCCATAATCGCCACGCTTGGCAGGCGGGTTGGCGATCGCAGTTGAGCTGTTAATGTACTCGAAGGACGCTGCTGCCCATCCTCCGGCTAATCCCTTAGTCGACTTTTACGACACCCATGGGAGGAGATGGGGTGGTGGCATTCTGAGCCGGCACCACACGACAAGCCGGCACCACACTTGGCCTTCTACAATCATGCTAAAATATAATTCAAGAATATATCTCCAGTCATATTTGACTATGAGCAAACAAAATAGTGGCACGCGGCCTACAACAGGCTACTCAAAGCCAGTTTACAGAGTCGATAAATACCTCAAGAAGCCTTGCTCAAGACCGCCCCTCCCCCAACTATGCAGTTGGTGCAGTGGCTGATACAGTCGACTGCTGCGCTCCAGGTCGTGGGTTCGATTCCCGCACGGAACAAATATTTGTATGATCTGCAGGTAGTTGTTCCGGGTCTGGGTGTATTGTGTGTGGAATTCATGTCTGTAAACGCACCCACGGCTCAGGAGAAATCCCAGTGGGAGGCAATGTTTGAAAAAAAAAAACTATGAGATGCAGTTGACCGTAGATCTAGTAACAACATACAGTCCATTCAGATGGCCAATTCTCGTAATTAATTGACACTGTGACTGAAACTTGACCGAACTGAGATTAAATTATGAATTGACCGAAAAAATGGTATTCTGCTACTCTTAAAGTTCAGTCCGATTTCAGTATAATCTCGATCTAGTCTCATTTCAATCTCAGTTTTGACGTTTATTGAATGACAATTTAGTACATGTGACAGTTCTAAATGTTAGCAGAATACCATTTTGATTTCGATCAACTTTCGATCTACTTTCGATCTCATCACAGTGTAAGTTCACGTTTGACGTTGTTTGTTAGTTTAGGAGAATACCATTTTTGACATTTATGACACTGAGACTAGATCGGAACTATATTTTGAACGTTTTTAAATTACGAGAATTGGCCGTCTGAACATACGCTTACATAACTGATATTACAGTTCACAGCACTAATGAGCGAGCTGCCGGCGGAGACCCAGGCGCTTGTCAACGGAGTGGTACAGCAACACGTCAGAAGAACTTCCAGCAGTGAGTATCTTCGTAACTACTCACTGTGGCGCGTCTGCACCTGGAGAAGGGCGGAGGGGGGTGCCAGACTCGTATCGGCTAAAACTGAGTGTGTAAGCACTATATTGCCTAATGTTGGCACGCGTACCCCGCCCAATTTTCCGTTCCATTTTGATATATCTCTGTAGAAAAGCGTCAAGCCCTATATGTGTGTATATGTTTGATGAATTTCGAAAAAAGTAGTCCCTCGTAGACCATTGTTTCAGGCACAGGTTCTTTATTACGTACCTAACTCTATATTGGAGCATTTTTAACATGCATCAGCGCGTATACGCCCACTGGTAACGCCATCTCTCTTATGTGTAAGAACTAATTAAAATATGTCTTGCGCGGGCGATCATCCCTACCACCTCCCCACTCGCACGCTAACCAACCGCGGCCGTTGAATGTGCCGTGACCTATATCTAGTATGAAAAAACTCTTGAGCCTGATCGGAAGCTGCTCAGAACTACTCACCGCGGTCTTCTGGCAATCTTGCTGAAAACTATCGCCGTCCAATTCGTTGGACTGCACTATAGACGCCTATAAAGTGTTGTGATTACTTATCCGCCCGCGGGTATAAAACTGAGTGACGTATTGTGCTGTGCCACGTGTTCTTGCCTAGCGTGTGTGAACCCTCGCCAGCCATTTGGAAGAGAGAAGACCTACATCAGAGGCGTGCTGATACTAAAGAGCGGCAGCTCCAAGGTAAGGCGTGCACCTAATCCTCTCTCCAACGATCGCCCCGCCTATATCCGCGTGTTTTCCATTTAATGTAACTCATCTTTTACCAGCATCCTTCGAATACAGTCCACTTCCAAAAACATAATTGATAGTCACATACTTTATGAGGTTGTTCTCATTCCGCAACATAACCGCCAAACCACCCACTGCTGGCCATATTCAGAATCAGCCTCACAATGATCACTTCTATGGGCGGTCATAGGCTTTATGTCTTTTCTATTTTAAACATAACGACATGACGATGACAGCCCGACACTAGGATTCTTGTGTACATGCACAAATATCCAGACCCGATACAACTATCTGTAGATTATACAAATATTTGCTCCGTGCGGGAATCGAACGTGGTGATAGCCGTATGATATAGCACACAGGACGGTGTTACTGCCTACCCTCTTGACATCAACCCTTAGTCGCCTTGGGTAGAAGCACTAAAGGGTAAAATTCCCTAAATAAATAAAGAAAACTTTTGGAACTGCATTTATTTTCCTTCGTTACTGTAATACTACCTACCTCCTAATCTTCACGCGTTTCCTTCAGCAGGCAGCGACAGTCCCCTCCGTACTGTCAGCGGTGCATCCAACTCGGCAGCCGAAGATGTTTACTCGAGGATACGGAAGACCACCTCCGAGATACACACCTACACCGCGCAGCATTCTAACGGTAATAACCAATATCACCCTCATGTATCCGCGCAGGCGCGCTATATACGTCCTGGGTTGCAACCCAGAGTAGGTATCAAGCTATACACTTCCAGTATAGACTGATCTCGGATTGTTCGGAAAACCTATACATAAGAGGTCAGCTTATAATGAAAATGCATGGAGACCAAATAACGGGCTGATACCTGCCGGAGTGTGACCCAATGGCTAATTGGTGAAAACTGCACCATCAGCCTTAGGTAGAAAGAATACCATGGGGTTTTAGCTGGTAAGAGTCCGGCCCAAGGCGGAGGACATACACGAGCATAGCCCCATGAAAAAAAAAAACGGATGTAGTTTACAGATAAAAATATGACGGGTACAAACACCCAGACTTAAAACATTTAGTATCTGCAGGCCAAATAAATATCTGTTCCGTGCGGGGATTGAACCAGAGACAATATTTAATCGCTAAGTCTGCGCCAATCGTGCTGTCATTTCGAGTCGAACACACCCCTCCACCCCCTCATATAGTGGCCGGTGCTGATATTCAGCGCTGACCTTTCCCCCGTTCACCTACGCAGAAATGATTTTTTGACGGTATCCAACTAAGCAAACCGACCCCCACTCTCACTGACCGCTCAACTTCAGCGCCGGGCATTGTGATATATATTGGAGTGTTCCAGCGTATGTTCACGATCCCACTAACAATGAGGCTTTAGATGCATTCACAGCGACTGTTTGTTTTATTTGACAGTCGCTCCATCTTGCTAAATTTTCAAAATATAATGTGTTCTGTATTTTCCAGCGGACTGCGGCAACCACATGTCAAGCAAGGACTCCGGAATCAGTCAGATGTCGGACGTGACGCTCTCTAATAAGGGACACAACGGAGTGCCCAACGGACATTATAATGCGTGAGTAACTAATGAAAATATATTTATTTCTCCCTTCGTACTCGGGACATAACAACATTAATAGTTTTAAAAAAAATGTGCGGTCGGGGGACCTCGTCAGGAACGAAGTTCCTTACTTGCAATAATGACACAATATAAATCCCGTGTGAATAAAAAATGTAACAAAATAATTGTTCAAAAAATATTTACACGTGTTTAGAATTGAGTTATAATCGGACGCACACACATACATACCACCGTATATATCAGAAAATTATAGATAGAAAGACAGATGGAAAAGTTGCCTACCGTATATAATAGAGAAGTCTCTGACAATGGAAGGGAAGGACCGGCTGGAGGGGGCATAACGCTTTTTCCTTACGTGACGATTTCTGCCAGTTTAATCTATTGTAAGCTGCGTGAAAGAACTGCGTTCCAATAACAGAAATGAAACAAGCCGTTTACAAAACAAATGAATTGGCAAGTACAACAGAAAATAATGCATCCAATATGACAGGCAGTGTGGTGCCAGATAAGCCACCTCATCTCACCCCGTGGGTGTCGTAATGGGAGACTATGGGATAGCTTGAGGAAGGGCAGCATCCTTTGAGTACGTTTACAAGTCAACGCGAACTCCAGCCCGCCTGCTAAGCGTGGCGATTTTGGCAAAACCCCCCAATAAGCACACAACACGAACCCAGACCGGTCTTGTGACGATTTTTGGGGCGGGTTTGTGTCCAGCAGTGGATATCTTGTGTGATTATCCTTCATAATTTCGGCCGAATGAAGTCCCCTGCTGGACACAGGCCTCCCCCAAAGATCACCCCAACGACCGATATGGATGTGTTGTGGGCTCATTGAGGGGTTTTTACTATAATCGCTACGCTTGGCAGGCGGGTTGGTGATCGCAGTTGAGTTGTTAATGCACTCGAAGGACGCTTCTGCCCATCTTTCAGCTAATCCCTTTGTCGACACGACACCCACGGGAGGAGATGGGGTGGTGGTATTTCTAAGCCGGCACCACACGGCAAGTTTGTTCTTATCCCAAGTTTATGTATGCATTTTGTGTTTGTCTACTGCCAGTGAGGCGCTGAACCGCGCCGCGTCGGCCGACAGCTCGGAAGAGGCGAACAGTACGAAGGAGTCGTCTCCAGTGCCCGCTCACCACAAGATTGACTTCCAGAACCCACATGGGTGAGTTCATTGACAGCTGTTCAGTACCGCAGGATAAGCAGGCGAATACCCTGCACCTTAACTTTCGACTTTTCTTAAGTGCCTATTAGGGCTTATCTATACAAATAAATAAAATTGAAGTGTCTGTTTGTAATGTCAAAATAACAGCTTTTTACTCAATCCATATGAAGGTATATACGGCACCTATAGCAAAAAAAAACAATTTTTAAATTTTTTTGTCTGTCTGTTTGTTCCGGGTAATCTCCTAAACGGCTGGACCGATTTTGACGGGACCTTCACTGGCAGATAGCTGATGTTATAAGGAATAACTTAGGCTACTTTTATTTTTGAAAAAAAAAAAATTGGGTTCCGCGCAAAAAAATAATATAATATTATATATATAACTAGCTGGGATCCGCGGTTTCACCCGCGTTTAGTTTAAAATACATTTAGAGTACTTCGACATAGGCACTTGAGATGGAATATATATATTGAATTTCAAGGGTTTTATATTTTTTAAGCGGAACCCAAATTATTTTTCTAAAATAAAAGTAGCCTAAGTTATTCCTTATAACATCAACTATCTACCAGCGAAAGTCCCGTCAAAATTGGTCCAGCCGTTTCGGAGATTACCCGGAACAAACAGACAGACAGACAGACAAAAAATTTAAAAAATGTTGTTTTGTTATATGTACCGTATATAATTTCATATGCGTTCAGTAAAAAGCTGTTATTTTGACATTACAAACAGACACTTAAATTTTATTTATTTGAATAGATTTTCATTTGAATGATAGATTATTATTTTCATTAGTTAATATCCGCTTTTAATCTACAGCACGGCCGAATAAACTGTTTCAGTTGTAGGTTGACGTTTCTATATTAAAACTAATTGCATATATTAAATGTTATCTTTAATATAAAACAAACCAGTCCAACTAAAGGTATCAGGAACGCATTCTCTCAGTGGCTGCACTTTAGGTAACATCTATCTAACTTGCATCTTTTATTGATCAAACCACCGGAGCGGTCGTTTTTGGCACCATAGGGAGGTTCCAGGAACCACACCCTTAATAAACACATCTCGGAGGGGATGACTGTAAAGCGGTCACCCCCTCTAGCGGAGGGAAGGTGACTAAAGAGGCTACCCCTCAGGCACCTATCGGGGGAATTGTTAAGAATTCCCCCTCGCCTCGCTGTGCTGCACACGGCGGCACGTGCTCACGTGCCCCCCTCCGGGTTCCCGGGGGTCGCTCGGTGTGAGCACGCAGACTCCCCTATAGGCGCGCTTCTTTATTACCTACTTGCATTGAAATATGTCCAGCCAAACAATGCCTTATGTACCATATTTCAAGAAAATATACAAATATTATTATTATATTTCTTTGCTATACATGTATAGCCGGAGGATGGGCAGCAGCGTCCTTCGAGTACATTTATAACTGAACTGCGATCGCCAACCCGCCTGCCAAGCGTGGCAATTATGGCAAACCCCCCCCAATGAGCCGACAATGCACCTATATCGGTCGTTGTGGTGATCTTTGGGGGAGGCCAGTGTCCAGCAGTGGACTTAATTCGGCCGAAATGATGATGATGATGAAACATATATTTTTGTTTTACAAAAATCTTAATTTTCGTAGTAGCACAGCTGCCCCGTCTGAGTCCTTTCACCAATTCACATTTTGTTTTGTTTCAGGGAGTTTAACTGTAGTCAGCTGGGCCGCGACAAGGGTAGACCATACGAGACTGACGAGAACGGATTTATTATTACTAAAAGTAAGTGCATACGTTTATCTGTTTATAATTTAGTATCATCTGTGGGGGTGTTGCGATCGATAGGCTATCTATAGTCAATCGATAGTGTCGTATAACCCCAAATCACTCATACTATCGATTGCCCTATCGATAGTATTGACTGGAAGCTTGGAACAATACTATCGGTAGTGTTGCTACTATCGAACTGGGTCGTAAATAGTATCGATAGTAAAAAATCATGTAATCCTATCGATAGCATCGATACTATTGTATAATTTCAACTATCGATAGAATCGATTGTTTTGTTCAATTTGTAAAATAAAATCGATAGTATCGGTACTATTGATAATATCGATACTAACGATAGGCCAATCGATAGTATGAATGCTTTAGGGGTAGTCCTACCGATAGATCGATAGTCGATGTTTAAGCAACACTGCTGTGGGCGTAGGAACATTTTTGTTGAACAATGTGAGCTAACGCTGTCCGTATTCGAATAGGGTGCTTCTCAATTTATTATTAGTAGAAAGCTTGAATATTACTGACTAAAATGAACAGTACCCTAACAATACAACCGAACTGAACTTACGTGGAGAGGGTTCCGAACGATGAATATGCTATGCAATATTTTTTGTTATCTGACTCTAATTAGTTTGTGGTATCATAAAAATATTGTCTATTGTTGAATGCGGTCTTGTACCAATACCTTATCCCAAGAACAAACTTAACATCGTAGTTGAAAAACATGTTCTCCCATACGTTCCAACTGCAAACATAAGTTTGTACGCACAATGTTGAAACATATTTACCATGTTATTAAAAGACTAGAAACTTCTTATAGGTTTTCCTGTGATCTATAGGTAGTAGCTCTTTACCTATAGATCACAGGAAAACCAAATCCATATTTTTTTCTAAATTTTAGGCTCAGTAGTTTCGTAGATGAGGGGGGGGGGGGGGGTCAATTTTCATCTTATTCCTTAAACAACCTTAAAACTATGTATTTTAAAATTATAAAATAAATATATTTGAGTCCCTCGAAATAAAGCTTTTCTGTTTAATATATTAAACGGTACAGTGAGCAATACTTTATTCTTTAATTTTCTATATTTCCCCCCAAAGGGCCTCCCATACTCAAAGTTCATATATTTACGTTTCATGTCCGTGTTCGGGCCGCAGAAATCCATGTGTACCGATTTTAAACTTAATCGGTCCAGTGGATACGGAGCAAATCGGCTGTGACAGAAGGACAGATACACGAGTGATCCTATAAAGCCTCCGCCGGTTTTTCCTTCGGACGTTCGGAACCCTAATAACGATTTTTTTTAGTTAGTAGCGTTTTGCAGATCTCGGCGGCACTAGTGACAGATAAATGTTATAAGCAAAAGCAAGGCAATACAATCTGTGGTGCGGGAAAAGGACAGAATGTCCCAAAGTTTTAAAAGCTCTTCACCTTGATTTATTATTACTATATGATATAGCATACACGTATTATTATACCTGCTAATTATACATATATATATATATATATATTATATTTAATATGCATAATTACTTGAAGAAAGGTATTCTGCTAACATTCTAAACTGGCGCAGGTACTTAATATCTTGTCCTTAAATAAACGTCAAAACTGAGATTGGAATGAGACTAGATTGTGATAATACTTTTTTGATGGGCTTCTCGCAGACATTTCCGAGAAATGTGGTTGCTTAACCGGTCGTTTCTGCCGAAGCCAAAATAGGCCTCCAACCAGGCTTAAAATTAATATTAAAAACTAAGCAACTTGCGCTAAGGGCGCCGCATCCAGGACACGAACCCCGCCCTAGGGCTTTGCTGGGGATAACAAGCTATTGTTTTGGGGACAGCTGGATCGGTATTATTTAAAATGTATTCATCATTTCGGCCGAATGAAGTCCACTGCTGGACCCAGGCCTCCCCCAAAGATCACCACAACAACCTATATGGGTGTGTTGTGTGCTCATTGGGGGGTTTTACCATAATCGCCACGCTTGGCAGGCGGGTTGGCGATCGCAGTTGAGTTGTTAATGTACTCGAAGGACGCTGCTGCCCATCCTCCGGCTAATCCCTTAGCCGCCTTTTACGACACCCACGGGATGAGATGTGTTCGTGCTATTCGTAGCCGGCACCACACGGCTAAATATAATAAATAAAATGTATTAACACATGGGACATTTAAAACTACAGGCTCGGCACGGGCCGGCGCGAGCAAAAGACAATGCTTCCGCGACGTCGGTGAGGGGGATCATACTCTAACTGGACTGTGATTTAAAAGGACCAGAATACCAATTTCTTTTTCAATTCACAGTATAATCTCTGGTATGTCAGCGTTCAGTCCTAGAGTAAATTAATTACGAGAACTGGCTCACTTTTCTTTTTTAAAAACGTTGCCCCACACTAGGATTTCTCCTGTGTCGTGGGTGCGTTTACAGACATGAATTCCACATACAACACACCCAGACCCGGAACAACTACCTGCAGATCATACAAATATTTGTTCCGTGCGGGAATCGAACCCACGACCCGGAGCGCAGCAGCCGACTGTATCAGCCACTGCACCAACCGTGCCGTCACTGGTGTTAAGCTTTTCTAATAAACTCGTGTTTCTCCAGCTGGTCTTCGAGAACCAGAAGTCCTGGAAGCTCTCTGCAAGCTGGACGTCTCACAAGCCCCCCCTGAGCAGTGGGAGCGGCTGCTGTTGGCGACGCACGAGATACTCAAGTACGGCGACTGCAGAAAGCCTGTGGAGTACTTCAAGTTAGTATACTAATAAATGTCCATTAGATGTATAATCACTTAACAATTAATATTACGTTAATCTAACAATGACTGTGCAATCGCGACATTTTTTTAATTTTTTTTTATTGGTGTCCAGTGGAAGTTCTTCATGAACTTCCTCCGCCCCGGGGAAGGACGAACTCGGTATGCCGGACTCCTACCGGCTAAAACCACTGGAGCGGTCATCTTCGGCACCTAAGGGAGGCTCCAGGTCCTCGTATGATCACACTAGAGCCGCCCACTGGTGCCACGCCTATAGGCACATCTCGTAGAGGATGACTGTAAAGCGATCACCCCCAGGGGGGGTTGTAAAGGATCCCCCAAAGCGTCCCACGGCAGCGCGTGACCACATGCGTGCCACCGTCTTCTCTTGGGTCGCTCGGTGTGGGCACGCAGATTCCCCAATCTACGCACCCGCGAACCCAGAGGTCCCCCACCTTATAGCAACGGCAGGGGGCTTCAGGCGTAACGATCGCGACCTAATCGACGCACTACCAAGCACGCGCGTTACTCGTCTGGTGCTTATTTTGAGACTGTCGGCTCGCGCGGCCGCTCAAGCGGGTCTGGCGACGACAAGGCTGCGGGCACGGAGGGTCGCGGGGGCGGAGCTGGCTGGGATAGAGCTTCCTTTATTACTACGCGCGATAACATGAACTTCCTTCGGCGTAAGGTGGTATGCTGGACTCCTACCGGCTAAAACCACTGGAGCGGTCATCTTCGGCACGTAAGGGAGGCTCCAGGTCCTCGTAAGATCACACTAGAGCCGCCCATTGGTGTCACGCCTTTAGGCACATCATAGAGGGGATGACTGTAAAGCGGTCGCCCCCATTAGCGGAGGGAAGGCGACTGTAAAAAGGTCCCTCCCCCCCCCCCCCCCCCCCCCCAGGCACTTCTCGGGGAGGATATGGCTTATATGTCATGTCCCACGTGCCTGACACATGCACAGCACAAGATGTAGCAGAATACTGGGCCGATATAGTGCGATAACGTTTTGTCTAAAGTTATATTATCTCTTTCCTATTTACTGCATTCTTTCTTTCCGTTTGCTGTCGACAGAAAGTAGCTATATTATGTATATAAAATATTTTAGTTTAATTTTGAGTGATTTTAATATTTTCTAGTTTACATAAATCCATTGAATCGAAATAGCACATATAAACTGAAGCGGCAATGGGCGGGGCACATAGCTCGTAGAACTGAACTGATGGCCGTTGAGGCAAAAAGGTTCTCGAGAGGAGACCGCGCACAGGGAATCGCAGCGTGGGACCACGACAACGAGCTGGATAGATGAGCTGCTGAAGGGCGCTGGGAGGCGTTGGATGAGAGTGGCATGTAAGCTTTGTTCAGCAGTGGACGTCCTGTGGCTGAAATGATGATGATGATGCACAATGATATATAAATATGAATTATAAAATAAAACACAATATCTTTATTATAATCCGTGTGGTGTCCGGATTAAGAATATAGCACCACCCCATCTCTTCCCTTGGATGTCGTAAAAGGCGACTAAGGGAATCTAAACCAGAGAGATGGGCAGCAGCGTCCCCGCCTGCCAAGCCAAATACCCCCCAAAATGATGACACAGTTTTGAAAATCCATGGGGGAGGCCCTTGTTTAGCAGTAGATGCATAAATGGCCGACATGATATCTTTATGTTCTACCCTATATACTCGCATGGTGTCCCACGACACCTCGGAGTACTTTTTAGATCTTCTACTGTGAACATTTAACATTTGCACATATATTTAGGAACCAATAATAGTAAATCGAGGTTCATAACGTCTTCGTGTGTTCCCAGGAACATAGTTCGCGTGGCGCTCGCAGCTCTGTCCATAGAGGAGCCCGCCGGGGACAAAGAGAACATGGACAACGCCAGCAATGCGCAGCAGACTTCCGGTGAGTCACTTTAACTTGGGAGTTAGCTTCGTACTGTGCTGGGCACAATTTGTTTCTACTATAATTTGTAAGTTCTTTCTATTGATAACATATGGAACAGAGACGTGGTCACCCACAATGGGCCTCATAAGAAAGCTCAAGGTCACTCAGCGAGCTATGGAGAGAGCTATGCTTGGTATTTCTCTACGAGATCGAATCAGAAACGAGGAGATCCGTAGAAGAACTAAAGTTGTCGACATAGCTGAAAGGATTAGTAAACTGAAGTGGCAATGGGTGGGGCACATTGCTCGTAGAACTGATGGCCGTTGGGGCACAAAGGTTCTCGATTGGAGACCCCGCGCCGGAACACGCAGCGTGGGACGGCGACAACGAGGTGGACAGACGACCTGGTGAAGGCATGTCTCGACGGGGCGACGTGCCATTCAGCCAGCCTCGTGACTTGTCGGCTCTTTCCGCGCCAGTACACATAATATCACACAAGCTATTTTTCAGCGTTACTTCAAATCAAGCGGTAGCGTTAACATATCGTCATGAACTCGTGGAACAGTTCATCATTGGTTAATTCGAACTCGTAACGCGTATTTCGTTTAACACCTAAGCTCAGAAATCGCTTGTGTGACGTGGCTCTAATATCAGCGCCTACCTCCCTAGACTGCCTGTAATTACTGTCATAGATATTCGTATGACAGCCAGCACCGACGGCTGAAAGTATTCCCGAGACTCGAGAGGGATTTCAGATAGGACGGTCACCCATACAAATCCTGAGCCGCAAGTCCAGCTTAACAAAGTCAAATATTTTTTATTTCAAATAAACCAATTACTGGCACTTATGAAACGTCAGAATTTAAGTTGCTCGGTTCCAATTAGTTGATCCTATGGAGAAGAACCGGCAAGAAACTCCATGGATACTCTTTTAAAATAATTGAGGTTACAATATTGAATTATAAAGTTACTACACAAATTTGATTGACAAAACATTGCAGATCGACCGTAGCAACAAACACGAAAAAATGCGTACAATTCAAAATGTCCATATTTCAATCATGTTATGTGCTTGACAGGTTGGGGCACAGCAAACGAACGCGCTGCTGCAGAAGCCGTCAAGGTCCTCATTTGGCTATGCCGACGGCCCGAAACCAGGCCCCAATGGCAGGACTATTTCGACCTTATCCTGCTGAAGCTGATCCACGCGTACGAGAGCCTCAACAAGGAGGTCATGCGAGCGGTGGAGGCTGGCATGCCGCACATAGCTAATGCGCTGCCGGCGCAACAGGTGAGGAGAAGTCGATTCACTCGGCATATGCGCAGACGTGAACAGTGTGTTAACGAACAATAGGTGTTGCTGCTAACAATAATATCCCCGCCCAAATTAGGCGTTCCTGCTAACAATAATATCCCCGCCCAAAATAGCCGTTCTTGCTAACAATAATATCCCCGCCCAAAATAGGCGTTCCTGCTAACAACAATATCCCCGCCAAAAATAGGCATTCCTGTTAACAACAATATCCCCGCTTAAAATAGGCGTTCCTGCTAACAATAATATCCCCGCCCAAAATAGGCGTTCCTGCTTACAATATTATCTCCGCCCAAAATAGGCGTTCCTGCTAACAATATTATCCCCGCCCAAAATAGGCATTCCTGTTAACAACAATATCCCCGCCAAAAATAGGCGTTCCTGCTAAAAATAATATCCCCGCCCAAAATAGGCGTCGCTGCTAATAAAAATATCCCACAAAAGTTCCATCATCATCTTCGTATCGGACAAAAGACGTCCACAGCTGACCTAAGCTCCCCGTAGGCGACTGGTTACATGCGCAGTGTGTTGTCATTTTGGGGGGAACTTGCCAGTACTCACCATGCTTGGTAGGTGGCGCAGTATGGCTACTGTTCTACAGTACGAACGCTGCTGCCCATCTCTCTGGTTTGGAGTCCTTTAGTCGCCTTTAACGACACCCACGAGAAGAGTGGTGTATATCTTAATACGGAGACCGCACAGAAAATAATAATAAGTTATTAAACAACAAAATATATCTGATGGCACGGTTTGACTTACTGGGATACATGTTACGGGTTCGATTCCCACACGGAACAAATATTTGTATGGTCTACAGATAGTTGTTTCGGGTCTGGATGTTTGTGCGTGTGAGATGTATGTCTGTAAACTGTACCCACGACATAGGACGTATCCTGCCTTCCATAGCCACCACATCACCTAAACGAGGTCCCCCCCCCCCACAGGTGCTCGCCCTCCTCAAGCCGGTGATCCGTACGCGCGGCTACCCCACGTCGCTGTGCGCGCTGAAGCTGGCCGCGGAGGTCGCCAAGGCGAGGCCGCACGAGCTCAGCGACGACATCGTGGAACACCTCATGGAGGGCGTCGGACAGGTACTCACAAGCCCGTAAACGCTGAAAATCAGCCTCCCATTGATCACTGCAAGGAGCGATCATAGGAGATACTGCCGTTACCACGGGCGCGATAGCAGTAAATAACGGTGGTTCGAAGAAGAAAATCTTAGCTTGGGGTACAGCAGAAGTGTAGCTTATAAAAAAATCTGAAAAGGTGGGCCCATACATTTAAAGTAAATAATGATATTAACGTTTTGATTACAATGGGAACTTCTTTTTTGACCTTATAATTTTTTAAAACATTAAAAAATTACCGTGTATGATTGTTTTGTACCAAACTTTTTACTAGCTGGGAACCGCGGTTTCACACGCCGTTTCATTTTAAAGGAATTGGATTATTTATAAATAATTTAGAGTATTTACGGCATAGACACTTGACATAGAGTATATATATTTGATTTGATGGGTTTTATTTTTTTGCAAGGAACCCTAATTATATTTTTTAAATAAAAGTAACCTAAGTTATTCCTTATAATATCAGCTATCTGCCAGTGATGATCCCGTAGAAATCAGTCCAGCCGTTTTGGAGTTTAACAAACAGACAAAAAAATTAAAAACCGTTTATTTTTTTTGTAGGTACCGTATATACTTTCATATGACGGCACGGTTGGTGCATTGGCTGATATAGTCGGCTGCTGCGCAACGGATCGTGGGTTCGATTCCCGCATTGAACAAATATTTGCACGATCTGCAGGCAGTTGTTCCGGGTCTGGGTGTATTGTGTGTGGAATTCATGTCTGTAAACGCACCCACGGCACAGGAGAAATCCTAGTGTGGGACAAAGGTTAAAAAAAACTTGAATTGTATTCATTTGTGGGTGTCGAACAATAACGGACAAAAAAGTTAAAAATCTAAGTCGATACTGTACCGGGTTCGCATCGCGATAGCAGCATAGCAGCTGCCGTCTCTAGACACAATCAGCGACTGAATCGCTGCAGAAAGCTACATGATATCATAACCCACGTGCTGTCCACCAGCTGGCCGACCACCAGAACAGCGCGGTCCGCAAAGCAGCCGTGTTCTGCATGGTGGCCTTCACCTTCGCGCTGGGAGAGGAGCGCATGCAGCCGCACCTCAAGCACCTGTCGGTGAGCAAGTACAGGCTGCTTCAGGTAAGCAATTGGCATTCGTTCATAGTTTCTTTCTTGAGTTCAACTGCAGACTGTTATTTCATCATTGCGGCCGAATGAAGTTCATTGCTGGACACAGGCCTCCCCCAAAGATCACCACAACGACCGACGCCGATGTGTTGTGTGCTCATTGGGGGGTTTTGCCATAATCGCCACGCTTGGCAGACGGGTTGGCGATCGCAGTTGAGTTGTCAATGTACTCGAAGGACGCTGCTGCCCATCCTCCGGCTAATCTTTAAGTCGCCGTTTACGATATCCGCGGAAGGATATAGAGTGGTTTTATATTCTTATTTCGGACACCACACACAATCTAAAAATTTTGTTAGACCAAACGTATTCGCTAGATAGATAAGCTTTGAACTCTTTACTTCTTTACTACTATTCAATTTTTTGTAGAAGTGCGACATCTGTGATGTCGAGTTTATATTAATAGCTTACGTGTTACTACATATACGTCACTGTGAATGCCGAAAGCGCCGTGCATGTTAACATGCACCGGTGTGTATGTTTAAAAGGTAGCTGCCCCAAGCTAGCTGGTATATGTCAGTAATTTGTTCTCTTCATGACGAGTTCGGTCTTTTTCGATTGTCAATACACACGGATGCATGTTAACATGCACTGTTATCGGACATTGGCAGTAACATACACACGGTCCCTGCAGGTGTACATCAGCAAGCAGCGCGAAGAGCGCGGCGCCGGGGGTGCTGTGGGGGGTGCGGGTGTGGGGGGCGCGGGGGGGAGCACGTAGCGGCGGCGCGGCCGCGCCCGCACGCGCACGCGCGCCACGCAGACGGGGGGGGACGTGTGACGCGCGCCACGTGACGGACACTCACCTGCTGCTTAGTTATCGACACCACGCGGATGTTTGTTACAGGATACACTGGCGGAATTTTCCCATATATTACACGGTGTATAGACTGCGCGGGAGTGACTCGCTTTCACGCTTTCTATCTTTCAGTACAAACTTTACACGAACGGACATAGATTAGGAGTTTAAGTTGTCTCAAGTTGACGAGCTGTTTGTGGATCTATACGGTAGCATGTACAACATGAGTCTAGAACCCTAATGTTCTTGGAAATGTTGCAGCCTAATTCCTGCGCTTGCGCATGCTTTACACACTTAAAGGTGCCCAGTTTTAATTGTACTTTAACAACTAATAAGAGCATAATGCTCAGTCTGTAGCAATGCAAAAATGACTGCGTAATAACAAAATGTACATTGCCACTGGCCCAGTTGTTTCTTTTTTAATTTATATCAAATTTCGCTGTTCACTCCATACTTCTAGAGTATAATTTTAATTGTCATGTGTCAAGGCGCGTATCAATTTCGACTTCATCAAATAAGCATATTTATGACAATTGTTATTTAAAGATATCTATTAATCTATAGATAAATCCTTTGCCCAGCAGAGGTACTACAATATGCCCAGTTCATTTGTGAAACACAACTTAAGATGCACATTATTTGCCGAGCAAAATAGATACGCATCTTTACATTAACTATAATTTGACTACAAGTCATAAACATTTAAATTGTGTACGTTTATAAACCAGTGGGCAAGACATTTGCGAGAGAAGCGCGAAAGACGAGTGTGGCAAGTCGAATTGTATTTCACGTGTGAGAGGGGCGAGAATAGTTTGTACTCAGTTACCAGTTTGGTAAGGTTCAAGTGATTTTTGAAAAGCATATCTCAGTGTTTTCTCTTCCTACGGCTGTCTAGTTTAGCTTTGGGCAAAGTGAAATTCATCAGTGGGTTCAAACTAAGTTTGAGTCATCACCAGTCTAGTCTTTTCTCATCTATAATGCATCAGTGATCACCAGCGGTGCAATTCTCTAAGCTCAAACATCCATACATCTTTGAATACAGAATTGAAACAACGGTGACAACCCAATTTGGTCCTCATGGCTCACCGTCTGCAACGTGTCCTTGAATAGCTTCAATCATGTCTTAGCGAATACCAAATTGGTTTTTCCCCATCATTTTAATTCTGTTTTGAAGGATGTATGGATGTTTGATCTTAACGAATTACACCCCTGATTGCTGAATATGTGGTTACAGTTGCCGTTGATGGTTTTCCGTGCCTGTCACATAAATATAACTATTTTGGGATCTCATTTTCAGTGTAGCCAACAATGATTAAGTGATAACACCTAAAAGTAATGTGTTTGGTATGACAGAGAGAGAAGGCAATAGCTCCATGACTATGGTGTCATCATCATCATCATCATCATCATATCGGCCACACAACGTCCACTACTGAACAAAGGCCTCCCACATAGATTTCCACAACTGTGTCGGGTTAGTGAGGGCAGTATGGCTACTGTTCCACAGAAAGGATGCTGCTGCCCATCCCTCTGGTTGAGTCCCTGAGTCGACTTTTACGACATCCACAGGAGGAGATGGACTGGTGCTATATTCTTAGTCCGGACACCACACGGACTATGGTGTGCGACTGTCGATCTAAGGGTCGGGAGGGCAAACCCCACAAATTGCACTGTCAACGTCAACCCATTTCTAAAGGAAGGCCAACGAGACGCGATACCAAAGCCAGTGCAAGGTCGTTTCATAATGCAGGGTTTCGTAATCTGTTTGAAAATTATATCATTTGATTAAGTAGGTAGTTCTTTTAAAATATCTGGCTAATAAAGTTTCATTATTAGTAATGTCTTAAGTTTTCGCAATTATTACTCCTTATCATAAAACACTTTTAAACTCATCTTGCGACCACGTACCCTGCAAAGTGTTCGAAACGTCAGGCAAAACAAAATTCTATAATATACGCGATATAATCCGTTTGAAAGTGTTTTATTATAGTTTCATTATTATTTAAAAAAAAGCTAACTAATAAAAAAACTATTTTTGTATGGGTGTATAGACTATTGATAATGTTAATTAAACAACAACAATAAATGACAGTACTTCCAACAGATAACGGCAAATAACTTAAAGCAAACGGTACACAAAAACAGTATCTATTACTAGCGCTTTCAGACACTGAAGGAACCGCGAACTTAGTAGCCGCCCGAATGTTGCTGAGGATGACGACTTGTGACTGGAGTTAACCTTCGATCATTATTACCATGAGCACGCGGCTTTCATCATTTCGGCCGAATGGAGTCCACTGCTGGACACAGGCCTCCCCCAAAGATCACCACAACCACCGATATGGGTGTGTTGTGTGCTCATTGGGGGTCTTGCCATAATCGCCACGCTTGGCAGGCGGGTTGGCGATCGCAGTTGAGTTGTTAATGTACTCGAAGGACGCTGCTGCCCATCCTCCGGTTTATCCCTTAGTCGACTTACGACACCCACGGAATGAAATGGGGTGGTGGCATTCTGAGCCGGCACCACACGGCACGCGGCTTTATGTCAAATGTCAAAGATCGAATGAGATAAACAATACATTGTCTGTTTCGTATTCGTGTTTTAGGTGAATGACATTTCGTATCTTCTCGTTGGTACAAGCATACTTAGTTCACAAGAATACTCATGTGGGTGACATTACTAGTAACTGTGGGCTATAAAACCCTCAACGAGAGTAATCGTTAAACGCTCGCGAATATAGCCATCACTTCATAATCAGATTTAATTCTTCACAACTATACACAATGTGCTCACATAGCTTGTGTGTTTATTGTATATGTATTATCTTTTTAGCAATAATTTGATGTATAAAAACTGTCAAGCAACAGCTCTGGCAACCCTGTTAGAAGCGTCATATCAATCACTGTTGTCGGTTCGTCAACAATTGCAATGTGCAAATAAAGAAACGGCTTCAATTCACATTATGTTCTATTTTTACAAGCAATTTGCGGATTGAACGACCTTTGAAATGAAACACCGTAATCAATTCTTTGATCTACCTAAAGGTAATGGGATTTGTATGTTGAATCACCAGAATGCTGTACAAAAGACTTGCCCTCATCCTCCCCGGTAGCTTCAGCGGAAAATGGCACAGATCAAGTATCATTGTTCGCGGCATTAGGGCGGCCCAAGTGCCACCCCAGACGCACCTTAACCCACTGTGACGGCTATAGCTTCCTTAACAAAGGTACGGAAAATAGGCTGCCGGGAACTGTGAAACTTTTTTCCTATACACAGTACGGAAAAGAGGCTGCCGGGGACAAGTAAACTTTTTTCCTATGTGCCTCGATACCGGGGCAAGTGCAGTGGGAGGATGGGTATAGACCATTTTCTGTAGCTTCGCAAGTTATCAAATCTCGCCCCCAAATATTGTAATATAGTCGACCGTATTATATAAGATGTGCTAATGTGGGTGCGAACCATTTGTGTGTGCGTGGAGAATATTCGGTGTAGTTTGTAGATTGAGGTGGGCGAATGTTACTAAATACAATCGAATTATTCGATAGATTTGTTTAATAATTAAAATCGAATAACAATCGATGTTATTACAAGCTTTTAATTAAGTTGCCTTGTTAGTATGGGTCAAATCCTGCAATAGAATTTTAAAACAGCTATCCCCAACCGATTGAGCTGAAATTTTGCATACACCTTTAGTTTGGATAACAATGGGTAGCTAATTGACGTCTTCCTAAATCCAATATGGCGGACTCCCAAAGATGGCGGACCAGTTATTTTATATGCACCTCCATGATATGGGTATCAAATGAAGTGCTTTGTTGAGAAGAATACAAAAAAGAGCAAATTTACAAAAAGCTTTTTTAATTTAATGAAAAATTATTGGTATCCCTGATTGGTAGTAGAATTCGAAATATAAAATAGCCAAAATACCATGATGACGGACTTTTAATACTATTCAGACGAATAAATCGACAATCTAATACACAATCTGTCAATTTATTTGATTGTATTTTAATAACCATCGCCCACTGCTGTCCTGATGTTGATTTATGAATGGTTAAGGTAAAATTGTCATACTTTCCACAAACTGAAAAGTCGTATCATAATCGTAGTATATATCTAAATGTTTGACTCGTTTTGTGTTTTGATTAACTTTTTTCATATAAATACTGTATCTCTAATACTGTACTCCGCATCCCGGTTGAGGATAAATTAAATATGCATTTTGTGTATGCGTGGTGATTTTGCCACAGTCACCAATGTTGCCACAAATGGCTATTCATGCTAGACGATGTAAAGTTTTTATTCAGATTGTTAATTGAGAAATTTAACAAATATTTACAAGCTGGAATCATTCCTACAATTCATTCCCGATTGGAAACTTTTCCCATATCACGGAATTTATTCCCATTGCTTTTCCCATGCGTTGGAAACTTTCCATACAAGTTATAATCATGTTTCGCAAATCGTAAATGGTATTTTGGGTATATTGGTTTCAACAATACATGTGAAAAACCATTATAAATCATGAATATTACAATAAAATATGTAGCATTTCTGTTAAACTCAGTTCCCAATTATGGATTGGTTTTCCCAGCTCGCGTCCATATTTGGCCTTTCAGATTGGGTACAAATTGGGACCTCTATAATATGAGAACATTTGAAAATAAAATAAGCAAAATATTAGCAAATATTTTTTTCCCAATCAAGTGACAAAATAGTGTAACAGTCTGCCTTAACGTAGGAATTATAAGAAATAATATTAATATGTGAAACAACTGTCTCGAACCACAGCGAACTCATCCAGAAATAAATTATATAAAGCTTTGTTTGTGGGTACTAAATAATTCTAATTTTATGTATGTGAAATATTTCTGGAATCACATTAAATTTTTTATATATATTTAGTGTTCAAGAATTAATTAAGATTTGAGACCATAAGGTATATGCTATTTTTTTGTAAAGTTTTGCCATGGCCATGAGATGCAAACGTGCCTATAGAATTCCTAATATTACACCCAATACACCGGAACTGTTTTCCTGTTTGGGTCCGAAATTGGGACTTCTATAGAGCACTAAGGGTGATCGCGCTGTCAAATGAGACGAGCGAACGACTTACGACTATTAATCGCAGCGATTTGTCGGTAATAAATAAATGATTTGTTGAGAATTGCGGCGATATGTTCTATCGTGCACATAAGTGCTAAGAATCTTGCGGGATTGTCGATTCATAGTGAGATGTTTTGTGACATTTGTAAAGAAAACTGTATTTTAGCTGCAGTAAAGACATTATTTGAGACTGTGAAGGATGTATAAAGGATTGTGAAAGCACACGGCTTGTTCGAAAAATGTTGTAGTAAATGAATGTTGATTTGTTCGGCGTTTGCCGCAATACTGTATTGAAGTGTGGCATTTAACTGCAGTTCGGTTTACGATTGTTAGTACTGTTTTAACTTCCAAAGTTACTAATTCTCTTTTTTTTTTTATATAGTTTAAATACGCGTAGTCATTAGGCGATAATTGTGGAGCATGTGTTGCGACATTGGCGTCGGTAAAGTAGTTTTTATTAAGGCTATTTTTTTAGCGTTTTGCGTTCTTTTCGCTGCCGTCGTGTGTCTAATGTGCACAGCAAATTCTGACTGCTACTCGCGTCTTCATGCGACAACCGAGCTTCAGGCATGCTATGGCAATTTTATGGATCTATATCAATCGGTTCTATCGAGCTGAAACAATCACTTAAATTGCAAGGCAGTATTGCTAGAGAGCCGAGGCTTGTATGTACTTTTTACATTCATTTTTTGTTTAGTATTTTTATTTTTGATTCGTGGTTGTAGTTAAATTACTCCAACATTTGTCGCCTAATAAATACTCGGCTTTAATACGTAATAATAACTCACAAACTATTTTATATAAAACCATTTCGTCACGTTTATATTTCAGTTTTTCATAACGCTTGTAATATTTTAAGCGGTGATTTTTGAGGTTTGTCGTTGCAAAAGTGGCTTAATTCTCCGATTAACAATTCGATATGTAATAATTTTAATGAGGATACCTAAGATTCATTAAGCGATTGATGATTGCAAAATGCTAAGAGCATTTTTTTTTTGTAAAATATTAATAAATATGTTACCGAAATTGTAAAAATGACAGATTGTGGGTTGAGCCATTCTTGCTGTTACATCTTCGTTTGTTTTGTAACACTATTTATCATTTTGTATACTTTTTGATGTAATATATGTTATGTATTGTATAGAGCGTTGGCTTTAGAACTAGTTGGTGATTCCTCAACGTTCCAAACGACGCCCGACGTCAGTGTTTTAAAATTATGTACTGAATCTCATTTGTATGAAACGCTTTAAATCTAGAAAGTCCTTGGTAATGTCCTATTGTCCAATGGCTATTTATTTTGTTTTGTGACACTTGCACATTTTGAAGTGTGTGAACTAATTTGTGACTTCAAGTGTAACTTTACAAGCACTGACCGCCTTTTTGGAGATATTAGTTCTATTTGGTTCCACAGACTCGATAATTATTGTAAATTAAAATTTAGACCTACTTACTACAAAACTATCACACAGTACCTGTAAAGCTAACATCTAGAAAAACTCAAACGTAAAGATTGTTTAAATTAACGTGTCAAATTAAAATGCTGTATAGTTACCCGATGATTCTGGCTTCAAACCAATAATATTCTTACATACGAGATTCTTTGTTTTTTTTTACATTGGATCAAAACATTCAACTATCAGCCTGGTGGTTTAATAATTTTCGATGTCAAATATTCAAAGTTATACAAGCGAAGAAATTTTTTAAACCACCTATTATGCACGTAGTTTTAGCTTATTCTTTTTTACAGTTGAATATTCAATTTGGTTCATGCGCTGAACTTCTCAATAGGGCATCATCAATTACCTGTACTTGCACTGCTATGCACTATAAATTTTAAAACACTGAAGTTTCATTGTTGCTGGTTACATAGTACATATTGTATCGTTGCTTCAAATGTTATAACACCCAAGTATTTGAGTAATTCTTCCCTGCACCCTATCCAAACACCCCTCTTCTTCAAGTGCCGGTAATAGAAACCTGTATAAAAGAGGAAACAATTAATGAAACTACGTTGTGTTCAAAATATTATTACGTTTTTAAATACAGCTCAACGATTACAATTTATGAATAAATCTGTTGTCAGTAGGAGTTTAAAAAAACCTATGTTTATACAAACAATGCAGGTGTCACTGTAAGACGGCCGACACTGTAATTTCAGAATATGTAGTTGCAATTGATTAATATGTATTTTTTTATACTTGGGAATTATGATTTTTTCTACCTAATGGGAATAGAAAACATTCCTAAAGCACTGGAATATCATTCCTTGATTTGAACATTTGTGTTATTGTTATTTTTTGAGAAAATATTGTTTAATGCAACGATACATGGACCGGTTAGCTTTGGAGTGACTTAACTGTATAGCATACTTAAACTAACGATTTTTGAGAATGAAATAGTTAAACTATAATATAAGATATTATTTGATATTGAAGAATTGATTTCTGAAAAATCCGTTTTATTATTAGTTCTATAAAAGTCACAACGTTGGTTAAGTCACTTTAGTGCTGACGGCTTCATAATATGTGGTATGTAGTAATTAATTATGTATAAGAAGTGCATTTAAAATATAAAATATATTAACGCTTGTGAGTGCGAGTGACGCTGTGTCAAATACCCGTAATTACTTACTGTATTTAAATTTATAATTAATAATTATTGATTATTAATGTACGATAGTTATGAATAAAATGATTTTTAAGCCTTTATGATGTGGTTTCATTTATTGTATGTCTGCTTTCCGTGTGGTGTCCGGATTAAGAATATAGCACCACTCCATCTCCTCCCGTGGATGTCGTAAAAGGCGACTAAGGGAATCTAAACCAGAGGGATGGGCAGCAGCGACCCTTCTGTGAAACGATAGCCATACTGCGCTCACCAACCCGCCTGCAAGCGTGGTGAGTGCTGGCAAATACCCCCCAAAATGATGACACAGTTGTGAAAATCTATGGGGGAGGCCTTTGTTCAGCAGTGGACGTATAAATATAAATGGCCGATATGATGATGTCTGCTTGCTGGCCAGACCATCTCCTAGCCTGTACCAAGTATGCCCCACTTGTTTGAGTACATCATCAAACGTAAACAAACTACTGCTATGGAGAGAGTTATGCTTGGTTTTCTCTACGAGGTCGAATCAGAAACGACATAGCTAACAGGATTAGAAAGCTGCATTGGACGGGGCACATTACTCGCAAACTGGGTTGCAATCATCATCATTTCGGCCGAATGAAGTCCACTGCTGGACACAGGCCTCCCCCAAAGATCACCACAACGACCGATATGGCTGTGTTGTGGGCTCATTGAGGGGTATTGCCATAAAAGCCACGCTTGGCAGACGGGTTGGCGATCGCAGTGGAGTTGTTAATATACTCGAAGGACGCTGTTGCCCATCCTCCGGCTAATCCCTTAGTCGTCTTTTACGACACCCACGGGAGGAGATGGGGTGGTGGTATTCTGAGCCGGCATCACGCGTCTTTCCAAATAATTCCTTCAATTTATCATAAATTGTAGATCAAGTTAATTTCGCATCCGGGTTTGCAGAACAATCAATCACATTATGTTAGGCAAAATTTACAAAAAAAAAAAACCAGCAAAACTAGGTTCCATTTGAAACCACCTAAGTGGAACAAACGGATTCTCTAAACGTCTCAATTACTCGTTTACTTTTAGCTCAGTGAACGCAGAAAAAGCCGCATATTTGTTTTGAACATCTGTACAGCGCACCGAGTTCCAATCCGAGGAGTCGAACCTTTGCATAGAAGCTAATCGGCGGGCAGATTACCTAAGTCGCAGACGCTTTGCAACAGGCGTAAATTGCTCCAACGCCGTTGTCAAACGTCAATTTGATATTTGCTGATAGCGACTAAACAGGCGAAGATCTCTGAGGCGCCTCTGTAGGATAATCAATGAACTAAAAACGTTCATTCTGTTTAGTTCCACTGGTGGCTACTGGCGCTAGTAACTATGCATCTTCCACAATAGCGACAGCCGAGCGATGCCTTAATAATACCAATTTTTTTGACGCTTTGCCACCGGTGGATCCTTGGCTGCGCGATAGCTGCTATCGCGTCTGCTGTTGCTGTTTTTAGCTAATCAGCCCGCCGGCCAGGATTTGCTTAAGGCACGGACGGTTTCTTGATAGAAACATCTAGATTAGCAATATCTATTTCAGAACCTGACGGGCGTAAAAACGGATCATCTAATGCATTATTAAATTTTCCAGGTGCGGACCCGGTAGAAGAACAGGGGTGCAATTCCTTAAGCTGGAACATCCATACACCCTTAAATACAGAATTGAAATAACGATGTAAAACCAATTTCGGTATTCGCTAAGACATGACTGAAGTTATTCAAGGACACATTGCAGAAGGTAAGCCATGAGGACCAGTCTTAGCGAATACTAAATCGAGTTATCACCATTATGTCAATTTGGTATTCAAGGATGTATGAATGTTTGAGCTTAGAGAATTGCACCCAAGGAAGCGCTCGAATGTACAGCAGCGTAATTTGCACAAAAGATGTTATTAACATGACTCACCAGCTGTCGAGATAATTACTCCAACCTTCGGTCCATTTCTCGCAAGGAACCGTGTGAACGCCTGCGTCTTTTGGTCAGTGGCTCCTCATCTTCGCTCGAACTCGAACTTGACCTTGATGATCTTGACTCACTCGATGACGAGGGTGCGTCTTCATTTTGTTGTGACCGTGTGGAATCACAATCACTCATCACTTCCGCGAGATTATTAACCGAAGGTGCGGAAATTTTATCACGAATAATCATGTGACAGTAAAAAAAAATTACTTGCTACTTTAATCTCGAAAGTTAAATAATATGAAAACTTTTGCAAAAGAGGGTAAGTTTCTAAGAAAATCAAACCAAGACACAGATCAAGCGCGTTTGAAAATCCACGCAACAATGACACAAGATATGGCGGCTTGCTTTGTGCTGTTTGCTTTGTTTTGTGTTTGTGTAGTTCCAGGTTTGGCCAATGGGGGCCCTGAAATCCGGAGGATGTGATCACGTGACGGTAAAGTGACATCTAGCGACAAGTCGAGGGAAATGACGATGTACTTCTCATAAATGGACTTCGAACGTCGAACGAAACTCATAATATTTATTTCTAATCACAGAAGGTTTTTAATTACAACAAAACGTTTTCCCTTGTTCCTATACAGAGGTGAGATTATTAAATTATCTGTTTAAAAAAATACCACTAGGGCCACGCGTTAGGCCATTACATAATGAAATGAACAAAAATATTAATAAAATACATACTAACCCTGTTTCCAACATGTACGACTGATTGGACAAAAAATGAGAATCTTTATCCTAATTCACAAATACACCACTCGGCTTCCTCCATACAAGGTATTGAACCCGTGAAGAGGCAAATAATAAAACACCATAACGATTCACAGTATTTATTACAACTTACATAATACAACACAACAATCAGTCGGCAAATGAAGACATTAGAAATAGCAGAAGCGTGTCATCGCAAACTTAAGGAACCGATACTGACAAAATAAGTTTCTGTAAAAACAGATCCAGGTTTTGCTGGCTCGATTTCTTTCTTTATAACTCACAGCAGGTTAAGGTGCGACCGGGGCGGCCCTCGGGTCACACCAATACTGCGAACGTGTTTATACACAAAAGAATTTCAACAACCAAAATCCTAGTAACAATTTTTGGCAGAACGAGTGGAAACAAACCGTGCCTGAATCACGATTACTATATGATAGTATGTGGGGGCTGCCAGTACGTGATTCTTAGAAGTCGTTGCTTTAAATATATTGTAGTTTGTTCGCACTAGTTCTACTGGGCTTCAGTGTGACATTTCTGAGCGTGTTTTGGGACCGTAAACCGCTCTCAACTTCAGAGAAGGAACTTTCCTTGGCATGTTCACTGGCATGTTGGTGATTCAGATAATTAGATCTAAATTTCCACGCGATATTTTCCTCCATTTAAAATAGTATATAGATACTACATATCAAGGGCGTCGCCAAGGGGGGCACGTGGGAGCAGGGTCAATTATTGTCCGATTTATTATTCATCATTTCAGCCTAAAAACGTCCACTGCTGGACAGAAGCCAAACCCGTCTGCCAAGCGTGGCCATTATGGCAAAAGCCCCCCAAAGATTGCCACAACGACCGGTATGGGTTTGTGTTGTGTGCTCATTGGGGGTCTTTTACCATAATCGCCACGCTTGGCAGACAGGTTGGCGATCGCAGTTAAGTTATAAATGTCCTCAAAGGATGCTACTGCCCATCTTCCGGCTAATTCCATAGTCGCCTTTTACGACACCCACGGGATGAGATGGGGTAGTAAGTATTATCCGGCACCACACGTCCGATTAATAATTGATATTAATATTAAAGTTTTAAACGATTTTAGACTCCAATAATAAAGTAGACGAAATATTCATGATTTAAACTCAAGTACTCGTGTACTCTACAATTACAACTTGCTTTTATTTAACCTACAATTGTCTATCATCTTGCCCCCCTTACATTGGTTGGCGACGGTCTTGGAGTCACATTGGTACAGAGTTTGAACCGGTGACCAAATTAAGGTTCCTCTTCTTCATCCAATATTAATCTCGAGGATGAGAGCAGTTTAAAGACAAATCATATTTTTACGTTACTTCAAGTACGCATAGCTGACCTTAAAACTATTTTTGGTAGAAATAGTGCAAATGGATTCACAGCTTAAAGCTTATTTTATATTAGATTCATACCTCCGTATGAGATTCGGTTACAATATACTATCGTGAAAACATAAATTCGACAACTCGTTTCGCTATATTATTTTGTAGAGATATACTTACGATGAATACATAAAAGTAACTATGTCAGCTTGTTATGGAAAACAGTCGTATTCAGTTGCTTCAGATAATTGTTTGCATACATCAGAAATAAACGTATTGAAAATAATACGTACCCGGAAATTATGTATAATATATATTGTATTATTAAAATAAACAGTATTGCCACAGCTTTCAAAAAGTATGTTTTCTTATACATACATACATCAGGGCACTTTTAGCTTTTAAATATTAAATGCCGATTGTTTTCGGGATCCAACACCGGTTTACAGGAATAATACGGGCCCATTCTCAAAGAGATCTTATACAATTTTAGCATGTAGGTAATTATCTTTCCTTGATTGATAACATTATGTGTTTTATGAATAGGGTTGCCAAATCACCAAAACAAAATATATGGGTAAAACTAAAAACAAACGGGATTTTGCTTTGTTTTTCTGGGGAAAACATATGAATTACTTTTTTCTTTTTAAATCGACTTTGATAAAAGAATACTTATTCAACAATACAATTTTGAGATCAATTAAACTCGTACCTGATGAATTCCTTCAATGAACTTGATTTTTATGCTGCCCCGAGTATTACGTGTGTAACAGCTTAAAAAACCTTTCGGCGCATGAAAAACCTTAAAATGTTTTACTTTTTATTTGTGCTTGAAACTACTTTTTTCTAATGTATGATATTTTAGGAGAATCCAGATGAATCCCCACCATCTGGCAACTCTATGTACGAATGACACCGAGGATAACACACCAATAGTTTTCATAAAAAAAAATAAGATTAAAGCTAATATAGTTAACTTTTTTTAAACTAAATGCAGTAGGCACCGTTTAAAAAACATATTACACACTTACATATCAAAAAAGGAATAAAATTCTGTCTTACTTTTATTTTAACACTTCACACGCACGCACGCCTAAAATCTACACACAGACAAATACATTTTCTTATATACATGTACAAACGATGTATTATTGTGCTCAATTAAACTAATGGCACTTGAGACTTGTAAGTCTATTGAAGCATAGCATATACTTATTTCATGACTCAACATTTAGTCTGTAACCTTCCACTGCTAAAAAGGACACACGCATTGTCATTATCATGTTTACGAATTTGGATCTTAAGCATTAGGTTGCGATAAAAAATTTGCATGTATCAAAGAGGTTTTTTCCAATCTAATACACTCTTCGACCAATATAAAATGAAACGACGGGTCTTGTCCGTACAACTTACTATGCCTTTTTAAAACGTTGCCCCACACTAGGATTTCTCCTGTGTCGTGGGTGCGTTTACAGACATGAATTCCACACACAATACCCCCAGACCTGGAACAACTACCTGCAGATCGTACAAATATTTGTTCCTTGCGGGAATCGAACCGTCGACCCGCGGGCTGATTAGCTAAAAACAGCAACAGCAGACGCGATAGCAGCTATCGCGCAGCCAAGGATCCGCACGATAGGCATCACCCGCCAGCCGCTACACGTGGAGGATGCATAGGTACTAGCGCCAGTAGCGATAAAGTAGCCACCAGTGGAACTAAAAAAATGAACGTTTTTAGTTCATTGATTGTCCGACAGAGGCGCTTCAGAGACCTTCACCTGTTTAATCGCTATCGGCAAATAGGTAATACCAAATTGACGTTTGACAGCGACGTTGGAGCAATTTACGCCTGTTGCAAAACGTCTGCGACTTAGGTAATCAGCCCTCCGGTGCGCAGCAGCCGACTGTATCAGCCACTGCACCAACCGTGCCGTCATTTCATTCGTTATCTGTGCTAGAGGCCTCGCGACAGTACGAAAGTTACAGGCCGGTATTAAGTTTAGAGCTATAATAGCTGTTGAGTCATATCTGGTCACACTGCAAGCAGTCATGATGAGATTGCAAAAGCTTTCCAATTTAAATTACAAGCAAATATGAATTATTTTTTATACGGTGTTTCAGAGGAACTGCCACCCGCGCACGCTCAGGTACTCAGTTTTCCCAAGAGACTACATCATGAAGCTCTTCAAAAAGCGTGTAAAATGAGTTATACAGCGTCGGCCAGGTCAGGTATACTATCAGCCTCAATGTGATTTCAACTTATAGTGCTAAATAATTCATTAATATATTATAAATACGTTTACAATAATTAAATAAATAGTACGCACATAGGGAGGCCCATGATCAGCAGTGGATATACGTGCTGATGTGCTTGTATGTAAACGAAAAAACAATGCTAAAAATTGAGCAAGGAAAAGACCTTCAAGAAAAATTAATACACTAAATAAAAACTTACATAAGAACGTAATAACAGAAGAATAATAATAAATAGTATAAGTACATCTATTACATTAGACAAGAATTACTTTAGGGGAATACAAATAAATTGATAATAATAAGGGGAAAAAGGCATAAAGGTTCTGGAATAGAGACCGTGCACCGGAAACCGCAGCGTGGGGACCTCCAACGAGGTGGACAGACGACCTGGTGAAGGTCGCTGGGAGTCGTTGGATGAGAGCGGCATGTGACCGCTCGTTGTGGAAATCTAAGGGGGAGGCCTTTGTTCAGCAGTGGACATCCTGTGGCTGATATGATGAATAAGGGGAACCTCAAAGGTGAGATTTCTTTCGGAATTATAAAACTAATATCATAACGCAAGTTTTATATACAAGGTCTCAAACGATGATCAGACGAATTGAAAGAGATACTGTTATTTCAACTTTGAACCACCCCATTTAGCTCATTCACCTGAATTTCCTAGAAACGCAAAGCGAGCTGTGATCGCCAAAACTGTGAGCGGGCTAAAAGTATCTGTGCGAGAGAGATGTAAATAAACTTTCGTTCGCGTGCTAGGCGACTCGTCGAGGGGCACACAATCAAAACGCATTGTTTCTCATTCCCTCGCCTCGGGAGTCGCAGCCATTGTGACTCGTATTGAGCAGTATCTCAAACGAGGTACACCTCGCGAGCACCTCACGAGGCAGAACAAGGCACTCATCCTCGTTTATATTAGACGACTTACCCATCACTACGTAACGTAATCGCAAAACAACAAAGAATTCCAATTGACTGTTCCAAGTGACAAGGTCGAACCGCCAAAAACCCAAAATACAACAGATATGATACAGATGAGTAAGAATACAGCACTATTACCTCCTGTACTGTAGTAAAAGGCGACTAAGGGACTCTAAGCCAGAAGGATAAGCGTTTAGAAGTGAATATGGTACTTGTTGAACATCAGATCTTGGACAAAAATACTGGCTGAGTGGCATTATGCACTCGTCAAAGTAATTTGATCAAATGTAGCAAAACATATCGACGTAAAGGATTATCATGTTGTAAAAACATGACAGGAGGACCCCTAAAGAAGGTTGACAGGGGTCATTCAAATCATTTTGGGGGGTAATGTAATTTGCAGAATAAAACCTCACCTAGACACTCGAGTTCGTGAGTTCCCGTTTTACTTAAGATATTTTACTTTAGCCATGTAAGCTGAGACCGCAGTGCTGTATATAAAAAAACTACATATTAAATATTACTTAAAACTATAATTTTATTTGAAAATATATGTTTTCATCAAGGTACCTAGATAGAAGTGGCGATAAAGTACAAAAATAATTTTAGAATTTAATACTTCCGTGACAAAAAAAAATACTTTTATGGCATTATTAATCTTTTCGAGACGAACAGAATTCTTTAGTGGTCTGGTCGTTCACATTACAAAACATGATGTTTTGTGACCTCCTAGGGGTCCGGTCCATTACTTATGACCCCTGAATCTCTTAAGTTAGGAGCTTGTCAACGCGATAAAAGGTGAGCGTATTGTCGTTATAGAACCACATCTATTATGCTTAAGACTTCAACTATAGTTCGGACGACTATCGGTCGACTATAGACGGAACCATTAAACAGAAATTAGAATAGTTGTATTATTAGAACACAACTATTCTAATTTCTGTTTAATGGTTCCGTCATATTGCTGATCAAAAGGAAATTAGTTTCATTAACAAAACAAAAATATTGACCAATAATCTTTCTCGTAAACAACCAAACATATACTATACTGAAGCGTATATTTCGCGATGGACGTACTAACTAACTAACTACTAATATGAAAGAAGAGTATTGTTCATCTCGAAAAATATAAAAGGTATGCCGCTCAATTTAAATCTTTTCATAATTCCTAACATATAAATAATTTTGAAGGTACAACGTAGATTTTGATTTCAAATAGGAACACAGATATTTTTATTTGTGCATAACCTGAAATGTTTATACCTAAATACACAGGTACATAACCTTAACTATGTAAAGCTATTCAAGAGATTATAGACACATACAAATATTCGTTTAGAACAGCTTAATGACTTAGTTGAAAGAAAACGAGTGTAGTTTCAATACAAATAAAAATAAAGCAAAATACTGGCGCGTTAGAGCTATTTGACCCCCAATAATTAATGACCCCCTAAAGATCAATATTATAATTCTTCTAAATAACCAGTCTTTATAATTTCAAATTAGACAATCATTAATATCTCTTACTGTTAGTAAGTCTTCATTATTTTTAATCAATTAATCGTAAGTCCGTTTGTCATACTTTTTAATTAATGTTTATATTTTATTATGGGGGTTATATAGCTCTGAGTAACTAAATAACAAGGAACTTCACAAATAAAATTCAGTTTATAATAATATTTATAACATGCTAAGCCTTCATTGTAAACCACTCTCAACCTTGAGATCAATCTAGAGTATACTCTTGAGATGCTAAATTGAATAATAATGTACTTATAATAAAACACTTTTAAACGGATTCTATCGCGTATATTTTAGATTTCTGTTTTTCCTGGCGTTTCGAACACTCTGCAGGGTTCGTGGTCGCAGGATGACTAAGGTGACAGGCGTCGATACAGATAAAAAAAAAAAATATGTACCGTACAATTATAATCAAAAATGATTTCGATGCACGCAGTAATCACTCGCAGTGTCTTGATGTTTTTAGTGTGGTATTTTTAGTTTGGTTTCAACCTCAAGTCCTCGCGAAAGAGAACCGATATGTACCAAGAATGTTTCGTGAGGCTATTGAAATTAAAAAACATCCTAATTTTAATAGAGAAGATGGCTGGCAGGTACCACCAGTTTGGAATCCTGTTATGAAAATAATAAAGTTCCAAACTAAACACCACACTAAAAAACATCAAGACACTGCGAGTGATTACTGCGTGCATCGAAATAATTTTTGATTATAATGGTACGGTAGATAAAATAAAATAACTTTTTAAAATCTGTAACGACGCCTGTCACCTTAGTCATCCTGCGACCACGAATGCTGCAAAGTGTTCGAAACGTCAGGAAAAACAAAAATCTAAAATATACGCGATAGAATCCGTTTCAAAGTGTTTTATTATAATGTGTAATACTCGCGAAAACCTAAGACATTAATAATGTATTTGTTTGAGCATATTTTACTTTCGAATTTGTGATGTCCGAATTTTGATTGTACCAGAATATTTAGATCTGATCATTATATAACCAATATAGAAACATAATTTTTCAGAAAAATTATTATCTGACTTTCAATAGGTATTTTTCTTTTGACAACAATAATTTTGTCAGAACTTTTGAAAAAGTTCGTAGAATCCGTTCCAAATGCTCTTAGGATATGACGCTTTGGAAATGCGTTCCGCGGCTGTGATGATCTGCGGTAGTGTCAGAAAAATGGTCGGGTAAATTTTACCTGTAAATTAATTTTTTTGATAATTGAAGGTGGTGGGTTAATTTAATATAATTGCGGAAATTTAAATCATTGGTACACTGACCTCAGAGAAAAATGGCAAATTGTGTTTTATAGAGAAAAAAAATGGGAAAGAGTAAAAGTTTTAGTTTTTACCAAAACCATATTGGGGAAAAAAAATCGGATGTATGTACAAAATGTAACTAATAGTAGTCTAAGGTGATATTTACAAGGGATTGGTGTTGAGGCTGGTTCGTGAGGCCTGAGATTCTTCATGAATATTATTTGCGAAAATCTTGACTAAGCTAACTTAAAACATACTGGCTATTATAGCTTGACCAATACCGTTGTACCGCGCCTTAGGTATGCGAGCAGCGAGGCAGGGAGGGGGGCGAGCAGCCGCTCCGTTTTATAATTTTGTCCCTTTCCTTCCCACTCCCCACCTCCCCCCGCATACCTAAGGCGTGGTACAGCGGTATTGGTCAGGCTACAAGACAATGCGTTTCGCCTCTTCTCCATACATAACTCAAGTCACGTTTAGGAACATAATTTTTTGAATTTAGCTTACTGTTTATAAATTATCATCGTTGCAATAGGCAAAACCTACTAACATTTTCAAAAGTAATTTAAAATATCCCCGTAGTGTCTATATAACCATTTTATCTATTTATGTTGCATCAAATCATCATTTGTACCGGTGGTAGGTCCCTTATTGCAAGTGTACAGCTAGGAAGGTACGCACGGCTACACATCAAGCTATACAAAACCAGTATAAGCTGATCTCGCATTGTATAGACTTTTGGTATGATGAGAGATCAGGGTAAACTGGTTTTGTATAGATTGATGTGTAGCCGTATGTACCACCGTAGTGCCAGATTATCCCGCCAAGCTACTGCTCGCAGGGCACTGTAGCTACAAAAGTTCCTGGGCATAGCAGACTAAATAACTAATGTGTCGAGGTGACGAGCGCAGTGTGGTGCCAGACAGGACTCGCAGGAGCAGGACTAGTCCTGCTTAGCAGTACAATTGTTATGGACAGGCGTGACACATATCAGCAGGCGAATGGTTAAAATAAAAACTCAATATATGCATGCTACATCCAATAATTCGTAATGGCGAATAATTAGCATTAATTTAAAAAGGTTTTTTTTTTCGATTAATGGCAATATTATTTTGAACTAGCTGTTTCCCGCGGTTTCATCCGCACTTTTATTTTTAACTAGCTGAGACCCGCGGTTTTACCCGCTGTTTAATATAAAAGAAATCGGATATTTGATTATTTAAGCGTATACCTAGGTAGGTATATAGGATTTTATTCTTTTTATTTTTCTTATATAAAAGTAGCCTATGTTATTCCTTATAACATCAGCTATCTGCCAGTGAAAGTCCCGTCCAAATCTGTCCACCCGTTTCGGAGATTAGCCGGAACAAACAGACAGACTGACAGACAAAAAATAAAAAGTTATAAGTTCCATATATACTTTCATATGCATTTTGTATAAAGCTGTTGTTTTGACATTACAAACAGACACTTGGCATCACTAAAGAGAGAGTGAAGGAATAGAAAGAAGTCGATTATTATTTGGGAATGTGAAAATTAATTATTGCAGCACTTAATAATTGTTTTAATTAATCATTACTAATTTTGTATTAGTATCATGATATGATTTAGAGATTCATCATAGTTTGGGTACAAATAAAAAAAATATTAACATTAAATATTATTATTATATTTAAAAAAAAAAAATTCAGTAAAGACTTTTTATGCTGACTGTAGCGAACGTCGATAAAGTATATTGAATAAATTGACATGGCAAATGTCAGAAAATGTAATTGCTATTACCGATGAGTAATTATTGGAACCTGTAGTTTTGTTCGACATGTCTGACCCTAGGGTGGGGGAGTAGTGATCAATCCCTAATACCAATCGGCACGTGGGAGAGACCATCGTGCTGACACACAGAATACATCTCACTAATATTTAAATGTGAAATGTTTGTCTCTCAATCTTCAAGACAAATTCGGCAAACAGGCAGATTATGTCATGGGACATAGAATAAGTTTGATTGCGTTATCAAATCCCCTGGGTATAAAACATCACTAGAATGGTACCGAAAGTGCTAAAGTTGTGCTACGATATTTCGTTGTTAAATCGCTTATTATTATTTTATACAATGATTATAACAAAAAATACTATATTTTACTAATCCTATAATATGTACACGAACATGGCAACATTTTATCTAGCTAAGCAATGTCGATATTGCCTGGCTATCATATAGTGGGATGTTGAACATAATTAACGAATTTTAGGATGAAAATTGCGTAGCAGTAAATATAAAACTGTTAATTAATACAGATTATTACATTGGTGCAGCTTACCAAAAATTACCGATATATCGATAGATGTACATACCAATTTATTGATATCGATAAATACATTGATTTATCGATTTGGAAAATCGTCTTTCTTTTATAATACAGTATTGAACTTGCCGTGTGGTGCCGGCTCAGAATGCCACCACCCCATCTCCTCCCATGGGTGTCGTAAAAGTCGACTAAGGGATTAGCCGGAGGATGGGCAGCAGCGTCCTTCGAGTACATTAACAACTCAACTGCGATCGCCAACCCGTCTGCCAAGCGTGGCGATTATGGCAAAACCCCCCAATGAGCCAACACATCCATATCGGTTGTTGTGGACATCTTTGGGGGAGGCCTGTGTCCAGCAGTGGACTTCATTCGGCCGAAATGAATGAATGAACTGAATGAATGATCTCAAGAGATTATTTTTAAATCGATTGATCAATATATCTATCGATAAAAACATTAATTAATACAAAAAAATATCTTGACTATACGTCAAGTGTTGTTATATCCTAAATAACTTTAACATCGATGCTAAAAAGCTATGGCATACAATATTCACTGATTATTTCTAATTATAAATAATTTTAACCATCAATAAGAAGTTACAACAACAGTTACACCTGTATTTCCTGGTTCCCTGGAAGGGTAGGCAGAGGCGTACAGTTTCGCACCAAGTAATAGAGCAAACCTATTGCCAAAGATTGGGCGTCTAATAAAATTTGTCGGACCTGAGTATAATTGCCTTCTGGCTACCTCACGTTTGGTAAACAAGACCATTAGAACATACTTTCTTTGATCTGGTCAGTGGCCAACCTTATGCCAGTTGTCCAAGCCGTCCAAAGGCCTCCGACTTGGCTTAACGACTGCCGTCTGATGACAACAAGCGGGGCCTACGGTTTTACGTGCCCTCCGAATTTTAAGACAGTTCAGACTATCCATAGGCAACTATACCAAGCGTTGCTTAACCTCATGGAAGTTATGGCCCATAATATGGAATGTATTTGGAACTTCGAATTGTCACATTAGATAGTTGAACAGTCACGGGAAGACAACGAGATGGACTGACAACCTGGTGAAGGAAGCTTAGAGTCGTTGGGTGCGAATGGGGGTGGACTTCGTTGGTCATCGGTGATGATGATGACGGTGGTGATGGTGATGGTGATGATGATGACTAAACATTTATTTTTATTCCTTGCGCTAGTCACTAATTGGTTAATGGTTAAAATAATTTATAATTGAGATAATCAATTGATTTCTAGACTACAATAATACATATCTTCCTAAAATAGAGGCTTGACGCTAAACGCTATATGTAATTATAATTATTATAATGTCTGAATGTATTGCTCTGTTATCTATCACAGTGGTCGTGAATGAAATAAAGCTGCGTACACGCCCGCGACTAATCGGTGCGATTAACTGCAAGTTTTATACAGAAGATTAAACTGTGAGAATTCATAAAAATGGTCGTGCAGTTGAAAGACAAATGTAAATTCACCTTCTAATGCGTTTTTATTTTCTAGTAATGAGAATGTAAGGTAAATTGGATTTTTAAAGCTTATCGTAAGTTTGTACGTCAATTTGATTAGTGTACATATTTTTTTTATTATTATTATTATTCGTCAGCCTGAACACAACTTTATTTCCAAAATAATTATTTATATTTTCAAATATATTTTTTATGTAAATTGAACAATAAATCGGTGTATTTCGGAATGGTAGATTATACGAGTATAGGTAGTTCATGATATGGAATGTTCCAATATTTTTTCTAGTAAATAATCATTTTTCATTCGAATTAATTTTTACAAAAAATATAATGAGTATATTTTATATTATATTATTATTTTGTACAATCAGCAGTCAATCTTATTATACCAAAATGCTGCAATAATTTGAGAAACAAAATTAATTTACTATGAATTTTATTTATTTTTATTAATTAATAATTATGACAATTTGTGCATAATGGCAACTAAAAGACCATACATGGTATAAAAAGACCGAAGACTGATATAATACATGACACACATTATTTCCTTATGAGATTCTCAAATACGGAATAGACAGCGATTCTTAAAATTCAAGAACCACTCTCCCTCCATCTTCTATCTCCTACCGTCTCCTACTTTATCGTCGAGTCGCATCGAACTGTTTCACGATCTCCGGTATAGCGTTGGGCTCGACCGGAACCTTCTCCATCAGTTCCGACAGACTCCGCACGTATGACAGTTTCCGGAAGAATTTTGAACTGAAAAAAAATTTGTTGCTTGTACGATATTTCACTGCTGGCTGGCTGGCAGGTCTATTATCGCAAGAGTCCAGCTAGGTAAGTACCACTGCAGTGCCAGATCATCTTCTGCCAAGCGTTTAGACATTACTGTGTTCCGGTTAGAAGGTCACTATACCTTCTTTTTATTGGTGCCCTGTGGAAGGGCGAAGGGCGCAAGGGCAGATTTCTACCGGCTAAAACCACTGGAGTGGTCATCTTCGGCACCGAAGGGGGAAGTCATGTGCCAGGTCCTCGTAAGATCACCCCCACTGGTGCCACGCCTATAGGCACATTTCGGAGAGGGTGACTGTAAAGCGGTCGCCCCCCCCCGGGGGGATGAAGATGTGTTATAAAAACAATGCTTACCTCACAAATGGTTTGGTCAGTATAACGAAGGATTTCAGCCAAAATGTTGGATGCACCAAGTACAAGTGTTTCAAGCTTTTGCGTAGTCTGAAAGAAAATAAGACTTATAATCATCCATCCAGTCGTGTGGGTCGGCTACGAAAACTACCAACCCATCTCATCTCGTGGGTGTCGTAAAAGGCGACTATGGGATTAGCCGAAGAATGGGCAGCAGCGTCCTTCGAGTACAGTAACAACTTAGACGGTATGGTTGGTGCAGTGGCTGATACAGTCGGCTGCTGCGCTCCGGGTCGCGGATTCCCGCACGGAACAAATATTTGCATGATCTGAAGGTAGTTGTTCCGGGACTGGGTGTATTGTGTGTTGAATTTGCATTTGTAAACGCACCCACGACACAGGAGAAATCCTAGGGTGGTGCCCCACCCTTAAAAAAATACTGCGACCGCCAGCCCGCCTGCCAAGCGTGGCAATTATAGCAAAAAAACCCCCCAATGATCATACAACACACCTAGATCGTTGTGGAAATCTTTCGGGGAGTGTTGTGTCCAATAATGGACATTATTCGGCTGTATATATTCATCTCCAGCCATCAACTTAGGAGGCGAAGATAGGGGGTCTGAAATCCCGGAATTTTTCGACTTGGCTTAGCGACTGCCGTCTCATGACAAAAACCAGGACCTCCAAAGCACTGAGGCGCTCAGTTCAAATACCACTATACGGTCAGCCATCCATAGATTGACCGCGCCAACCATTGCCTAACTTCGCCGATTGAGACAGAAACTACAAGAATTATGGCATCCCATATCTCCAAGACAAAGAGCGTGGATCTCGGCCACGATTTTTCCACCGCTAGCTCGACAAGCCGGATGGAACCTTCGAAGGACTCCCCGCTGGCCAACACCAGATTGTTGGCTTATCATCTGGACTTGCTCACCTCCTATCTATAAGCTTGTAACACTCGTGCAGCCAGTGAAAGGTGGGCAGCCGTCTCCGGCCAGCGCTGCCGTGAAGGTACACCAGGACGTAGTCATCTGTCACCAGGCGCTCCAGGGTCCAGATGACGTAGCTGGGAAAGAAAGATCATTCTTATATCGAGCTGAGGTAGGGCCATTTCTGTACTCGTCATTTCATCATCATTAACAAGCCGGTAAGCGTAAAAAATCGCCAACTACGAGAACTATGCGGCCTTGACAGACACATTTAGACCTCAGATCTGTCTGATGATTTTAGGTACAACCTGGGGGGGCGACCTTTTACAGTCGCCTTCCCTCCGCTAGAGGGGGTGACCGCTTTACTGTCATCCCCTCTGTGATGTGCCCAAAGGCGTGGCACAAGTGTGATCTTACGAGGACCTGGAGCCCCCCTTCGGTGCCGAAGATGACCGCTCCAGTGGCTTTGGCCGGTAGGAGTCCGGCATACCCCTTCGCCCTTCCCCGGGGCGAAGGAAGCTCCATGTGGACTTTCCACTGGACATTAATAAAAAAAAGCTACAAGTACCTATAGTGGCCTACGCCTGGGCCCCATGTCGTCTTTATATGGCCTTGGCATATACAGACGACAGGGTGCTCAGGCATTTGGCGTATGAGCACTGTTACTGGGAAATCCCCCGGGAAGACAGCGGTGTGCATGAGGTCACGTACCGCTGTGTGCGCAGCACTGCGCATAGTGAGGCCTCGGGGGAATCTTTTACAATCCCCTCGAGAGATGCCTGTGGGGGTGGCCTCTTTACAGTCGCCTTCCCGGCTAGAGGGGATGACCGCCTTACAGTCATCCCCTCCTTGATGTGCCCAAAGGCGCAGCACCAATGGGTGGCTCTAGATGGAGATCTTTCGAGTTCTTAGAGCCTCCCTTCGATGCCGATGATGACCACTCCGGTGGTTTTAGCCGGTAGTCCGGCATACCCCTGCACCCCTTCCCTTCCTGAAGTACATGAGGTATTTCCACCGGGCTGATAAGCTAAAAACAGCAACAGCAGACGCGATAGCAGCTATCGCGCAGCCAAGGATCCGCCGGTGGCAAAGCGACAAAACAATTGGTATTACGTAAGGCATCGCCCGCTTGTCGCTATTGTGGAAGATGCAGTTACTAGCGCCAGTAGCCACCAGTGGAACTAAAAAGAATGAACGTTTTTAGTTCATTGATTGTCCGACAGAGGCGCGACAGAGATCTTCGCCTGTTCAGTCGCTATCGGCAAATAGGTAATACCAAATTGCCGTTTGACAGCGGCGTTGGAGCAATTTACGCCTGTCGCAAAGCGTCTGCGACTTCGGTAATCAAGCCCGCGGATCAATAAAAAAGGGACAGAAGACCATGAGCAATGCCCCACAATAAAAAAGATGTTACTCACAGGAACAAGTTGTCCATGCAGTACGTGTAGTCCGGTCGGGCGCAGTCGGGCAGGTGGCAGGCGCTGAACACGATGAGCGCCGCCCCACCCCCGTCGTACCCCCCGTGCGATATCACTCGCTTGTAGGGCTCTATGACCTGGGGATACCATGCGGTTACCTATCATCATCAGCACTTCAGTAAGACATCTACAGATTTTATTCGTTGTATTCATTAATCGTCAATCGTCGAATCCGATCCGGCTGGGCAGCTTTTGGGAAACTTCGCAACGTCTTTTCGTTAACAATACCGCAATGCCTCAGGACGCAAGTCTTTAACCAGTGTGTGTTACCAATGATGACATATGGAACAGAGACGTGGTCACTCACAATGGGCCTCATAAGAAAGGTCAAGGTCACTCAGCGAGCTATGGAGAGAGCTATGCTTGGTATTTCTCTACGAGATCGAATCAGAAATGAGGAGATCCGTAGAAAAACTAAAGTTGTCGACATAGCTGCAAGGATTAGTAAACTGAAGTGGCAATGGGCAGGGCACATTGCTCGTAGAACTGATGGCCGTTGGGGCACATAGGTTCTCGAATGGAGACCGCGCACCGGAAAACGCAGCGTGGGACGACCTCCAACGAGGTGGACAGACGACCTGGTGAGGGTCGCTGGGAGTCGTTGGAAGAGAGCGGTTACATGCCGCAATCTCAATCTCAATTTATAATCGCAATATTTGTTTATTATCTGACAAAGAGTCATAATTATCTGTTAGTTCGATAAGATTCTAACAGATGGCGGTATAAGGTAATTAGTTGACTGGATTGATTGGACCCGGTAGGTGTCACTGCGATCGGGTTTGCATGTACCTGCCGGTTGGGCAGCTAGTTATATATATATATACTAGCTGGGACCCGCGGTTTCACCCGCGTTTAATTTAAAAGAAATTTAGAGTACTTCGACATAGACACTTGACATAGAATATATATGTTGGATTTCAAGGGTTTTATTGTTTTCGCGCGGAACCCTAAATATATAAATTTATCTATTTTCTTATATAAAAGTAGCCTAAGTTATAGTTTATACCGTCAGCTACCTGCCAGTGAAGGTCCCGTCAAAATCGGTCCAGCCGTTTCGGAGATTACCCGAAACAAACAGACAGACAGACGGACAGACAGACAGACAAAAAATGTAAAAATTGTTTTTTTGTTATAGGTACCGTACATACTTTCATATGCATTTAGTAAAAAGCTGTTATTTTGACATTACAAACAGACACTTCAATTTTATTTATTTGTATATTGTATATATATATATATATATGACTTTACCTTCATATCACACGCAGCATGGCCTCCAGCCCGCGGGACGCTGACCCATCCACGCTCGTTGCTTAGCTCCTCGGCGGCTGAGTATTCCGGAATAGGATCACTGCATTCGGAGAGCGTGTTTGTGGACTTTGAACTGAGGAACATATTCAAAGTTAAAGTTTTTTATTTCAAATAAACCAAATATTGGCACTTATGAAACACCAGAATCTAAGTTGCACGGTTCCAAATAGTTGATCTCTTGGAGAAGAGCCGGAAAGAAAGTCCACGGATACTCTTTTAAATAATTGAGATTACAATGTTGATTGATACAAATTATGGTAAAACATATAACGAGCATTATGTAGGTTAATGCATAAAAAAAACACTACTGTAATATAATTATTATTTGTCATGGCAGCATTTGGCTGACCAGTCCCAACAGACGGCACCCATTCACGAGCACGACGCATGCATCAGCATCGCTTAGCTCAACCATATTGTAGGGAACCGAACGACGCGATACACGACGCCACCGCCAGCAAGACATTTTAGTGAGTATCAATATTAGTACTAAAAATAGCATTGATGGCTACACGATGCTCACACATTTACAATTTTGTATGAATATTATAATTTAATGTTACAAGAACAAAATTAACATAGACTAATAGATTGACTATCAATGTCATTATATTAAATATAAGAAAAAAATATGAAATGAACAAAAAATTTTATTAAAATGGCTACACTTGCATAAATTATGAACCCACACTGTCCGCATTAAGAATATAGCACCACTCCATCTCCTTCCGTGGAGGTCGTAAAAGGCGACTAAGGGACTCCAAACCAGAGGGATGGGCAGCAGCTTTCCTTCTATGGGATGGTAGCCATACTGCGCTCACCAACCAGCACGCCAAAGCGTGGTGAGTACTGACGAATGCCCCCTAAAATGATGACATAGTTGTGGAAATCTACAGGCGAGCCATTTGTTGGAGTTCATCATCTCAGCCGAATATAGTTCACTGCTGGACACAGGCCCCCCCCCAAAGATCACCACAATGACCGATATCGGTGTTGTGTGCTCATTGGGGAGTTTTGCCATAATCGCCACGTTTGGCAGACGGGTTGGTGATCGCAGTTGTCGCAGCTGCTGCTCGTCCTCCGGCGGGAGGGAGGAGATGGGGTAGTGGTATTCTGAGCCGGCACCACACGGCATGTTTTATTTAAAACAAAAGTAAATTATAATAAAAAAAATGCTTTAAAACATTTTTGAAATGTTATTAATATCTCAATATCTCATACTTACATTCTACTGCCCTCGTCATCGCTAAGCACGAGACGTTGATTGACAGGCAATTCTGGCTCCAACTCCTGAAGTTCGGGAGGTTCATCTTCTGACTCCATGGAGCAGGCGCTCACGCTGTCCAGGCTACATCTGTCTTCTTCCGGGGGCTGGACAAACCGATGTTTTATAGATTCATGGCAACATTACACTTCCTTCTGTGTGATACATTAATTATATCTAAGAAAAAATCCATATTTTATGTCTCATATTAATATGTCAATGTCAAAAACTGTTACATCATTTTATGGTATTAATTATAAAAGGAGGGGAATGTAACTTAAATAATTCGATAGGCAGTACCTTTCGAATTAAATGTGAGTATATTGCCCAGAATGGCGGTAAAATAAAGTTTCATATTTTTAATGTAGTCACTAAAAGATTTTGATCACGTTGATGGCTGTATGAGCTAAGATTCCTTTGCCTTCTCTGCACGGGAAAATATTATCTTCTATACAAATAAATAAAATTGAAGTGACTGTTTGTAATGTCAAAATAACAGCTTTTTACTAAATGCATATGAAAGTGCCGTGTGGTGCCGGCCCAGAATACCACCACCCCATTTCCTCACGTGGGTGTCGTAAAAGTCGACTAAGGGATAAGCCGGAGGATGGGCGGCAGCGTCCTTCGAGTACATTAACAACTCAACTGCGATCGCCAATCCACCTGCCAAGCGTGGCGATTATGGCAAAGCCCCCCAATCAACCCACAACACACCCATCAGTTGTTTTGGTGATCTTTGAGGGAGGCCTGTGTCCAGCAGTGGACATCCTTCGGCCGAAATGATGATGATGATGATGATGTAAAAAAAATCTTTTTTCATTGTCTATCTGTCTGTATGTCTGTCTGTTTGTTTGTGGTAATCCGGGTGCAGTGTCTGATACAGTCGGCTGCTGCGCTCCGGGTCGTGGGTTCGATTCCCGCACGGAACAAATATTTGTACGATCTGCAGGTAGTTGTTCCGGGTCTGGGTGTGTTGTGTGTGGAATTTGTGTCTGTAAACGCACCCACGACACAGGAGAAACCCTAGTGCGGGGCAACGTTTCAAAAAAAAGGAATGTAAATGATATTAAATACGAATATATGCATAATGACATATTATAGGTCCCAAATTATTATTATTTATAATCAAAATATAGATAGTTATCTGGATGTAAAGTAGTTGTGATGGCTTCGCATTGAAAAAAATCAAACACGAAGACATGCAATGTAATAGAACAGGTTCCGCTGGGAACGGTTTTTACGATCGACGCATTGTTTGTAAACCAGAGTCGTGCGAACAGCGAACAATCGCTGCGACATATAATGCTTCTTATACAACATTTTCACGTTTTTGTGTGTTGTTTGGCAGAACGGCTAGCTGTAAACTAGACTGGTTGTTACTGTGAACGCATGAGAATGGAGGGCTCAAAACATATCGTCCTGAAATGTGTTGTAGGTCTTATATTGGAGCCTGGGGGGCGACCTTTTTACAGTCACCTTCCCTCCGCTGGAGGGGGTGACCGCTGTACATTCATCTCCTCCGAGATGTGCTTAAGGCGTGGCGTCACTGGGTGGGCTCTAGTGTGATCTTACGAGGACCTGGAGCCTCTCTTCGGTGCCGAAGATGACCGCTCCAGTGGTTTTAGCCAGTAGGAGTACGGCATACCCCTTCGCCCTTCCCCGGAGTGAAGGAAGTTTATGCAGAATTTCCACTGGACATCAATAAAAAAAGGTCTTATATTGGAAGAGTCCGGCAAGGTAGATACTGTAACGATGGTGACAGCTGCTTTTTTTTTAAACGTTGCCTCACACTATGATTTCTCCTGTGTCGTGGGTGCGTTTACAGACATGAATTCCACATACAATACATCCAGACCCGGAACAACTACCTGCAGATCATACAAATATTTGATCCGTGCGGGAATCGAACCCACGACTCAGAGCGCAGCAGCCGACTGTATCAGCCACTGCACCAACCGTGCCGTCAAACCGTGGTGTCAAAGTCAAATATTTCTATTTAAAACTACCTGTGCCCCGCAGTTTCACCCGCCGTTTAATTAGTATGAAATCGTATTATTTATAAAGTACCTGGATGCACCGTGTGGTGCCGGCTCAGAATGCCACCACCCCATCTCCTCCCGTGGGTGTCGTAAAAGTCGACTAAGGGATTGTCCGGAGGATGGGCAGCAGCGTCCTTCGAGTACAATAACAACTCAACTGCGATCGCCAACCCGTCTGCCAAGCGTGGCGATTATGGCAAAACCCCCCAACGAACCCACAACACACCCATATCGGTCATTGCGGTAGTCTTTGGGGGAGGCCTGTGTCCAGCAGTGGACTTCATTCGGCCGAAATGATGACCTGGATGACCGAGCTTTGCTCGGTATTTTCGTGTTACTTAACAACGCCATCTGCTGTTGTGTCGTTAAAGCAATTAGTTGCTCACAAAAAACAGACAGGAAGAGTCATATTTTTCAGTTGAGACTACTCAAACGCCTATAAAATGACATTTTCTAAAAATGATTCCTAGCTAGATCGATTTATCGCCCCCGAAACCCCCTATATACAAAATTTTATGAAAATCGTTGGAGCCGATTCCGAGATTCTAATTACAAGAATTGCTCATTTAAAGAGATAAGATAAGATAATTGTTATATAATTAGTATATATACGAGTATATTGGATTTCATGGGTTAAATCTTTTTTGGGACACTATATTCTTTTTGGAAAATAAAATAAATTAAGTTACTCCTTATAACATCAGCTATCTGCCAGTGAAAGTCCCATCAAAATCGGTCAAGCCGTTTCGGAGATTAACCGGAACAAACAGACATACAAAAAAATTTGTTATTAATTCGGCCGAATGAAGTCCACTGCTGGACACAGGCCTCCCCCAAAGACCACCACTACGACCTATATGGGTGTGTTGTGGGGTCATTGGGAGGTTTTGTCATGATCACCACGCTTGGCAGACGGCTTGGCGATCGCAGTTGAGTTGTTAATGTACTCGAAGGACGCTGCTGCCCATCCTCCGGCTAATCCCTTAGTCGACTACGGTCGTTGTGGTGATCTACGGGGGAGGCTTGTGCCGTGGATTTCATTCGGCCGAAATGATGAGTCATCATCATCTGGTTTCATCACAGTAGCGACAATATAAGGTGAGGAATAAAAGGCGGTATGTTAATGATTTTACCTTACTCGACGTTAGCAATGCCTTTTATCACTTTCAAATTTTACATTTTGCTAACTGTACTTTGGTCTCTTATAATATCTCCAAGGCAATTTAACGGTTTCATATTTACCTACATGGCGGTGGGCATAGTATGCAAATTGAACAGAGATTTTCGTTTTATATTAATAACATCTGCTGGAATGCCCCAGGGTGGCATTTTGTCTCCGTTACTCTACATATTATTTTATATGTATACTGTAATTTGCGTAACAGTGAGGAGGAATCGGTTCCGTGTTATTCCCGGCAAAGATAAGACCACCCCTCTCAACCTATGGTTGGGTGTAAAGGCGACTAAGGGTTGATATCAAGAGAATGGGCAGCAGCATCCTCCCGTGTGCTAATAACAACGCTGCGATCACCAAACCGCCTGCCAAGCGAGGTGATTATGGCAATATCCAGTGACCACGCATTATAGTGATCATTGGTAGGTCCATGTTCAGCGGTGGACGTTGATGGGCTAATGTGGGTATGTGAGAAGATTTACTTACTTTTTGGACTTTATTTTTTTCTGTAATTTTGATTCGTTACTAATCTTATTTGCCGTGTGGTGACAGCTTGTCGTGTGGTGACGGCTTGCCGTGTGGTGCCGGCTCAGAATACCACCACCCCATCTCATCCTATGGGTGTCGTAAAAGTCGACTAAGGGATTACACGGAGGATGGGCAGCAGCGTCCTTCGAGTACATAAACAACTCAACTGCGATCGCCAACCCGCCTGCCAACCGTGGCAATTATGGCAAAACCCCCAATGAGCACACAACACACCGATATCGGTCGTTGTGGTGATCTTTGGGGGAGGCCTTGCCAGCAGCGGACTTCTTTCGCCCGAAATGATTGACTAATCTTATCATTTTCTGCAATATTTTGTTTCAATCAATTTCGAACTTATCAATAAAATCCATTAAAATAACTACTGCCTGATAAAATAATGTTCAACGAGCCTTGTAGAATAGGTGAATGACCAGCTTGAAGCTAGCATATTAGTTGTTTTTTTTTTCGCGTATGTCAATAAAGAAAATGGTCTCTTACCAATTGAATCTTCCTTCGTTGCGTTCCAGGGCTTCTATGTGGTGCTGAGGTGTGGCGAAGGGCTACACTACCAGTGTAAGGGTCTAGGAGAGCCTGGTACGCTGACCTGTCTTCTTGTGTCGATGCTGATATTACGTCTGGAGAGTCTAAGTCCTGCAGAATAAGGGTATGACGTAATTTAATACGAGTATTTAAGAGTTGCCCTTACTCGCGAAGTAACTGGTGCTATGTCTCTTGCTGCAAGAGGCCGGCTAGGCAGCTGCCACCCCAGTACAAAGGCGCTATGGTTCCACCAACAGCCGCGGAGCAGAGTAGCACCCAGTTCATGGATACGCGCTGGTGACGGGCAAATCAGGGCGGGCCAGTACGTGAAGTACCTGGGGCTCACCTTTGGCAGTCGTTGGGGCTTCGAGGAACTTTGCCCTTTGAGCACATCGTCCCCGATTCAAGAGGGTAGTGGGTGCATTACCATTCCATCTAGGTATCCTCGTTACCGAATAATCTTCTATCCTCCAGTATGGATAACAGTGCTTGGTTCCAGCTCCCCGATTCCACGTATGTGCAAATTGGCCAATGAGTGCAGTGGTGACACTGATATATTCCTAGAATCAGTTTCTCATTTTCGAAATAGTGTGTTGGTGTAAGTAACTTAGTGATTGTGATTCCACATCTAGTTTAGTTTGATATTGTTCAACAAGGAGCGATGTTGCTTATTTAATACTAGCTGGGACCCGCGGTTTCACCCGCGTTTAATTTAAAAGGCATTTAGAGTACATCGACATAGACACTTGACATAGAACATATACAGTGGATTTCAAGGGTTTTATATTTTTTGCGCGGAACCCTAATTATTTTTCTAAAATAAAAGTAGGCTAAGTTATTCCTTATAACATCAGCTATCCTTAAGTGAAAGTCCCGTCAAAATCGGTCCAGCCGTTTCGGAGATTACCCGGAACAAACAGACAGACAAAAAATTTAAAAATGTTTTTTTTGTTATATGTACCGTATATATTTTCATATGCATTTAGTAAAAAGCTGTTATTTTGACATTACAAACAGACACTTCAATTTTATTTATTTGTATAGATGTGGATGAAATTGATTAACTTGAGCTGTGTCTGCTGTTGTCCTATTGTTCTTACTCATAAATGTTATTGCATGTAGTGTTTGCTTATAATAGGTAACATTTAGCAAAATACTGTGCTTGTTTGCTTTAGTATAAGTATCAATGTTTTAACTGTAAGCGATTGTGCGTTGGTGAAATAATCTGCCTTCTTGGCGCCGATCGCAGTCTTCACCTGGACATTTCATCAAGAATAAGGTTACCAGTCCATTGGTGTTACTTCTCTTACTAGAAGAGTCCAGCTAGTCAGATACCACTGCAGTACCAGACAGCCAAGCAGTAGTGTCTAAACTTTACTCATGACAGTGTTTTAAGGGCACTGTCACCATCATCATCATTTCAGCCACAGGACGTCCACTGCTGAACAAAGGCCTCCTCCACAGATTTCCACAAACTCCGGTTACATGCCAAATGCTTCCAACGGCTCCCAGCGGCCTTCAACAGATCATCCGTCCATCTCGTTTGAGGTAGTCTGTTTTTGTTTTGTTTCTTTTTATTCTTCATGAACTTCCTTCGCCCCGGGGAAGGGCGAAGGGGTATCCTACCGGCTAAAACCACTGGAGCGGTCATCTTCGGCACCTAAGGGAGTTTCCAGGTCCTCGTATGATCACACTAGAGCCGCCCACTGGTACCACGCCTATTGGCACATCTCGGAGAGGGTGACTGCACAGCGGTCACCCCCCCGGGCGGATTGTAAAGGATCCCCCAAAGCGTTCCACGGCAGTGAGTGACCACATGCGTGCTACCGTCTTCTCTTGGGTCGCTTGGTGTGGGCACGCAGATTCCCCAATCTACGCACCCGCGAACCCAGAGCTTATAGCAACGGCAGGGGTTTCAGGCGTATAAGAATTAGGCGCCAGAGCGGTTATTACCCCGGCGCCGTCGGTTAGAGGTCGTGCCACGCTGCGTTTTCCGGTGCGATCAGTTCTACGAGCAATGTGCCCTGCCCATAGAATGATGATGAATGAAATGAGAATGGTTACTGTTCCATAGAAGGGACGCTGCTGCCCATTCCTCTGGTTTAGTCCCTTAGTCACCTTTTAAGATATCAACGGGAGGAGAGACGGAGTGGTGCTATATTCTTATCCCGGACACTACAGGGATAGCTTCAGCTTTTGTTGCTATTTAAAATTATTAGGGGTCATTACTTCTAAGTAAACTTAGTGTCCATTTAAAGTAAAAAATATCGTTGATCTGAATTCTGATTGTTGGGTTAAACTCGCGCCTTTACTGAATTATCTTTTGTAACTGATAATGTATTTAAATAAAAATATTTTGATGTATACCGTTGTGCGAACCTAGTTATAATTTTATAATTGACTTTTCTATGTGCACTAAACCAGTGCATGAGGCACTGTAGAGCTTAATTTTTTTATTTTGCTTCAGATTACTTTATCGTTAATCTTCAGACATTAACTGCCTCAAGGGAAGCCGAAGGTGATCGGAATATTTCCATATTCATCACCGCTACGTACTATTCTGTACCTAAACAGTTTCTAGCAAAAGGCAGTCAATCAGCTTCGCTTCAGCATTTAGAAGATAAAGGACTTACGTTGTGCAGTCCTATGCTACTGGACATTTCAATCGGCAGCTCAAAGTTCGGCATAGCTCGGAGATGTGAAGGAGACTCGCACCATTCAGCCACCTGGGGGGTAAACGTCCAGAATGGAATAGTATTGTAACATTTTTAATCGTCTTCATCATCATATCAGCCAAAGGACGTCCACTGCTGAACAAAGGCCTCCCTTTAGATTTCCACAACGAGCGGTGACATGCGGCCCTCATCCAACGACTCCCAGCGACCTTCACCAGGTCGTCTGTCCACCTCGTTGTCGTCGTCCCACGCTGCATTTTCCAGTGCACGGTCTTTACTCGAGAACCTTTTTGCCCCAACGGCCATCAGTTCTAACAGTGATACGACGCGAGGCCACGGCTCAATGCCACCATTGTGATAGCGACCAGGATACCGCACAGCACACGCTCGAGACATACGTAGTGCTCATGAGTAGTGTCGGCTATGCTGGCAGAGCACAAAAACTGAAATGCAGTGGTCTCTTTCTGTGAGAGCGTCACGCTCCAGGAGACCGCAGAGCGGAATCGGAAGAGGGCCAATCCTGCTCGATGAAGGAGACTACGCCGGGGTATGAACTGCCCTGGCGCCTAATTCCTATACGCCCGAAACCCTCTGCTGTCGATATAGACCACGGTCGGAGTAGAGAGGGTCAGCAAAAAGTTGCTTTCCGGCGACAGCCCAACTTATAGACGACAAAATGGATAAAACAATAAGTCAAAACTCACCGAATGAAACTCTTCATTAGCACTTATATCCACGGGCAGGGACTTCGGCGTACTCTGGATGTGTTTCTCTTCTATATACTTCAGGATGCCATCAGCCTTCTGTGGTGTCCCATCCCTTAACTTCGGCACAATCTTCCTCCTCTCTATCTTATCGACCCTGGCCACATCAGGCGGAACTGTCAAGTCTAAACCTGTTAAGTCCTGACTCTCAGCAGTAACATAATTCTCGGTAAAATACAAATTGTTCTTTGAAGTATTTCTTTGGGGGCTATAGAAGCCGTTGTTTTCACTCGGCCTTTCGTCTTCTATGCTTGAGAGACTCAGGTCTTTTTCATCATCAATTTTGTGAACTTTCTTAGGGATTAAGTCTGGGTAATTCTCGTCGGGACTCATTAATGGATGGTTTGTGGTTAATGTTAGTGTGGAATTGAATTTTGGAGGACTTATGCCGAGATTTTTTGGTCTTCTATCTTTTGGGGAGTCTATGTGTAGATTCGACATTTTGGTAATCAAACTGTCGTTCAATCGTTCTGGTTCGGAGAGACGAAGAATTTCAGGATTTTGGAGTCTCAGGACTGGTTCGGGATGGTCCCCCTCGAAGTCGGATGATAGGACCGAGTTCGGCGTACCCTGAGAGCGAAACGAATCGGATCCTGTGTCCATTTTTTCGTCGGAGGATGGTGATGTTAATTCGTCGTCATTTAGCCGAAGGGGTTTGAAGTTACTGGAACAATAATAAATGTTGATAATTATTTAATTATATGAGCCTGTAACTGTCCAACTACAGGACAAAGCCTTCTTCTTATGCAGAGAAGGAACGGGCAGCAATAATCATTACGCTTGCTGCGTGTTGGCGACTTCAGACCACGTGGATCGAGGTTTCATCACGGTATTTCCCTTTACCTATAGTCCACTATCAGACTATCCACTAACGGTATCGTGTAAAACGTTTGGTACATGCCAAGTTTTGAACCCAAATCCTTCTGCTACGAAAGCGACCCGCAAACCTTTGAGTTACAACGACTGTCAGTTTATATTTAATCTATTTATTTAGATTTGATACTTTATGTGCGAGTACCATGTAGATTGCTCATTTACTTAATAGACGTAGTAGTTGTCTGGAAGATTAGGTATTTCATGCTCACTCAAGTGTCCTGCTTACGGTGGCGTCGTGTATCGAGTCGCTGAGTTGCCCTACAATATGGTTGAGTTAAGAGACGCGATGCATGTGTCATGCTCGTGAACGGGTGCCGTCTGTTGGGACTGGTCAGCCGTTAACTACCACGGAAAATTCATTATTATAATATCATTGTGGTATGCTCCATCTTTACACATTGACATATTTTTCTCTGTATATGTTTTACAATAGTTTGTATCAATAAATATTGTAATCCCCAACTATTTTAAAAGAGTATCCATGGAGTTTCTTGCCGGCTCTTCTCCACGAGATCAACTATTTGGAATCGTGCAACTTAAATTCTGACGTTTCATAAGTGCCAATATTTGGTTTATTTGAAATAAAAATCTTTGACTTTGAAATATCGTAACATAAATTACAATGTTCACAATTTAAAAAGCATCGCGTCCAAAGACTCCCAGCGACCTTCACCAGGTCGTCTGTCCACCTCGTTGGAGGTCGTCCCACACTGCGTTTTCCTGTGCACGGTCTCCACTCGAGAATCTTTTTCCCCAACGGCCATCAGTTCTACGAGCAATGTGTCCCGCCATTGCCGCTTCAGTTTACTAATCCTTTCAGCTTTGCCGGCAACTTTAGTTATACGGATCTCCTCATTTCTGATTCGATCTCGTAGAGAAATACCAAGCATAGCTCTCTGAATGACACTGAGCTTTGTTACGAGACCCATAGCGAGTGACCATTTTTTTTATTCGGCCCCTGTGGAAATTCTTCATGAACTTCCTCCGCCCCGGGGAATAACGAAGGGGCATGCCGGACTCCTACCGGCTAAAACCACTGGGGCGGTCATCTTCGGCACCTAAAGGTCGTCGTATGATCACACTAGAGCCGCGCACTGGGGTCACGCCTATAGGCACATCTCGGAGATGGTGACTATAAAGCGGGATTGTAAAGGATCCCCCTAAGCGGCCCTGTGCGCTGTGCTGCACTGCGCACACGGATAGCATGTGATCGAGTGAGATCAATATAAAAAAAAGTTTATTTCTTTTTCGAAGTTACACACTCGGATTCTATATTCCGTGTGGTGTCCGGATTAAGAATATAGCACCACTCCATCTCCTCCCGTGGATGTTGTAAAAGGCGACTAAGGAACTCTAGAGGGATGGGCAGCAGCGTCCCTTTTGTGAAACGGTAGCCATACTGCGCTCACCAACCCGCCTGCCAAGCGGAGTATTGGCAAACACAAAATGATGACACAGTTGTGAAAATGTATGGGGGAGGCCTTTGTTCAGCAGTGGACGTATAAATGGCCGATATGAAAAATGAACGAATGAATTCAAACTCACAACGGTCCCGTTTTAAGCGATACTTAACTACAGTGCTATCACAACATGGCAGTCGACCATATATAGAGTGAAAGTGAATATTTTAAAACAATGGCACCTGTGTACCCGTGTTCTTTGCTCCCAATAATAACTTTCTACAGTTAACATTGAAAGCATGTAAAGCTGCTTATTCACTGGGAGACACATTTCGCGGTCGCAAGGGAAGTTATGCAATGTCGCCAGATTTCGTGCGACCAGTCTGACAACACAGATTTTATTGAAGCAAAAACCTCTCCCAAAGATCACCACAGCAACCGATATAGGTGTGTAGTGTGCTCAGTGGGGGGGGTCTTGCCATAATCGCTGGCAGACGGGTTGGCGATCGCAGTTGAGTTGTTGTGTGCTCGAAGGACGCTGCTGTCCATCCTCCGGTTAATCCCTTAGTCGACTTTTACGACACCCACGGGGTGAAATGGGGTGGTGGCATTCTGAGCAAAAACCTGTTAACGCCTTTTAACGTTGCCCCACACTAGGATTTCTCCTGTGTCGTGGGTGCGTTTACAGCCACAAATTTCACACACAATACACCCAGACCCGAAACAACTACCTGCAGATCATGCAAATATTTGTTCCGTGCGGGATAGGACCTCGCGACCCAGAGCGCAGCAGTCGACTGTATCAACCACTGCACTAACCGTGCCGCCAGTTTGAGATGGGGCTTTAACACAAAATGTGAAACGAGGAAACGCGAATGATCAAAAGCACCTCATTGGCTGGGCAGCGTTTGTTGCCAATGAGTGAGACCACAGAAATAAGAAGTAGTACGGGGGCGAAACCGCGCCACCGCGACTGGATCAATTTGGGCCATCCGGAACGAAATGGCCGTTTTATAACATCAGTTTGTCGCGGAGTGCCTCCCTCCGTGATCCTTCCCGATTAGCTCAACTAGGAGGCTGTCTCCACGGCAGCAAGTAACGGAGTTCAGTTAACGAGAACAATGAAACGTAGCATATATATAGCATGCCGGCTCAGAATACCACCACCCCATTTCCTCCCGTGGGTGTCGTAAAAGTCGACTAAGGGATTAGCCGGAGGATGGGCAGCAGCGTCCTTCGAGTACATTAACAACTCAACTGCGATCGCCAACCCGTCTGCCAAGCGTGGCGATTATGGCAAAACCTCCCAATGAGCCCACAACACACCCATATCGGTCGTTGTGGTGATCTTTGGGGGAGGCCTGTGTCCAGCAGTGGACTTCATTCGGCCGAGATGATGATGATATATGTTATATAGGTATATTGATATTCACAACTTCAACACTTCATCTTCATGGTGATGTTTATATATTTCAAATATAGCTTATTAACACAATATTTAAGCTAGGTTAAAAATAAGTAATTGGAATATTGCAGGAGACTATTTGTCTGAGCGACAGCTGTGTGTCGAACCACAAGCGTTCAGAATTGAATGTGTAATGATAATGATCAAAATATGAAGAGCGACTCTACGTCACATAAATTCGAATTTTGATTTGAATAAAGAATGATTCGTGAGGTGGACAGTGATGGAAATAAAAAGGTATGAAGTCATAAAAGAGGTTGATTGAAATGAAGATGAAGGATGACTTCGTCACAAGTTGAGATTCGATCGCGTAAGTGAAGCTTTGTTAAATTGTCGTGTTGTTCGGGGATAACGTGCGAAAACCGAAGCGAAAATAATAACTTCATCAAGGAAGCAATCATATACAATATGCAAGTGACGGAATTTTCTTGTATTTGTCTATAAAAAGAATAAATTAAAAATTATTGTTTTCTTGCTACATTTGGATTGATGGAGCAGCACGACATTATTATTTTTGTACAAAATACAATGCTTCTTATCTACCACTTTTAACTAGCAATCGGTGAATAACAAACGCAGTGAATAGAACAGCGAATGGTACTCCCAATAAACTTACGCGTTGCGTGGTACGGCTGTCGTGTGCGGTCTGTACGCTCGGCATGATTGGCTACCTACAAAGTCGTGGGTGTGTTTTAGTATGAGAAGCCAATTGTAATGTTGTGTTTATTCAGCTCATTGGATGAGACCTTGTAACTGTGTGCATTAGTGTGCTTTTATGAAGAAAGGTAGTGGGAAAGGGATTTCTAGGCTCGTATACATTTTTATCTACATGGCATATCTCCTTTCTTCCAATATCTTCGAGTTAGAACCACAAACCTATAAGGTATTCCGAAAATACACTACACAATCAGCCCATTGCTGGGCAGGGGTTTTTCTTACGATGAGAAAGGTTGGGCCTTAGTCAACCACGCTGGCCTAGGGCGGGTTGGTGGACTACACACACCAAAACTTAAGATGCCAATGCATTCCACAAAATGTATTGATAACTCCTTTACGGTTCAGGCCGCTCGTTTGTGGAATGCATTACCAGTTTTAATAAGACGAGCTCAGTCGATATCAGTGTTCAAAAGACTAATGAGGGAACATTACTTGTCACTGTAATTATTTTTGCTTAGAATTTACTAAGTATTACATCTGAAGTAACTGCTTTTCGATATTTTGACGAATAAATTAAAGAGTATTTGTATATGTGTATATATAAATGTTTATGTATTTATATATCTATATTGTGTATAATATTCAATTATTTATATATTTAGTATAGTATACGTAATTTAGTTATTTCATTATGTAGCTGAGTGCACCATTGACTGCCGCATATATTATCCAGTTAAGTATTTCTCCATCCTAAGGTCCAGGCATGGAAGAATCGCTGACCGCGATAAGGCCGCCCATTGTACTATAAAATACACTTCTAAGCGCTACTATTTTTATATCTTTTACCGATTGATGTCCAATAAATAAAAATAAATAAATATGTAGATTGTATGTATGCTTATCTTATTATTTATTATCTATACAAATAAATAAAATTGAAGTGTCTGTTTGTATTGTCAAAATAACAGCTTTTTACTAAATGCATATTCAAGTATATACGGTACATATAACAAAAAAACAATTTTTAAATTGTTTGTCTGTCTGTTTGTATGTCTGTTTGTTCCGGGTAATCTCCGAAACGGCTGGACCGATTTCGACGGGACTTTCACTGGCAGATAGCTGATGTTATAACTTTATAAGGAATAACTTAGGCTACTTTTATTTTTGAAAAGTAGTTAGGGTTCCGCGCAAAAAAAATAAAACCCTTAATATCCAATATAGGTATATATTCTATGTCAAGTGTCTATGTCGAAGTACTCCAAATTTGTTTTAAATTAAACGCGGGTGAAACCGCGGGTCCCAGCTAGTTGAAATATATATTTCTTGTACTTTTTTCGACGCATATCGTTTTGTAACCCAAAGGTTGACTGGTAGAGAATGCCCCATGGCATTTGAGTCCTGTGTCATTCAAGTCATTGTGCTTTAAAGAATCATCGTCATCATCATTTCAGCTGAAAGTGGGCGTCTTTCGATCCTCGCTCTGAACAAATATTCGTATGTAAGTCAGATGGCGCTGACATGTAAACAGTGTATATAATTGTGCTCGTGCTAAAAGTTAATACTTAAAATATCACATCTAATCTTTGGACTGTGAATTGTACATAAATGTGAAACTATATATATAAACTAAGTGTGACAGTGTTATTATCGATTAAGAGTGTCGTGTTACCATAAAAATACTTAATCTCAAAATACGCAAACAGTGACTTTAAACTCAGGAAATTTAGTGTGACATGTGATCTCTATGCATGTCTAGATTTCAATGCAATGGTACACAAAGGGATAAGAATTATTATAATCAATATTGAGTTTATATGATTATCTTCAAATTTCGACCTCCAAAAAAATCGTTTTTTATTCAAATGTTATCCTGCAATATAACACCATCTAGCACAAATCTCATAAACCAGTTAACCAACCGCTAATTTGTGTTGCCAAAATCTCATCAGTGTTAGCAGACGAAGAAATTACTAAACTGCAATAAATACTGACAAAAGTGACATCTATTATTTTGAGAAAGACATACATCGTCATAGCGCAATTGGATCGTTAATTTCACCAAATCTAATATGAACTGATTGGTCTCGTGGCGTACGTGTTTGCTGAGAATTAATTAATGTACAGTGCCGTAGTGCGTTCGATTCTGACACATTGAGTTTATTTTTGTGTTACTTTAATATTTGAATTATTTGAACACCAATAATTTACCATCATGAATTTCTTAGAAAATGTAGTAGAAAATATTACGTTTCGGCGCAATCGCACCAAATCAGAACCAATTAATGATAGCAGTGAATTTATCTCCCAAACATTGGATTGTACCGCAAACACCATGCCAGAAATGTCAGAAGTTGAGGATGAAAACCGAATAAACATTTACAAAAATGAGATAGATAGTCTTAAAGCTCAATTAAAAAGCGCACATCAAGAAATAGAATTATTGTCTTTAGAAAACAGTAACATAAAGCAAATGAATTCAGACTTATTGAAGAAAAATGAAATTTATAAAAAAATTGCTAATAGCCCAATTAAGCAGAAACCGCAAACACCGAAGAAGAATATAACTAGCCGTACGAAGACAATACAGACACAGACTTCACAGAATATAGGAGAACATTTCACACCTCAAGTTGATACGGGAGCTAGAAGCGTTCAAAACGTCATATCACCCAACGGTATTACCGAAAACAATCCATCGCCGCCCCTTGTAAAACATAAAATTTGTATTCTGAGTAGTGAAACGTCAAATAGAATATATTATAAAATGAGCGAAAGAATTCACATGGGTAATTATAATATCTGTCATTATCGTATGCCTAGATGTGGATTAAAACATATTTTAAACAATATTGATAAAAAAGTGCAAAACTTTACTTACTCGGATTACTGTATTATTCATATTGGCGAGGAGGACTTCAGGAAAACACACAATTATATAGAACTTGTCACGTATATTCGGGAAAAATTAGAATCATTAACTCACACTAATTTTATAGTGTGTCTACCAACTTTTAAATATATGGAGAACAATAATATTATGTTTAACTGCCGAATAGATACTTTCAATAATTTAATTTACATGGATGTGGAGACATTTAAATATGCGTACATATTGGACTCCAATTGCAATCTTCCATATACTTATGACACATATAATCAGAGGTATGGGAGTTTAAATAATAAAGGCTTATATATTGTTATATCAGATTTGCAAGATCTTATCCTAAACCTTAACACCATAAACACCACTCACTCAAAAGTTGATTGTTCCCAAAAAATCCAAACTGATTTACTAACTGATGTACGATCACAAAAAACATCTCAGTTTTTTCTATAGTAATTACCTTAATATTCTTCACCAAAACATAGCAGGACTTTTGAACAAATCGGATTTGTTGACAATTAAATTAGATGAGCTTGTTAATAAAGGAATCAATATAGATGTTATCTGCATTACTGAACATTTTATTGAGAGATGTTACGAAAATTTGCTACATATACCCAATTACTGCCTAGCTGCCTTCTTTTCGAGAAATGTTAAACGAGGTGGAACCTGTATTTTGGTTCGAGCGGGATTACATTATAGAGAATTAACAGATATAGCAAAACAGTCAGTAGCTGGTGCTTTAGAATGCTGTGGTATAGAGCTGATAGCTCATAATATAATCATTGTATGCGTATATAGAATACCTAAATATAATTATGACGTGTTGTATGAAAGGCTGGACAATATATTGCGGAAAATCTGTTCAACTATAAATAAAAATATTATATTAACTGGAGACTTCAATATCGATGTACTGAAAAGAAACAAAACTACACTAGAATTTGAATATTTTCTTTTGAAATATAATCTTAAACTAGCACTTCATGAACCAACTCGATTGAGTAGTAACTCTTGCATAGACAACTTTGCACACTCTTACCAAAAAGAATGTAAAGCGGAAATAATGGATCTAGTTCTTTCAGATCATACTTCTCAATTACTCAAAGTACCAATTAATAAAATCTGTACACTAAAGTTCTGGAAAACTAAAAAACAAGACATTTCAGCATATAATTTAGCTAAGTTCAAATACCACTTGGCATGTTTATCTTTTTTGCAAGTGTACAAATCTAAAGATGCAAATGAGTCTTATGAACATTTTATAGATGACTTTTTGCTATTATATCGATTATGCTTTCCAGAAAAAATTGTCACTATAAATACTAATAAAAAGGCTAAATGGTTATCTCGAGGAATTAAGTTATGTAGTCAAAAACAGAGACAACTACTTTGGGCATATAGACTTCATCGTAATTCAAAAAATAAACGTATTTTTAAGAAGTATTCTACACTTTATAGGAAAATAATAAAATTAACTCAGAAAGCCCAAAATAACCATTATACAAATACTTCACAAAATAAATCTAAAGCAGCCTGGCAATTAATAAATAAATGTAAATTTTGTTTGCCCCAAGAACCAATATTATCCATAACAAAAGATAATGTAACTTTTACACACCCCATGGATATAGCAAATGAATTTAATAAATATTTTATTGAGGTGGTTGAAAACAATATCCAAACAAATAGTACATCGACTAACAAACACATAAATAAAAATCTGACGTCTCAATCCTTATTTATGTTACCAGTTGCAGATGAAAACATAACTAAAATAATCAGCTGTCTCAAGAATACAAATACTGTCGGATATGATAGCATATCAACCAAAGTGATAAAATATGTTAAGGAAGTTATAGCGCCACCACTTTCACATGTGATCAATCTTTGTATTACTAACGGTATATTCCCAACTAGTTTAAAGAAAGTAATTATTAAGCCCCTTTTTAAAAGATATGACAGAACTGATGTTAAAAACTATCGCCCAATAGCAAATATTCCGGTGTTCTCAAAAATTTTTGAGAAAATAATTTATAATTCCGTATACGCTTATTTCGAAAAGTTTAAACTATTTTGTAATGAGCAAAAGGGATTCAGAAAAAATATTAATATTAATATGGCACTATTTGACCTGCTGTCTAGTGTCATGACATCTGTCGATAAGAGAAATCGTGTTTGTGCTATATATACAGATATGACGAAGGCGTTTGATTTTGTGGACCATAAAATTTTACTGCAAAAATTAGATGGTTATGGCATTAGAGGGAACATTCTTAATCTTCTCGAATCCTACCTAAGTGATAGATCACAATGTACGGAAATCTCTAGAATTTGTCCTATAAGTAAATTAGAAACCACATATACCTCTAAAATAAGGCATATAAAATATGGCGTGCCTCAAGGTAGCGTTCTGGGACCCCTGCTTTTTTTGATATATATAAATGACCTCCCAAAAATCACAGAACACAAAATGGTACTCTTTGCAGATGACAGCACGGCCATTATAGAATGCAATAACCCAAACAGTTATCAAAGTGACATCAATAATTCTATATTTCATATAATAAATTGGCTTAACGATAATAATCTTATAATTAATCTAAATAAAACCAAAATTATGCACTTTCACCAACGGCTTAAGAATCCACTTGTTGATGTTGCATATGATGACGTAAAAATAGAAGAAGCCAGTAATGCGAAGTTCTTGGGTATAACTATAGATAGTAAAATAACTTGGAAACCACATTTGGAGGAAATTTGCAAGCGATTAAGCAAATCAGCATATCTACTTTTTCAACTTTCAAAAACAGTAAATAATGATACACTATTAACAGCTTACCATGGTCTAGTTGCCTCGGTTTTGCGATATGGTGTTATTTTTTGGGGACAGTCAGCAAATAGGGAACTCGTATTCAGGATGCAAAAAAGATGTATTCGATCAATGTGTGGTTTAAAAACAACAGATAGTTGCATTCCATATTTTAAAAACTTAAAAATATTACCCTTACCAGCTTTGTATATCCTGGAAACTGCATTATTTGTTAAAATAAATCCACATTTATTTAAAAAACTTTATACAACAAAGAAAACACCTATACGTGCTCAATATATGAATAAATTATGCCTTGTGAAATGTAAAACTTCTTTAATGAAAAAAAGCTTCTTTGGTGTTGCTCCCCAAGTGTATAATAAAATACCCGATGAAATAAAAAGTATGCCATTACATAAGTTCAAAAAAACACTTAATGGGTTATTGCTTGAAAAATGTTATTATTCTCTAGATGAGTTTCTTTATGATAAATCTCTATAACTATAATTACATAAATTTTAATAGTAATAATGCTTACTATAGTACAATTACTTAAATTTATTATATTCTTAAATACTTATATCACTAAATTTATATTTTTAATTAATACAATAGTTTTCAGTAACAGTAGAATATAATGTTATCTGTAAGTACTTACCTATTTGTATGTCATGATTGGCAAAGCATAGCGCACTACCTAACTATTTAAGACCTTTGTATGTAAATACCTATGTTTCACAAATAAATATTCTATTCTATTCTATTCTAAAGATCTACTGATATTTGTTTCGGGTCTGGGTGTTTGTGTGTGTGCAATGTATGTCTGCTGTGTGGTACCAGTTACGAATAGCACCACCCCATCTCATCCCGTGGGTGTCCTAAAAGGCGACTATGGGATTAGTTGGAGGATGGGCAGCTGCGTCCTTCGAGTACATTAACAACTCAACTGCGATCGCTAACCCGAATGCCAAGCATGGCGACTATGGCAAAACCCTCCAGTAAACCCATATCGGTCGTTGTGGTGATCTTTTGGGGAGGCTTGTGTCCAGCAGTGGACCTTATTCGGCCGATATGATGAATGTATGTCTGTAAACTGTACCCGCGACGCAGGGGAAAATCTAAGGCAGGACAACCTTTATAAAAAAAAAAAATAGTGTAACAGACCGTGGGGTAAATCAAAACTCGGTTTCACAATTATATTGCAGGTGTATTTTAGGGCAGAGTTTCCACCTTACACTACTCGTTTACAGAATCATCCTTCATAATGCAATGGCTTCTGAACCATTCCGTTACAATACAATTCGAAGATAAAACTTAAGGTAGATATATTTTAAAATGCAACCAGTTTTATTTGAAAAACTAAATATATACAAACTATTTGTAAAAGCATTAAATATTCAAATATGAATGATAATGGATTAACTAAATGATTTAAGTGATTATTTTATACACAAGTTATTTAATATCCGACAATCTCATATGACGTCACTACTGGTAAACTTAAATAGATGGACAATGTAAGTAAATGATATTAATATATAATAAATAGGAGATACTGATTTAGAACACCAATAATGAAATACTACAGGTCCCAAATAATTATTATCCATAGTCTAAATATAAATAAATATGGGGAAGTGACGCATGATGTGATGGCTTCACAAGGGGCGGTCATTGATCGCTAACAATAGGTTACTCCCTATTTACACAGCATTATTTGGTGATAATGTCTTAGGTTTTCGCGAGTATTACACATTATAATAAAACACTTTTAAACGGATTCTATAGCGTATATTTTAGATTTTGTTTTTCCTAACGTTTCGAATGCTTTGCAGCATTCGTGGTCGCCAGGTCAAACACGTCAGGAAAAACAAAAATCTAAAATATACGCGATATAATCCGTTTAAAAGTGTTTTATTATAATTATTTGGTGAACTATGATCTTAAAAACCTCTCTGCTTACTCAGAAGAAACAGGGTCGGACTGTAGTGTGAAGAAACAACTATAGAGTTTAGTTGTTTGTTATTACATGACGCAACGTCTAAATATAATACGAATAAACAGATGCATTTAGGATATTATTAAATTTATTTTATAATACATAATGTATGCAAATGTTGTAGACTGTGATATTAAGTCTAATATAAATGCTTATGTCACTATGATTTCATTATGATAATGAAGATATGAATGAAAGTATTAGTGGTAGCATTCATATTGCACTACCGCTGCAGAGCCAAACTTCATGGTCGGCAGAGCACCAGGATATCGAAGCCGTGTCCTACAAGGCAGTAACTCTCCTGGCGTGCTTTCCGCCTTTCGACATCCTGGTGGAGACGGATGCGCGGGTCTATGAACATACACGCTTCCACCGTCAGAGCGGCGAAAACGCGCCTCCAGGAGCATTCGACAGACTGAGGCGGCTAGATCGGCGGCGCGCACTTCAGAAGTGGCAACACCGCCTGAGGATGCAGTTCGCGACCAAGCGCGTCGTTAAGGCCATCCTTCCCCTTTTTGGAGCCTAGCTCAGGAGGAGCTGGGTATTCTCTGGGCACGATTGTTTTGGTGTGTACCTGCACAGGATAGAACGCGACGACACGGCATAGTGCCACCACTCTGACAGCGACCAGGCTACCGCACAGCATACGTTCGAGGCGTTATCTGCTTGGGCTGCCGAGCGTCGGATCCTGGACGATCGGATAGGACAAAACCTCTCTCTGCCGGCAGTAGTGTTGGCAGAGCATGAAAACTGGGATGCAGTGGTCTCCTGTGAGAGCATCATTCTCTTTCATTCAGGAGACCACAGAGCAGGATCGGGAGACAGCCGATCCCGCTCAAAGAAGCAGCAGACGGTGCCGAGGTAACAACCGCCCTAGCGCCTATTTCCTATATGTCTGAACCGCCGGTCGTCGCTATATGGTGGGGGTCTTTGGGGTGGCGTGTGCGCAGAATGGGGAATCTGCTTGCTTGCAACCCCCCGAGAAGACGGTGGCGCGCTTCTGTCTGCGCAGCACAACACACGGTGAGGCTTCGGGGGGATCCTTTACAATCCTCCATGGCTTTGACCACTTTACAATCACCCCCTTTAAGATGTGCCTGTAGGCCTGGCAGTGGGCGGCTCTGGTGTGATCTTATGAGGACCTGGGAAGAGAAGGAAGGAAGGGGGAGGGAGACCGCTTTGGTTTCGCACATGACTGCTCCAGTAGTTTTAGCCGGTAGAAGACCGGCATGGCCCGCCCCTTCGCCCTTTCCCGGGACGGTGGAAGTTCATGACGAATTTTGTACTGTGCAACCAGTAAAAATAAGATCTCTTATTGCAAGAGGCTTGCAGGTAGGTACCACCCTACTGCCAGATCGCTAAGCAGTAGTGTTTAAACTTTAGACTTGACAGTGTTCGGTTTTTCTTTTCTTTTTTTTTTCTCACCTCAGTAATGAAAATGTTATAGTTATGTTCTAATTTACTGTAGGAGACTGGCGCTTAAACTAGGCTGAAGCCTGTATCTCAGGTCACCCGGCCTTCCACCTCAGAAGCCCAATTTAGCTCTTTCATAAACTGTGCCAAGCGAAATTTTTCCATTTTCTTGTTCGTCCGTTCGTTCCATCTTCGTGTATAGTTAGAAGGGCACTGTAGCTAGTGAAATTAGTGGGCCAGTAAATACATACTTAATGACTGGTGATGACGAACGTGTGGTGTCAAGCAGGACAAAACCGATTTAACTCTTTTTTATTACTGTAGCAGCAATTTAAGTATTAGGACCCGCGGTTTCCCCCCGTTTAATTTAAAAGAAATTTAGAGTACTTCGACATAGACACTTGACATAGAATAGGTATATATATTGGATTTCAAGGGTTGTTTTTTACGCGGAACCCTAATTATTTTTCTAAAATAAAAGTAGCCTAAGTTATTCCTTATAACATCAGCTATCTGCCAGTGAAGGTCCCGTCGAAATCGGTCCAGCCGTTTCGGGGATTACCCGGAACAAACAGACAGACAAACAAAAAATTTTAAAATAGTTTTTTTGTTATATGTAACGTACATACTTTCATATGCATTTAGTCAAAAGCTGTTATTTTGACATTACAAACAGACACTTAAATTTTATTTATTTGTATAGATAATTTATGTATGTATTTGTATCTGTTTGGCATCCGTGCTTCATTGTATATCGGTCCAGCTGAAAACCAGCGTCGGGCATTATTCGTCCGGCTTATGCTGAGCTGGTTACCCTTTTGGCGCAAACTCGAGACACGATATGTAGCTCTATGTCTACCTATGTTAAAATTATATTTGTTTTACACTTTTTTATTTAATTTAAAGTTTTCAGTTTTATTTTATGTGTCTCTGTTTGTGGCAAATAAATATATTTCTTACTTTCTTTCTTTCAGGACAAGTCCTGGGTAATATTACAATAGTTATGGGCAGGCATGACGCTTATCACCAACCAAATGACAAGACAGCAACGTCACGATATTGTATAAAAAAAGAGAGAGAGTAAATTCCAACATCAATAATCAAGGTACAAGAAATACCCAGTTTTCGTCTGTAAATTTGCAAGAAACCTGCATTGCATTCATCTGTTGCCCAATGTATGACATTTTGAATGTAGTCACATAGCAAAACGGCCTTCGATTTCATAATATGACTTGTAAAATGTCTAAAATAGTTACTACAGTATTCTATATACACAAAACGATGTTTGTGCTTTCATACATGAATGGTACAAGACAAGAGGGGCTCATCAACAAAATAAACAACCAGAGATAATAATGAATTAAACTTTTAAGATTTAATGTAAAGTATGACAGATCATACAAAAAGAATGCACAATGGACGCATTCTTGAATTGAACTAATAAAACAATGAGAACCTAACAGAAATAGCCGAGAAAGCAGTGATAGCCTAGTGTTGAATGCTTGCCTTCCATACAAGAGGATCTGAGTTCAAGTGCCGTCTGTTGGAACTGGTCAGCCATTAACTGCCATGGCGAATAATAATTATATTACATTAGTATGTTTTTTTTATACATTTGCCTACATCATGCTCGTTATATGTTTTACCATAATTTGTATCAATCAACATTGTAATCTCAATTATTTTAAAAGAGTATCTATGGAGTTTCTTGCCGGCTCTTCTCCATAGATCAACTATTTGGAACCGTGCAACTTAGATTCTGACGTTTCGTAAGTGCCAATATTTGGTTTAATTGAAATAAAAATATTTGACTTTGACTTTGACTTTGACAATCCTGGCACGCACCTCAGACTTTTCGGATTCATGTTTTTTTTTTTTAACAAAACCTTTGCCACACTAGTATTTCTCCTGTGTCGTGGGTGCGTTTACAGACATGAATTCCACATACAATACACCCAGACCCGGAACAACTGTCTACAGATCAAACAATTATTTGTTCCGTGCGGGAATAGAACCCACGACCCGGTGCGCAGCAGCCGACTGTATCAGCCACTGCACCAACCGTGCCGTCAAATTGATTATTGCGTTAACGGTGAAGAAAAATGAAGCGGCACACCTGAGAGGGCTCCGAAATGTTGCCAATGGTGTGTGTAGTCTGCAAACACACACTAGGCCAGCATGGTGGACTAAGGCCTAACTTTTCTCATCGTGAGAAATGGTCCATGCCCAGCAGTGAGACAGATTATATTATAATGAGAACCTTCTTCACCAGTTTTGAATGCAACATGCAACTTCTTTTCAGGGTTGGGCTGCAGTGGGCTACTTTTAGTCATTGATAGATTTTCTTTGGCAATGGGCAGGGCACATAGATCGTAGAACTGATGGCCGTTGGAGCCAGAAGGTTCTCAAGTGGAAACCGCGCACTGGTAAACGCAACGTGGCACGACCGCCAACAAGGTGGACAGGCGACATTTTTTTAATTTTATTTTTTATTGGTGCCCAATGGAAATTCTTCATGAACTTCCTTCGCCCTGGGGAAGGGCGAAGGGGTCTGCCAGACTCCTACCGGCTAAAACCACTGGAGTGGTCATCTTCGGCCCTAAGGGAGGCTTCAGGTCCTTGTATGACCACACTAGAGCCGCCCTCTGGTGCCACGCCTATAGGCACATCTCGGAGAGGGGGCCTGTAAAGCGGTCTCCCCCCGGGGGGATTGTAAAGGATCCCCCAAAGCGTCTCACGGCAGCGCGTGACCAGATGCGTGCTACCGTCTTCTCTTGGGTCGCTCGGTGTGGGCGGACAGACGACCTGGTGAGGTCGTGTGGAGTTGTTGGATAAGGGCGGCATGTAACCGCTCATTGAGGAAACTTATGGGGGAGGCCTTTGGCAATGGACGTCCTGTGGTTGATATGATGATGGTGATATTTTCTTTAAAACCTGCTGTTTAAATACAGTTTTGAATGAACCATATGAACGGGCCATTAGACTAATCAAATGATTAAGAAGAGTTTACAAAAAATTTAATTGCGTCCCTTTTATTCCTGTACCATTCACAGTTAAGTGAAAACGAAAGGTTCACTCCAAGTTGTGACAGAACTTTTAGGTTTAAAACCTGTTTAATGGTCTATCTAACGGCCGAATGAAGTCCACTGCTGGACACAGGCCTCCCCCAAAGATCACCACAACGACCGATATGGATGTGATATGGGCTCATTGGGGGGTTTTGCCATAATCGCCACGCTTGGCAGGCGGGTTGGCGATCGCAGTTGAGTTGTTAATGTACTCGAAGGACGCTGCTGCCCATCCTCCGGCCAATCCCTTAGTCGACTTTTACGACACCCACGGGAGGAGATGGGGTGGTGGCATTCTGAGCCGGCATATTATTGGCCAATCAATAGTTTGGCTATGACCTCATAGTTTACTAGCTGGGATCCGCGGTTTCACCCAGGTTTAATTTGAAAGAAATTTAGAGTACTTCAACATAGAATATATTGGATTTCAAGCGTTAGTTTTTTTGCGTGGAATCCTAATTATATTTCTAAAATAAAAGTAGCCTGAGTTATTCCTTATATCATCAGCTATCTGCCAGTGAAAGTACCGACAAAATCGGTTTAGCCGTTTCGGAGATTAACGCCTCCGACGCCCGAACAAACAGACAGAGAACAAAAATATTTTTTTATGTGCTGTATATACTTTCATATGCATTTAGTAAAAGGCTGTTATTTTGACATTACAAACAGACACTTAAATTTTATTTATCTAAAGATAAAAAAAATAAAATTCAACAACAAGAATATCCATCCGTCCCTTGCTATTAAATATGTAGGGTTTAGTATTTACTGGGTTAGTCGGTAAGGATGTACTAAGCCATGGTCAATTACAAGTGTCACTGATGACAGTTTCACAGAAAATGCCTGACCTTATAAAGAGTAAAAAAAAAAACATCAAATTGTAGTAAAAAATAGCGGTCAGGGCTTCATTTGTTATTTTCATTCCAAAATAATCTTTTGATGGAAAGTACTAAGTCTGTGAACCCAAATATGACTTTATAAGACACCGCTGATGATAGGGTTGTGTCAACGTATTTTTCACACTAAGTTTGAACAGCTATGACTCTGTAGGAGACAGAGTCATAGCTGTTCAAACTGTGTGTGAAAAATACGGTTTACGGTACACGTTTTGGGGAAAGTCGTAAAACAAATTTGCTCATTACCACCCATAGTATTACACCTTTTCCAACTAACCTGGTATAAAACAAAATGTGATTTACTTTAGTTCATTGTCAGTTATAATCTTCAAAAATAAAAAAAGTCAGGCTTTGCTAACTCAAAAGAGATAATAAAACAGCCTCAAGCCATTTTATAAAAAAAATTGTAGGAGAAAAAAAGAAAGAATATTAAAAAAGAAACTGAATAAAGAACTGCTCATTTTTTGTGGCTTTATGTCTTTATATTGTCAATTTTTTATTTACTGAACCAGATTAGTAGATATCCAAAGGCAATTTAAATTATTGGTTTTAATTTACTCATCATATCAGCCACAGGTCATCCACTGCTGAACAAAGGCCTCCCCCTTAGATTTTCACAATGAGTGGTCACAAGTTATTTTACTACATTGTCACAATCACATCACAATACACCCAGACCCGGAACAACTACCTGCAGATCATACAAATGTTTGTTTTATGCGGGAATCGAACCCACGACCCGGGCGACCCGGAGCGCAGCAGTCGACTGTATCAGCCACTGCACCAAACATACCAACAATAATGAAAATTACAATGGAGGCATAAATTAAAATTGGATTGCAAGTAGTATTCTTCTACATTGTCATAATGTGAAATCACTGTTCCAAATGATACATTACATTAATACGCGAACCATAAGTGTGTACATTTGTTATGAGAAAACGAAATATGTCACTCCTACCTATAATAACACAAAATTATAATTGTTGGTCAAATATTTATAATGTTTTTATTTAACTTAATACCTTGTAGTAACTAAGAGAAGAACTGTTTCAATAATGTTTGTAATATTATTCTACATAAATATAAATTTTCCTTGAGATAAATTAATAAAAAATGTGGGTAGAAAATGCAGGCACTGGAATGTATGAACTTGTTTACACAATCACCTTATTCGACCTACAGATTGGCAGAATAATTAATTATACATAAAAAAATCTTTATGCACAAAATGTATAAGAATTCAAGGAGAATTTTGATCATAATACAGTATCGACAACTCTAGTTAGAATGACAGAAATCTGTAAGTTAACAGACTAAATCATATAGTATTATACACTTACCTCATTTGTAACTTCTTCTACTATATAAACTTTAAAACTACGTATTATTTGGTAGTAAAAAATATTTCAGATTTTATTATCAAAAAATAAATGTGTATCGCACTGCCGCACTGGTGACATCGGGTATCGCATAACTTTTGACAGCTGGCTTACATTTCGATTTACGCAAGCATTCGTTGTTTATAATATCGCGTTCAATTTTATGTAAAGAAATTAAATTAGGGATCAGTGTGCCTTATTGAAACCTGTTGATCGTAATAACGCAGAAAATAATGGTAATTCAAAAACAAAATCCATCTCTCTTATCATTCTTCGGAGAAGATGAAAGCGTTCTGTCATACTTTTGTGCGAAATGGTCTTGTCTCAGTAAGTAGTTATTACCGAAATAGCATGTAAATAATGAATGTCATTTTATATTAATCCTGATCTACACCGTATTTATAGTTGATTAAATTAAAGAAAAAATCTTCAATGTACGTTTAAACTTGATTGATTACAGACCATTGAATGGGAAAGACAATGGGGAAGTTCCTAGAATATACCATATGAAACTGAAAACACATCGCGAACTCAGGCGCAATCTGTTTTTCTTTCATTTATCGACAAACTTGCTGATATCATTGTTCCGTGTTTAGTTAGAAAATTAGCTATTACGCGTTTTTGCATGGGTAAGTTTTACAACAGAGCCTTAAATATAAACATTATTTTCCATTTTCTGCAATTGTTTATTAATTGTTAATATGTAATGGTAGTGCGTCTTTAGAAGAACATATTTGTATGAAGTTAGTATAACAAAGCCTTGGTTGTTATCTGCAGTGTACCCATAGATGAATATACCTATAGTGTACCTACAAGAAAAGTAAGTTCAGCATTGATAATAAGATTACATATTACAACAAAGGTATTCATGTTCCATTTTAATAAATAATTGAAGATATTGAGCTAGTGTAATTTAAGTAACTGTAGTAATAGCGACACCAACACGGAGGTTTGGTTAGGTAGCCTAAATTTTTACAACTAATAAAATCCAATGGATATGATACGACTTCTGTATTGTGAAGATTATTATGCAAAACATTAACGTGAATCCAATCTTTATGTTTGTTGAAATTTTTCGCGGAAACCAGCAAGAATTGACATAATATTTTACTTCATCCACCTTTCTACACGGTGTCGTCTTAGTGATTGTTTTATAAATAAGTTACCACCAGAAGTGTATTTCTAGGCAGCGTTGCTTTAAATTTAGTTAGTTCCTAATACGAGTTTGAGCTCAGAGGGTGACGAAAAAGTGTTATATTACAGGTGAAGTTCATACAGTGAAAATGCAGCTGAGAGCAGTCGTTTTCGTAATATATTTTCTATTTCCCGCATTTTTTACTGAGGACGTAAGCTGTAAGTTATTTCTTTTTTATTAGACTGGCGATGTCTTCCCCCACGCCTAGTTATCTATTGTTGTACTGTTTATGAACGTTGAAAACATTTATAGGTAGTCAACAACCGTTTGGATAATTTATCTTATTATTTTTAAAGTGGTAATTAAATATTTATTTTTGTTTTATACTTGCATATATTTCTTAAATTCTAAGAATAAACTTTATGATTTAAAATTGTTAAGTGCTTAATTTATTATTAAATTACAATAAAAACTATACCTACCTGATTGATCACCATTGAGATACTTTTATCATCAGTTATTATAATTAGACCTAGCACACAATCCGTAAATGTTTCCAACAGTAAATATCAATTATTGACTTTCTTGGTTTTATAAAGTAATAACTCAGTTCGTTATCAGTCACTACAAAATACCTAGATCAAGTAACCAAGTTTTAAGATAGGTTTCAGAAACAAAATCATACACTCTAATGACTTGGGCATTATAAAACTTAGGTTAAACTAATGCGAGTCTGGATTAAGATAAGTCCCTTTTATGCGACTTGACAGCCACCATGTAATAAAATATGGATGTTATTGTGTACTTAAGACATTATTATGTACTAATCGTTTACAAAATAAAACTAGTAAACTAGTGCCAATGTCGGAACTCTACTTAAGATTCGTTCATGTGTAGGTCTCGTGTGACTATGTAGTTTCAAAGAAAAAGGCAGTTAAGGGAGTTATCGAAGGTTGGATAGCAGCATTGTTGTATGCAATAATCCGTTTGCAGGCATTTTGATTATGCAAATACTACTTCACGTACTTAAGTTTTAGCGTTATATTAGTAGTCCCATGATGAGCAGCGGATGTTTTCGGGACATTGTAATGTTCATTATAGGTAAGCTCTATAGACTGAACCTTGTTCAATTTAGAAGAATAATATCTATTCCGTCGTATAGTTTTGTATTACATTATATATTAACTTAATTGTATGTTCGACTCCAGACCAAGCATGTGTTGACAAATACTCAAGGAAAGGCTATCAGCCGTGGCAGGAATGGTCAGATCATTATACGTGTCATCGATATCGATGTGAAATTCGAGACGGGAAGTACTTCATCGCTGCTGTTGGGTAAATATTCATATCAAGGCCTAGACTTAGGTTTTTAGGAGCTGACGAACAATATAATATGTGTGCAGCGTAAACGAGGTCACACCTCTATACGACGCACCGTTCCTCAAATCAACAATATTTAGACAACTGTAATGTATTACTGTGTCAAATGGTGGGATAACTGTCCTACATGTAAACTTAAATTAATGCGAAAATTGTCAAAACATCCTATATTATCATAGGTTTTTTTTCCAACTGTAGTCTAATTATTTACTGTATCTAAATAAATATGAATTTGAATAAATGTATACCAGTATAAATATGCTGGTATTACATGCAGGGACCACTGTGGTAACGGACGCGGAGAAATGGCCAATATGTAATTCTATTGGGAGCCAAATATACAGCGGTGGACTTCAAAAACCTGATATGTGGCATAACTTAGGAGATAACTATGTCCAGCAGCAGATTGCTTGGTTTTTGCTGATTGGTTCTTCTGGTTGAATATTCTTTTTTCGTTATCAACAATACAGACGATAATGAACTAGAATGGCGTTTTGAGGACTGTTCTAAATTTAACAAATCTCCCTTTAGTTCCTTGACTAACCTGTAAATTGATCCTTCAGATGTAGAAAACCAAAAATACCTGAAAATGCATTGGAATGTCACGAATACATTGAAGATGAAAATGTAGGTATGTACCTATTTAACATTGTCTATTTTACTCATTACATTCATCAAGCTAAATCAACAAGGATATTATCAGATAGATTGTTAATTAACGCAATACAGTGCAATTATACAACATTGTTTTTAGAATAAACAAAAGCAGTGACACACCAAAAAACATTTATTAAAAGAATATATGTTTTATTAAATATAAACTCTTGTTTGTAGCTGTGTTATTAAAGAGCGGGTTGTATACATATTTAGTTAATTGTAACTGTATTGAACTAGACTGGTTTCGTACTGTAATACGTTGGTACAATAAATTAGGTATAATCTTATTACTGGACATTTGAAACTGTACTACTTCATATCAGGTGTTTAAGAACAAAAAATATAATGTCTCATTGAAAACGTGGTAAATAAAGCATAATAAATAATAATAATTATTGATAATAATTATAACTGATAAAAAAGTATGCTATATTTATTTAAGTGTGATTTTGCATATTTTGGCTCTTTTTGCGATTTGCATGCTTAATTAGACCATTTTAAGTTAAATATAATCCGATCTCTACTTAATATGTGGCCTCTTTGTCTGCGCCAAATCATCTCGCATGGGTGCGGATGCAAGGGGGAGGAGGGTTGTATGAGTGGGAGTAACACGTCTAATCTACCAGTGCCAGAGTTAGACGGCACGGTTGGTGCAGTGGCTGATACAGTTGGCTGCTGCGCTCCGGGTCGCTTTGTGGGAATCGAACCCATGACCCAGTGCGCAGCAGCAGACTGTAACAGCCACTGCACCAACCGTGGTCTGGTTGTATTGTGTGTGGAATTTGTGTCTGTAAACGCACCCACGACACAGGAGAAATCCTAGTGTAGGGCAACGATTTTATTCAAAAAGAAGAAAGAAGTGCGATGTGGTGTAACTGGCATAGCCAGCAGATTTGCGTATTGAATGTGTCCACATTGAATATTTTTAGGGTAAAATAAAACATCGTTCAAAAGTTATGCAATTGATTTTATTATTGATTCTCGGCAAACTATTTTCAGGTTTAGTTTAAACTAATAAAATATGTGCATATAAATTTAGTTTTTATTTATAATAGTCTAACCGTGGTCTCTGCCTGAAAACAGATTGCTTCCAGGACTTACTCATCGATGGTTTGTTATTGTGTGATTCTGGTTATAACCGTAATTACAATGTAACAAATAATAACTATGTACTTAATAGGCTATAACTTATTTAGAGTTTCCAACATGCTGCGCTCGTCTGAGGTGTGTCGTTGAAGTTAATGGTGAGAGGATAGTTCAAACCAGAGGACAGCCTGGAGAATTATTCCCTGACAAGTAAGATTTGCATTTGATTATTTTGCAATAAGAACTTTCGTTAGACGAATCGGTGATAGTCTTAAGTTGAAGGCTATAATTGAGGAGGGTTATAATTAGTTAATCGGGTGGCGGCGATTACTATATTCGGGGCTGGACTGCATACTCAATTGCTCGCTGTGTTATGATAGATAATACATAATAATATTAATAATGTATTTTTAAAACGTAGGCGCATCTTATGTCGATTCAATATCTTATAAATTATGACTCCTTCTTACAGGCCATGGAAGGGACAACAGAATGAGCCTAACCCTGCGGTGGTGGGGATGACCGGTATCCAACAGAATACAGTTGGGGGCGAGCCTCAGGGCCAACCAGCCCCAGGCATCTTCAACAGTAGAGGAGCAGGCAAGGAGAAGTTGTTATTAGCTATTGATTAGGCCGAAACCCGGTTTCAATCACTACCCAAAATATTAGTAGACTTCTATTATTGTACTGGTTTTTGACAATTTTAGTTTAACGTTGTTCTGGTATCTTAGATTTTATATATTCACTTTGTATATTTCTTTCCACGCCAAACTTTTTTGCCGCTCTTAAGTGAATTTATGCAGGACGATCACACCAAAATTAATCAGTATGCATGAACACTTAAACATGCTTAAGCATTCAATAACACGTGCATGACTGATACATGAGAATGGGCAGTATTCTTAGCACACCAGTAACGCTCCACACATCTGAAATTCGCTATGTTACACAGACATACGCCTTGTCTTCATAGCGGCCAAGAAATTAGGCGCAGTTTTTATCAATACAATGTCAAATTAGAATATGCTTTTTGTAGTACTTATTACGATTTATTGTAGTCTTGCATGTCGTATAAATATTAATGTAGTATTTCTAAAAATATTCCCAAATATTTATTTTACAGAAGTGGGAAAGGAATTAATTTTTTAACAATATAAATTAGAATTAAACGGATTCTAATAAGTGAAAACGTAGTTAACTAACTAATTTAATAAAGTTGTGCAAATTGTAATTAGTCGTAGTTGTCAAAAAACTTGGTCAAATCTAATACTGTATCTAAATAAAGTGTTTTCTATCTATCTACTAAGTTTTATTTTTATTTAGTAAGATATAAAATTTTATTAATTTAGCCAAAAATATTCCCGACAGCGGATGGCAACGATATTAATGGACGGCGCTACGTTGATCCATACCCCAACCAACAAATGCAAGATTCGCCGAGAAAGAAGAGATCTACAGTCTACCCCCTCTTCGATAGGACAATTGGACGAGAATCCGGCTCTTATCAACCCCACCAAGTCAAAATACACGGATATTCCCCCGAAAGATACACATCATACTTTTCTAATAATAGTCTTAAAAGCCTTTCAAATCCTAAACTACATTTCAATATTATGTCGTAAATATAAGTATATATTAATTTGTTAATACTATTCGCACTATTACTATCATTTTTAGTTTTTTGCACTATAATACATTTTGTAGTTTATTGCAAAATTACTTTTTACCGTTGTTCTGTTATTTGTTATTATGCAATAGCAATTTGTTAATCGCTGTAATTTGTTGAAACTATGTTATTAAATGTTTGGTAAATTAATAGATTTCGTTAAATTTAAAGATACGGAACCCTTTTAGTAAATTATTGATCATCGTAAATAAACCTGTCAAAGACAATTTATTCGACCATGTACAAAATAAGAACTTAAGCAATACCTATATGCATGCTTTCTCTTACACACACTATAGCTGAACCATCTCGGTTCTCTATCACTAATTTACCTAGATTTCAACCCTGGAACAGCACCAGTTATTATTTTTCTGAATTGTGAATGTAGGTTATAAAAAGGTACTCTGTGGTGAATGTGGCCTCAGATTTTAGCAATAATAAAAAGCACTTGAGTTTTGTATCAGTAACTAAGTACCGTACGATCGAACAAAAGTATAAATAAAACTAAACATAATATTATGGTACGATAAACACAACAAGCCAACTTACGAAAACATGATTGAAAGTGTTAAAAGGAAATCTTTGTCTTGGAATTGTCGGAGTTAGTAAAGTGTAAATAAGGTAAAAATGGTGGAACCAGCGAAACCCTTCGCCTGCACTATGCCCGACTGCGGGATGACGTTTACAAACGAAGATCACCTACATGTACATACAAAAAAACACGACATGGTGTTATCGTTGGGCATGGAGCAAAAAGCTGCATTTGTCGGTAAGTCTAACAAACTCAATACAAACTAACATTCAATATCTAAGAACAATGTAGTGCCTTGGATGCTGTAACAGTAAATATAACCTATCTCTACTCTAGCAGTGGTTCATCACCTTTAATATTTACTTTTATATTCCATGTTGACGATTTTTTTTTATTGAAACATACCACCCTGGATTATTTATTTATTTATTCAAGTTCAGCCACCACTTATATTACAGTTATCGCTACTCAATTTAAAACAGTATTTTGTCTGATGTAAATGACAATAACGGCGTACATAACACTTAATAATTAGTTGGCTATGTTAGTAACAAAACAAAAAATAATGAGAATGCAAAAATAACAAAATAATAATAATGAAAATTTGGATGGTTGTAAGTTGAAATAGATTCCGACTCAGACCAAACTAAGACAAAATAATGAATTAAGTAATGAATTAATAAAGGAAAGGAAAAAAATTAATCTAGACAAGCCTTCAAGCTTCAAATATTTGATCTATTTTTTTAAACTATAGAGTTTATCATGGAATACGTCCAAATCAGGCATTTTTGAGACTAAAGTATGATATTCATTGATTATTCTATGAAATGGTGACTGTAGACCTAAATTTGTCTCCACAGTTGGGTAGTAAAAAAGTTTTTTAGATTCTGCTTCGAGGATAGTTGACGGGGATTTCAATTGAAAAATTCTGCAAGAAGTAGCAGCATTGATTTTGACCATTGATTTTATTTCCATGGTTACACTATGCAATAGTTGCTCAGTCTCAAAGAAAACACTGATACAGTTTGACTGCAGTTGTATCATTAATTGCATTTCACATAACACATTTTTAAAGAATGCTCTGTATTAGTATTCCCTATCAGAAAACCAGCACTGCAGCAGAAATTGTTGTAGTATATGCTGAGATAGGGACCTTTTTTGGCCTTGTGCATCACTACTGCCTGGAAGAGATTGCGGATAGCGATAAGGCCGATATTGTACTGTTTGTTTTATTAAAATGTCTGTATATGTTATGTTTTGGTATACAATATCCGTCACCGTGTACAATGTCCTGTCATTGGACAAAAAACAAATTTTCATTGAAAAAATAACATTAGGTAAATTTATACTTGATGAAGTTATCACTTAGCAAACTATTATTTCTGTAAATAACTCATTTGACAAATAATTGAAAGAACATTTAATTACATCAAAACATCTTTTGACAAACAAATCTTTTTATAATCATGTTAATTGGTGAACCAACGCAAAGCATAAATAACATTGGACTAAATGCATTGATTGATAATTATTTACTTAATTTTGCACTCTCCTGAAAATAGAAAATAATATATTAAAGTATACATATAGGATAGGTTACTTTCCAGTACCAAATCATCAGTCATTAGAAGGGTAGGTCAATTGAACAGAAATGGCTAGGTTTAGGTTAGGTTATAACTGCGACCACAACGCACAAGCCGAGCGAGCACAGGTACATACAAAATAATGGAGTATCGAAAGTCATAATTGAGTTTTACCTGCCTACAATGCCTACTTTTATACTAGACCACTTCAGAATGTTTATTTTCTGTGATCAATAACACAAATAAAACATAGAAGAGACTAGGAATCGCCTCAATCCAGAATGGTTAACAAACTTATTATTTATACACAGATTAAAATTTTAGGATTGCCAGATATAGAAAGGAACAATAAGTAAATTTTGTAACAGATTGATAAGTTGAATTAGACTTGGATACATTAAATTCATTAAAATATTTTTTATTGGATTGCATGAAATTTACATTATCCATATGTTGCCTGGATTAAGTATTTAGAACCACTCCATCTCTTCCGGTGGCTGTCGTAAAGGTTGGTTATGGGACTCTAAACCCTCCAGTTTATGGGCGGTGCAGCACAGCGCACAGTGAGGCTCCGGGGGGTCTCTTACAATCCCCCGAAATGCGCATGGGGGGCGGCCTGTTTACAGTCGCTCCTGGTTTACTGGGGGAAGTCTTTTATTGCAAGATTCCGGCTAGGCAAGCAGCTGTGTCATAAACTGAGCGGACATAAACTGACGGAACGGCTGAGGGGTATCGCAATCTTACCCGTTAAAACCACCTGAGTGGTCATCTTCGGCACCGAAGGGGGACTCCAGGATCTCGATGACAATCGCGTGGGAGTTACTCGTTTAGCATTACTTATGGCACATCTCTAAGTGAATGTAAAGTGGTCACTCCCTCTAGCGACCGTAAAAAGGCCGCCTCCCCAGAGCACATCTAGAGGGGGCAGTAAGTCTCGACGAAGCTTCGCCGTGTGCTGTGCAGTGTTCCCGGGGTCGTGAGCACGCAGATTGATAGAGCCGGGAGGTGGATAGTGGAACAAAGCATATTTTTTACCTTTTTTAACTTATATATTATAATAAAGAAAAATTATTTTCAAAACATTTTCATTTGTGGCATATAACGGCTATTGTAAATATAATTATAGTATAATTAAATTCCTTATCGTATAAATCAGGTGTTTGATAAATACTATACAATACCTGGTAAATACGAGTAAACATTTTATTATAAGAATCAGTTATGACCAGTAATGAGGGTTGGGCAAATGGTGGTTGAATGGGATAGGTTGGCTCATCATCATCAACATTCAACTGAAAACATCTATTGCTGGACATATGCCTCCCCCAAAGATCGTCACAGCAACCAGTATGAGATTGTGTTGTGTTCTCATTGGGAGATTTCATCATAACCGCCACGCAAGATAGACTTGGTTGGCGATCGCAGTTGAGCGACAAGATGAAGTGAAAGGCAGCGAGGTAAATTATGAGGACAAAGGATAAGTTTTAATGAATTATACAGTTCCCTTAAGGCTAAGAACACACGCAGCAATTTTCAACCGCGCCCGCCGCGGTAGCGAGTCGTCTATTTCATTTCAAAACTCACAAGACTGCAGTTTTGTGCGGTTAGGTACGTAGCCGCCGCGGTTGCGGCCAGCCAACTTGAGATGATCCGCGGGCTGATTAGCTAAAAACAGCAGCAGCAGACGCGATAGCAGTTATCGCGCAGCCAAGGATCCATCGGTGGCAAAGTGTCGAAAAAATTGCTATTACGTAAGGCATCGCCCGCCTGTCGCTATTGTGGAAGATACATAGTTACTAGTGCCACCAGTGGAACTAAAAAGAATGAACGTTTTTAGTTCATTGATTGTCCGACAGAGGCGCGTCAGAGATCTTCACCTGTTTAGTCGCTATCGGCAAATAGGTAATACCAAATTGACGTTTGACAGCGGCGTTGGAGCAATTTACGCCTGTTGCAAAGCGTCTGCGACTTAGGTAATCAGCCCGCGGGAGATTATTAACGGCCGATATGATTAATCGATAGATCGACAGTTATAGAACCGCACGCGTTGCCCGAACGCAGGGCGCGCGGTTCTCGTAGTTGCCCGCCAGTGCAAAAGGAACCGCAAACAACTGCTTAATCCGGGGGCATAAAACGCGCCGTGAAATTGACTTGAATTCCTTTACCTACATTTTCACATTCTACGCGAGTCACGGTGTCGCCGCTACCTGAGCGGGCGCGGTTGAATATCGCTCGGTGAGTTCTTAGTCATAATAAAGTTTTTTATTTCAAATAAACCAAATATTGGCACTTATGAAACGTCAGAATCTAAGTTGCAGGGTTCCAAATAGTCGATATCTCGTGGAGAAGAGCCGGCAAGAAACTCCATGGATACTCTTTGCAAATATTTAAGTTTACAATGCTGATTGATACAAAAATGATTGTACAACATAAACCGAGAAAAATGTAGGTCAATGTCTAAAGATGGAACGTACCGTAATAACAATTTATTTGCCGTGGCAGTTAATGACTGACCAGTCCCAACAGACGGACAGACTGTATCAGCATCGCTTAGCTCAACCATATTGTAGGGAACCGAACGACCCGATACACAACGCCACCATCAGCAAGACATTTTAGTGAGCATGACAGACCAATACAGCCAGCTTAGCCCAAGGGTTTTCATTAGTGCCCTCTCGAACGAGGTTGTGGGTAACAGTTAGTCTATCAATAACTTTCAAAGATACGGCGTGCCAAGTTATCAGTATCTTCGCTCCAAACAAAATGTTCGAACGAGGCACTGGTGGCCAAGGTCCACAGTCAGTCTTCTACAGATGTACTTCGGGAGCGTGCACGGGAGCTACAAGACTTGACCCCACCATCGGATTTCCAGATGCACTGCGCAGTCCGCACTTGTTGATATACCGTTGTGTGGAACTCCCTCCTGCTTTCCCTGTTACCTATAACTGGATACCACCGCAGTGGCAGGTACTCACCACCAAGCAGTAGTGTTTAAACTTTAGACATTACTGTGCTACGGTTAGAAGGGCACTGTAGCTAGTGACATTACTGGGCATAATAAACGAATAACTAATGTTTTGTGGTGCTGAGCGCAGTGTGGTACATACGGCTACACTGTTGGTGCAGTGGCTGATACAGTCGGCTGCTGCGCACCGGGTCGTGGGTTCCATTCCCGCAAGAAACAAATATTTATACGATCTGCATGTAGTTGTTCCGGGTCTGGGTATATTGTGTGTGGAATTTGTGTCTGTAAACGCAAAAAATAATTGTACTCCGGTAGTGCCGACAGAAGTGAAAACTTGTTTTGGCGCGTTAGGAAATTTTATCTCATCTAAAAATATGCGTACCGCGCTAAAAGAAGTTTTCACTTAAAAAAAAAACAGTTTACGCTGATCTCTTATCATACCAAAAGTCTATACAATGCAAAATAGCTTATACTGGTTTTGTATAGCTTTAAATGTAGTCGTGTGTACCACGCACTGCCAGTCCTGGGTAGTACAATAAATATTATGGGCGGACATGAAGCTTACCGCCGGGCGAATGGCTTGCTCAACTCGTCAATTTGTATATAAAAAAATCTCTCTCTTTTTTCAAGCGGACCAAACGCCTACGCCGACGCGGTTCATTAGGAACTGTGAGGAGGTTGGCTTGTTCCAAGACCTGCAGAATGTCAACCCGTTCGACGAAGGGTTCAAAAGAGCTATGGAAACTAAGTAAGTCAATCATGTACTATATGTCATAGGTACAGTCGTTGCTTCTCTGTTAACAATAGTGTAACTTCTGAACGGCTTGACCGATTGAGGACATATTGACACAATATCTTTGTTTTGCCGAGGCTGGTTCATAGATAGCTAGGATCCGATAGGTGGCGTTACCATAAAGGTGAGCACAACAGTATGTATATACAGGCTATTAATGACAGTGTGGTGTCCGGATTAACACCACTCCATCTCCTCCCGTGGAGGTCGTAAAAGGCGATTAAGAGACTCTAAACCAGAAGGATGGGCAGCAGCGTCCTTTCTGTGGAACAGTAGCCATTCTGCGCTCACCAACCCGCCTGCCAAGCGTGGTGAGTACTCGAAAATTCCCCCCAATATGATGGCACAGTTGTGGAAATCTATGGGGGAGGCCTTTGTTCAGCAGTGGACGTCGTATGGCCGATATAATTTAAAAACAAAATTACAACGTACCAAAAGCTTTTGGAAGAGGTAATACCTAGTCCTAAAAAAATAATGTAAAAGGCCTTTTATCTCGGAAATAATAGGTTACAGTTTTTTACATTCTTGAGCACGCAATGTATCGTAAACAATGCGATCAAAACGCTACGTGATTATTGTACTATTATATGATATTATTATAATGCTGCGAACGATGACCTCATCCACGAGCTTTAGCGAAACAACAGCCGTTTAGTTTTTATTTACATTGCAGTTTTATATGAAAATAAATAGTTTATTGTGTTTTTATTCAAATTAGCGTTAGGATAGATGAAAACAATTATTTTATACTGACTCGTACACACGGCTACACATCAAGCTATACAAAACCAGTATAATCTGATCACGCATTGTATATGCTTTCGGTATGATGAGAGTTCAGCGTAAACTGGTTTTGTATAGCTTGATGGGTAGCCTTAAAAAAATTGCAATTCACGGAAAGACAGACGCAAATTTCTAACGCCACAGATTCCAGAATCATGCACCGAATCCATGATAGCAGTTTTCGTCAAATTTTAAAGGTACCGAAATGCCGTTATTCCCGTTACTGACTTTACCGGTATCGGTTCGTAAGGAGCTGATATAAAATAAATTCTCTTTCACAGACATGGCATATTATCCCTGGAGAATGCCTTAGCGTCGTCATCAGATGATCTGCACACTCCTCAGATGGTGTTTCCCCTCATAGATGGAGACTCCGCCCTCTACAGCACTACAAACAACCAAAGAAATATTACTATTAGCAGGTATGGAAGATGTTATACGAGTATTTTTATGTACTTAGCTCATTATGCAAGTGTTTTGACATCGGCGGTAGTTTCGTCCCGAGCTGCCATAGTGTAGCTTGGGTAATAAGTAGTTACCGTTCCTTTCTAAGCACCGTGGCATGCGATGGAACTATTGACTGAAGCAGTGAACCCACTCTTCTTTAGGGATCTCTTGCACGTTTTCAATAAAAATATTACTTCCCCAGGTCATCAAGCGACGAATCAGGCGCCGTAAAAGAATTCGAAACCACAACAATATCGAAATTGACCAATGAAGTGACGACAATTAGTAGGATAGTTGGCAAATCAGACGAGAAACTTGATGATAGAAATAAGGACATTCGAAAAGACTCCGTGTCTTACACCAATAATGTCATAAAAATTAGCAATTTGGTAAGGAAAGATAGTGTTGAAAAGAATCCGGTACAAACACTAATATACGAAGACACAGTTATCCGGGACAGTAATGTAGTTTCTAAAGACTGTTACACAGAAAAAGCTCAAGAAGTCCCTCCAATAATGAGCCAGAAGTCGCTGGATTTCATTGTCGATAGCTTGAACACTGACTTCGAAGACACAGCAAAAAAAAAGTCCAAAGTCAATGATGAAGATTATGAAGTTATTATTAAATTGCCAAGCGGCAAGCAAGTTAGGATGCGAGCTGTTGATGAAGTCCCAGAAAAGACGAATGCCAAAGAGGTTTTGAAAAAGGTTTTAGCTGAAAAGATTGACGCGAAAAACTCCATCCAAAGGCTGAATAGTGTTAATTTAGTGTCGAATGTAATGCCTATAACTGCTGGCACTCTAATTCCTGTAACTATAGTGCCCAGTTTAGTGCAAAAAGTGCCGATCACACCTCTAAAAGCCGCAAAGACGTTTGACAAAAGACCGGTGAAGAGGAAAGTGAAAAGTGACTGTGTTGTCAGTGATATAACGCCTAAAGGTTGTGGTAATAAAGAAGAGAAGAAGTACTTCCTGCCTAAAGATTTAGACAGCAGAAGTGCTGCGTCGAGGAGATATAGGTGAGTTTACTTAGTTAACTTTAAGGAGATGATAATATAGAACGGGTTTAATATGGCCAGATCTAGTGACTGCGGCCGTAACCCGTTATTTCTACAGCGGATCCCCACGATCCTTTTTTCGGAGAAAATTCCTTACGCATACCACGCTGTCCGGCGGGCTGATTACCTAAGTCGCAGACGCTTTGCAACAGGTGTAAATTGCTCCAACGCCGCTGTCAAACGTCAATTTGGTATTACCATTTTGCTGATAGCGACTGTTTAGTCGAAGATCTCTGACGGGCCTCTGTCGGACAATCAATGAACTAAAAACGTTCATTCTTTTTAGTTCCACTGGTGGCTACTTTATCGCTACTGGCGCTAGTAACTATGCATTACTTACGTAGTACCAATTTTTTTGACCCTTTGCCACCGGTTGATCCTTGGCTGCGCGATAGCTGCTATCGCGTCTGCTATTGCTGTTTTTAGCTAATCAGCCCGCGGGTACACGGCGTCTCTTTTGTAATCCTCTGGCTGATATGCTGATAAAGTGCTCGCTCCACAGAAGCTCAAAGTAGCGCTTTTTGCTTCAGCAGCTGGACATAAGTCTGTAACTAGGTTCTTTGGAAACAAAACTCAAAATGATAGTAAATTTTTAGCGCTGTGCAGATCCCACCTAGAGCAACAGTTTCTTACTCGAAAATAATGTCGTGCGCGTATCAATAATAGTCACAGTTTTGTAAAAAAAAAAAACGCAAGGCCATATCTCAGAAATAGTGCGTCGCAGGACCATGTTCTCTGAAATAGTTTTGAAAGACGAAATCAACGCTGTATGAGCTGAGGAGAATGTCCTTGACAGACAATAACATTCCAGGGCACGTTTAAAAGAGACCTGGGAGCAGCAGGCGCTGGAGAACAAACAACTTCGAGAGCAGAACGACAGTCTGTTGGCGGAGCGAGCGATACTCAGAACTGTCATCTGTGAACATCTCAAGAAGTGTCCTGATGCTGCGGATTTGAGTGAGTTATTGTTATATACAATTTGGGAGGGCGTGGTATAGTGGCTATGGGGTATAATATAATTATCTGTGAGGTTAAGCCGGTTACTGCGAATTTGAATGAATTTTGGCAAATATATAGATTATGTGGATATTAACAGTATAAAGTTCAAAGTGCACCCCAATCCTTAACATGTGGTGTACCACAGGGCTCTATTCTCGGGCCTCTCTTGTTCCTAGTCTATGTTAACAATATCCACCAAGCAGGTCTACAGGGACAGCTCAAACTATGCTGACGACACATGCTTTACTTTGGACATAATCTTAACGAAATGGTTCTATATGCTTAAGAAGATCTGAATATTCTGCAAAGTTGGTTCCGATACAATCTCCTGACAGCCAATACCAAAACTTCATATAAAATCTTCTACCCAATTATCGTGATTTGAATATTAACGGGCAAGTCTTGCAGAACACTAATCAAGAATAAATAATAGTTTAAAAAAACTAAAAAAAAACGATTATGTAGATAACAGAACTGTAGTTAGTGTAGTGTTAGTTCAGTTATCTACAAAAGCGGGTTTTTTTAAACTAATATTTATTTTATTAGTGTGGCTAACTACAAAAACGTGTTTTATTTTTATTTTGCGCATGGCTGAATGTCCTTGTTGCCTGTCCATAGTCTCAATAACTCCGGGTGGTAATTATTTACCCAAGCATCTTCCTTTCAAATCTTTCCTTCAACAAATTCTCCCTCCATTATGGATAAAATCATCTGAAGAATGAGACACTCTTCGAGTCGTTTCAAACCATTGCAACGATTGTTGAACCGTGGTCAGGGTATATTTTGTATGTATTATTATACTCTTTTTTATAGCACGAGTCCCCACGTAACTTCTATAAAAATATACAACAAAATACCAAACGACATAAAAATAGAAGAAAATGATAAAATATTTAGTAAACATCTCAAAAAATTACTTGTCGATAGATGCTAAATTATATATTTAATCATCATTTCGGCCGAATGAAGTCCACTGCTGGACACAGGCCTCCCCCAAAGATCACCACAACGACCGATATGGGTGTGTTGTGGGCTCATTGGGGGGTTTTGCCATAATCGCCACGCTTGGCAGACGGGTTGGCGATCGCAGTTGATTTGTTAATGTACTCGAAGGACGCTGCTGCCCATCCTCCGGCTAATCCCTTAGTCGACTTTTACGACACCCACGGGAGGAGATGGGGTGGTGGCATTCTGAGCCGGCACCACGCATTTAATGATGATTTCAAATCGTAGATCTTTTATGTATATATTATAACTTAAGACATGACTTAATAAAGTACTTGATGATGTTTATATATGACTGAAGGTATTGATTTTTTCATTTGAATTTGTGACATAATTTAAAATTAATTAATTGAAATTTTACTGATGACCAAAGACATATATTATTTAATTATGACATAGAATCAATTATTATTTATTCCATTGTTTTGAATTATATTATGCTATTATTTAAATTGTATTAAATTGTTGTGCCCGACAGGGTCCATGTAAATTAAGATCTTTTATAACACATGTCATATGCAATAAAGAATTGAATTGAATATATGCCCATATATTCAAAATTTTATGACAACCGGTGTCATACACCTCTATGCCGAGAACTCATATGCAGTCCCAGATATAGAAATAATTTAATGTTAATATTAAATATTTACTTGTTTCAGGAAATACATTAGAAAAGATCAAGAACACAGGTACTTCTGTATAATATCACGGGCACCTTCGCGGGATAAATCGATACTAGTGTCCTGAAAGTCGCGGAAGTGTATTTCAGTGCAGAAATAGGTTCTATTGAAGTATTAATGGGCATCGCCAAGTCCATAAAACTTGGGGCCCACTGTAACAGATATAAAAAACCGGACAAGTGCGAGTAGAACTCGCGTGGAGAGGGTTCCGTACGATGATATGTACTTACCATGTATTTTTTATCGGACCCGTTGTTTGTTGTGATTTAAAAAAGTTTGCATGGTACCAGATTGTGGAGGTAATTGCTGAATATATTGTCTATTATTGAATTCGGTCTTGTGCCAATAACTTAGCCCAAGAACAAACTTGAAATCGTTTTTTTTATATCAGTACTTTCGAAGATAACGTTGGGTGAATGGTCAATATCCGTCTATTTTCTTAAATAATTTGTAAATTATAAAATAAATATTTTTGATACCCTCACAGGAAGCCCTACCATTTCATATGTTACAGGGTACAGTTTGTTCTTTAATTTTCAATTCAAAATTAATTAATTTACGTGGCACGTCCGTGTTTGGGTCGCAGAAACACATATGTGCACAAAATATCGTCCAAAGTACTCTTTCCCCTTTTCATCCCGTCTGCGGGACGGCATTCGGTCGGCCATATTCAGTAACTCCAAACAGCATTGTTTTTGCTCCGCGTATCTCATCTCCACTGAAGTTCTACGTGCATACTTGTCTATGGTTTTGGAAAGTTTAAGGGAGAAAAGCGTGGTCAACGCACGCACATTTCTTCTCTGGCGAATGGGCATCCATTTAAGCTCAGACCTATACCTTGACACGTGGTCATATTTACGCAGGTTAAAGATGAATCGGATGCAGTTGTTACAGACCCTGTCAAGCTTATTCAGCAAGTCCGCGTTCAATTCAAAGTAACACATGTCACCATAGTCGATTAAAGGGAAGATTAAAAGACTGCACAAGCGTTGTGTGTATGTCCTTTATAGAATCGTAACTATGCATTTGATCATGTCATGATCTTCAGCAAAGTGTTGTGCATGAGCCCACAAAGGTTTCTGAGTTGGTACGAACAATTTCATTTCTGCATATATAAAATTAAACGGCGGGTGAAACCGCGGGTCCCAGCTAGTGAATTATACAAGTAAATGTGAAATATAAAAAATGTTGGCTATATATTCATCCGAGGTTAGCCGTAGGAGTGAAGCGTCCGAGATCATGTCCACACGGAATATGATATTATTATTGTACTAGCCGGGACCTGCGGTTTCACCCGCGTTTAATTTAAAAGATATTTAGAGTATTTCCACATAGACAATTGACATAGAATATATATATTGGTATTTCAAGGGTTTTATTTTTTTTGCGCGGATCCCTAATTGTTTTTCTAAAATAAAAGTAGCCTAAATTATTCCTTATAACATCAGCTACCTGCCAGTGAAAGTCCCGTCAAAATCGGTCCAGCCGTTTAGGAGATTACCCGGAACAAACAGACAGACAGACAGACAGACAAAAACATTAAAAATTGTTTTTTTGTTATAGGTACCGTATATACTTTCATATGCAATTAGTAAAAAGCTGTTATTTTGACATTACAAACAGACACTTCAATTTTATTTATTTGTATCTTATAACATCAGCTACCTGCCAGTGAAAGTCCCGTCAAAATCGGTCCAGCCGTTTAGGAGATTACCCGGAACAAACAGACAGACAGACAAAAACATTAAAAATTGTTTTTTTGATATAGGTACCGTATATACTTTCATATGCAATTAGTAAAAAGCTGTTATTTTGACATTACAAACAGACACTTCAATTTTATTTATTTGTATAGATTGATTGTTCATTATAATGCGTGTCTTTGGAGGTGCTGCCATCTACTTTAGTTTTATATTGTAAAGATGTATGTCTAAGACTTAATCAAATAGAAATCAATGAGATTCCAGTATTGTTTCATAAAATAATTTATTAACTTATGTTGTTTTTATATACTTTATAAAATAAATGGTTTTACGTTTCGTAGTGCTGTTTTTTTAATGATATCTAATCCTTGATAAATGATTATACCTAATGTTATAAAGTCTTTGTTGTCGCAGTGGCTAAGCGATTCGCTTTCTGCGCTTCGTGTCGCGGGTTCGATCCCCGCACGGAACAAATATTTGAATGATCTTCAGATGGTCGTTTCGGGTCTAGGTGTTTACTACTACCCCCGGGAAGACGGTGGCGCGCACGTAGTCATGTGCCGCCGTGTGCGCAGCACAGCGCACAGCGAGACTTGGAGGGATCCTTTATAATCCTCCCCGAGAAGTGCCTGGTGGGCAGCCTTCTTACAGCCGCCTGCCCTCTGCTAGAGGGGGTGACCGCTTCACAGTCATCCCCTCCGAGATGTGCTTAAAGACGTGGCACTAATGGGCGCCTCTAGTGTTAATTTACGAGGACCTGGAGCCCGTCTTCGGTGCCGAAGATGGCCGCTCCAGTGGTTTTAGCCGGTAGGAGTCCCTTCCTTCGCCCTTCCCCGGGGCGAAGGAAGTTCCATGTAGAATTTCCACTGGACACCAATTAAAAATACAAAAAAAGAAGGTGTCTACTATCTTCCTTCGTCCCGGGGAAGGGCGAATGGTTATGCCAGACTCCTACCGGCCAAACCTTCACATTGGCAGAAATCATGGACATAACGGATGAAGCTATTAAAATTGGAAATGAAAGAACGATGGAGACACTTCATAAGATGTCGCTCTGTGTATACTATTCCATTCTTTTAATATATAATATCGTTGTATTCCATGACCAACTCATAATACTCCATTCAGGGTCCACAGCGTTCGCCATCTTTTGCGAGGAAGTGAGGAGGCGGCAGAGCGGGGACGGAGGGAGATCTCCGATCCCCTCCGCAGAAGACACACCGGGCGTGGGCGCTGGGGTAGGGCGCTGGACGATCTCCGGCCACCATGAGGAGCGGCCTGCGGGCGACGAGGGTCCGTCGCCCGAACAGAAACAGGCTCGAGACGGCGGCGAGCGTGTGACTTCCTCCACCCTTCCCAAGGCGGAGGAAGTCGAAGAGGATTTCCCCACGTTAAAAAAAAAGGGTTTTAATGTCATCATACTGCAATCTATCTCCTGTAGGTCTTTATTTTCAGCCGATAGGTTTTTTAAAAATAAAATGCATGTTTTTATAACAATCTCTATAATTATGGCACTTTAATATTTGACAAAAATAAGAAATATATATATACCATAGGTTTGAAGCTATAAGAAAAAAAATATCCAGAAGAAGTCCGCTTATGATTTTATTATAACCAGCCATATATGCATTAGATAAATATTTTCCATTTTCAGAATGGTTCATAAACAGTGTCGTCCATTTATTTAACTGTTCAAATCAGGTTTGATTCTATTCAAACCGGTGATTTTCGTATTTAGAATTTTTCAAATACATCATAGTTCCATATTCAAAATGATTTTAAACATGGAGATTCTAGCATTATTAGTTCAAATCGAAGTATAGGTTCAAACCGTAAGTTTACAATGATTGTAAGTACGTACATTTTTTCACCTAACCATATACAGAATTATTTGTAAAATAATTTTACATATGAATCTGTATATGGGATATAGGTATACCATCGTATGAAATGTGAAAAAATCTGTCAAACGGGCCACAATTTTGTCCGTAGAACTGTGAAGTTAACGACATTTTACCTGTTTTCAAAAATAGAACGTCATAATAAAGGGATGTTTTGCGTGGTAATGGTTGTGGATTTCTTTCTTAGATATTTTACCATTATTATCGACATCGTGCTAGTAAAATGTACTTGATTTGTAAATTATATTTTAAGAGTTTTAACTTGCTTTTCTTTTACATGAAAATATTGTTTATAAAATTTGAATTTTCTATATCCACAACGAGAGAGACGAGTTGTACGATATCCCGTTGTGGGCAAGGAAAACTTTAACCAGATTTTGTTATCCACTTATTACTTAAATAATGAAAATGATAAATGTACGGCGGTCTTATTTAATTACAGGATTAAAACTATGGACCCATTGTAGGATTAACAAAACTTGTAATTAGAGTATCTGAGCTTCTCTGCATAATTTGACGGTACATACATTTATGGTACCACAAGGTACCATACAGTCATATTTAAATATTCTGTAAAAGCTCTAGTCGCTAACTTCACAGTTCACATAATTTCACTGAAGATTCTCAACATTGGCCGATTTTAAGCGATCAGCTTGTTAGTGTATTAATTAAAAAATAAAGTGCAATAAATTCTTGGTTTTGGGTAAAACGATGTCATTGGAATTTCGCTAGCAAGAGGCAGGAATGCTAGCGCCATCTAGTATAACGTAATGTAACTATTAATGATCACTATGTGCGGTAGACGGCGCTAGGGGTAGTAAAATTACATGATTTTTACTAGCGAATTGAGAATGTAATGTTACTGTTGCTAATAATAGCGCACTAATTATAAATAAAATAATTATACATTTAACACATTCCCCGAAAATAATTATCAGTAGCAAAGAAAATGTTCCAGAAACATCGTCCTACCAATTTTTAGTACATGCTTTTCAAATCTATGCGTTTTCTTTCCAGGGAGACAATTCAAGCGACTTTTTAACGCGGATATGTAAACGATCTAATTGACAGTATTATTTGATGGCTAAACAGTACTAACGAATGCGTGATATGCATAAAATTTAGAAAAATTGTGAAGAAAGAAGAATATTATTACTATTATGTGGTGGATTATACTTTTAAGGCATTTATTTTTGTTAATATTTGTTTTGTTCAAACCAAAATCGATCCCCAAGTATGAATGCACCACTGCGCAGACTCGGTAGGTACTGCGGAAATTATGCTAATAGTTATCTACGTAACTACACTATGAAGTTTGTTTGGTTTACTGACGTGAGCACAATGAGAGCCAAATATCTGGGAACCTTAGAATGCACAAAATAGTGGAAAGTGAAAAAGATTCTGTCAGAAAGTGAATACTAACATCAACATGGCTAACGACATAACGTTAGTTTAGTTTTGTACCTTCGTTACAGACTTTACGATTTAATAGTTACGACATTTGACATGTTTGTCGAAACTTGACAGAACTTTAACCTAAAACAGCCTACTCAAAGCACTGCTTGCTTTCTACAGTGTGAATGTTTGCAGAGACGATAAATATCGCCTCTGCAAACATTCCCAAAACTAGATCCGGTAGAGATACTGCATGTAGGACCTGCAAGCTTGCTCTAGTGCGATCTAACGGACCTGGAGCTCCCCTTCGGTGCCGAAGATGACCGCTCCAGTGGTTTTAGCCAGTAGGAGACCAGCATACCCCTTCGCCCTACCCCAGGGCGAAGGAAGTTTATGTACAATTTCCACTGGGCACCAATAAAAATAAAAAGGGCCCTGCAAGCAAGGCTTTGAGTAGGCTTTTTGACATTACGTTTAGGCTTTTTGACATTACGTTTTAACTTATTGACATTTGTATGTTTATTAAAAATTTAATCCACCACTACAATGCATTCTTACCATTCTAGTTAGTTTAAATTAAAGCGATCAATCTTTAATCTTTTAATGTTAATATTAACAGCTATATTTTTTTATTAAAAAAATCTAAATTGCACTTTGTTGGGTCAGCTGTTATTTATTTTTATTTCAGATACTTTTCAGTATTAGTCCGATATTAAGATTTTCCGTATAAAGATATTTATCTTAGTATTGTCTAATCTAGTTGTTTGTTAACTAAGTACATAATTAAATACATGGACTTAAAACCCTTCGGCGCATCCTAAAGGATAATTCTACAAAAATGTGTTGTATTGATTACTTAAAAAACTAAATATATATTTTACCTTCCATTACACTGACTTATACAAACATATTTTTATCATCAAAATGTTAACACCGGACCAATACCAAAACGCATCAACCACTTGATTTCAATCTCGAATATTACTAATTTTTACCTCACAAGGGAAATGGTGATATTCAAGTTTATTACGTATTTATAAAGGTACTAGCTGTCTGTGGGACCATATTTATATCTAATGGTACTATGCTTAGCTCTAGGGAGCTCTCTAGCAAAAATCAAGCTTGCACAGTTCAACGGTATTTCAATTCAACATGCTTTGCTTGCGCCATTTCATAAGTATCACTTTTCCCCTTCTACGGTGTTTTTTACCAATTTCTATAACAGCTAACTCAAAAAATGAACAGTTTATTTCATTATTAACAGCATTCCAGTGATTTGGTGTAAGCCTCTGTCTGACTACATGTGCGCCATGCGGATCCTATAACATCATCTAGGATCGCTTATTTATAAAAATTAACATGCAATGGAGCGCAATTTCATGATCATGACGACAACTATGCCTTGTGACACTAGAACGCGTCAAGCAAACATTTTTAGGACTCTTTTTAGTTTTATTGTATTTTTCTGTTTGGGCTGGATTTTATACAATTTGACCGTTAATGTAAATGTTTCAAGTATAAATGTCAATGTCGAAATGACGATGTCGGAATTCGACAAACACCAACTGTCATTTTGACAGTAAAATATTTCGTATCCGTTTGTTTGAACTTTTTCTACATTATTTATAGCCAATTCTGGATGGATGTGGATTTATACAACTGTTTCTTATATCATAGTATATTCAAATTTCTTATATTCAAATTGTATAAACCAATCAGCAAAATACTGGCGGATGATTTATATACCTTAATAAGTATATCTAATATGATATTATCATTTAGTTAATATTACCTATAACCCAAACTATATTCGCTTGCGAATACACCTATGCAAGAAATATAAAAGAAGAATTACTTTAATTTAAATTTGACTAAATAATTAATAACAATTTTAGGAAGTATATAATCATGACGATCTTTGTTATTATTTATATATATTTATATATTTGTTGTTTTAATTACTTTACATATTCATAATACCTATTATATGCTTTGCACTCAACTTTAAATACAGCCTAAGTTTCCATAGTTGTGGTTTTTAAGGAATTAGAAGGCTTTTAGGCCCTTTTACTAAACATATATATGACATTGTATATACATATTTAACCGCATTTGGTAACACTAGAAGCTGACCTCAAAACACTAGTATGTTACGAGGACATCTGTGCATGTAATTGATGTATGTAATGACACCCAAGGCATAGAGTTGGGATATTATTAGAGTGCGGCCGCCGAGAGAAGGCGATTCTGACATCTGTTAATTTTGTCTAGTTTCTGTTAAATTAAATAATAAATTTAGCGCTAAACTATTTTAGTCTTATTACAAAAATCTTGTTAGACTCAGGTTTAAACCAGAACTATGAAGTCTGGACTTAGTACGGAACTAACGTTAGTACCGTGGTTTAAACCCGTCCGTATTACAAATATCAAAATAAGTCAGGACTAGATAGTACCTGACTTTAGTTCTGGCTTAAATTATTTCCACAGATTATACACGGAATTCCTTGGAAACATTCATTCAATCAGATAGCATTCGGATACATTACGTTCCGTTTACCCAAATGCTGAATATTTCTGTATATTTTTTATATTAATGGTATTGATATTTTAACATATATAATAGGGTATTTAATGACGATAACTATTAGAAACCAATGGTTGTTCTTGTTTCAATAACGGCCATTTTTTTTTTCTGAGGAATACTTTTATGACATTTATTTCATGTCCGAAATATGTACTTTCAAATAACACTAATGCGTAACGGAATGTCTATATCACGCGGAAATCTTTAAACATAGGTAAAACTATTCTGAGATTTGGACGTTTCTTCGTACTTATTATTGATAAGAAGTTAGGGAATAATATTAATAAAATAGAACAACAGAAAAAACGAAGAAGTGAAAACTGGAATTCTGAAGAAAAAGTTAGTACTTGCCTACAATTATTGTAATTACGGCACATTAATATCTTTAGTACGACGCAAATTTAAACTATTTCAGGAAATATTACAATACAACACACAAAAATAAACCAAATCTAACCTCAAAACAATGAATTTGACGTATATTTGTGACTTAGACCAAAGGTTTTAGAGTTAAACTAGGTCCCCATCAGGTTTATCTTTAGTACCATAGATAGTCCAAGACTAAGAGTTAAACCACTTTTTGTAATAAGAAATTTGATTAAACCACACTTTTAGTCCGAGACTATCGATAAACCATGTTTTGTAATAAGACGGTTTAAGTTTATTGTGTTGACGTTACTACATTAAAATCATATTATACATGAAATATAATCTTTAATACAAAAGAAACTGGAGCAATTAACAGATGTCAGGAACGCATTCTCTCGGCGGCCGCACTTTAGCGTAAAACGTCTAAATATTTAGAATTGAAAATAACACTTTACGTTGCGCAAATTCCGAGTATCCTACATTGTAGTCCACAAGAGGCTGTCATTAAATAAAAATACTTAACGCGTCTATATGTTCGGGGTTATATATAACATTCGAGTCAATTTTAATAAGATTTTCGCTTAGGTACTCATAACAATTTTGAAGGAAGATCTCAGAGTAAATGATATATCTTAGCGTGATACTTAACTATAATGCCATACAAACCACAACTAAGACGTTCTATTATAATTACTAGTAACGTATTTTTATCACTAATCATTTGCTCATCGTGTACTGCACCCGTATCTACGTATTAAAATAATTATGAGTCACAAAATAAATAGGTCAAGAATTTATTTCATGTAATTCGCAATAAAACGTCACACATAAAATACAATACCTATTAAAATTACTAAATATTATTAATCTTCAAATTGGATTTGAAAAGAATATTAAAATAGGAAATAACAATGAAAAAGTAAAAATAATATAATGTATGCATTCGACTTTTCCTGAATTCCGTTATTTACAAAATAAAAACATATTTTAGACTACACTTGGACGTCACTGTGTGTCAGCTCATTAACACACCGTTTGGAGCTTACACTCTAAACCTATTTATTTTGTGGCTATATTCAGCCGGTTTATTGACGGATATCAACTTTGTAGTACACGTCAAACGTGTCAAATTTGACGTCAAAATGTCTAACTCTTTTTTTTAAACGTATAAATTGCGTTTTATGCGTTGGCTAGCGTGGATTAATAAAATGTATATTATAAATTTTATATTATTTGTAAATTGGTAAGTATTCTATCGCACTACCGTTTAGCTAGCTATCGATTGAATATTGTGGCAGTATAGTTATTGCGTTAGGAAGTATCAGATGGCGTAGCATCATCACAAATCCCAAAGTTGAGAACTGCATATTGCATAAACTACAAATGTACAGCTTGATAAGTAGCCGTATTTACATTAGGGCCTCGCCTTTTGACAGTTTTTCTTAATGACGTTGTTCTGTTGCACGACTGTAAGTAGTCTTAACTATTTAACTAATGCCACTTAAATATTCAGACAGTAAAATAATGCTAGTCGAACGCTTGTGCGATAAAATTATTTTACCAAACATTTCGACGTCTCGCTATAACGCTGGTTTTATCTATGTCTAGCAAAATGATGCTGAAAAATATATTTTCGTACTAATGATAACCTACAATATTGTTTATAATCACCCCGGTGCTTACGGAGTGAGCAGAACTTTAAGCGGTAAACTGTTATTTCTTTTACTTTATTGCCGAATTTGTTTGGCCTACGTAGAGTTGCAAAATTTGCGTAATTTTACCGAAAATACGAGTAATTTATGGCCATTTATATAGATTACGAAAAAATTACCAACGACCTTGCTTACTACTTCTTTTTACTTTAAAACAAATATATTACAAGGTTTTCAAATTGTGAAATCGTTTTATGTGACATCTAAAGCTAAAAAAAATTACCGTAATCTATATAAATGACCGTAAATTGCTCGTATTTTACGCGCCTTTTCGGTAAAATTAGGGTAAAACTAGGACTACGACACACTTTCACTCCGGTTTTTCTAGAATAAACTAATCAAGCACATTTGGATGAATACGGTCTAACGAATGGAATTCGTAAGGCTCCGTTGGCGTTGATTCGTTTTGAGTTACTGTACCAGTATTGCATCCATTTTCTTCTAAAGTCAGTCTGTGGTTACTATAGTTCGATTGTTGTTGTTTGACAACAGCGACTGCCAGATTTTGTTTGATGCTCCATAGGCAAAGCTTGTCGCGGTCATTCAATGGATGGGTGGCTTCATGAGCGAAGCCTAGCCGTAATTCTTTATTGTAGTGAACATTCATACTGATATATATAACGACACGCTGAAATAGATGCAATAGACATGCATGACGTCACGTCCAGGTTGTTGTATACGCTCAAATGTGCCATAGGCATATCTGATAGGCTAAATAATTTGTTTATATTCTCACTGGTGCTCAAGGTCTCATATTTAAGGGTCCAGCTAGATAGGTACCACCATATTCGCTGCCAAACGGTAGTATTGAAACTTAAACATTACTATGTACCGGTTAGAAAGGCACTGTAGCTAGTAAAATAACTAACGTCTCGAGGACCACGTAGGTCTAGTCCTGGGTAGCATTGCAATTGTTCTGGGCAGGCGTGACGTGTACCACCAGGCGAATGACGGGCGTCTCGTCGCTAGGACGTATCAAAATAACAGGCTGCGACGGTTACCTAGGTCTTTTAAGTTATTGTCCTGGCTAGATAGCATGTTTATCATCAATAAAGAACATTGCGTGTTTCCGGAGATGAAACGTGCCTATTATGTACCAGTTTTACTTATAATTTCAACTATCCTTACAGTTACGGTACGGTGAGTATCAAACCTGCTAAATAGGATTTTTGATTTGTTTATTGCAATGGCTTCCTAGTTAAGTATATTTTTATATTGCGTAGTCAAAAACCAAAAACGTCTCCTTTATACATTTTGTGAAACATCAGTGTAATGACAAATATTAATTTTCTTGTATGTAACCAATAATTCAATTTTGCAAGTTCGATACTTTACGTAGGGATAGTCGGTGTATGCGACCCGATTCTTTATCCAACTAGAATATAGTCTTTAATCTGTCAATTACATAAATTGTCTTTTTATTGTAGGTACAGGTAGTTACTGTTTAAAGTTCCACGCTTTCAAAATCACAAAGTGCAGAAGTGACAAGTTAATAACTTGCCACCTACAAGCACGGATAACTTCTACGATACATTATTATTAACTTAATATTAATGATTAAAATGTATTTGGTGTTTAATTTCATAGAATTTATTTATTCTTTGCACTATATTATAACACTCCATACGTTGCCACTAAATTCTAGCATACTTTTAACTATTTTGTTTTATTTTATAATCTATGTCACCCGCAGATTGAGAAAAGTAAATGTAAAAATCAATTTTAGGAACCTTAAGTTTAAATTATCTGGCTTCAAAATATATCCTAGCATCTCATTAATGTTTGAAATTATATCAATACTTAAAGTTATTGAAACCGTTTAAAAATTATCATATTACACATCATTATTTTGAACGTATTGCTGCAACTAGAGATGTGACAATATTTTAACTAAAATTATTTTAGTAAGTCAATTGAGAATCCAGGTATTTTATTTGCAAAACGATTTTTTTGCTCGTTTAAATCAATACACGTTAAATAAATTCAACATAAAACTGAATTGACATTATATTCACCTACGTCTTTTCAGAAGACCATAAAAACACAACCGTTTATTAATACTAATCTCCGAAACTGATATCACCAAACTGATGCACTTACTCGTAACTATACTTCACTATATTTCGGCAGTACTAGCTAGTTTTTCTCCCAATTTTCAGCTTTTTTTTCTATCTACAGGTGCCCACTTCTAAGATTAGGTGCAACTATGAGCAAATTTTATTGGTCGATAATTGGACCAATCAGAAGCGTTCGCAGGAGAAATTAGTAACTCGAAAAACCTACCAGACAGTAGTGGGGTTCACATTATGAAATTCTCGGAAATATTGAATGACCACTACTGTCTAGTTTCAGCAAACGCACTCACGCATCACTATGATTCTCTATATTATTAACGCGTCTATACTGAGCATTATGTACATGCTAAATTTAGGAAACTTTATTAATAACTTTAGAGCAAAAACTGCTGAATATGAGAGTAGCCTTAGAAAAGAAATGTGCTTAGTTTTAACACCACAATGCTTGAAGCTCAAAGCTGGTAAACTTTATATTATGTACGTTATCCAGTGACGGCTTTTCGAGCTCCAGATGGTTGGTCCTGGCCAAGTACCTTATTCTTTAAATTCATTAGCCGTAAGTCATTCTGTTATGTCAATGCGCAAAAATAGAAATACGACTTAGACTTAAGTATTTTTTTATATTAACTGGTTTTGAAAGAAGACCACGTACCTAGTAGGTCATCATTTCGGCCGAATGAAGTCCACTGCTGGACACAGGCCTCCCCCAAAGATCACCACAACGACCGATATGGATATGTTGTGGGCTCATTGGGGGGTTTTGCCATAATCACCACGCTTGGCAGGCGGGTTACCTAGTAGGTAATTTAAAATATTTAGAATTTTTTGAATGGGTACATGGTATATCATTTTTCTATTTACAATAGGTTTGTGCAATTGCGTCTTGCTTATCGATACCCACGATGACCCATCAGCATCACGGTATTGCCAAGAATAAATGATCTTTGTACTTTAAATTTGCAAACACTTTCTACCAAACCTAATCTTTAGATCGAGAGGCCCGCACAAAGGTATAACTTTCTATAATCTCAAAAGGTCAAGCTTTCTTTTGATGCGGCTTAACAAGAATATTTTTACAATGTGCTGTAAAAACTAAGCACCACAAGACTAAACTACGTCTACGGTTGGACGAAAAATGTAATTAAATCTCGGCTAGGGTAGGGCCCAAATGTACAGTCGATCGATTGTCGATTCATCGATATATATCGAATCGCTTGCACATCACTAGTGGGTTTCGAGATAGGGTTGACACTTTTCTCTTTTCATCAACATCGATGAATTCTTCGTATTGTCTGACCGACGAAGTTATCAATCGTAAATTACGCAACATCTAACCAACACGTCAATGGACAGAGGAATCAAATATATCACGTAACTTCCGTCATATGAAAGTGAAAAACTGACAATACTCGTTTCTTCATCGATATTGATTCTCGACAATCGACCGCTCCGGGCAGTCACTACGCCTACTTCACCTCAGGCATGCGCATGCGACTAATGTTGCGACCAAGGCCAGTGCTGCGACCGGCGCGCGCGCGCCATTGCACATGTCTTCCTCGCAGAAACACATGTGGCCCGTGCCAGTACTTTCCATCATACACACGTGGTCTACCATGAAGAGATTTATTTGGAGCTGGGATGTGCAGGTGCGGCGAACTACCTCGTACGCTGGAAAGGAGAAATGACAGGTTCGTAAGATGGTTTAGTAATTGGGAGAATCATCATAATGTAGGTTAACTGGGTATACTGGAAGCTTATCCGTGTGGTGACAGCTCCATCTCCATCACTCGGATGTTGTAAAAAGTGACTAAGGGTGTCTAAACCAGAGGGATGGACAGCACCGTCATTTCTGAGGAACAACAGTCATTCTGCGCTAATATGATATCGGCATGCACCCGGTCGCCTAAGGGGGAAGTCTTTGTTCAGCAGTGGACGTCCTTTGGCTGATATGATGACTGCAAGCTATTACAGCTATCATATATAAGTTTTAAATCATAACTTTCTCCCCCTCTGTTTCTCCACCAACCAGATTCGCGCTCAAATAAGTAAACCATTGTCTTGTCTGATTTTGAATGACAAAGAAATAACTGGGAGAGTTTCTTGACTGTCAAAACCAAGTTTTAGAAGAAGTTTGGCACGAAAATAATAAAATGCAGAAATATACGCGCTGCTAAACTTTGGACAACCCAAAGTGAGACTTACAAAAAGTGTCAGCTTTCACTACATATTGCCAAATGCATGCCACCCAAAGTCTTGTTATCTCGACGCAGGGTAAAGTGTCGAGATAAAAGGTCTTACATACGTATATATACCTCGTCGTCCTGTGGCTGATATGATAATGATGGTTATGATACACTTCTTTCGTGAGGTCACTGGCATTTGGTAAGTTGTGCGCCGCCACGCCAGCAGGTTTATATGTGAATCCTTTTCGAACGCAAGCTTCCGATTAACGTAGGTTGCGCCTAAGATCGAAGTTAATATACCGTCCGTGTAGTCCCAAGAGTCCCGTCATGTTCATGGATAGGACAAGTGTGAGCCCAGCATTTGACTAAGCCCTTTTTCCTGTATCATCGTAACTACTAACATCAGGTAGAACTACTAGTGGTCAAGTAATGACTAAAAGCAGATACTCACGACTCTTAGAATATCGAACCATCTTAACACAGCAACCGTTGCACGTCTGCAGCGGCGGCTGATCTCGAGGCAGTGCAGTGTAGTTGAAGGGGTCCTTGCAGCGTGGGTCCGTCCAGCTGTCGCACTCGTAGCAGTATATCGTACGTGCTGGGAAATATTACAGTTTATTTGGAATTTCTACTTATGTAGCGTCTTTTTTTCATGTAATGCAAGCTTTAATTGTGTTGCGATTGAGAATATGGTTTTTAGCTATTTGGAAACGTAGTGTAGCGTGAGAATTGACATAGATTTGTAGTTGCCAGGAAAATATGCGTATTGATGAATTTGTATCGATTGGGAATGTTGGAGTTTGCTGTGTAGCTATTGGGAACCTAAGGACTTTATATTGGAATTTTGTGTTGTCTGGTAAAAATATGAAAGGTCTGGATCATAGCTGGGCCTAAAGCCTGTGCCTTTTTGTGTAAAACATTGACAGCGCAGCGTAGCTGAACAAATTCTTACAACGAGGATTCATCCAGCAATCGCACTCGTAGCTGCTATATTAGTTTATTTCCCTGAAAAGGTAATTATACTGGATTTGACTAGTAGAATCACCTTTTACAGACAAACTTATCGTATCGAAATTGCAGAAAGAAGTGGACTATTCATACTAGTTGTCTCGATCAGCTGATTTAGTTTGTATGGCCGAGGAGAATTGGATACTTCGAGATTTAGATTTGGATCCAGAAGTGAAAGACGATATAAATTTTATTTTATTCTTATGTTTAACTAACAGAGCAACCCTTTTTAAGGCATAAAAGGAATAGAAAATTGTATGACAAATATGAGGGGTGAATCCCGATTTGTAGCGATTGGGAAGCAGTTGTTGTGCTATGTAGCGATTGGATATTTGTGTTGGTATATATTATGAGTATGGTATGATGAGATCTGGCAAACATAAAAAAACTTGTTTGTAATGGGAAAGAAGTAGTAATATTTTATTTTTAAAAAAGCTTTATTTTAGCTTCATTTCACCACCGTAGATCTTAAAGGTACAAACAATCAGATGCATGACTACATTAGTTTATTTGTTTTTCACTAACAATCTACGCACTCGCTGATCGGTAAACAATCGGTGAGGTTAAGCAACCGTTAGCGCGGTCGGTCTATGGATGGGTGACCGCATAGCGGTAATTGAGTGAGCGTCTTCGTGATCGGAGAGCAAAAAACATCTTCAATCACAGTTGTTGACATTAGACGGCAGTCGTTAAACCAAGCCGGAGACTTTTGGGTGAATGAATGACTCTGACACACGCTTGGCCACACGAAAGATGGTAAAGTAACAATATACAGTTTGATGTTTTGAACATTACATAAAACTTGATACGAAACACATATACAATACAATATAAATGTACAAACTAAAAGTAGCACCAAATACATACATATTAATAAAAAAATAATATGTATGTATGGCGGTAGAAGAGAAACTTTGTATTTTGTTTAATTTTTTCATACAACCTGTTTCATATGTTGCAATTTGGTAAGATTGGGAACGCTTCTAACTTTCCTATCATCCTTCTGCAGGGAACGAACCTGATAGAATTATATAGACACCATGAAAGTAATATGTTGATATGCACAAAAAGAAGACGTTGTACCTCGTCTAAAATAATTCTGTTACTTTCAAGTTCGCTTCGGTTATTCGCTTCGCCGAAACGTAAGAAACAAACAGGCATAAAAGGATTCTATAAGTACTACTTGACAACGATAGGACTTATAGAGCGCACCCATAATGCAAAAGCCACACTCAGGAAGCCAAACTAAACAGAAAGCTCTTAATTCCATCGCTATCCCATCCTGTTGTGAATGATCGCATACCTGTCTACTATATTGACACAATTAAAATCTAGAAATTGTTATGAAACTTTTTATATCGACGTGCTAATCGCTGCAAGGCTGTATGGTCACGCGAACCATGTCAAGGAAATGTATTAGTCCTTGTAATACTTTCTGTTCGCGGGAATTGAAAGAAAAGGGGTATAAATTACTCGCGTCACTAGCTCGCGCGGCCAGTCGATGCAGATTGTCAGTCTCCTGGAAGTCTGAAGATGGTTTAACTGTAAGATTCACTATGGGGTATTCCACTACATAGTTTAGTTGAAGTGAGATGGCAGCCCCCTCTGGCTGCAGTTTACTTGTTGGCCTCGACATTAATTGATGATACTGTGTCTAGATGCACGGGTTAACATCCTATTCAATGAGGATCACGGTTTTTTTAAATCAGATATCGTTAAGAGAATTTGAAATGTAATGGGACACTAACTTGGGGTTCTCTATGGCTGCACTATAGAATATAATAAAACCGTGGGGGTGTAAAACTCTTTATAAGATGGAATGCTACAACGATAAGATCTATTGAATTGAGTGTTATATAGATTGGAAACTGAAAAATGTTTATAAATGATAATGCTGTTATTATCCTTCTGTTTTCAAATTTCAAATTCAAATCAGCTCATTGACGCCAACTAGAATATGCAGCCTCCGAGACTGCCACAAAAAAGGCCGTAAGAGAATATTACTCGAATGACGCTGGGTTAGCGAATTGGCGACTTTGTATATTGTGACCAGCGCACACTGCAGCCCATTTGTATTATTCATATTTTATTATACCAACAGTATGAAGGGGGTTCCGGAAGTACTTTTAAAATCAAGGGCCTCTATATGAGCCTTAATATCCAATCAGTTACCAGATACTGACAATCGTATTATCATTTTGATACAATATCTGTTGGCGACTGGTAAATCTTAGAACACTTAAAAGGTCCCTTTTTGAAAATAGGATAGTACAGGTTTCTAAATTTCTACGAGGTTGTAATTCCTTCTTTCTTCTTTTCTTTACTAGTCTTTGGGATGGCGGGAGCTCTAAGTCTTGATATTGAGCGTCCATCGAGCTACCTTAGAAATGACGATGGCATATGTTGGTTGCAGTGGACACCGCGATGTGTTTAGTGTCGGTCATCATGTCACCCAAAGCACGTCCACTGCTGAACAAAGGCCTCCCCCGTGGATTTCCGCAACGACTGGTTACATGCCGTGTCACCGTGTGTAGTTTTGTAGTTGTGTAATTTTAGAGGGAATTTTCCAGTACTCATCATGCTTGGCGGAGAAGGGCGAGGGGGAATGCCGGTCTCCTACCGGCTAAAACCACTGGAGCGGTCATCTTCGGCACCTAAGGGAGGCTCCAGGTCCTCGTATGATCACACTAGAGCCACTCACTGGTGCCACGCTTATAGGCACATCTCGGAGAGGGTGACTGTAAAGCAGTCACCCTCCCGGGGGATTGTTAAGGATCCCCCAAAGCGTCCCACGGCAGCGTGTGACCACATGCGTGGTAGTCCTTATCCTAGCTACTTTTAAATATAAATTATTTTATGTAATGAAGGCACAACTACTTTATTAATATATAAACAGAATTCCTTTAATACAAGGGATACATTTTTTATAACGAGAATAAGGTGATATCAGGGCCACTGTTAGGCATAAACCAGCTGATCCAGCTGTTTAATTTGCCATGCCATTGATGACCCTGTTAGCATTGAGTGGTCCATGTGGGTTGGAGTCCCGTGAAATAAAATAATATTTGTATTAGTTCTGAGGTGTTCTAAGGGATGTGAAATGTATGTCTTTACGCTATATGGATACAGCGGGCAGCACTAGTATGACTTATCGGATATAAAAAATCTGAAAGTACCTCATACTAGACCGCAAGCCCCGTATTAAGGCTGACAAGTACAAAAGATCACCGAAGAAAAAAAATTTTGGTCATCAGGGACTCTTCAATAGTTAACAGCAGGCTGTGTCAGTTGATGTTTGTTGTGGAAGCTAGATGATTTGCGCATTTGTCCTTAAGAAATGTCATGCTGATTTGAAGAAATTTTGAGCCCGCCATTATTCCTTGCCCCCGCGGCAAATTCAAATTTTTATGAATTCCTTGCTATAACTACGCAGCAATATATGTTATTTATTTATTCGTATAATACTTTATGCACAAACGGAATGAATGCCATCCGACATTTTCTGCTGGTCGAGGTTAGATCAGATATTAAAAACGATCTATCGATTTTAACTCCAATAAATCTATCAAAAGGGTTAATTTCTTAGAGCATCTTAAATGCTCTAAGGGTTTATTTAATCATTTTCAGACGATGAAATGAAATAACGGTATGTTTATTTTATTCTGAGAACCGCGACGAGACATTTGCAATCGATATAACTAATTGGTTTATGATATATGCGGTGCAACCCTACATGTGTGGTAATTAGCAGGATTGGTGATGTAACCGTCGTATATCGATAACCTCTAGAAATAATCAAATTAAGTTCAAAAGGGTAAATATTATTCCTGTACATAAACAAAGGCGTATTCATAATTTATCTGTCTCTCATCAGGGATCATCCCTCTTTAGGGGGAGCCCGGTCTTTTGCTGGGCTAACGAGTGAGCATGCTTCCAACCTGCAGAAGCCATTTAGAGAGTTATGTTTGTGTTAAAATATTATAGGACACTAACCAGGGACTCTATGGCTGCATTATAAAAATACAGTCATGAATTGTTACTGAGGGTGTCACCGTAGATTGTATGAGGTAGAAATTACAGCATCAAATAACACCAATGCATCTCGGGTTCCATGGACTGGAAACTTAATTAATAAACAGAAACAACTGCGTCTGACTTTCAATTTTCAAATTGGAATTCTGTAGCAGATGGTGACTCGCTACTCACATTTTTTTAATAAGATCAACCACTCTTTGTCGGAGGGAGAGGCAGCAACGTCCGTTCTGTGGAATAGTCCACACAGTGCCCAATAACCCACCCGCAAAACGTGGCGTGTCAGTACTCACCGCCAGTGCAAATTCCCCCCAAAATGACACGTTTGTGTAATCTTTTTCGGCAGAGGTCTGATGGCTGGCGATTCGCGTGAAATACCGACATTACAACGGGGTCTAATATTAAATAATTGGTCAAAGGCTAGACAGATTATGAGCCGCTCCATTCCATTTACGAAAAAGGGCGTGAGCCAGTTAAAAACAACTTCGTGCGTGTCAACCGGATATGAGTGCTCGGAACGTTTACTTAATGAGCTCACGTCAATGAGACTATGAGAGTTGAAACAACCTGTCTTTTCCACTTTTCTCGTCAAATGAAGATAAAAAATCATAAAAACAAATCCGTCACACTTCAAAATAACGTTTTAAGACAAGCCATTAATTAAAGTCTAATTTTATCGTACAATCTAATTCCATACGTCGCGATCGTCATATCGTATCTAGCGTTCGTCGCACGCGCCGTTTTTAGAGTCACGGCGATCGGCGTTTATTTTTGATGCGTCTTCATGTAAACTGTCTCATAATTCCAGCCCATTATTTCTATATTATAGCGTTGATAAATTCAGACAGAAATGTTTGATATTATTCTTGAGTACGCTTGCTGTTTTGCTCGCGTGGAATATCGCTATAGTGATAGGATTGCCTTTTACAACTGGTCCTATCTGAAAAACAGCGAAGTGACATTATTTTTTCTTGAAATGTTGCTGCACTATGCTGAGGTAGGGGCCATTTTTGGCTTCAAGCCGGTTGCTATATATAGTTATAAAAATTGTATATGTTATCTGTAATTTCCCGTGTGAGCCCAAAATAAAACTGTTTTCTTCTTTCTTTCTTCTTCTTTTATAAAGCTATTTTGTACATAGTACCTCTGCGTTATTGAACAAATTTTCAATGGTGTATAGAGGTTATTTTATGATCATCCCAGCCTTTTCTCGCCTAAATTGGGAGTGGTTTCTAGTCTAACTATATTGATAATCCAGTCAGGTAGGTGAATTTGCTTAGCTAGCAGTGACAGCCTAGTGGTTAAACGCTTGTCTTCCATATAGGAGACTAAATTCGATCCCGGCCCGCACCTAGGACTTTTCGGTGCGGATCATAATTGGATTATCACTTGCGTTAACGGTGATGGAAAATATCGTGAGGAACCTATACACCTGAGAGGGCTGGGGCATGTGCTCAGTGGTGTGTGTAGTCCACCAATCCGCTTTAGGCTATTGTGATGGACTAAAACCTAACCTTCCTCATTGCGAAAAACGTCCCGTACCCAGCAGAGGGACACTTATTTTGTTTTATTTAAAAAAATACGTTGCCCCACACTAGGATTTCTGCTGTGTTGTGGGTGCGTTTACAGACAGAAATTCCAAACACAATACACCCAGACCCGGCACAACTACCTGCAGATCGTACAAATATTTGTTCCGTGTGGGAATCGAACCCGCAACCCTGAGAGCAGCAGTCGACTGTATCAACCATTACACCAACCGTGCCTTCAGGGCTAATAATGTTATGTTTTATGTAGGTGAATTTGTGTATTCTTTACCTTAAATTTCTTGAGCTCGCTAGTTACTAGCTAGTTCTCAATAATAGTAAACACTATCCGTGTTTGGGCTTATTGCTACAACTACCTACTGTGTGAAATTTAGTACAGTTTTCACCGCAAATTAGTGACGGTATAGCAAGCCAATACTAAGTAATTCTTGTAATTTAGTAATACACATGCGAGGCCGTTAGTTAGCTTTACACTTAGAAAAGCGATGATACTCACATATTATTTTCAATTATTGTACTAATTTAATACGTTTTACTGTTTCAGCGAACTGCGACGAGCTGCAGAATGTTCAGTTGGCCGTAAAATATGCTAAACAACAACAGAAAAGCGTTCCGAAGTGAGACTGAGTTCCGTTTAGGACATTTCTGGGAACAACAGGAGTCTGAACTAGCTTTTGATTATTTAGCGTAGTGTTCGGCATGGGATACCACCAACATGAAAACATTTTTATCTTTGGTTAGAGGAGATTTTGGGTTTTCTGTGTATAGGAGGCCTATGTGCAATAGTTGTATACGCAGTGATGTGGTACTTACCCCATTATCGATAAAAACACTTTGTATTTATACCAACAGTCATTCGCAATAGAAAATATAAGCACAGCTTTAAAATCTCTGGTAATCATTAGCTTACATGTTAAACCACACTTGTTAGTATCTATCCGTAACTAATGACCAATCGAAAATACGTAATAGTAAAACTATGCGCATGCGCAACTTTATAGAATTGTCGATTTCCTGAAGCTAGCTGCGAATTGAGACTGACAAATGTGAATTTGCGAGGACTTGTGTAATCATGATTTCCTAATAGAGAAAATACGCAAGCTTGTCATTGTCAAAATGGAATTGGTAATTGCGTATATAGAAAAAGAAATCAACTGTGTGATGCACCTAATTCTAAGGATGAGTTAAAAAAATGCATCTTTACTTAGCTTAGGTTCTATGCGAAATAACCACAAAAAATACTGTATCAACACAACGGACAAAACTGTTTTTCATGCACTACTACCAATACAAGATAACAAAGAACATATCTAATCTACTTTAATTTTTATTTCTTGGCACATACTTAAATGATTGATTTATAATGTGGAACCCTTTGCAATAAACAAAACAGCTTTAATGATAACTTAAGTTATTATTATCAGTTTATTTTTTTAAAGAGAATTATTCGTATATTTTCAGCTAATCCAGTTTACGACAGTCTTTCTGGAAATCTTACAAGGCCGATTTTAGTTGCTGTTGTGATTCTTTCGTGATTTTCTTTTATGTAAGCGTAAAAGCATCTGGCGTGTGTAAAAAATGGCTTTTATTAGCTTTTTTTATTTTATTTCTGTATAAAGCCTAAAAGCTCGTGAATACTTTTTTGGTAAATAATTGATAAACAGTACTTACTCTGGCATTCCGCCTGAACAAGGGGGCTGAGACTTAGTGCCCATAATGCTGAAAATCCATGCTTGAATTAGTAAAAAAGAAAAACATATAAGAAAAACGAAACCTCTACACAGTTATCTAGATAGAAGAAGGTACACAGTAAAAAGATAACATCCTGTAAATAACTGAATAAAATATATTTTGTAGTAACCATGAAAATGATCCAAAGCTATGTATCATATCTATAGGCTAATTGGCGGAATACAGGATAAGTAACCCAAACAAAAGCTCTAAAATACCTACATAAAATGACCAAAACTTTATTTATGGGTTAATGAATATTACTTTCTTACCAAATCTCATCGATTGTAATTTTGGTGTCTGATATAAAAGAAATAGGTATCTGGAAACGAGAGTCAGTTATTCACAGGAAGAAAAATGTTTGAGTGTTTTTTTCCGCTATTGTGACTAAAATAGTTATTACATGCATTTATTGCATTCCTCAATTCCAACATTTAAACACGCATTCCCGTGGGCACTCAAACACAATACACTTGTCAAGCTGCGAAAACATCGATACTTTCTCATGATTTAGTCGATAGTGTTGTGTCACATCACTACGAGTCAGTATAATTCTATTGAAGAAAAAAAACTAGGCACCTAATTCCAAAGAGGGTATGATAAATTAAAAAGGTAGGTTTAGATTTTGTTTTCTTTTGTATATTTTCGTTTATATTTTCGAAATCAGTTGGTTCCCAAAATATGTTTTGTTTAAAAGAACCATTAAGCTCTCAACAGCTGTATATTCTTATTAGTTCGACGTTGTGTTACTGCTATAAAGACACACCAGCCCACAGGAATAAATAATAAGAAGATTTGTATAATGAAATATACATTATTCGCCTCTCTAAGCGCAATAATCGTGTCAAGTCATAGTTCAAGAAGCTTACCTAATCTAGTGACCTTTTAGCCGGAACTTAGCGGCCGGTGGTTCAGCTATTGTCACAACGATATTTCGATAAGCTTATAGTAGCCAGCTACTAGTTATTGATAACCAGGCCAATTTACTTGACAGACTGAGAAAAGAAAACAGGCTCAGAAAGCAACATTTTGTTTGACCGGAATAGGTAGCTCATTTTTTTAATCTTATGGGCTGTTTATGCTTTGTCTTTGATGGGCTGATTAGATAGAATATAAGGATAATTAAAACTTGTGCATAACCAAGGCTACTATCAAAAATATTTCCAGCGTATTTAATTTTATTAAAACCATACAGAAAGGAGCAGTGACCAGAACGGATACCCTAATGATAAGCAGTCAAACCAAAGTAAAAAAAAACATACATACAATAATGATAAAATTGGTACCTATCAATTTTTTTTAATCACAAAATACTATTTGTCAGAGTGATGTATAATATTTACTGCAGAAATAAAATGTTGAATAAATTGATTTATTTATGTTTAAATAACAACAATTATTTTTAGTTTTGTGTACTTTAACAGCCCTAAAACCACACTTAACCACAGTGATGTGACACTATCGATATCGAAGTGTTCGCAGCTATCAACACGACACATATCTAACAACGGGTAGACTATGGTACACAACACTTGTGACATATTGACACTTTTTGGTACTTCATCGCATATTACCAGTCCGTATGCAGGAGTTGGATTTTACTTGGTCCACGCCGAACCAGGACATCAGCAGAACTGGAAAGGATAAGTTTTTCATTATTAATCATACTTACTAACATTATAAATGTGAATGTAAGTTTGTTTGTTACGCTATCAAACGAAAACTACTTAACCGATCATCATGAAACTTAGCACACATATTCTTGGAGGTATTAGAAGTAACATAGAATACTATTTATTGAAAAAAATTGTTTGTTTGTAGGGATTGATTCATTTGTATTGTAATGATCTCTGATACTAATTTAATGGCTTCAATGCGAGCGAAGCCACGGGTAAAAGCTAGTATGTAAATATATACAAGGATTTGATTGCCGCATCGATTACTCTGTCATAACAAAAGGTAGCTACTACATCATCAATGAATGAGGTTATGAAATGTGGCCACTTTCCTTGTCCCCACGTAAGCCTATCAAAATACTTCCCTCCCTTCCCTCTTACAGGGGAAATAAACCCGTAAATAGAGAGAATAATAATAATAGTCTTTATTGACACCAAAGTATACTGTGCACGGTTTATGGAATCTTGACTTCCAAGCTAATTAACAACTTGTAATATGGATATATAATATCCCCTATTTTACGCATTATAATGATCATTTGAGAGAACCATGTTCAGCAGTGGACGTTTACAGGGTGATGTGTGTGCGTGTGTACGGAATATTACTCCATTCTAATAACTTTATGGCGACAAACCACGAAGGACAGACAGTTAATTTTAAATATAGAACGCACTCGAGACGCCATCTTAATGCGTTAATATAGAGTGACAATTAAATTTCAAAATGGCTACCCTTAGTACACAGGGTACATAATACTTCGTCATTGTTTGCGTCTCGGCTGTCATACGAATATAGGAACTGCCAATGATATTTTGTTTTATAATCTAAGAGGAAAGCCAAAGGAAAAGGAAAGCTTTATCTGAGCTCTTATTGCCAGTGGTAAGCTGTCCTGAAAATGACAGCTACACTAACTTCGGTATACTTACTGACTAATTGCTAATTTGAAACACATTTTATCCAAAGATTTAAATAGTTTTTCCCCTGATTAGCTATGAAACAGCGACAGCAAAACATCAGCACACTGCGAAAAAATACCGTGTCTCGTCATCTTGGGGGGAATTTGCCAGTACTCACCATGCTTGGCAAGCGGGTTGGTAAGCGCAGAATGGCTACTGTTCCACGCTTCTGCCCATCCCTCTGGTTTAGAGTTCTAGTCGCTTTTTACGACATCCACGCGAGGAGATAGAGTGTTGCTATTATCTTAATCCGGACACCACACGGATTAAATGGACGGTTTTAATTGACTAAAAAAACAATTGGTGCTTACTAAAGTACAAATTGAACATGTTTAGTTAAAACCAATGACTACATAAAACTTTTTACCAAAGAAATACCGACTTCAAAAACCCGATATAAAATTATTGTTTATTTATTTATTATACTCTTTATTGTACACCAATCGTTAAAGGTAATAAAAACAGTAGTGCTTATAAGTATATTTTAGAGTACAATGGGCGGCCTTATCGCACTCGGCGATTTCTTCCAGGCAACCTTAATCGCCACGCTTGGCAGACGGGTTGGCGATCGCAGTTGAGTTGTTTTGTGCTCGAAGGACGCTGCTGCCCATCCTCCGGTTAATCCCTTAGTCGACTTTTACGATACCCACAGGATGAAATGGGGACTTATTGAAAACTTTTTAGTTCGGTTATCTACAAAAGCGCGTTTTTTAATAGTATTTTTAAACTATTATTGGAACGAAGTTCATTACGGCAGGCTTGGAGGGGATAGGGATTTCGCTGCGCGACCGAACTGAAAAAAATGTGATAGTAAAACCGTAAGAAAAAATCCGTGGATCCGTGGAAAAAAGTGCGTGGAATAAAACCGTTAAATGAGACGTGCGCAGGCGCGACAGTCGCATACACAAGCGAGTAGTGTATAAGTGTCGATTCTACATTAGCCGAAGGAACTTCGTTCCTACCTGGTGTGTCTGACAGCAGCCATCGCGAGATCTTTTGATGCAAACTTTATTTATCCCAGTGGAAATTCGTCATGAACTTCCAGAGGCTCCCGAGTACCGAGTCCCCTATGGAAAACGGATTTCGATGAATAGTAATGTAAGTACGTAACGTACGTACGTAAGTGTAAACACGAGCTGTTTGTCTATTGTACACAAAGCTGACAAATATGAACGCAAAAGCCTCTTCACGAATACGTCACTCAATCACAGCACAAAGCACAGGCAAATGAAACATACCGCAAACAACTCCCGACACAGAAAACTTGTATGTTATGTGTCTGGCCTAGTAGTCACAAGCTTTTGCGAAGTGAGATGTTCTAGGCATGACGAAGAAAACACTCTGGCAGAATTTCAAATATTAGAATGTAAATAACCTCCAAACCCAAAGAGGTTGGAATATTTTTTTCAGAAAGATATGGCAGGTGTCATAAGCACTAAACATTGACATAAGTTTCATACCTTTGTTTTCGCGAACAAAGAAGGGAAGCGAAGCTACCGCTTTGCCTAGGGCCTAGATTTAGCTTCATTTCTACACATTTGAAGCACTAAATCAAACTTAAACAAACTTGGACAGCATCAAATGAGCACTAAATGATTTGTTGGTCTGCAAAGCCCTCAGGTAGACGTAATCCTCATGATATGCCCATATGCAATAATAAGTATTGAGTATGCAACCCAACGATATTTTTCAAATAGATGCGCCATACAAGAACATTATGACACTACAGAACGGCGTAAATTTTACTATACTGCTACCAGGGGTGCAATTCCTTAAGCTCAAACATCCATACATCCTTAAATACAGTATCGAAATAATGGTGATAACCCAATTTGGTAATCTCTAAGATTGGCCTTCATGGCTTACCTTCTGCAACGTGACCTTTAATAGCTTCAATCATGTCTTAGCCAATACCGAATAGGTTTTACGGCGTTATTTCGATTCTGTATTTAAGGATGTATGGATGTTTGAGCTTAAGGAATTGCACCCCAGTACAGCTCTCAAACATGCGCGAAGGAACGGAGAGAAAACGAAAGCCACCATGCGGTATACCGGTTGTCAGAAAGAGATGAGTATACACCTTTAGTTACGTCAGGTAGCAGCTATGCGCATGCTCGTTCGACGTCGTCCTGGCGCCGGCCGCCATTAGACCGCGTAATAAAACAAAATACTGTAATTTTATTTACAGTATAGATTCTACGCATGGAAAGACGTTTTTTTCTGACAGTTGTACATATTCTATAAACCTTATATAAACACAGAAATGAATTTTTGTGCAATATGTTGCAAGTTGTTTTTTTTTTAAACGTTGCCCCACACTGGGATTTCTCCTGTGTCGTGGGAGCGTTTACAGACATGAATTCCACATACAATATTCCCAGCCGGAACAACTACCTGCAGATCATACAAATATTTGTTCCGTGCGGGAATCGAACCCACGACACCCGGAGCGCAGCAGTCGACTGTATCAGCCACTGCACCAACCGTGCCGTCTTGTTTACATATAAGAATGACGTCTAGTTGCGACCAGCCGCGCCACTGGTCGATGCGCGAGTAAGTGAACTCCGGACAATTACCTTGCTTTCATGTGACCATCATAGAGCGCGGGAAATGCATCTACACTTATAAAAACATCTTAGGTGCAACCCCCCTTTATTTAACGTTCATCAAAGACTTGATCGCTATATCGCATTAGTTCGTAAATCGATGATCAACGCAACCCCGATCATTAGATGAATAGTTTTCTTAACATTGAAAAACCGTAAAGCATCAAAGAGTCCGCAGTTTTACTAAATCGTAAACCTATTCAATGGTTTATTTCAAGTTTTATCGACATTTTAATATTCTGTCGTAAAAATTTAACAATCGGGTGTACATCTGGTATAAATATTATAGAAGCTTACAGACAATATACAAATGAATAGAGTAATCCTATCTATGATTCCTATCTATAAACTCTCTAGGAGTTATCGTCATTAAAATCACTGGAGTGGTCATCTTCGGCACCGAAAGGGGCTCCAGGTTCTCGTAAGATTACACAAGAGAAGAGAGAGAGAGAGAGATAGATATCACACGACGCGTTTGGTCGCGAACTGCAACCGAAGGCGATGTCACGACATCTCGAGTGCGCGCCGTCGACCTAGTCACCTTAGCCTTTCGAACTCCTCTGGAGGCACGCTTTCGCTCTGGTGGAGGGAGCGTATCTGATCGTAGACCCACGCATCCGTCTCCGCTAGTATGTCGAATGGCGGAAAACGCGCCAGGAGAGTTGCCGCCTCGTAGGACACTTCCATATCCTCGTGCGTTCCGTATAGCCACTCTGCGCTGCAGACCATGAAGTTGGTTAGTTGGACCATGGTTCTACAGCACCTACACTACTAAAAACCTGAGGCTCTACCATTTCTTCTCATATACTGTAACGTAGAGAAATGCACCTCGTTGTTTGAATATGAAGTGTGGAAGTGTATTAAGTCATAATTATTGATAAAACGATTATATTCTATTCTCATACTCATTATACCGTGTGCCGTGTGGTGCCGGCTCAGAATACCGCCACCCCATCTCTTCCCGTGGGTGTCGTAAAAGTCGACTAAGGGATTAGCCGAAGGATGGGCAGCAGCGTCCTTTGAGCACATTAACAACTCAACTGCGATCGCCAACCCGTCTGCCAAGCGTGGCAATTATGGCAAAACCCCCCGAATGAGCCCACAACACACCCATATCGGTCGTTGTGGTGATCTTCGGGGGAGGCCTGTGTCCAGCAGTGGACTTCATTCGGCTAAAATGGTGACTCATCATACTCTTTGATTCAGAAAGAAGTTTCATAGGTGCAGTCTGTTTGACCGTTTGTTTGCACTCGTGTAACTATTTAAAATCATCTAAGGTAAGTATGTAAACGTGGATCTCCTCGCAATATTTTTCTTAGCGTTTGAAGTTTTATCAGTAAACATTGTATCGACACACGTTTGTTTATAAAGAGGCCATTTCACAATAAAAGACAATAGTAAATAGTGATTCTATGTGATCTATTGCCAAGACCTTTACCCAGTCTTTACAATTAAATTAAATAAAAAATCTTTGTGCAAATTGGACTGTAAAAGAACTGTCACGTTCTTAATTTAAATTATGAAGGGACAGAAGGTATCATACAAGTTATGGGGAACAAGGTGCGGTGTTCCTCCATAGAAAAGGGAGGATCCTCCAGCCAGGCGGATGGTGTGCCTGGTGGGCTTCGGCCCGCCAGGCATACCAACAGCTTCGGAACACCACACCTTGTTCTCCATATTGGTGACCCCGACGTGATCACCATGTTCACCATACTGGTGATCCCGGACCATGAACATCAGAGCAGCCTTCACGATGCAGAGAAGCAATCAATTCGCATCATCGCTATCACTCCCCATCCAATCCCAAGAAGAAGCAAGCAGCAAGTCACACTGCCAGCCAGCAATCTCGGCTACAAAGGTTACACCACACGCTGCAGCAAATGCAAGCCTGGTCCCTAACCACATCAGCCCCTTCTCTTCAAGCATGGCACCGCACACTACACCTACGGCCGGTCAAAGCAGAGCAACTTCTCCTGGTCTATGCAGCAGTCAGCCACTACGCTTCACCGCACCACTCCGACTCACTGGAGAATACGCAGCATCAGCCCGGACTCACTGGGACTGCACGGCATTCAATTCCGACGCACTGGAACCATTCACTGGCACATTGGGAACATTCAGAAGACGCAAGAACAGCTGACTCTTCAACCACGGTCGGCTCCGGTCTTCGGGGGGGAATGATGTGGCGACACCTACATCGCCAGTAACATAACTACGACTTACAACGACATCTACTTGAACATTAATCGCAACTCTCCGATGACGTCAAACAATCCTGAATCACGTCGGGGTCACCAATATGGGGAACATAAAATCATGTTGAGATGTGGCGAATACATAGTACCCCATACCCAAACATACACACTTACACACATGCGACGCATGCACTCAAAACACACACACACGCTTATACACGCACAAACCCACAATCACACTCGCTCACCCACTCTTACACTCTTCTTACACATATACAATGCACGTTATCTCTCACTTGAAATTCTGTTAAATATTGTTATGTTTACTGGATATTTTTGGAAGATGGGACTTCTTTCTGTAATCTAATAATACTATGTACGTGCTTTTAGTCTAATTACATAACTGTACGGTTACCCGCCCGCTTCGCTAGACGTAAATTATATTTATATTCATATCAACGAAACCTGCATCTTGCAGATATCTACGGAGTTATATTTATGGAGTTTTTTGCCGGCTCTTCTCCATGAGATCAACTATTAATCGTGCAACTTAAATTCTGACGTTTCATAAGTGCCAATATTTGGTTTATTTGAAATAAAAAAACTTTAACTTCGACTTTATCGAAATGGAACATAGGCGAACATTTTAGATAAAATTCCTGTTTTCGTAGTGGCGATCTTTGGGGGAGGCCTGAGTCCCACAGTGGACTTTATTTGGCTGAAATGATGATGATGATGAGATCAGCGTGCAACTGTCCCACCGTAGGCTGAAGTCCTCTTCTCATACAGAGAAAGACCGAGCACAGGTCATCCCGCTCGCTCACTACGTGTTGGAGATTTCAGATTATTAAACATCCAGATTATTTTAGTCCGTGTGGTATCCTGATAAAGAATATAGCACTATTCCTCCCGTGGTTGTCGTAAATGGCGACTAAGGAACTCTCAACCCGAGGGAAGGGCAGCAGCGCCATGCGCCAGCCATTCTGCGCTCACCTTACCCAAATTCCTCCCAAAAAGACGGCGTATGGCATATAACCGGGCGTTTATTGGGGAAGGTCTTTGTTCAGCATTGGACCTCTTTTGGCTGATATGATAATGATAATAATGATATATAAAAGTTTCCTCACGATTTTTTCCTTCACAGACTCTACGTCTTAGATAAATCTAACGGAGAAAGAAACATTTATATGGAGTACTACATTATGTCAGATGGGTACAAACCACGTTTTAAACCCACTACCCTTATTCTTATGAAGCGAGTCCGTTAACCTCCAGGCCACCACGACACCTCATTAGACGCCTTATTAGATGCGAGGGCACGATCGACTGCCATCTTCTCTTTGCAACTCAATTACTGGAGCACAATATCCTAAGATATATAGTAAACAGTAAGCATTCTGCGCTCACCAACCAAGCGTGGTGAGTACTGGCAAAATGAGGGAAATCTATTGAGGAGGCTTTTGTTCAGCAGTGGGCGTCCTTTGGCTGATATGATGGTGACCTATAGACCGGTTGTGAGAGTGTCGGACTTATGATAGCCTCTCTAATGAGTGCAACAAATATTCTTTGACAACCAGGATTAGCTAGTCGCCAGTAGTACTTTACATTTTCAATAAAATAATTCACAAAATGAAAAAATTCAATTTTTCAAATTCGGCAACGTCGTACGGTTCAATTCGAAATAGTTCTGATTACAAAGGTTTATCTTAACGATAATTCTTAATTAATTTTTAAAATGTGTTTAAAAAAGAAGTTTCCCTTCTTGCGCCCGTAGATACACACACACGTTTTTTTTAATGGTTGCCAGTGGAAATTCTACATGGAACTTCCTTCACCACGGGGAAGGGCGAAGGGGCATACCGGACTCCTACCAGCTAAAACCACTGGAACGGTCATCTTCGGCACCGAAAGGGGGCTCCAGGTCCTCGTAAGATCACATTGGTGCCACGCCGTTTGGCATATCTTGGAGGGGATGACTGTAAAGCGATTACTCCCTCTAGCGGAGGGCAGGCGGCTGTAAAAAGGCCGCCCCCAGGCACTTCTCGGGGAGGATTGTAAAGGATCCCCCAAGTCTTGCTGTGAGCTGTGCTGCGCACACGGCGGCACGTGTCCACGTGCGCACCACCGTCTCCCCGGGGGTCGCTCGGTGTGAGCACGCAGACTCCCCAATCTGCGCGCCCGCGAAGGTACAAACATGATACCTACCTACATGATATACCTGCGCATCTTTTTTTCATTATACTCACTGATTTTTAACAGAAGGTACGTCTAGTTTGGATTGTTTCACTGCATTGTTTTGTTTACTTTGACGGAAGTCTATTAAAATTTGTCTATACTAAGAGCCGACTCTATTTCTATCTGGTTCATTGTCCAACAAGCTATTTCCGTCATCGTTTGAGTGAAACTTCGGTCCTGAGGTCAGCGCTTTGTATTAAGTCGGGTCAAGATGTGGGCATAAAGACTTTAATTTTGATGGGGTTAGCTCTTGAGAATTAAGTTATATGTTGTATGTGTACCTTCGTTTCTCCACCTACCTTTTTACGATGCATTTTAATATATTTATAATCCTTGAAACTTCCAGAACCTTTTCGCCCCAACGGCCATCACGAGCAATATTTCCCGCCCTTTGCCACTTCAGCTTATCTACAAATCCTTTCAGCTATGTCGGCAACTTTAATTCTTCTACGGATCTCATTTCTACGAGATCGAATAAAAGCGAGCTATGGTGGTAGCTCCCTCGATAGCTCGCTGAGTGACTTTGACCGTTTTCATGAGGCCCATAGTCATTGACCACGTCTCTGTGCCATATGTAATCGCTGGTAACACACGGTTAAAGACACATCTTGAGGCACTGCGGTATTGTTGACGAAAAGTCGTTACGAAGTTTCTCAAACGCTGCCCAGCCGAGACGGATTCTACGATTGACCTCTTGCTCGAAGTTGGACTTTTTGTTTGGTCTCCAGTGGATTCTACATGAACTTCCTTCGCCCCGGGGAAAGGCGAAGAGGCATGCCGGACTCCTACCGGCTACAACCACTGTCATCTTCAGCACCTAAGTCGGCTATGTTGGCAGAGCAGGAACATTTTAGTACAGTAGTCTCCTTCTGTGAATACATCATGCTCCAGAAAGAGACTGCAACGCCGGGTCGGTAGAGGGCTAATCTCACTCGGAGAAGAAGACATGGCGCCGGGGCAACTCCCGTCCCGGTACCCATGTCTAACATGCCTGCCGTCGCTATATGAGGGGGAACCTCGGGGTCGCAGGCGTCCCCCAGATCCCCGAGAAGACGGAAGTATATGAATGATTTTATAGCTTAGTTCGATTGCGTAAAGGCATGTGCTGGTAGATATGTAGTTATGACAAAGTTACTACAAGTAACCAACATCTTTATTATTTTATATAACATGAAACTTATGGATTTTAAAGTATTGTATTAAACATGACAGACTAACGTGTTGCTGGGGAGTTTGTTGCGCCGTTTCTTCTCCCCAGCTTAAATACTAGGACGCGGTGAAGGGTGGGCTTATATGGGTGCTGTCTTAAGTTGACGTTGAAAAAGATCAATTTTTTGGTGTATTTTGAATAAACGCTAGTTCATTTCATTCCAAAGTGTGTCTGCCTTAAATGCGCGACTGCTCTGGTGTCGCCGATGTTTATATAGGTGATCGCTCAGGCAACTCATAATCATCATTTCAGCCGAAAACGTCCACTGCTGGAGAGAAGCCTCCCCAAACATTGCCTCCACGACCGCGTTGGGTAATCGGCAAATATAAATAAGTAATAGGTATTTAATCTACATTATTTATGTCGGTGTTTTAATTTTAAATTAAAAAATGACCAGAAAATATAGAATAAATAAAACTAGCTTCAAGATTGTTAAAGGCAATTAAATATTAATAAAAAACAATAACTTCGTCAAAGCTATACAAAGTCTGATCGGAAAACCAGTGTTTAGCCTAGTTTTGAAGCACTTTAAGCTAGGCGCCATGGTTGCATGTTGTGACAGAATATTGTAAACCGTAACATAAACCTTTAGAGGATTTTGACACGTACACACGGCTACACATAAAGCTATAAAATGCCAGTTTACGCTGAACTCTCATCATACCGAAAGCCTATACAATGCGTGATCAGCTTATACTGGTTTTGTATAGCTCGATATGTACTCGCAGGTTAAAACTATGGGTCTATAAGTTTTATATCTTCTGTGGCTTCGTAGCTCTCAAACGGATGGACCTTCCACGATGCGATTTTTAAAACTGAAAGCTAGTTAAATCAGGATGGTTCGTTGAAACAGAATAGGACAATGATATTATATATTAAAAGAAATATATATGTTAAATGCCCGCTAAAAGTAAGAACCAAAACTCCTGCAATTGTAGCACCTCGCAATCCGTTCAACCAATACAGGACAACGAGCACACGCTCTCAGAATCTGTATCGTTTTTATGAATTTAAGTAATAACAATGCCGTCGTGCGTATATAGAAAATGCACAAACTATCAAGCAAAAATAAATAAAGAACAAGGGATCTCAGACCACACGTGGGTAAAAAACTATATAAAATATTTGAATAAAAATACTATTCAAATTATTTGTGAATAATATTCTCAAAGAAAACACAGGCCAAGCAAAGAAAAGAGACAACACATATATTCTATCACAGGTGTGACAAATCTCTTTTACTCTCGTAGTTTTTGTATCTTCTTTCTTACAGCATAGGTGTGTAGTTTTATAGCTTTAGACCTACATACAGCGAGACTGAGTCTTGCGCGCCATTTAAATATGGACGTAACATATCTATGGTATAATATCATTGGAAAAGGCCAAAACACACAAAATGATGGTGCAATACAAAAAATTTAATTTTAATCTTATTTACATGGAATTGTCACACAATATACGTAAGTTTTGTTTCAGGTTCTGCAGCTATTTTGTGTACTTAGCGGTCCCCCAACGCGTTTATAAAAAGATCAAAATTAAATCGATTTTCTTAAGAATCGTTTTATGTTTGGAATTTATTAAAAAATACGTTAAAAAGCTTGTGGAAAGTATCGGGTGTCAGTTTGGGACAACCGGCTTCTTTTTTCCTTTTTTTTATATGGCAATTGTAATAACATTTTGCCAGTGTCAAGTTAAGAACAACCGGCTTATAAACAGTCGAACACCTTACCGTTCTTCGTGTTAAAATTTTATAATGTACCTAAGAAGACGTTCTTTTTTTATAAATATAGATTTAAAATTAAATTCTTACCTGGCACAGGAAATATCCAGCGCATTGTTTCTCCTTTCTTCCTTCCTTCTTGTCAACTGTACTTCAGCTCAACTTTATATCCATTGCCACTTCAATTTTATCTTAAATATTATTTTAATCTTACGTCTTTATCAGCTAAATTTGTTTCCAAAACAAAAGAGGTAAGTTTTTATTACTTCAGTGTCACAGAAATAAAACTTCATCAACATATTCTACATATAAAAAGAAACGATGTATGCGATTATAATGCTGTTTTCACCGACACAGAGTTTCAAGGATTACAATGGGTGGCGAGTTAAATCTACAAGCTTCAAGTAGATCATAGGAATCTGTAAGAATAGCAGTTGAAAGAAGCAAAAATCTGCATAAATATATTTTAATTTTTAGACAATACAATGTAGGAACTTTTAGAAAAGATATCCTTTGCTGCAACAGTACGTATACTCATGGCTCATGCTAAATATAGTATGTAGTGGTAAATCGTTTTATTTCTACTTGGATTTCAGATATTTTTCTTTTAGTAATGTTTTTGACCTGTCAACCTATATATACCTGAATCGTTAACATTTAAGGGAAACTAGACAAAAATATTTGGCTATGGATTTTTATATTCAGCAAGATGTGGTAATAAAGAGAAAAAAACGAATGACATCAAATAATTGGTCTTGATTAAAATTGAAGTAAGTCCGTGAAGTTATACCGGTAGGTCATTACTGTGGTGAACATGAATAACACAAAACAAACTAATGAGTTACTCACAATAATAATAATAAAAATTTCTAAATATCTGTTCCTTTTTTATTTACTCTAAGCTTTTTGCAATATTACGCAATATTTATGTCGCATACCTACCTATACATATTTGTTGAAAAAGTCGTTTAATTCTAGACATAAAAAAATTTTTGTAGGAAAATTCACTTTTCACAAATCGGAATTAACCCATTCGACACTTCGGTAAATATTTCAGCGCCATCTGGCCTCTCTTTTAAGCAAACATAACACATTTTTTGTTTTATTTTAATCTATATTGCAGATATCATTTGTAAATTAATTTTAGAAGTTGATAGACATGGGAATTGTTGCTATTTATTGTGTGATTTTAGATTTTGGAGCACTGCAGAATTGTGTAAACGTAAAATTGATTTGCATGTAAAACTGTGTAGAGGTTAGTAAAAAATATGTATGTCAAATTGTACAAATGAATTATATCAATGTGGTTTTTGTCGCAGTATTATGTTTGACATTAGTGTGTGAAACCTGAAAAAATCTCACTACAGCACGCGGCACAATGCGCGGACATTATTGATTTTACGTAGTCCTACATTCCCTAAGGTTATTATTTACCAAAAACACTGTCAGATTTTTCATTTTATGTAATCACATATTCACATAAAAATGATGTGCAGGTACCACTGAAATAATAGACCCCTTATTGTTACCACAAATTGAAATAAATCCGTAGAGAAAAAATATAATACTTTTTTAAATCGACTCTTTCGTAGCCAAATAAAAATTGATGTTATTTTTTTACCAACCAATTAACATTGTGTTAGCCGTTTATGTGAAAAAATTTGCATTTGTCACTGTTACCTATAAAGCTTGTGTTATAAATATGATTTAATCATAATTAAATGTGTGATTTTTTGAATTTTTCCGTTTTATAACGTTATGCGTGGATGCGGCGATATTAAGCCCATTTTACGAGGGACACGCCGACTAGACAGCGCGCGGCCGATACACTGCCGGGGCTGCCAGCTTTAGTTCTAAGTTACGCAATACACGAGGTGGAAAAACTTCTATATATTTTGCATGACTGAACTGAAACCAGAAGTTTCGTGAAATTTATTAACAGTATTGTTGTTTTCCAAACGCATTTTCGTATGTGTAAGTCGACGTGCGTCTTGAATATACTCATACCATTACCGGAAGTATGGTATCAATGCATAAATAGGAGAGGGGTGGGACCCGAAGCTATCTCAAAACAGAATGAGGACAAAACTCAACATTTCTAGACATATTCTGTCTATTATTCAGCTCTGATGAAGGTGCATTGAAGTCTATAGCTATCTCATATCTGTAATAATTAATAGAGAGATAGTGTCCTATTTCCGTAAATAAATAAACGATATCCCTAAATTGCGACATGTGTGACAAATTTACCGAACGGATTGCATGATAATTATAAGACCGATAAATTTAACGAGCAACTTCGTCCGCATGTTTGATGTTTTCGTTCCCTGACCCCCTTTGCTATGTGTGTGTTTGATTGAACGTTGCTAAATCACTGTCTCTACTTCACATTACACTTTGTAGAAAAACAAGAAAATGATTATTATATTCTATGAAAATGTTACCTTCTTATTTTCTGACTCATGAAACACAGCTACTTTAAACCTAGCTCTGGAGTCAGGGCTTCACAAAATTGTAAACTGAATTAATGCCAATTATAAATTATTATTAATAGTACCTTATGGTTTAAAAAATCTCGAAATTTAAATTTCACCCGAACCCGCGTACATTTTTATTTGCTGGCAACCCAGTCACTTCGGCATTGGCTCTGTATTACTGCTATGCGGAAAATGGGAAACGCTCGACTTTCTGTTTAGGGTCTAGGTATAGAGAAAGAGGACATCCTACAAAAAAAGTTAGGTTTATCTAGTTATTTGCACGTTTATGGATATGTTTCAAGAAAGACAAAATAAATGTTGCGAGTTTGTTATCGCCTAAGATCAGATCAGACAGAAAATCACAGTAGATAAAGGTGTAAGTAACAATAAATATAGTTATTATTATCATACATTAATCCATAAAACAAATCGAATTAAATTGAAAGTAATTAAAATGCGTATATACACATATGCTTACACATACATACATCGTATGCTTGTATTCAAATTTAATGATAAATTAACCCCGACAAGTGATTAAAATTTTAAGACAACGCCATCTGTTAGTGAAAACTCTAAGCGGTAAAATGACATTTAGAATTCCGCATTCGCCCATGATTAATGACTCATCAGCATTAGCAGAATGCGAAAGATGGCATTCTACTTAGACACAGTATAAACTCAATCTACGACATTCTACATTACTAAACACGATCACTGCTGTAGGTAATATTAATGTAACTTTAAGAAATCATTTTACAATGTGATATTTGATATAAGTACACAAATCCAGGCACTTTAAAATAGAACAACTTTTTTTATTACCACACAAATCACCCCGTTATCGTAATATGAGGCTCGCAAAGGTCACTATAATGAGCAGTCATAGGGGATATTGCTATAATCACCACGCTTGGCAGGTAGATTGGTGATCCCGCGCTGCCGAGCCAAAGTTCACGGTCTGCAACGCAGAGTGGCTACATGGATTGCACGGAGATACAGGACAGTGTCCCACGAGGCGGCAACTCTTCTGGCTCGCTTTCGGCTTCTTGATATCTTGGCGGAAACGGATGCGTGGGTTTATGATCAGACACGCTCACTCCGCCAGAGCGGCGTAAGCGCGCCTCCAGGGGCGTTTGATAAGCTGAGACGGCTGGCGCGGCGGCGTGCACTCGAGATATGGCGACATCGCTTTAGGTTGCAGTTTGCAACCAAGCGCGTCGTTAAGGCTATCCTGCCGGTCATCGGAGCTTGGCTCAAGAGGAGCGGGTGCGTCACCTATCGCCTGACGTAGGTATTCAGTGGACACGGTTGTTTTGGTGCGTACCTGCACAGGATATGACGCGAGGTTACGGCACAGTGCCACCACTGTGGAAGCGACAAGGACACCGCACAGCGTTCGCGACCTGGGCGTGGAGATGGTACCCGAGTTAACGTTTCGGAAGCACATTATCGACCTGTGTGGTAAAGCTTTTAGAAATCTAGGATTTATTCTGAGACAGAGTAATGACTTTAGTAACATATCGGTTATCAAAATTTTATATAATGCACTCGTTCGAAGCCATCTTGAATCGACTGCCATCATATGGAATGCCCATGAGGCCAAATACAGTCTCATGGTGGAAAAAAAACAAAATAAATTTACAAGATATTTATATTTGAAACAGTATGGGGTTTACCCTTATTATCCGCTCATGTATCCAAGCTTGTTCGTCATAGGCATGGTTGGGTACTGCAGGCTGGCTGTAAGGAGGAACATAGCTCTCATAAAGTACATGTCCAGGGTACTAAGAGGGCTGGTGCACCATCCCGAGGTGCTGGAGGAGCTGCAATTGCTTGCACCCGATGGGGCCGTGGGCGCGCGCCGTCGCCCAGCTTTACTAAGTGTGCGGCAGGCTAGGACTAACCTGCTCAGGTTTGCTCCCATGTCACGCGCCATACGGTTAATTAATAGCCTTTCAGGAGATATTGATATTATTTTTTTCACAATCTGCCCAAATTCATTGAATTAGCAGGGAGGGGCGTTGAAAGGGGTATCAATTTGTAAGATTTAAATACCATATTATAATTATTTTTATTTCTAATTAACTATTTAATTTAAATAATCATATCTTATAACATCGTATTAGTCATTCAAGTACTGTAATGGTGTTGTAAATGTATCATAAATAAATAAATAAATGTTCGAAGAGTGCTCTGCACGGGCTGCCGAGATAAGGATCCTGGTCGAGCAAGATCTCTCTGCCGGCAGTATTGTCGGCTATGCTGGCAGATCATGTAAATGGGAGTGGAGTGGTATCTTTCTGTGAGAGCGGCATGCTGCAGGAGACCGCTGAGCTGGATCGGCAGAGGGCTGATTCCGCACGGAGAAGGACGATACGGCGCCGAGGTAACTATCGCCCTAGCGTCTAATTCCTATACGTTTTAAGTCGAGGGGCCTCTGGGTTCGCGGGTGCGTAGATTGGGGAATCTGCGTACCCACACCGAGCGATCCATAGGAAGACGGTGGGGCGCATGTGATCACGCACCGCCGTGTGTGCAGCATAAGCATAGCGCACAGGGACGCTTCGGGGGATCCATTGCAATAGAGATCCATTACAAGAGAGATACAATAGTGATCCATTACAGAGCCCAGCATGCCCCTTCGTCCTTCCCCGGGGCGGAGGAAGTCCATGTCCAACTTCCACTGGGGACCAAGCTATTTAACTATTTGTTCCGTGCGGGAATCGAACTTGCAGCCTGGTGGTGCATAAAGCTAGTCGTTTAGCTAAAGTTTCAACCGTTTCGTTTTTACTATATTTCCTTAGCTGCGTTTAGCTGCTTTAAAACATGATTGAAGCTATTCAAGGACACTTTGCAGACGGTGAGCTATGAGAATGAGTCTTAGCGAACACCAAATTGGGTTTTCACTGATATTTCAATTCTGGTGTGCAATTCCTTAAGCTCAAACATCCATACATCCTTGAATACAGAATATAACGGTGATAACCCAATTTCGTATTCACTGACTGGCGGGGTTGGCGGTTTTAGAACGTCAACATTAGACAGCACCCTATAGGCCAGCCTTCACCGCTTCCTGGTGTTTAAGCTGGGGAGAAGAAACGGCGCAACAAACTCCCAAGCAACACGTTAGTCTGCCATATACAATACTTTTAAATGTGCTTCATATGAAAGATTTCAATCGTATCTTTTCTTCAGACACGATAGACCAAAGAGGATGGCTCCTTTTAGTAACTTTGTCATAGCTACAGCCTACATGCTACATGTCCATTAGCACACATCAATTAACTATACTTACAACATAGATATACATTTGGGGGGCGGCACTGCCCCCTGCCGGAGTCTCTACATTGCAGTCGTGCGGTCCATGGCCCTTTACGTGGCCCCACTGTGGGCGAAGTCGCTGAGGACCCTCAGAATCGGTGTATTGCGATAACCACAGCGAGCGATGGGTCATGGCTCAGGGTGATATGGGGACACCTAGGATCTAGAAGCGAGAGCCCCCGCATCGCTATATCAGTGGCGTGGGAAAGCGCTAAGTAGGGGCGAACAGCCGGTACCTCGTGAGATCGAGGTACGCCAGTCCGAGCTTCGGCGGATCCTGGTAGTGGAGTGAAAGGAACCATTGGTGCAGCCCAGTGCACGGCATGCCGCGATAGTGGCGGTAATACCCGTCATGACGTCATGGAGGCATGGCTGGAGAGACGGCATGGCACCCTCACCTTGATAACGCAGTTGCTTTCGAACCTTGGGTGTTTCGGTAAGTATCTATGTAAAATAGGCCGAGAAGAGACGCCCGGTTGTCATCACTGCGGAGACTGCCCGGAGGACACGTTGAAGGAGTGCCCACCTTGGGCAAAGCAGCGCCGTGATCTCGTCGTGGTAGTCGAAGAGGGTGACATTTCGCTTTTGGCCGTAGTTCAGTCCATCTTCCAGAGCGAGAGCACGTGGGATGTCTTTTGTGAGGACAAGACGCCTATAGATAAAAAAATTGGCAAAATGCATGTAAGCCACGCAGGATCATTGATTCACATGATGTTCATTTTCATCATTTCGGCCGAATGAAGTCCACTGCTGGACACAGGCCTCTCCCGAAGATCACCACAACGACCGATTTGGCTGTGCTGTGGGCTCAATGGGGCGTTTTGCCCTAATCGCCACGCTTGACAGACCGGTTCGCGATCGCAATTGAGTTGTTAATGTATTCGAAGGACGCTACTGCCCATCTTCCGGCTAATCCCTTAGTCGACTTTTACGACACCCACGGGAGGAGATGGGGTGGTGGTATTCTGAGCCGGCACCACACGGCACATTATGTGATTTCATTATATTGACACTCGCACAGGTCGTTGGATGTGGATGGCATATGACCGTTAGTTGTGGAAATCTATAGGGGGCCTCCCCCTTTGTTCAGCAGTGTTCATTTGGCTGATATGATGAAGATGAAATATTAAAAAATACTGAACCCTGAGATTCATTCTTGGTTTGTTTCCAGAGGTTGTCATTGACATAGATTACTATTGTGTTTAATTATATGCCTCCGCCATTTCAAATATGACGTGTAAAAGTGTCTGTTAAGACCTACTTGCTGAATAAGCGATTCTATTCTATTCGAATGTAGTCCAACACTAATCTAGGTAGGTATCTATTTGTAAAATATATTGAAGAGACATGTCAATTGCGTCTGACGTCCGTAAAATCGATTTAAAGTTAACAAGCATTTACGAATATTGTAATCGAAAAGAACCGCCAATGTACTTTGTTTTTAATGCAAATTATGTATCATAATTACTGACACGTGATCCTCATTCATTTTTGTCTTGACACTTTTTTATTTATCATGTTTTTTTTTTTTTTTTAAAAACGTTGCCCCACACTAGGATTTCTCCTGTTTCGTGGGTGCGGACATGAATTCCACATACAGTACACCCAGACCCGGAACAACTACCTGCAGGTCATACAAATGTTTGTTCCGTGTGGGAATCGAACCCACGACCCGGAGCGCAGCAGCCGACTGTATCAGCCACTGCACCAACCGGAGAAGATATAATGTTGCTGTCCTAATTTTGTTTATACTTGTATATTTATATATTTTATATGTGTATATATTACCATATATGTTTATCATTATGTATGTAGTGTATTTGTAATTTTCATTATTTACATATTTATTATTTAAGTTTAAGGATATTTATTTGTGTGCACCATAGACTACCCCATATCTTGTCCAGTAATTTTTTTTCCATCCTAAGGTTGCCTGGAAGAAATCGCCGTGTGCGATAAGGCCGCCCATTGTACTCTATATTCAAAGTGTTACTTTTTATTATACTTTTTAATAACTGATGTACAATAAAGAATATAATAAATAAATATACACTACTTACTTCCAAATACGACACCGCCGCTGTACGAGATATTCTTCTACCTTCCTGCCTTACTGTATTTCAGTTTGAAGGGCACTGTAGCTAATGAAATTACTGGACATAAGAGACTAAGTAACAAATTTATTTATTTTATACATAGGTGGATTTAATACCTTAGACATTCTCTACCAGTCAACCATAGGGTGATAAAGAGATAACATGGCAGGTGCAATATGTTTAAGATATATATACAATTTTATTATTCTTACAATATATTTAAATATTCATTTACATACATATATTCCTAATAGCTATAAATAATTAAATACATTATCATCATCATCACTTCGGCCGAATGAAGTCCACTGCTGGACACAGGCCTCCCCCAAAGGTCACCACAACGATCGATATGGGTGTGTTGTGGGCTCATTGGGGGGTTTTGCCATAATCGCCACGCTTGGCAGACGGATTGGCGATCGCAGTTGAGTTGTTAATGTACTCGAAGGACGCTGCTTCTCATCCTCCGGCTAATCCCTTAGTCGACTTTTACGACACCCATGGAGGAAATGGGGTGGTGGTATTCAGAGGCGGCACCACACGGTAAGGTTAGAACATATTACTTTGAAATCAAGTCCTGTATTTTGTTTTAAACATAATTTAAAATGATGTATTGATTATAAATACGTGCATAGATATAATACAATATGCATTTGTCGAATAAAACAAATGTCTGTGTGATGTTAACATTAATTCTCAACTTACCTACATGGCGAGATCTCAGCATAGTCGAGTACGGCACAGCATCTTGCTTTCTAAATTAATCTTACCAACATGCAGTAGTACGGTATCCTTGGCTCAAGAAGTTCGGAATACTGACAGGCGGCAGCACAAACTTCTATCTTTCATACTGTATGTGTTATATATTGAAATATAGTTAAATACAAATAAATATTAACGCTAATGACGAAGACCGTTTTGTATGATTAGGATTGCAGCGATTTAAAATGGTGTTCACGAACTTTTCGTTTGAACGAGAATTTACTGGGACAGCCCCCTCTTCGTATCAAGGGGAAGCTCGTTCCAGTTTTATGGTAGAAATGGATATAAACCCTAAACGGTGGGAAGAAATGTTTAATTGTAATTTTCCGCAGCACAACCATCATAAGCACAAAAGAAGAAAAGGTATTTCGAGAAAATGATGTGCACAAGGATCGTTTAAAATTGATCTGACGGTTCTTTGACGGACAGGTAGCCGTTTAGATCGGTAGGAGAAAATGTGGTGGTACTTACGTAATCCGAAGATGAAGCGAATGCCTCTGTTAAGAATTGGTTAAGATCTTGAGATAGATCAGAGTAACAAACATCAGCATAATCAATCACAGGAAACACAATGACTGGATCAGAAGTGTTTTAGTTTCGGATGGAAGTTGAATCTGTACAGCGTGCGCAGCTTAGCCGTGACGCTCTAGCTAGTCTGATTAACTTGATTGACCCAACTTAGCCCGTCATCAATGTACGAACCCAAATCATTTTCGTTCGGTGACAGAGGGAGAGCTGGCTTTTAAAAAATATAATTAGCATAAGGTTTTTGTCACTCTCTTAAGATAAAACTGACTCCCACAAGAATAGCCAGACATTTAGTAATGTACTCCGTGTTTACAAGACCATTCTGCGGTTGCAAGTAGATCAAGCATTTAGACAGGAAATACTAGATTCTAAGTTGTTTAAATCAGTAAAGAGTGTACAGTTGCAAGTCATCAGAATACAGATGGTAAACACATTTAAGGATGTTAGTGATTGAGTTGATAAATAAGGAAAACAAGCAAGTCAGAGTACCTACTATACTGCCTTGTGGTACACCGGTTACAACGTCACACCAGCCCGAGCATTCCTGGCCGACATCGACTGCTTGCTGGCGAACACGAATATAAGATGAGAAACAACCGTGAGATGGCTACAAGAACGCTACTTGAGTAAGGATGGCAAGAAGAATATCATGGTCAACGGTGTAAAAGGCATTAAAGAAGTCAATCAAGACAAGCACCATTAGCTTTGAGGCCTCTATACCAACCCTTGTCTTCAGCGACCTTAAGCAGGACAGTAGATGTGCTGTGTCCTGGCCGAAAACTGAGATAGCAGTGTATTTTTTGAAATGTGGGAGGAGACTTGCTTATGGACTCCACTCCAATGGAATCCACTTCTAGGACTTTGGATAGGAATGGAACGATGGAAATTGGCCTAAAGTTATATGCTAAACTGGGGTTAGTGATTTAAGAAACAGGAAGGATGTGCGCCTTACGGCAGATTGAAGGATAAACCGCAGAATGCAGAGAAAAATTGATGACGTGGATGAAAATTGGAAGAATATTATCAAGAATAAGAAATATCATCGTCCTGCTTATTCTAGTCATAGCCGATTAACGAAATAATAACTAGTAGTAAGGAAACCTGCACACCTGAGGGCTCTAAAAGGTTCTCAATGGTGTGTGTAGTCCGCCAACCCGTACTAGGCCATCGTGGTAGACTAAGGCCTAACCTTTCTCATCGTAAGAAAAAGCCCGTGCCCAGCAATGGGAATGAAATGGGCTGGTTATGTTATGTAAGCTTGTGGATGTGAATTCCTTAATTACAGTAGTTCTATAAGTACACTAGAATTATTTAAAAGAAACCCAAGTTCATTGATGAGTACTAAACTCGAATTTTATTGTAATTTAATTTTTACAGGTTTTCTAATATATTATGAACACATTTAGCCATCTTATATCGATAGTTTACCGAAGAAGATTAAGGTTTCGTCGATAGATAAAGCTTTTCGTCACATTTAGCAGATAGCGATAAATTTACTTTTACAAGTAATTAAATTACCTATTTTTGATATCGATAAAATACCGATTATGTTAATAAGTATCGATGTATCTATTAAATCGAAATTGTACAGTATATTTCAATTAGTGATTTTAAATTTATCGATTAAGTGTGTGAAATTTGTATCTACAAAGCTTATTATATCTATTGTCACCAAAAATCGATACTTACATTTAAAATTAGTTTTATAAGTAAATATTTTTCTACTTTATAAGTACACATAGCAATGTCCAACAACTTGTAGTTTTATTCTATTTTAGATATATATGTATATATGCTACTTGTATTGTTACATAATATTATAAAGGCTTACTAAATGTTTTACTATCACATCAAAAGAACCATTTCCTGTACCACCCCTTATTTTTTTTACAATACCTACTTATCTTTACTATACCAATTCGTAGCTATATTTCTACAATAAGTTTGTTGATCAATAATGTAGACTTTGGAGTGAATTCGTAGGTAAGTAGATATAACGAACGTGTCGTTCGAGAAAATTATGGCAGCGGATATACATATAACCGATCGACCTCAATATTTTTTTTCTTGTTTCGTCACGTTTGAATCATCCAGCCATAGTCAACCTTTTTATCTTAGGCCACAAACATTTCAAACAAAATTAGTTTAAAATGCCCCGTTTTTTTGGCACTGGCCGTCCGCTGCCATCTCCGTGTGAATTGAGATGGCACTTACCGTAAGAAATGCAGCAATGTTGCTACTTCACGCCGGTATTCTATGAGGGTGTGGCACTTCTTCGGTCGAGACAGCCTATTTACGAGCTGTCTACCGGTGGCTAGGCTCTTCCACGCAAAAATGCCTACTAGGTGCGGCCCGCAACGACACAACATTCCTTAATTACATAAATCATTGAGAATTTGTTTCCGCAAACATACATAAAATGCAAGGTTTAAGTTAACAACATTTTGTATGATTGCCAAATTTGAATTTTCGGGGCGCTTACAAAAGCGTGCAGGCCGGGTCGCTTGAAGTACACGGGCCGTATGCAGCCAGGAGGCCGCAGGTTGAGTATGGTGGATTCTTTCTATCTAATTTAAAATGGTTCCGATGGAAAAAATAAAATAAAACAGAAAATAAAAATACAAACAATATTTTTATTCAATAGAATGGATGTGAAAAATCACACTACATAGTCTAAGATAATACATATAATGTATACTATTAATTAAATCACATATGTAATTATTATTAAATACTCTCCTTATCTTAATGAGATGCCGTGGTAAATATAGTGTTTGTTCATGATTTTAGTAAATTATTAAATATGTTATATAATATACGATATTTAGCTATCTTGGCATCAACGCCACGAAAATGATTTTTGTATTATGAAAAGGCAAACCTCAGCACAGGTTTGATCTTACGCCGTGGCCGCGTGTCAAATACTCAAGTTGGAGGACTATTTTAATTTTGTTTAAAAAAGTCGAGTTCTATAGTTACATGTATCTAAAAACCCTTTTCGATACGTGAGTGATATTCAGTGTCGATATGTGATCATATTCATGTAATCCTACTCTGCAATTAAGAGTACAACGAAAAAGTAGAAATGCTAATAAAACGGACTTATGTAACTTACCGCACCGATACAAACGTGTGCGAGTGAATTGAGGCCCTTTCATAAGAAGAGAGTTGTAAGGCGCCTAAGACGTAAAAGAATGAGTCAGTCCAGTTTTGCTACTTGTGTAAATACTTTGCACTTTTTCACAATACATAATTATTGTCATCTCATCTTATCATTATCGAAATATATACAGGTATCTTTTGGGTCGGACATACCATTAAATTACATATTGTTTAGCAGTCAGCAACCAGCGGCATCATGCGGCCCGTGGGCCACATGCGGCCCATGAGCCAGCTAAATTTACAACAAATGCGAATAAATATTCAACTGCTTATTATTTAAAGATTTATAAACATTTGTATACTAAGTTAAGAAGTGCGATCCAAACTGATATCCACGTAAAATGTATGGCCCACATATTAAAAAAGGTTGACAAGTCATGTTGTATAGTACAAATAAATTTGTTCTAAAGAGTCGAAGGCATTCTTTATAAGCTGCTTTCTTCCACTTGTTGGTCCATTTTTATGCCGAATATCGAATATTCCATACTCCGCTTCGACAAAACCTAACCAAACCATGACCACAGCATCCCATTGAGATAACTAAATCTGCACAGATCAATCACAGTTAGTTAGACCCCACAAATGACAACATTAATTAACGATTCTCACTATAACTGTAGTCCAACTGATATTTTTGCATTAAATCTAACTCATTTGGGAGTGAAGCAGTGTATTAGCTGTACGTGTCTATCATAAAAATCTACTGAAACGAAGCCTACGTCACAAATGGGTTTTTAATAAATCAAAATTGGTCAGATTCTGTCTAATAAAGAACATATCGACGCCTGAAAGGCAAAAGGTAATCAACAAGATTTGTTCAATTGAGCTTGACGTTTCGATGCAGAAAAATCAAAGCATAGCTACGATAATTTAATTTTACAACCTTTTCGCTTATCCCCTTTGCCTTTCAAGCTTCGATATATACAGAATGTGGCAACGTACCGAAAACATTGGGAAGAGGTTACAGTTAGGCCTATCATAAAAATAGGAAGACATTTATCTCGGAAATAATAGGTTACAGATTTTGTCATTTTTTAACGCGCAATGTATCGTAAACAACGCGATCGAACCGCTACGTGATTATTGTACTATATCTCATTAGCTGCCGCAAAGCGAGACAATAAAAAATCAAGCAAGGGCAAGAGGATATGATATTATTATGGTACTGCGAGCGATGACCTCATCCGTGAACTGTAGCGAAACAACAGCCGTTTAGTTTTTATTTACATTGCAGTTTTATGTGAAAATAAATAATTGATTGTGTTTTTATAAAAAACTAGCTGGGACCCGCGGTTTCACCCGCGTTTAATTTAAAAGAAATTTAGAGTACTTCGACATAGACACTTGACATAGAATATATATGTTGGATTTCAAGGGTTTTATTGTTTTCGCGCGGAACCCTAAATATTATTCTAAAATAAAAGTAGCCTAAGTTTATAACGTCAGCTACCTGCCAGTAAAAGTCACATCAAAATCGGTCCAGCCGTTTCGGAGATTACCCGGAACAAACAGACAGACAGACAAAAAATGTAAAAAAATGTTTTTTTATTATACCGTACGGTACCGTATATACTTTCATATGCATTTAGTAAAAATCTGTTATTTTGACATTACAAACAGATACTTCAATTTTATTTATTTGTGTAGATGGTGTTCGGATAGACGAAAACAATTATTTTTATACTGAAATCAGTTAAATAAACTGGAGTAAAAAACAGAAAATTCATGAAAATTACTGACGCAAAATATTATCGCCGAGGGTTCCCGAATCATGTACTGAATCCATGGCATCAGTTTTCGTTACAATAAGTCACTCACACCCGCATATACTGCAGAAAAATCTAGAATCTTTCTACTTTGTAGGTTTGAGGCTCTATCAGCTCAAACTGCTGAACAGAGGGCCAATCCTCATAATCATTTACACTACTGGAACTTGACCGAACTGAGATTAAATTATTAATTGACCGAAAAAATGGTATTCTGCTACTTTAAAGTTCAGTCGAATTTCAGTATAATCTCGATCTAGTCTCATTTCAATCACAATTGTGACGTTTATTTAATGACAATTTAGTACATGTGTCAGTTGGAAATGTTAGCAGAATACCGTTTTGACTTCGATCAACTTTCGATCCATTTTCGATCTCATCACAGTGTAAGTTCACGTTTGACGTTGTTTGTTAGTTTAGGAGAATACCATTTGTGACATTTATGACACTGAGACTAGATCAGAACTATATTTTGAACATTTTAAAATTATGAGAATTGGCCTTCTGAATTCTATAATCGACTATACTTAGTTGAAGCTTCTCGTTTCTTTCAGTTGACTTTTATAATTAACATATATATGAGCATAAACCACGTAAACATTAATATTACAGCAGTATTAAGTAAATTTAATACATTGAAATGCTTTGAGTCAATTTATGGGAACTATTTCTAAATACATATAACGGCGACAAATCATATACAGTGTTGCTGGGGTTATGTCCAGAAGTGGGCGGAGCAGAGGCAATTGATCAATTGTAATCAATACTTTGATTTAAATTGTTCATCATTTCGGCCGAATGAAGTCCACTGCTGGACACAGGCCTCTCCCGAAGATTATCACAACGACCGATATGGGTGTGTTGTGGGCTCATTGGGGGGTTTTGCCATAACCGCCACGCTTGGCAGGCGGGTTGGCGATCGCAGTTGAGTTGTTAATTAATCGAAGGACGCTGCTGCCCATCCTCCGGGTAATCCCTTAGTCGACATTTACGACACCCACGGGAGGAGATGGGGTGGTGGTATTCTGAGCCGGCACCACACGGCAAAAATTGTTATTCCTATAGAATATAGCCTTTTTCCCTTGGATATAATGGAGGGCAGGAGTTAAGTAAATTTCTTTCGGGATGAGACTCGAGAAGTTTGTAGAACACCTCGCTGGGGGAGTGTCCAGCTTGAGCCACGCAGCGCCATGACAAGCTCCTGCCCTTAGTCCAGTTCATTTCTTCTAAAATCGGACCGCGCCGAGCGTTGCTTAACCTCACCGATCGCTTCATCAGTGAGTGCAACGCGCGAACGCAGTGAAACGCTGATTTTCAGCGGTATCGACTACACTGGTTGACAACCCCAACAGTGGGCACAAGAATAATGGTGCATATCGTAACTCCTATAGCAACCGAGTATATGATTTGTCGGCATTAAGTATAGCCATTCTTTACGGGAGACACGAACGTTGATAAATGTTAGAACATATTACCGACAACTTAAAATCATATTTTAGTACAGCATATCATCATTATCATCGGTCATGCAATAAATATACATTACGCTTTTTTAATTAACCTACAGATAAATAAATTCGGTATATCTAGAAAGTAATAGTTTTCTAATCGCTACAAACATTTTTGTAACGGTACTTTTTTTTGTATCGATACGTCATTTTTTTTTGTGTCGGTAGTTTTTTGTACTGGTACACATTTTTTGTATTGATACTTAATATCTTTGCATTAATCAAAACCGTGTGGTGCCGGCTCAGAATGCCACCACCCCATCTCCTCCCATGGGTGTCGTAAAAGTCGATTAGGGGATTAGCCGGAGGATGGGCAGCAGCGCCCTTCGAGTACATTAACAACTCAACTGCGATCGCCAACCCGCCTGCCAAGCGTGGCGATTATGGCAAAACCCCCCAATGAGCCCACAACACATCCATATCGGTGGTTGTGGTGATCTTTGGGGGAGGCCTGTGTCCAGCAGTGGACTTCATTCGGCCGAAATGATGATGATGATGATGATTAATCAAAATATATTTTACAATAAAAAAAGGTTTCATATATATATGATTGCCGTGTGTTGCCGGCTAAGAATACCACCCCCATCTCATCCCGTGGGTGTCGTAAAAGGCGACTATGGGATTAGCCGGAGGATGGACAGCAGCATCATTCGAGTACATTTATTATACCTTAAATGCGATCGCCAACCCGTCTGCCAAGCGTGGCGAATATGGCAAAACCCCACAATGAAGACACAATACAAACCCATACCGGTCGTTGTGGCAATCCTTGGAGGAGGCTTCTGTCCAGCAGTGGACGTTTTGCGGCTGAAATGATGACGAAACATAATGGACCTCTTAATCCACGATGGTGGTCTGTAAAGTTATTTTATTGCATGACCGATAATTCTGCATTTACCCTTATTAAATGTACACCGTGATGGTAATATTACAGTTTAGTTACACTAACACAGCAACGTGCGTTTACCGTACAACAGTCGTAAGCGCGTCTTATTGACTACATCGCAATTTGTAGCGATACAAATGTAATATTTTTTGGACTTAGCTGTTCATTTCTGTATCGAAATTAGTTTTTTAGTATACAGGGTGTCCAGTATACTGCAGGGGGTGAGAGCTTGGGTCAATACCTACCAAAAAAACACAATATATGTTCAGCAAAATCTTACGGATTTACAGTAGTACAACATTTTCCGAAATATCTTAAAATCTCTACCTTGACACAGATTTTTAAGCATCTCGTAATGAAAAATTCATTTTCTAGTTCTTTTTTACCTCAAATTATTTGTGAATAGTTACTTTACTCATTGATAAGTCTTTACTCTATTAAAAACTAAAACGTTTTCAAGAAATACAATTATTATTTAAATTTTCACAGTACAATTTTCTTATCTTAAAATTTTGTACTACTGTAAATCTGTAAGATTTTGCTGAACATATATTGTGTTTTTTTGGTAGGTATTGACCCAAGCTCTCACCCCCTGCAGTATGTCGTGCTATTTACTGGACATCCTATATATTTGTAAATACAAAAAATCACTACATAAAGCATTTATATATAGTCGTGTTTGCGAATTCGGCGTTAATTGTTCGTTAGTTTACACATTCCTTAAGAACTACAGAACCATTTTTCATGAAAATGTTCAATTCGTACCCGACGTACGTAACTCGACTATATGAAATACACAAATCGATTTGGCGTGAAAATCAAATTGATAGCACAGACGTTGCGTAGTGGCTAAGCAACTGGCTGTCTAGCTGTGTCGCGGGTTAGATTCCCGCACGGAACAAATATTTGTGTGATCTACAGATAGTTGTTTCGGGTCTGTGTGTTTGTACAAGTGTGATTTATGTATGTAAACACAGGAGAAATCCATGTCTCGGGTATTGGTCTTATTAAAAAAATAACCATGTCCTCTCAGAACGGATATTTCTTTCACATTTATACGTAAAACTGATTTGTGTAGATCAAGAATCATAACGAAATTCCCCCTTCATATCAGTCCCAAAATCTTCAAACTATCTAAATCCATAATTTCGGGGAACTACATAATGGCAACACCCGACAAATGAGAACGTTCAAGTATTGTGGCATGGACAAGCCCGCAAAGCTTACAATTACATCTATGGTATTCATCACTGTATTAAATGGATGAATAAGAAATGGAGTGTGCCTGCATAAAGAGTCAACAGTAAAAAAAAAGAAGACCAATTTATAGGAAATTGTCCTGCATGACGAAGACAACTTTCTAAAGAAACACACATTACAGCAAGTATAGGGTAGATATATAGTACATATAAGCCCCGCCCATTAACCTGCGCGGGCGCACAGTTGCTTTGAAATCGTTCGATTTCACAGAATCTACGGATCAAGAGACTTCACAGCACGGCTACCAGTATTAAAATGTTTGGTTAAGCATAGGGTAGGCAAATACTACATAGAAGCCCTACCCATTTTTATGCGCAAGCCCACGATTGCTGCAATATCATCCACGTTCACCGAATTTATGGAGTTAGATATGTATAGACTGAGACTTAATAAAGTTAAGAGACTTTAAGAGAGTGTCAAGATAACACAAATAAAAAAAGGAGTCTTAAGGTCTTACAACATCAGTAAAACACCTCGTTAAGAAACATTGCAAAAATCCCAATGGTATCTCTATACTCTACTATGATATCGCAATCATGTCGTACGACTAATCGCTACAATATCGTACGACTAATCGCTACAATATCGTACGACTAATCGCTACAATATCGTACGACTAATCGAATCGTTCCAGAGCTTGTCGTACGATTAATCGGAACGCATTCAAAATCATCAGAATTGCCATTGCATTGAAATATGGCCCCGCACACCTTGATTCTACAGAAATAATAAACACTTGATCATTTACGATCAAGAACAAAAAATGGCTTTCAATATGCGTACGGGCACTCCATATTCGTTCCTCCGTATAAAAGTAAGGAGAAGATATATTTCAATGCCTGTAACATCTGGTGAGGTCGTGGCAGCCTACCGCATGCCACTTGAACTGCTCTCAGATGATGTTGCAGCAGCGGCAGTAGCGGGGTCTGGCACCACCCCCGCCGACCGGCGGGGTGACTGGCGCGAAGTATGCGTGCACCTTAATGTTGGGGAGATGATTCTGGAACAAGAAAATATGAGAATGAGCTGGCATGACGTTGATAGAAAGATAGAAATTTGCTTGAATATCAGAAGAAATGGCATGCTGGACAGGATCTGAGTAAAAAATAAGGCTGTGTATTTGCTAGAACTCACCACGCTTAGTGGATGGGTTGGTGTGCGCAAAATGGAAAGTGCTAGGATTAAAAATGAAATACATAAAAAGGAAATACCAGGATTTCTCTACGAGATCGAACCAGAAATGAGGAGATCAGTAGAAGAATAAGAGGCCCATTTATGTCTGTCTGTTTCTCTCTCTCTGACTCTCGCGCTCTCTCTCTCTCTCTGACTCTCGATCTCTCTCCCTCTCTCTCTCTGACACTCGATCTCTCTCTCTCTCTCTGACTCTCGATCTCTCTCTCTCTCTGACTCTCGATCTCTCTCTCTGACTCTCGATCTCTCTATCTCTCTCTGACTCTCGATCTCTCTCTCTCTGACTCTCGATCTCTCTCTCTCTCTGACTCTCGATCTCTTTCTGTCTCTGACTCTCGATCTCTTTCTCTCTCTGGCTCTCGATCTCACTCTCTCTCTGACTCTCGATCTCTCTCTCAAAATTCAGAATCAATATAAAAAAAGCACGATTCATACGACACTTTTTAGTAGAACTTGATGCAATGTTCTATTACCTTTGTCTCTGTTTTACATATGTCAGTGATACATACCCTCAGTTTCCTTATGGCGTTCCTGCTGACCATCTGGCAGTCGTATAGCTCGATCAGCTGAAGGTTGTGGCAGGAGGTGAGGTGTTCTAGGGCGCCATCGGTTACTAGAGGACAGTTATCCAGGCCTGCAGACAAAATAATGAATTATGATAGTTTAACCGAACTTGACATCAGCAATCTAATGATAACTAATTTGTCAGATCCCTTAGACCGCTTGCTTAAGATGCAATGGATGCTGTTGGTTCCGGTAATGTCACTGGAATTAATTCTAAAAATAAAACCTACCAATCAATCAATTAATCAACACAGCCTATCGCAGTCCACTGTTGGACAAAGGCGTCTCGTAAGCTGCTCTTCAACACCCGGTCTTTCCGTATCCAGCAGCAAGCCGTAGTGCCTCTCGAATCGAGAGCTTCACATAGAAAACAAACTACCACAAAATATTTACTGTGTAGTGGTAGCTAATAAAATCACCACCTCATCTCATCCCGTGGATGCGTGGGAAGGAGACGAAGGGATTATTTTTCTTATTATTATAAAATCAATGCCCGATACACGTGATCGACGAGCGGTCGAGGCGGAGAGAGCCGACGACTCACGAGACTGGCCGAATGACACGTCGCGATGTGTCATAGGAGTCGTTCTTACTTGTAAGATGTTCTAAAACTAAGTGAGATCGTAGAGATAGAAGGAAGCCCGTCAACTTACCTAAAACAGTTAGATGTTCAGCGGCACATGGAGACATTGACAACTGTTTGATTCCATAGTCCGTTATGAGTTCGCAGTGGGAGAGCGTCTGTAAATCGAAAATAGAATCTACTAGAAGCATTTGTAAATGGTTTTGAAATCAGTAGTATCAACAAGACTTGATAAAAAAATACGGTGTGGTTGGGTCAAGATATAGCAACACCCCATCTCCTCCCGTGGATGTCGTAAAAGACTAAGGAACTGTAACCAGAGGGCAGCATTGTCCCCTCTTTTTAACATTAGCCATACTGCGCTCACAAACCCTCCTGCTAAGCGTGGCAAGTACTGGCAAATTCCCCCCAAAATGACGACTCAGTTGTGGAAATCTATGGGGGAGGCCTTTGTTCAGCAGTGGATGTTTTTTGGCCGATAAGAAGTGATGTAGACGACACGGTTGGGGCAGTCGGCTGCTGCGCACCGAGTCGTGGTTTCGATTCCCGCACGGAACAAATATTTGTACGATCTGCATGTAGTTGTTCCGGGTCTGGGTGTATTGTGTGTGGAATTTGTGTTTGTAAACGTACCCACGACACATGAGAAAAGTTAGTGTGGGGCTACGTTTAAAATAAACGGGTTGCACTCCGGGAGTGCCAACAGAAGTGAAAACTTTTTTTTTTTTATCAAGACACATTCGCGGTCTGCTATATGTACATGCATATATGCACACACTATAGCTACGTCTCGTAACGGTATCGCGAGACCAGAGATTTTATCTCATCTAAAAATATGCGTACCGCGATAAAAGAAGTTTTCACTTTAAAAAAACATGTAACCAATATTAACCCAAGCCGAGCTTAGTTTTGAAGTTAAACCTCTTTAGCACCATTGTGATTTGAAAATTCGATGAAACGAAAAAGCGACTCTAAAACGAGACAAACATTCATAAATAGGATTATCCTGCGAGAGAATGAGTTCGGTCCTGTTTGTACGTATGCTAGCACGTGTCTTTGCGCCTGCGTACTACGAAGCTTCAGAAAATGCGTCATAGTAAACGTGATGTATCATTTTTGTGGATTTGGGTATTAAAATTCGTTGGTTAATTATTTAACACATCTGTGTTAACCAATAATTTTTATATAATAATAAATAATAATTATTTATTTATTTGCTTAAATGTGGTATAATACAGGTGTCAGGTACAGTTCAGTTCAGCACTTTTACCATAATTGGCATGCAAATTAGTGTAAATCGGAATTTATAATCGCAGTTAGAATATCACAAAATAATTAAAATTACCAATACGTGTTACATTATATTAAACAAGATTAAATTCATTATTTAATAAATGAGGTACTCACTCATTATTCTATAAATTTATTGTTTTAACATTATTATATATATTTTAACAATTTATTATTGCCGTGTGGGGCCGGCTCAGAATACCACCACTCCATCTCCTCTAGCAGGTGTCGTAAAAGTCGACTAAGGGATTAGCCGGAGGATGGGCAGCAGCGTCCTTCGAGTACATTAACAACTCAACTGCGATCGCCAACCCGTCTGCCAAGCGTGGCGATTATGCAATACCCTCCAATGAGCACACAACACACCCAACAGGCCTGTGTCCAGCAGTGGACTTCATTCGGCCGAAATGATGATATTTTTAAGAATGGCATAGAATGATAGAGTAAGATATAAGAGTTCAAAAAACAATTTATTAATTATTACTACAGTTTATTAATTCATTTGTACATTATTTTAATATTCAGTCAATATCGATAATATTATCATAGCTATAAAATTTACAAGGATGTTTTTTTTAAGACCTCCTCTAAGAAATAGAAACTTTCTTGTAACAACCACGTTTTCCCTTCTGCCGTGTGTGAATTGCACACACACACACTTTTTTAAAATTACTATTGATGCTTACCAATTTCTCGAGTCTAGGACATCCCATAGACAGGTGGACGAGTGTGGAGTCTGTGATCAGGACACACTCTTCAAGATCCATCCTCTCCAGCATACGGCAGCTCTGTTGAAGAACGTAGTATGTTAGAACTGTTTTTGAAGAGTGGAAGATAAATATTGAGGTTGCAAGTAGTTCTAAATCGATATGTCCTAAAGTATTCATTTGAATCATATAGTGTACATACGGCTTCACATCAAGCTAATAGAAAACCACTCACCTCTGACCTCTCATCGTACCGAAAGCCTATACAATGCGAGATCAGCTTATACTGGTTTTGAATAGCTTGATGTGTAGCCAATACAATTCTAATCTATATTAAATGCACAATGTACTAATACTATAATATATATAAATAATCTGAATAACGATTAATAATGAATCGGAGAAAATAGCTTCACAAATAAAAATAAAGATTTCCGGCTTTTAAATCCGGCTTCATTAAAAAATCTTTTTTTACTCCTAAGGTACACTCACAATAACTATTTTTATCTATTACAATTTAGTTAAAATCAATAGATTATTTGGGAATTGTGTGTGTGTGAGCGAGATAGATAGTGACGCTACTTTTATCTAAGAGCGGCACGGATTGACACATAATTTCGTGTGTGTGAGTGAAACAGAGAAAAAAGCTGACGACAAATAATATTTGTAGTCACAGGACTTGAAAGATCATCACAGGGTGTCAGTTTCTAAGATTTATTTTTGAATCCTTATAATTTGAAAAGTACATGACAGATATTTTTTAAATTACTGCCACGACTTGGCCTATTGCCCGTTTCCGGCTTGACGTTGATTTCTGGGACAACCTGTATAATATATATATATATATATATAAGGTCTTACTTTATTAATGGAAAATATTTTAGGAGGTAAATCTATAAGTTGCAATGATGCGTTTTAGCAACCAAACAAAACATGACATCAATATTTACTTTACACATATTCAAAATAAATTAAGTAATTCATGTTTCCGTTTGCATAAAAAGCGCAATTCACCACGTGAAAACTGTAGGTAACTATTACTACTCTCCGAGATGTGCCAATAGGCGTGGCACCAGTGGGTGGCTCTAGTGTGATCATACGAGGACCTGGAGCCTCCCTTAGGTGCCGAAGATGACCGCTCCAGTGGTTTTAGCCGGTAGGAGTCCGGCATACCCCTTCGTCCTTCCCCGGGGCGAAGGAAGTTCATGATGAATTTCCACTGGGCACCAATAAAAAAAAGGTAACTATTACTAATATGTCTTTCTAAAAATCCTGTGGTACTGTCACCGAACACGCACACACTAACACTAAAACGGGTTTGACAATGGTCCGGTCGAACAACAGTGTGGTTGTTTAGTAGCCCACCAGCGTGTGTTGATACTTGAAGTGAATTTTAATATTTTAAGGCTAGGCTCTATGAATTATATAATATATAAGTGAATTGCGCTTTTTATGCTCACGGAAACATGAATTGTTTAATTTTGAATATCTATAAAATAAAGATTAATGTTATGTTTTTTTATTTTGCTAGAACGCATCATTGCAACCTATAGATTTACCTTCTAAAATATTTTCCATGAATAAAGTAAGACCTTATATATCTACTTATCTTATATATATACAGTATGTTAACGATATAAAACATCTTGCGTGAATTACCTTTCGCTATTTGACGGCTCACAGTTACACTGTCTGTGCATCTACCATGTGTTGTCTGTGCATCTCCCCAAGGTCGACTGGTAGAAAATGCCTAATAGCATTAAGGCCACCTTCGTTCAGTTTTAGTGCATAAAGTATTAAATAAACAAGATCTACATACCCTGGCTAACGCCTGGAACCCAGCATCCGTGAGCTGGCTGCACAGCGCCAGTTCCAGCGTCACTATGTCGGGGCACCTCGCCGCAAGCGCAGACAGCGATGCGTCAGTTAGCAGAGTACATCCCGACACGCACAATCGACGCATCGCCGGACCCAGTTTTGATATTGAATCGTCTGTGAGTTGCTGATAAGATAAACATAAACATTTTATTTGTCAATACATGAGTGTACACACAGCCATGTAAAATGTTTCATCATCATCATCATCATTTCGGCCGAATGAAATCCACTGCTGGACACAGGCCTCCCCTAAAGATCACCACAACGACCGATATGGGCGTGTTGTGGGCTCATTGTGGGGTTTTGCCATAATCGCCACGCTTGGCAGGCGGGTTGGCGATCGCAGTTCAGTTGTTAATTTACTTGAAGGATGCTGTCCATCCTCCCGCTAATCCAATAGTCGCCTTTTACGACACCCACGGGATGAGATGGGTTGGTGCTATTCGTAGCCGGCACCACACAGCAGCAAAATGTTTAATACATCCTATATAAATATATATATAACTATACAGTAGTTAGTAGGAAAGGGACTGCGTATCGTGGCATCGGCCAGTCACAGCGTTTGTTGCTTTGCACACACAGACGCACATTTTTGAAGAAAAATATCGCTCGCCCATCGGATCCCAACGTGAACGTTCGAATATGAACTTTATGTGCATGCGATAATGTTCATATTCATATAAACGCTTGCTTTGCTTAGCATAGTAGCCTAGAGTGCGGTTTGTGAATCTCGCCCGAAGTCATAATTTTATTGATGTAACTGCTAAACAATTTATATTAATTGGAGATTTATATGAAAAAAAAAACAAAATACCTATGATATTATTTATTTAAACAATCAAAGTGTAATTTCCGTCTATGCACTTTTGCTATTTCACGTGTAGTTCATCGATTCTTTTGCTGAAGAAAGTGAGACAATCTATATAACTTTTAAGGCGGTTTGGACTGTCTCATCGAAATTGACGACACGGTTGGTGCAGTGGCTGATACAGTCGGCTGCTGCGCTCCGAGTCACGGGTTCGACTCCCGCACGTAACAAATATTTGTATGATCTGCAGGTAGTTGTTCCGGGTCTGGGTGTATTGTGTGTGGAATTCATGTCTGTAAACGCACCCACGACACAGGAGAAATCCTAGTGTGGGGCAACGTTTAATAAAAGAAAAATATTTGTCAAAACATGAGTATACACACAGGCTTGCGAAATGTTTAATATTATGATGATTTGGATGAGCAGCAGCGTCCTTCCAGTACATTTACACCTAACTGCGATCGCCAAATCACACGAGCACACAACACAAACCCAAACCGGTCGTTGTGGCCATTATTGGGGGAGGCTTCTGTCCAGCAGTGGACGTTTTTTGGCTGAATGATGAATGTTATAGTATTTTGTCATGAAATTCCAGCGGCCGAGCAGTCACCAAAGTCAAAACGGTAACACATTGAGACGAAATAAGTTTTTGGTCCAAATCCGGCAGCGTTTGATACTCACATCACATCCCTGGACGTTTAGGGCCTGAAGGTCTGGGCAGTAAGTAGCGAGGGTCGAGACACAGTTGTCGTTCACGTTTTTACAACCTGCAACAAGTGAATTATACAACATTATATCTGCTAAGGATAGCACCACCCCATCTCTTTCCGTGGGTGTCGTAATGGCGACTATGGGATTATCTGGGTGAAGGAAAGCACCGTCCGTAGAGTACATTTACAACTTACCTGCGATCGCCAAACCACACGAGCACACAACGCAAACCGATACGGGTCGTTGTGTCGATTTTTAGGGATGCCTGTGTCCAGCATTGGACGTTTTTAGCATTAACAAAAGTCAAGACACCCCATGTGGTGACACCGATTATGGCAAAACCCCCCAATGAGCCCACAACACATCCATATCGGTCGTTGTGGACAGCTTTGGGGGAGGCCTGTGTCCAGCAGTGGACTTCATTCGGCTGAAATGATGATGATGAACAAGTGAATTATACAAAATTATATCTGCTAACAATAGCACCCCCCCATCTCTTTCCGTGGGTGTCGTAATGGCGTCTATGGGATTATGCAGGTGAAGGGAAGCATGGTCCGTAGAGTACATTTACAACTTAACATGAGCACACAACACAAACCGATACAGGTTGCTGTGTCCAGGTCCAGCATTGGACGTTTTTAGCACTAACAAAAGTCAAGACACCGCAAAACTATTAACATCATATATCTGTATACTAGCTGGGACCCGCGGTTTCACCCGCGTTTTATTTAAAAGAAACTTAGAGTACTTCCACATAGACACTTGACATAGAATATATATATTGGATTTCAAGGGTTTTTTATTTTTTGCGCGGAACCCTAATGATTTTTCTGAAATAAAAGTAGCCTAAGTTATTCCTTACAACATCAGCTATCTGCCAGTGAAAGTCCCGTCAAAATCGGTCCAGCCGTTTCGGAGATTACCCGGAACAAACAGACAGACAGACAGACAGACAAAAAAAATTAAAATGCATTTTTTGTTATAGGTACCGTATATACTTTCATATGCATTTAGTAAAAAGCTGTTATTTTGACATTACAAACAGACACTTAAATTTTATTTATTTGTATAGATAAAAAAAACGAAGAAATATAGTGAGTGAAAACTCAGTATAGGCTTGTTGTTTTGCCCCGTTTTCGACCACGCAATGTATCGTAAACAACGCGATATAAACACTACGTGATTATTGTACTATAATGTGATATTAATACGCTACTGCGAACGATGACAACACAACAGCTGTTTAGCCCATCCGTTTGGTTTAGTTTCCCTTAGTCGCCTTTTAAGACATCCACGGGAGGAGATGGAGTGGTGCTATATTCTTAACCCGGACACCTCGCGGATAATCTCATACTTAGTTATAATAACGACAGCACGGTTGGTGCAGTGGCTGATACAGTCGACTGTGTTTGTAAACGCACCCACGACACAAGAGAAATCCTAGTGTAGGGCAATGTTAAAAAAAAAGAAACTTAAACGGTGACCCACTATTGGGAAAATGCCAGGAACCTGGTGTTTTCTAATTAGTATTGTGCGTAGGCAAGAAATGTTTTAGAATACATTTTTATCAATTCGGAACTCTGGGATTAAAGGGCATATCCATATTAAGACGTCGTTGTAAATTTGACGTCATTTGATACTTAAACTCTACCTCTAAGTGACGCTGATGCATGCGTCATGCTCGTGAACGAGTGCCGTCTGTTGGGACTGGTCAGACAAATGCTGCCATGACAATTGAATCAAAACTTTAAAAATAAATTACAGTCCGGCTTGTTTAGTAGACTTTGAAGAAGTTTAGACTCTTCTCCTACATTGTTTTCACATAACCTTGATTTTTACAACAATGTGCTCATAATATTGTAACATTTAATATGATTTAAGAAGAGTAACCATGGAGTTTCTTGCCCGTTCTTCTCCATAGGCAATCTACATCTTGGAACGCGGCAATTAGTCTCGACGATTCATAAGTGCCTCTATATGAATAAAAATATTATTTTATCTTTATCTTATCTTATCTACCTATTCCGACCGCTAGTAAAAATACTGTTACGCCATTCGATAAATAGTAGCAAAACGTGGCGCCGTCTGGTGTTTAGTAGCGAAACTTATGGAGTGTTCTGGATAGTTCTTCGTAAACAAGACACGTAGCGTCATCTGTTATATAGTAGCTGTACTACGGTTTGAAGCAACTTCCAGAATGTTCGGGATAGTTCTATGTGGCGCCATCTGGTGTCTAGTAGCGGTACCACATAGTCTGAAAATTCTAGATTCTGGAACTTTCTACAAAGTATCGATCGGCTCATATATATAGTGAACGTGAAGGAACGACAGTCAGTTCAGTTTACTCTGCGACACTGAAGAATTATATTTGTGTGGTATTCACCAAGCAACAAATCTGTAAGTTTTATAAGCGATATTACATGTAATCAAGATTTAAATTGTGTATACCGTGAATATTGGTAAATTTAATTTATCCCGAACCCCGGCTCGTAACAATACATACCTCTGCAAATAAAGGTGTTGAGCTTGGGGCAGGCCCTCGCTAACGCCTCCACGCCATTCTCTGTGATCGACTGACACCAGGACACGTTCACGTGCGTTAGCATCTGGAAATGAGACATCATTCAATTCTTCTGGTCTTCCCCACTACATCGTCACCAGTTTCCAGTCTAACTAATTACCGCTGAAAATCAGTGTTTTATACGGAGCATTTGCCAGCTGGCCTCCGCAACACAATTACTGGGGGGTACCTATATGTTCAACTTAACACGGTCAGACACGTCCTTGTTAGAGACAAGAAGTGCCTACTATATATCGTAGTATCTAGTATCAGCCAAAGGCCGTCCACTGCTGAACAAAAGCGTCCGCACCCAACGACTCCCAGCGTCCTTCAGCAGGTCAACTGTCCCCCACCGCATCCTCTGATGCGTGTTCTGCATTCAAGATCTAGTTCAGAGTCCCTTAGTCACCTTTTACGATATCCACGGGAGGAGATGGAGTGGAGCTGTATTTTTAATCCGGAAACCACGCCGAAGACTTCATATATAATTAACATTAATGGGATAATGCTGGCTATGCTACATGTCTGCGCACATGCAACGCGCAACTTCGTACATCATTATTTTATTTTATTTGTTGTGTATAACTGTAACCTATTTGTTGTTGTTTGGTTGCACAGACTAATTAGACATACTCGTACTACATATTTTGATTATATCGAGCTAAGACCAAGTAACTATAGATAGATAGTATTAAGCATAAACCAAACCCTACTACTCTTACGAGCACATGCGCAACGTCATATAAAAGAAAGAGATGCCTATAGAGCATTGGTTACAATAAAAATAATCGAATGGCACCGTTTCCTACTAAAGTAACAATCCACTTTCTTTTAAAACTGTTACCGTCGTGTGTTAACCAGATGGTTTCAGGTAACTATAGCTGTGGGCGCGCAATGTTTCACACGTAATACTTACATTAGGATGACAAGTGTTTAATAATGGAAATTTGTTCAACTTAATAGGCTCTATCTATGTACGTAGTTATGTACTATATCTTTGGGATCGAGCAATCACAACCACAGATAATACAGATCGATTGAACTTTATAAACTGAATTTTCACAGATTAGTTTCTTACGGACTGGTCAGTTTCACAAAAGGCGACTAAGGACTCTAAACCAGAGGGATGGGCAGCAGCGTCCATTCTGTGGAATAGTAGTTGTGCGTGGTGAGTACTGGCAAATTCCCCCAAAATTAGTAAACAAGTGTTTACTCATTTTGGAGGCCTTTGTTTAGCAGAGGACGTCCTTTGGCTGATATGAAAATGAATTATAATTATTGTTAATAAAATAATGTTTCAAATATTAACCTTACCGGGCATCCATCGGAAAGAGCCTTCAGCGATATGTCTGTTATGTTCGAACATGAGTCCAGAACTATTCTGAAATAGAGAAAAATGTCAAACTAAGGTTAGTACAGTATCAAAATGAGCGATTTTTGCCCAGTAGTGGACTTGTAATAGGCCGATTGGATTTCAAAAGCTAGTCTATTACTAGCACTCTTGTCGTTGTGGTGATCTTTGAGGGAGGCCTGTGTCCAGCAGTGGACTTTATTCGGCCGAAATGATGAAAAAAACAAAATGATGAAGTTGCTACCTATGCCCTGAGGCTTCAGCTGATAATCAGCGCTACAGTAACCTGTAGCATTAGCTGAGCTGTGGCCTTTTAATCGCACGACCCCACACCAGCCTAGCAATATTATATTTATGTGTACCTACAGTGTACTGGTTTTTGTGGTGTTTAATAAATGTATTTCTTTCTTCTTTCGGTCCCGGTTGATGTCATTAGACGGCAGTCGTTAAGTCAAGTCGAAGGACTTTGTGCGGCTTGAAGGAGATGGCGCCGGGGTTATAACCACCCTGTCGCCTAGTTCCTATACGGCTGAATCCCTGCAGTCGCTATATAGTGTCGCTTTTGGGGTCGCGGGTGCGCAGATTGGGGAATCTGCGTGTTCACGCCGAGCGACCCCCGAGAAGAGCGTGACGCGCATGTGGTCACGCACTGCCGTATGCGCAGGATAGGCTCGAGGAAGGGCGAATTCGCATGCTAGACATGCTATACGACATAAGAACGGGTCAATTGCACGTCGCGATGTGCCACTCAGCCAGTTTCGTGATTAATCGGCTATCTCCGCCTGGCCGCCTCGGCTCGGCGCTCCACGGTTGTCGCTTCTCTGTAACGGTTTCGTTTCCTTTATACCACGTACATGCTCACTGCTTTTCAAATATTAAAATATTAGTTTCGACTAAATCCTTGTTGTGTCCGGGTTAAGAATATAGTAGCACTCGGCAGTAGGCAGGATGCCGTGGATATCACAAAAGGCGACAAAGGGACTCTAAGCTAGAGGTGGATGGGCAGCAACGACTTGTCTGTGGAACAACAGCTATTCTGCGCTCACCAACTCGCCTGCCAAGCGCGGTGAAAATCACGGGAGCAATTGGCCGCTCCCAAAATTATAACACATTTGTGGCGGTTTTTGGATTCCTATGTCTCGCAGTGCATGTTTTTCCGCTGAAAAGATGGTGAACTTAAATAAACCACATACTCATACGAACGAAGCCGTGAGCACTGCTTGTATGTATTCTAGTATGTCGGGAGAGTTGGAACTTACCTATGCAGCTTCTTGCATCTCTTGCCAAGAGCCAGGCAGGAGTGGTCTGTGATCTTCCTACATTTGTTCAGGTTCAACTCTTCGATGTTTGGACACGACTGAAATAAGATATCAATTTTATCAATTTTGACGGCACGGTTGGTGCAGTGGCTGATACAATCGGCTGCTGCGCACCGGGTCGTGGGTTCGATTCCCGCACGGCAAAAATATTTGTACGATCTGCAGGTAGTTGTTCCGGGTGTGGAATTTATGTCTATAAACGCACCCACGACACAGGAGAAACCGTAGTGTGGCGCAACGTAAAAAAAATATCGAATATTGCTACCCAGGACCATCCTCCATCCATCGTCACCTCAAGATATTAGTTAATTAGTCTCTTTGCCCAGTAATTTCACTAGCTACAGTGCTCTTCTAACTGGAATAAGAGGCCATGAAGAAGTAGTTCACTTATTTGTATAATTATACTTCTTGATGGTGGCAGATGGGTGGGGGCCGTGGCTTTATGTTGTCAGAAAGGGATGTTATGAACGGAATATGCAAAAATAATCCTTATTGGGATGAAGGAGGGTGTCAAAGTATTGATAAAATAATAGATAAACAGGATTGTAGAATTCATGTTGACGTGGAGTCTCGGGCAGAGCTACTATATGTTAATGTATGGAGAAAAATTGTATAATGACTCGAATGAGTCGGGTGGGTAAATTGGACTCGCGAACCACGACTTTACAAATCAGTCATCCGAAGGTTAGCGTGCCCGGCGGTGACCGACGTGATCTTCGCACAGTATTACCGTAGCACGCAGCATTTTGTCAAATATACGAGATAGAAAGAGACAGATAGTAGATTGTCCGTTCCGTATTCGTGTTTAAGAGCGAATGAACTTTCGTATCGCTTCTCGTTGGCTTTACTTTAGAAAGAATGGATGGTCTGTCATTCTACGTTCCGTTAAATGGTACTGCACTGAAGCTTTTCGCTTGATTTTCGGCGCTTACAAGTCGCGATTTTATTCATCATTTCGGCCGAATGAAGTCCACTACTGGACACAGGCGTCCCCCAAAGATCACCACAACCACCGATATGGATGTGTTGTGAGCACATTGGGGGGTTTTGCCATAATCGCCACGCTTGGCAGGCGGGTTGGCGATCGCAGTTGAGTTGTTAATGTACTCGAAGGACGCTGCTGCCCATCCTCCAGCCATCCATCCCTTAGTCGACTTTTACGACACCCATGGGAGGAAATGGGGTGGTGGCATTCTGAGCCGGCACCACACGGCACTTTTACGGCGATTTTATTACAAGCTTTTATTTAACTCTCCTTGTTAGTATGGGTCAAATGTTGAAACTGAATTTAAAACAGTTATGCCCAACCGATTGAGATGAAATTTGGCATACACATTTAGTTTGGATGACAATGCGTGGTTATATATAAAGAAACCGGGAATTAACCTTTGAATAGCTGTTCGCAGTCGGTTAATTATAAGGACACAGTCAGTGTAGTGTGATGCGGGCCTAAAATAAATAAAGTAAAAACGGGGCTGGATGAACGTGTCTACCTCACAAACGGAGTGATCTCGCTGCATCATCAGCCTGCTTGTGACCACGATCGGCGCAACCCGGTCGAAACGTCAAGCTATTCAAAGGTAACTTCGCGTTAATTCCCGTTTTATTAATATATAATTATGCAACGCGAAAGTTTAAAAGTTAGTAATGCATGGTTAGCTAAGTGATGTCATTCTAAATCCAATATGGCGGACCAGTTACTTTTTATCCAGGCCCATGGAAAATAGCACCATCTCCATCCCCTTTTTCTTCTTCTTCTTCTACAAACTTTTCATTTTTGTAAAACCTTTTATAGGCACTGATTATGGCAATATCAGGGTCTTGCTCAGCAGTGGACCTCTACATGCTGTTGAGTGCGAGAGTGAGTATACGTGTATTTATGTGAGTGTGTGTGTGCGCGTGTATGTATGAGCGCGTGCGTGCGTGCGTGTGTGGTGATGAAAACTCCAAGCTTTAAACTTACTTGAGCTAACGTCTTTATGGATGCGTCACCGATGCCCTCACACCCTCGCAGGGAAAGCTCACGGAGAAACCCTCCGCATCTGTGTGAAATGTTCTCTATCACCGGACCCTGGAGAATATTAACATTAGCTTTAAATTTTATTTATTTATTTATTTGTTTATTTCTCACCACAATAAAAGTTACAGTATTATTCAAATTTACTGTGGGAGACTGGTGCCTAAACTAGGCTGAAGCCTGTATCTCAGGTCACCAGGCCTTCCACCCCAGAAGTCCAATTTTCCTCTTTCATGAACTGTACCAAACGATTTTTTTCCATTTGCTTGTACTTTCCATCAAGTTGTTTCCTCTTGTTAAAGTTCTGTTGAATACTCTCCAATAGGTTGAATATAACTTTATCAGGCCCCGATTCTGTCCTTTATAATCCAGTTATCATCTTGCATCCAAAGATTTAAATCTCTTTACTTGCATCCCATGAATGCGCATTTTCGCTGCAGACACCATCTTGATATCTAGAAACTCGTTGTTCTAATAAAATGTGTATATTATGGCTTTGATATACTCAATAATTTAATAAATTATTTTAAAATTTTCATAGCTTGTTTCACGTGACACTTGACATTTTTTTTTCAAGTTGACTTAAATGGTATAGTATAGATACCAGGCAAGTCGGATATGGGTACTTAGCCGAAAGGACCTAGTAGCCTATCGGGGCGGTGGATCCTAGTACATCGGATCAGGAAAGATCTCTCTCTGCCAGCAGCAGCCTGCTACGCTGGCATTCTTTTGGTTCCTGGAGCCTCCTTTCGGTGGTAAGATGACCGCTCTCGTGGGTTTAGCCGGTAGGAGTACGGCATGCACCTCTGCCCTTGCCTGGGATGGCCTATTGGGTTTTTGTTTAGTTTTATAAGAATTGTTGCCTGTGTTCGCTTGCTACGCTCTTGACCAGTAGTGATGACTAATATATTAAGTATTTGCGACAGCGGTCCGCTAGAGACTTTCCCTTCTATGTATTATTATTCTATGGCTAGAAGTAATATCCATGTTTCTGCAACTTCCTTACCTCGACATCCCTCTGGAAATCGAACAAGTCGATCCTCTGCCAATTGGAGCCATCCAGAGCCAGTATGTTCCATAGCTTTGATACCTGCAATAGTTTTATTGTGTTTGTACACAAAAATTATCCATTAAAGGTACGTAGATACTTATGTAAGAGCGTTAGAAGTTATACTTCCTTCATCATCATCACCATTATGTCAGCCAAAAGACGACTACTGCTGAACAGAAGCCCCAAAGATATCCTCAACTGTGTCGAGAATTTGCCAATACTCACCACGCTTGACAGGCATGTTGGAGAGCGCAGTATGGCTACCGTTTCACAGAAGAGACGCTGCTGCCCATCCCTCTGGTTTAGAGTCCCTTAGTCGCCTATTACGACATCCACGGGAGATGGAGTGGTGCTATATTCTTAATCCGGACACCACACGGATTTAATTTGAATAATTAGATAACATATTCTCTTGTACCATCTTCCTAGCATTTCCCCAACTATATCCAGCTCAGTTTCCAGCCTGACTCGAAGCGCTGAAAATCAGTATTCTACACGGTGCGACTGCCAACACTTATTATTAAACCTTGTGTGTGATTCTGCCGAGACGTTCAAAGCAACAAGCACTTGTTGAGACGTTGTTCCAAAGTTTGAGAAACAGGTTTAGAATAGAATGAGTTGCCTCACGTAGCTGCCTTGCCTTTGCAGAGTTTTAACATAGCAAAGCTGCCCGCGCTGCAGTCATGCTCTCAACAACGGTGCGCTCATGAAGCGATCACGCATCATAACAGCCAGGCCGAAGCGGGTTGGAGAGCGCAGTATGGCTACTATACCCCAGAAGGGACGCTGCTGCCGGTCTCTCTAGTTTAGAGTCCCTTAGTCACCTTTTACGACATCCACGGGAGGAGATGGAGTAGTGCTATATTATTAATCCGGACACTACGCGTGTGTGTACTGAGTGATCTATCGTATCATTCATTTTGCCAGCTCAAATAGTCCAAATTGGTGACAAGGCAGCGCCAACGGTGCGATTGGATTGGTTTTGAAGGCTACCCTTGTTGAGACGTTGTTCCAAAGTTTGAGAAACAGGTTTAGAATAGAATGAGTTGCCTCACGTAGCTGCCTTGCCTTTGCAGAGTTTTAACATAGCAAAGCTGCCCGCGCTGCAGTCATGCTCTCAACAACGGTGCGCTCATGAAGCGATTACGCATCATAACAGCCAGGCCGAAGCGGGTTGGAGAGCGCAGTATGGCTACTATACCCCAGAAGGGACGCTGCTGCCGGTCTCTCTAGTTTAGAGTCCCTTAGTCACCTTTTACGACATCCACGGGAGGCGATGGAGTAGTGCTATATTATTAATCCGGACACTACGCGTGTGTGTACTGAGTGATCTATCGTATCATTCATTTTGCCAGCTCAAATAGTCCAAATTGGTGACAAGGCAGCGCCAACGGTGCGATTGGATTGGTTTTGAAGGCTACCCATGGCATTTCCATTACCTTTGAGAGAGGTTTAGTTAGTATATGTATATTAGAGCTAACAGTTGTTGCGAACTGGCAGTTTCTTCCTTACCTGGGCACATCTGCATAGGGAAACCACGTCGAGATAGGAGAGTATCCTAAGAAGCAGCTCTTTAGGCAGCTTCCTGTTTATGTGGTAGTCGTCTTCGCCCGAAAACCGAGCAATCTGTAACAAAATAAAAAGTATTATTTATACATTTGTTATACACCTGGACGAGCTGTGGACTGCAATATGATTTTTTGTTGATATCCCTGGGGTGAAAAGGTTCTCGAGTGGAGATCATCATCATCATTTCGGCCGAATGAAGTCCACTGCTGGACACCCCCAAAGATCACCACAACGACCTATATGGGTGTGCCGTGTGCTCATTGGGAGGTCGTCATAATCGCCACGCTTGGCAGACGGGTTGGCGATCGCAGTTAAGTTATTAATGTACTCGAAGGACGCTGCTGCCCATCCTCCGGATAATCTCTTAGTCGATTTTTACGACACCCACGGGATGAAATGGGGTGCTGGCATTCTGAGCCGGCAACACACGGCAAATGTGTAGAGTGGAGATCGCGCACCGGAAATCGCAGCGCAGAACGACCTCCAACGAGATGAACGGATGATCTGGTGGAGGTCGCTGGGAGCCGTTGGATGCGTGTGGCATGTAACTGGACTTTGTAGAAATCTGTGGGGAGGCCTTTGTTCAGCAGTGGACGTCCTTTGGCTGATATGATGATCCCTGAGACTTAAGGGAGCTAACGAGTCCGGGATGCGAGAAGACCGAAGACTTTCAGAAGGCAGCTGAGGCATACAGGCTAATGCAGGCAGACGAACAAGTGTTGAGGCGAAACCTGGGAGCCTTTTTCATTTTATTATAATGGTTCAGTACTTGGCGAAACAGTCCAGGTAGCCCCAGATTCAAATCCATGGCTTAATAAAGACCCATCTGAGGCTTGGCTGGAGCTGTGGACTAAAAGGTCCTCTCCGCTGGATACCCAGTTACCCACCACTTTTTGGCCAACAAAGGTAGTGACCGACGAACAGGGAAGCACGAGTGAAACTTGAAAGTCCAAGTGTTCAAATTTAGTGTTTAGTGGATATTATTATATGTATGTTAGTCTTTATGTATGAGCCTTTGTTAATTGAAATTAAAAAAATAGATTACAACATAAACCTTGATATAGAGTGAGTTGTGCCGTGTGGTGCTGGCTAAGCCGTGGCTAAGAATACCACCATCCCATCTCATCCCGTGGGTGTCGTATATAATTAATAATTTATAAATATAATTAATAATATATAAATATAATTAATAATATATATAAATGTCGTTTATAATTATGTATTATTACATAACAAACCGGACAAGTGCGAGTTGAACTCGTGTGGAGAGAGTTCCGAAATTTGCTGAATAAATTCGGTCTTGTACCAATAACTTATCCCAAGAACAAACTTAACAACGTAGTTGAAAAACATGTATTCCCATACATTCCAACCGAAAACGTAAGTTTGTACGCACAATATTGAAAGATTTACAATGTTATTTTAAAACCATAGACTTCTTATAAGTTTTTCTGTCATCTGTAGGTAAAGAGATATTATCTACATTTTGAAAAATATTTAGGCTTATTAGTTTCGGAGATTAGGTGGGGAATGGTCAATTTTCATCTATTTTCTTAAAGACAAAACAATATATTTTAAAATAATAAAATAAACACATTTGATATCCTCGCAACAAGGCCCGTCCATTTCATATGTCACACGGTACAGTTAGCAAAACTTTATTCTTTAATTTTCTATATTGCCCCCCAAAAGTGACCCCCATATTAAAAATTCATTTATTTACGTTACACGTACGTGTTTGGGTCGCAGAAATCCGTATGTGTACATATACGTATCCAGCAGATTCGGAGCAAATTGGCTGTGACAGACGGACAGACAGACAGACAAGGGTTCCGCCGATTTTCCTTCGGACGTTCGGAACCCTAAAAATATTTTAAAATATCTAGCTTCGATGTTTCATATCTGCCAGGCGTTTCGCGACGTGCTATGGTAAAATCCTTAAAAAAACGGTTAAATATATTTAAGCTCCAGACGTAGGTTTCATCTTTTTGTGTTGTTAGTGCCCCACCTTGTCGCGGAGTGCCTCCCTCCGTGTTTCCTTCCCGGTTAGCTCAACTGGGAGGCTCTCTCCACGGCAGAAAGTAACGGAGTTTAGTTATAGTTATTCAATGAAACGTAACATATATATTGTTATAATGGTATATTGATATTCACAACTTCAACACTTAGTCGCCCAAAGACGTGAGTGCTTGTGACTTAATGCTGACTTCAATATTAGTGTCATACTTAAAGACTTAATAACTTAGTTGCTAGCAAGTTGATAACACAGTGGTCGGAATACGTTGAGCAATTTAGTGTCAACAACCTTAAACAATACATGAGTATGAGTAAGACCTCCTTTGCTCTCTTAACCGAAGAATTCGTCATGTGCCGCGCGGCCCAAATATACGCACTGTTGACCTGACATCGCGCGGCCTACGCGAGACTACACTTTTTATGCATTTCTATCGAATTGAAAATAGTTTACGTAAATATATCGCGAAAATGATTGATTGAGAATGATTATTTCAGGGCTGCACGTTGCACGTATAGATGCTGTACGTAAGTATATAGAATGAATTAATTAAGCGCGATATATTTCCGTAAACTATTTTCAATTCGATGGATGCTATTCGCGTAAATTTCAGAAAATATTACGCATTTCTATATCAATTAATCTAATCGTGTGGTGCCGGCTCAGAAAGCCACCACCCCATATCCTCCCATGGGTGTCGTAAAAGTCGACTAAGGGATTAGCCGGAGGATGGGCAGCAGCGTCCTTCGAGTACATTAACAACTCAACTGCGATCGCCAACCCGTCTGCCAAGCGAGACGATTATGGCAAAAATCCCCCAACGAGCACACAACGCAAACCCATACCGGTCGTTGTGGCAATCTTTGGAGGAGGCTTCTGTCCAGCAGTGGACTTCATGCAAGCCAAACTGATGATATTAATCTTCATTTATCCAGGAAATATCTATTGGTGTAATAGGGATAGAAATTCCATGAAAAACCAAGGATATTTCGCTGAATCGGCAAAGGACACCGAATTCTAAATTGCGCATTTGCACATTAAGCTGACGTCAATCGAGCGCTATTTAGAAGTTCGTGAGTTGAGTCTCATTTTTGCGCCGCGTATGAACGTGGCATTCGGTTTCATGCATCACCGAGGTTTGGATCACACACTACGACGCAAAATGCGTCCTTTCCCGAATCATGCGTAGTTACGACCACAGATTACTATATCAGTCAGACCGAACTTCGCTCGAATGAATAACCGACAGCCTAGAGGCCCAATGCACCCCCAGCGATCTTTTTTTTTTTTCTAAAAAAAACGTTGCCCCACACTAGGATTTCTCCTGTGTCGTGGATGCGTTTACAGACATGAATTCCACATACAATACACCCAGACCCGGAACAACTACCTGCAGATCATACAAATATTTGTTCCGTGCGGGAATCGAACCCACGACACAGAGCGCAGCAGCCGACTGTATCAGCCACTGCACCAACCGTGCCGTCAAATCTACCTATAGACCAACGCCACCTCGCTGAGGGGGATGCCGAAGTCGAACGTAGAGCCGCTATCCCACCAGTGGACGACCCAAAGCGGCCTAAACTATTGATTAAGTGCATTTTAATTTCGAAAGCCCACTATAATATCAATCATTACATCGACGATTGTGATGTCTGGCAAACGTTTCGTTTCGCACACTGCGACCTCCTTCATCTCTTCCATCACCTTCGATTTGCCGACGACATCGTAGTCATGGCAGATTCGCTGCAAGAGCTCAGCACAATGCTCGATGATCTCAACAGGGTTTCCCAACAGGTGGGCCTTAAAATGAACATGGGCAAGACGAAAGTCATGTCAAATGCCCATGTCGTGCCCATCCCAATATCCGTTGGGAGCTCTTGTTTTATTTATTTAGAAAAACGTTGCCCCACAATAGGATTTCTCCTGTGTCGTGGGTGCGTTTACAGACACAAATTCCACACACAATACACCCAGACCCGGAACAACTACCTGCAGATCATGCAAATATTTGTTGCGTGCGGGAATCGAAGCTCTGTTCTCGAAGTTGTTGACGAGTATGTCTACCTGGGACAAACTGTCCAGTTAGGTAGGTCCAACTTCGAGAAAGAGGTCAATCGTCGAATCCGACTCGGCTGGGCAGCGTTCGGGAAACTTCGCAACGTCTTTTCGTCAACAATACCGCAATGCCTCAAGACGAGTCTTTAACCAGTGTGTGTTACCAGTGATGACATATGGAACAGAGACGTGGTCACTCACAATGGGCCTCATAAGAAAGCTCAAGGTCACTCAGCGAGCTATGGAGAGAGCTATGCTTAGTATTTCTCTACGAGATCGAATCAGAAATGAGGAGATCCGTAGAAGAACTAAAGTTATCGATATAGCTGCAAGGATTAGTAAACTGAAGTGGCAATGGGCAGGGCACATTGCTCGTAGAACTGATGGGGCAAAAAGGTTCTCGAATGGAGACCGCGCACCGGAAACGCAGCGTGGGACGACCTCCAACAAGGTGCACAGACGACCTGGTGAAGGTCGCTGGGAGTCGTTGTATGCGGTCGGCATGTGACCGCTCGTTGTGGGAATCTAAGAGGGAAGCCTTTGTTCAGCAGTGGACGACCTGTGGCTGATATGATGATGATGATGACACTGCGACCCTCTGGCGCTTTAAAAATAATTTATAATTTTCGCATGATTGAAGTGTTGTTAGTCCCAATCAATGCTTTACCGTTTACAAAGAAATTGTAGTTAATTTTGCTTATGTTTAGTATTAGACATTATTAAATTAATTAATCATAAAATTGTAAATGTGCGAGCATCATGTAGCCGTTAATGTTATATATTTAGTACCTATACTTTGCCTTTTGCCTGGTAGTATCGGTCTGTCATGCTCACTAAAATGTCTTGCTGGCGGTGGCGTTGTGTATCGGGTCGTTCGGTTCCCTACAATATGGTTGAGCTAAGCGATGCTGATGCATGCGTTATGCTCGTGAACGGGTGCCGTCTGTTGGACTGGTCAGCCATTAACTGCCACGGCAAATAATAATTATATTACATTAGTTTTTTTTATACATTGACCTACATAATACTCGTTATGTGTTACCATAATTTGTATCAATCAACATTGTAATCTCAATTATTTTGAGTATCCATGGAGTTTCTTGCCGGCTCTTCTCCATTGATCAATTATTTGGAACCGTGCAACTTAGATTCTGACGTTTCATAAGTGCCAATATTTGGTGTACTATGTAATAAAAAATATTTGACTTTGACTTAGAAAGCGCTATTGGCAAAATGGCTAATGCACCGACAGAAATTACGCGTCTAATAATGCTAATTATGTATTCCATAACAATATTGGTGACTCATCTTGAGTTGAAATGTTTGTCGCTCCATTTAGTTAAATGATTGAGGGACTTCCTCCGCCTTGGGAAGGGCGCCCCTTTGATCTTAAACCGGCGGGACGGCGGCGCGTGTGTTCAGCGCGCGCCTCTCTATAGATATGTGCAGCAGCCAGGTCGCACAGAGACGGGGCCCGTCAAACAGTGACGGTCCGACACCTGCCGAGGGTGCGGCCTAATGATGACAAAGCGTACACCTTACCCCCAGCCAGAGGTAAATGGAAGGACACCCTGGGGTTTAGCCGGTAAGAGTAAAGTCTAGGTTCAACCATTTGGTTTGTTTCTACAAACCTACCATTTATGTCGTCCACAGACACGCAATGTTCTAGGCACTTGAAACGGTTTACAGTTTGAGTTGATAGCACTCAGGGTTTTGGATATGATCACTAGAGGGCTGGAGGGTAGACTTCGCCTGACGAGACGAGAGAACTTTGCGATTAACATTCAATGTGCCTTACCATTTGGTGGCTTTCATTCTATGGATCACGGAGATGTTGGTAATTGTTCATGATGAAGTCAGTTTCACTCTTTGTGGAACCATTCTTTAGTTATAGTTTTTATTATGTTGCCCCCACATCAGGATTTCTCCTGTATAATCATGGTACATGAACAGACATACATCTCACATGAACAAACACTCAGACCCGAAACAACTATCTGCAGATATTACAAATATTCGTTTGGTGCAAGAATCGAACTGTCAACGTGTAGCACAGAAAGCTAATTGCTTAGCCACTGTACCAACCGTGCTGCAAAACATTCATACATCATTGGTACTCATTTGGGTCCATTTCCTAGGAGGGGGCTTTAGTAAAAAAAGTTGATCATGAAGAGAACACTCAAATTCTTTATTTCATATAGGCCCTAATATGCTCTTATGAAAAGTCAAGTTAAGTGCATGGTTCTTAAAAGTCGGTCATATGGAGAAAGCAAGAAACTCTGATATACTCTTTTCAAAAAAGTTATATTACAATTTTGTTATTACAAGGTAATACGCTAGGTATGTACGAACAAAGTAGACTAATTAAATGCAAAATACACACAATAACAAAACAATAGGAAGCTGATAACAATTAATGTATAGCACTAATAAAGTTGACAAAGTTCCAAACAGTCGACCAGCCTCTATCCCCTGGTGGTCCCCGAATATTGCCCCACTCTCAACTCACCATCGCACTGTGTGCCCAGCTTTGTGTTGATATCCACCATCACACAACAGTGAAGTGTGTCTTGTAGGCATGAATGGCCCTACTCATTTCCTCATACATACTCTCTACTTCACGAACGGTGACTATGCAAACATTCTTCCTTTTAGTAGAGGCTGATTATTGATTATATGGTAAGTCCTACTCTACGATTATAGTCTTTAAACTTAAACGATTCAGCTTTTGTTTCATTTGGGAAAAACACATGCTAACATTCATATACAATTTGTTATGTTAAGTGAAACAATTTTGTTACTAAAATAAGATATTGTTTTCATAATTCCTTTGTATAATTTGTCCATTATCCTTGTAATTATTATTAGCATAATTTTTATAATTTACAGTTACTCTAACATTTAGTTTTGCATATGATTAATATAGCTATTTGCGTTTAACACATCTTAGTTAAATGCCACATTACTTTATTATAGTTGACTTTTTTCCTGCTTTAAATGATTCCGGTTAACTACACACTCATATTGGTATATTATTAAAATGATTTGCTCCATTTGCAATTTCATTATTTGACTAGTTATTCAATCATCCAATAATATATGTTTGAAAATTGAACTGAGTATAGCCTGGCCATGTGTTGTCCGGATGAACAATATAGCACCCCTCCATCTCGCCCCGTGGATGCCGTAAAAGGCGACTAAGGGACTCCAAACTAGAGGGATGAGCAGCAGCATCCCTTCTGAAGAACACTAGCTATACTGCACTCACTAACCTGCCTGCTAAGCGTGGTGAGTATTGGCAAAATCCCTCCAAAATTATGACACAATTGTGGAAACAATTGGGAGGCCTTTGTTCAGCAGTGGACATCTTTTGACTGACAGGATGATGATAACCTGGCCAACAGCTTACTTATACTAACTAATATTTAATCATTAAATTTACTAATTACTGCAGCAGTGGTAAATAGCAGCGAATGGAAAATATGATTGTTTTTAAATATAAATGGGTACATATTCAGTAATTATAACAAGCAAGGATTAAATAGTGACCAGATTAGTTTTATCTGATTGATAAAAGTCCATAACAAAAGGTAGTAGGTAAATATTACCAGTATCATCAAATAAACGAATTTAAATGCGCATTATTATGTAAATATGATAGTTTATATTTTCCCGCTACAATAAAAAAAATTATAGCTTCCACGATTATCACTGGCAGGCAAAGGTAAACACGATAATTCCGCAAAAGTACGCGCATCATTAAAAAATACGTACGTTTTAAAATTATCAAAACAGTCATTTATAACGGTATAAAAGCAATTCACGGGTTGAGTGCCCGCGCGGCTGAGGTCATTTACACTGACCTAACAAAGAAATATGAATACTCGGCAGCATGTGCGATTAAACCATAAAAACATACAAATAATAATCGGGACATGATAAAGAACTTATCCACAAGATTACGGAGAACGCGACTTCAGTAAAATAAAATAAAAATTTATCTATATAATAAGGACCCACACATCCCAAACTACTTATTATTTCATGTATGTATTAGTTTTATTCCCTGGAAATGTCCCAAGGGTCATCAAGAACAAAGAAATGGGCCCGTAGCACCTATGTCAGCTGTTTTTATCACAACGAAAACACAAACAATGACATTATTGATTAGGACTTACCTCGAATTTATTCCTTCCGGAATAGCTCATACTTGGGTAAGGCGTTATCTTAGCCACAATGTATGTTTAAAACACTTACTTTTAACAATAACTTATGTGCGACGCGCACTACAAAACAAATATGGAGGAAAATTTTATTTGATTTTTGCGGGACTGACAAAACAGAACCGTCCTTCACCAGCTTCGGTCTGGGTTGCCAGTGCCACATATAGTGCATAATTTTCCCTATCGTAACAATATATATACATAACAAATAATAAAATTGTGTCTGTCACAATCATAGGAGACTTGAATTATAAAGCGATATTATAACGAAATATTTTAATCAATACTAAAAGCATGGTAATTTCCTCGAATCTTTCTCTAGAGTCTTTATTGCAATAATGCGTTTTTTTTAATTGGCTAACTACTACTTCGATATAAGGCGTTCACCAACCCACAACATTAAAACTAATATCCATAGAATCAAAAATTACTCATGTTTGTGAATTATCCCCTAACGTAGCAACATTAATTGCGTTCCAAACAATGGAAAACTAGATTTGAAGCATAAAAAAGTAGTCTATACAGCGCATGTTAATATATTTTACATCAGTATATAGCCATCTCAGTTAGTCACTTAGAAAATCTATGACCCTATTCTGTTCTCTGCCAAAAATACCATTATTACCATCCGGATTCAGCCGTAATACGAACTGGACAACTATAATATTTTGTATATATGTTTTGTAATGCACCCTGAATGTGTGAACCTTCTCAATATATTCCAATGAAAAAACCAGAGGTACATACCTGGCAGTCAATAATACGTTACCCACTACTCGAAACTAGTATCTGGAAACTAGTGGAAACCACATAACAGTAAATTATACTTCCTGTTCAAGGCTTCAAATGACTATTGTTGATTCTAATTCAGAATTTATTCTATCTATTTCAAAATCATCATTCACAGGAGTAGGTAGCTAAAGCAGTGGTAGCAACATCATCCCCTGCTGAAGGAATAACATAAGCACTGTGATCAGTTATCAAAAAAGGGGGGTGGGGGCAATCGCTTAGCGTGATATTTGAAATGGAGAAGGGAGATTGTATTCATAAAATAAAATACACTGGGCATAGCTATGGTTCCTCACAGAGGAGTAACCCGTGAATAGAGAGACAGTATAATATCACAAGGAAATCTATGAAGCGTACAAACCGCAGGGCAGCGTGTGGTACATGTAAGTGGCGTAACTGCGTACCCGAATGCCTCAAAGATACGTTTAGGGCCTCGCCTCTGGCTTGCTTTTACTGGTTGGCTTGAGTGGAAGCCTATGAGCACCCGCAGGGCTTTCAACTCTGGCTTGCCTTAGTTGACTTGTCAGAGAAGGGGCGCCAGAGCTAGGCACAGGCTGGCTTGCCTCCACTGCTGTTATTGGCTAACTAGAGGGTGGCCACCGGAGGCCCAAAACTATCTCCTTGGGGGTGAAAGTATCTATGCTTTTTACCGCCTTCAAAAAGGAGGAGGTTCTCAATTCGATGAATATTTTTTTTATGTATGTACACCGATTACGCCGATATTTGTTGACCGATTTGAGCAATTCGTTTTTAACCGGTGCAGAATGCTTTTGAGTTAGTCCCATATAAATTTTATTATATTTTATTGAGTAGTTTTTTAACGAGTTCAATAAACAGGTTAATTGACTGCGCTTATCTAGATGATGTCTTAATAGTTTCGATTCCTCTCAGATCAGAGAACCGATTTGAGTAATTCTTATTTTTACTGTTAAATACCAAATTGGAAAAAGTTTTTACATTTATTTACACTAAAAAGAAACAAATAAAACTTTTTAACAAAAATAATACCGTCTTCAAAACCCCTACACGTCATAAAAATATTAAAACCACTGAAAGGAAAGGAAAAGAAACTGAAGTCGGGCGGGGCCAGGTATGCCTCAACCATGGTTCATGCAGACCAACGAGAAGTTATATTTTATACCTGGCTCCGACTTCACAATGTTTTTTTTCCCTTTTCAGTGGTTTAATATTTTAAATCGTGTAGGGGTTTTGAAGTCGGTTTTTTAAGCTTTATTTTCCCTGATGTGCGATATGTTATTAGTATTATAGGTACATGTAGTAGTGCCAACCGCGTCGTCGAGTTCGTGGCAACTCTTCGGAGCCTGGCTCAAAAGGAGCGAGCGCTTCACCTACCGCCTGACGTAGGTATTTACGGGTCACGGTTGTTTCAGCGTATACATACCTGCACAAAATAGGATGCGAGGTCACGGCACAGTGCCACCATTCTGGAAGCGATAATGCACAGCACACGCCTGAGGAAGGCCGTCTTAGGGCATGTCGGGGCCCTTGGGAATATAAGAATTAGGGGCCCTGCTGTAAAGTAAATAAGTAAGTAACAAAAAAAAATTTTTCTGTTTCGATTTAAGTTTAATATTTAATCAAATACGTGTTATTATCTGTTTTAAGAAATAGAACTCCCTTAGGTACCTACGCTATTGGGGGGGGCGACCTTTTTACAGTCGCCTTCCCTCCACTAGAGGGGGTGACCGCTTTACAGTCATCCCTTCCGAGATGTGCCTAAAGGCATGGCACCAATGGGCGGCTCTAGTGTGATCTTACGAGGACCTGGAGCCCCCGTTCGGTGCCGAAGATTACCGCTCCAGTGGTTTTAGCCGGTAGGAGTCCGGCATACCTCTTCGCCCTTCCCCGGGGTCAAGGAAGTTCCATGTAGAATTCCCACTGGACATCAATAAAAAAAAGGTACCTACGTTATTATATTATATAAAATGCTTCTAGTTTGAATTGGTTAGGACAGTGGCTTCTTTCGCGGTTTCTGTTTTACAAAATCTTCTATTATATCCTCAAAGTCAATTTTCTATGCACATAATTGACAAAGTTAGCCGTTCTTGTAACATTGTAGTTCGTTCAGCTGAACTTTATAATCTGAGTGGTTTGTATAGGTGACCACTAGATGGCGTAGTAAATCAGATCAGGTACTTTTTATAACTAAAATCATTGATATATATTGTTGTTTAACTCGATGACTAAAATGGTCAATGATTAGAGCCGGATCTGGTGTCATGAACATTTTAATTTAGAAATGTTAAATTGTTAGTATGTACTTAAAAATTAAGCTCCTTTTTTCGTGTGAGTGAATATATTTACCTTTCGGGGCCTTCTTCAGGTCGGGGGCCCTGGGCACGGACCCTGTGTGTCCTTATGTAAAGACGGTACTGCGCTTGAGGAATACGCTGCGTGGGCTGCCACGCGGGGGAACCTGGTCCATCAGATTGGGCAAGGTCCATCTCTGCCGGCAGTCGGGTCGCCTGTGTTGTCAGAGCAAAAAGAATTTGCAGCGCAGAGCTCTCTTCCTGTGGGAGCAATATGCCCCAGAAGGAAACCGCAGATCGGAGAGGGCAGAGCCCGCTCACAGGAGGACACGGTGCCGGGGTAGCAACCGCCCTGACGCCCATGGCCGACACACATAAGCCTGTCTTCAGTATATGACAGAGGGCCTCGGGAGTCGCGAGCTGGCAGAACAACTAAAGAGTTCTGTTAATAAAAGCTTGAAAACGGGGACACGGGGCTCTCAAGCTCTCTCCGCAAGACTACAAATACACGTGATGTAGTTACATTATGTTGACATCTCGACGTTTTGTGCCTATAAAAAACCGGACAAGTGCGAGTTGAACTCTCGTGGAGTGGGTTCCGTACGATGAACTTCGCCCTTCTCCGCCGTAGATGTCCATAGATGACGCTGACTGGCATAATTATAAAGAAATATCTTATTACACTTATCTACTACTAAAATATTCTTGCAGACAAATTATAAGACCGTCTCGAAATCAATTCCAATGGCGTCATTACAAACTTTAATGCCAATTTAACTTCATTTCTATAGTGCAGCCAAGGAGAGTCCGGCGGGCTGATTACCTAAGTCGCAGACGCTTTGCAACAGGCGTAAATTGCTCCAACGCCGCTGTCAAACGTCAATTTGGTATTACCTATTTGCCGATAGCGACTAAACAGGTGAAGATCTCTGACGCGCCTCTGTCGGACAATCAATGAATTAAAAACGTTCATTCCTTTTAGTTCCACTGGTGGCTACTGGCGCTAGTAACTATGCATCTTCCACAATAGCGACTGGCGGGCGATGCCTTACGTAATACCAATTTTTTTGCCGCTTTGCCACCGTTGGGTCCTTGGCTATGCGATAGCTGCTATCGCGTCTGCTGTTGCTGTTTTTAGCTAATCAGTGCCCGCCGGTTAGTGTCCTACTACATTTTAGACAATACGACACTAACTGGGGATTCAATCCGTGTAGTACGCTACGAATATAGCATCAAACCATCGCCTGCCGTGGATGTCGTAAACTGAGGGACTTTAAGCCAGGGGCATGGTCAGCAGCGTCTCTTTTGTGCCAAGCGTGGTGAGTACTGGCAAATTCCCCCCAAAATGACGACACAATTGTGGAAATCTAGGGGTGGTCTTGTTTAATAGTGGACATCCTTTGGCTGATATTTTAGATAAAGATTCTCTAAAGGCCGTTACATATTGGACCCAAGTCCCAGCGTATGCCTGTTAAAAGCCCGGGTTTCTTCTTGCAGAGGATATTATTGTGAAGAGAGACACAAAATTAATATGCTAGCAAGGTTCTTAAACTCATACCGGATGTTGTGGTAATTTTTGGTGGAGGCTTCTGTCCAGCAGTGGACGTTTTCCGGCTGAAATGATGATGATGTAGGTTCTTACATCGAAACTTTTTTCAAACCTTCATGATAGAACTGTTGGGTCAATTGGGACTGGTCAGCCAAATGCTGCCATGACAATTTAATAGAAAATTTAAAAAAAAACGGTCCGACGTGTTTAGTTGACTTTTTAAGAAAAAATATAATGATATATATAAAACTCTTTTCTCCTACATTGTTTTCACTTTAAGCTTGATTTCTAGAACAATGTACTCATAAAATATTATAACATTTAATATGATTTAAAAGGAGTAACCATGGAGTTTCTTGCCCGTTCTTCTCCATAGAAAATCTACATCTTGGAACGCGGCAATTAAAGTATCGACGATTCATAACTGCCTGTGAATGGATTAAATAAATAAAACAATTTTTATCTCATTTTTTATTTTAGTTCAATGCAGCCTCGTCTAACCTCTAAAAGGGTCAGCAATAGGATCATTCACTTTTTCAAACGGATAATAAGGATGTGACTGCCAAAAAGAAGGTAAGGTAAATCTAGTGTTAGAATCGAATCGATTTATCTTCTCGATTTCCTCTTGTTCCAACTTAAAATCGAATATACTGATGTTCTCTTGTAATCTCTTCGGGCTAACTGTCTTTGGGATCGGCACCACGTTTCTGTCGACCTGTAACAAAAAGATTCGTTTCTCAAGCATGAAGATGTACAGAATGTAGTGCGCATACGCATATTTTTTCCGTATTTGCAAAGACACCTAAGCTATATAATAGAACATTTAGGTGTGGTTGGTATGCTCGCATGTAGTGGTAAATGTCTAATCACCTTTTTTGTTTAAACCTGAAGTGGGGCACCACTAGCATTTCACCGGTGTCGTGGGTGCGTTTACAGACACAAAAAAAAACTATTAAATAAAAAAATACCGACTTCAAAAACCCTACACGATATAAAAATATTAAAACCACTGAAAAGGGAAAAATAACTTTATTTATGAAGTCGGGCGGGGCCAGGTTTAAAATATAACTTCTCGTTGGTCTGCATGAACCATGGTTGAGGAATTCCCCGCCCGACTTTATAAGTAAAGTAATTTTTCCCTTTTCAATGGTTTTAATATTTTTATATTGTGTAGGGTTTTTGAAGTCGGTATTTTTTTTTATTAAAACGTTTATTTGTTTCTTTTTAGTGTAAATAAATGTAAGAACTTTTCCAATTTGGTATCAGTATTTAACACTAAAAATAAGAATGACTCAAATCGGTTCTCTGATCTGAGAGGAATCGAAACTATTAAGACATCATCTAGATAAGCGCAGTCAATTTAACGTGTTTATTGAAGCTGGTTAAAAAACTACTCAATCAAATATAATGAAACTTATATGGGACCCACGAAAGCATTCCACATCAGTTAAAAAAATAATTGCTAAAATCGGTCTACAAATCTCGGAGTTATCGGTGTACATACATTAAAAGCCGACTGTATCGGCCACTGAACCAACCGTGCCGTTGATAATACTGTTATAGCAAAAAAATCTTACTCACCAGCCACCTCAACACAACTTGAGGAGTAGTCTTCCCATACTTCTGAGCGATGGACACCAGTTCTGGGTCGTCTATCTTCGGCCCTCGGAACTGCATGTCAAATCTCTTGACGAGAGAACCGAACGGACTGTATCCCATCACTATAATACCTTCGGACTTGGCGAACGATAAGAGCTCTTGCTGAATTATTTGTGGATGTACCTGAAAAAGATTTTGTGTAATAATATCGACACCAATGATATTATACTATAGATATGTTACGTCCATATTAAATGGCGCGCAAAATTCAGCCTCGCTGTATGTATAAACCTATAAAACTGCACATCTACCTATGCTGTAAGAAAGAAGATACAAAAGCTACGGGAGTAAAAGAGATAGCTATCTAAAATGACAACACGCGTAGTCTGTCTTTGTCGCACCTATGATAGAATATATGTGTTGTGTCTTTTCTTTGCTTAGTCTATGTTTTCTTCGATAATATTATATTATTTATTCTATAAATAATTTGAATAGTAGTTTTTTTTAAAACGTCCACTGCTGGACAGAAGCCTCCCCAAAAATTGCCACAACGACCGGATTGGGTATGGAACCCAAAGGTTTGTGTTGTGTGATTGGGGTTTTGCTATAATCGCCACGCTTGGCAGACGGGTTGGCGATCGCAGTTGTGTTATAAATGTACTCGAAGGACGCTGCTGCCCATCCTCCGGTTAATCCCAAAGTCGCCTTTTACGACACCCAAGGGATGAGATGGGGTGGTGGTACTCATAGCCGGCACCACACGGCCTACTTATATTTATATAATAAGGTATACATCAATTTTAAGATTCTGCACTCCTCTTCCATTTGAACATTGACTATGCCAAATCTCAAACTGCGCACAATGTGCTTATAAAGGGGTACAAAGTTCATCATCACGGTTTCTTGCTCGTTCTTCTCCATAGGAAATCTACATCTTGGAACGCGGCAACTTTAGTCCCGACTATTCATTAGTTTGCAAATGTTTTTTCATGTATAATAATTTCATCTTATCTATATTTAATTAGATGCAGCTTAAAAGTATTTTACACGGAGTCATCTACTAACTACCATGCCTGATCTAACCTCAAAACATACAATAACTTATCAATGTCAGTTGTCAGGCTCTCGAGATTCTGCCGTCGCTTTATGACAGGGGGCCTCGGGGGTCGCGGGTGCGCGGATTGGGGATCTGCGTGCTCAAACTAAGTGAACCCCGGGAAGACGGCGGCGCGCACGTGGCACGTGCTGCCGTGTGCGCAGCACAGCGCACAGCGAGGCTTCGGGGGAATCCTATACAATCGTCCCCGAAAAGTGTCTTGGGGCGGCCTATTTACAGCCACCATCCCCCCGCTAGAGGGAGTGACCGGTTTACAGTCAACGCCTCCGAGATGTGCCTAAAGGAGTGGGCGGCTCTAGTGTGATCTTACGAGGACCTGGAGCCCCCCTTCAGTGCCAAAGATGACCGCTCCAGTGGTTTAAGCCGGTAGAAGTACGGCACCGAAGGCGTGCCCCGGGGAAGGGCGAAGGAATTTCATGATGAATTTCCTCTGGAGACCAATTAAGAAAATGTTCTCGTAAGGCAAGAAAGACCAATATTATTGTGTTTTCCCGGGCATGGAGAAGTTTGACCACGTAAAGAATAGTAACCCACCTATGTAAAGCTCAACCGCAGCAAATGCAGCTGACCTCGCAGATCAGTCGATTTACATCGTCATTATCCCTTTTTTGACACTTCCTGTCCTGTACTGTTTACAGACATCAACATCTATCTGCAGTTCGTACAAATATTTGTTCTGTGCGGGGATCGAACCCGCGATCCGGAGTGCGGCAGCCGACTGTATCAGCTACTGCAGCAACCTCGTCCAAAGTCGGATCTTCCCCCTTCGGGGCTCCTGGTATCTGATGCTGTTAAAGTTAAATAAAATAAAAAGGAGTAAAATGTTTCCTCACCAGCCACCTCAACACAACTTTAGAAATCAAACTCGTGCCGTCGAAATTTACAACACGAACATCAAAAATACGAATTCCTAAAAAGATTCGTACCTCAATCTGCAAAGCCACGGGTTTAATATTCCCTTCAGTAATCACTCTCTGTAACTGCTCCTTGTTGAAGTTCGACACTCCTATGGATTTCGCAAGACCAAGCCTTTGGACGTCTTCCAAACCGCGCCAAGTCTCCATAAAGTCGACGTCTGAGTAGCTGTAGTCTTCCTGGAATGAAAATAGAGTTTCTATAAAGATTTCATTATATTTTTTTGGGGCATCGACTATCTTCTCCTTTTTTAGGGTTCTGAACGTTCGAAAGAAAAAGGACAGAACCCTTATAGGATCCCGTGTGTCTCTCTGTCTGTCCGTCTGTACCAGCCAATTTGCTCCGAATCTCCTGATCAATTAAGTTAATATTTGGTTAACATATGGATTTCTGCGACCCAAACACGCACGTGTAATGTAAATAAATGGATTTTGAATATGGGGGTCACTTTTGGGGGGCAATATAGAAAATTTTAGAATAAGGTTTTGCGAACTGTATCGTGTAACATATGAAATGGAAGGGCTTGTTGTAAGGGTCTCAAATGTACTTATTGTATAATTTTAAAATATATAGTTATTTAAGAAAATATACGAAAATAGACCAGCCTTCCCCCCCTTATTTCCAAAACTACACAGACTAAAGAATTCGCGCAGTGCGCCTTTGGAATTCTCTTCCACATCCTCTTCGCGATAGCCCTTCTCTGGACGTTTTCAAGAGCAGAATTAAGAAGCATCTTCTTTCTAAATAACGTATGGTTGGATATTGTATATGTATATACCTACATATATATTAATATGTATTTTAATATGTATCTATAAATTGCAATTTGGTTATATTTGTATAAGTTATACATTTAATGTTCATTGTATTTCTGCTTCTACAAATAGTGTACACTCTACTTAACCTCTAAGCTTTTTGCCATATCTCTCTCTCACTCAAAGGTTTGCTGGTAGAAAACTCAATTTTGAGTTAAGCTCGCCTTTGTACATGTAATTTCCAATTGTATTTTCACTGTATTTTGTGTTTGTGTACAATAAAGAATTTAGACTAAAGTTCTGAAAAAATAAAGGTAACAGATTACAGGAAAACCTATAAGAAGTCTATGGTCTTGAAATAACATGGTAAATCTTACAATATTGGGATAAGTTATTGTACAAGACCTAATCCAACAATAGACAACATATTCAGTAATTTCGGAACCCTCTCCATGCGAGTTCAACTTACACTTGAACCGTTTCATTTTTTTAATATTTGCCCCACAATAGGATTTCTCCTGCGTCGTGGGTGCGTTTACAGACACAAATTCCACGCATAACACACACAGACCCGGAACAACTACCTGCAGATCATACAAATATTCGAACCCACGACCCGGTGCACAGCAGCCGACTGTATCAGCCACTGCACCAACCGTTCCGCCACTATCGATAACATGGTAATACTTACAGTATTACAGTAGCTCATCCAAAAATTTGTAATTTATTACCATACTTTGAAATTATGTACCACAAAACCCTTATCTATACAAATAAATAAAATTGAAGTGTCTGTTTGTAATGTCAAAATAACTGCTTTGTACTAAATGCATATGAAAATATATACGGTACATATAACAAAAAAACAATTTTTAAATTTTTTGTCTGTCTGTCTGTCTGTCTGTTTGTCTGTTTGTTCCGGGTAATCTCCGAAACGGCTGGACCGATTTTGACCGGACCTTCACTGGCAGATAGCTGATGTTATAAGGAATAACTTAGGCTACTTTTATTTTAGAAAAATAATTAGGGTTCCGCGTAAAAAATTAAACCCTAGATATCCAATATATATATTCTATGTGAAGTGTCTATGTCGAAGTACTCTAAATTTCTTTTAAATTTAACGCGGTTGAAACCGCGGGTCCCAGCTAGTAAGCAATAAAGTATTATCTTATATTATCTTACTTACATTGAGCCCAATCGGCCAGTGCATAAGGTACAGGTCGATATAGTGCAGTCCGGTCTTGTTCAGCACATCTCGGATAGCAGTCGCCACTTCTGCCCGTTTGTGGTGGGTATTCCAGAGCTGCAAATAATGGTCCAACTAATCAGTAGTCACTGAAGCAGTTGCAGTAGGTACCAGTCCCTTAAGAATAGAATAGAATAGAATATTCTTTATTGTACACCATTTTAAAAACAACTACTAGGAATAATTTAATGAACAGTAATTGTACAATGGGCGGTCTTATCGCTATTAGCGATTTCTTACAGACAACCTTTGGATGGATAACAAAAAGATGGACAAAGACAAAGGGGTATTCCGAGGTGTACTTATTATATTAATATAATCTAATAGTGAATCTATTAAATATAATACAAATAGGTATTTATTCCATAAATTACTTAAATAATATGCACACATATACAACAATATATAATACTTTATAAAATACATTATAAATAATCCATATATACATATATACAACCATATAGTATACTTTATCCAATACAATATAAAAAATCCATAAGAATATTGGATTCATACATAAACATAATAAATATATGGTAAATACACAATTAGAAGAAAGTACTATATTGGTAAATACAACAAACAATTAAACAGACAAGTAATATTCTTTTACTAGTTTTTTAAAAGTAACCAGTAACTATCCCTTACTGCTTGACACGCAGAAACTTTGCGCTAATCGCGATTGGGATCATCGACAATCTTAACTTCACTTCTCTGGACGGGCACAAAGAGACCAAGCTTGGTCTCCAAAATAAAAGTCTTCAAGAATAAATAAATATCTGGTCTAATCGGTAATATGATTGAGTACATGAAAACGTTCCAACGGCCAAAAACGAGAGATTTTGGACAAGGGATCTTCTGGTTATTCTAGTTGTGTTCTAGTTACGTACAGGTTTTGTAACGATTTTTTTAGAATTAACTTCATCATTGTCATCATCATATCAGCCTAAAAACCTCCACTGCTGAACAAAGCCCTCTCCCATAGATTTCCACAACGAGCGGTCACATGCCGCCCTCATCCAACGACTCCCAGCGACCTTCACCAGGTCGTCTGTTAAGCTCGTTGTCGTCGCCCCACGCTGCGCTTTCCGGTGCCGCGTCTCCACTCCAGACCCTTTTTACCACAACGGCCATCAGTTCTACGAGCTATGTGCCCCACCCATTGCCACTTCAGTTTACTAATCCCTTCAGCTATATCGGCAACTTTAGTTCTTCTACGGATCTCCTCATTTCTGATTCGACCTCGTAGGGAAATACCAAGCATAGCTCTCTCCATAGCTCGCTGAGTGACTTTGAGCTTTCTTTCTTTCTTATATTATAATTACCTTAGTGGTAATAAAAACATCTTCCCTCTTGATGACTCCCTGGTCGATCTTCATCCGGATGGCCTCACCTATTTCTGCCTCTGTTTCATAGATAGAGGCTGTATCGAACTGCCGGTACCCGACGTCGATAGCTTGAAGAACTATGTCTCGAAGCTGTTTATCTTTGGATTTAACTACGCCATTCTGTTAACATAAAATTAATACGTAGAATTGGTTTATTATTTCAGCCGAAGGACGTCCACGGCTGAACCTACTTATAATCTGGGCTCTCGCGAGTCGCTCCGGAAACTGTTAAAGGAGATCAAGATTTAATGTTTACAAATTGTAATTCATTATATATTGAAGAGAACGGTTGAGAAGAACACGGTAATGCGAGGCATTCACTACATAAGCCGCGAGCCAAGCGCCGAGCCATACAAATCTGTGGCAAAATGCATCGTCGCTCACAGGCGCCACGAACCTTTGGTGGCAGAGCACCGGACAGTGCACGCCGCAATAGCGGTGGTAAGACCCGTCATGGAGGAAACGCAGAAACCGCACCAGGCGCAGGCGCCGACCTAGGGGCGGCCCGTCGAACATAAACAGGCCCGAAATGGCGGCGCGTGTGTTCCGCGCGCGCCTCTCTACAGGATAGGTGCGGCCAGCAAGGTCGCACAGAGAAGGGGCCCGTCAAACAGTGACGCGCAAATAACCTTTTTTTTTATTGATGCCCAGTGGAATTTCTACATGGAACTTCCTTCACCCAGGGGAAGGGTGAAGGGGTATGCTGGACTTCTACCGGCTAAAACCACTGGAGCGGTCATCTTCGGCACCGAAGGGGGGCTCCAGGTCCTCGTAAGATCACACTAGAGCCGCCCATTGGTGCCACGCCTTTAGGCACATCTTGGAAGGGATGACTGTAAAGCGGTCACCCCCTCTAGCGGAGGGAAGGCGACTGTAAAAAGGTCGCCCCCCCAGGCACTTCTCGGGGAGGATTGTAAAGGATCCCCCCAGATAAAAAATAGGCCACTGGGGAGTCGCTTGTAAACTTTGGCGAGCCCTGCACGTATCGCATTACATATCACCAGAGATTCAAAAAGCACTGAACTCGTTCTCGTATTCGGTGTAGATAATACTTTGAACAACTGAAAAATCGAGCACACATTTACATTTCCTTTTATTTCCTGAAATATGAACTAAAAACCACAAAAGCTTGTCAGTAAAAGATTTCTCTTTTAAAAAACGAATTGAATACCACAAAAGCTTGTCGGTAAAATATTTCTCTTTTAAAAAACGAATTGAAAACCACAAAAGCTTGTCGGTAAAATATTTCTCTTTTAAAAAACGAATTGAATACCACAAAAGCTTGTCGGTAAAATATTTATCTTTAAAAAAAACGAATTGAATACCACAAAAGCTTGTCGATAAAATATTTATCTTTTAAAAAACGAATTGAAAACCACAAAAGCTTGTCGGTAAAATATTTATCTTTAAAAAAAACGAATTGAATACCACAAAAGCTTGTCGGTAAAATATTTCTCTTTTAAAAACGAATTGAATACCACAAAAGCTTGTCGGTAAAATATTTCTCTTTTAAAAAACGAATTGAAAACCACAAAAGCTTGTCGGTAAAATATTTATCTTTAAAAAAAACGAATTGAATACCACAAAAGCTTGTCGGTAAAATATTTCTCTTTTAAAAACGAATTGAATACCACAAAAGCTTGCGGTAAAATATTTCTCTTTTAAAAAACGAATTGAAAACCACAAAAGCTTGTCGGTAAAATATTTCTCTTTTAAAAAACGAATTGAAAACCACAAAAGCTTGTCGGTAAAATATTTCTCTTTTAAAAAACGAATTGAAATTCGTATGTAATATGAACAAAATTTTGTTTTTATATAAAATAAATGTATGGCGTGCTCCCTACTTATATTCTTATAGTTAATCTACCTCTATAAAAAAGTAGGTTTTAGTTCATATTTCATTCTTTATTTTCGTGTTGCTAGTGGCCCACCTTGTATCAGAGTTATTCAAACCGTTCAAACGCCTTTTTCGCCCAAAGTCCTCCGACTTGGCTTAACGACTGCCGTCAAATGACAACAACGGGAAACGTCACTTTTACGTGCTTTCCGAAGCTCTTAGACGCTCAGTTATATACTATTTATAGACTGGCGTCAGGAGAAAAGTTTAAAGTTAAAATATTTCTGTCTTTTGGTTCGAAGGGCACTATAATTAGCGGGCATAAACCAACGCCTCGAGCTGACGAGCACAGTGTGGTGCCACGCAGGATAAGTTGTAGGTAAAAAAAAAAGAAAAATGTTTCCATTACAAAAGACTGAAATTTTTTTAAATTTCCGGTACAATGCTTACCTGATCGAATCCAAGATAAGTGCCCAGAGCTATAGCCGGCATCTCCCTTCCATCTATCATCTTCAGCTTCGGCACATCCACCGCTGAGCACATCTGTAAGAAAATATTATGCATTATCAGTTATCACCCTCAGGAAACTTCGAGATGTCCAGCCAGATGGACCAGAGCGAAATAAGGCAGCTGCGGGAAGGGCGGGAGGCGTTTACGCCACCGTGTGGTTATAAGCAAACAGTTATAAGCAAATAACATCACCTCGCGCAAGCCCTGTTTGACTATTTTTGTTTAACAAACGCGAGACTATCATCTATGACGTGAGAGTTTCATTTCTATACTCGTGTTATTCATATGGTTATGGTCAGCATGGTCTTATTACTAGAGATGCGCAAAGTATATCAGTGAAAAGAAAAGAGTGATATATATATTTAGGATCTAAAGATATATATCACTCTTTTATATCTAGATCCCAACTCGCTCAGTGAATCAGAGCCGCTCAGTCACTCTGTCGCCTCGCGGAGAGCGAAGAGCGGGATACGAAGATATGATCTATTGAGTAAGATTCGAATCAATCGCTCTGTCGTTTAGAGGCGAATTTTTTGACGTAATAAATTGAATACAAATTTTGTTTGTAGGCCACAGTATGCAGTATCCACAATTAATTCACGATGATTTTAACACGCGCTAGATTAAAGCGACAAATTTTATGTAGATAACTATAACTTTTCCACTCAGTCGCTCTTTCCAATAATTAGCCCAGACACAGATACAAAAGATTCAAAGATATAGTTGCAATGAAAGTGAGCGAGTGAGAGATTCGCTCTTTGAGAGAGATATATATCTTTTATATATCTCGCTCGCGAGCGACTCAACTCTACTTATTACACTATACACTGAGCAATTCCATCTTTAACAACGTCTTAGTAGGGCGACGGCATACAACTGTATAACGTCACATCATCATCATTAAATTCGCCCTTTAAAGCCCAACGGTAACCGACTCATCAGATGCATTGCCCGCGCTCTACGATGGTCACTTGAAAGTAAGGTAATTGCCCGGAGTTCACTTAGACGCGCACCGACCAGTGTCCTGGCTCGACGTGAATCATAAGCGTAATTCAGTAACATATTGCGACGCACGCACAATGCACGAAGTATACTGCGATTGTGAGAGAAAAGTACGTTTTATTTCATAAATAATCATATCGGCCATTTAGTTATACGTCCACTGCACTGAACAAAGGCCTCCCCCATACATTCCACAACTGTGTCATCATTTTGGGGGGTACCAATACTCACCACGCTTGGCAGGCGGGTTGGTGAGCGCAGTATGGCTACCGCTTCACAGGAGGAACGCTGCTGCCCATCCCTCTGGTTTAGATTCCCTTAGTCGCCTTTTACGACATCCACGGGAGGAAATGGGGTGGTGCTATATTCTTCATCCGGACACTAAGACTACAACTAAATTAACATAAATAAATTAATACATACACAAAACATAGCTATCTACATCGCTTGTTAAGTGACCTTGACCCTTATGATTCTTATGAGGCCCATTTCAAGTGACCACGTTTCTGTGCCATTCGTCATCACTGGTAACACACTCTGGTTAAAGAGTTATGTTTTGAGGCATTGCGGTATTGTCGACAAAAAGGCGATGCGAAGATTCCCGAACACTGCTCAGTCGAGTCGGATTCGACGATTGATCTCTTTCTCGAAGTTGGACCTACCTTACTGGACGGTTTGGCCCAGGTAGACATGCTCGTCAACAGCTTCAGGAACGGAGTTCCCAACGGATATTGGGATGGGTACGACATGAACGTTTGACATGTCTTTCGTCTGGTCCATGTTCATTTTAAGGCCTACCTGTTAGGAGACTCCGATGAGATCATTGAGCATTGTGCTGAGCTCTTGCAGCGATTCTGCCATGACCACGATGTTGTCGTCAAATCGAAGGTGGCGATATACTCCTTTCCTTTAGCTCGAAGGCATCCTTCATTGCAGTGGAGTTTCGAGGAAATGACGTCCTCCTGTCTCACACCTCTCGGCAACGGAATTGCTTCCGTGCGCTGTTCATGTACTCAGATCGACTTGATGGCGTTTGTGCTAAGCTCTTTAACACTTCGATGAACCGATAGTCAATCTGGCACCGCTGCAGAGATCGCAGCATTGCCCAGGTTTCGATCGAATCGAAGGCTTTCTCATAGTCCACAAACGCTAAGCATAGTGGCTGATATTACTCCTCGGTCTTCCGTATAACCTGCTGCAGCGTATGAATGTGGTCTATAGTACTGAAACCTTTTCGGAAACCGGCTTGTTCGGGAGGCTGGAAGTCATCAAACCTGCGCTCGAGACGATTGGTGATGACCCTTGAAAACAGCTTATAAACATGGCTCAGAAGCGAGATGGGTCTATAATTCTTCAATAGGGTGTTATCACCCTTTTTGAAGAAGAGCACCAACTCACCTCTGTTTATTTATTATTCTCTTTATTGTACACCAATCGGTAAACTAAATATAACTAAATTACGTATACTATCCTAAATATATAAATAATGAAGATTATACATAAATGATATAGGTATATAAAAACACAAACTTATATATACACATATACAAATCAATCTGTAATTAATTCGACAAAATATAGAAAAACATTATAATAAAACACTTTTAAACGGATTCTATCGCGTATATTTTTGATATTTGATTTTCCTGACGTTTCGAATACTTTGCAGCATTCGTGGTCGCAGGAACGTCAGGAAAATCAAAAATATACGCGATAGAATCCGTTTAAAAGTGTTTTATTATAATGCGTAATAATCGCGAAAATCTAAGACATTACTATATAGAAAAACAGTTAATTCAGATGTAATTGATAAACTCTAAACAAAAATAATTACACTGACAAGTAATGTTTCCTCACTAGTCTTTTAAACATTGATATCGACTGAGCTCGTCTTATTAAAACTGGTAACGATAAATTGATATCAATAAATTTTGTGAAATGCATTGGCATTTTAAGTGTTAAGTCTTCTGATGATTTGTTCCACGCTTCCGGCGTTCTGAAGGACTTTAAGTACCGGTGTGCCACCCGCTTTCAGAAGCTCTGTCGTAATTCCGTCCCCAACACGGCGCCTTGTTATTTTAAGCAGTTTCAAGGCCATCTTAATCTCGTACAGGCTGTGTTATGTACGTGATATCTTCGGTATAGTGTTTGGTTACTTTGGCTCGCGGGTCTTTGTCAGAGCAATTGGTAGGCATAGTTACTGAGGTGCATAGCTGTTTTGAGAAGTTATCATTGTCTCTCAAAACCTCTGGCATAGTTTATGCTACACTGTCGTTCTTGGTCTTCAGCTTCGTAATCCGACTTTGCCAAATAGCGAACACTCTGGAGCCTTGATTCCGCTCAATCTTCTTTTTAATATGTTTAAATTAATTAATTTATTAATTGATGTTAAAGGTGCATACTCGTATATCTTAACGCAGGGACTTCCATATCCATCTATGCTTTAGCATTACAGGAGGACTGGAGCGTTATGGCACGTCTTTCTGTTATGAGGTCGAGAGTGTAATTGGAGAACTTTTTGGGTCTACCTTTACGGTGGATTTTAAAAGCCCAACTGTTTGGACAGTTTCTACAAACCTACCATTTAAATTGTTCACAGATACGCAATATTCTAGGTAATCGAAGCTATTTTGGACTTCGAGTTGAGCTCTCGGGATTTTGGATATGAGCGCTACAGAGCTGGAGACATCATTCATCAGACCAGGCCTCCTAACTTTGAGATTAATATTCAATGTGTGTCTTACCATTCGGTGATCACCACCAGTTTTCACCCTGAGGATCACAGAGACATTATTGAAGATTTGTCTTTAACTGGTCATGATGAAGTCAATCTCATTATTTGTGGAATAAACTTATCCAGGTTCATTCCTGTAAGGTGGAAAAGGAGTTCGTCACGAAGGTGTTGTGTCTGAATTAAGAATATAGTAACACTACCTCCTCCCGTGGAGGTCGTAAAAGGTGACTAAGCGAATCTAAACCCTATGGTTCCCTATGGATGGGGGGCAGCGCTTCTGTTGAACAGTAGCCTTACTGCGCTGGCCAACCCCCCTGCCGAACGTGGTGAGCATTGGCAAATCCCCCCCAAAATCACGCCACAATTCAGGAAATCTATGGGGGCCTTTGTTCACCAGTTGACGTCCTTTGGCTGATATGATAACGATGAGGGCGGTTTACCTCATTTGTTAAGGGTGCAACAAGTGATGGCGTTGACGCACACGAACGTCAGTTGATTACTTTTTCTTGCACTATTTCATAACAGTTAAACAGGTAAGTTAAATTGAGCAATTCATTAGTTTCGTAGTGATGTCCAAGGGTCCTTAACAAGCCGCATGTAAAGAAGTTCTAATTAACAAAAGCTCTCTCAGGAGACAAAGTCTCTTATTACACATTACAGCTAGGTAGATACCACCGCAATGCCTGATATACGCAGCAAAGCAGTAGTGTTTAAAGTTTAGACATAACTGAGTTCCAGTTAGATGCTCTGCTGCTAGTGACATTACTGGGTATAAGAGACTAAATAACTTATGTCTCGAGGTCACGAGCGCAGTGTGGTAGTACTTAGTACTATAGTCCTGCGTAGCATTACAATTTCTATAGGCAGTCGTGACACTCACGATCATGCGAATGGCTTGCTCGTCTTGTAACAAGGTTGTATTATTTTTAAACAGTTCGATTTTCAAATTAAATTGTAATTTTTTTTATATTAAACCAGTGGACCACTCTAGAGATAGTGCTATTTATAGTGCCAAATGTTGGCGTTTAATTTTAAATAAAAGTGAAATGTCATCTGCAAACAACACTATCTCCCTATCTCGTGATTATCCTTCATGATATATGGTAGGTCATTTATATGTATATATATATACTCGTATATAAGAAATGAAAATGGGCTCCGAATATAACCCTGTGGTAGTTCCATTTTGACCACTGACCAAGGAGATCGCTTTCCATTAACACCAATTTTTTAAATCTTTTTATTCAAACATGAAACATCCAGTGCATGATCCTTAATGCAATAGTGAAGTTATTTCCTGACCAATATTTCGTGGAAAACACAATCAAATGTCTTAGACAAATCACAAAAGATACCCAAGGCATCGTGTGAAACCTCCCTAGTGCCGGAACTATGTCCTAAAAGTTCAACACCACCATCTGTTTTTGAACGACCCTTTCTAAAGCCAAATTGTTTGCAATATAATAAGTGGTACATTTTAAAAACCTTTGCATTTGATCCAACATCAGTATTTTAAATAAAAGGCTAAATTTCGGCAGCACGGAAAGATGTCAAAAATAAGTAGGATCGGATGTACTACCTGATTATTTAAACAAAGGAATTATCTTACTATTTTGATAAGATCAGGAAATTTTCCACATGATAAACAAATAGTGCCGACTCAGGTGCGCCAATGTCAATAATTGATTTGGTGACGTTAACAGAATTATCCTGAGAAGTGTGCACTTTATTTACATTTAGAGTGTTTGGTTCTTATTATCTCTACGATTAACAAAGTCGAATTTAAATTCGTTATTGCTCAATTTTACAGTAAGTTTCTGCAACTTTAGAGGATAAGTTCAATGATTTAGTAGTCGTAACGAGAATGTCAGCAAAAGTTTAGCCACCGTTCCGGCCGGCCGTTGTTCACTAAGAACCTACATAGATATTGAAAATGAAAATGACGCATTGATAGGTACATCCCACATTTTGAACCCGCAACCTAGTTTTTTGAAGTGAAAACTTCTTTTTAGCGCGGTACGCAAATTTTAGATGAGATAATATCTCTGGACTCGCGACACCGTTACGAGACGCAGCTATAGTGTGTGCATATATGCATGTACATATACCGCGAACGCGTAAGATAAATAAAAGAATATTAAATGTATTTTGAAGTTTCTAATAATTAATAAAATACAATTCATAAATAAAATGCAATTCATAACCCAATAACCCTAGTACCCATCTAAAAAATGTCTAACGCACCAAAATAAGTTTTCACTTCTGTCGGCACTCGGAGTGCAACCCTTTTTTTTAGAAACAAGTCTTCAATATCGTCATCATTATATCAGCTGAAAGACGCCCATTGCTGAAGAAGACCTCCCCCATAGATTTCTACAACGACCGATTACATGCCTTGGTTCCTTATTTTGGGGGGAGACAGTGAGCACTCACCACGCTTGGCAGGTAAGTTGGGGAGCGTAGTATAACCGTGGGTCCACTGTAGTCACTTTTTACCACACGGACACGCTGAAGAGTTGATTATATTTTTATGACTAGTATATTGCCCGCTAAGAATAGCACCAACCTATCTCATCCCGTGGGTGTCGTAGATGGTGACTATGGGATTAACCGAAGGAAGGGTAGTAACGTCCTTCGAGTGCATTTACAACTGAACTTTTTTTTTTACCTGGGGAAATCCTCTTGGACTTCCTCCGCCTTGGGAAGGGCGGAGGGGCATGCCGGACTCGAACCGGCTAAAACCCCACGGTGTCCTTCTTCTTACCTTTAACCGGGGGTGAGGTGTACGCTTTGTCTGCATTAGACCACGCCCCCGGCAGGTATCGGCCTGTCAATGATAGACGGGCCCCTTCTTTGTGCGACCTTACTGGCGGCATTTATCCTTCAAAGAGGCGCGCGCGTAACACGCGCGCCGCTATCTCAGGCCTGTTTCTGTTCGGGCGACGGACCGCCCCGGGTTCGTCGCCCGCAGGCCGCTCCTCATGGTGGCCGGAGATCGTTCAGCGCCCTACCCCGGCGCCCACGCACGGTGCGTCTTCTGCGGCGGGGATCAAAGATATCTCTCCGTCCCCGCATTTACAACTCAACTGAGATCGCCAACCCGCCTGCCAAGCGTGGCGACAATGACAAAACCTCCCAACGAGCACACAACACAAGCCAAGACGGGTCATTGTTCGTTTATTGGGGAAGCTTTTGGCCAGCCTTACGGCTGAAATGATAATGATATTTCAAAAACGGTTAAAATAATAATCAAAGCCTGGGATCCGAACTCACTGAGTGATGCTACGCAGTCCAATGTCTACGCCGCTAGACCAACTCGGCTTAGTAAAATCTTTCAAATTAAAGTTCTTTCGGGTTCACGTAGTACAGGCGATAATGGTGGGGTGACCTCATCGGTCGGTCAATGTCACGGACACATGCGCTCACAATAATAATTTACACATAATGTTATTATGTTCTTACACTTATAAAGTTAAATCAGCACTAATGGATTCTAAATCGAAAAGGTTGAGCGTAATTTATACAACTTCGAGTATTTTACAACGCTAAAAAACAATTTTTATAATTTGTATACACTGAGATGGCCCAAATACGTCTGGCTCGCGTGGAATATTAAACTATAGTGCGGCTGCTGCACTGACATGACAATAACGGCTACATATTTATACATACAAATAAATAAAATTGAAGTGTTTGTTTGTAATGTCAAAACAACAATTTATAATTTTTTGTCTGTCGGACTGTTTGTTCCGGGTAATCTCCGAAACGGCTGGACCGATTTTGACGGGACTTTCACTGGCAGATAGTTGATGTTATAAGGAATAACTTAGGCTACTTTTATTTTAGAAAAATAATTAGGATTCCGCGCAAATAAAAAACCCTTGAAATCCAATATATGTATTCTATGTCAAGTGTCTATGTCGAAGTACTCTAAATTTCTTTTAAATTAAACACGGGTGAAACTGCGAGTCCCATCTAGTCAATAATAAATTACACTGCTTTGTTATTTTTCAACAATTGTTATTTGAACTGAAACTGTTGTCAATTATCCTGCTATTGAGTAGTTTTGCTGCCTTGCAAAATGATAATGAATTTATAATTATGTGTTGCTTGTCATATTGTAGTTATAGCCTGTACTTTCGGCATTTAAATGTTTATAATATCACTTCACAATCGGTTCGGCTCGGTTGGTGCAGTGGCTGACACAGTCGAATGCTGCGCTCCGGGTCGCAGGTTCGATTACCGCGTGGAACAAATATTTGTATGATCTGCAGGTAGTTGTTCCGAGTCTGGGTGTATTGTGTGTGAAATTTATGTCTGCAAACGCACCCACGACGCAGGAGAAATCATAGTGTGGGCTACTTGAAAAAAAAAACAATCAGAAACAATTATATTCTTTTTACTTATTTACACGTTGCATACCTATATTATTATATCCAAAAGTTTTATTTTCCAGTTATATAAACAACACTTCTTGGTAATTCCACGAATCTAAAACCGTGTGGTGCCGGCTCAGAATGCCACCACCCCATCTCCTCCCATGGGTGTCGTAAAAGTCGACTAAGGGATTAGTCGGAGGCTGGGCAGCAGCGTCCTTCGAGTACATTAACAACTCAACTGCGATCGCCAACCCGCCTGCCAAGCGTGGCGATTATGGCAAAACCCCCCAATGAGTTCAAAACACATCCATATCGGTGGTTGTGATGATCTTTGGGGGAGGCCTGTGTCCAACAGTGGACTTCATTAGGCCGATATGATGAAAACCGTAAACACTTCAAATATCAGCGGTAGCGATAGCGGTTAGTGGAAATTGCGTTCAGTGTTTTAATATAACTATCACGTGATACTGACATTACACCAGGGACCGTACAACCCCGCTTAAGAGTTAAGCCTTTCGAAGGGGGAACCCTTTGATGAGGTAACCACTATAATGATTAACCTCTTGAATATTTTCCTCGGAACACATTGAAAGGGTAACCCCTTCATTAAATTGAAGACATCGTACAAACCACAAATTTATAACCATTCTCTTCATAATTTCTATTAGAGAATTTATATAAGCTCAGCTAGCGGAAGAAGTTGTTGTACAAGATCTTCCGATCCCAAGACTAGGTCGTAGGGCAAGCTCGGAGCACTATTTTTGAAACATGCGAGCATTAGTATCCCGCACCACTCACACAAACTTTTAATTCCTTACTACACATAGTACACACACACACACACACACACACGCACACACACACGCTAACAAACACACCCCCTCCACCCTCATACACACCATGTGCGCGTTATCTATTTTCTTTGTCTTGTTCATTATAAATTTGTAAATTATAAAGTAGTCAATAGCTTAAAATTATTGTAATGCTCTAAAGGGAGGGCGGAATGTCCTAACACAAGCATACTCTTTGCTTAAAAGGACAATCCAAAACTGATTTGTAAAATGATTTAAGTTATTGAAATAAACATTATATTATATTATATTATGATAGCCACTTGGAAGAAGTTTCCCCCTTCACTATCGTAACCACTTAAAGAGGTTACCCCTTTAACTTAGGTAATCCATTGAAGACGCTTACCTCTTCAAGGGGTTGCTTTATGGTTCCTGGTAAGGGTATGGATAGTCGAGTTGACCAAACAGGCGGCCCCGAGAGGGCCATGGACCGCACGACCTCCCCTGTAGAGATGGCGGCGGCATTAGGCCTGCTGACCTAAACATAAAATTTTGCCACCAATGCCAATCAGCAGAATCAGAAATCATATTACACTGCTTCGTGTCCCGAATCGTTACAATGATTGATCGATGAATGGGTAACTCGTTCAGTACGGCTTATATTAAGACAATTCATAAGTGTGACACATATCGTGTGGGTTTTTAACCCCCTTTTTAAAAACCCCTGAAAACCTCCTTTTTGAAGTCTCAAAAAGGAGGTTTTCAATTCAATGCCATTTTTTATGTATGTACACCTATTACTCTGATATTTGTAGACAGATCTGAGCGATTTTTCTTTTAATAGGTGCAGAATGCTTTCGAATTGGTCCCATATAAATGTCATTACATATGATTGAGTCGTTTTTTAACCAGCTTGAATAAACAGGTTTAATTTCACTGCGCTTACCTAGATGATGTGTTGATAGTTTCGATTCTTAGACTTGTTTTTAGTTTAAGATACGGATACCATATAGGAAAAAGTTCTTACATTTATTTAAACTAAAACGAACATAAATAAATAGTTTTAACAAAAAAAAAATACTGGTTTCAAAAACTCTACACGATATAAAAGTATAACAACAAGCAAATGTAATAAAATAATCACTAAAAAGAAAAACTTTATTTATGAAGTCGGGCGGGGCCAGATGTGCCCCAACCATGATTCATGCAGACCAACGAGTTATATATTAAACCTGGCCCCGCCCGACTTCGTCAAAAAGAGTTTTTTTAGTTTTAGTGGTTTTAATATTTTAGTATCATTTAGAGTTTTTGAGACGGTATGTTTTTGTTAAAAAGTTTTATTATATACCGGTTAAAAAACTCCACCGACGCCTACAACAACGAAGTACGGCATTTATTCCGTCACAATCACAATATTTAGGGAACTTAATGATAAGTGCAAACGCATAGGCGCCATTACACAATGCATCTACTTTAGTCAAACTTCTGTAATCTGTGACTTTTTTAATAATAGAAAATAGGTTGTGGTGGCCCGCAGGTTTACGGCCTGGATTCTTAAGCACTAGATAGCGGGTTTAAGACCTCATCATCATCATATCAGACAAAGGACGTTCACTGCTGAAAAAAGGCCTCTCCCATAGATTTCCATAACAAGCGGTTACATACTCATCCAGCTCAGCAACCTTCACCAGGTCGTCTGTCCCCCGCAAGAGGGGGTGACCGCTTTACTGTCACCCCCTCCGAGATGTGCCTACAGGCGTGGCAGCAATCGGCGGCTCTAGTGTGATCTTCCGAGGGCCTGGAGCCCCCCTTCGGTGCCGAAGATGACCGCTCCAGTGGTTTTAGCCGGTAGGAGTCCGGCATACCCCTTCGCCCTTCCCTGGGGCGAAGGAAGTTCCATGTAGAATTTCCACTGGACCCCCGAGGCCCTCATATCATTGTGTCCTAACCGTAAATAAACTTCACCTAAATAAAAATGGTCCCTGGGGATCTTGGCAATGAATAGGCCGCAACTGGGTGTCGTAAAAGGTGTCTAAGCGTTCATATCAAGAGGGTGGCAGCAGCACCCTCCCGTGTCCCTCAATCTTTACAAATAAGGATTGAGGGACATGAAGAAAACACTATTTTTTTTATATAATTATTGAATCCGCCGAATTTTTCATGATACGTTTAAAAAATTTTTTATTTTTTTATTTTGATACACTCCTACTTGACTTTGATTCCTGATTAAGAGAGGGGAGACAGGTAGACACGTTGTCCCCCGGGGGGGGGGGGGTGACCGGTTTACAGTCACACTCTCAGAGATGTGGTTATAGGCGTGGCACCAGTGGGCGGCTCTAGTGTGATCATACGAGGACCTGGGAAGATGACCGCTCCAGTGGTTTTAGCCGGTAGGAGTCCGGCATACCCCTTCGCCCTTCCCCGGGCGAAAGAAGTTCATGAAGAATTTCCACTGGGCACCAATAAGAAAAAGGTACCGCGTTGTAAGGATTGAGATGCAGTCTTACTTAATACCGCTCTATCTTTTATGTTTTCATTTTACAAATTTTGTGAATTGTTTCAAAAAACAATCATAACTTTTATTAAATATTGGTAACATCAGTTTTCCGATGTTTTTATAGTGGCACTCAATTCTTTTTAGGTTTTCTTTTTTAGGTTTTTTAAAAACGTTGCCCCACACTTGGATTTCTCGTGTGTCGTGGGTGCGTTTACAAACACAAATTCCAGACACAATACACCCAGACCTGGAACAACTACCTGCAGATCGTACAAATATTTGTTCCGTGCGGGAATCGAACACACGACCCGGTGCGCAGCAGCCGACTGTATCAGCCACTGCACCAACCGTGCCGTCAAAGTAAATAAAAAAAGTAAATATAAATAAAACATTTTCAAGTAATAAAACCCACCAGGACCATTAGCGCTTACAATAATAACGTAGTAAATGCATCGAAACGATTAAATACGTTCACTATAACAAGCTGCAGGCTACGTAACAAGGAAGGTTTCCATTTGTCCTTGCGTGCTTTAAGATCATGCATACATAAAGCAGTAAATGCTCCATCAAGGCACAGATATTATAATACACTAGTATCAAGGTATCTTCCTTCCAATTCCAATTTTAGGTTAACGGCTCCATGTTTTGACAATGATTCTGCCAATGTCAAGTGTAAAAATTGTACGGTAAAAACTATATTATCAATAATAAATTCATAAAAAAAACATACTGTGATGAATGAATTAAACCGAAATGAATGTGATATATGTACAAGATTGCAGTGATGCACTTTCATTGCATTTTTTTCTGAGTATATTCATCATTGAAGCTATACTTTTTTCGCGCCTTAGAGGAGAGTAAAATTGAGAGATGTGCGCGCATAACGTCACAAAAATCCGAAGGTAAGTATGAAGTTAACCGACACATTTAACTTAATTAAGTGCATTGTATTATGTTTTGTAATAGCCAAAACTGTTATAGTACAGACTTCAAAACCGAAGAACGTATCAAAGCCAGAACGGAAAACAATAATGAATTAGTACTAATGTGATTTGTACCTTTTTAAACGTTTTACTCATCGCGATGTGTATGCTCATGAAGGGTATGGAACTCGGCTGGAACTACTTTGGGGGGTTATTTTCAGCACCAGATGGTGGCTGCGGGATATCGAGAACAAACGCCTCAGATCCGGGGCGAATGTGAAGTGGCTACCCAGGTGCATCTGCGGGGGATTGTAAAGTATCCCTCCGAAGCCTGCACTGTGCTGCGCACACAGCGGCGCCTATATTTATTCGCCGTTGCGTCGTGTTTTCGGGGGTCGGAATGAAGCTGCGGCATTCTTAGCCGGAATCACCCGCAGGCTGATTAGCTAAAAACAGCAACAGCAGACGCGATAGCAGCTATCGCGCAGCCAAGGATCCACCGGTGGCAAAGCGTCAAAACAATTGGTATTACGTAAGGCATCGCCCACCTGTCGCTATTGTGGAAAATGCATAGTTACTAGCGCCAGTAGCCACCAGTGGAACTAGAAAGAATGAACGTTTTTAGTTCATTGATTGTCCGACAGAGGCGCGTCAGAGATCTTCGCCTGTTTAGTCGCTATCGGCAAATAGGTAATACCAAATTGGCGTTAGACAGCGGCGTTGGAGCAATTTACGCGTGTTGCAAAGCGTCTGCGACTTAGGTAATCAGCCCGCCGGACAGCGGCGGCAGGAGTGTGGTAAGAAAATAATCGTACAGACTAGGTGGAGGCTCAATTTCTTTTTGACTTTGGATTTGAAACGAAACAGTTCCAAAACTTCTCCCACGCAGCGCTTTCAAACTATGAGAAGCTTAATTTGTAATTGTAAACTTTTATTGATTGTTTTACAATTATGTAGGGCTGCCAGATTGTAAAACCGAAAGGTCAGGATAAAACTTCCAAATGTCGGGATTTTTTCTACAGAAATGTATACATAACAGTGATGCAACAGACCTTTTTCTCTTCCATTTCGCTTCTCTTGCCGCAACTTTTATAACATATATTTTATTGGAAGTTTAGGATTTTTCTTGGCGGATGAGGCATGTCTCTTGGTGGTAGGGTGCGAGGGAGCGCTGTTCCACTTCCAGCCAGCGAGCCGGGCTCGGACTTCCAGCACTTGCCGGAAACTCGCAACACGTTTGTGTACATACTTTTTCTTTGGTTCATTATACGCTGTGACGTGAATGTAAGCGCGTAAGATATTCTATTGTTGTTGTGTGCAAATTTGCTTAGTTTTTGAGAAAATTTATGAAAATGGACCCCTTATCTCCCAAAATACAAAGCCAATAATTTCGAAAAATGTTATCTAAATTGTTCTTTACATATAGATTACAGGCAGGTCTATAAGAAGTCGATGATCTTAAAATAACATGGTAAATCTTTCAATATTGTGCGTAAAAACTTACACTTGCAGTTGGAATGTATGAGAGAAAATGTTTTTCTACTACAATGTTTAGTTTGTTCTTGGGAATAATTATTGGTACAAAACAGAATTCAACAACAGGCAATATATTCAGGAATATGTCTCTACAAATTCAAATTATCACAAACACAGGAGATTGCCCATTGTGCTTAGGACCGTGGGCCCAGAAGTGAACAGTCAAATGTTATAAATATGTTTAAGTTTTTAGTTTCGAGAATGCATAATTTATAAGAAAATCCATTAAAAAGTACGCCACGCCATTACAATGAATACAAATTGTTAGTAAAAAACATGCCTTTGCGGAGAAAAATATTTGAATGATTTGCATTGATTTGTGTCTGTGGTTGACTATTGATAACTTTACTGTTTTCATATTATTTTGGATTAAAACTGGCCTTTAAAATCGTCAAGGAAATCTAAAAACACAGAAATCACATTTACGATACGCGCGAACAACAAAGCAAATAATGTATCTCTATCTAGTCTGTGATAATAATGGCACTAGTGGTGCCATCTATACAAATAAATAAAATTGAAGTGTCTGTTTGTAATGTCAAAATAACAGGTTTTTACTAAATGCATATGAAAGTATATAAAAATACAATACACAATAAAAAACGATTTTTCATTTTTTGGTCTGTCTGTCTGTCTGTTTGATCCGCTAATCTCCGAAATGGCTTGACCTATTTCTACGGGACTTTCACTTGCAGAGAGCTGATGTTATAAGGAATAACAAACTTTTATTTACTATTATTAGGGTTCCATGCAAAAAACATAAAACCCATAAAATTATTTATAATATTTATAAATACTCTAAATTATTTATAAATAATCAAATTTCTTTTAAATTAAATGGCGGGTGAAACCGCGGCTCCCAGCTAGTACTTAATAAAACTAAAGTCTGAAAATCTTAACCGAATAATTGATATCGCAGTGATGGAAAATGTTTTTTAAGTGTAATATATAAGATACTTACAGTACATTTTTATAATACTGTAAGTAACATAATTTTTATCTTAAATAAACTGCAAGAAGTTTTGCTGTTAGAAAGGATTTACACAATAAAAAGAACGAGAATCGTAAAGAAGAAAAAAGTATTATTGCCAGTAATAATATATGTAATTTATGGCTTATCAATCTAAATCTCATTTAAATCCAAAACTTGTAATAAACAGCAGGCGGACTTGTAACTAGGATAAAAATCGCTATTCTATTTGTCTAAATTAGTACGTAATTCATTTATGTCCTATTGGTGTGTCCACGGTTGGGCATTCCCCTTTAGGTCAGATTACTAAATAAAACATGCTAGATAAAGTTATATTCATCGTACGGAACCCTCTCCACGCGAGTTCAACTCGCGCTAATCCGGTTTGTTTTTCGTATAATAAATCTGTAGGACGGAAAATTTCGCGTCTTATGATGCTAAAAATGTCAGAAAGTATTCCTGAACCGTATGGGTTGGTTATCTTAAATTGCTTAGTAACTGACTTTGATGCGTTGAGTGTTCAATGTATTCTTAAGATCCAACCAATTCTTTTTATTTTTAACCGAACTATCATCATGTACACTCGGCTACACATCAGGCTAGACAAAACCAGTTTACTCTGATCTCTCATCATACCGAAAGCCTATACAATGCGAGATCCGTTTATACTGGACTTTAATAGCTTGATGTGTAGCCGTGTCTAGGTAGGTTTAAACCCGCAACTTAGGGTGAGATTCAGAGGTGCAATTCTCTAAGCTCAAACATCCATACATCCTTGAATACAGAATTGAAATAACGGTGATAACCCAAATTGGTAATCGCTAAGACTGGTCCTCATGGCTTACCTTCTGCAACGTGTCCTTGAATAGCTTCAATTATGTCTTAGCGAATACCGAATTGGTTTTACACCGTTATTTCGATTCTGTTTTCAAGGATGTACGGATGTTTGAGCTTAAGGAATTGCACCCCAGAAACGAGTCTAAGCGTGAACTTACGGTTCCATATGTCAAAATGCACTACTTACGCCCCTAATTTTGACAGATGGAAGCGTGAACTTAGCTTAGACTCGTTTCTGCATGTCACCCTTAGTGCTTAAGAAACGAGTCCGTCAACGGATAGGCCACCACGACAAATTAATTAACATCATTTCGGCCGAATGAAGTCCACTGCTGGACACAGGCCTCCCTCAAAGATCACCACAACGACCGATATGGGTGTGTTGTGCTAATTGGGGGGTTTTGCCATAATCGCCACGCTTGGCAGACGGGTTGGCGATCGCAGTTGAGTTGTTAATGTACTCGAAGGCCACTGCTGCCCATCCTCCGGCTAATCCCTTAATCAACTTTTACGACACCCATAGGATGAGATGGGGTGGTGGTATTCTGAGCCGGCACCACACGGTATCTTTTAATTATAGAAATGGTATTGTATGAAATTAATTAAAGAAATTGTATTTAAAACTAAATTAAATACTTAAATATAAACAACTCACCGCTCCATTAAACAATATCAGCAGGACGACAATACCGTTCGAAATCATGTCTGACAGACAAATGTCGCGGTCGCAAGCGAGTCGGCCGGTTGAACCTACTCTTTATATCTGTTTATAGTTATTTTAACATCTTGAGCTTACGCTAAGTCAAAACAAGCCGTGTCAGATTAATTATCTGTATATATATTTCTTTCTTTCTTTCTTTCTAGATAATAAAAGTATAAACGGTGAACTTGTTTCTCTAGAAAAACATAAAATTCATTCGACATCAATCATAACCATTTCACCATCCAGCATAATTTTCGCCGTGTGGTGCCAGCTAAGAATACCATCACCCCATCTCATCCCGTGAGTGTTGTAAAAGGCTACTATGGGATTAGCCGGACGAAGGGCAGCAGCGTCCTTCGAGTACATTTATGACCTAGCTGCATTCGACAACCCATCTGCCAAGCGTGGCAGTTATGGCAACACCCCCCAATGAGCACACAACACAAACCCATACTAGTCGTTGTGGCAATCTTTGGGGAGACATCTGTCCAGCAGTGGGCGTTTTTTGGCTGAAATGAAAGATTTCAACAACCTTCACTAGGTCGTCGATCCACCTGGTAGGGGTTTGCCCACGCTGCGTCTTCCAATACGCGGCGCTAACTTTTCGGCCCCATCGGTCATCCGTTTTATGGCGATGTCGGTAACCTTGGTTCTGTGCGCTACTTACTTCTCATTTTTGATTCGACCTCGCTGAGATACTCCCAGGATAGCCCTCTCCGTTGCCCTTGCGTGACCTTGAGCCTTCTTATGAGGCCCATAGTGAGCTAACACATCTCAGTATCATAAACATATTAACGCGATCGTAGGCCGCGGCTGACAGTCGCGGCTTGTATGTATCTGAATAGTATATCAACACCGTATTCCGCAAACTATCGTAAGTCGCGGACGTAACCTTGGACCGTACATCAGCATAGCTGAAATCAATCTAGCTGGCTGGATGTTTTTACAGGACACGAAGGCGTCCGAACCATCCATGCACACTCATCGATCGCGACTGTCAGTTGTGGCTTACGGACGCGTCAGATAATATGTTTCCAGTTTAAGGCATCACTGGCACATTCATCCTGGTTAACGACTTTTGTCCTGAGACATTCGGGTTCGGGAAAGACGGGCCACAATAACAGTTGTGGCCCGTCTTTCCCGAACGCTGCCCAGCCGAGTCAGATTCGATGAACTCAAGTCTAGATTGCGTTAATCAATTATGAACCCTACGTAATCTGTCCATAATTAATATTCAGTTGATGCAGTCCCGACTCAAGTTCTACTTAAGTTTTGATACTCGTTTTGTTATATACGGGTCTAACAGCCGAATACTGAAATGCTAGTTATAATTAAATCCCGCTTGAACCATTCGAGAAACCTGTTTTCGGTACGAAACCGCGCGGCTCAAATTGTTAAAGCAGGAATAAATACTAACTGGCGTCTCAGTTTTCGGCCGAAAGACATTAATTACGCTCCATAACCTTGCTTGGTTTTTTTACGGTCGCTTCCCCTCCGCTAGAGGATAATCGCTTTACAGTCATCCCTTCCAAGATATCCCTAAAGCACGATGCTTAAAGGGGTGGCACCAATGGACGGCTCAAGTAGACGGATGAGTTCCTGGTGCCCCCTTCAGTGCCGAAGATTACCGCTCCGGTGGTTTTAGCCGGTAGGAGTCGGCCATGCCTCTGGGGTGTAGACTCGTAGAAATAATTGTGGCTAGAGATACATTTTAACCTTTAGTATCATACTAATACCGGCGACATTGCAGGGTATTTATTAATTATTATGTTTGTCATTTTCGGGGGAATTTACCAATACTCACCAAGCCTGGCAGGCGATGTTCACTCACTATGGGCTTCATAAGAAAGCTCAAGGTCACTCAGCGAGCTATTGAGAGAGCTATGCTTGGTAATTCTCCACAAGATTGAATCAGAAATGAGGAGATCCGTAGAAGAACTAAAGTTACCGACATAGCTGAAAGTAAACTGAAGTGCAAATGGGCGGGGCATATTGCTCGTAGAACTGATGGCCGTTGGGGTAAATAGGTTCTCGAGTGAAGACCGCCTTTAACGGGGTGGACAGACGACCTGGTGAAGGTCGCTGAGAGTCGTTGGATGCGAGTGGCATGTAACCGCTCGTTGTGAAAATCTATGGGGGTGGCCTTGGTTCAGCAGTGGACGTTCTTTGACTGACATGATGGTGATTATTTTAGTTACTCTCTGTACTTAGTCACCCAACTCGTGCGCAGTTCCGTGACATTAGTAAACATTTATACCTATATTACGTATGATAAACCGGACCGACTGATTAGCCTATTTTTGTTTTTAATAATTACTCCACTATCTATTTTTTATACAGCGACTGAACGCCACTGTTAAGTGACTTTTAGGATCATAAATAATATACGTGTAAAATTTCCAAAGTCATCATTGTCATTAGGTGTCAAGTGTTGGCCCCTGCCGTCAGTTCATGGTGGAGTCTGCATTCTCATACCGAGTGACCCCCGGGAAGACGGTGGCGCGCACGTGGTCACGTGCCACCGTGTGTGTAGCACAGCGCACAGCGAGACTTTGGGGGGGGGGGGGGGGGGGATTCCTTTACAATCCTCCCCGAGAAGTGCCTGGGAGGCGGCCTTTTTACAGCTGTCCTCAGCTAGAGGGGGTGACCGCTTCACAGTCTGCGAGTCCCTGCGAGATGTGCCTAAAAGCGTGGCACCAATGGTGTGATCTTACGAGGACCTGGACGACCGCTCCAGTGATTTTAGCCGTTAGGAGTCCAGCATACCCCTTCAGGGCGAAGGAAGTTCATGTAGAATTTGCACTGGATATCAATAAAAAAATGTCAAGTGTTGACTTAAAGAAGTCGTGTGGTAATTGGACCTCTACGGGGCGCCTGTACCACCATCTGGATGTCAGGCATCCAGCGCTGCAAAGCCGAACCTCACAGTCAAGGCGTCGGCGACAACTCTACTTTACGTTCCAACCCATCTCATCCCGTGGGTGTCCTATAAGGCCACTATGGGATTAGCCGGAGGATGGGTAGCAGCATCCTTTGAGTACATTAACGACTCAACTGCGATGTTTCAGCCGGAATGATGAATATGAAATTTAAAAAAAAACTCAAGCTCAAGTACTGTTAATCGATACTTTCATTTACGTGTAATAAAAATACGTTTAAATTCCGACTACGGTAAAGCATAAATCGAGTAAGTATAGTAAAAATTTCACAAATGTTAAAATAATAAATGTTTCTCGTAATCGAAAGATCAACTGCAAAAGCAAAACGGTAACGATTTTCGGCCATCAATATAAACATGGCCGCTATGAACCACCATATTGGATTATATGTGATGTCATATAACTTTAACCTGCAGAGTAGAACGACGCTTTCAACGATACATCATTTTTCAAAATACGACTAGAAGTTTATACTATTTGAGGGGACAGATGAAATATACATACATAGACGCTAAAATCATAAGCTTCGTCGTAAACTGGTGAAAGGAAAGTAAAAAAAAAAGAATTTATATGTTAAAAACTTTTTATTAAATTTTTTAATCTCGCCTCCTTAATTGGAAATACGGAAATCTACTATAGGAGCTCTTTGTTATCAGTTAGTCGGTCTGTCTATTTGCCCGTGTGTCAAAAGTTTGTCATCTAAACCCGTACACTTGCAGGATCCGGACAATATGTAAAACTTGTAAACGGAACCCTCTCGTGCAAGTTCCACTCGCACTCGACAGTCTTTTTCACCCGACTACGCGACTGCCAAGGTTTTTCACGCGTATCTATGTATCAATATACTCACTCTGGTGGCATTTTAGATCTTCGTGAATATAATGTAGGTACTTGCGTAAATACCTCAAATAGTTTAATGTAAAAAGCGACTATCATGACAAACATACTAGAGGTAGACATAAAACAACGCTATCTTTTACCTTTGATATCATATAGGTCGATTAACCAAGACAAATAAGTCTTTCTTGGGGAATTCATCCGATTCTATAATAAGTTATTCTAATCTATTCTTATCTGCACATGCGTCTTTCCTGGAAACAAATTTTATCTGCATTGTTTGTATTGTATGGTTGCAAAATGTACCTATAACAGCTGTTCTAAAGAATTTGTAGTAAAAAGTATTAAAAAAGAAAAGTTATCAAAAAATATCTAGCCCTAATTTTCTTTTGGCATTTCTTCTCAGAGATATGACAATCTAGTGAAATTGCCCTCCGTTGTTTCAAAATGACGAGAAAATTGTCTGTTAGCACCTAATTACTGGGGGTAGCGGACGCGCAGATTGGGGAATCTGTGAGCCCACATCGAGCGACTCACAAGGAGACGGTGGTGCGCATGTGGTCACGCGCCACCGTGTGTGCAACATAGCGCAGCGCACAGTGAGGGAGGAGGGGGATCCTTTACAATCTCCCCAGTGGGAGTGACCACTTTGCAGTCACCCTCTCAGAGATGTCAAGAGAAGACCAATAGGCGTCTCTAGTGTGATCATACGAGGTCCTGGAGCTCCCTTTAGGTGCCGAAGATGTCTGCCCCACTGGTTTTAGCCGGTAGGAAGTCCACCATGCCCTGCCCTTCCCCAGGGCGGAAGAAGTTAATGATGTAATTACACTGGGTCAAATACAAATAAATCATAAAGGACCTCATTCATGAAAAAAGTGTGTGTGTCAGCTCCGACGCACGACTGGAGTTTACTCCGTAAGTACAATCGTCTCAGTAAATAATAGGCAGTGAGGGTTAAAAAATAAAAAGCACGGATGTTTATATGTGGCTGATACAGTCGGCTGCTGTGCACCGGCTCGTGGGTTCGACTCCCGCACGGAACAAATATTTGTACGATCTGCACGTAGTTGTTCCGGGTCTGGGTGTATTGTGTGTGGAATTCATGTCTGTAAACGCACCTACGACACAGGAGAAACCCTAGTGTGGGTTTAAAAAAAAAAAAAAAAAATTGTATATCATTTATAAAAATGAATTATAACCTACCTAGTAAATGCATCCACGTGTTTGTCGGAGTTTCTTCCAACGTCACTTAAACTAGCTTCTTCCATATTTTATTTATTTATTTAATCACTCCATTAATGCGTATTAATAATTAATAGTAATGAGATTAATTATGAATATTATATATATTAAATTAAATAATATAAAACTAACATCAAACGACATTTGACACATACATGTAGTAACATATATATATATATCAGTGCATACATGAATTTAAACGCAGAAGATGCGCACAAAAACCTAACGCATTTTAGTTAACGCTCGACAAAATTTCACTCCTCATACATTTTTCATAGCGGAGGCCATCCATATAAATCGATTCTTAACGAGTAAACTTCAATAAACTCCAATAATCTTAATAGAACAGAAAGAAAAAGAAAAAAATATTGAAATAGTTGGCCTGGTGAAACGAGAAAAGGAAGAGTTAGGCTCAGTAGTTAATACACTCGCAAAAAAACTGGATCTTAATCCGAATGATATCGAAGAGGTCAAGAGGGTAGGTGTAGAAAAAGCCACGAACAACAAAACCCGTCCCCAGCCTATAATAGTCCAATTACGCACTAAAACAGCAAGAGACGAATGGCTGAAGATGCGTAAACAACGCATAACTAATGGGAATGTGTATGGAGACGATAATGAGACGTACATTTACATAAATGAGGACTTATCGAAACATTTACGTCAATTATTTTGGTTAGCTAAAAGAGACCTAAAAGTTTCATATAAGTTTGTATGGATACAAAACTCACGAATTTTGGCTAAGGCTAACGAATCAATAAAAAAAATATATACTGTCAGATGTGAAGACGACATTCAACGGTTATTGGAAATAGCGAGCGAGAATCATACACATTAACATTCGCGCAAAAGCCCCGGGACACCCTAGGTGATTTAATCATATAACAAAATTCGATCCTATACATATACAAGAACAAGAGTATGAATTTGTGAATTATGACAGTTTAGAGGATTGGAGAAAATTCATTATGGGGAAGAAAAGTAAGAAATTGGATATTGTACACTTAAATATTAGGTCATTAAAAAAACAATTTAACCAACTATTAGTGCTACTGAGTAGCAGTAAACGTGCATTAGATGTAATAATACTTACAGAAATAAATGTAAAAAAGGAAGAATTACCACTGTTTGTGATAGATGGTTTCAATACATGTGAATACACGCGGGATAATAAGAGAGGCGGAGGAGTATTGATTTACGTAAAAAATGAGTTAAACTTTATTGAGGAGAGGTCTTACCACCCGGAAGTAGAATATTTGTATGTAAAACTCAGCATCAGTAATAGCCTAATACACCTGTTTGCAATATACAGACCACCTAACAAAAATAAAATAGAATTTATTGAACACATAGATTGGTTATTAGAGAGAATACCAAGACAAGAGAATGTTATCGTCATCGGAGATATGAACCTGGACCTTTTAATAGACAGGAATAGCTTAACTATAAACAACTATAAAAACACTCTGTGTGGCCGCGGCCTACAGATTGTGATGCCAACAAGCGCGATAACGCGGGAAGCTATAGTCGACGGACAGCATCAGACGTCATGTATAGATCATGTGTGGGTGCGCACGGATAGCGCGACAAAGTGCGTCTCAGCGCACACATTTGCATGCCACCTTTCGGACCATCATATGACGGGTGTGAGACTAGAGTGTGATTCACGCGATAACCGGTCGTATAATAACAATGCGGAGCGGCAGGTATTAAATAATACTTTAGTTAAAGAAAAGCTGAAGGAATTTTTGTGGGATGAGTTATTGCAGATTAACTGTCCTATGAAATTGTATAGTGAATTGTGCCTTGCTTTTCGCAGCATTTACTCTAAATGTTTAGTTACGAAGATTTGTATTAATAAACGAAGGATAGCACAACCGTGGGTAAGTAAAAAGCTAATTAATATGATTACGAAAAAGAATGAGTTATTTAGGTTATGGAAATATGATTCATCAAATATGAATAGGAGATTAGAATACACAAGATTTAGAAATAAAGTTAATAGCATAGCAATAGCAGTGAATGCTGCGAGAAACAAGCACAGAAAAGAGGAAATAAATCAATGTAAAGGGGATTTTAGAAAAATTTGGGCTAATATAAATCAATGGATAGGTAGAACAAAGCCAACTATAGACAATACAATAAAAAAATACTTGGGAAATACAGACAGTATGTATAATATTTGTACTCAATTTTCTAATACGTTTACACAGGAAATTAAAAAAATTAAGCATAATTGTAACCATAAGTTTTTAGATAGGAACACATATGTAAAGAAAAACACAGTGACATTTAGATTTAAAAAGGCTTATCCTAAATGCATTGAAAAGATTATAAATAACTTAGACAATCATAAAGCTCCCGGTATGGACCAAATAAGGGCGCAGGACCTTAAAATTATTAAAAAAGAGATTAGTGGAATATTGGCTAAATTCATCAATATGTGTGTAACTAAAGGTATATATCCCAATGATTTAAAAAAGGCTTTGATAAGACCTATTTATAAACAAGGATGTCATCTAGATTATTCTAATTATAGACCAATAGCAATATTATCTGTCATTAATAAAATAGTTGAAAAATCTATTGTTGCGCAAATAAGCGACTTCTTAGAAAGTAATGATGCTTTGTCGGACTGTCAACATGGGTTTAGAAAGGGTAGGAGTACTAATACGGTGTTGACACAATTTACAGACTTTATTAACGAGAAACTTAATGACAGGAATCAAATTTTAGCACTATTTATTGACTTTAAAAAAGCGTTTGACACCCTTGATCATCACCAGCTACTTCAAGCCATGGATGAATGCGGCATTAGTGGCCCGATGAATAGGTTTTTTAGCAGCTATTTGAGCAACCGAACGCTTTGCGCCGTAGTCGAAGGGACGCGCGGAGCTGAAGCGGACGTCACGTTGGGAGTGCCGACCGGCTCTGTGTACGGACCGATAGGGTATATTATGCATGTGAACAGCATGATAAACGTAGTTGATCATTGTAGGGTATATATGTACGCTGATGATACTTGTTTATTGGTGGCAGGTAAAAACTTAAATGATCTAGAAATCCAGATGCAAACTGATTTCGAAAAGATAACCAGATGGGCTCACGACAACGGCATTATACTTAACACTAGCAAAACAAAGTGTATGCATATATATTCACCTTATAATAAACCAGCCAAACAGGACCACAGCATAAAAATAGTTGGGCATTCGTACGAATGTTTACATACAAAAGAACCAATGTGTAAATGTGCGGAATTAGAGTTTGTTGAAACTTTCAAATACTTGGGTTTAACAATAGATAATAGATTTAATTGGAAGCCGCATGTTAATATAGTGTGCAATAGGTTGCGATCAATTCTTAGTAAGTTTTATCACCTTAAACTAATAGTAGATAAGCGTATTTTGTTTATGGTTTATTATGCGTTGGCGGAGTCATTGGTGAGTAATGGATTAAGCTGTTACGGTTTAACGTTTAAGACATATTTAGAGGAAATCAAAAAGATTCAAATAAGATTGTTAAAAAGTATAGTAGATAAAAAAACGAAAGACAAGTGTAAAGATGACTGTAATCAGATATTTTTAGAATGTAACATAATTCCTGTGGACATAAAAGTTAAATATTTAATAGCATTAGAAACATATTATACAGATAAATATAAAAATAAGAAGATCTATACCCATAGTGTTAGGTCGACCCAGAAGGGCAAGTTAATTCAAAGGAAAGTTAATAATTATTATGGGGAAAGAACACGACAGTATTTTGTACCTAAGTTATGTAACAAGTATCCGGCTTTAAGGGAAGACAGAAAAATTAAATGTAAAATGAGGCTTAGAGGGGTCATTAAAGGGTTGTTTGGATATTCTAGAAAAGTAAATAGTAGTAACAGTTAAGTTAGAATTATAAGATAAATTGGTTGAAATAAGTAGCATTTAAAGGTAAAACATGTACAAAAGAGCAAAACGCCTACAAACTGCATGAGCAGTTTGGCGAGTAAAATTTATGTATGTAACTTTGAATGTCCTGTAAGATAAATAAAAAAAAAAAAAAAAAAAAAAAATGATTGATGTGAATTGGATATATTTATGTATGTGGAATTCTTTATACCACGAGTGGAGATGGAGTGGTGCTATATTCTTAATCTGGACACCACAAGGACTACTGAATCCGGACAACACACTTCCTTTTCACATCTAAATGCATTAAAATATTTTGAAGACATCTTAGAATTTGATGTAGGTGTTAGTTTTTCTTCTTTCTCTAAAGCTTTACGTATTTAATTCCTAGGATATGTAGACACGGCAGAAATAAAAAGTAGTCTATTCAAATATTGCCTAAAATTCTGAAAGTAATCAACAGGTTTTATTTCTAACTCCTTCGCCGTCTCAGCAATAAAAATCTGGAACGTGCTTATAGGTACTGGAAAAAATATTAAATCCAAGTAAATTTTCATCATTCACAAAGTTCGGGAATACTACTTGAAATCACTGCAATCGTAATGGACAATTATGGGTATCGTTTTAATGAGTGTATATGGATGAAATGCGTAGAATATTTTATGTACTGTATGTAGTATAGGTACTTTAACGTATATTAGCGTTTGTATGTATGTTTCATCATATCGGCCATACAACGTCCACTACTGAACAAAGGCCTCCCCCGTAGATTTCCACAACTGTGTCAACATATTGGGGGGAATTTGCCAGTACTCACCACGCTTGGCAGGCGGGTGGGTGAGCGCAAAATGGCTACTGTTCCACAGAAAGGACGCTGCTGTCCATCCCTCTGTTTTAGAGTCCATTCGTTGCCTTTTACGGGCCACGGGAGAAGATGAAATGGTGCTATATTCTTAATCCGGACACCACACGGATGACTTAATCCGGACACCACACGGTGTGTATGTTTATCTTATTATTATTGGTATTTGTACCTTTTTGGATGCATTTAGTTTTTTAACCCAAAGGAAGAAAAGAAAGAAAGCCATATGGCATTAAGTCCGCCTTGTGTACCACCATTGTGCATGAAAGTATAAATAAATAAAACTATCCAACTACTAACGACTGCTTTTTTATTTATATTTTCACGACTCCACACGCCGTGACGCAACCTAAGCATGCTCTCTCATAGGCTCACAGCAACAGACCTATTTTTATTACCATCGAACAGGGATTACATCTAAGGGCTCGATCATAAACTTGTTTATCTATACAAATAAATAAAATTGAAGTGTCTGTTTGTAATGTCAAAATAACAGCTTTTCACTAAATGCATATGAAAGTATGTACGTTACATATAACAAAAAATCTATTTTAATTATTTTTGTTTGTCTGTTTGTTCCGGGTAATCCCGGAAACGGCTGAACCGATTTTGACGGGACCTTCACTGGCAGATAGCTGATATTATAAGGAATAACTTAGGCTACTTTTTATTTTAGAAAAATAATTAAGGTTCCGCGTAAAAAAAAAACCCTTGAAATCCAATATATTTATTCTATGTCAAGTGTCTATGTCGAAGTACTCTAAATTTCTTTTAAATTAAACGCGGGTGAAACCGCGGGTCCCAGCTAGTTTTATATAACTTTTTTTAACAACTTTGTACTTTTTATTTTTAATCATATCCCGATATCAAGCTGCGGGGTGTTTATCCAGTTCTAATGCTGGGGCCATCTGTCTTTTTTATTGCCTACTAAGACATAGTTACTGTAAGTAAGCATCCTGGTTTCATTATTTTCGTACACGAAGGACAATCGTGTAGTGTAAGAATAGCACCACCCCATCTCTTCACGTGGGTATCGTAAATTGTGACTATGAGATTAGTCGGAGGATGGACAGCAGCGTATTTCAAGTACATTTACAACTCACGCTGGGATCCCGAGCCCGAGCTTAATCACCACGCTTTAGAGGCCTAAAGCGTGGTGATTAAGCGTGGTGCGTGGGCTAAGCCCCATCCCACTACGCAATAAAAAACCATGACTGGTTGTTATGGCGATCTTTGGTAGAGCCTGTGTTCAACAGTGGACGTTCTTCGGCTGAAATGATGATGACGATATGTAGCAAAATTATCTTTATATAGAATAGAATAGAATATAACTTTATTGTACACCAAAGTAAATAAAATAGTAAGGATTATTTACAACAGTTAGCGAGGCACAATGGGCGGTCTTATCGCTAAAAGCGATATTTTACTGACAACCTTTGGATGGATTCAAAAGTAGGGAAATAAAGAAATTCAGGTAGTCTGTGGTGTACTGACTGATGGTGTATATAATGATATTCATCATTTCGGCCGAATGAAGTCCACTGCTGGACACAGGCCTCCCCCAAAGATCACCACAATGACCGATATGGATGTGTTGTGAGCACATTGGGGGGTTTTGCCATAATCGCCACGCTTGGCAGGCGGGTTGGCGATCGCAGTTGAGTTATTAATGTACTCGAAGGACGCTGCTGCCCATCCTCCAGCTAATCCCTTGGTCGACTTTTACGACACCCATGGGAGGAAATGGGGTGGTGGCATTCTGAGCCGGCAAAATGATAATGGCAAATGGCAAATGATATTGCTATATATAAAAGAAAATACATGTTTTGGCATAAATAAATAGTATCATCATCATCATCATCATATCAGCCACAGGACGTCCACTGCTGAACAAAGGCCTCCCTCTTAGATTTCCACAACGAGCGGTCACATGCCGCTCTCATCCAAACACTCCCAGCGACCTTCACCAGGTCGTCTGTCCACCTCGTTGGAGGTCGTCCCACGCTACGTTTTCCGGTGCGCGGTCTCCATTCGAGAACCTTTGTGCCCCAGCGGCCATCAGTTCTACGAGCAATGTGCCCTGCCCATTGCCACTTCAGTCTACTAATCCTTTCAGCTATGTCGACAACTTTAGTTCTTCTACGGATCTCCTCATTTCTTATTCGATCTCGTAGAGAAATACCAAGCATAGCTCTCTCCATAGCTCGCTGAGTGACTTTGAGCTTTCTTATGAGGCCCATTGTGAGTGACCACGTCTCTGTTCCATATGTCATCACTCAGCATTTCGGTATTGTTGACGAATATACGTTGCGAAGTTTCCCAAACGCTGCCCAGCTCTATCGGATTCGACGATTGACCTCTTTCTCGAAGTTGGACCTTCCTAACTGGACAGTTTGTCCCAGGAAGACATACTCGTCAACAACTTCGAGAACAGAGCTCCCAACGGATATTGAGATGGGCACGACATGGGCATTTGACATGACTTTTGTCTTGCCCATGTTCATTTTAAGGCCTACCTGTTGGAAAACTCTGTTGAGATCATCGAGTTCGATGAATTGTATTGGGTAAAGTATTCCAAAGTCGTGCTGCTTGCACTGCAAACGATTTGTCTAAAAAACCTGTAGAATGCATAGGGATCTTATGCCTCAAATTCACCGACGATCTTACATATCTGTTATGTATATCACGAACGAACTGAAAACGTTCTTTAAGGTAAGAGGGGGTTGAGGGACTAAACAGTACACTGTTAAGTAGAGATAAGATATGAAAATTCCGGCGCAGGCGAATTGGAAGCCACTTGACCTCTATGCAAAATACTGATACACGGTATTGGCAGAATCTTCAATACCACTATGCCCGCAACTGCAAGCAATGTTTTTTAATAAAAATGTAAATAAACAGTTATCTAAATAGTATACATAAAGATTTCTCGGAACACAATATCTAGTTTTTCGAGAACGAGTATTTTAAACACACAACAGTTTAAAACATGTGACTCCATTCGCGTACATTGGCATTCAGATGCCCCGACAAGCTCTAAACATAAACACAGCGTGACATAACTTGATGTTTGTATAACATTTGTGATTGAGACATGAAATGCTATTTAGAAATTATTATAAGGGACACTTTAAGATATAATCTATGTAAGTCAACAAAATGACGGCCCGGTTGAAGTGGCTGATACAGTCGACTGCTGCGCTCGGGTCGTGGGTTCCCGCACGGAACAAATATTTGTATGATCTGCAGGTAGTTGTTCCGGGTCTGGGTGTCACCCACGACACAGGAGAAATCCTAGTGTGGGGCAACGTTTAAAAAAAAGGTGCATCCATTAAAATTAGGTTTTTTATAGTCAAACTTCAGATCAACGATATGGCTATTGAAGGGCTGTGGCATTTAATCTCTGTGGTCGTGGGTGGGTGAATATATTCCACACCAAATACTGCGTTCATCGCGTTCAACACAACAAAAAGAAAAGGAGAAGAAGCAACAAAGCGTTGATAGTGCTGTTATGGCTGCCTCGTTTCTGCAGCATCAAGGGGATGTTTCCAGGGATGCGCCTGGACTGCGAGCTCGCAATCATGCGCCGCGGACGACCGCGACTGTGAAACAGGAAAGTGACAGGAAAGACCCATGCCCAGTGGCGGGACAGTAACAGGCCGATTATCGATACAAATAAATAAAATTGAAGTGTCTGTTTGTAATGTCAAAATAACAGCTTTTTACTAAATGCATATGAAAGTATATACGGTACATATAACAAAAAATAATTTTTTTTTGTCTGTTTGTTCCGGGTAATCTCCGAAACGGCTGGATCGATTTTGACGGGACTTTCACTGGCAGATAGCTGATGTTATAAGGAATAACTAAGGCTACTTTTATTTTAGAAAAATAATTAGTGTTCCGCACAAAAAAAAAAAACCTTTGAAATCCAATATATATATACGTATTCTATGTCAAGTGTCTATGTCGAAGCACTCTCAATTTCTTTTTATTAAGTACAGCATTTACACAATTTACTTATTTTATTATTTTTACAAGATGGAAGAACGATGTCCATTGTTAGCACAGAAATAGGAAATAAGGAGAAGTAGGAGAAGTAGTACTGGGGCGTAACCGACCGACTAGGTCAATTTGGGCCATCCGGAAAAAATGGCCGTTTTATAACACCAGTTGAGATTCGATCGCGTAAGTGAAACTTTGTTAAATTGTCGTGTTGTTCGGGGATAACATGCGAAAACCGAAGCGAAAATAATAACTTTATCAAGGAAGGAATCATATACAATATGCAAGGGAAGGAATTTTCTTGGATTTGTCTATAAAATAAAAACTATTGTTTTCTTTATTTTATTACATTTGTATTGATGGAACAGCACGATATTTTTGTACAAAATACATTGCTTCTTATCTACCACTTTTAACTAGCAATCGGTGAATAACAAACGCAGTGAATAGAACAGCGAATGGTACTCCCAATAAACTCACGCGTTGCGTGGTACGGCTGTCGTGTGCGGTCTGTACGCTCGGTATGATTGGCTACCTACAAAGTCGTGGGTGTGTTTTAGTATGAGAAGCCAATTATAATGTTGTGTTTATTCAGTTCATTAGATGAGAACTTGTAACTGTGTGCATTAGTGAGTTTTTATGAATAACGGTAGGGGAAACCTGGATTTCTAGGCTCGCATACATTTTTAACTGCATGGCATATCTCCTTTCTTCCAACATCTTGGATTGTTAGGGAGTAGAGCTGATTGACTGATTACGCTAAGCTCGTTAAGGTCGTTTATGCATATTTTTTATATTATTATTTCCATGTTAATCTTGCTAAGTAAAAAGGTTCTGTAAAATTTGGTGAAATTGCCACGTTCTTAGAGAATGCTATTACCAGTGCTAAATAATAAAAGCTGAAATTGTTATAAAAGACTTTTAAACGGATTGCATCGCGTATATTATAGATTTGTTATTTACTTTTTTTTATAAATGCATATTTTTTTATAAATATTTTCATGTGGAAATCTTACCAAAAGTGATAGTTGATTTTGCCACATTTGTTTAAATGTTTTTATAAATTTATTGAACTAAAAGAGAAGAAATATTTGGTAATTATAGCAATTTCTATTAAATTAATATACAACTAAGCAAGTTTCACGGTACATTTATAACTCAACTGCGATCAACAAGCTGTCTGCCAAGCGTGGCGATTATGGCAAAACCTCAAAATGACACACAATAAAAACCCATACCGGTTTTAGTGGCAATCTTTGGAGCGGCCTCTGTCCAGCAGTGGACGTTTTTCAGCTAGAATGATGCAGATGATATTACTATTTTAAAACTAATGTCTGGATGAATTATTGTAAGGTGTTTGATTTAAAAAAAAAACACAACATTTTATTAAGACTTTATTGTTTATAAAAGTCTAAGTTCTAAATTACATAAAAATATCAATAAATGGCTTGGCATTTATGTAAGCTAACGGGATTGAACCAAACTTGTTCTTCAAGCGTACTATTATATAACATAATTATTTTATCATCGAACTACTTACTTATACCTAGTTCTCGTGTCGGGAACGTCACTATTTGACATAATGAAACTTCTGCCGTCTATGACGACTGATACTTTCATGCGTGTACTTACGAAAATCCTTTTTAGCAGATAAATATATCTAACATATCACTTTGTAAGCTGTCAGTACATGTGTGTGTTGACATAATTATGTTGAATAATTCTTCTAAAACTATTAATTACATCGATTAAATCTAAAAAGTACTGAGGGCTTTTATTCCCATCATATGCATTCTAGTTATGTTATACCAAGGTGTGGTGTTCCTCTAGCCAGGCGGATGGTATGCCTGACGGGCCGAAGCCCAACGGTTGATGTTGGGCGACTGTATACAGGGAGTCCAGTAAATAGCACGACATACTGCAGGGGGTGAGAGCTTGGGTCAATACCTACCAAAAAAACACAATATATGTTCAGCAAAATCTTACGGATTTACAGTAGTACAAAATTTTCCGAAATATCGAAAAATCTCTACCTTGACACAGATTTTTAAGCATCTCGTAATGAAAAATTCCTTGTCTAGTTTTTTTTTACCTCAAATTATTTGTGAATTGTTACTTTACTCATTGATAAGTCTTTATTCTATTAAAATCTAAAATGTTTTCAAGAAATACAATTTTTTATTTAAATTTTCACACTACAATTTTCTTAACGCTTAACTTTAACCTACAGTGGTGAAAAAAAAAACCGTAAGATTTTGCTGAACAATTATTGTGTTTTTTTGGTAGGTATTGACCCAAGCTCTCACCCCCTGCAGTATGTCGTGCTATTTACTGGACACCCTGTATATGCAGCGTCGCGCGAATACTTTACAAGCGTGATTCAGGATTCTTTGACGTCATCGAAGAGTTGCAATTAATAGTCAAGTAGATGTCGTTGTAAGTTGTAGTTATGCTGGCGATGTAGGTGTCGCCACAATGTATAGGTACCTCACGAACTCCCTATCCCGCGGGCTGGTTACGTATGTCGCAGACGGTTTGCGACAGGCGTAAATATCGCAGACGCCGCTGTCAAACCATTTTCGTTGGTTTGCCGATGGGGATTAAACAGCCGAAGATCTCTGACGCACGCTGTCGGACGATCAATGAACTAAAATTTACACTTACACAGCCACATCATCGCTACCTACTGGCGCTAGTAACTATACTTCCAATCCACATATATCGACAGGCGGGCGAATCCAAAGGGCGAGCGTGTGCATGTTTTGGCGCTTTGCCACCAATGAATCGTTTACTGCGCGATAGTAGCTGTCGCTGTTTTTAGCTAATAAGGGTGACGATCTAAGTTAGATAGCAAGTGTCAAGTTCAATGTTCCGCAAGCAAACCACCAAAAAATATTACTTAATCTCTTTTCGAAATTCAACTGATAAATCAATGCCACGAATAAAATACCTACTGCAATAAAAAACCTAAAAGAACGAACTAGTTGAAAAACATCGAACCGAATTCCTCTTTTAGTGAACTAATTACCCATCACTACAATCTTCATTCAAAATGCTCAGCCATTTATCAAAGGTACTACTAGCGCCAATTTCCTAGTTAGCAATGGCGCTATTGTCTTCTAGGGAGACAACGTTCTTATCAAGCTCTATCGAATTGGGTTTGTTATAATGTTTTCGTTTATCGTCCTTTGAATGGTGCTTCTTGTGAGAGTGATTTTTGTTCCTTTTTTTCTTGTGTGTTCTCTTCTTCTTTTTCTTTTCTGCGTCGTCGGATGAGTCTGAGACGACTGCGATATGTGCGGGCGTCTGCCGGTTGGTTTCGACTGGTGCCATATAGATCGGTGGAGGTTCCTAAGGTAAAACAAGGCTATTATGTCATATATTATGCAGTTGTTTGAGAACATATGTGTTACGCTAAATGAAGGATTTAGTTTCGAGCCGATTGGAATGTAATAGAAATATATCGTACATTTATTTTATTAAAATATCATAAGCAAATGGCTCATCAGCCCGGAATATCTGAGAGTGCACCTTACACTTCCGACCTTCGTCATCATCATATCAGCCAAAGGGCGTCCACTGCTGAACAATGGCCTCACCCATAGATTTACACAACCGCCAGCTTCCAGCGACTTCACCAGGTCATCTGTTAATCTCGCTGGAGGCTGTCCCACGCTGCGATCTCCGATACATGGTCTCGACTCTCGAGAACCCTTTTGCCCCAACGGCGATCTGCATGGCTATTCTTTAAGATCTCACTTCTAAATCCGCAGTGAAATCTCTAATATCATATTGTTTTAACTACTTTTCACTGTGAGTTTATAAGTGAGTTTGCTTCACTATAAAACTCGCGTCTGAAACCGCAGTAACATTTGTAATTTTGTATTGTTTTTACTACTTTTCACTGTGGATTCATACGTGAGTTTGCTAGTGAGTGAGAAAGAGAGAAAGAAAGAAAGAAAGAACAATTATTTTATTGGCACACAATATACAAAATAAAAATAAACTTAAATATTAAAATTATAAAACTAACTAAAATGCAACACATATCGTGCACAGTGACAAAATTATAGTGCCAAAGGGCCAACAGCTCAGCATAATGTTAGGTGGCAATGGTACTGACCACCTAACGCTGGTTTTCAGCTGTAACCCACCGGTGCCATACGAGTTCTTACGGAATAGCACTGCAGGTCTACGAGCGATTTTCCCCACACATTTGCAGTTCAGTTTACTAATCGTTTCAGCTATGTCAGCAATTTTAGTTCTTCTACGGACCAAGCATCTCTTATATCACATCCTACTTTTTAAGATGATAATAATTATGGGGAAGGGATGGCCACATTTAGTCTTATCCTGTTCTAGCCTTTTCCCTGTTATGTTGGAATGGTCAGAGTCCCAAATCTGGGCGCCTGCAACCCACATCTCACCGATGTCAGTCGACATGAGCTACATGATAACGTAACACGCTACGTTTTGTAACCGCTTTCATTTGATAATTCAACAATATTTATTGTCACATTCGGTTTCCAAGATGGAGACATTTCAAATTTAAAGTGATAACCATTGCGAACAGGCTGTATGGACTACAGCCATGAGGCTCAATGTATCATGTACGTAAGAAAAAGTATAAGTAAAGGAGCATGAAGAAACCTTTGATTTGGACAATATTTGGGTTGGTTATTCTGTTTATATAATCATATAAGTGTTTCGTATACTCAGACAGTGTCATTTCCTTCGCATTGGTAATGCATATAACCGTAAATATTATATGTGTGCGATAGCTCGTGTCGTTCTCAGGTTTAGCCAATCAACGATCTCAAAGTATACAGAACTACTGAGTTATCTGACCCGAGGGCTGTATCCGTATCTTGCAGACGGTTTGCGAAAGATGTTAATCTCTTCTTCTTCTCTTAGATTATGGCTTCTGTAGATTATCTTCCACAATTTCGCCAATGTCAAGTTTAAGGCAACGTCGTACGGTATTTAGATTAATAAATCTTTACATATTCATAAAATATTTCTCAAAAATGAAAAAAAATCTATAAAATATGTCGGCAACGTCGTACGGTTCAATTGTTTTTTTTCTTTATGATGTTAATCTCGCAGTCGCTACTATCGCTGTCATTCCGAACTCTATAGAAAACTGACATTTTGAAATTATTTTTTGTCTGTGACATTGATTCACATTTTGACCACCGAGTCAGTTGAGTCGGTGGCGCTATAAATGCTACTTGGGGGGCAGGTCAAAGGTTTTTCAATAATTAATCTAATTACCTTAGGCGGGCTGTTTCTTCTTAATACACTGTTGCTAGCATCACTGAAATATCCTTTCATGTTATTATCTTCAATGAATAGAGGCAGTTCCGTCGTGATGTCCGTGGTACTGTGTAAGTATTGACTACCACGGTTATGCATTGTAAACCTTTCAAAGAAATTTGTTCTTGATTAGAGTAGTTTTTGGCCCAGTATTTTTTTTACATTTCCCCACCCTAGTGTTTCTCCTGTGTGGGTGTATTTATAGACATAAATTTCACACACAATACACAATAGTCGTGTGGTGCCGGCTCCGAATACCACCACCCCATCTCCTCCCGTGGGTGTCACAAAAGTTGACTAATGGATTAGCCGCAGGATGGGCAGCAGCGTCCTTCGAATACATTAACAACTCAACTGCGATCGCAAACCCGTCTGCCAAACGTGGCGATTATGGCAAAACCCCCCAATGAGCACACGACACACCCATATCGGTCGTTGTGGTGATCTTTGGGGGAGGCCTGTGTCGAGCAGTGGACTTAATTCGGCCGAAATGATGATGATGATGACACGCAGACCCGGAATAAATACCTGCAAATAATACGAATATTTGTTCCGTGCGGGAATCGAACCCGCGACCCGGAGCGCAGCAGCCGGCTATATCAGCCACTGCACCAAACGTGCCGTCAAATAGACCACAGATGTGTTGGGAGGTGTAGTTATCTACGCTTCTACAACACTCTCCCCAACGCAGTGATCCCGAAGCTGAATGACGATGCTCTGACAATTATCCTCAAACTAAACACCCTCATGAAAGACTGCAACCAACCAACCCGCTTCTGAAGTATGGTCACCAGCATTATCTGCTCCATATCCAGCAGTAGTCGGACGTTGCAGTGGTTTTACGGTTCTTCTGCCGCGTTCACCGAACTGTTCTGGGTGATATGAACTTAAACGCTTGACAGATGGATTACAATTTTTTTTTTTTTTTTTTTAAAACGTTGCCCCACACCAAGATTTCTCCTGTGTCGTGGGTGCGTTTACAGACATTAATTCCACATACAATACACCCAGACCCGGAACAACTATCTGCAGATCATACAAATATTTGTTCCGTGCGGGAATCGAACCCACGACCCGGTGCGCAGCAGCCGACTGTATCAGCCACTGCACCAACCGTGCCGTCTATACATATATATGACGTTATAAGTATATGCTTGTTTTCTGGATCCTTAAGATTTCATCGCCTGAATGCCTCGGAAATCACCTCCCTATTTATTACTCTCAATCTCAAGAAAGAAAGTGTAGCAGCAGGTCGCAAACCAGGATATATGCCCTATAAGTTCGAACCCGAAACGAGACTTTTGTCCTGTTTTGAGATGTGATGTAGTCTTACGAAGGAAAAGTTCAAATGGATTCCAGGGGTGCAATTCCGTAAGCTCAAACATCTATACATCCTTGAATACAGAATCGAAATAATGGTGTAAAACCAACTCGGTATTCGCTAAGACATAATTGAAGCTATTCAAGGACGCGTTGCAGAAGGACAGCCATGAGGACGAGTCTTAGCGAATACCAAATTGGGCTATCGCCGTTATTTCAATTCTGTATTCAAAAATGTATGGATGTTTCAGCTTAGAGAATTGCACCCCTGGTGTCTGGAAAATTGGCAATGATGTTTGCAAATGGTGTTTTATTGGGCACTTGTCTCCACCCCGATTTTTACCTTTTATAGTTTTCGGGTTCCGTGCTCGCGCGCTTGGCTTCACTTTTATGGTGCTTATGTACGACTTCTTGTTCTGCCGAGGGTCTAAAATCAAAAGCTTTATATAGAACATGAAAGTAAGGAGCAGATCAGCCTACTTGTGACCACGGTGCACCAGAACATCGGGAAATACAAGGTATCGTATCTGAAAATTACGCAATATGACGTATGACGGCACGGTTGGTGCAGTGATTGACACAGTCGGCTGCTGCGCTGCGGGTCGCGGGTTCGATTCCCACACGGAACAAATATTTGTGTGATCTGCAGGTAGTTGTTCCGGGTCTGGGTGTAAAGTGAGTGGAATTTATGTCTGTAAACGCACCCACGACACAGGAGAAATCCTAGTGTGGGGCAACGTTTTTATTTAATAAAAAATAAAAAAATGTATATGTAGAAACGAACTTGTGGTGCCGGCTCAGAATACCACCACCCCATTTCCTCCCGTGGGTGTCGTAAAAGTCGACTAAGGGATTAGCCGGAGGATGGGCAGCAGCGTCCTTCGAGTACATTAACAACTCAACTGCGATCGGCAACCCGTCTGCCAAGCGTCGCGATTATGGTAAAGCCCACAACACACCCATATCGATCGTTGTGGTATTCTTTGGGGGAGGCCTGTGTCCAGCAGTGGACTTCATTTGGGCGAAATGATGATGATGATGAAACGAACTTCATTGCTATTATTATGTGTGCAAATCGCGATAATTTCTAGCTAGCTCTAGCCTAGTGGTTGAACGCTTGCCATCCATACAGGACAGGTCTGAGTTCGATCCCGGCCTGCACCTCTGACTTTTCAGATTCATGTGCGAATCAGAATTTGATTATCACTTGCGTTAACGGTGAAGGAAAACATCGTGAGGAAATCTCTGCACAGCTGAGGGGACTCCAATACGTTCTCAATGGTGTATGTAGTCCGCCAACCCGCATTGGGCCAGTGTAAGTGTGTGTTGGACTAAGGCCTAAAATTTTCTCATCGTGAGAAAAAGCCCGTACCCAGCAGTGGGACAGTAATGCTATATACGGCTCTAGACAATTGGATCCAGGTCTGGACCTGATCTAGTTGTTCTCGCGCTAATTATCGATTAGTTTCGGGTTAGGTAAGTTTTGGTAAATGTTTGTGTCTTAGTAGATTTGTTTAGATGGAAAAAATATGGGGCGTGCCATTGTTCGTTTTTAACAGCATTGATATGCCTAGGCTAATGCCGTGTGGTGCCGGCTACGAATAGCACCAGCCCATCTCATCCCGCGGGTGTCGTAACAGGCGACTATGGGATTAACCGGAAGATAGACAGCACCTTCCTTCGTTGTACATTAACAACTCAACTGCGATCGGCAGCCCGCTATGCTGTGTGTGCCGTATGGTAGATAACACATCGTATGGAACCCTTTCCACGCGAGTTCAACTTGCACTTGTCCATTTTTTATTTTTTAAACGATGTCCCGCACTATGGTTTTCTGTGTCGTGGATACAGTTCACGGACATAAATGTCAAATGCACAAACACCCAGATCGAAACACCTACGGCATACCCCCTTCACCCTTCCCCGGGGCGAAGGAGGTTCATGAAGAATTACCTTCCACTGGGCACCAATAAAAAAAGACCGAAACACCTAACTTTGCGTCGGCCTTGTTCAAGTATTTTCGGATTTTGTTCCAGTTTATGTAACTGATTTCAGTATAAAATAATTACTAAGTACAAAAAACGCTAAGTATTTTGAATCAAAGCACAAGAAACTATTTACTTTCACACAAAACTGCAATGTAAATAAAAACTACACGGCCCTTTTTTCACTACAGTTTATGGAGGTCAGGTCATCGGTCGCAGTAGTAAAGTAATATCATATCACATAGTACAATAATCACGAAAAGTTTTGATCGCGTTGTTTACGATACACTGCGTGCTCAAAAAGACAAACCTATAACCTTTTTATTATAGTGATAAGTATACTTACCTATACCTCTTCCTAAATCGTTCGGTACTTTGTCACCCTAACATAATTATGTCTTAAGCATAGAGAGTTCCACAAAAACGCAATTAAAAAATATTTGAAAAATATAAAGAATCCTTTAGGGAATTGCCTTCGTTTCATTCCAATCTATTATGTAGGTACTTTCATTTTTGTACCAAACTTTGTGGTCTTTCAGATTTTCGTATATTCGCTAAAATGAAGAGTCATCTTACCTCTTTTCACCACTGGTACCTCCTGCTCCTCCTGTTTCTTCCCCCGGTTTCGTTTGATGGACCTTTTCGCTCATCCTCTGTACAACACTTTCAATATCTCTCATTCTGGTTCCTATAGCATCCACCAGAGCCTGAAGGTTTGTGGACTTCTCCCCTTTGTTCAGAATAGCTACAATGGGTTTCGGTTCTGGTGCCTCCTGGGCTTGGAATTCGGGTTGTTGGTAGGTGGGCTCCTGTGGAATAGGTAAGTAAACCTGATTTGTGTGATCATCGAAGAGTTTAAGGATATATTGTCGTCAACCTTATCGTATATCAACTGTCATTATTTTTCCAGATTTACCTTCCGCACTTGAAGCCTTATTTACTAACACTCTCGCAATCGATATTGAAATATCAATAAAGAAAGCGCGCGACTGAACTATCAATTGGCATGGGACTGTACATGACGGAATATGTAATTGGTGATAAGAAATGCAGAATACAGCGACGAGTAACAAGTTTTTCATCGTTAGTTGCTATCGATTCTATCAGTTAGAAACAGAATTTCTATCGTTTTGTTCAAAAACGAAGCAGTAACTAACCGCCGAGTAATGAAGCGACAGTTATTTTTAGGTAAGGCTTTAAGTATTCGAGAAACCTGGTTACAGTACAAAACTGGGCGGCTCAAATGGTTAAAGCGGGGACTTAATATTAACTGGCGTTCCAGTATTCATCATCATCATCATATCAGCCACAGGACGTCCACTGCTGAACAAAGGCCTCCCCCTTAGATTTCCACAACGAGCGGTCACATGCCGCTCTCATCCAACGACTCCCAGCGACCTTCACCAGGTCGTCTGTCCACCTCGTTGGAGGTCGTCCCACGCTGCGTTTTCCGGTGCGCGGTCTCCATTCGTGAACCTTTGTGCCCCAACGGCCATCAGTTCTACGAGCAATGTGCCCTGCCCATTGCCACTTCAGTTTACTAATCCTTTCAGCTATGTCGACAACTTTAGTTCTTCTACGGATCTCCTCATTTCTGATTCGATCTCGTAGAGAAATACCAAGCATAGCTCTCTCCATAGCTCGCTGAGTGACCTTGAGCTTTCTTATGAGGCCCATTGTGAGTGACCACGTCTCTGTTCCATATGTCATCACTGGTAACACACACTGGTTAAAGACTTGCGTCTTGAGGCATTGCGGTATTGTTGACGAAAAGACGTTGCGAAGTTTCCCGAACGCTGCCCAGCCGAGTCGGATTCGACGATTGACCTCTTTCTCGAAGTTGGACCTACCTAACTGGACAGTTTGTCCTAGGTAGACATACTCGTCAACAACTTCGAGAACAGAGCTCCCAACGGATATTGGGATGGGCACGACATGGGCATTTGACATGACTTTTGTCTTGCCCATGTTCATCTTAAGGCCCACCTGTTGGGAAACTCTGTTGAGATCATCGAGCATTGTGCTGAGCTCTTGCAGCGATTCTGCCATGACTACGATGTCATCGGCAAATCGAAGGTGAGTGATATACTCGCCATTGATGTTAATGCCGAATCCTTTCCACTCCAGTAGCTTGAAGGCATCCTCCATTGCAGCGGTGAACAGTTTCGGGGAAATGACGTCCCCCTGTCTCACACCTCTCTGCAATGGAATTGCCCCCGTGCTCTGTTCATGTACTCGGACCGACATGGTGGCGTTTCTGTATAAGCACTTCAACACTTCAATGTACCGATAGTCAATCTGGCACCACTGCAGAGATTGCAGCACTGCCCAGGTTTCGATAGAATCGAAGGCTTTCTCATAGTCCACAAACGCCAAGCATAGTGGCAGATTATACTCCTCGGTCTTCTGTATAACCTGCCGCAGCGTATGGATGTGGTCTATGGTACTGAAACCTTTTCGGAAACCGGCTTGTTCCAGTATTCGGCCGTAAGTAATTTAATTATGTGCTTTAAAGTATGGAACGTCATAGTTTCCACCTTGATATACTATTCTATCTATCTTACGGTTCCTCTTCTTCTAACGTCCAAATACTTACGTTAACTCGGTTCTCTAGATCCATGCCCTCGTGTTCATTCCATTGGTTTTGTGGAATCTCAGTCCAACCCACTTGATGGTGTGTGCTCTAGAAACAAAATTAATCATGAGATTAGATCAAAGAAGTCCGCTAAGGAAATTTTCTGGGACGAACAAGACCAGAACTTTTGGGATATCGTGACTTTATTGGTGCAAATTTTGGGTTCTTGAACTCCAAATACCTATGGAGAACAATACAATAAAAAAAAGGGTGTACCTTAGAGACTGGTTTCTGAGTGACTCCATTATTTGCGTAGAATTTTTCGTCCGATCCTTCGGATAGCTGAAATCAGGTTGAAATTGTCAAAAAACATGCATAGTCCTGACAAACAACAAGGCAGAGTTTGGCTGGGGTCCGGACCTTTCTACCTACCTCTGGAATGATTTGGCATGAGAATAGGTAAAATTTAGTAACTTCAAAAATAAAATATATTTTTTTTTCTTTTACAAAACGTTGCCCCACATTAGGATTTCTCCTGTGTCGTGGGTGCGTTTACAAACACAAATTCATTATTCATGAACTTACTTCGCCCCGGGGGAAGGGCGAAGGGGTATGCCGGACTCCTACCGGCTAAAACCACTGGGGCGGTCATCTTCGGCACCTAAGGGAGGCTCCAGGTCCTCGTATGATTACACTAGAGCATCAGATATACTTACCTACCTTGAGGTATACCTCTCATTTATAGGGATTCAATAAAGGAGGAAACCAATGCTGTGTTTCTAAGCACCATCTGAAACGGAGCTCAGTTTCGAAAATAGGCGGTTAAAGAATTCTTCCAACAAACTCCATAGCACTTTGGCTGACTTGGAGGACTAAACTCTGGATCACACGATCAGCAGAATAATCTGGGAGACGACGAGAAAAAGGACAATAGGTAGGCCGAAGGAACACCCATCCCTCAGTCTCACGACACGGTTGGTACAGTGGTTGATACAGTCGACTGCTGCGCTCCGGGTCGCGGGCCCGCACGGAACAAATATTTGTATGATCTGCAGGTAGTTGTTCCGGGTCTGGGTGTATTGTGTGTGAAATGTATGTCTGTAAACTCACCCACGACACAGGAGAAATCCTAGTGTGAGGCAATGTAAAAAAATAAAAACTTTTCTAGCGTCCAGAAAAATATATGAGATAACATGGGGTTACCTAATACAGTCAGTGTCTAGTGAAGGACAGGCAGAACAGGGTTGTAAAGCCAACTAAGGATTTTTTTCTAAGCGATGGGCCGCAGCAAACTTACAATCGGCTACTACACAAATTTAGATAGATTTAAATTTAGTTGACGCTGATCTCTCATCGTACGGAAAGCCAATACAATTCGAGATCAGCTTATAGTGGAATTGTATAGCTTGATATGTTGCGGTGCGTACTCTGATAGTGCACTAATATCTCTATCATTGATACACAAGTGTACATTTATAGGGATCAGTGTTACAAATAGCCAGCATACTGTTAAAAAACTATTGGTGGGCTACCAATCTTAGGTGTTCGCGATTATTACACATTATAATAATTAAAATAAAATATTATAATGTGTAATAATCGCGGACACCTAAGATTGGTATAATAATAAAACACTTTTAAACGGATTCTATCACTGTAACTATAACGTATATTATAGATTTTTGATTTTCCTGACGTTTCTAATACTTTGCAGCATTCGTGGTCGCAGGATGAAAAATCTATAATATACGCGATCTAATCCGTTTAAAATTGTTTTATTATAATGGGCTACCAATCGTTTCGTAAATGTTTAATTCGTAATCTTTCACCGCTGAACATGGGCTTCCATTGGGGTTCCATCACTACAGTGAACTATCATATTAGCATAATCACCACGCTTGACAGGCGGATAGGTAATCGCAAAGCATTATTTGGTACCATTAAATACACAATAATGGGGGAAGAGCCAAGACCATCAGCTCAGCATGACGTCAGGTGACAATACCAGGTACTACAATTTAACGCTGATTTTCAGCGGCAACCTATGGGATGATGTTGCTGCCCATCCGCTTGATATCAACCGTTAGTTCGTCTTTTATGATGGGGATAGGTGGTGATAGGGGTAGATTTGACGGGAATCACACGGAACGCTTCAATAGCCCTAATTTTCCATGATCATAAACAACTGAAATATGCTCCTCGTTGGCATCACTAATTAATGTATACAAGTTTGGTGACCATACCGTGTCCGCATCCTGTCGCTCTCTGCTAGCTTTTTCAGATTGCCGGTCCATCTGAGGAGGGTCAACTGGATACACAAGTTGGAGACCCGTGTGTGGTGGTGCTACTTGAGGATGTTCGCGTCTGTTGGTGGGCTGTGATGACACAAAACAAATTGGTCAGGTATTACTAATATACTTTGTGGAACTCCTCAGCAGTCGCTTGAGATCAGGCCTACGATGATTTCGATTGTTCTAAAGGTTTCTGAATGTACTGTTTAAAGATCATGCTACGCTCATCCGACTGTCGCGTCAGGAGTCCAGATGCAAGCAACTGGTATCACAAATCTGAAGGAAACTATCGTAAGTGAGCGGGCCTCATTTTTGTATCATCAGTCAACATCAGTTGAAGCATCAGTGATACTCCTTTGGGCTCGAGGAGAGTAGCTTTTCAAGGTCAAATGCATTGAGGTATAATGTACTACGTACTAGAGAAGACGCCTCAATTTGTTTCTTTGTCACACGCGTTAAATCGCATTAACTCTAACTCACTTACGCCCGTATTACAGATCGAGAATCAAAACTCAAGAAGAACTTGAGTCGAGATTGCATAAAATATACAGGGTGTTTGGTGCATCGTGTGCCAAATTGAAATGGTCGACTGGGGGGTCATCTGCTATCTTTTCTGACCCCTAAAAATTTCTCATGCCCTGTGGATTTTTTTCATCGACTTTTTATAGTTTTTTTAAAAAAATAGACCCAAATTTTACATTCAAATACAAATTTAAAAAAAGTATAAGTCGTAGACTCTGAATTTTAATTTTATTTAGATGTATATTGTATTACAGTACTTTTAAATTTAAAATTAGTGACATTAGCCATCTAGTTCTTTTTTTAATTTACTCACAAAGTTTCGGACTTAAAGCTGTCCATGTTACAGCTATTTATATGGCTATAAAAAAAAACCAAAAGCGACCGGGATCTTCCAACTCTCTCAAAAATTCTCTAGTCTATCCTCTTGCTAGTGATGTGTCACATGCCATAAAAAGCTTTTTACAACTTTGTGAATTAGCTAGAATTGTAAATCGAGCCACAAAATATTAAATTCCAAATTCTAAAGAAAAAAGTCTTTTTGCGTAATTGTTACTTGAGAAACAGGTAAAATTTGTTTTCTCAGTCTCGCGACGTAAAATCTATCTTCTATCTCTTTCTTGCATAGCGTAAACACACTAGTGTGAACAAACGACGAACTGCCGCCGACGACGCCGTCAATCCGTCATTATTTTAGTCGCGACATCACTGCCTCTGCTACCTGACGTGTGTGCTAGTTCATCGTACTCCGCGATTTTTTCATTTTGTTACTTTGTTTTGTTGAGTTTTGTTGGTTTTTGTTACGTTTTAACTTTTGGTGTTATTGTTAAACTTTGTTGACTTTTTTGTTGTTGCAATGGCGAAGTTCTCTAACGAAGAATATGCTGACATCATGATGGCTTATGGAGCCGCCCATGGTGTCGCTCGTGCTCGGTTTAGTGTAAACGTTTGGGCAGGAATGATTGGGAATCAGGTAGTTGGACCGCATTACCTGCCCGATAACCTCAATGGCGACAACTATTTGGAGTTCCTTCAAAATGACCTGCCCGAATTAGTGTCCGAGGTACCTGTATTCAATGAAAATGTACCCAAGGTATTCCAGCATGACGGCTGTCCCGCGCATTCGCGTTTGATTGTGAGGGAATATCTCGACGATGTGTTCCCCAATGCGTGGATTGGTCGCGATGGCCCTATTGCATGGCCGGCACGTTCCCCAGACCTAACTCCGCTAGACTTTTATGTCTGGGGACGTGCCAAAGAGCTGGTATACGCCAATACGTTCGGCGTTCAATACAATTAAGGAGGAAATGCGACTTCGTACCACAACAATGGAAATACGAAATAGATGTCGGGCCTGCATTCGCAATAGAGGCCAACAATTTGAGCAGAATATGTAAAAAAATGCATTTTTTTATTTCTAGTAACCTAGTACAATATGTAGGTACATATAAAATAAAAATAAACAGAGGGATGGATGTACGACAGTACAAATAATGATGGTGTTCTTTTAATAGTCTTTTAAATATTGCCAGCGACTTAGCACGTCTAATTTTTATTGGCAACAAATTCCATAAGCGAGCAACTTGGACTGTGAAGGATTTTCCAACGAAATTAGTGGAATGTGTTGGCGTTTTCAACGTCAGATTCTTTGATGACCTTAAGAATCTTGAATGTGTATCATGAAGGAACTCGAAACGTTCTTTAAGATAGCAAGAGGAAGATGGATTGTACAGGCTGTTTTGCATATATATATTTGCCAATTCATTTTAGAAGCTATAGACACATATTTGTCTGTTTTGCATATATAATATATATATTTGCCAATTATTTTACAAGCTATAGATACATATTTGCCTGTTTTGCCGGCTCCGCACCCTGTCGGCCTGCCTACGAGCAGACAAACATTTTTATCTTAGACAATCAGCCTGAGTAAAGAACTAAAACTTACTTTTTCAGTAGACATCGGCAAATCATCTAACTCCAGTATTTCTGGGTCGATATGTCTGTCTCTCTCTCTTGTCCGATCTTCGTCGAAGTATTGACTAGGGCTTCTAGTCGTTTTCCGAGCCCTTTTGTGTCTGGAGGTTTCAACTTTCGTTTCAGTCCGCCTGTAACGAAGAAATGATTGTGTAGATTTGTATTCTCAATCAACAAACTATCAGAATCATAATTTCAGCCGAAAAACGTCCACTGCTGGACATACGCCTCAAAGATCGCCGCAATAACCGGTATGGGTTTGTTTGGTGTGCTCATTGGACACACAGTGTCGTGGATCGACGTGAATCATATGCGTAATTCAGTAACATCATCATCATATCGGCCATTTATACGTCCACTGCTGAACAAAGGCCTCCCCCATAGTTTTCACAACTGTGTCATCATTCTGGTTGCCAATACTCACCACGCTTGGCAGGTGGGTTGGCGAGCGCAATATGGCTTCCGTTTCACAGAAGGGACGCTGCTGTCCATCCCTCTGGTTTAGATTCCCTTGGTCGCGTTTTACGACATCCACGGGAGGAGATGGAGTGATGCTATATTCTTAATACACATTCAGTAACATACTACATACATAAAAATAATACCATCCTATGTTTATAGACGATGCACGAAGTATACTGCTATTGTTAGAGAAAAAGACGATTTATTTCATAAATAAATAAATACGTAACGTAAATCGATATTGTAAATAAACAATAGTATTTTGTTTTACTTTTTATTAGGTACGCGGTCTACTGGCCGCCGGTGCGCCATTTTGTAGTGCCATAATGTTCGCGTATAGCGCGTCTAATTATGTGAAATGTCATTGGTGGATACCTCTGTTTTTACCATTTATTTATTTATTTATTCACTTTAAATAGAACGGCCAAAGCCAATTACACTACTTAAAGACAATTATCAATGAATTATAAATAAAATGATCATAACTAACTATAAGGTAAAAAGACAAAATCTAGAATTATAAATAAGACACAATTATTAATTAAAATTAAGGCACAAATAAACACACACTTGACACATTCATGCATTATTTTCACAAAACTTTTTTTTTTTAACATAGCCCCACACTAAGATTAGACTACTGTGTCGTGGGTGCATTTGACAGACATATATTCCACACACAATACACCCAGACCCGGAACAACTACCTGCAGATCATACAAATATTTGATCCGTGCGGGAATCGAACCCACGACCCAGTGCGCAGCAGCCGACTGTATCAGCCACTGCACCAACTGTGCATTTCGACAGAATAGTCTTCCAGGCATCCTCAAACAAATCAAAGTCGGGGTTAGAATCCAAGAGAGCGTTAAGCGCAGTCCTTGTCCGGGGTATGGGAGACTTGGAGTGTGCAACAGTACGGCATGCAGGGACTGCTAATAACTGATGGCTCCTACTGTTCCTAATACCATGTAGCTCACTGGCGTGATGGTTATTAGTTTTGAACTCACCTTGCCTCTCTCTGTTTCTCAGACTCAGTTTTCTTGTGTTCCTTTACTTCATTATTTGTTGATAATGCGATCTGTAATCAAAAACGGACATTTATCAATTGGTAAATTTTATTGTTTTATTACCAGTAATATTAATTGTACATCATAAAAGATACAAAAAAATAGCCTCTGGTAGGTGCAGGGATGGGGAAATACCGGCCCGCGGGACAAGCCGGCCCGCCGGCTGAGTTCGGCCCGCGATATGATTCGATCCGCGGGCTGATTAGCTAAAAACAGCAACAGCAGACGCGATAGCAGCTATCGCGCAGCCAAGGATCCGCCGGTGGCAAAGCGTCAAAAAAATTGGTATTACGTAAGGCATCGCCCGCCTGTCGCTATTGTGGAAGATGCATAGTTACTAGCGCCAGTAGCCACCAGTGGAACTAAAAATAATGAACGTTTTTAGTTCATTGATTGTCCGACAGAGGCGCGTCAGAGATCTTCGCCTGTTTAGTCGCTATCGGCAAATAGGTAATACCAAATTTACGTTTGACAGCGGCGTTGGAGCAATTTACGCCTGTTGCAAAGCGTCTGTGCCTTAGGTAATCAGCCCGCCGACCTGCAATCAATACGAGTCATCGATCGGAGCATCGTAAAATCAAATTTAGGGAGCAGTGTAATTCCCTAAGCTCAAATATCCATACATCCTTGAATACAGGATTTAAATATCGGTGAAAAACCAATTTGATATATGCTAAGACATGATTGAAGCTATTCAAGGACACGTTGCAGACGGTGTGCCATGGGGACGAGTCTTTAGCGAATACTGAATTGGGTTGTCACCGTAATTCAAATTCTGTATTCAAAGATGTACGGATGTCTGAGCTTAGGGAATGCAATGCAGGATGATTGACGAACATAGTGCGTTTAAACGATCAAAATTTGTCTAACTCTATTAATGTATAAAATATATTATAAACGTTGCACGCCTAAATGTTGAATTTATTTGAAATGAGCCAACAAATATTTTTCCTATCTGGCCTAGTACATAGGTTGCAATGGGCAGCCTAATTTCACTCGGTGATTCTTCCATCCAGCCATAACCATAATTTGTAAGCCAGTAAAGTTTGATAAAGTTCGGGAAACTTCGCAACGTCTTTTCGTCAACAATACCGCATTGCCTCAAGACGCAAGTCTTTAACCAGTGTGTGTTACCAGTGATGACATATGGAACAGAGACGTGGTCACTCACAATGGGCCTCATAAGAAAGCTCAAGGTCACTCAGCGAGCTATGGAGAGAGCTATGCTTGGTATTTCTCTACGAGATCGAATCAGAAATGAGGAGATCCGTAGAAGAACTAAAGTTGTCGACATAGCTGAAAGGATTAGTAAACTGAAGTGGCAATGGGCAGGGCACATTGCTCGTAGAACTGATGGCCGTTGGGGCACAAAGGTTCTCGAATGGAGACCGCGCACCGGAAAACGCAGCGTGGGACGACCTCCAACGAGGTGGACAGACGATCTGGTGAAGGTCGCTGGGAGTCGTTGGATGAGAGCGGCATGTGACCGCTCGTTGTGGAAATCTAAGGGGGAGGCCTTTGTTCAGCAGTGGACGTCCTGTGGCTGATATGATGATGATGATGAAAGTTTGATAAATACTTGCGTTAACTTGAAGGAAAACATCTTTAGGAAACCTGCACACTTGAACTCCAAAAAGTTCTCAATGGTGTGTGTAGTCTGTCCACCCGCACTAGGCCAGCGTGGTGGACTACGGCCTTTTTATTTAATTTTTATTGGTGTCCAGTGGAAATTCTACAAGGAACTTCCTTAGCCCCGGGGGAGGGTGAAGGGGTATGCCGGACTCCTACCGGCTAAAACCACGGAGCGGTCATCTTCGGCACTGAAGGGAGGCGCCAGGTCCTCGTAAGATCACACTAGAGCCGCACATTGGTGCCACGCCTTTAGGTACATCACGGAGGGGATGACTTTAAAGCGGTCACTCCCTCTAGCGGAGGGAAGGCGATTGTAAAAAGGCCGCCCCCCCCAGGCACTTCTCGGGGAGGATTGTAAAGGATCCCCCCAAGCCTCGCTTTGCGCTGTGCTGCGCACACGGCGGCACGTGACCACGTGCGCACCGCCGTCTTCCCGGGGGTCACTCGGTGTGAGCACGCAGATTCCCCAATCTGCGAGCCCGTGACCCCCGAGGCCCCTCACCATGTAGTGACAGCAGGGGGCGTGGTGGACTAAGGCCTAACCTTTTTCATCATTGGGAGAAAACAAATAAAAAAGTAAACAAATATTGATTACCACGATGTCAGGTGTGGGTGCAGCTCTAGGATTTACGTCGTTACAGTCTGTGCCATCTGGGTTAGTTTTCTTGCCCGACCGCAGGACCTTCTGGTGGCCATTGCCATCGTTCTCCGGTTCTGCTAGCTCGTAAATTGGTCCTTGGTCGGTGGTCCTAAGGGTTAAAATTATGTACTAAAGGTATTATCGAATAGAGAAGCTTTTATGATCTATGAGTTACACCGCCGCTTGTTCTATCAGGGGTGCAATTCCTTAAGGTCAAACATACATACATCCTTCAATACAGAATTAAAATGACGGGGAAAAACCAATTTGGTATTCGCTAAGACATGATTGAAGCTATTCAACTACACGTTGCAGGCGGTGAGCCATGGGGACGAGTTTTAGGGAATACCAAATTGGATTGTCACCGTTATTTCAATTCTGTATTCAAGGATGTATGGCTGTTTGAGATTAAGGAATTGCACACCAGCTTAAACACTAGGAAGCGGTGACGACTTGAGGTTGTTTGGAGGCTGTCTAATATTATATTAGCTGCGCCCACGGTTTCACCCTCTATCCCACTGGTACTGTCCAATGTCTGGGGTAAAAAGCCTGTGTCCCTCTCCGGGGGGGTGTCCCTCTCCAACTAACCTACTAGGATACTTGCTGCAACGGCATATAATATATTTATAAAATATTAGGTTTTCCGTGGTTCTGCGTCAGCATACAAACTATGATTCTGCAAGACCGCAGCGTCGGCACAATACATGGACGGCACACTAACAAATAAGCGTAGATGTGTATATAGTTTAAGATTAATATAGAAGATGTAAATAATGTTAATAAAAGCAGTCATTATGTTGAATCCGACTTTGACTCATTACCCGTCCAACCACCTCTCACTGCGCCCAAGACACGTTTAGCCGTCAGTACGATCGGTCTTGTGAGCCTGCTTGACCGGCAGTGAGAAAACCATGTCCACACCCAGATCCCGCCCACCTTCCGCCTGTTACCTTAGGTCTCCTGGTAACAGGTTTCCCTGCCTTTAAGCTATAAGATATTAGGGCTAGTGACTTAGGGACTGTAGGGTATAACTAGAGACTTAGGGTGTGGTAGTAAGTTCAGATAGGGAGTTATTACATAACTTACGTACGGGACGTTGATCAATAAACGTTGGCCCTCGCCCGTACACTATATATGCAAAATATTTTGTCATACCGTTGCAGTAGCTTCGAGAAAGAAGGACAAACCAACAAACACGCTTTCATTTTTACACATATAAATAGGTAAGTAAGGATTGACATTCAATAGAGTATCCATTGAGACCTCGGCAAGTCTCATTGTAGACGACATCCCATTTTACCAATCACCAATCTGCTTTTGTTTGTAGATGATTATATGATTACTTCTGCAGTGAGGCGCGCAGAGATGTTTGCGTGCTCATACCCAGCGACCACCAGGAAGATAGCGGCGCGCACGTGATCACGAGCCACCGCGTGCGCAACACAGCGCACAGCACAGGCTTTGGGAGATCCTTCACGACCTCCCCCGAGGGAATGTGCCGAGGGCAGCCTCTTTGCAGTCAGCATCCATCCGTTAAAGGGGGTGATGGTTTTAGTCTAAAGGCGCGGCACCAATTGTGATTGTTTGCGAGTTCCTGGAGGCCTCCTTCGGTGCGCAAGATGACCGCTCCGGTGGTGTTTTAGCTGGTAGGAAACCGACATGTCCTGCTGTTCCCCAGGGTCGAGGAAGTACATGATGTGTTTCCACCGAGTGAAATGAAAAAGCTTCTGCAGTGAAAGTAGGTACATAAAACTTACTTGGGTAGGAAGGTAGTGTCGGAAGGTGGCGGCTTCTTCATCTTATACATGTGACTCCAGGGCGCTGCGGGAAGCACTTCCCAAGGCTGGCCTAGCACTCTGGTCCAAACTTCACCACGGACCACAACCAGACACCTGAGGAAACGACCAGAACATAATATTTTACAATATTATTCTTTCATATCAGCCATTTATATTTGCCAATAATCACCACGCTTGGCAGGCGGGTTGGTGAGCGCAGTATGGGTATTGTCCCACACAAGGGACGCTGCTGCCCGTCCCTCAGGCTTAGAGTCCCTTAGTCGGCTTTTACGATATCCAACGGGAGGAGATGGAGTAGTGCTGTATTCTTAATCCGGACACCACACGAATTATTCTTTGCCTATTGGAAATCCATAAATATAGGTATACATTGCTCGTAGAACTGATGGCCGTTGGGGCACAAAGGTTCTCGAATGGAGACCGCGCACCGGAAAACGCAGCGTGGGACGACCTCCAACGAGGTGGACAGACGATCTGGTGAAGGTCGCTGGGAGTCGTTGGATGAGATTTTTTGGGATTAAACATTGATAAAAAGTTGAACTGGAAGAATCATGTCGATTATGTTTGTAAACGTTTAAATCAGCAGTCGTTTGCTTTGTATAAGTTAAGTAAAATAGCAAATAGATCCGCTGTCGTCGCTGCCTACCACGGCAACGTTGCCTCTACTTTGAGATATGGTTTGATATTCTGGGGCAACACCACAAGTAAAGGATTTGCTCTTAAAGCCCAAAAAAGATGTATTAGGTCTATAGTAAATATTAAATCAACTGAATCTTGTAAACCACACTTTAAAGAGCTAAAGAGTTTACCATTACCATGTATGTTTGTTTATGAATGTGCCCTATATGCAAAAACAAATATAGATTTTTTTCAATTTAGTGTTGGAGCTAGACATAAACATAAAATGACAAGGATTCCTCACAAAACTGCGTTATTCCACAACAGTGCTTTTTATCTAATTCCTGAAATATATAATAAATTGCCGAAGTCTATTAAAGATTCGAAAGATATTATTACATTTAAAAAATCGTTGTTCCGATTATTAATTGACAAATGTTACTATAGTTTAAATGAATATTTGAGTGATGTTTCTATATAATTTTCTTCTTCTTCTCTTAGATTATGGCTTCTGTAGGTTATCTTCCACAATTTCGCCAATGTCAAGTTTAAGGCAACGTCGTACGGTATTTAGATGAATAAATCTTTACATATTCATAAAAGTTAAAAGTTTAGCGCCGGATTGCACAGAGTAAAGACGCGTTATCGGTTGGAATAGTTTCCCTATATATTTGTCGTACGCTAATATAACCACAACCTCTAGTCGTATAAGTGTTGTTTGTGTCGTGAGTGTCCGTTACGTGCTAATACAATACTGCATTCGTGCAAATTCCTAGATATTTGGACTTGCGCTAATTGGACAGAGTCTTGCATTCAAGTACAAAATATAATAATAATAATATAATTTATTTATTCAGACAACAGAGATCCAGATTTGTAGTAATACAGTTATAAAAATGTTTTATCTAATTGTAAATAGCGACTTGGTCCTTTGTATAAGTTTCCACACCAGTGGACAGTCGTGCTTAGCCGCTATAGTATTCAAGATGCTGTGGCTACTTCCACGCAACCGACTGAGAAGCGATGCAGTATTTTTGCGCCAGATAGCTGCAAAGCCATCTGTGCGCGCATCAGCAAACATCACTGATGCACTACAAAAACGTGGAAGCCGCAACAGCGCCCTGAACGCATTGTTAAATTGGACTCGCAGAGCATTGTGAGCTCTTTGGGTATAGTTGAACCACAGGCCTCCCGTATACAGCGACGTACAATAAGCTTTAAATAATGTAACTTTAACTGCGTCTGTACATCGAGAAAATCTGCGTGCCAGCATGTTCGCCCGAACTGACAATGCTCTGCGTTCTCGTTCCATGTCAACATCGTCTTTTAGATCGTCAGTTACCCAGTGTCCAAGGTATTTGAACTGGTGAACCCTTTTTAGGGACACACCATTGAGGTAAACTGGAAGGATGGAAGGACACATGGGACCCGATTTAAAGACCATGTATTCAGTCTTTTGAACATTGTACATCAGACCGTGTGAAGCAACGTATGATTCGCATACTGCGAGTAGCTTTCGGAGAGCTCCGATTGAGGGGGCCAGCAGCACCATGTCATCCGCGTAGCTGAGGTTGTTGCAACAAACACCATCAACATAGCAGCCAACATGCATGCTGCTGAGCCTCTCAACCAGTGCGTTAACGTACAGGTTAAAGAGCAAGGGTGAGCTCAACCCCCCCTGCCGAACCCCGCACTCCAACCTGCTTGCATCTGAGAGTTCACCCGCCCACCTCACACGATTCTCTTGGTTGAGATACCAGTACCTCAGAAGTGATATCAACTCCGATGGTATACCTGTCTCTGCTAATTTCTGCCACAGAATGTCGTAAGAGACCAAATCGAAGGCCTTACTCAGGTCCAGGAAACACGCGTAAACTGGAGTATGTTTATCGGTATAATACTTAACAGTATGTTTCAAGCTAAAGATAGCAGTCTCAGCCGACAATCCATGCCGGAATCCAAACTGTGCGTCGTGTAATTGCACATACTTGTCAAAATATGAGTTAAACACACTGTCAAGTACTTTGGCTACGATGGTCGCCAAGGAAATGGGTCTATAATTGGACTTGTCTGCCATGTTTCCTGTCCTGTTTTTGGCAATAGGTACAACCAGAGTGCGTACCAGCTCGGGAGGCAGATGCACATGGCTCACACATAAATTAAGTAACATTGCGAGCACTCGAGGTAGATGAACACCAGCATGTCTTAGGTGCTCGACGCTGAGTCCGTCATGTCCAGGAGATTTGCCTGTTGTCATTTTTCTAATGACTATTTTAATATCTTTCGCAAGAATGACAGTTGAAATCTCTCTCGAAGTTTCAGCGTAAAACTCCCGATGTGGTGGACCCAGCGGTGACTTTACTGAAAAATAGTCCTTGAAGACATTGGCAATCTCCCTGGGACTGGAAACACCATCGACGCTAACAGGAATACTCGGCTTAGTATTTGAGATATTTGTACTTTTCCAAAAGTTTTTAAAGTCGGATTTTGTATGGTGTTTGGCCATTACATCCATTTTTATTTGTTCCTGATGTTTTTGACACCATTTTAGCTTTCCCTTATATACTTTACGTGTCTGTATCATGTCATCGAAAAGTTTACCGTTACCTGGTTTACCATTCGCTAACCATGTTCTGAACTTCAACCTTGCATTCCTGTAAGCCTCACTCACATGCTTGTTCCATCCAGCTAATAATTTCCTATGCCTGTCTCTTTTTACATAACACGTAGTGCTTGCTGCATCACTCAAAATTTTCACGATATTTATGTACAAATTATTTATAATATTTTTATGTTTATCTACATTACAATACTTACCACTACAAAATTGTAACTCTGAGGGAAAATCAATACATTTTAATTTAGAGTTACACACATTTTGATATGCACTAATCTGAGATGCGTTTCTGTCTCCCCATCTTACTTTATTACGGGGTGAGCTCTTTACCTCCGTTTTATGTATAACTATTTTTAGATTGCATCTTATTACTAGCGGAAAGTGGTCAGACCAATATACGTCATGCTTCACAAAAATGTCTGCTATACATAGGGCGGCTGCCTGGGTGACAACGCAGTGATCTAACCACCTCCTACTGGTATGTGCCTCACTAATAAACGTGAAGGTACCTGCCGAATGTAGGCGATTTAAATCGGCACAAATCCACTTTTGTTCTCGTGCAAAGTCTAGAAGTTCATCACAGAAACGTTCACCAGGATGAAATAATATAAAAATATCAGATAACCCTACCCACTATCATAATAAAAAACGAGTATTCGACTTTTGTAATTTCAAAATGACCAAGTGTACGGAGTGTAACACTGCGATAAAAGCAGCAGATAAAATATCATGTTCAAGGAAACCCTGTGGTAATCATTACCATCTAGTATGTGTGAATTTAGCGACCGACGTTGCGAGTTCAAAAGCGTGGACCTGCCCTAAATTGCAATCAACGGCCAGCCAAAAACGATGTCACTTCCGCTAAAACAACTGATTCTCCGCTAACCGATTGCAATGAGATCGCAAATGTGACTATGAGGAAAGCAAGTACATCATCAGACTCGTATCAGTCCGATCAAGGTACTACGGTATCAACTGAAATGCTTGATGTCATACGCAAAGAACTTCCCCTCATAATACGTGATATGCTAACCCCAGAGTTCCATAAAATGCAAGCGCAGATAGCTGAAATTGAGAAAACAGTAAAATTTATAAGTTCTCAATATGACGACGTCATGAAACAAGTTGCAGCTAGCTACACAGATATGAAGGCATTAAGGGAAGAGAACAATACACTTCGTGTCGATCTTCACGATTGCGAAACTCGCATACGTCGACTGGAGACGGAGCAGATTCGGCAGGAGCAGTGGGTTCGTCTACAAAACATAGAAATCGTCGGAGTCCCTGAAACTAATGACGAGCAAATCGTTAACATTGTCGAAAAAATTGCGGGGTATATTGGAGTTCCTATAAAGAGTGACGATGTAGAATTTGCACATCGCGTACAAACACACCAACCAAATAAATCTAATCTGCCGAGAAATATAGTGGCTCGGCTTAAGCAACGTAATACTAAGGACGCATTAGTTGCTGCAGCTCGCAAGCTGAGGGGAATCAATCCACATCAATTGGGAGTTGGGTCTGCTTCGTCACAGAATATGAAGATATATATAAATGAACATCTCACCAGATATAACAAGTCGCTATTGAAACAATGTAAGTTGAAAGGCGGCGAGCTAAACTACAAATATGTATGGACAAAAAACTGCCGAATTTATCTAAGAAAGGTCGATTCTTCTCAGCATATCCTTGTTTTGTCGGAGGAGGATCTAAAGAACATAGTATGATAATAATATCTCTCATCTGGGTTTGCCTATCTGTATTTTTTCTAAGCTTGCTACTGTTTGATATCATTTTTAAACTTATTCATCAACATACTATGTTAATTGTTAAACATTCCTTTTGTAAAATAATTCAACACTACACAAAACACGTCACACGAAAGCTTAATATAATTAAAGTATTACAACTACTATTTACTATATATCCATGCACCAACATAAACGTAACTTCTTTAGCATTACATAACGATAGTGATCACTTCCATCACGGTAAATTATTGATCTATAAGTTAAACACATACGTTAGCCCTCACTTCAACGTAAAATACCATCGACAGTTATATAATGCCTGTATTGTGTACCTCATATTCTTATTTCTCATACGACTCGAGCGCATAAAAGTTATATTCGCAAATGACCACAATATGCACCATTCTAATGACTACGTATAACAAAAACTATTTGCAACTATGCTATCAAAATGTACGAGGTCTACGCACGAAAACTGATACGTTTTATGATAATATACTATCATCACACAGTGACATACTCATGTTTTCGGAAACATGGCTGCACGATGGTATCTTAGACTCCGAGTTATGTAATGACACGTATGATTTGTTTAGACGTGATCGTGGCTCCCTTGGCGGCGGAGTAATGATTGCTTGCGCTGCGCGTCTGCAGGCACTAATGCGGCCCGAATGGGCGGGGTCTGACCTTGAATGCATCTGGATAACTATTCCAGCTAGAACACTTACCACAAATCATAACTTGCATGTTGCGGTGGTTTATTTGCCACCGGATCGTGCGATACCGGACCGTATACAAAGGTTGTTGAATATATTATCGGATGTAATTAGTCAAAATACTGATGATTACTTTCTTATATCAGGCGATTTTAATTTGCCTGGCATTGATTGGTCTAGTGGTCGTCCCATATTCCTAAAGAAGGGTTCGGTGGAGATACAGAACTCCGCATCTCAACTTATAAACACAATGTTATACCATGGTTTGAAACAATTTAACATGAATGAAAATTCTCACAGTCATACTTTAGACTTAGTTTTCGCTAACTTTCCAATACATGTTTTAAAATCTAACTGTCCATTGGTACCAGAGGATGCGTTCCATCCTTCAATAGCTATCAATGCTGTTGACATCTTAATCCCACCTTTAAAGTTACGTAAGTTCCATAAATTCTTATATAGAAGAGGTGACTACGAAGCCATCAACAGGGAACTACTGGCATGTGATTGGAGATCGCTGTGTAGTAGTGATATTGATCATGAGGACATGATAGGAATGTTTTATTCTATAATTAGAGCAGTTATTGACAAATATATACCAAAGGTTGCCGTTGGTGGCGCCTACAACTATCCCATCTGGTACAATCGAGCGTTAATCAATGTAATTAAGGAGAAAGCCAAGGCGCATATACTATGGAAAAAATATAATAATCCTCAGGATTACATGTCGTTTAAAACGCTAAGGGAAAGGCAAAAAAGACTCCAAAAGACTTGTCATAAAGACTACATTAGTAGGTCACAAGAAAAAATAAAACAATCTCCAAAACTTTTTTGGTCGTATGTAAAATCTAAAAAGAAAAATAATCATAGCTACCCTAAGTACATGACCTATAACAACAATCAACTAATTACTGAATCTGATATATGTAACGCTTTTAATGAGTTCTTCTATAAAAATTTTAATAACAGGACCGGAGTCTGCCCACCCTTCTCAACTGACCATGAGACTTACGGGGACACTTTACATAACCTTATTGTCGACAACGCGTACATATTGGGACTTCTCCGTGGCCTGGATGTAACGAAAGGACCAGGTAGCGATACAATACCTCCTATATTTTTTGTGAGATGTGCAAAAGCCATTGCTGCACCAATAACGCACATTTTTAATAGATGTTTCCGTGATGGGTATTGCCCTGCCGTCTGGAAAACTGCACATATCGTACCCATTCATAAAAAAGGATGTAGAAGCTCTATTGAGAATTATCGTCCAATATCGATTCTTAACGTCTTAGGAAAATTAATGGAGAGAGTAGTTCGTAGTTTTATTTATCCTACAATATCAAAGATTATACCACAACAACAACATGGATTCATCAAGGGTCGTTCTACCAATACTAATTTAGCCGTTTTTCTTGAAGATGTGGTCCACGGTATGGATGGTGGGGGGCAGGTTGACGTGATCTACACTGATTTTGAAAAAGCATTTGATCGTGTAGATCACGTCATCCTTTTGCGCAAGCTTCAAGAGCTCGGAATACGTGGCAATCTTTTCAGATGGTTTGACTCATACCTTAAAAATCGATCGCAGACTGTAACGGTCGGGGGAGCAAGGTCTAACTTTGTCATCATACCATCCGGAGTCCCTCAGGGCTCGCTTTTAGCACCCCTACTGTACTCTGCCTACCTATATGATATAGGAAAACATGTTCTGAATGCAAATTTTTTGATGTATGCTGACGATACTAAGATTTATGGGGTTATAAAAAGCAGACTTGACTGTGTAAAACTTCAAAGTGATTTAAATAGATTATCGGTTTACTATGATATTAATGGAATTAATCTTAATATTGATAAATGTCTAGCCATCACTTTTACTCGTAAACGAAGACCTATTAATTATAACTATGACATTGGTGGTGTAAATGTAAATCGAAGCGAAGTCGTTAGAGATCTTGGGGTCTTCTTGGACTCAAAACTGCTGTTTTCGGAGCATGTATCCTGTATCGTTGGCAAGGCATACAAGAACCTAGGATTTATTATTCGTGTATGTCAATCGTTTACGGATATTACATGTCTCAAGACTCTTTACTGTGCATACATACGTAGTATTCTGGAATACTGCAGTAATATCTGGAATCCAAATTACATAACTTACGTACATCAGATAGAATCAATACAGTCAAAATTCGTAAAACATCTAAATTATCGCACACAGTTCAGATCCCAAGATTACATTGTATCATGCAGACACCATAATATACTGCCACTAGAGAGCAGACGGACATTTTTAGACATGACACTTCTTCATAAGATTTGTAGTGGTCTCATCGATTGCACTGAACTAAATAACTCAGTCCTTAAATTTAGAGCTCCATCACGTCGAACCAGACACACGCAACTTTTTGATGTACCACAAAGTGCCACGAATTATGCACAGAACTCGATTATCAGTAGAATAAAAAGATGCTACAACAAGAAATTTTCTAGTCTGGATATATTTAACACTAATATGGGTACCTACAGGAAGCTGCTACTTACTGCTCTAAATGAAGAAATGACGAACTGATAGTTACTTAAACTTGTTACATATAACTAACATATGATAAACTGTTTGGATGGAAGTATCTCACGTGGTATGCGCTTATAACAGGAATACTCCACACACTCATTCTCACACTAACACTCCGCACCTACACACATACATACACTTATGATTTACGTATTTTGTTATTAGTCTGATCTTTATTATTTTCTGTATCTGTTGCATAAGAAGTAGGAAAGTAAATTGTAAATCCGTAATTGGCTGTAAGATTAATATTTAAGGAAATTTGTAATATTTAAGGGCTGTGGATTTTGTGATCAATAAATAAATAAATAAATAAATAAAAAAAATATTTCTCAAAAATGAAAAGAAATCTAAAAAATATGTCGGCAACGTCGTACGGTTCAATTGTTTTTTCATAAACCAATATATGAGGTAAATATATAAATATATAATTTTAATTTGATTTGTTTTAATTGTTGACATTAATGTGTAATGACGTGTATATCTTTTTAAATTTATTGTATGCCATTAATGGCGGGTCATAGCAGCACAAACACAATTTTATTGTATTTTATATCATAAATTTTATCTATGTACCACAATATACTTTGAATAAATTGAAATTGAAATTGAGAGCGGCATGTGACCGCTCGTTGTGGAAATCTAAGGGGGAGGCCTTTGTTCAGCAGTGGACATCCTGTGGCTGAGATGATGATGATGAAATATAGGTATAAATTAAATCCCTCGTACTGACACTGACAATTTCCGAAAAGAAGAGTTACAACACTTCCCGATGTGGGAATAAACCAAAAGAAAGAACATGGGACACCAACTAAAGAGACACACAATGGATGACAGTAACCCAAAACCTAACCAGGGCGAATGGCCAGCACTGGCATGGTGGGCCACGAGGCCCAGGTCTTACGTGAAAGCCGAAATACGACGCCCGGCCATCATGATTATTATTCTTCCTCTCCTTTTTTCCCCTGCATCTCTTTGCTCCGATCTAAGGTTTCTAAAGATTAGGGTTTACTCGAAAATTGGATCTTACCTGAGTCTCGTGCAGCAAAATGGGAACTGCATGTTTGTATCTTCCACAACCTCTTCACATTCGATGGCTGATTCGGGAGCTTCCACCCGCTTACAACTGGATAAAGTAAATGAAACTATTATAAGTTTTTAGTAGCATCACCTAGTTATGGGGTGACCGCTTTACAGTCATCCCTCCGAGATGTGCCTAAAGGTGTGGCACCGATAGCCGGCTCTAGTCTGATCTTACGAGGACCTGGAGCCCCCCTTTGGTGCGGAAGATGACCGCTCCAGTGGTTTTAGCCGCCAGCACACCTCTGCGCCCTTCCCCGGGGCGAAGGAAGTTCCATGTGCAATTACCACTGGACAGCAATAAAAAAAAGGTTATTTTGTTCACCTTGGTCGTCCGTATTTCCCAACAGACCTAACCTGAGAATCTTCAAATCACTAGTAAACAGGTTTCTTTTAGGCAAGGGTGCACCGACGTCGATCGCATCGTCACTTAATGCCAAGAGAGACCTATTTTTTATTTTTTTTATTGATGTCCAGTGGAAATTCTACATTGAACTTCCTTCACCCCGGGGAAGGGCGAAGGGGTGTGCCACTACTACCGGCTAAAACCACTGGAGCGGTCATCTTCGGCACCGAAGTGGGGCTCCAGGTCCACGTAAGATCACACTAGAGCCGCCCATTGGTGCCACGCCTTTAGGCACATCTCGGAAGGGATGACTGTAAAGTGGTCACCCCCTCTAGCGGAGGGAAGGCAACTGTAAAACGGTCGCCCCCCCCCAGGCACTTTTCGGGGAGGATTGTAAAGCATCCCCCCCAAGCCTCGCTTTGCGCTGTGCTGCGCCAAAGCGGCACGTGATCACGTGCGTGCCACCGTCTTCCCGGGGGTCGCTCGGTGTGAGAACGCAGACTCCCCAAACTGCGCGCCCGCGACCCCCGAGGCCCCTCACCATGTAGTGACGGTAGGGGGCTCAGGCGTGTTGGACTTGGGAGCCGGGACGGTTGTTGCCCCGGCGCCGTCTTGTCCTTCTCTGCGCGGGAAAGAGAGATACCTAGAAGTCAATCGCAAGCCTACTCAACAACTCTAATAAAAAAAGCGCATGAATACATATTGGATTGAATTTATAAATCTTATCCATTCTAGAACCAGGTGTAAGCGACATCATAACGAAAACTGATGCCATGGATTCAGTATATGATTCTGAAACCCTCAGCGTAGGAATTTTGCGTCGACCTTTTTAAGAATTTTCTAAAAATAATTCTAGTTTATTTAACAAATTTCAGTAAGTATACAATCGTTGTTTTCGTCTATCTTAGTATAGTAATTCTTAAACTTTCGCGAATTGAATAGTAGTACATGATCCGTGTGGTGCCGGCTCAGAATGCCACCACCCTATTTCCTCCCATGGGTGTCGTAAAAGTCGACTAAGGGATTAGCTGGAGGATGGGCAGCAGCGTCCTTCGAGTACATTAACAACTCAACTGCGATCGCCAACCCGCCTGCCAAGCGTGGCGATTATGGCAAAACCCCCCAATGTGCTCACAACACATCCATATCGGTGGTTGTGGTGATCTTTGGGGGAGGCCTGTGTCCATCAGTGGACTTCATTCGGCCGAAATGATGACATGATTCGATAGAATCGGGTCCATTCGCGCACAGATTAATATCAAGATTATATTTTGACTAACCTCGACGTTCCGATCAAGTTGCATTCGATCGTGGTCACAAGTAGACTATCTTATCTTAGAATAGACGAAAACAATTTTGTAGTAAACCACAATAAACTATTTATTTTTACATAAAACTGTAATGTAAATCAAAACTAACCAGCTGTTGTTTCGCTACAGTCATCTCTAGGCTACGGTTATGGTAATCGCTCGCAGTAGCATAATAATATCATATCATCATTTCGGCCGAACAAAGTCCACTTTTGGACAAAGGCCTCCCTCAAAGATCACCACAACGATCGACATCGGTATGTTGTATGCTCATTGGGGGGTTTTGCCATAATCACCACGCTTGGCAGGCGGGTTGGCGATCGCAGTTCAGTTCAGTTCAGATCGCAGCTGCTAATGTATTCGAAGGACGCTGCAGCCCATCCTCCGGCTAATCCCTTAGTCGCCTTTTACGACACCCACGGGACCGTGGTGCCGGCTACACCGTGTGGTGCCGGCTACGAATAGCACCAACCCATCTCAATATCATATCGTAGTACAACAATCAGGTAGCGTTTTGATCGCATTGTTTACGATACATTGCGTGCTTAAATTAGACAAAAACTATAATCTATTATTTCCGAGATAAGTGGCTTTCCTATTTTTATTACAGGGTGTATCTTCTTTCCAAAGTTTTCGGTACATTGTCACTCACATCCTGAATTTAAGTTGTGAATAGGTCTTAGAACTTCATGCTGTGGCCTCACAAGACCACGAAGAACCAGACAGATTCCGTGGATAGACAACGCTACCATTGTTATCAGTGTAAAAATAAAAACGACTGCTTCCTGAATCCTTAAATCTTCTCTACATACAACAGTAGCCGAGTCTCGTTCTTACCCCACAGTGTATATAGCCAGGTTCCGACCCCCAGGTTGACATCTGTGCCTGGTGCACGAATATGCATCCGCCCACTCCGTGTATGCAGCATGCTTTCTCATCGTTCTGGGGTCCGTACAATCTGAGGACAATAAGGAAAATAATACAGAGATAAGTGTTGCAACTGTCATATTATATTTTGACGGTACGGTTGGTGCAGTGGCTGATACAGTCGGCTGCTGCGCCCGGTGTCGTGGGTTTGATTCCCGCACGGAACAAATATTTGTATGATCTGCAGGTAGTTATTCCGGGTCTGGGTGTATTGTGTGTGGAATTTGTGTCTGTAAACGGACGCACGACACAGGAGAAATAATGGTGTGGGGCGCGTTTAAAAAAATAATTAAATACACGGCCGAAGAGAGAGTTAAATACCTAATTAAGTGCACACATTAGGTTTTAGTTTTTTAAAATCTAAACGAAGCAAAAGACCACACCGCGATAACAGACAACTTCGGGTCGATAACTGCGCGAAGTTTTTTTTATTGTTTTTATTTGTTTTATATATCTCTCTACAGTACACTACAGTTATCCTCACTACTTGTTATTTTTTAATGGCGCTATGTTTATAGCGTCAAGTTGGAGCCGGCATTACGTGCGCTATACGTTGCGTGAATATAGCGCGCTATTTAATCGCGCTAGACGCTATATTAACCACCACAACCTACGTGTGGTATTGTTGATCAAAGCTTGCGTCATACGTGATATAAAGGCGCGTCAATACACGTGCATTCACGTGTTTTTAAAAACAAACCGCCAGTATTGACTTGTTGGCCAAACGGCAAACTTATTGTATCAAAACAGTTACTCAAATTGTCATAGAATTTATAGGATCGGGTCAGTGTGGTGTCCGGATTAAGAATATAGCACCACTCCAACTTCTCCCGTGGATGTCGTAAAAGGCGACTAAGGTGCTCGAAGTCAGAGGGGTGGGCAGCAGCACCTTCTGTGGCCATACTGCGATCACCAACCCACGAGGCAAGCGTGATGTGTGCTGGCAAACCCCACCTAATGACCCCACAAACATTCGACCGAGCCTCAGTGTAACTGGTCGTTGTGCAAATCTATGGCGGAGGTATTCTATGATGATGATGACAATGTGAAATCTGGAACGGGAAATTGCCTCGACCTTACTGAAATAATTCAATAGCTATCGTAACGACACCATGCGTGTAGAGAGGAAGGTCACAGGTAGAACCTCCACCTGTCTCCCAAGAACATCCGGGGGCCTCTCCGGTTTTTTATGTGAAAATTTCTTTTAGGGCGGTACGCATATTTTTAGATGAGATAAATTCGACTCGCGACACCGTTACGAGACGCTAGACGTTTAGTTTGGCGTTTCGCCGTCGGGATCGCATTAACCCTAGTACCCATCTAAAAAATGTCTAACGCGCCAAAATAAGCTTTCACTTCTGTAGGCACTCCCGGAGTGCAACACATACTTTTTTTTCAAAAAGTAACTCGACTATCAAAAAGTGAAAAATAACCGAAAGTGCCACTCCTGGTCCTTCAAAAATCCTTTCACCGAGAAAGAAATTCCTCGCCTTCGCGGCGTGTGACCACTTTACAGTTATCCCCCTCCAAGATGCACTTAAAGGCGTCGCACCAACTGGCCGCTCTAGTGTGACTGTAGTCGAGATCCTGGAACCACCCTTCCGTGCCGAAGATGATCGCTCCGGTCGTTTTAGTCGGCAGGAGTCCAGCATGCTCTCCGCCCTCCTCCGGGGCGGATGAAGTATATTAGTACTTCAACCGGAAGAAACATAAAAAATCGTTCCTCTAACAAACGCCAGCCAAGTCAATGCTACCTTCACATAAGGTTTCAAGAAACATTTTCATCCTTAATCACTTTAGTACTGCCTCTGAGAATAAAACCTGGAGAACAAACTCTCAAAGCTTTCTGTTCCAAAGTTCAAAAATGTCTTAGGGTACAACATAATGTGAGAACAATGTGCTAAGCCCTCTGCACTGGCGTATTTCATCGCAAAACAAATAAAATTCAATAATCTTACATTGGTCCTTGTACGAATCCTTTTTGTCAGAAGATGAAGCAGCAGAAACGGCGGCAAAAAGCCCCCAAATTAATATGATCATCTTAAAAGGACTAACACATTGACTGTGCGACAAACCACAGTGTTTTCAAACGATTGCCTGTTCAAAACTGCTGTTTGGAGACTAGTACAGGTAAGCAGATATTACTATAAGCAAAAAATATAAGAAATTGACCGCTTCACGTTCTTTTTATTTCATTACGAATGCACAGAATGGTTTAAGCGAGTTTAATTCTCCAAATTTTTAAAGGTAACTAAAATATACTGATCCTAGATGAAATGGGAAATGAGGAGATACGTAGAAAAATTAAAGATGTCGACATAGCTGAAAGGATTAGTAAGCTGAAGTGGCAATGGGCGCGGTACAAAGTTTGTAGAACTGATGGCACTTGAGGCAAAAGGGTTCTCGAATGGAGACTGCGCACCGAAAACTGCAGGATGAGATCCCGGGAAGATTGAGGTCCGCATGTGGTCCCGTACCGCTGTGTGCGCAGCACAGCGCATAGTGAGGCCTCGGGGGAATCTTTTACAATCCCCTCGAGAGATTCCTGGGGGGGTGGCCTCTTTACAGTCACTCCGAGATGTGCCTAAAGGCGTGGCACCAATGGGTGGCTCTAGATGGAGATTATTCGAGTTTCTAGAGCCTCCCTTCGGTGCCGACGATGATCACTCCGGTGGTTTTAGCCGGTAGGAGTCCGGCATGCCCCTCCGCCCTTTCCCGGGGTGAAGGAAGTACATGAGGTATTTCCACCGGATCAATAAAATAAAATAAAAAATAGGGCGGGATGGCCTCCATCGCGATGGACAGATGACCTGGTGAAGGTCGCTGGGAGTCGTTGGATGCGGGCGTCATGTAACTGTTCGCTGTGGAAATCTAGGGACGAGGCCTTTGTTCAGCAGTGGACGTCCTTTGGCTGACATGATGATGATGATGGTAGATGCAGATACACTTACGCGCTGATGCGTAGTTTGTAATTACTTACTCATATGTCGATATGACTTCGTGAGTGTCCGGATTAAGAATATAGCAATACTACGTGTCCTCCTGTGGATCCCGTAAAAGGCGACTAAGAGAATCTAAAACAGATGGAAGCAGCGTCCCTTCTGCAGAACAGCAGCTATTATGCGTTCACAAACCGGCTTTCTAAGCGCGATGAATACTGGAAAATGACTCTTAAAATTACAATACCATTTGGAATTCTATAGGGTGGCCTTCATCCAGCGGTGGACGTCTTTCGCCTGACATGGTGATGATCATAGTAGCTACAAATAGTAAGAATGCATGTGTGTGTCATTTATTGACAGATAGGCTGGAGATATGGGCTAAAAAGTTATCTCCACTGCTGGACACAGGCCTCCCCCAAAGATCACCACAACAACCGATATGGGTGTGTTGTGTGCTCATTGGGAGGTGTTGCCATAATCGCCACGCTTGGCAGACAGGTTGGCGATCGCAGTTGAGTTGTTAATGTACTCGAAAGACGCTGCTGATCTTCCGGCTAATACCTTAGTCGACTTTTACGACACCCACGGGATGGGGAGATGGGGTGGTGGCATTCTGAGCTGGCACCACAGGGTTAGATTACCCGATTAGATTGACTGTGAGTGTGGGTTGTCATACATAGGGCAAACAAAGCATAGCATAGCCACCAGGTTAAAAGAACACATAGCTGACGTCAAGCATAGACGCTCCACAAAGTCTGCAGTGTGCGAACTTGCCTTAGACAAACCCAACCATTTTCTTCGTTTTGATCAACCTCAAGTCCTCGCGAAAGAGAACCGATATGTACCAAGAATGTTTCCTGAGGCTATTGAAATTAAAAAAACATCCTAATATTAATAGAGAATATGGCTGGCAGGTACCACCAGTTTGGAATCCTGTTATTAAAATAATAAGTCCCAAACCAAAAACCACACTAAAAACATCAAGACACTGAGTGATTACTGCGTGAATCGAAATAATTTTTGATTATAATTGTACGGTAGATAAAATAAAATAACTTTTTAAAATAAGTAACGACGCCTGTCACCTTAGTCACCTTAGTCTGACAGGTCTAACTGTGACATACAGACAATAGAGCACTTGCTGTTGTGCTCTGACTGTCCTATACTCTGTAATGTGGGGGACCTAATGGAAGCCTACCAAAGAGCCGTCGAATTGGCCATGGTTTGTGCCATAAACATATAGTAATGAAGAAAAAGAATTGACAGGATCTGTCAAAACCATTTTAACTTAAAGTCCATTTTAAAGACGGTATTATTGAAAACCGTACGACGTTGCCCACATATTTTATAGATTTTTTTCATTTTTGAGAAATATTTTATTAATACTTAAAGATTCATTAGTTTAAACACCGTACGACGTTGCCTTATACTTGACATTGGCGAAATTGTGGAAGATACTCTGCAGAAGCCATAATCTAAGAGAAGAAGAAGAAGACGGTATTGTCCTTGTGGTGTCCGGATTAAGAATATATCACCACTCCATATCCTCCGTTGGCAGTAATAAAATGAGACCAAGGGTTCTAAACCAGAAGGCTGAGCAGCAGTTACTTCTGTGCAACCATAGCCATACTGCGCTCGCCAACCCGCCTGCCAAGCGTGGTGAGTACTGGCAAATTCCCACCAAATTGACCACATAATTGTGGAATCTATGAGAGAAGTCTTTTTACAGCATTGTACGTCCTTTGGCTGATATGATGATGATGATTGCCTCTGCTTACTTCTAGAATAAAAGCGTGTTCTTCACTCAAGTCTTTAATAAAAAGCTTACAGTTCATTTTAGTACTGTAACAGCGTTTTGTCTTCGATTGTACTCCGTATCTTGAAACAATGGAATTGTTTTGTATTTACAAATGGAGCCGAAGCATTATCCGGTATGTACTCTTAAAAAAACCAAAAAGCATTGATTGTTGAAGGCTTGCTTGCTTCTACACATAGAATAGACTTCCGCTCCCTCTTCGTGGGCTAAGGATGCGTAAAAAGAGGCTGGGCAGCCGCCTCCTGCTGCTTGATAGTAAAAAGGTTAGAGTTTCTACTCGAGAATTCTCGAGAAATTTGTCTTCAGTCAGACGGGAAAATAAAACTCAATGCCTCGAGAACTCGAGAAATCAATTCCACGCACTAGGTAACAAAACATGCTCATAACACGTGACGAGTCAAGTTAATTATAATTCGTTTAATCGAAAGACTGTGATGTATAAAAGCTATTTTTAGTTTAAGTTGGTAGCAAAATGTGTTTTGTTATACAAGTTTTTTTAGTTATCGAAATATGGTCTAGTAATTTCGTTGATAAAACTTCATTTTTTTTAAATTGTTTTGAATCCTGTTGTTCATTTGGTCACTGGTAGGGACCCAATAATTATAAAAAAGTTAAATACTACCCTACTTTTTATTTTTTATATAGACCAGCCGAGTATAATTTGATTAATTTGTTGTTTAATGTTTACTTGTCAATTAATAAGTGCAATTTGTAACAAAATATTTACCATTTGATTTAATTTATCTCATTATCTATCAGTTTAATTTGCAATAAAGCAAACATTAGAAAATAACATCGCGATATATTAAAAAAAAACTCGAGAAATCCTGGTCGAGAATTCTCGTGCCTCGAGAAATTACAAAGGTCGAGAAACCAGAAACCCTGAACAAGATATACTGTAAGGATGTAAATCTAAGTAAAAAATATTTTACTAGTGACAAATACCATTTTTTATATTATTTATCATCTACATGTCTCTTTATTCACAGGTTTATATTCCCTGTAAAAGGGGAACTTAGTAATATGATACTCTTACGCGGGGGCACGGGTCCAGCACGCAGAGGCCCTTTAGAGAATTTTAATCTTAAATGTAATGGCACACTAACCGGGCACTCTCCATGGCTGTACTATAAAAAAATTGTCTCGGATTGTCCCCGGAGGTGTAAAATTACTGTGTGAGATGGAAACTACAAGTATGAGGTCTATTGCAATGGGTGCTAAATAGATTAAATACTTCGCAAAACGGAAAAAGGGCCTTTCCACCTTTGAATGAAATTCTGTGGCAGACTGTGACTCGCCACTCACAAGATGGACCCCCTAAATGGCCACCTGATCTGATCCTCTCTGGTCAGCCAGCTAAGGCAAGTCAAAGTTGATAGTCATTGCGGGCACTCATGGGGTTCTACTCTAGCCGACCAATAAAGGCAAGTCGGAGAAGAGACCCTGATTGACTCTCTGGAACATTCGAGAACGCAGTGTTGCCACTCGCGTATAACCACCACAAGCTGCCCTGCGTTCTGTAAGCTTCTTTATGATATACTTTTGAAGAATTGAGGAGTGCTTTAGTCTGGCCTTCGAGATTGCATTATCCTATGGTGAGATAACGACTGCTCAGAGGGGTTTTGTTATTAATCCCTATATTATTTTATTAAAGTTATAAAAATAAATTATATACATCTAAAAATATAAAACATAGTGACCAACCGGCATCGGGCACTGGGTCCAAGCTGCCGGTGGGTAGGGCCCCAAAGAAAAGCACCTCCTCACAATTGAGCCACCTAACGAGAGCCTCCTTAGATGTTGGTCGAGGTTCTTGGCAATGAGGCCATTGGCTGTCACAAATATTGGTACGATGGTTACAGATCCACATCCCACATGTCGACAATCTCGTGTGCCAAATCCAAATACTTATTTATTTCATTTATTTATTTATTTAAACTTTATGCAACAAATGTACAGAGGCGGACTTAATGCCTTAGGCATTCTCTACCAGTCAACCTTAGGGTGATGCAGGGATGACATGGCAGGTGCAATAAAGTTTATGAAAAGAAACTGAGAACAGAATAAACATACTTTATAAATACAATAAACATACATGCATATCTAATATTTTTTTTTTTTTTTACTTTATTTCAGATAATAATAATCCATAATCCGGAGGATGGGCAGCAGCCGGAGGATGGGCAGCAGCGTCCTTCGAGTACATTAACAACTCAACTGCGATCGCCAACCCGTCTGCCAAGCGTGGCGATTATGGCAAAACCCCCAATGAGCCCACAACACAACCATATCGGTCATTGTGGACGTCTTTGTGGGAGGCCTGTGTCCAGCAGTGGACTTCATTCGGCCGAAATGATGAATAATCCATAATTTGTTACTAAAATTTAACCTATGTTAGTAATCATAATAACTTATTTAAAATTAAACAATCTATAATATATATAATAATATATAATAACTTATTTAATATTAAACATAGGAGTCCTAGACTTAAAATTATTTATATTAAAACTTAAAATACTTACGGATATTTCGTTTAAATACGTCTTTACTGGTAGCCATTCTAATCTCGACAGGAAGCGCAATAATGAACGAATTCAGTACTGTGAGAAGGACAGTATAAGAGAATACTTAATACAGTTCATGATTTGGGAGTTGTGTTCGATAGTAAACTGTCATTCTCTGAACATGCAGACTACATTAGTACAAAGGCTTTTAAAAATCTAGGATTCGTTTTAAGATCTTGTAGAGTATTTAAGAACGTAGAAGCCTTGAAGACTGTTTATTTCTCGTATGTGCGTAGCACCCTAGAGTATGCTTGCCCTATATGGTCACCGTGCTATATAATATACACAAATCAACTAGAAAGAATTCAAAAAACATTTGTTAACCACCTAAACTATCGCCTACGCAAACCTCCACTATCATACGAACTCAGTTGTAGCACACACGGCTTGCTGGCCCTTGAAGATAGACGCAAAGTACTGGATATGTGTCTATTGTACGATATACTCAACGCTCGCTTGGACTGTCCCGAATTGTAGTCGCAAGTGACATTTAGCGCCCCGCTGCATCGCACACGACACACACCAATGTTAAATGTACCCAGACATGCCACTAACTATGCTAAAAACGGTGTACTCACGCGCATTGCTCGAACATATAATACCACATTCTGTGATGCAGACTTTTTCTGCCTGTCTAAAACATCGTTTAAGTCTCAACTTATGAAAATTATAAAAGATAAGCAGCTCCATTTAACTTCACTCCATCAGAGTGCTTAATTTGATATACCAAATATCAAATTAAGCACTCTGATGGAGTGAAGTTAAATGGAGCTGCTTATCTTTTATAATTTTCGTTTCTGGTTTATATAGCTGCACTCGATTATTGTCATAATATCTTTTTTTTAAATATTATTAAACATTTTTCGTCTGTTCTTTAGCCGAATTATATAATCTAATAGTTACCTAGGGAAACCTATAATTGGCCATACTTAGCAGTTATATATGACTTTTGTACACATTATTGTATCGCTGTTGGTTTTCTGAATAAATAAATAAATAAAATAAATAAATACTTACTTAATTTGTTTATCTTTCTGGGCTTTCACGAGATTCTCGTCATACGGCATGGTTTCACTTATGCGAATCTCCACTGATGTTATAAAACGGCCATCTTTTCCGACCGCGCCACCGCAATATGCACAATCTGCTATTGTGCATATTGCGGTGGCGCGGTTACGCCCCCGTACCACTTCTCCTTTTTCCTATTCACTCACACAAGCACACCATACACGCAAAGCAACTCCTTACACTATGGAATTACATTTTAATTAAAACCTCATATTAGAAATCTCTGTGGCCAGAGCCATAGAGCCACCAGTACCAAAAGGCTGGCTAAGGTTACCTTTGCCTCTCTAGTGTGATCTTACGAGGACCTGGAGCCACCCCTTCGGTGCCGAAGATGACCGCTCCAGTGGTTTTAGCCGGTAGGAGTCCGGCATGCTCTAGTGTGATCATACGAGGACCTGGAGCCTCCCTTAGGTGCCGAAGATGACCGCTCCAGTGGTTTTAGCCGGTAGGAGTCCGGCATACCCCTTCGTCCTTCCCCGGGGCGATGGAAGTTCATGATGAATTTCCACTGGGCACCAATAAAAAAAAATAAAAAAAAAGGAGTCTGGCATACCCATTCGCCCTTCCCCGGGGCGAAGGAAGTTCCATGTAGAATTTCCACTGGACACAAATAAAAAAAAAATAGAAGTGTTACCTTTGCCTGTCTTTTGGTGAATTAAACAAATACACAAACAATAATTTTATTTGACAAATTAATACTAATATCTATTTATTCTATTAATAAATCTAATCAGCGCGGCTTACGGCGACGCCAGATGTCGAAAAAAAACAATTGAAGCGTACACGTTGCCGACATATTTTTTAGAATATTTTCATTTTTGTGAAATATTTTAAGGATATGTAAAGATTAATTAATCTAAACACCGTACAACGTTGCCTTTATACTTGACATTGGCGAAATTGTGGAAGATACTCTACAGAAGCCTTAATCAAAGAGAAGAAGAAGACATATTTTTGAAGTGCAAACTTCTTTTAGCGCGGTAACGCATATTTTTAGATGAGATAAAATCTCTGGACTCGCGATACCGTTACGAGACGCAACTATAGTGTGTGCATATATGCATGTACATATAGCAGACCACAAACGCGTCTAGATAAATTAAAAAAAAATATTTTTCTCTTCTGTCGGCACTCCCGGAGTGCAACCCGTATTTTTTTAGATTTGTTTCATCTTTGAGAAATATTTTATGATTATGTATAGATTTATTAATCTAAACACCGTACAACGTTGCCTTATACTTGATTGGCGAAATTGTGGATAAGAAGCCATAATCTAAGAGAAGAAGAAGAAGACGCCAGATGTCAAATTATTTGTATCGATGTTCTTGTGATTTTTTTTGTTTCTTTTTTTTGTAGAATTGAACCGTACGACGTTGCCGACATATTTTTTAGAATACTTTTCATTTTTGAGAAATATTTTATGAATATGTAAAGATTTATTCATCTAAATACCGTACGACGTTGCCTTAAACTTGACATTGGCGAAATTGTGGTAGATAACCTACAGAAGCCATAATCTAAGAGAAGAAGAAGAAGAAGTGATTTTTGTTGTATATCTTGTGTAAATATGTGTAGTTATGTGCTAATGATAAATAACGACGGCCACAGCGATGCCGAAAATAGTGTCAGTCAACCTTCGCCAGATAATCTGGTGAGATCTCTCCATTGTTCTCAAGCTAGCTTTTATAAAATATAAAGCAGGAACAGTATAAGATTAACAGGTAACTTTTGATAAGGTACATAAAACCTCAAATTTAGTTTCTTACTCCCGACACTTCGTACAGTTCCAGGGCCAATATCTAGCGAAATATGTCTGTCTGGCTACCCAGGACAACTAGTAAAGTTCTGGAGAGCTATTATTTACGTACCCTATCGAATTCTACATGTATATAAAATGTTGGCACCAGTCACAGAAATAGGGAACAGTGGTACGGGGGCGTAACCGCGCCACCGCGGTTGGATCAATTTGGGCCATCCGGAAAAAATGGCCGTTTTATAACATCAGTTGAGATTCGATCGCTTAAGTGAAACTTTGTTAAATTGTCGTGGTGTTCGGGGATAACATGCAAAAACCGAAGCGAAAATAATAACTTTATCAAAGAAGGAATCATATACAATATGCAAGTGAAGGAATTTTCTTGTATTTGTCTATAAAAAGAATAAATTAACAATTATTGTTCATTTATTATGTTACATTTGGATTGATGGAGCAGAACGACATTATTATTTTTGTACTAAATACAATGCTTCTTATCTACCACTCTTAACTAGCAACCTATTGCCGTTCTGCTCCATCAATCCAAATGTAACATAATAAATGAACAATAATTTTAATTTATTCTTTTATATAATAACACGACGAATAACAAACGCATTGAATAGAACAGCGAATGGTACTCCCAATAAACTTACACGTTGCGTGGTACGGCTGTCGTGTGCGGTCTGTACGCTCGGTATGATTGGCTGCCTACAAAGTCGTGGGTGTGTTTTAGTATGAGAAGTCAATTATAATTTTGTGTTTATTCAGTTCATTGGATGAGACCTTGTAACTGTGTGCATTAGTGTGCTTTTATGAAGAATGGTTGTGGGAAAATGGATTTCTAGGCTTGCATACATTTTGATCTACATGGCATATCTCCTTTCTTCCAATATCTTTGGCACCAGTACTTTAACGGCCCAAATTAAATGTAACTGCAATAATAAAAAAATATAGATTCAAAATTAAATTTCGCTCGTCTTCGGCACTGAAGGGAGGTCCAGGTTCTTGAGAACGGACACAGGAGTCACCCATGGGTGCCTTTAGGCACATCCCCAGCAGATTTCTGCGTCCCTGACACAAAACTAAACAAACCCGAGATTGTTCGTGTGATGTCCGGATTAAGAATATAGTGTCACTTGATCTCATCTCGTGGATGTCGTAGAAGGTTACTAATGGACTCTAAACCAGAGGGATGAGCAGCAGCGTCCCTTCTGTGGAACAGCAGTCATACTGTGCTCAGCAACCCGCCTGCCAAGCGTGGTGAGAACTGGCAAGTTTTCCCCTTTTAGTTGTCTTTGGCAGTGTTATAGATATAAAGATATCCCTCTTAATTACCTACTTTATTAGTACGGGCCTGCGTCGTTAGGTAGTCTGCGTGCTCATACCGAGTGACCCCTGGGGAGACGGTGGTGCACACGTGGTCACGTGCCGTCCTGTGCGCCAGTGTTGCTTAAAAATCGATAGGCTATCGATAGTCAATCGATAGTGTCATATAACCCCAAATCACTCATACTATCGATAGTATCAATAGTTTCGATACTATCGAACTGGGTCGTAAATACTATCGATAGTCAAAAATCATGCAATACTATCGTATCGTATAGTATCGATACTATTGTATAATTTCAACTATCGATAGTATCGATAGTATTGTTCGATATGTAAAATAAAATCGATAGTATGAATGTTTTAGGGGTAGTCCTATCGATAGATCGATTCTTAAGCAACACTACTGTGCGCAGCACAGCGCACAGCAAGGCTTGGGGGGATCCTTTACGATCCTCCCCTCCAGTACAGATGAATAAAAAAAACAGTACTCTTCAGCCTCGGCAATATTGCCAATACCCGGGTGGCAATTTTTTCAATCGCGAATGATACCTCTGGCGAGGACAAAATTCCAGGTGCCGATCCTCTGTCGATCGATCGGACTAATCGGTGGTTAGCAGTTGCACTCATTGATCGATAAACGACCGGCGAGGTTAAATTAATGGATGGGTGATAGCAGTGGTATTTGAACTGAGCGTCTCCGTGGTTCGGAGGGCACGTAAAATCGGTCCCGGTTGTCATTACACGGTAGCCGATAAGCCAAGTCGGAGGCTGTCCGCCGGTTTTAAGCCGACATAAGAAAGACGAGAAACTGGACTATCTGGTAAAGTACACCATACACAGGTAACCGGTGAGAGAGCGTGGCGGTTCTCACCACGTAGAAATTGAATAAAAATACCACTATCTTTCTCATAATTTATTTACACTAGCAACACTTAAATTTAATTACAAGTAATAGAAATGCATTACATTAATACATATAATTTTCTGCAAAATCAACAGTATTCTCTAGTGTTTCAAACATTCAATGCAATACATTCTACACAGACCTACTATTAAATCAAAACTTTTTTTATCTACATTCACTTAGGACACATAACACAGATACATAATCAAGTAGCACTTTATATTTTATTTAATCTTTCATCATACATCCATAAAATGATTTATACAGGTTCCTACAGAAACAGTGAGTTATATTTTCTAGAGGAAAAATCAGTAAGTTATAGGGAGCACTTTTATTTTAAAAAACTAGCCCTTACCCGCCCGCTTCGCTCGTAAATTATATTTATATTTTCTGAACCCTGCAAGATATCGAAATGAAAACAGTATTCATCCCTAAAAGTTTCATTGAAATCCGTTGAGACGTTTCGGTGCCTATTCGAGACAAAGTTTCAGATAAAAACTCTAAATACGGCCATTTATGATCAGACATCGTATTAGTCTGACTTTGTGACATAATGAGATACTGTCAGTATTCACTAAAATTCTGGCATTAATTTTGAAATCACAGACAGACACCTAAATTTTGATATATTAATATAGATAAATATTTAACAATTTGAGAACAAAGAGCAATATTTTTTCAATTTTCATTACATCTGTGTTCTTTATTAGCAGATATCACAACAGGCAGAGTTACAGCCGAAATTAATAATCAATCTAATCCAAAATCTTGAGATTTAAGATTTTGAAATTCATTTGGCTTTGTTAAGATCACATTTATCACAAAAACAGACAAATCCTTAATCCCAAATCCAAAGATATTAGATGAGATTATACATTTCGGCCATATATTTACCTAAACTTCCAGGAAGTATGTAATATAGTGGTAAAACCTCCCTCTGAAATCTGATTGACAGGATTGAAGAATCACTTATTATTTATTCGACTTTGAATACATTGGTGAATATTCCAATATCTGTTTATTAGTCAGCGTTTTCGTAATAAAATGTCGATTTTTTATGTCTAATTGCATCTTGATTAATAATTGCAAATAAAAAAGGAAATTAAATCTTATTTTTAACATGAGCGCTTCCTGCTGATTGTCCTCGTGAAAATACCGTTCACTATTTTCGGATGGGTGTTATATGAAGTTAGACTGATAAGTAAGTAAATGATCACAGAGATCGTTATTGGTAAGACCCCATTGTACATAATTATATAATGATTATAGTAATATCTTAGGTTTTCACGATTATTACACATTATAAGAAAACAATTTTAAACGGATTAGATTGCGTATATTATAGATTTTTGATGATTCATCATTTCGAATGAAGTCCACTGCTGGACACAGGCCTCCCCCAAAGATCACCACAACGACCGATATGGGTGTGTTGTGTGCTCATTGGGGGGTTTTGCCATAATCGATTTGATGATTAGAGCTATTGAAATTAAAAAACATCCTAATTTTAATAGAGAAGATGGTTGGCAGGTACCTCCTGTTTGGAATCCAGTAATTAAAATAATAAAGTCCCAAACAACATACCGCAGTAAAAAACATCAAGACACTGTGAGTGATTACTGGGTGCATCGAAACTAATTTTTTGATTAAAATTGTACGGTAGATAAAATAAAATAACTTTTTAAAATCTGTAACGACGCCTGTCACCTTAGTCATCCTGCGACCACGAATGCTGCAAAGCATTTCGAAACGTCAGGAAAAACACAAATCTATATTATACGCGATCTAATCCGTTTAAAATTGTTTTATTATAATATATAATGATTTTAAAAATAAATGATATTACATGTGCTATCTGACGGTGCGAAAGTCATAGCAGATCAATTAAGACCATACTCGTGAGAGACTCGACAGAACGACATGGTGTTATCTCACTCGGACATTCCAAACAAAATGGTGTAGATTCTGATGCACACGAACTAAACTTAAATTTAATTTGACAGATCTAAAAAACATCTTTTATGTTATAATGCTAGAACGGGATATATTTTTTTTTAAATACAGTATTACTCGCATCTCAATATATACACATATGTTATTCAAACCCATGTTTAGTAAAAAGTGTTTTTTTTTTATCATTCATTGCGATGTTTAGTTTTAAAAGATAGAGACAAAATACATTCTTAATAGGGTTTGAAAATAGTTTTACTTTATATGAATAAGTGATATCTGTTTTGTACGAATAAGAGACGGAGCAGATCCCGTAAGTTAGTCTGCGACAGAATCAACACCATTGCTTACAGTGCCATCAGACGACCCATACACTGTGTATCCTATGGACCAAATGGTTAATGAAGTCATTATATAAAAAGCCCGGGTATTATAAATAAGTATTATACATACATGTTCGCGGCATTAGAGTGGCGCGAGGGCTAACCCAGCTGCACCTTAACCTACAGTTTTGCTGACCTGATAATCGAACATGAATATAAAAACATTCGTTTTATTTGCCAGTTTTAATTAATTCATTATTCATTTTGCCCGGGATTTTTTTTTAACAGCCTGGCGAGGTAACGTGTTTGTCATTCGCCTGATGGTACTCCACGCCTGCCCATAACAATGATAATGCTACCCAGAATTAGTCCTACGTGGCATCACATAGCGCTTCACTCTTTGGGACTGTTATTTAGTCTCTTATGCACTGTAATCGGGAAACTTCGCAACATCTTTTCGTCAACAATACCGCAATGCCTCAAGACGCAAGTCTTTAACCAGTGTGTGTTACCAGTGATGACATATGGAACAGAGACGTGGTCACTCACAATAGGCCTCATAAGAAAGCCCAAGGTCACTCAGCGAGCTATGGAGAGAGCTATGCTTGGTATTTCTCTACGAGATGAATCAGAAATGAGGAGATCCGTAGAAGAACTAAAGTTGTCGACATAGCTGAAAGGATTAGTAAACTGAAGTGGCAATGGGCGGGGCACATTGCTTGTCAAACTGATGGCCGTTGGGGCAACAAGGTTCTCGAATGGAGACCGCGCACCGGAAAACGCAGCGTGGGACGACCTCCAACGAGGTGGACAGACAACCTGGTGAAGGTCCTTGGGAGTCGTTGGGTGAGGGCGGCATGTGACCGCTCGTTGTGGAAATCTAAGGGGGAGGCCTTTGTTCAGCAGTGGACGTCCTGTGGCTGAGATGATGATGCACTGTAATTACACTAGCTATAAATAATGTCACCATTTTTCACTTCGTTCATAACATATACAGCATAAAGTGATTATCACTTATCATATTTCAGTGGAGGTATATATTTAGACTTTACTTGAATTGCCCGAGTTCTTTGATAAAATATAACATTTTATTGTTTGTTTTCAATGATCAGCTTGTCGGTTCGGTATAGATCTCCAACTATTATCTGGAAATGAGAAACACAAATTAATTATAAACATACTGCCCTATTAGTTATTAGTAATCAACAGCTTCGTGTCTTGGAAAATTTTTGAATCGCTATTCAGGCGATCTAAGATTAGCATTCGGTTGTAATCAACCCAATCGCATGGAAGAACATTGCATTTTTTATTTTTTCTAACGAAACATAGCCCGACACTAGGATTTCTCTTGTCTAGTGGGTGCGTTTACAGAGATCAATTCAACACACAATACACCCAGACCCGGAACAACTACCTGCAGATTGTACAAATATTTGTTCCGTGCGGGAATCGAACCCACGACCCGGAGCGCAGCAGCCGACTGTATCAGCCACTCCACCAACCGTGCCGTTGAAGAGATAATGTGAGTACCTCTATAATTATTGTAAATGTGTGATATATTAGGTGTGCCCCGCGGTTTCACCCGCTATTTAAATTTAATTACTAATTAGTATCAATATACTCGTATATTGGAACTCATGCGTTTTTTGCGCGGATCCCTAATTAATTTTTCTAAAATAAAGAAAAGCTTAAATTATTCCATATAACATCAGCTATCTTATTATTTTTTTTATTATTTTTTTTAACTTTGCCCCACACTAGGATTTCTCCTGTGTCGTGGGTGCGTTTACAGACATGAATTCCACACACAATACACCCAGACCCGGAACAACTACCTGCAGATCATACAAATATTTGTTCCGTGCGGGAATCGAACCCACGACCCAGAGCGCAGCAGCCGACTGTATCAGCCACTGCACCAACTATGCCTGCCAGTGAAATTCCCATCAAAATCCGTCCAGCCGTTTCGGAGATTAGCGGGAACCAACAGACAGAAACAACAAAAAAGTTTAATGTAGTATGTACCATAAGAAGAGAATATTATCATTCATATCATAATTTCGGCCGAATGAAATCCACTGCTGGACACAGGCCTCTCCCAAAGGTCACCACAACGACCGATATGGTTATGTTGTGGACTCATTGGGGGGTTTTGCCATAATCGCCACGCTTGGTAGTCGGGTTGGCGATCGCAGTTGAGTTGTTAATGTACTCGAAGGACGCTGCTGCCCATCCCCCGGCTAATCCCACTGTCGACTTTTACGACACCCATGGGAGGAGATGGGGTGGTGGTATTCTAAGCCGGCACCACACGACTAAACTTTCATATGCATTTAGTAAAAAGCTGTTATTTTGACATTACAAACAGACACTTAAATTTTATTTATTTGTATAGATTTGGTGCTCTTCAATATATCATAGGTAAAATGCATCATTTCGGCCGAATGAAATCCACTGCTGGACACAGGCCTCCCCCAAAGATCACCACAACGACCGATATGGTGTGGTGTGTGCTCATTGGGGGGTCTTGCCATAATCGCCACGCTTGGCAGACGGGTTGGCGATCGCAGTTGAGTTGTTAATGTACTCGAAGGACGCTGCTGCCCATCCTCCGGTTGATCCTTTAGTCGACTTTTACGACACCCACGGGATGAAATGGGGTGGTGGCATTCTCAGCCGGCACCACACGGTAAAATGCATATGAATACTAATTAAATAACAAGTGAATAATACTTTGTTAAATAGTTACCGAGTTATGCATCTAACTTATTGTTAATAATCGTGGTTGGAAATATTAATGACGAATAGAATAATCCATAATAAGGACTGATTAATTGTAGTCGACGGTTAATGTTATGCAGCAGTTAGTTATGATTAAAATTTCAGAAAGACTGATCATCATATCGGCCATTTATACGTCCATTGCTGAACAAAGGCCTCCCCCATAGATTTCCACAACTGTATGATTATTTTGGGGGGAATTTGTCAATACTCACCACGCTTGGCAGGCGGGTTGGTGAGCGCAGTATGGCTACCGTTTCACAGAAGGGACGCTGCTGCCCATCCCTCTGGTTTAGATTCCCTTAGTCGCCTTTTACGACATCCACGGGATAAGATGGAGTGGTGCTATATTCTTAATCCGGACACCACACGGATTCGGAAAGACTGATCAATCGATTTGAATTACAGGGTAGATCGGGTTTGCGATTTTGGACCCGAATCGGTAACAAATTACAGCTGACAGTCGATGACCTCACGTGCCTTTAATATGATCGGTGGTAGGTGCCAAACAGCTCCGCAGTACGTAGTAGAGTCATTGGATGCTAATGACATTATTCCGTATTATATTATTTGGTACTAGCTGGGACCCGCGGCTTCACCCGCCGTTCTAGAAGAACTTGGATTATTTATAAATAGTTTAGAGTACTTTGGCATAGACACTTATATATGATTTCATGTGTTTTAACTTTTTGCGCGGAACCGTAATTGTTTTTGTAATATAAAAGTAACCTAAGTTATTCCATAAAACATCAGCTATCTTCCAGTGAAAGTCCCGTCAACGTCAACCGTTCGGAGATTACCCGGAACAAACAAACAGATAGACAGACAAAAAGATTTAAAATTGTGTTTTTGTTACATGTACCGTTTATACTTTCATATGCATTTAGTAAAAAGCTGTTATTTTCACATTACAAACAAACACTTTAATTTTATTTATTTGTATAGATATAGATGAGATACATAACAATAAAAAAATATATAATGCAGGGGTGCAATTCTCGAAGCTCGAACATCCATACATCCTTGAATACAGAATTGAAATAACAGTGATAACCCAATTTGGTAATCGCTAAGTAGGATCCTCATGGCTGTCCTTCTGCCACGTGTCCTTGAATAGCTTCAATCATATCTTAGCAAATACTAAATTGGTTTTATACCGTTATTTCGATTCTATATTTAAAGATGTATGGATGTTTGAGCTTAAGGAATTGCACCCCAGTATACTACTCTATCGGACTCGAGCCTTGCAGGTGATTAAATATTTCCTGCATAAGATAAAAATATTTTTCATTTAAATCACTTACAGGCGCTTATGAATAGTCAAGACTCGTTCATCATCTTCATCATACCGGCCAAAGGACGTCCACTGCTGAACAAAGGCCTCCCCCATAAATTTCCACAATTGTGCCATCATATTGGGGGGAATTTGCCAGTACTCACCGCGCTTGGCAGGCGGGTTGGTGAGCGCAGTAAGGCTTACTGTACCACAGAAGGGACGCTGCTGCCCATCCCTCTGGATTAGAGTCCCTTAGTCGCCTTTTACGACATCCACGGGAGAAGTTAGAGTGGTGCTATATTCTTAATCCGGACACCACACAGAATGAGACTAGTGGCTACTAAGACTTTAGTTACCGCGTTCCAATATGTTGATTTCCTATGGAGAAGAACGGGCAAGAAATTACATGGTTACTCTTTTTAAATCATGTTACAATACTCGTAGTAATGTCTTAGGTTTTCGCGATTATTACACATTATAATAAAACAATTTTAAACGGATTAGATCGCGTATATTATAGATTTTTTGTTTTCCCTGACGTTTCAAATAATTTGCAGCACTCGTGGTCGCAGGATGACTAAGGTGACAGGCGTCGTTACAGATTTAAAAAGTTATTTTATTTTATCTACCGTACAATTTTAGTCAAAAAATTAGTTTCGATGCACGCAGTTATCACTCACAGTGTCTTGATGTTTCTTAGTCCGGTATCTTGTTTGGGACTTTATTATTTTAACAACTGGATTCCAAACAGGTGGTACCTGCCAACCATCTTCTCTATTAACATTTTAAAATCTGTAACGGCGCCTGTCACCTTAGTCATCCTGCGACCACGAATGCTGCAAAGTATTCCAAACGTCAGGAAAAACAAAGAATCTATAATATACGCGATGTAATCCGTTTAAAATTGTTTTATTATCATGTTACAATATTTATAAGTACATGGTTTCTCGAAATTAAGGTTATGTGAAGACAATGTAAGAGAAAAGAGTGTAAACTTGTTACTAAACAAGCCTTATTATAATGTTTATTAACTTCATGATTAAATTGCTATGGCAGCATTAGGTTGATCAGACCCAACAAACGGCACTCGTTCACGAGCATGACGCATGCATCAGCATCGCTTAGCTCAACCATATTGTAGGGAACCGAACGACCCGATACACGACGCCACCATCAGCATATCACTTAATGAGCATGACATACCTAAACTGCCAGACAATTATATTGTTTCCTATTAGATTAGTGTTAAACAAACTAAACGGGATGGGCAGCAGCGTCGTTTCTGAGGAACAGTAGCCATACTGCGCTCACCACCCCGCCTGCCAAGCGTGGTGAGTATTGGCAAATACCGCACAGAATAATGACACAGTTGTGAAAATCTATGGGGGAGGCCTTTGTTCAGCAGTGGACGTTGTATGGCCGGTATGATGATGATGATGATGATAATCGTTAAACAAACATAAATCACTAAGATCTCTTGTTTACAACTACATTTACGCTCATCATTCATCATCATGACGGCACGGTTGGTAGTCTCCGGGTCGTGGGTTCGATTCCCGCACGGAACAAATATTATATAAATATATTCCGGGTCTGGGTGTATTGTATGTGGAATTCATGTCTGTAAACGCACCCACGACACAGGACAAATCCTAGAGTGGGGAAATGTTTAAAAAAATAAAAACAATGAAAAAAAATTACTCTGACCGACTCTGTATCGCTGTAAGAAAAATGTATTTATGTATATATTAAAATGTTTGTTCGCCTTAAAACTAACTGACGTTGACAGGTTAATACTATTCAAGTTTTAAATTATTATATCCTGTGTTATGAAACTATCAAAGATACAGTACTCGTATTACCTACGTATATAGATTGAACCTATTATTAAGTTGAACAAATTTCCATTATTAAATAGTTTTCATCCTAATGTGAGTAATACATGTGATAAAAAGAGAAAGCACTAACCGTTCGCGCACGTCTTGAAGCGTTGCGCGCCTACAGCTATATTTACCTGAAACCATCTGGTTAACATACGACGCTAACAGTTTGAACAGAAAGTGGTTTGTTACTTTAGTACGAAACGGTGCCATTCGATTATTTTGCTGAAACCAAAGCTCTATAGACATGTCTTACTTTCATATGACGTTGCGCATGTGCTCGTAAGAGCTAGTAATAGATTTTATGTTTATGCTTTATACTATCTGTCTATAGTTACTTGGTCTTAGGAAAGTATAGGTAAATATTTAATGACAACCTTGTCATTCTGTGATTGATTAGTTTGATTACTAATAAAGTTAGCCATAGCTAATATTTAATTAAGAATTGTAATAATAAAAAAAGGCTTTGTTATTTTTTACACTGTTTTATTTTTAATTGAAAGTTTGTAACAAAAGCACTTAAGCATAAATAAAAAAAGATTTCTTTACAAATGCTTCTTCTGCCCTTATGTTTAGATTTCGTTACTGTACCCAGAACAACTTTTAAACTATTAAATCACAGTTACTTTAAATTTGGTATTTATATAGTTTTGTTTGAGTTAAACAAGTTAGATTATTTGTACTTTTTATTTGCAGTAATGCATTATTTTGGGAAAAATAACCCGAAAACGAATGTTGATTTGGCAAACAACAATAACGAAATCGGTACAAAAGCTTCTTTTCCATAACGTGTCGAATAAAAATGTTATTGTGAAGAATACCACTTGTATAATTTAATCAAATAAACCAACAATGTAAAAAATATATTTAATGGCGTTTTTTTTTCTCATTTTTAACCTAGTAACGAAATTGACATAGTTATACAACTTGATAATTGGTATACGTTTCTGATGTTCTAACTTAAAACTTGGCCGATTTTTACAAAACAAAACCCTTGTGGTTCTTAAAAATGGGAGATGCCCTTTATATAGTAGACAATCATAGTGGTCTTCAGCGCCGGCGTGCTAGCTGTCATTTTAATAAGAACTAAATGCCGTACCAAGGTAGACGATGGTAAGCGATCAGACTGTATGTCACTATAGCCATGGAAAATACGTAGGCATTTGGTTTCGGGCGCCACTTCTGTAAATACCCTTCAACCATTCTAGCTTTCTAGTTCGGCGGTCTGTGCTGGTACTGCTGCGACAGCTGCGGAATACCTTAAACGGCGAAAATCATGATCATCATCATATCAGCCAAGACGCCCACTGCTGAGCAAAAGTGCCTACTTTTTGGGGGGAATTTGTCAGTGGTCATCACGCTTGGCAAGCGGGGTATTGCGGGGGTTAAGAGTCCATAAGTCACTGTTTAGGGCATCCACGGGAGAAGATGGATTGGTGCTATATTCTTAATCTGGAGACCACACGGACAGTTTCATTACCTGTTAGGTGAGGTTAGGTTAGGCGGCGGAGCGGGTCAGGGAGGAAGACGCCCTGGCTGACCCGATCCGTCGCAGGCGGAAAGGTCGACGTAATGCCCTCTTGATGCTGCCCTAACAGCAGCCAGCGGGCAGTAGATCGGGGAGTCTGCCGCCTGCATTGCACGGCTCTCGAGTTGCGGCGATGTCCTAGATACATCGCCGTACGTACAGGTAGGCGCATACGTGCGTCAACAGCCGATGGGCCGCGAAAGTAGTATATAGGCTCTTATTTTAATAATGGAAAATATTTTAGGAGGTAAATCTATAGGTAGCAATGATGCGTTTTAGCAAAATAAATAAACGTAACATACCTTTATTTTATCAAGTAGTACAGAGTAAGTAAATCTTTCGCTAGTCGAATATTTGAATATTGATTTATTTATTATTAGTTTAACCGATACTTGATATTTGAAATGAATTCTATACAATTCATAGAATATTTATTATAGCCTTAAAATATTTTCCATTATTAAAGTATTCCCTTTAAGCAGTTCTCGTGGCCCAACAAAAAGCGGATGCAGGTAACATGGCGGAGTTTTTAGTGGGTGCAAGCCCCACATATCCACACAGTATACCCAGACGGCGTGGCAAGCGTTAGGCATTCACCCCGCCAAAAAAAAAAGTTAGGTTAGGTTAACTTCAATGCGTTAGAAGGGACGCTGTTGCCCATCCCTCTGGCTTATAGTCCCTTAATCTGCCGTGGTGCTATATTCTCAATTCTGGATACTACACGAAAAACACGGAGAAAATATAATAACTTGATAGGTATCTAAATCGTTCAGCCGTATTGGGTCGAAACGCTCGGTTTATGGGGTCCGAGTGCTCGTCTGCTATTTAGACACATAAAAAATCGTTTGGTCGATACTTCCCGTGTGTTCAGAGGGCTGGCCTATTCTTCAGATCAAGAATTAGCTTGACCATTCAATGTGGGAGTGCTGCCAGACTTAAGGGCATGTTACCTTTTTTTGATTGGTCCCTAGTGGAAATTCTACATGAATTTCCTTCGCCCCGGGGTAGAGCGAAGAGGTATGCCGGACTCCTACTGGCTAAAACCACTGGAGCGGTCATCTTCGGCACCTAAGGGAGGCTCCAGGTCCTCGTATGATCACACTAGAGCTGCAATGTATGGCCTATCGAACGTTTTAGGTTTTTTATAAACAATAAGTAAAGTTGCTCTTAAGTTCTCTTTTTTTACTGGTTTATCACAGCGGCGCGTTTTCTGGATGCGTATTGGTCATAATACGGAAAAACAATTGTTCTTAGTTAGCAACTTTATTCACAAATTGATTATCCGTTAAAATTAAGTTCACTATTGTAGCACCATATATATATTAAATTGCTAGAGTAAAATAAATAAAGCTGAAAATCCTCCCTTATGAATCCCTTCGCCCTTCCCCGGGGCGAAGGAAGTTCATGAAGAATTTCCACTAGATCACATTAAATAATTTAAAAAAAGCCCACACATTGCAACACTCAAAATAGGTCATCACTGTAATGAGTGAAAGAGTGAATTTCACTTCGCGATCGTGTACTGGTCTGAGAATGTTATCTTATATTAATAAGAAAGTACTATAAAACTGAAGTCGTGCGCGTTCAAGAAATGTATAAACAACACCGAAAATACTTGCGCGGATAAAGGCAGTATATTGCACCTGTAAGTAATTAATACAGGTAATTTTCAATATTTAGCTAAATGTCACAATTCACGTAGCTGACAATAGCGTTATATACATAACTAACTATTTGAAATACTTATGAGAAGAACAGTGACAATGACGGCACGGTTGGTGCAGTGGCTGATACAGTCGGCTGCTGCGCTCCGGGTCGTCGGTTCCATTCCCGCACGGAACAAATATTTGTATGATCTGCAGGTAGTTGTTCCGGGTCTGGGTGTATTGTGTGTGGAATTCATGTCTGTAAACGCACCCACGACACAGGAGAAATCCTTGTGTGGGGCAAGGTTTAAAAAAAAAGAGATATTTTACAAATAGATACGCCATACACGAACATTATGACACTACAGAACGGCGTAAATTTTCCTATACCTACTACCTATACAGTTCTCAAACAGTGCGCGAAGGAAGGGAGATAAGCCAGGATAAAGCCACCATGCGGAATACCGGTTGTTAGAAAGAGATGAATATACCCCACAACATTGGCTTCAACGCGTGTGACGTAACGAGTCTCCTGGCGCCTCGCCGGCCGCCATTAGACCGCGTAATAAAACAAAATACTGTAATTCTTGTTTACAGTATGGATTGAGGCATGAAATGATGTTTTATCTCACAGGTACAGTATAATTCGTGCATAAAACCTTCTTAAGTACAAGAAGTTATTTTTTCCACGGTATGTTGCAGGAATTAGGTTTAAGATTGCCGTCTCGCCGCGACACTGGTCGATTCGTGACTAAGTAAACTGTTGCCAATTTCATGTGACCATCTTAGAGCGCGGGCAATGCATCTATACTTATAAAAACATCTTACAAAGATAGTTCCGTACTTCGTCAGGAATACAAGGATAAGTCGTTGTCCGAACTACATGTTTCCGCAAATGTCACGCGTGACGTCGCAAGTCACGAGTGTCTTGCGTGTTTAAGCTATTAAATACAGTTTTGCGATAAACTTGTTCAGTCTACGCACACATCTAAATAACATGCCATGGATCTTACTGGCCTTCTTTATTATCCTGGTAGAAATACATTATATATCGGCTAAAACCATAATCATTTTCGGTACGGAACGGAAGCTCCAGGTCCTCGTACGTACATAGAGCCGCCCTTTGGTGCCACGCCTGTAGACACATCTCAGAGGGGATAACTGTAAGGTGGTCACCACCTTTCGCGCTAGGTCTCTACTCTTAGGACCAGCCCACTGCCACTTCAGCTTGCTAATTCTATGTACGATCGAGTCGATCACTTTAGTTCTCTATCGGATATCCTCATTTCGGATTCTATCCATTAGAGACTCCGAGCATAGCACGATCCATAGCCCGCTGAGTGACTTTGTACTTGTGGACGACTAGTCGGCTGTTACACGGTCACGTTCCGGCTCCGTAGGTGTGACGACTCTTGGAAACAGCTTGTACGTGTGGCTCAGGAATGAAATGGGTCTGTAATTCTAATGCAGAGTATTATCTCCTTTCTTAAAAAACAGCACCACCACACTCTCGCTCTATGCCTCCGGTGTTGTACCGTGTTGGTGACGGAATTAAACTGCATATTCAGCTATACTGTTCAAGTATAAGTTGATTTGGCATTGTATGGACTTTCCATTCAATGAGAGATCAGCTTATACTGGAAATGTATAGTTTGATATGTCAGTCGTGTCTATCTACCTAGCCGCCATCTTGTAATAAGAGACCTACCTCCAGTTATTATCGTATCAATTATGAATAATTGTTTTGTATAACTGTGTTTTCAATTATAAATCCATAAATAGTAAACAACCATTTTAGAAAACGGTAGTGGACATTGGATTTAAGCTGTATGAAGTATGAAGAAGACATGAAAATAAGGTTGTCGATGTCCCAAATTTTACGGGCTACCCCGTTTTTTAAGCTTTCATAATATATAAACCCATAATAGCGTAAAAAAAAAACTGCGTTAATAAAGCTCCTGTATTTTAAGTAATTCTATAAGGTTTAACGTAGTACCGGCTGGCGCGTACGTTGAAACTACTAATGTTGCCGCAGAAGATGTGATTAGTGCAGTGCTCCTCAAATACGAAGTACAGATAAAAAAGTTATTATCATAATAAAATGCTGTTTAACGATCACACACAAAAAATAAATCTTCATTTTAGACGCTGATAGAAAAGAAAACTTGATTGTGTTAGCAGTGATGACATATGGCTCAGAGACCTAGTGACTCACTAAGGGCCTCATAAGAAAATTCAAGGTCACTCAGCGAGCTATGGAGAGAGCTATGCATGGTATTTCTCACGAGATCGAATTAGAAATGAAGAAGTAAAAGAACTAAGGTTGCCGACATAGCTGAAAGGGTTATGGGTGGAGCACATTGCTTGTAGAACTGATCGCCGTTGGTGGCACAACAATTTAGAGTGGAGACCGCGCACCGGAAAACGCAGCGTGGGACGGCCACCAACGAGGTGGACTGGTGACCTGGTGAAGGTCGCTGCGAGTCTTTGGATGCGGGCGGCACATTCCCGGTTGTTGTGGAAACCTATGGGATAGGCCTTCATTCAGCAATGGACGCCCTTTGGCTGATACAATGATGACGATGAGACGCTGATAACCTTTATCAGCGAACAGGTGCTAACCCTAGAAGAAAGACATCGCCCTCAAAGAGTTTACATACCTGTCTCCTGATAATAGCAAGGTTTTCCATAGCAAAGTCATATTGTCTCTGGATTTGTTTCGGATCTGTTAGTGTTTTGTTGTCCCTGAAGGCAGATTTCACTCTCCTCACTGCATAGTTCCTGGAAATAATAAAGTTAACCTGTGATTTCAAACATGTTCAAGACTTAACAAAGTACATCGGTGTTATGGCTGTTGAAGCTTTACATGGCTGGATCACACTATAACCTAATAACAACGTAGAGTAACAGTGTTGTATGTTAGCTGAGTTTTCTGTGGTGAGAGACGAGTAAACCTCGATATATCGTTTGGTGGAAAAAAAAAACACAGATTTGCAGCATTTGGGTTCAATGCGGTCGGCATCACCTCACTCGGAGTCTGCCTACAGGGACAAATTCAAGCGTTCGACCATGGACTCTCTAAGATACTGGATCTGCGACGCACTGCATGCTCTTAACAACGGTGCTGACGTACCCGAAGATTGCATTTTGCAGGCTTTAGTAGATCGTTTATATGCTGCGAAAACAGCGTTGCACAGAACCGATCCCTGAGGGACCCCGGCGTTAATAGCCAATTGGCGGACGAGCAGCCATCAGTAACGGCACGTATCGACCGATCCCGCAAGTAGTCCGATATCCAATTGCATAATCCAGCAGGCAAGCCCTATGAAGGGAGCATGTTAATAAGGCTATCGTGCCAAACCCTATCAAAGGCCTTCGAGATGTCAAGGGAAACAGCGAGTGATTACCCGTGTTTCTCGATGGCCTCGCTTTGTCACCGTTATCGAGTCCTGTGTCCCGAACAAACCTATATTTGTCCCGATTAAACTCAACTCAGTACATTACTCGAAGCTAGTAGTAACAACATAATATTGCGTATTTTTCATTATCTACTCTACTCCTTGCTAAAGCTAATTTACTATTAACGAAAATTAATTCAAAGTACATTTCAATGAAGCCTTCTCCGGCCAGACCGGACCGACGAGACGCTATCCTAATGTGAAACTCTTTTTTTTATTTAACCAGTGGAAATACATTCTGTACTTACTCTGTCCGGATGGGCGAAGGGGCATGCCGGACTCCTATCGGTACCGAAGGGGGGCTCCAGGTCCTCGATACAATCACACCAGAGCCGCCTCTTGGTGCCACGCCTTTAGGCAAATCTCGGAGGAAATGACTATAAAGCGGTCACGCCTCTAGGAGAGGGTAGGGGAAGTAAAAAGGGCACTATCCCCAGGCAACCCTACTCTCGGGACGAAAGTTCTACTCGCAGTTTATGGTATTTTTTATATTGGAACAACTATTTGAATTGTCTCCTAAGACAATTCAAATAGTTGTAGTAGTTCTCGTAGGAGCAACCTAAACCTTTAGGTACAGTCATCTTCATAATATCAGCCAGAGGATGTCCACTGCTAAACAAAGGCCTCCTCCATAGATTTCGATATTCGCCAATATTCATCACCACGCTTGGCAGGCGAGATGGTAAACGACGTGGACATTGCTTTCCATCCCTGTTGCTTAGAGTCTTGTAGTTGACGTTTACGGCATCCCTATGATGAGATCAGGTTGTGCTGTATTTTCAATCTGGACATCACATGGATAGGTAACCAAATCATTGTATATCTATACAAATAAATGAAATTGAAGTGTCTGTTAGTAATATCACAATAACAGCTTTTTGCTAAATGCATACAAAAGTAAAACAAGTATCAAAAATAAAACAAAAACATTTTTTTGTCTGTTATTCTGTTTGTCAGCTAATCTCCGAAACAACTGGACCAATTTTGACAGGACTTTCACTGGCAGATAGCTGATGTTATAAGTTGTAACTTAGGCTATTTTATTTTAGAAAAATAATTAGGGTTATGCGCAAATAAATCTTTCTATGTCTATGCCGAAGTAGTCCGAATTGTTTATAAAAAATGATTTATTTTAATGCGGGGGTGTAATTGTGGCGCCCTACTAATCTTTAATAGATTTGCATAATAACTACGTTAATTATACCATTATTTATACACTACTATAATTATAAATTACATAAAAGAAGTCAATGAAGGTTATCACAAGACAAATTGCTCAAAGCTGGAACAAAAATGTTCTGATAACATTACATTTATCAAAGTTAATAATAAAACGGTGATTCAACATTTTTGTCCAAGCTTCTTGTTAGATGGGGTGGACTTGGTAATGAAGGCGGAGGACCTAGTGTTGTGGTGCTGCTTGGGAGAGTTCTGTGTCTAGTGGACCATGATGGCTTAGTTGATAACTGAACATAGCCATTTATGGGACGGTTTATACCCATTGAATTTGCATAAGTGTTTTTTTATTATTTCAGACTAGTTTGCCTGCGTCATTGCTCATGTATAATTCGGCTTACCACAGAGAGGATTATCGCATATCCCTCAGGAACTGTTTATTTTCCCAGGATAAAAAGTAGCCTGTATTTTAATCCAGGTTATGGTCTATTTGTTGTCAAATTTCATTCAATATGGTATGGAACAATTGCATGATCTACATAATTATAGTGGTTTCTGGTCTGGATGTTTGTGCATGCGAGATTTATGTCTGTAAACTGTACCAACTATACAAATCAATATTCCTCAAAGGCCTCCCCATAGAGGAGCGGTTACATACCTGTGACATCATTTTGGGGAGAACTTGCCAGCACTGACTATGTTTAGCATATGGGTTGGTGAGTGGAGAAAGGCTGTTTTTCCAGGAGACGCAGCTGCCCATTCCTTTGGATTGGAGTCCCTTGGTCGTCTTTTACGACATCCACAGGAGGGGATGGAGTGGTGCTATATCCTTAAGGAGACACCACTTAAGGAGTTTAGCCCAGAGGAATGGCAGCAGCATCCCTTGTGTGAAACAGTAGCCATACTGCACTTACCAATCCGCGTACCAAGTATGCCGAGTACTGGAATTCCCCCAAAAATTACGACACATTTGTGGAAATCTATGGAAAAAAAACACTTCTAGGCTGTATATTGTTATAAAGCAGATCATAAAACGGTAAAAACGCATAGCTGGACATGGGACTCCAGGAGATGCAACATTCGAGTCCGTTTCAACACTCATTGTAATATTGAAGCTCGGTACTTTAGCAAAAATTTACTGGTTATGACATGACGATGACGAAATCATTGAGATAGATCAGATCAAATCGGCGTTCGCATCGGTTTCTACGTAATAGTTAGTAGTTATTATTTATCAATATTTTTCCAGCTGACAAATAGTATTTCATAAATTGTAGGATGTTTTTTGTTTGATAGGTTATGTAATTTCAATTCATAATAAATAATTTACCTGAAGTTGTAATTATGAAACTTCTCCGATTCTCTCAAAAGAAACTTATAAATCGATAGAATTTGTCGCTTTGTCACTCCTGAAGACATTTTTAGTATTTATTTTGATTCTCTTTCACATTCACGAGAAATTTTTACCAAAACGAATGAATGAATTTGTAAATACATACACGTTACATTCTATGTAAATGTTTTAAGAATAATTTTTATTTTATAGTAATGTTTAATTTTTTTATTAGTAATCTACTTTCTTAAACTTAATTTTATATCTATCATATTAAAATAAAGCAAATGAAACCCGTCTTAAGGAATAGAAAGTCTTTCATTTTGAGATAATCACTGCGTAAAATAGTGTACTCGTAATGTATGTAATACGTCGAAAGAAACGTAAGGCCGGTATGGAATTGCCAACATAAAAGTTAAATTACATTAAGTAATTTAGTAATAATTTTGTGGTAGTATTTAACATCTACTTGACCTATATTCGCAATAAATAAACGGTTGAATTGAATTAAAACAACGACGCATTTCGAAAATGTATAAACCTATGCGATCGCCATCTACCATGTTTCTTCGAGATATTTTGCATTTGATATAATTCACCAGGGCACGTGAAACCGCCTTCCAGCCTGGTTCTTTTGAAGCAATCATAAACGTATTTTATGTCTAACAAGTTCCTTTAGTTGAGACGCGTCTTAACAGAAAGATTACATAGTTAAGCTCGATGTACAATTTCAATGATTAGCCGTATCACAATTAATTTAATATCCTCTCGAGGGTTGATATAACTATTACACTGACGGAGAGTTTGAAAAGAGTTCAATGTAAATATAGTAGTAAATTATTTATCAAGGTGTGGGCAACATAGGTACTTCTAATTTTTACAAATGGCAGAAGGCTGCTGCAGCTGAATTAAAGTTTTGTTTTCATTGTAATTTTAAAATAATTTAACTAATGTTATTAGTGATTGAAAATATTAACATAACCTTTATTTGGCTATAAATCTTGTTGCTATTAGTGCCTTGTGGCAATTTAACGGTGAGTAATAAGTGAAAACATCATATCGTAAAGATCTTGTTTATTTATATTTTAATTTTCATGGTTTATTGGTTCTGCACGAAGTCCGGTTTTTTAAGGTACGTTAGTTTAATTATATATTTATCACTACAGTGTTACCAAGCATTTTATACACAATTTAGTCATGAAAGTCGAGGTTAATTAGTTGATATATCATAATATTTGTGTCTTTTTAGTTATAATGTCATGTGATTTTATATCTACTAAATTGTTCACATAAACAACATTTTAACAAGTGTTGCAAATGAAGATCATTTAAATTATCTATTTGAAAGAAATTGCACCATATCCTCTCTGCCTTGGCACATTTACTATTAATATTTTCTATTTAACCATTTAATTATAATGTCAACGACTGATAATAAATCACATCGAATTAGGCACAGTATTTAAGTCGTTCTACACATTGTGTAAGCATTATTTGCTAGCTAATTTGTAATTCTAATGGGTTTTCATTCATATTAGGAAGTTGAAACAACTATGAATTATTTATGAGCTGAACAATAAATTATACTTAGGTTAACAATAATTCTGATCTACTAATTATATAAGTTATCACTGTTGCAAACTGTTAGAATAATGGTTAATGTGTTTGAAATAATTACTTAAAAATGCAATAGTTCCGGGCTATCCAGGAACTAAAATGACTAATCACATTATAAGTCTATGTGACATATTGCTAAATAGACCACTTGAAAAAACCAGTAAATTCAAGTGGCATAATATTTTGGTGCACGATTTACACATAACTTTTCATCATCAGCATCATATCAGTCAAAGGATGTCCACTGCTCAACAGAGGCATCCCCCATAAGTTTCCACAACAATTGTTTCATCATTTTGGGGGGTATTTGCCATTACTCACTATGCTTGGTGGGCGGGTTGGTGAGTACAGAATGGCTGCTGTTCCTCAGAAGGGACACTGCTATTCATCCCTCTGGTTTAGTCCATACTCACCTTTCACGGCATCTATGGGAGAGATCTAGACCTCCTTAGCATAGAAACTTTTTTTATTTTATTCACAAACTTTCTTTAATGGATTTAGTTGAAAATGTTACACATACCATTCATCATCATCATCATTTCGGCCGAATAAAGTCCACTACTGGACGCAGGCCTCCCCCAAAGATCACCACAATGACCGATATAGGGGTTTTGAGGGCTCATTGGGGGGTTTTGCCATAATCGCCACGCTTGGCAGACGGGTTGGCGATGGCAGTTGAGTTGTTAATGTACTCAAAGGACGCTGCTGCCCATCCTTCGACCAATCCCTTAGTCAACTTTTACGACACCCATGGGAGGAGACGTGGTGGTGGTATTCTGAGCCGGCACCAAATGGTATAGCCGGCACCACACGGCATAGCAGGCCCCACACGGCAAAGCCGGCACCACACGGCATAGCCGGCACCACACGGCACAGCCGGCACCACACGGCAGTGGACTTCATTCGGCCGAAATGATGATGAATGATGAATTATAATAAAACTCTTTTAAACGGATTCTATCGCGTATATTTTAGATTTTTGTTTTTCCTGACGTTTCGAATGCTTTGCAGTATTCGTGGTCGCAGGATGACTAAGGTGACAGGTGTCGTTACAGATTTAAAAAAGTTATTTTATTTTATCTACCGTGCAATTTTAATAAAAAAAATTGTTTCGATGCACGCAGTAATCACTCACAGTGTCTTGATGTTTTTTAGTGCGGTATGTTGTTTGGGACTTTATTATTTTAATTACTGGATTCCAAACATGTGGTACCTGCCAACCATCTTCTCTATTAAAATTAGGATGTTTTTTTAATTTCAATAGCCTCACGAAACATTCTTGGTACATATCGATTCTCTTTCGCGAGGACTTGAGGTTGATCAAAACGAAGATAGTGGTTAGGTTTGCCTAAGGCATGTTCACACACTGCAGACTTTGTGGAGCGTCTATGCTTGACGTCAGCTATATGTTCTTTTATTCGGGTGGCTATCCTACGCTTTGTTTGCCCTATGTATGACAAACCACAATCACAGTCAATCTTGTAGACCCCTGCATCTTGTAAAGGTATGTGACATTTCACCGGTTTTAAAAGTTGGCTGATCTTCTTATGCGGCTTGAAGTAGGTTATTATAGAAGCACGCTTCAAGTTGTGACCAATTTTGTCGGTGACTCCCTTAATGAATGGTAAGACAGCGGGTCGTCGATCAACCGTGGTGGGTTTCGGGCGGCTTCTGCGACGGGGATGTGGAGCTTTCAAATTGTTATTTTGAAGAACTTGCTTCACATGTTTAAGTTCCCTTGCCAGATGGTCGGCGTCACAGATGCCATGTGCTGTGTGTTTCTTATTAAGTTCGATGGCGTCTATTCCTAAAAGGCGACTAAGGGTTGATATCAAAAGTGAGCCGCAGCATCCTGCTGTGTGGTAAAAACCTACAAACCTATTGCGACCGATAACCGGCTTGCCAAGCGTAGTGATTATGCCAAAGATCCCTATGACCACACGATCTACAGAGAGTTGTTTCGGGTCTGTCTGTGAGATTTATGTTCGTTCCACTTTACCCTCTTAACTTACCATTAACAAACACATTGACAAATTGCCACTCAAAATTCTGACGCAGCAGCAAAGGAACATTATTATCGCTTTGTTTACGTTTAAGACACATTCCCTGCCGTTGATAGTATTTGTATGGTTTTATAGCTAAACATAGGTAGGCTAGCTTTATAATTATTGTACCAACGATTGCACATATGTTTACGAATAAATAAATTCAATATAATTTAGTTAGACTGGTAAGTCTCTTATTGCATGAGGCCGGCTAGGTAGGACCACCCCAGTGCCAGATATTCTGCCGCCATGTAGTACTGTTTAAACTTTAGACATTACTGCGCTCCGGTTAGAAGGGCACTGTAGCTAGTGACATTGCTCCAGTGTGATCTTACGAGGACCCCTTCGGTGCCGAAGATGACCGCTCCAGTGGTTTTAGTCGTTAGGAGTCCGACATGCCCCTTCGCCCTTCCCCGGGGCGAAGGAAGTTCCATGAAGAATTTCCACTGGACACCAATAAAAAAAAATAAAAAAAAACCTAGTGTTATGGGCAGGCATGCCAATGTCTTGCTCGTCTTATCACAACGTTGTACAAAAAAAAACAATACAATTGTAACGGCACGGTTGGTGCAGTGGTTGATACAGTCTGCTGCTGCGCTCCGGGTCGTGGGTCCGAATCCCGCACGGAACAAATATTTGTATGATCTGCAGGTAGTTGGTCCGGGTCTGGGTGTATTGTATGTGGAATTCATGTCTGTAACAACGCACCCACGACACAGGAGAAATTCTAGTGTGGCCATTGCCAAAAAAAACTACGAGAAAATATTAACAGGTTTTGGAATTCCGTTTAGAATACGGTACAGCCAATTACTGGATATTGGCATTCGCCTAATATCAAGACGACATTCATAAAAAAAATTGAATAAAACGGCACTTATCCGTAAATAGTTGAGCTACGATTAATGTATCCAAACATATTTTGCTGACGTTACAGTTTAATTATTTGGAGATTATTCTCAAACCTTCCGCTGTGGCCTCAGGATCGCTATTTTCAACAGTTCGCAATATACAAACATATAAGAAATCGCTTATCGCCCAAAAAGTTGTAAATGTTATGCTTTTCACCAAAACTCAGAATGCATCAAGACTGTTCGAATCTGGATCATTATAAACCTGTAGCTCTGTTATCAGATACCTCTTAATCATTATAATTCACCAGCGTTTGACTGTTTAGACAATTTTATTAATTAAATGACGTCCACATGGATTTTTGGAAAAATCGTACTACGACTGGCAATATACAATTAAAAATACTGAAAGGAATAGTGGAAGTTATAAACATTGAGATGTTAGCTACAGCTTACATGTCTAAGGTGTTTGATTGTGTCAGTTATAAAATTATATTAACATAATTAGTGTACACTGGAGTAAGAGGCATACAACAGACGCGTTAAAACTTATCTGACAAAACTCAGACAAGCGACTGAAATGTGCAGGCACACCAAAACAAAGACAATAATGACAAAGATACGTAAAAGTAAGGGTAACGCAGGGAAGTATCTTAGGGCCACTTTTATTCCCGGTATATGTTAATTACTGTTCGTTTCGTTACCTGATATAATAAATGACTTGTTCGTTTTATTTACTGATGATACTTCCATACCATCACAGCAGACGGTATGTGACAAAATGACTATCAGCTGCAAATTAACACGACAGTAAAAAGGATAATTTTTTATCACATATTTATATATCAAAATTTAACCTTAAAATAAATAATAATAAAACAAAATGTTTCCGTACCAAGCTCTACGTCGAAAACTAGAATTACATTTCTTGGCTTGCATATCGACAACATCACAGTTGGGAGCAATACATAAAAACAGTAAACAATAAATTGAGGTCGTATTGCTACACCTTACTAACATTGGCCAATATGACGAATGTAGCTACAGCTCTATCAGCATTATACGCAGAGTTGAGATACATTCCATTCTTAGCTATGCCATAATATGTTGGGGGAATTCTATTGTGATTCGTTGCATAAGAACAATAAACAACATAGGAAGTGAACTTTCATAGGGCACGCTGCGATAGCGGCGGTAAGACCCGTTATGGAGAGATGGCTGGAGAGGCGGCGTGGTGCCCTCACCTTCCGGATGTCGCAGGTACTCTTGAACCATGGCTGTTTCGAGAAGTATCTGCGTCTAATAGGCCGAGAAAGGATGCCCGGTTGTCATCATTGCGGAGACTGCCCGGAGCACACGGCGCAGCACACGCTGGAGGAGTCCTTAGCTTGGGCAACGCAGCGCCGTGATCTCGTCGCGGCGGTCGAAGGGGGTGACCTTTCCCTTTCGGCCGTGGTTCAGTCCATCGTATGGAGTGAGAGCGCGTGGGATGCCGTCGCCTCCTTTTGCGAGGACGCGATGCAAGCAAAGGAGGTCGCAGAGCGGGGATGAGAGGAGACCACCTCTAATCCCCGCCGCAGGAAAACGCACCGGGCGTGGCGCCGGAGCAGGGTGCTGAAGGATCTCCGGCCACCATGAGGAGCGGCGTGCGGGCGACGAATTAGGGGCGGTCTGTCGCCCGAACAGAAACAGAAACCGAGATGACGGCGCGAAAGTTCCGCGCGCGCCTCTTTGTCGGATAGGTGCGGCCAGCAAGGTCGCACAGAGAAGGGGCCCGTCAAACAGTGACGAGCCGATATCTGCCGGGGGCGCGGTCTAATGCAATACTAATAGGTAAGAGGAAGGACACCGTGGAATTTTAGCCGATTTAAGCAAGCCCCTCCTCCCTTCCCAAGGCGGGGCAGTCCATGAAGGCTTTCCACCCGACAACAAAAAGATTCATAAATTTAAAATGTAAAAATGTTAAATACTTATTCTTAACAATTATCCATGTTTATCAAAATAAGTTCCTTTTTTCCTTTCAAAAATACAAGGGTACGCAATAAAAACAAACTAATAATATCAAATGGAAAAAATGAAAGAAAAGAACATAATATTTTACAAGTAACAAGTACAAGGATTCCAAAACATTGTTATTCATCATTACGGCCGAATGATGTCCACTGCTGGACACAGGCCATGGGGGGTGGCATTCTGAGTCGGCACCACACGGCAAATTATATTATAATCTTAATGATATTAAAAAAAAACTCGCAGCATTATTCATAAGTAAACATTGGAAACTGGTATTTTTACAATTATCATTTTTTTATTAACTTCCTGTATGATTGTGATGTAAAAATGCATCCTATCCTAACTAGTCGCCATCCTAATATCGAGAGGGAGCGCATTGAAAGGAAGAGCGAACGAATTCAATACGAAGACAGGGCCAGTATTTGACCGTGAGTAGAGCTTAGATACTGAAAGTGCGGGTCACGTTGCACTCACGGATCGGGAAACCACTGGCGAGGTTAAGCAACGCTTGGCGCGGTCAGTCTATAGATGGGTGACCACATAATGGTATTTGAACTGTACGTCTCCGTACTTCGTTAAATCGTCGGTCCCGGTTGTTGTCGGTAGGCTGCAGGTGTTAAACCAAGTTGGAGGCCTTTGGGGGGACTTGAACTTGTGTCAACAACCGTGTGTGTGTGTGTGTGTGTGTGTGTGTGTGTGTGTGTGTGTGTGTGTGTGTGTTGACCACTGGCAACACGAAAAAGAAATACTGAAGAATGAAAGTGGGGCATGAGATAAGAAGGGGGGTGGGTGAATTAAGTATTTATTTATTTATTTCACAAATTACAGTTGTCATCACAGGTTTGCCGTGTGCTGCCGGCTTAGAATACCACCACCCCGTCTCTTCCCGTGGCTGTCGTAAAAGTCGACTAAGGGATTAGCCGGAGGATGGGCAGCAGCATCCTTCGATTACAACAATTCAACTGCGATCGCCGACCCGTCTGCCATACGTGGCAATTATGGCAAAACCCCCCAATGAGCACACAACACACCCATATCGGTCGTTGTGGTGATTTAGCGCCAAAAGGGTAACCAGCTCAGCATAAGCCGGACGAATAATGGCCGCAGCTGGTTTTCAGCTGGACCGATATAAAATGAAGTACGGATGCCAAACAGATACAAATACATACATAAATTATTATAATATATAAAGACACAATTTATTACACATAAATTACTGCTATAGTTATAAAAAAAAGCGTAAAAGATTGCATTCGGAGTTGTGCTTTATTCTTAATCCTGACATTATGCGGTCCATCTGGATCCAATGGTCTGAAATCACCAATACGCAGTGAGCAAGCGTGGTGATCAATAATCATAATCATAATCATTTATTTGGAACAAAAACAATACAATACTAAAATAAAACTGAAACGATGATAGCTACTCAATCAATGCTCGTTACTTTGTGTGAGAAGAAGACTTTCCCTGCAGTAGGACTGCTATGATGATTTAATGCTCACATAATATTATGTTCTCTCTTCTTTCGTTCGTTTAATCACCACACTTGGCAATCCGATTGGTGATCATATGATCACCAATCGGTTTTCCAAGTGTGGTGATTATGGCGATATCACCTAACGACCGTCAATTGTTCGAAAAAGTTCGGTTCTGTAACTAACATACAGATTTTGTTTCCAGTTTAATTCATGGATGGTGATAAACATTGGTATGATGATGACAGACTGTACCCTTCCGGCAGAGACAGCGACGACAGCCCCATACTGTCGCACAGGTGATTACATTAATTTTAGAAATGTGTTCAATTCGGAAGCCTAAACACGGAGGAGAGAAAGAAGCGGAGGTGTTGCAATTAGGTCATGCGCCCTCAATTAGGTCATACGCCCTCAATTAGGTCATGCGCCTTCAATTAGGTCATACGCCCTCAATTAGGTCATGCGCCTTCAATTAGGTCATGCGCCCTCAATTAGGTCATGCGCCCTCAATTAGGTCATGCGCCCTCAATTAGGTCATGCGCCCTCAATTAGGTCATGCGCCCTCAATTAGGTCATCCGCCCTCAATTAGGTCATGCGCCCTCAATTAGGTCATGAGCCCTCAATTAGGTCATGTGCCCTCAATTAGGTCACGCGCCCTTAATTAGGTCACGCGACCTCAATTAGGTCACGCGCCCTCAATTAGGTCATGTACCCTCAATTAGGTCATGCGCCTTAACTTAGGTAATGACGTCACAGTAGGCGCGGCTGCAAACCTTAGTTTCGAGTGAATCGTCACCGCGTCCGGTTCCAGTTGGTTTGAACAGATTTTGAATATTTTAATTGTTTTAACAATGGAGTGCGCCATTGTTGGAAGTAAAGATTGTTCAGGATCAAACTAAAACGTATTGATGGTATAATATTTCATGTGTTATGCCTCAATATTAATATTTTCATTTTAAAACATATTTTTTCAATTAATCGCCAGACTGTAGTTAGAGACTTCTGGCACCGAAAAGATGCATTCTATTCACCTCTCACTGATATCGCGTTTTTAACATTATTAGTGTATATTTAAGAAAACAATTCGGCACAAATAACTTGTTTTAATTTATTTTACTTCCTCAAATGTTAGTTATTTCATAGATAAATTTGATATTTACATGAATAGGAATTTAAAATAGGAAAAAATTTGCCAGTAGTCGGTAATGCTTGGTTTTTTTTAATTAATTAAAATTGTCCAAAGTGCAGTCAGCTGCATTCAGGCGACGCTTCTTCCTAAAATGATTTTGCCTTGCAACGCCTCCGCTTGTTTCTCTCCTCCGTGCTCCTAAATCACCGCAGGCATCGAATGTATCGCTCTATTCAAAATATTTTATTGCTTGTTATACATGAAAGTACCTGTAGGAGTTAGAGTTAGAGTAGAGACAGAAATAGGTATCCCTTGAACTTTCTAGTTTTGTCTTTTTTCATTCGATGGAAATCCATCACGGACTTCCTTCACCCCCGGAAAGTGTGGAGTGGTAGGGGAAGTGGTCATCTTGCGCACTGAAGGGGGCTTTACAATCTCGAGACCAATTTCACGGGAGCCACCCTTGGTGCTACGCCTTTAGGCACATCTAGGATGGGATGACTGTAGAGTGGTCGCGCCCTCTAGCAGAGGGAAGCATCTCTAACAAGGCTGGAGCCTGCCCTAGCCAGAGCTTGCTGAAGATTTTGGAATGTCTACGCGTAATATCTGATTGTACAGTTATTGTTTCCTTTTCGTTTCCTTTGCCACTAACCAACCTTGGGTCAGTGTTGGTCAAGCCACCTAAAGGCCTCTAACTTGACGTAAGGACTGCCGTCTTGAGAACCACCGGGACCAATGGGTTATGGGCGCCTGTTTGGTCATCTCGACTCTCAGGCGTCCAGCGCTGCAGAACCAAGATTCACGGTCTGCAACGTAGAGCGGCTATACGGATCGCACGAGGATACCGAACAGTGAACGGAGTCCTTTGAGGCGGCAACTCTGCTTGCACGCTTTCCGCCTTTTGATATCCTGGCGGAGATGGATGCATGGATGGTGGGTGTATCACCAAACACGCTCCCTCAGACAGAGCTTGCCTTCAAGGGCGCTTGGACGTTTGAGACGGCAGGCTTGGCGGCGTGCACTCGAGCTGTGGCGAGAGCGACTCATGCTGCCGCAGTACGCGCAAAAGGGCGTCGTTGAAGCCGTCTTGCCGCTCTTCGGCCTGACTCCAAAGGAGCGAGCGCGTCCCAATCTGCCTGACGCAGGTATTCACCGGACACGGTTGTTTGTTTCGGTGCGCACTTGCACAGGATAGGACGCCAGGTCACGGCATAGTGCCACCACTTTGGAAACGACCAGGATACCGCACAGCACACGCTCGGAGAGTGCCCTACATGGGCTGCCGAGCGGCGGATCCTGGTCAATGGATCGGGCAAGGTCTCTCTCTGCCAGCAGTAGTGTCGGCTACGTTGGCAGAACACGAAATCTGGACTGCAGTGGTCTTCTACTGTGAGCGCGTCATACTCCAGAAGGAGACCGCAGAGCGGGAGCGGGAGTGGGCCGATCCCGCTCGAAGAAGGAGGAGACGGCGCCGACAACCGCCCTGGCGCCTAATACCCATACGCCTGAAACCCCCTGCCGTTGCTATAAGGCGGGGGACCTCTGGGTTCGCGGGTGTCTAGATTGTGGAATCTGCGTGCCCATAACAAGTGACCCAAGAGAAGACGGTAGCACGCATGTGGTCACGCGCTGCCGTGGGACGCTTTGGGGATCCTTTACAATCCCCCCGGGGGTTGACAGTCACCCTCTTCGAGATGTGCCTAAAGGCGTGGCACCAATGGGTGGCTATAGATGAAGATTATTTGAGGTCCTGGAGTCACCCTTCGGTGCCGAAGGTGACCACTTCGGAGGTTTTAGCCGGCGTAAGAGTCAGTCATGCCCCTCCGCCCTTGCCCGAGGCGGAGGAAGTTCATGATGAATTTCCACTGGGGATCAAAAGGCTAGGGCAGGCGCCAGGCTTTAGTGTGACGAGGACCTGGAGCCTCCCTTAGGTGCCGAAGAAAACCGCTCCAGTGGTTTTAGCCGGTAGGAGTCCTGCATGCCCCTTCGTCCTTCCCCGGGGCGGAGGAAGTTTATGAAGAACTTTCACTGGGCCCACAAAAAATGCAATTTTTCGTCGTACCGCTGGCTCCGTCCCTCCTATTGGTACTTGTCTCGTACGTCGTTTTTGTGGTACAGTAGCCATTCTGCGCTCACCAACCCGCCTGCCAAGCATGGTGAGTACTGGCAAATTCCCCACAAAATAACGACACGGCATTTAACCGTCTTTGAAAGGCATTTTTTCGGCAGTGAACGTCTTTTGGCTGGTATAATGATGATCATTTGATGCATTGTGTTACTCTAATTGAAAGGATCTTAATACGGCCCCGACGAAAGAATATCTCTATGTTCATCGGGTCACGACACGAATATACTAAAGCCCCTGTCCCCGCTAGCACCGCATCCTGCCTACTTGGCATAAGCCCAGTAATTCTTCATTCCAAAACGATATAACTGTTCGTGGAAATGCAAATAAGCACGCTAATTAGAAATGTTAGCACGTTATCTATCGAATGCATTGTTGGCTTAGCATTTCATTTCCATTCTTTTAATCCTATGTTACTGGTTTTAAGTCTCTTATTGCAGGAGCCCGGCTAGGTAGGTACCAAAGCGGTACCAAGCAGTAGTGTTTAAACCTTAGAAGGGTCATACTAAAAGTTTTTAATATCAAAAACAGAATGATGTAGGAATGGGTGGAATCATCATCATTTCGGCCGAATGAAGTCCACTGCTGGACACAGGCCTCCCCTAAAGATCACCACAACGACCGATATGGGTGTGTTGTGGGCACATTGAGGAGTTTTGCCATAATCGCCACGCTTGGCAGGCGGGTTGGCGATCGCAGTTGAGTTGTTAATATACTCAAAGGACGCTGCTGCCCATCCTCCGGCTAATCCCTTAGTCGACTTCTACGTCACCCACGGGCGGAGTGGTGGTATTCTGAGCCGGCACCACACGGCAGTTTTTATACTTTGGTGTTAATGTTATGCGCGTCTCTATGGTGTTTTTTTATTAAATACTTTTTTTTCTTTCTTCTTTAATATTTTTCTTGTTTTTCGAAGTAGTCTCCGTTGCATGCGATGGAAACATTGACTGAAGCAGCGAGCATACTCTCCTTTAGGGATCTCTTCTACGTCATTTTCGAACGCAGCCAAGGGGTTTATGAAGCGAATTCCTCCGAGTATATCTTTTATTTTGGGGTCCCTTAGTGGCCTTTTACGACATCCACGGGAGAAGAAGAAGGTGCTATACTCTTAACATACCACACGCATATCGTCGTTATAGTTCGTGGCTATAAGGACAAAATCCCTGCGTGATTAACGTCAAAACCGGATTAAGTTTAAGGTACTGCAATCTCCGCCTGCGACAGGCGCAAGCGCACCCTGAGTGATTGATTTCTCTATTATACTCTTTACTAACTGGGACCCGCGGTTTCACCCGCGTTTAATTTAAAAGAAATTAAGAGTACTTCGACATAGTCACTTGACATAGAATATATATATTGGATTTCAAGGGTTTTATTTTGTTACGCGGAACCCTAATTATTTTTCTAAAATAAAAGTAGCCAAAGTTATTCCTTATAATATCAGCTATCTGCCAGTGAAGGTCCCGTCAAAATCGGTCCAGCCGTTTCGGAGATTACCCGGAACAAACAGACAGACAGACAAAAAAATTAAAAATAGTGTTTTTGTTATATGTAACGTACATACTTTCATATGCATTTAGTAAAAAGCTGTTATTTTGCCATTACAAACAGACACTTCAATTTTATTTATTTGTATAGATGACAAGTGCCTTATCTTTTCAGATATGATAAAAACCGCCGCCTCTTGCCATACCCCACTCCTAAGGTCGAGGACAGAGAGAGGCGGTCCACCCTCACCGTCCTAGCGAAGTTCTTTCTATTCTGCACCGCAATGATACTCTTTTGCGTGCTCATGTACATACCTGTATATAATAAGGCCAACGACCAGCTATCCAAAGGTAATATACATTTTTAAATGAAGTGCAATGTATAATAAAAATGCGTTGCTAACTACTTATTATGGTCTGGTAGCATTCAACAGGCAAATATGTCATTTCTAAACCACAAAAGAGGTGCATATGACACATGTTTGGTTTGAAATCCGATAACAGTTGCATTCTATTCTTTAGGTCCTTTACTTAGTAGCATAATAATTTCAATTTATAGTACAATAATCACGTAACGGTTTGATCGTTTAGTTTACGATACATTGCTTGCTCAAAAATGTCAAAAACTATAAGCTATTATTTCCAAGATAAATAGGTTTCCTGTTTTTATTAAGTCCAAAGTGTCCTCTTTCCTAAGTTTTCAGTACATTGTTACTTACATTCTGTATAGCAAGCTACCAGATCAAAAAAGTATATTAATGTAGCTCAAAAAAATAATAATGTTAATTATTAATACTAAAATGCTACACAATGAATGTTTGTATAGATCAATTGCCTAAGTTATACATTTTATTATTAATTTATTTAGTTTTCGATATTTATTGTAATTTTTCTAGTTTGTTATTGTATTATATTTGTTTTTTCATTTTTTTGTTTTTTAATTTTTCAATCTATTGACCATGAAAAGGAATATTAATTCAAAATTCGTCAAATTTATTTCACAATATATGTTATGATTATAACTACTTACGCACGCATTTTCATCAAATTTGATTTGAAGTCTTTACTCATTATATGTTTGGATATGCTAATTTTCAGGTATAGTTGCGGGCTGGTCGATGCATACAAACCGCGACACGAGAATATATGTACAACCTAATAACTTAACGACAATACATGAACCTAGGAATATATGCCCCAACAATAGCAAAAATAAACTTTTCCTACTCATAGTTGTCTGTTCATCCACTATCAACTTTGACCGTCGAATAGCCATCAGAGAATCCTGGGGCAACTATAAAAGTTATTTAGAAATGTCAAAATTATATCATACTGTTAAAGAAAAGTATATGAAATACAATTTTACATATGATCTATATTCAGAAAGTGATGTAAATAATGTTACTAGCGTTAGGGTGAAGCGAGACATATCCAGCTTTAGCCAGCTATTGCCTGAATTGGCTAAAGCGCTGCAGAACAATCTGGTTGATGCGAAGACTGATGATGTACCTGAGAAGCGATTTGAAGACGACGATAGTGTAATGTTGCCAGAATTTGATATGAACCAAGAAATTGGCGATCAGACAGAACCAAATTATGATTATTATGATACAAATGTTATGAAAATACCCGCGAACGGCTATGAAGATACTCCCGATTTACAAAAAGTATTGTCAATGCTAAAGGGAAACAAAAACTTCCGCAAAATGAAAGAGAAATTACATAGCAACACTGATCCGGAATATAAAGTGGTATTTCTTCTGGGATTGCCAACTAACGATAATGATTCTTCCATCCAAATTAAAATTGAGGAGGAATCTGTAAAGTACGGCGATGTCATCCAGGAAGGTTTTATCGATTCTTACAATAATTTGACAATAAAATCGATTATGATGTTAAAATGGATAAATAATCATTGTAATAATAGTGGTAAGTGTATGAGAATATTATTATTTTTAGAATTTAGATTTCGTGTGACTATTGCTGCTCTGACCCTTGACCTATGACGCGTGATGGTTTTCATGTACCGCGGTTTTCCCTGTTCATCATTAACGTCATGTTGGAAATGACAAAGACAATAGAAACAACGAAACTCTTTGTCCAATCGATCGAACAATTGACAAAACGAACAAATAAAAAAATAAAATAAAATGTGTGTGTATTAGTGTACACACGTAAGAAGAGAAACTTCTTTATCATTCACATCAACATCATTTTTCGAAAAGTGATCTACTATTTACAACTTTACTAAATTAAACTAATTTCTAAATTATTTTATTACTAATTACTAAATTAATAAATTGCTTAAATAAAGCTAAATTAGACAAAGTTTAAGCAAAAGGCTTTTATTATCATAGACATACAAATAATACAATTATTTCACCTTATTGCTACTAAGATTATTATAGCATTTCATAAATTATAATAGAACAATTACTATTATTGTCTCTCTTTTCACGGGTTTATATCCCCTGTAAGGGGGACCCCGGTCTTTTGACAGGCTTACGCGGGGACATAGGTCCAACACGCAGAGGGCCTTTAGAGATTTTTAATCTAAAATGTAATGGGACACCAACCGGCGACTCTCCATAGCTGCACTATAAAATTAAGTCATGGATTGCCCCCGGTGGTGTAAGGCTATTGTATGAGATGGAAACTATAACGATAAGGTATATTGCAATGGGTGTTACATGAAATAAAAAGACTAATAAATTCGTGAACAACGGCGTCTGCCTTTCAACTTTGATCGTGAAATTCTGTGGCAGACGGTGACTCGCCACTCACAAGATGGGCCCCCTAAATGGCCACCACTACAGGCGACAAGGAGCAACACCGGTGTGAGCGGCTATTATTGTTATTGTTATTATATATTTTTGTAATTAATGGCTTATGGTAACTGAAATATGAAATATATGGTTTACATTCCACGGAATTTAGTGACCGAGTAAAAACTCCATCAATTGTAGTGCCGGATCTTGTTGTTGATATTTGAGGACTGTTTTTCATAGATAAATTCAATTTATCTTTCAAATCAAGATGGCGCATAACGGAAAAATGTGACTTAGAAATAAAGATAGCGCGTAACAGAAAAACGTTACATAGCTATAAAATTTCTCCCATACGTCGATAAAGAAGTTTCACTTCAACAATGACAAGGGGTTTTCTATACCTGTTCGTGACCGTACAAAAGTATTTATTTGCAGATTTATTTATATTTATATCATACACATATAATATGGATAAGGTCTTAATTTAATAATCCACGATAGTTTGCATGGTGCCTTAGTAAATGCTAATGATAATAACAACTACATCTGATGGTATAAATCCGTTTCTTTCTTCTGTACGAACATCATCATATCGGCCACAGGACGTCCACTGCTGAACAAAGGCCTCCCCCTTAGATTTCCACAACGAGCAACATGCCGCTCTCATCCAACGACTCCCAGCGACCTTCACCAGGTCGTCTGTCCACCTCGTTGGAGGTCGTCCCACGCTGCGTTTTCCGGTGCGCGGTCTCCATTCTAGAACCTTTGTGCCCCAACGGCCATCAGTTCTACGAGCAATGTGCCCCGCCCATTGCCACTTCAGTTTACTAATCCTTTCAGCTATGTCGACGACAGTTTTTAGTTCTTCTACGGATCTCCTCATTTCTGATTCGACCTCGTAGAGATTTTTTTTCTTTTTTAAAAACCTTATAACCAGAGCCTCAATTCTCGTACAATAGAATATACCTTATTGTACACCATTTGGAACATAAATATATTTAAAAAAAACCTGGCCCCACACTAGGATATCTCCTGTGTCGTGGGTGCGTTTACAGACATGAATTCCACATTCAATACACCCAGACCCGGAACAACTATCTGCAGATCATACAAATATTTGTTCCGTGCGGGAATCGAACCCGCGACCCAGTGCGCAGCAGCCGACTGTATCAGCCACTGCACCAACCGTGCCGTCGAAAATCTGAAATACCAAGCATAGCTCTCTCCATAGCTCGCTGAGTGACTTTGAGCTTTCTTATGAGGCCCATTGTGAGTGACCACGTCTCTGTTCCATATGTCATCACTGGTAACACACACTGGTTAAAGACTTTCGTCTTAATGCATTGCGGTCTGTACGCACGGCTACATATTATCAAGCTATACATTATCAATATAAGTTGATATCGGATTGTATAAGTTTTCCGTACAATGGGATTAGCTGCAGGATGGGCAGCAGCGTCCTTCGAGTACATTAACAACTTAACTGCGATCGCCAACCCGCCTGCCAAGTGGCGATTATGGCAAAACCCCCAATGAGTACACAACACACCCACATCGGTCATTGTGGCCTTTTGTCCAGCAGTGGACTTTATTCGGCCAAAATTATAGGATCCTAAATAAATAGTAATCTCTTTTTCAAAGTGATTATTAGTAAGTTATAGGGACGACGGCACGATTGGTACAGTGGCTGGTACAGTCGGTTGCGGGTTGTAGGTTCGATTCCCGCCGTTGCTATAAGGTGGGGGATCTCTGCGTTCGCGGGTGCGTAGATTGGGGAATCTGCGTGCCCACACCAAGCGACCCAAGAGAAGACGGTAGCACGCATGTGGTCACGCGCTGCCGTGAGACGCTTTGGGGGATCCTTTACAATCCCCCTGGGGGGGGTGACCGCTTTACAGTCACCCTCTCCGAGATGTGCCAATAGGCGTGGCACCAGTGGGCGGCTCTAGTGTGATCATACGAGGACCTGGAGCCTCCCTTGGGTGCCGAAGATGACTGCTCCAGTGGTTTTAGCCGGTAGGAGTCCGGCATACCCCTTCGTCCTTCCCCGGGGCGAAGGAAGTTCATGATGAATTTCCACTGGGCACCAATAAAAAAAAGAAAAAAAAAAAAAGGTTCGATTCCCGCACGGAACAAGTAGTTGTTCCGGCTCTGGGTGTATTGTATATGGAATTCATGTCTGTAAACGCACCCACGACACAGGAGAAATCCTAGTTTATTGAAACACAGGTAGTATTTCTTTTGGTTTTCAGTAATTTCTAAATAAATTTGCTATTCATCATTATATCAGCCAAAGACCGTCCACTGCTGAACAAAGACACCCCCACAGATTTCCACAACTTGCGGCTGCATGCCGCCCGCATCCAATTAGCAGCATGGGGAACAAGGTGTGGTGTTCCTCCATAGAAAAGGAAGGATTCTCCAACCAGACGGGTGTTGTGCCTTTTTTTATTGGTATCCATTGGTGGAAATCCTAAATGAACTTCCTTCGCCCCGGGGAAGGGAAGGGGCATGCTAGGTATTGCTGGAATCCTACTAGCTAAAACCACGGCAGCGGTCATCTTCGGCACCGAAGGGAGGCTCTGGAGTCCTCGTAAGATCACACTAGAGCCGCATTGGTGCCACGCCTTTAGGCACATCACAGTGGGGATGACTGTAAAGTGGTCACACCTAGCGGAGGGAAGGTGACTGTAAATAGGTCGCCCCCAGGCATTTCTCGGGGAGGATTGTAAAGGATCCCCCCCAGGCCTCGCTGTGCGCTGTGCTGCGCACACGGCGGCACGTGGCCACTCCCTAATATGCGCGCCCGCAACCCCCGAGGCCTCCTATCATGTAGTGGCGGCAGGGGGACTCAAGCGTGTTGGACCTGGGTGCCGGGACGGTTGTTACCCCGGCGCAGTCTTGTCCTTCTCCGTGCGGGGTCAGCCCTCTCCCGATCCCAGGGAGCGCCTGTGCCTGGCGGGCCGAAGCCCAATGGTTGAATGTGGGGATATGCAGTGTTGTGCGAATATTTATATGTGTGATTCAGGATTCGTTGACGCATCAGAGAGTTGCAATTATTGTTCAAGTAGATGTCGCTGTAAGTTGCAGTTTATTTGGTGGCGATGTAGGTGTCGCCACAACAGCGACCTTCACCAAGTCGCCTTCCATCTTGTTGTCGCCGTCCTCTACTGTGTCCTAAAGCTCTGCACTCGAGAAACTTTCTGCTCCAACGGCCATCAGTACTAAGTTCAATGTGCCCTGCCTATTCCCACTTTAGTTTACTAATAATCCTTTCAGGTATGAAGGCAATTTTGTTGTTTTGCCATAAGTCATGTCCTTCCACTGATATGATGATGAATCCGTTGTAAAATTTATTTCCTTTTCAGTTCGCTATATCCTGAAGACAGACGACGATATGTATATAAACGTGCCAAATCTCATAGACAACCTAAGGAATAGATCTAGAGTATTCGACACTAAAACTAAAGGTCTGAATAATGTCAAGGAGTACATGTTGATCGGGGACCTCATCTGTGGCGCCAGGCCGGTACTGGATTCGAGTAACAAATGGTAAGTTTTTTTTAATGTTTAAGTTAGATTCCTCCTTCACTATAGGCGATCATCACACACACAATCATACACTCACTCACGCACACACACTCATACACTCACTCACGCACACACACTCATACACTCACTCACGCACACACACTCATCCCTCACTAAAGCACTCATACACTCACTCACGTACACACACATACCCTCGCTAACTCACTCAAACACTCGCCCACTAACCCACTTAATCACACACTCACTGACACATTCACTCACTCACCTACTAAAATTCATACTCACTGACACACACTCACGTACACATCCACTCACTTACAGAATTACTCATACACTTTCTCTCATACTGCATGCAGCATGGACCTCCCAAAGAGCGGTCATAGAGGATATTGCCATAATAACCACGCTGGGTCCATGGATGTGTGTTCGGAGTATGTAGTTATTAGCACTCAGGAACACGCTGCTGCCCTCCTCCTGATATCCAGCCTTGTCGCCTTTTACTTTTTATGGGTAGGGGGATGGTCTATTCGTCGCCACCACAGAGAACGGCGATCATCAACCTAAAAAAAACCGAGACAGGCAATGTCTCCGGTTTTATCAACCGGCCGTTTCTCACGATGAGAAAGGTTAGGCCTTAGTTCACGTAGTAGACGACCAACTTAAAAAATACCATCTCATCATCTTCCTGTTCTGATCACAAGCCTACCTTGGGTTCGGCGCAATATCTGTAATATTGCAAAGGTTTTGGCAAAAAGGTTTTACATTCGACCGCCTGTCTGACACCGCCCTCCTCGGGTATGCTAGTGTTGGTGGTTTAACCGCCACCTGCAGGTAACCCTAAGTGCTTAACGGTACGATCACGTTCCAAACTACCTTAATCACCTTCTACGACACCCACGGGATGAGATAAGGAAGCTCTATTCATGACCCGCAACGGCACGGTTTATACCTTGTAACGGCCGAAATGATTACTCAATCTAATCCAAGATCTTTAGATTAAAGATTTTGAACCTGATCTGTTTTTGTGTGAAGTGAAAAAACTTATAAACACCGTATATACTTTCATATAAATTTAGTAAAAAAAGCTGTAATTTTGACATTACAGACAGACACTTCAATTGTATTTATTTGTATCATCATTTCGGCCGAATGAAGCCCACTGCTGGACACAGGCCTCCCCCAAAGATTACCACAACGACCGATATGGCTGTGTTGTGGGCTCATTGGGGGGTTTTGCCATAATCGCCACGCTTGGCAGACGGGTTGGCGATCGCAGTTAAGTTGTTAATGTATTCGAAGGACGCTGCTGCCCATCCTCCGACTAATCCCTTAGTCGAATTTTACGACACCCACGGGAGGAGATGGGGTGGTGGTATTTTGAGCCGGCACCACACGGCAAATTTTATTTGTATAGATTAAATTAATTTAGCGCTTAACTATTTTAAGTTATGTGTTGACGTTATTACATTAAAACCATATTAATTATGTTATTTTTATTTATGATACAATTTCAACACCATTACAGTACTTAAATGACTAATACGATGCTATAAGATATGATTATTTAAATTAAATAGTTAATAAAAAATAAAATTATGTTTAAAATTATATTTAAATCTTAAAAATTGATACCCCTTTCAACTTTCAAATTAAATCTTTAATATTACAGAAACTATACCATTTAACAGATGTGAGGAATGCATTTTCCGGCGGCTACACTGTAGATTGAGTATTAATTTCGGCCGTACATATTCACGCATATAAAAACTTGAATTGATAACAAAATGGAAATACTAATTATAATGCGTTGTGTATCGGGTCGTTCGGTTCCCTACAATATGGTTGAGCTAAGCGATGCTGATGCATGCGTCATGCTCGTGAACGGGTGCCGTCTGTTGGGACTGGTCAGCCATTAACTGCCATGGCGAATAATTATTTTATTACATTAGTATGTCTTTTTTTTTATACATTGGCCTACATAATGCTCTTTATATGGTTTACCTTAATTTGTATTAATCAACATTGTAATCTCAATTATTTTAAAAGAGTATCTATGGAGTTTCTTGCCGGCTCTTCTCCATAGATCAACTATTTGGAACCGTGCAACTTAGATTCTGACGTTTCATAAGTGCCAATATTTGGTTTATTTGAGATAAAAATATTTGACTTTGACTTTGAATGTTTTTCTAGGTACAGCCCCAGGTATATGTACGGGGGTCGTGTGTACCCCAAGTACCTCTCAGGAACAGGGTACGCGCTCTCCGCAGACGCCGCTAGAGTCCTCTACTCGGCCGCGCTAAGAACTAATTATTTTCATTTAGAAGACATTTTTATTACTGGTGAGTACGTGAAATTACCGAAAAAGGATCCGTCAATGTTTAAATGAAAACACGACACGAAGAAATGTCGTGTGGTGCCGGCTCAGAATACCACCACCCCATCTCCTCCCGTGGGTGTCGTAAAAGTCGACTAAGGGATTAGCCGGAGGATGGGCAGCAGCGTCCTTCGAGTACATTAACAACTCAACTGCGATCGCTAACCCGCCTGCCAAGCGTGGCGATTATGGCAAAATCCCACATTGAGCCCACAGCACAGCCATATGTCGTTGTGGTGATCTTTGGGGGAGGTCTGTGTCCAGCAGTGGACTTCATTCGGCCGAAATGATGTAAACTGTACCTACGGCACAGTAGAAACACTAGAGGATAAGAAAAAATTACGAATAAGTATCTCTTTATTATTAATACATGTTTTTTAATAGAATCAGCACATAATTAGCGTTAATTTCGGTCGTTATTTCGTTGGCCATTTCTGAAGCTAACAGTGAACAATTTGGCTCAGTTTAAAACACGTTTGCGAGCATCCAAATAAGAAACAATTGCTTAAAATAAACTGCTTCGTTATTAAATGCTGAAGGAACACTGCTTAACCGCGAAGCTGCAAGCAAGAGCCTTCAGCCAAACGATATAACTTGTATATACACTTGGGGGCCATTAAGGGCGTCCCCTAGTGAGACTCGGGCCTCAGCTTGGGCGTTGCTGGGGGAGTCAAGCTGGAGAACTGGATCGGAGTGATTAATTTGATTTACGGAATTTAAAGGTACTGGCGATGACACAGAGATGTGCGCACTTACTATAGACCTCATAAAAAAGCTCAAGGTCACTCAGCGAGCTATGGAGAGGGCTATGCTTGGTATTTCTCTACGAGATCGAATCAGAACTGAGGAGATCCGTGGAAGAACTAAAGTTGCCAACATAGCTGAAAGGATAAGTAAGAAGTCGCAATGGGTGGGGCATATAGCTCGTGGAACTGATCACCGCTGGGGTAGAAATATTGTTGAGCGGCGATCACGCACGACATGCAGCGTGGGCGACGATAACGAGGTGGACAGACGATGTCGGGGGATGACGGGGGAGGCCTTTGTTCATAGTGGACGTCCTTTGGCTGATATGATGAAGCTACTGGCTCGGCAGGGGCCGGCTTGAGCAAGAGTCAAGATGGAGTCTGCCGCCTTTTATGAGTGTTTGTATATAGTGTCCGTGTCTGATCGCAGGCATGTGCGCGGGGCGAGCACGGCCGCGCGTGGTGCCCCGCGACGACCCCGCTTTCTCGTACCAGAGCCCGGGGGAGGGGGGCGCGGGGGTCACGCGGGCCTGCGGTGCGCATGCGCGGGCCACTGCGCACCGCGTTACGCCCCGCTACATGCGCAAGCTGCACACCATGCTGAGGAAGCCCAGCTTGCTGGATACGTATGTATATTTTGTTTACCACACACACACCAGCCTGTAAACTGAACATAAGCCTCGCTATTATTACTACAATGAGCGTTCAAAGGTACATAACGTACATTTATTTTGGATATAATCGCAATTGTTTTGTATCGATACCGAATGATCTTCGTAATTTTGTTCGTAGCATGAAACAACATATTCAATAAAAAAAAAACGCTTTTAGAAATTTGAATATGATTTTTATTTAAATAAAAAATCCACAGGCATAATTTATGTTCTTTAATTTCTTTTTTGTTATCTTACACACAAGCACAGAGTAAAATTGCAACATTTGGCACCCACAGCCGTTTCCATGCGACATGTCTGAGTCATGAGAACACAAAAACCGTCTGCGATCGATATCCGCCATGTTTCTTTGCAAATCCCTCTTTCGACTTGACGTCGTAACGAGAACAACCCCCTGGGCACGGGCCTTTACTCTCAGAGAAACTTTACCTTACTCCACCACGCTGGTCTAATGCGGGCTGGCGAACTACACATACTATTGAAAACATTTTGAAGTCCTCTCAGGTGTGCAGGTTTCCTTTCGATATTTTCCTTTGTCGTTAACGCGGGGATGATCAAATTCCGTTCCGGATATTAATCCGAAAAGTCTGAGGTGCGGGCCGGGAGCGAACTCAGACGCTTCTGTATGGAAGCCAAGCGTGGTTGACCAGTTGGTTATCACTGCTACATAGGTATATTGTAGTGATGCAAACAGACTTCTGCTTCCGCAACTGTGGAAGTTCCGCGCGCTTTTTCACATCCGTTTCTACTTCTGTTCCCGCAACTTTTATGACGAATGGAACGGACGGAACTAGATGTTTTCGCGGCAAACAATTATATCATTTTTTTTTTCATTTCGGCCGAATGAAGTCCACTGCTGGACACAGGCCTCCCCCAAAGATCACCACAACCACCGATATGGATGTGTTGTGAGCACATTGGGGGGTTTTGCCATAATCGCCACGCTTGGCAGACGGGTTGGCGATCGCAGTTGAGTTGTTAATGTACTCGAAGGACGCTGCTGCCCATCCTCCAGCTAATCCCTTAGTCGACTTTTACGACACCCATGGGACGAAATGGGGTGGTGGCATTCTGAGCCGGCACCACACGGCAAAGCCGGCACCACACGGCAACAATTATATACTTAATATTATTACTTTTAGAGATACAGCCTTCAGGAGCACAAATAAAAGAGATTACTTGTACACGAGGATCCCTATAATTGGTGGAAATCTATATACCGTAGTCTTTTAACATTAGTGCGCTAATATTTATCAGCTCCTCGCAGCAGAGATGCTGTGAGCAATTATTTAGTAGAGCTGGTGTTATATAAATGATGAACACCGGGACAGATTGTTATGTGAGAAAGCGGCCAAACTACTTTTCATAAAATATAACTTACTGCTACTTAATTTTTAATATTAATTTAATTCAAAACATGTTTTTCTTAAAATTGTACTTCTTTTCATAGTATTTACACTTCCGCATCCGTTTCCGAATCCGTTTCTGCAAACATTTTGTTTTGACATTTTTGTTTCCGTTTCTGCTTCCGTTGCATCACTAGTATATTGCTATAATGACCACGCGTAGATGGATTGGTGACCGCCGTATGTTATTTATATTTATACTAACACAGGAGCATACATTTCATTACATAAGCGTGATAGTAATGTTTTTTTTAATAGTCTTTATTACGTACTGATAACGAATGTGTTCACTTGTGTGATTGTTTCATAATATTACCTGTAAAACAAATTTTTGTAGACATATTGTTATACTACTCACCTCCCATGTACAAAAGCGTGATGATTTGTAGTCTCTGGATCGATCCTTGGACAGTAACGGACATTTTTGCCAAATTTCAACGAATTCTATACTGTAGTTTTAGCGGTAACATCCAACATAGAAACAGACAAACACAGAAATTCCAATATTTGCAGTTTTGGCATCAGTCTCGTTCCTGGAGCACGGGGCAGTGACTTTTTTCAAAAAATATTTATTGTTCAGTTATTGTGTCTCTACGATTTTATAATAGTATAGATAGATATTAGACTCGGTAGTTTCAGAAAAAAGAGAAGGAATGGTCAATTTTCGTATATTCTAAACAACATAACTAAATAATTTTATTTGATACCCTCACGACACATTCCATTTCATATGTTACACGGTACAGTTTGTCAAATTTATTCATTAATTTTCTATACTGAGCATCTCGTAATGAAAAATTCCTTTTCTAGTTTTTTTTACCACAAATTATTTGTGAATAGTTACTTTACTCATTTATAAGTCTTTATTCTATTAAAAACTAAAATGTTTTCAAGAAATACAATTTTTATTTGAATTTGCACAGTACAATTTTCTTATCGCTTAACTTTAACCTACAGTGGTACTACTGTAAAGCCGTAAGATTTTGCTGAACATATATTGTGTTTTTTTGGTAGGTATTGACCCAAGCTCTCGCCCCCTGCAGTATGTCGTGCTATTTACTGGACAACCTGTGTATCCGTAAACTCTGTAATTTAAAATGGTAATATCGATTTTTTTTTCAGATGTGAACGAATGCGATTAACAAAGGTAAGGAAAGAGCGCCTGAAGCCAAAAACACCGCCTAAGCGACTATCGAAACACTAGTAAAAATAGTCGAAAAGTCACAATAGTCAACTAACTCGTCCATAATAGTATAAATTAGTCATCGCCTCTTATACAGGCTGTTTTAACGCAAGTAAAATTGAACGATGTATAACTTATTTTGAACACCTCATTAATTGGAGTCTGCTCGAACCATGTGCAAGCGCAGATCCTGGAAATGCTTCAGCATCAAGCTTTATCCCAACCTTTTCCTGGGGCTTACCTTTTAACCTTGAATACGCTAACTAACAAAAACAATTTGTGGGTTCAACTCGTTTAATATTAATTTCGTTCAAATTAACATCCTGTATAGGGTTTAGGTAACATTAGTTTTCGAGTACAATACTAGATATAGTCTCAGTCTAAAAGACTTCTGCGCCATAGTTTTATATAGAAAATATACTGTTACAGCACAGAGTTATAAAACTGATGGGAGTCCTAAGGCGCATAATTAGTGGCGCGAAAAACAGTTACAATCTATATATATAAAAATGAATGTTTGTGTGTATGTCCTTTATAGGATCGTAAACTATGCATTTGATCATATCATGATCTTCAGCAAAGTGTTGTGCATGAGCACACGAAGGTTTCTGAGTTGGTACGACCAATCTTTGACAGATGGTGCCACTATCATTCCAATGAATTTCATTTCTATATATATGTATAAAATTAAACGGCGGGTGAAACCGCGGGTCCTAGCAACCTACCTAACCTACAACTATATTATTACCCCACTTGAAATCTGTTACCCCCGTTGATCGGACCTATTAAACTGGAGATATAACAAGTGGATTGAGAGTTTATAGCGCCTTAGTGCTCCAGTGACTTCTCTGTGTTTGTCAGTTTTAAGACGAACAAAAGCGCCTCTATTGTCGATTAATGGTACTAGCAACAGGTAGCAATGCCAAGAAATGTTTTGTATCGGGTACTAATAATTTGCATGTGCCGTAAACTTAAGCTTAATAGTACAAGTCAGTTTTGTCTGTTAACCCTTATTCATAAATGTTCTATAAAAATATTCAAGGTTTTTGTATGAATTTGGGTAAGGTGTAATTCGTGTGACCAGCCATATAACGCACACAGCAGTTACTTCGCCACCATGTTAAGGAAGGCTGACTGAGCCGATAACTGGCCATAGACATGTAGGATTAATACAGTAAATCAGCGTTGTCGAAATGATTGTAACAGCCTTGCTGTTTAAATGTAATCTGCGTTAAATGAACAGAAAAACTTGTTTTAAATGTCGCATAATATTCTTTAAATGCATCACCATGCATCCACTTTTCAAGGGGAAGGGGGAGGCGGTTCTATATTCTAAAGGGCAACACTACAAACGCTTTCTACCTTAATTTTCATGCGGGTAGTTCCTTAATCTGAAGCGAGATGGTTACTAACGTTTTTTACCCCCTTGAGTAAAACTCTGGGGTAAATTTCGTAAGAAACAGCTTGCGTCTAATGAGATAATGTTTGAAATGCTTTTAACACAAATCTACTAGAGTAAGACTCTGAGTAATTGGCAGGAAGATTGCCTTTGTGTTTTTAGGGTATTTTTGATAATATGATCTGGTAATTTAGACGGTGGGTTAAAGTTGACAGTAGGTAAGCTAGTTGTTAGGTATTTAGTAAGTTTAAATGTTGATATTTCCTCGTGATATCTAGGCTTAAAACCCATCTTAGTAACGTATCATTTTTAAACCAATATCTCGTAATTAAAACTAACACGACATTTTCAATATAAACTTACTTTTAAAAAGAACAATGTAATTCAGTTTCAAGTTCGATTAATTCCTAAAGCCATTTTGCATTCTATCCGCTTTTATATGTTGTACAATACATCCAAGGGGTGAATGTTTGCTTTTTTTAAATATATTTTTTAGTTTAAACTGTGATAGTGCATAAAATGACAATCGTTGAGATCTGCTTAATGTTCAACATAACAGCTTGTTATAAAACAATTTGCTGTATCCTTTGCTTAAAATTATTGCATCGTGTACTGTTATTGTAACTAACTTTAAAAAAATCTCAATATGGATCCAAGTAAAGACTACTCGCTTTTAAAACCTTGCCGAATAAGGGCCAGTATTACATTTTTTTTTGGATCTGAGACAAGTCTGGTAAAACGAGACTAGGCCTTATACTCCAATTAGTGATTTTATGATCATGTATGGATAGATAAAAAGAAATTTATTTGATATGTGTTGCATTTTTACTATTTTGTTGTTTTTTCTTTCATTTTTTTCTCGTCCATTTCAGATAAAGGAACGACAGCGTAGACTATATGTGTTTTATAAATTCCTACGACTGCTTGTTGCCACCGAATGCTAGCGATATACAGTAGAGCCTTGATTAACTCGGGTTCGTACAAGGGTAACCTATTCCATGGGTACAAAATAACGTAAAATGCAGTGACTGTCAAAGTTTAAAACAATCGCTGTTTAAGTACCTGTGTTAATTGTAACTCTACTGCAATGTAGAATAGCTTGAAACGTTCAAATTTAGTTTTTAAATGCCGAATATCGATCGAATTGTTACAAAAGCTAAGAAAACCTTATGTTTTAGCTGAGAGCCGAATAAGTTGGCCGAAAACTGTTTGTATAAAGCCGCCTTACGGTTATTACCCAAACACTTAAACTGGAAATCGAGATTAAAAGGATTAATCAGTGCTGTTTTCATTTTTATGTGTTATGTCTTTGGGTTTTATATTAGTATTGGAGACTTAGTTACGGCATCTAAATTTATTTTTAAATAATATTTTAAAAACGGTACTATTTTGGCTCTCGGCTAAGACAGGGTAATATTTAATTCGAGAAGCCAAAAAGTAATGTAATCTAACCAAAACTTAATCATACCAGTATCACAGACACGACTGTTTGCTCATTGTAATTTCTATTAATAAAGGATAATGCGCTTCGTCTTCTCTCCATACAAAATAATTTTGCTCAAATCTCAGCATCTACTTTTTTAAACATAACAATAATAGTAACTTTATTTAAAATTTATTGTAGCATTACTTATTTCTGTGAAAAATATTTAAACAAAAGTAAAATAAGAAAGGCGTTCAAGTTCGAGTAGGACTCAAGCCCTGAGAGGGTTCCGTACCATTAAAGTCATTATATTTTATATTGAGATCGCTCGCGTAGTAATTCCATTATGAGGTACGGAACCCTGAAAATTAATTAATTTGAAAAAATATTAGTTCATCATTTTGGCCGATTGAAGTCCACTGCTGGACACAGGCCTCCCCCAAAGATCACCACAACGACAGATATGGGTATGTTGTGGGCTCATTGGGGGTTTTTGCTATAATCGCCACGCTTGGCAGACGGGTTGGCGATCGCAGTTGAGTTGTTAATGTACTCGAAGGACGCTGCTGCCCTTCCTCCGGCTAATCCCTTAGTCGGCTTTTACGACACCCACGGGAGGAGATAGGGTGGTGATATTCTGAGACGGCACCACACGGCAATTATTAGTGAAAATGCTTCTTGAAACGCAATTGCTATATTGTCACTATTGAATTTGAGCAAAATTTTGTATGAAGAATGGACGAATGACAACTCCTGAAGCTCAATAATCCAGTGCCCTTCCTTGCTTAGTCTAGTCAGCTATCATTGCTAATATACATTCTTACTATATAAAACATAAATATGTGTAAAGTGCTGCACGTGATTCAAAATGGCCGTGGTTCAAAATGGAAGGAACGCGGGTCGCCATCTTGTGTTGCCATGTTTTTGCTTAGAAATTTTGTTTGTAAAAATATAACTCTATTAAAATTATGTTTTCTGCATGGACCATCTAATATCGGGTTAACTTTCGAGGTCCGAGATTACCGAGAGCAAGATGTGTTTTTTAACTGGCAACCCACATTGCTTGCTTTTGTGTGTCCAACGTCCATTATTCATCTCGTAAGGCTGTATGCATATGTCGGCAAAGACGATTCTGTGCCAGTCGTATATGTCGTTTTTACGTAAAAATCAAACAAGCATAACTTTAATTTTTTAGATTAGTGTAGGATATTGAATTTTGTGAAGAGCCCCGATTTTTATTAAACTTCACCCTCCTTCCCCTTAAGCAATGTTCATTTTAATATTATTTTCCATAGTATGTTTATTTTAAGATGTGTACTTTTATGTGCAGTAAAGTAAGCTTAGTAATGTTTTCTTATAATAAATTTTTTATTCAAAGTTATCTTGAATCTCATGTTTCACATATATAATCAATTGTTTTTATTTTTAAAACATAAGTACATACTTGGATACTTTACTTTTGTTATATATTTTAACGTTAACGTTATTGTAACGTATGTACCAAAAACGTTATTTTAGCGTTTGTACCAAAAACGTTATTTTTTACTTTAAATATTTTTATGTGTAAGATGTTCAACCGAATGTACTACACCAGTTACTAATTTTATATAGGCTATAGATTATCACTTTGTTTTTGTTTTGAGACTGCTTCCTTTAAAAGGGGGTTATTAGAATCTCATAATTAAATTTGTCACAAATGTTATTTTCAACTTATGTGCCATACGTACATAATAACATGAATGAAGTTATTTAAAAAACTTGTTATATAAGTAATGTTATGAATTATGGCATGTTATTATATTGAATTCTTATATTTATATTCTTTTGTTTAAACATAGGAAGTAAAAAAAGTATAAAAATTTACAAAGTACGAGAATTGAAGCATGTTTTTGTTTATTTACACTGATTTAATAAAATACACATGCATTATATTAATTGTAAAGTTCGAGTACTTTGATAATTAAGATGTATAATAAATAAAAAATATGATCCTGAACCAAGTATAAAAACAAAATGGCATCTGTAATCCGAAACATCCAGTAAAAAAACCCAATGTTAAATATAAAAATGTATGTTACCGTTTTCAAAGCTAACTGAACGTTTTCTATGTTATAAATCTCGTCCTGCTTAAAAAATGAAATGTAATAAAATGGTATAAAACATGTTATATATGATAATTAGTTAGGATGTAAGTAACAAATGTGGTTTTGTATGTGCCTATACACGAATCGGAAACGGCGTGAAGCTAAAAAAATCGCCAAAATATATTAAGCCCGTATTAGAAAAAAATATTGTTAGGTAATGCTATGAAACAGATAAATACTTTGCCTGTAGATTAAGAAAGTTATTTTTTCATTCACATTTTTTTTTTTTATATAGGCCTTGGTCATAATTTTCTTTTTGTCACCAATCCACAATTTTTTTATCCGGAAACTTTATAGATCAAAATAACGTAATTAAAATTAGAATGAAATATAAAATCACTGTGTTGTTAAACCTAATATACTTAACCGTATTTTAGTTCGTTAAAAAGTAAGATTTAATCTTTTCATCTACCTGGTAGCTTTTTCCTTAGTTTATTGCTCAATCTAATTGAAGAAGATTTGTTTAACTTGTTAAATAAAAACAATAAATAAGCCTGAACAAAGTGTAATGCATAATGTATGTTTTGGGCTATAGATTTGTGCCACTTTAGGGACCTGAGGTAAAGACAAAGCTGAAAATAATGTTATGTAGATTGATTATTTAGAATTTAAATTATTATAGCTAGTTATTAAATTACATAACAGCTTTAGTCACTTATGAACATGGGCTTATCATAGGCCGAAACAACTTTTACGTTAACTTTGTCAGTTTCGAGTCACCTATTCACGTATATATGATGCACGTATGCGTGTTACACGTGTGTATTTTGCACGTATGGGTATTGCACGTTTCCATATTTGATCGAATACGCGATATACTACGTAAAACTGTTTAAATTAAATCAAATTTTCAAGGATCTTGCTAGTTAATGCCATAACAGATAGCAATAGGCAAGTTGCGTCCCGATATCTACATAGCTCTGGTCCTATATCGTACCAATAGGTATTGGTTAAAAAAAATCGTGAGTCTGCACCAATAAAGTGTGGTTTCCATATTGTATCGTAGACCTTTTATCCGTTAGCCACAGCTGGGTTATTTAAATACACCTCTTTATCAGTGCCAAAGACTAGGTACAGAGATCGGCAAACATCTTGAAAAGTAACGTTGTTTGATCATAGAACATTGTTTGATATAAGGCAAAGCCAAATTGTTTTATTCATGTAAACCATTGGCTGGCTCTTACGAATAGTCAGAATTTAAATAGTTGCACAGTTCCAAGTCGTTGGTTCTATGGAGAAGAACCGGCAAGAAACTCCATGGATATGCCCTTTTGAAATAATATATTAAAGTATTACAGTAAAGATATTTGAGGATATTGCATGCCAATTTGTGGGATAAACACACACATATTTATCCACAATGATAATTAAATGCCTTATAATTAGATTGCTATAGCAGTTATAAGCTGGCCAGTCCCGACAGAGGGCACCCGTTCACGGGCATAACGCATGCATCGGGATAGCTCAGCTCGACCATAATGCAAGGAACTTTACCACCCAACACACAACGCAACCCTCAGCAAGACATTTTAGTGGGCATGACAGACTCATACTCCCATCTGAGGTTTGCTTTTTAACATATTCCCCACACTAAGATTTCTCCTGTGTCGTGGGTGCGTTTACAGACACAAATTCCACACACAATACACTCAGACCCGGAACAACTACTTGCAGACCATACCAATATTTGTTCCGTGCGGGAATCGCACCCCGACCCGGAGCGCAGCAGCCGACCGTATCAGCCAGCGCACCAACCGACCCATATAATACCAGTATATACGAACGTTGGTGTCAGCGTAAAGAATGGTATTCCATCTCCTCCCGTGGATGGGCAGTAGCGTCCGTTCTGTGGATAAGTTGCCATACTGCACTCATCAATCAACCCGCCTGCCAAGCGTCGAGAGTTCTGGAAATACCCGCAAAGTTATACAGTTGTGGCGATCTATGTGAGAGGCCGTTGTTCAGCAGTGGACAACCTTTGCCTATGCCTATATATGATGACGCCGTTTTTTCTGAAGATGTTTGCCGGTCTGAGTACAGAGCATAGTAGGTATGTATGTATGTATGTCTAGACAATGTCATCAAAGTGTCAAGTAAAACAAGCTATGAAAAATTTATAAATTTTATTAAATTATTGGGTATATCAAAGCCATAATATACACATTTTGTTAGAACAACGAGTTTATTATTATCAAGATGGTGTCTGCAGCGAAAATGCGCATTCATGGGATGCAAGCAAAGAGATTTATATCTTTGGATGCAAGATGATAACTGGATTATAAAGGACAAAATCAACAGTATCGGGGCCTGATAAAGTTATATCAACCTATTGGAGAGTATTCAACAGAACTTTAATAAGAGGAAACAACTTTCATATACACAAAGTACAATCAAATGGAAAAAAATCGTTCATAAGAGCAAAATTGGACTTCTGGGGTGGAAGGCCTGGTGACCTGAGATACAGGCTTCAGCCTAGTTTAGGCACCAGTCTCCCACAGTAAATTTGAATAATACTGTAACTTTTATTGTGGTGAGAAATAAATAGAGCCTGGGAGAACATAGAACATTTAGAACATAGAACATTTATTTGCTAGAAACATGGTTTCAGAGATGTTACATCAATTGGTATAGTGCAGCACGTCTCACCGTACAACCGGCATGCAAACATCAAGTGTTATTATTTCTGTACCTAGTAATGAATTTAAACATATGCAACAAGACATAAATTGAATTTGAAGACACCATAGTCAGTAATATTATTTATTAAATTATATTGAATTAGTGCAGTATGAATATATATATGTAAGCGTGTAGACAACATTTACCATGAAACGTACCTATGTCAAAAAAATTATAATATTGCTAAGAGTTTAGTTAGAATGTTATTTCACAAATATAACTGAAAATTACAATAGAAAAAATGTCAAATTAAGATTATTATATCTTATTCCAGAATTTCGCAAAAGAGAACATCATTATCATTCGCTTTACAAATCCTTACATGTCATAAACTCAGTAATAGTGTAAAAACCAGACCAGCAATTCGTTTTGCCTGTCGAAAGTCACGAATCGCTTTTTTTAAATAGCCTTTAATAGGCGGCCATGTTAGGGTGGCCCATTCTCTAATGATTTTTATTCGTTTAAACCATTAATAGCACTTATGAATCCTCAAGACTATAGTTGCCGCGTTCCAAGATGTAGATTTCCTATGGAGAAGAACGGGCAAGAAACTCCATGGTTACTCTTTTTAAATCATGTAATAATAGCTATTATTAAAACATACGTGGGATTTAGAAGTACATTGGCTATGGAAGTTCTCATTCTACTAAACTAGTTATTCATTTTACGCAAGTGCCCGCGCGCACATGATTTCTATAGTGTTCAGAACTTAAGATTAAAAAAGATGATAAACTTGAGAGTTTAGGGTGAGATTCAGAAACGAGTCTAAGCGTAACTTACGCTTCCATCTGTCAACACTATGAGCGTAAGTAGTGCATTTTGACAGATGGAAGCGTAAGTTCACGCTTAGACTCGTTTCTGAATCTCACCCTTAGTATTGCGCTGTTGTTTTTTTATTTGCGAAAACTATAAGACGTTTAATTTAATTTGTAAATTTATAAATACGCAGTAGCGAACAAAATTTTCGTTTTAACTCATTTTTCGTAATGGGTGTAAGGTAAAGTTTTATTATGAACAAAATATCTATGAACAAACACACATCAAGCTATAAAAACCAGTTTATGTTGATCTCTCATCATATAGATAGCCTATACAATGCGAGATCAGCTTATACTGGTTTTGTATAGCTTGGTGTGCACACATAAATAATATGAACATTTTAAATATAAATATAGGCGGACGATAATTGAAGATTTTACCTTAAAACTTAAAGTTAATATCCTAAATATAAGGAGTCTTCTAATAAAAGTTACTTACTGGGCGCAGATTTAATCACCTGCCAACTTGCAGGAGGTGGATCAGTCCACGATTCTCTATCCAATTCAGTAACAAATCATAATTTCAGCCGAGAAAAGACCACCGCTGGACTGGACAGAGGCCTCCCAAAGATCGCCATAATGACCGCTCTCGACTTGTGTTGTGTGCTCATTGGGTGGTTTTTCCATAATGGCCACGTTTGGCAGGCGTGTTGGCGATCGCAGTTAAGGTCTTAGCGCATTGACTGCGCAGTGGCACCGCTCAAAGCTAGTTGCACTCGCTGATCAGTGAACGATCCGGAGGTTAAGCAACGCTCGGTGCGGTCTATGAATAGGTGACCGCCCGGCGGTTATTGAACTGCAGTGCGATCCTGTAAGAACTCACTAGCAAACTCACTCGTGAATCCGCAGTCATCATTTCGGCCGAATGAAGTCCACTGCTGGACACAGGCCTCCCTCAAAGATCACCACAACGACCGAAATGGGTGTGTTGTGTGCTCATTGGGGGGTGTTGCCATAATCGCCACGCTTGGCAGACGGGTTGGCGATCGCAGTTGAGTTGTTAATGTACTCGAAGGACGCTGCTGCCCATCCTCCGGCTAATCCCTTAGTCGACTTTTACGACACCCATAGGATGAAATGGAGTGGTGGTATTCTGAGCCGACACCACACGGCAATCAAAATCCGCAGTGAAAAGTAGTAAAAACAATACGAATTTCAAGATTTTACTTCGGATTCAGAATTGAGCTTGCTAGTGAAGCAAACTCATATAAGAATCCGAAGTAAAGAGTAGCAAAAACAAGACGATATTAAATTTAAGAGATAAGAGAGAATAACATTTTTCACTGCGGATTTAGTAGTGAGATCTTACAGAATAGTCATGCTGAGCGTCTCGGTGCTTCGGAGGGCATCTAAAATCGTCGGTCCCGGTTGTCATTCGACAATAATCGTCGAGGAAACTCGGAGGCCTTTGGGCAACTTCAACAACTCTGACGCAAGTTTGGGCATTAACCAAACGGAAAATAAGCCTTAATAATTCACAAATATATCCATTTATTTTCTATCCAAACATCAATCCAAAGCAGCTGGCAGTTAGTGGCCTCATGCGCAGACCGTCAGGTTTAAAGGTCCCAAACGTCCCAGCAGTGCGTCTCGCGCTCAGTCGTACGAGACAGGTCAAAGTGGCGGTACACCTAAACGGCATGCAGGAATTTAATATGACAAAAAATAACTCAGCTTTTTATTAAAATTAAAAATAATATTGCTTACCCCTTTCGTCATCACTAGAAGTGTCTACGAAAATCACCATCTTTGTTTATAATAAAAGATTCAGCAGTGGCTCGCTGTGTTCATGCCAAAACATGATTTTCTTCTTTATAAGGAAAGAATGACGTCCACTGCTGAACAAAGGCCTCTAAAAAAAAGAAGAGCACGGAATCTTAACCTCATTGTAATAAAATTTAGTAAAAAGTATCAATGCTTTTTCTTTTAATACTGGCAAAAAATGTCAAGTTATTACATATTTGGAATGAGAATCGTGTACTAAATCCTCCTTCATTAAATCATTCGTTTGATTAGTAGAATAAAAAAATTAAGTAAAATAATAAAAATTAAATAGTACATTATGTAAAACTGGTGCAGTATCGTTGATAGTTGTTTAAATTATGCTTTTATTTGTACAAGATAATATACAAAATATATTTACGTGAAACTCCAACACTCGAATGAAATAAAAACGATAGTTCATTTAAATTTCGTATTTAAGAAAAGAATTCGTGTGGTAGAAATGAAACGCTAATTTTAAAAAGAGTTCTAAAATCTTTTAATCCTTTATAATAATGAAATTATAAATCAGTCTCATCTTACAGCCTAGTCAAGACCTTAAAATCGGTCGTTGGTTTCATGTGATTAGATATGATCCCTCGATCATCGCTCATTCGATTCGGAATGAGGTGTAGAAAATTATGCAAAAGTAATAAACAAATTGAGTAGTAAAAAAATATTGAGTGTGAGTTCACACGCGGTAGAAGTGAAACTTTGTATTTTGGTTAATTTGTAAGAGGATGAGATGAATACACTATGGAGGTGGTAAACAGAGAGACAGAGAGTAAGAGCGATTGATCGACAATAGGGAAACTGTAGAAACGTGTTTTATCTCATTCTCTTACAGCCTAAACCCTATAGATACATTTACAGTTGTCTCTCTTTCGTTACACATCTTCGTTTCATAAAATCCAATTCACACTGTCCCAAAAGTTTTACATCCAAAGTGTTTCAGTGCTTCCCACAAGCCCTCTCGATATCATAGATATTATTCATAAGATCATATTTTAATTCACGTGGACCCAAGGTATTCAATTTTAAGATCTCGACTAGGGTATTTTTATAATCTAAGCCGTGGCCATGTGAGGCCAGCTTCCTTGTTTATGTCAGCGATTCTCAGCAAAGTTTTAGAGCCAAGGAAACAGGTCAACAGGCAAATACAAGGCCGGTGTATTTTTTTAATTATAAACTATATTTAAATTTGGATTCTTGAAGAAATATTAACTGTAATCTGTAACCCGCATAGGGTTATATATATAAAATAATTTGAAATTGAAAAGTATTTACAAAATGCTGGATATTTCTCAAAAAGTGCGGATATTCAGAAATAAAGCCGCAAGTTAGTAACTAATTTAAAGCAAAAATAAAAAAAACATTTTGTTCTATCTAAGTAAAAAATTGGTACATATAAAAAAGCCAGCCAAAGTCCGGACAGAAGACCGAAAGTCCGAATGGATGGTATCCCTAAACCCACAGAAATATTTTTCTTTTACAATATATTTTAATTTATTTTTCCGAGTCTTGCGCAAATTACCCAGAGTTCGCAAGTTATTTTTCGCTGATTTAGGCGTACACAGCACACACGGCAGTACATCACCAAATCTTAACCAAACTTGCTCATCTTACTATGATTCTCACTACAATAGAGTTTAGTTATAATCTTTAATAGATCTTATGTAATACAAAATACCGTTTCTCAGTTTTTTGTTATTATATACTATAAAATGTTGTAGATAGATTAGTTACCATGTCTTTGTTTATTGTTGTTCGCCCGTGTATATTTGTATTCATACAAAACTAAGGATATACAAAGATTGTCCGTTTGAACGATAAAAACGAACGATAACGAATCTCTGTATACTCAATTGCTGTCCAATTGTTTAAATCATTGCAACATTCAGCTAAGTATACGTTTTGTATCGATACAAAAATATGCACCACAGTGCATATCGATTTTTTAAGCGAAAACTTCTTTTACGGTACGCATATTTTTAGATGAGATAAAATCTCTGGACTCGCGACACCGTTACGAGACGCAGCCATAGTGTGTGCATATATGCATGTACATATAGCAGACCGCAAACGCGTCTAGTAAAATAAAAAAAATAAGTTTTCACTTCTGTCGGCACTCCCGGAGTGCAGCCCGTATTTTTTTAGTTATGACTTTTCATTATTTTACTGTGATTATAATTACATAAATCGATTTTCAATCCACATACAACTAATCTTGTCGAAATACAATGTATTACAGTTCTCCTAACCAGACATGAACTTTGCGTCTGCGTGTGTAGATGATGATAAAAATGAGTAGGAGAGTATACGTGGTACCGCTTTACTCTGTTGCCGACTCGCTCTCACACATGCAGAAAGCTCATGTGTCGTTCAGAGGACTGTGCCTGTATTTGTGCTTGTGTAAGGTCTTGATTTGAATAATCTGGTTCCGATACAATAAAAAGGAATGCTTTTAAACTCTTTAGCTACCAATTTGTCGCAGGTGGTAAATAGTTAAATGAGCCTTCTAATTGAATTCCTGTTTAATAACACTGTAATACATTCTTAAAATATAACTGTTGCAATTGTTGTTATGTATTGCGAGATAATCTTGCATTTTCTTCAATAGTCTAAACTGTTATGTAGGGCTGTGATATGCCTATTCGAAAGACGTAATATAGAAATATAATAGTATAAATAGAAAACTGAGGCAGCCTGTTTTGGACACAAACAATCAAAATTAATAATTTAGAAGTGATTTTTCAATGCAAGATATTTATTTCTGTATGGAATTGGAATCAACAGTCTGTGGTTTGGAACAGAAGATATTGAATATCTTGATGTGACTTTTCCCAGTTGTCACCACCTCATACTTACCTGCTGGTGACAAAAGGGAAAAAAATCCCAATTGACACCACAGCTGAACTATATTGAAACTTAAGAACTCATGTTCGCTGCATTATGGTGGCTCAAGGGTCACCTCAGCCGCACCTTAAACTAATGTAACAGTGTTTGGTTTAGTAAATATAACTTATATTTATTCTCTTTATTTAAAGAGTTTTTTCGTATACACGATTATGCATATAATTGCGCACAATTATTAGGAACATATTTGTATCATGTCACCACTGGCGACTATTGTGTTATATGTTTCCCATATGTCTCCAGCAGAATGACAGGGGTGGTGATAACTAGCAATATACTCTTAACGTTAAATCTCGAAACCGTTAATTGTTCCAAATCTCTACAACAGAAGTTAATATTTAAGCAGGCGATCTAGGCAGCTCCCTAAAAGTAATAGACGTGCCTATAATAGTCTACGACAGTCTGTACTGCACTGTCTTCAATCTTTGTACGAAAACAGGCTTCCTCTAATATAGGATCTCACTAAAATAGTGAAGTTTATTTCAAAGGGACAATCACAAGGTACATTATTTTGCCATTTTGACATGAAAACGCACACACACAGAGTGCTAGAATTGGGATGCTAGTAGTTTGCAAGAAAATGATGTTTGCAGAATTATAAATAGGGAATACGAGGAAATGGTTGAAGAAATATAATCAAATGAAATGAACAAAGCCTTGATTAAAGAATATAATTGAATATGTTTATTTTATACAGTAGAAAAATATTACAATATTGATTGTCTAGTAAATGAATCAAACAAAGTATTAGTTAGTGACGTACCTAAATATACACTTTTTATTATCTTTGACGCGTAACTTCACACTACTGTATTTTGTGTTGTTTGTTTGTTTCTATGCGCGCGCAGCTCCCATGTTTACTCTCTTCAAACGCGCCTATAGCAGTATACTTCAATAACCGCGCAAGTTAGAGTTGAACTCGTGTGGAGAGGGTTCCGTACGATGAATATGTTATCTACAATGATTTTGCTTATATATATACATATATAGACTATTGCTGAATGCTGTCTTGTACCAATAATTTATCCCAAGAACAAACTTAACATTGTAGTAGAAAAACATGATCTCCCATACATTCCAACTGCAAATGTAAGTTTGTACGTACAATACTGAAAGATTTGCCATGTTCTTTTATCACCATAGATTTCTTATGGGTTAAAATTCTTGGCTCAGTAGTTTCGAAGATAAATTCGGGCAATGGTAAATTTTCATCGATTTTCCTTAACATTAAAACTATTTGTTTTAAAATTATAAACATAACATTTGAGAGCCTCACAATAAGCCCTTCCATTTGATAGGTTAACGGTACAATTTGCAAAACTTTTTATTTTTATGATCTAATATGCCCCTAATGTGACCCTCATATTTAAAATTCATTTATTTACGTTACACGTCCGTGTTTGGGTCACAGAAATCCATATGTGTACCAAATTTCAACTTGGTCCAGTATACTGTGACAGACGGGCAGACAGACACACGAGTGATCCTGTAAGGTTTCCGCCGTTTTTTCATTCGGTCGTACGGAACCCTAAAAATGTGATTACATCTTGTTTTGTAATAAATGCTATTTCTATAACCTACCAACTGATTTTCCCCTTGTAGTAAAGGTCACTATTTTTCGATGGGAGTTATATACTACTTAATAGTGAAATAATGAAAGTGAGATTTAGAATTGAAGTGAATCGTGAACACGTGTCCCAGGTGATCGATATTATAGTACATTAGTATTTTTTCACAGATAATATGAGATGTTTAAGATATTGTTATAAGCTTCGCCTGTCCTTATGCGTAGTCTAATGTCAACCATTTTATAAATAAACGTTTAGAAAACCGATTTATTTGTTTCATTTGATATAAGGTTGTTTCTCTCTCTGTTTGCGAATAAAGTTTATTCGGACGGCTCGGGCCGGGCGAACGGAAGGCCATGTCAAATACTATGTGGTGGCAGTCTGACAGCGTGATCACCTCTTCCCCCACTCGCCATCCCGACACCATGCGGGCCACAGAAGGAGCCGCCCACATAAGGCCCATGACTGACTCCCCCTGCCACCGAACGCAGGTGCTAACAGACACCGGATTCAGCAATCGGAGGTCAAGTGATGTTCTGGGATGCAGTAGGGCTCCGCCAAGTGTCGGCTATGCTGGCAGAGCATGAAAATTAGAGTACTGTGGTTTACTTTTGTGAGAGCGTAATGCTCCAGAAGGAGGTCGCAGAGCGGGATCGGGAGAGGGCCGATCCCGCTTGGAGGAGGAGGACACGGGACCGGGGTAACAACCGCCGCGGTGCCCGTGTCTAACACGCCTTAGCCCCCTGTCGGCTTTACATGTATTACCACCGGAACAATAAAAAAAATAAAAGGGCTCCGCCAAAGCAGCCGACCACTCTACAATAGTCTGCAGCAGTAGGTTCCGCGTGTTGCGGCAGTGGTTCAGGTTGCCCTGAAGGACTCTTAAGGCCGAGAATTTGAAGACTCCGTTGGGCCCACGACCTTTGCCACCGGTGGAGTCTTCTCTTGCCTATTGGCAGAGGCAATCCACTCTTGCCTTTCTGTTCAGTGCATGGTTTGCTGCCCAGCCTATGTTTAGCCGGAAGACCGAAATCCGCACATAGCTGACAATTTAGTGACCGCGCCGTGAACTATCCTCACCTTGTGGCCCTGGCTGCCACAGGCAAAGCATCGGTTGCTTCGGTCCACCTTCCATGTATGGTACACCGGAGGCGCATAGGCCTGAGCTCAAGGCATCGGTAGCATTGCAGTGGCCGTGCCACCCACACCTTAACACTGGCCGACGTCCAACCCATACAAACGCGGCCTGTGGACGCCAGCTTCTTGGCCACCGCCAGTGGACAAATTGTGCCTAACCTCGCACGAACAGTAGTATGGCAACTGCCATCTCCGCCGTTGTGACGGCGTCGTCCAGGTCCTTGATCCTCAACTCCACCATCTTTATCGGACGTGCAATGTGCACGTTGAAGATGGGGAAAAGTACCTCCCGCTTGCGGCTCGCCAGGCTATCAGCCTTGACACCATTGAAAGCACCATTTCAACGCAACGGCTGCCTCAGTCTAGGCCTTAGCAGGCTTAAGCTGCCGCTTCTTCTTCCCTCTTACAGTGGACCACCACTCAGTGGTCCCCATTGTAGCCTGAGGATCCTGACAGTCCTCCATTGCAGTGGCCATTGGCGGAGTTCTAGTAAACGTCGCGGCTGGGGGATATGTTACCGGCTGATCAGCCGTCGCCTTCGCCGCGCTGCGACCTGCCCTCTTTTTCAAGATTGCTGCGCCTTGGCAGCCGCCGCGTTGGTACGTAGCTACCTGAGCGGCCGTCGCCGACCGCTCCCGTCGCCCATCCGCTGCAAGTGGCGGGCACTTTCTGCCGCGCATCCGTACGGTACATGGGCGGTCTAATTCGCTGCTCATATATTACGTTTATATTTTTTAGCGATCGAATCCCGGCTCGTGAGTTTTTTCTGGTTGTGTACTATTGTGTTTAGTGCTCGTTGCGTAAGTTTTTAACGTCCCAACAGTAATTTTATTGTGTTAAACAACTGAATTAATCTCTCGGTAAGTACATTTATTTTTGTTAGCACTGAGGGTATCGTGAAATAATTAGTGCGCCCATTATCTTGTTATAAATTAAAACCAGCTTTGAATATTATAAGTATGTCGACGAATAATGATGACCCGCCTGACCGGGGTGGGGATATATTTCGTAGGAGCAATGGGACTAACAGGTCTCCGACCCCCGTGAATACAAAACGATAACGATAATTTTGGCTGAGAGCTAAAGTTTTCCGGCGATTCAGCGGCTGGACACCGAGCGACGCAAGACGGGCACTCATCGTGCGAATTAGTGTTTATATTTTATTGTCTATGTATATTTTATGTTAGTTATAAGCCTTATATTGTATTTTCTTTTATGGGCCTTGATGCCTAAATTACATCATAAATTTAATTTAATTTACGACACCCACGTGTGGAGACGAGTGGTCTGCTCTTTGCCGGGAACCACACGGAACACACCTTAAGCGGGTGTCGGAAATTACGTTAGGTATACGAAACCTATTCAGATCAGCAGAGATACAGAATGAAAACGCATTGAAAATACAAGACCTTTATTATTGATAAACACACTGAAATTTATAAGTACAAACTCAAAACAGAAGAAATTTCGTACCATTATGTATAATGGCTGTAACTGACATCGTATTGTAAACGTGCGTCGGTCTGATCTTTGTCAAGTTTATTTAACAGATTTAGAATAATTAGTAGTATAGAACAATTGTTGTTTGTCTATGCTAACGCTATCTTGAATAAAACCACAATAAACTATTTATTTTCTCATAAAACTGCAATGTAAATATAAATTAAACGGCTGTTGTGTCGCTACAGTTCACGGATGAGGTCATCGCAGCAATCATGTAGCGTTGTAATCGCGTTGGTTACTATACATTACATGCTCAAAAATGACCAAAACTGTAATCTATTATTTCCGAGATAAGTGGCTTTTCTATTTTTAATATGGGCGTCTTTCCAAAGTTTTCGGTACGTCGTTACTAACCTGTATAAAGCAAACTTTCTTGACTGTTCCAGATATATAAAAATGGGTAGTATTTAATCGCTAATCAAAAATCCCGAGGTCTGCACAACAAATGAGGTAAATTTTTCAACAAAAAGGCCGATTGCACATCAAATAAACAATAGAATAGTACTCTAACAAGTGTATCTAATAAGTAATAATACACAAATAAGGATTCATGTTTAGCGGCATTGAGTTGCCGGCGGGCCACCCTAGCCACACCTTAACCTCCTGTGACATTGTTTGGTCCAACTTTATTTATGTGCAATCAGTATTTTTGATATGGTTTCCATACCAAAAATGTATTTTGTGTATTGCATATGGATTTTAAATGTGTACTGGAAAAATATGATCCACTGAATAGGTATATTATTTGAACTAATTGTTGTATTGGTTTGGTTCCTCAGTAAGTTTTTTGTTAAGCACTTAAATATTCCACAATATTTGTTTATTTATTTAAAATGTATCGATAACCATTTGAAAACCTGTATTACGAGAGATGTTACCATAAATAAAATAGTGTTATATGTTTTGGTCACTTTTCATAGAATAGTAAGGGGGCAACTGAAGTCACAAAGCACTGAGTCTATGAAGGTCCTGGCGAGAGGAAAACCTCTGTAGAAGAACATCTCTCTTTCGAAGATAGGCACTGCGCTACTGTCCCTTGACAAAAAGTTGAGGGTTGGCTTGTCTGAAAAATTTAAAAGCAATTCAGGTCTGTTATCAGGAAGGCGCTGTCATTAGTGCGTTAATCTATACAAATAAATAAAATTGAAGTGTCTGTTTGTAATGTCAAAATAACAGCTTTTTACTGGATGCATATGAAAGTATGTACGTTACATGTAACAAAAAAACTATTTTAATTTTTTTTGTCTGTCTGTTTGTTTCGGATAATCTCCGAAACGGCTGAACCGATTTTGACGGGACCTTCACTGGCAGATAGCTGATGTTATAAGGAATAACTTACGCTACTTTTATATATAAATAATTAGGGTTCCGCGTAAAAAAAAAACCCTTGAAATCCAATATATTTATTCTATGTCAAGTGTCTATGTCGAAGTACTCTAAATTTCTTTTAAATTAAACGCGGGTGAAACCGCGGGTCCCAGCTAGTACTACATAAAATCCCTTCAATATTGAGCATACAAAAGCGTCGTCGTCATTTTATGTATTTTCATCATCATATCGGCCAAAAGACGTCCACTGCTGATCAAAGGCCTCCCCCATAGATTCCCACAATTGTCACGTATTTATTGGGGTGAATTTGTCACTGCAAAATGACGACTCAGTCCGCTTGGAAGTTGGGTTGGTGAGCGCAGAATAGCTCCTGATCCAAAGAGCTAAGCCGCTGCAGCAGCTTCCGTTTGCCTTCCATATGGAAGGCAACCGTTTAACCACTTGGTTATCACTGGTAACACAGGCTATAGAATACTTATGACATTATTCTAATTACCGTTAGGGCTGATCTTGAACTCTGGCAGCTTTGCGACGTCAGAAAAAACGCCTGCCTTGCACAAGTCCATGTGGGTGGTGCTCGGCAAGTTGATGGTGAAGCGGACCAGCGCTGCAAATAATAAGTGTTTACCTTTTACAATTACCTTTTATATGCAGGTTATGAAGCGACAATTCAACCTGAAGTCATAAAGTAAAACGTTTTAAATAAATCTACGTGACGGCACGGTTGAGGCAGTGGCTATGCGGTTGGCTCACTGCCCTACGTGTCGCGGGTTCGATCCCCGCACGGAACAAATATATGTTTGATCTACAGTCAGTACAGGTCTGGGTGTCGGTGTGTGTGAGATTTATGTCAGTAAACTGTACCCACAACGACGAAATAGAATAGAATCATTTATTCAGTAAATAGTTCCTTTTTTTTTTATTGCTACCCAGTGGAATCTCTTCATAAATTTCCTTCGCCCCGGCTAAGGGCGAAGGCTTATGCCGGACTTATACCAGCTAAAACCACTGGAGCGGTCATCTTCGGCACCTAAGGGAGGCTCCAGGTCCTCGTATCACACTAGAGCCAGTAAATAGTTCCTAACAGACACTTTTACACAGCATAGGTACTGAAACAACGGAGGGCAGGAGAAATCCTAGAGTGGGATAAAGTATTTTTTTTTAATCGCCTCCCCTTCACTGGAAGGCATGGTCTCTTTGCAGTTACCCCCTCCGTGGTGTTCCTATTGGCGTGGCTCCAATGTGCAGTTCTTGAATGTTTGTGATCCCAGAGCCCTACAGTGCGCAAGATGATCGCTCAGGTCCAGTAAAGTGTGGCGAACCCCTCCGCCCTTCTCTGGGGCGAAGGAAAACCCACCGTGGTCCACCACGATGAAGAAAAAATGTCCTAGTCGGTATAGCGAATACAATTCCGGTTCCTATTTATAACTCCGGGATATTAGGATGTTTTACAAGCAATCCCTGGACTATTCAGGGACTATCAAATTAAAAACACCACTACATCCCCATCTCATTGACGGAACAGTTGGTGCAGTGGCTGATATAGTCGGCTGCTGAGCTCCGGGTCGCGGTTTCGATTCCCGCACGGAACAAATATTTGTATGATCTGCAAGTAGTTGTTCCGGGTCTGGCTGTATTGTGGGTGGGACAACGTTTAAAAAACAACTCCTCCAGTGAATCTCGTAAAAAGCGACTAAGGGATTCAACACCATAGGGATGGGCAGCAGCGTCCTGTGGAACAGTAGCCATTTTGCACTCACCAACCCGCCTGCCAAGCGTGGTGAGTATTGGCAAATTCCCCCCAAGGACGAAACAAATAAACAACTGAATTGTAACCATTGTAACCGGTTGCAGCGGAAATCTATGCGCGAGGCCTTGGTTCAGCAGTCCTTCGGCTGATATAATGATGATGATGATGATGATGATAATGATGATGCTGATGCTTCAGACTTGAGATTTCTCCTATACCGAGGGTATAGTTTACAGACAAATCCACATGCACAAACTATATATAGATCACAAAAATATTTGTTCCGTCATCATCATTTCGGCCGAATGAAGTCCACTGCTGGACACAGGCCTCCCCCGAAGATCACCACAACAACCGATATGGTGTATTGTGTGCTCATTGGGAGGTTTTGCCATAATCGCCACGCTTGGCAGGTGGGTTGGCGATCGCAGTTGAGTTGTTAATGCTGCTGCCCATCCTCCGGTTAATCCCATAATCGCCTTTTACGTCACCCACGGGATGAGATGGGTAGGTTAGTATGGTTAGGTAGGTGCTATTCGTTGCTGGCACCACACGGCTTATTTGTCCCGTGCGGGAATCGAACCTGCGACGCGTAATTCGAAAGGCTTAAGCTTAGTCACTGCGCCAACCGTGTCGGTGTTGAAGACCGCTACACTAAGCGGTCGTAACACATAGTCCCATACTCACCAATTAACTGCGTAAGTTTTTTTTTAACTTTTCCCCACACTAGGATTTCTCCTGGGTCGTGGGTGCATTTACCGACATAAATTCCACACACAATACACCCAGAACTGGAACAAATACCCGCAGATCATACAAATATTTGTTCCGTGCGGGAATCGAAGCGGCGACCCGGAGCGCAGCAGCCGACCGTATCAGCCACTGCACCAACCGTGCCGTCAATGAGATGGAGTGGTGTTTTTAATTTGGTTGTCGTGGCTTAATAACTAGTCCCTGAATAGTCCAGGGATTGCTTGTATAACATCCTAATATCCCGGAGTTATAAATAGGAAAAACCTTTCGTTAGAGTATTTTTTGATTTTATATTTTTTTTCAATTTATTGTAATGATACTACCGTCAATGTCAATTAGGTCAACTATCTGGATATCATACAAATATTTGTTCCGTGCGGAGATCCAACCCGCAACTCGCTACTCAGAGTACGCTACCATCCTTTGTGAGTGGCTTGTTCGCGGGCGACAAGAAACATTACGGTGGCCACAGTTGCTGCATACGGGGCGGCAGTGACTCTTGCTGTAGGCTCGACATAGGGATCGTGCGCTCCTTGGTCCTTTACGGGGCCCCAGTGTGGGCGAACACCTCGAGGACCCCCAGCAACGCTGTACTGCGAGAACCGAGCGATGGCCATCAGGGTGATACGGGGATACCGTACGGTCTCCTATGGCGCGAGGAGCCGCCTTGCCGGATCACCGCCCTGGGATCTCAAAGCGAGAGGCGCTAAGTTGGGGCGAACCGCCAGCACCTCGTCAGATTGAGGTACCACGGTCCGAGCTTCGGCAGATCCTGTGGCAGGATGAAAGGAAAAACTGGCGCAGCCCAGCGCAGGGTACGCCACAATTAGCGGTGGTAAGACCCGTCATGGAGGAATAGCTGAAGAGGCGGCATGGCACCCGCAACCTCCAGATAACGTAGATAATACTCTCAAACCATGCCGTGGTTTAGTCCATAGTCTGGAGAAAGAGCGCGTGGGATTGTTTCGCCTCCTTTTGCGAGAACCTGATGCAAGCAAAGGAGGCAGCAGAGCGGGGACAGGAGGAGACCACCTCTGATCCCCACCGCACGTAATGACGCAGGCGCCAGTAGAATGCGCTGAAAGATCTCCGGCCTCCATGAGTGGCAGCCTACAGTGCAGGGCAGTCTGTCGCCCGAACAGAAACAGGCCCGAGACGACGGCGTACTTTGTTCTACGCGCGGCTCTCTGAAGGGATGTGCGGCGGCCAGGTCGCACAGACGGGGCTCTTCAGACCAAGTGACGGGCCGATACCTGGCAGGGGTGTGGTCCAATACTGGGAGTTTGGCGAACACTTCATCCCCAGGTAAGTGGAAAGAAAACCGAGGGGTTCAGCCGGTAAGAGTGAAGTATGCCCCTCCGCCCCTACCAAGATAGAACGCCATGAGGATTTCCCCACGATAAAAATAAGGCAACAGGAAGATACTCACGGTATTTTGATATGACATGATAATAAAAGTATTGGTCCTCCTTCAAGCTCCAGTGCTGTATCAGCTCGCGGTCTGACTCCAGCTCCAGGTCCGGGCAGTCCAACGCCAAGATTACCTTGTCCGTATCAACATTGAAGCTGTAATAAATTTAGAGCTTATATTCTTAGTTCTTTTTATATAAAAAAGTGTGTGTTACATATTTTTTACTCCTCGTGCAAGCTATTTGCGTAATTAGAAAACTATAATTTGATCGAAAAAATACCACAGTTAGTTTCTCACCATAATCGGCCAAAGGACGTCCACTGCTGAACAAAGGCCTTCCCCATAGATTTGTGGCGACACCTACATCACGACCATATAACTGCAATTTTCAGCGACATCTACTTGAATATTAATTGCAACTCTCTGATGACGTAAAAGAATCCTGAATCACACTTGTAAAGTATACACCAACGCACCATATATACAGTCGTCCAATATCAACCGTTTGGCTTCGGCCCGCCAGGCATACCATCCGCCTGGCTGGAGGATCCTCCCTTTTCTGTGGGGGAACACCGCACCTTGTTCCCCATACTGGCGACACCGACGTGATCACCTTGTTTTCCATTGATTTCTACAACGGCCGATTACATGCCGCCCGCATCTAACGACTCCTAGCGACTTTCTACAGTCGTTTGTCCACCTCGTTGGAGGTCGTCCCACGTCTTTGATACGCTGTTTCCACTCGATAACCTTTTTGCCCCAACGGCAGTTCTACGAGCAATGTGACCCGCCCATTGTCAGTTCAGTTTACTAATTTCCATTTAGCTACGTCAGCAAATTTAGTTCTTCTACGGATCTCCTCATTTCTGATTCGATCTCGTAGAGAAAGAAATACCAAGCATAACTCTCTCCATAGCTCGCTGAGTGACCTTGAGCTTTCTTATGAGGCCCATTGTGAGTGACCACGTCTCTGTGCTATTTGTCATCGCTAGTACCAGTTTAAATATTTTAAAAATATGCAGTTTAAAAAAAAGTATTAAAAATATACATTGCTATATAAACTTGCAATATATATTGCTATACAAACAAGTCAAATATATTTCAAAACAGTTATTAGATCTTGACCTACGAAATTGTCGTTTTGTACGAAATAAAGTACAGTCATCTTTATTATTTATTTTAATTAAAATATCACCCATGCATTTGATGCATCTTTGCCAACGCAGTGGCAGTTTATCGATGCCCTTCTTGAAGAAACCAGGTGGACGGGAGGCGACAAACTCTTCAAAGGCATTTTGTACTGCCTCATATTGAATGGATTTTTTTTTCCGCTAAAAGTTATCCGAATTCTGGGATAAGTAGAAGTCTGTAAGCGCACAGTCTAGTGAGTACGGTGGATGACGTAGAGCTTCCAACCCTGGCTCTTGTAGCTTGAAGACCGTATGTTGTGCAGTAGGGTCACGTGCTGTCGTGCGGGAGCATCGGGGACGACTGATTGATCAAAGCTGGTTGCAGATGTGCGAGCTTCTCCATCATAGTGTTCAATTCTTCACAGTGCACATCTGCAGTAATGCTCATCCCGTTCGATAAGAAGCTGTTATGAATCACACCGGCACTAGACCACCAAACAGTGACCACCACTTTTATAGGGGTCATTTTTCGTTTAGGGCATTGATTAGGTGCTGAACCAGGATCTAACCAACTTGCTGAGCGGTTGCGATTGTCAAACAGAATCAATTTTTCGTCGCTGGTAAGCCTTTTAAGAAGCACAAGGCAGGCTTGGCCACGCACGCTGTGCTGATGATCGTTAAGTTCGTGGGGCACCCATTTGTCAAGCTTTTTCCCCTTTCCAATTTGATGAAATGGACCAATATTCTTTTGATGTTAGCGTCGAAAGCTGCTGCTAATTCAGCCGTAGATTGAGTATCATCAGATTCCACAATCGCCTTTAATTCGTCATTGTTAACCAAAGTTTTCGGACGACCACGGGGTTCATTATTCAGATCGAAATTTCCAGAACATCCAGAACATCAGATCAGCCATTTATACGTCCACTGCTGAACAAAGGCCTCCCCATAGATTTACACAACTGTGTCATCATTTTGGGGGGTATTTGCTAATACTCACGGGCAGGCGGGTTGGCGAGCGCAATATGGCTACCCTTTCACAGAAGGGTCGCTTCTGGTCAGCCCTTTGGTTTAGATTCCCTTCGTCGCATTTTACGACATCCACGGAGGAGATGGTGTTATATTCTTAATCCGGCCACCACACGGATCCGATTTCCAGAACGGATTTTTAAATAGCTAGTACTGCAGAACGGCAATTTCATTAGTAAAGACCTATTTTATTACACAGTAAAATAAATATGCACGTTTAATTATATTGGACCAAATGTATTCAAATGTCAAACGTTGAGAGCAACACACAAACACAGGTGTTCTCTTTTTCTCACGTAATTATGACATCTCTTTTTTTGTAAGATATGCACTATAAATACTTATATCTAGGTGTTGAAGTATCAGCCTGACTGTTTTGACTTGTTATTATTGATCTAGTTGTATGGACAAGGCCCATCCACTCCTTATGTATTGGTCGAAGCATTAACCTACATTTTTCGATTTGTCATCATTTGTACCCATCACCAGGAGTTTCTTAACTATAATCTTCTATAGGATGAAACAATTGGCACCGTGCAACTTAAATTCTACATACACATCAGCCAGTAAACGTCGATTACTAAACATGGGACTCCCAATGGGAGGTCTAAGGTGATATTGCCATAATCACCACATTTGGGCGGATTGGTCATCACATTATGTTGTTATTAATACAGGGGCGATGCTTCTGCCCATTCTATTGATATCAACCCTAAGTCGCCTTTTACGACACCCATGATTGGAGACCACACACAACTTTGCGTCCATCTTAAAACAGAATGATACTTACGCAAATTCCGAAACAAAACACCGATCCTGGTTTCTGACGCTCAGATTGTTGTCAACGTATGACGCATTAAAGTATGGAGCTTCATATCTGAATTTGGGGACGGTATATTCTCTGGGGACAAGGCCTTTAATATTGCTTGGTTTACAGTTGGAGTTCGCTGCCAAGTTCTCGCGAATGCAGAAGTAGTTGGTCAGGGCGCATGGCCGTATGACCTTGTGTGGCTCTGGAAAAATAGTGTGAGAAATTATATACGTAGAGTAGATGGATTACTTAATTGTGCGTCATATAATAATCTGCATTTATTTAACACACACAGAATCACAATAAATACATAATTAGCAAACAACACCACTGCAAGCTCAGGTGGAAAGAGATCTACTTGAGCATTTAAAAAAATGGTAAAAGAGCATTATCTATCTCTTTAGTTCACTTAAATATCCAGTGCTGTATCAGCAAATATATATGTATAATATAATATTATATATTTGTATTTATGTATTAATATGCAAATTGGTGTAGTTATACTATTTATTTATGCAAATACCTGTATTTTCTTGTATATATATCGATATCATTATTTAAATCATGGTTCAGTACACCACAGACAACCTGAATTTCTTTATTTCCCTACTTTTAAATCCATCCAAAGGTTGTCTGTAAAATATCGCTTTTAGCGATAAGACCGCCCATTGTGCCACGCTAACTATTGTAAATAATCCTTTATATTATTTTGGTGTACAATAAAGTTATACTCTATTCTATTCTTCGTGTACCGCCATCAAATTTCTTAAATTAAAACAGGCAACAAGAATGAAATAGTGGACTGGGGTCTAACGTTTAGGTGTGTAATGTGAGGGTGTGTGGAGTGTGTTTTTGCCAAGAAAAGCAAATTAAATTAGCTGTCTGCTGTCTTCACACCCCAATTTTAGCAGCCATTTCTTAATCTCATTTCTTCTTTCCCCCCAATATGATCACAATTGTGAAATTCCATGGGGGAAGCCTTTGTTCAGTAGTGGACGTTCTATGGCCGATATGATGAGAGTGCAATATATCTGCAGGTAAATTATCTCGTAATTTGCGCATTTTGTGTAACAGTTTTCTCTTTGACTTTACCGGATAGATAGGAAATATGCTGTTTATATGCTAGGTGTTCAGTAGTAAACATACCAAGATATTTAATACAGGAGGTGCTTTCAAGAGAAAGGCAGTTACAAGAGGAAAGAAGCGGCACGTGAGCAGTGATGAAGTTAATGTGTAAGAGATCCGGAGGACTTAATGTAACCATTTTTTAGAAGAGAGCGTTTTACTGGCATTTAAAGTTAGGAGTTTCTTGTCCAAGCTACTTGTTATTAGCAGCATGCCTTCTTCTGCTATGTAGAAGAAGGCATGTTGCTAACAACAAACTTTATTTAAAACTTTGTTCATAACTGTAAAGCTTTATTTGAAGTTTAGTGTTCTATAACACTAGATTTTGGTATTTATGTCTATTTGGCATGACGGGAATATGGGGGAACATAGATAAAATCTCCGACGTCAAATTAAATCTAAATATTGAATATAATAACATTAGTGTACGCACTTCAAATGTTTCTAAATAGCTAGGTATCTTAGTTGAACAACGCAACAGGCAACGAACAAAGAGGCCTTATGCTGACCATGTATGTAAAAATTAATCAAAATATTCAAAAAAAGTTAGTATTAAAACCGTTCTTGTAGACTTTTATGGTTTGGTCGCTTCATTTTTGAGATTTGGGGTAATTGTACTAAGAGATAGATGATATTCAATAAGTGGTCTTAATATTAAAGATAGTTGTGAACCTGTATTTAAGTCTGTTTAAACATTAAATTTTCATTCATTTTTTTGTATGTATATTAGAAGTGGCTATATTTGTGACGTCAAGCATACACCTATTTACTTCAATAGCCGACATAAGTACACGTTTTACTTTTTATTGTTTTTGGCCCAGTGGAAATACTTCATGAACTTCCTTCGCCCCGGGGAAGGGCGAAGGGGTATGCCGGACTCCTACCGGCTAAAACCACTGGAGCGGTCATCTTCGGCACCTAAGGGAGGCTCCAGGTCCTCGTATAATTGGATCTGACGCCAACTAACAAGAACAAAGAACACCTCCTAATCTTATATGATCTCAGTACATAAATCAACTACATGCAGGTGGTTACAAAATAGCATTGCAGCATTTTAGTTTCGGACCCGTAAAATATAATTTACCTATCCGAGCTTTCAAAAATAACTTAACGAGATTATGTACTAATTCAAAAATACTATTATTAATTTAAATATTTTTTAAATGATAATTTATTCATCATTTCGGCCGAATGAAGTCCACTGCTGGACACCGGCCTCCCCCGAAGATCACCACAACAACCGATATGGGTGTGTCGTGTGCTCATTGGGAGGTTTTGCCATAATCGCCACGCTTGGCAGACGGGTTGGCGATCGCAGTTGAGTTGTTAATGTACTCGAAGGACGCTGCTGCCCATCTTCCGGCTAATCCATTAGTCGACTTTTACGACACCCACGGGATGAAATGGGGTGGTGGCATTCTGAGCCGGCACCACACGATTAGCCGGCACCACACGGATAATTTATTAGTAACTCAATTTATACTGACGACTATACATATTATATTCACATTTGACATGCAATTTTTTTATTTTCTATTTTGGCTTAATATTACATAAAAAAAGCAATTGAACCGTACGATGTTATCGACACATTTTGTCATTTTGTAGGTTGTTTCATTTTTGAGAAATATTTTATGAATATGTGAAGATTGATCAATTTGAACACCGTACAACGTTGCCTTATACATAACGTTGGCAAAATTGTGGAAGATACTCTACAGAAGCCATAACCTAAGAGAAGAAGAAGACATATTAAATTACTATTCGAATGACGACAATGAGATTTAATTTGTTTTATATGTATATTTTAAATTAATTTCGATAGTTTGCATGCCGTACGGTAGAATGTACTTGGTTTCTTTATTTTTTATTATAACCTAATTTTGAACCTACATTCAATGCAAATAAATGATTTATGATTATGATACGATTAAAAGATTTAGTGACATAAGTTCGCCAACTTTAATTTGAACCTAGTTGGTTCTTTACTTCGAATTACAAAAAAAAAACTAAACCAGTAGTAGTACTTAACTAAATATTAATATAAATTTTTATGAAAAAAATTAAGTGTTACTACAACGCATAATCTTGTTAAGTATAAACAGTCGAATATATTGATTAACCTTCTAAACATATTATTTAAAACCACACAGCAAGACAGTAATTCCTGTGTAGTAAAGGAACAATATTTAAAAAATGAAATGGGGTTCAAAAGAGATCTTTACAATAAAATAAAACGTAAATCTTAAGACTGCTGGCTTGGCACAGGCGTCTAGTTCGAAAAGGTAACTTTTCATAAATCCGATTTTATATCGAGAGGTGACAGGATAATCATGTTTCCAATTTAGAGCGCAGTCTACATGTATACCAAGAAATTTGGTGGGTTGGTGAGCGAAAAATGGCTGCTGTTTCACGGAAAGTACGCTGCTGCCCATCCCTCTAGTTTAGTCCCTTAGTCGCCTTTTACGACATCCATAGAAGGAGATGGAGTGGTCCTATATTCTTAATCCTGACACCACACGGAAATAAATCAGTGGAAATTAAAAACATAATTAAATTTACCTGCACAACTAAAGATCGCCGTCAGAAAAACGAAAACGAAAACTTTCACCATTTTTTTTAATATCTGTCGTGACTGATACTAAAAGTGAGAAGCGACTATCGACATTCGGTTATGGACAGAAAATTTACTAACCTTTATGTCTTTAATAAAATCAATTATGTATTCTATAACAACTCTTTTGAATGGATTATTTATTATATTTACACACATGCAAGAATTAAAGGCTGTATTGTCTTAAATACATTTATTGTAGGCAGTAATTACTGTTTCAATTCGATGTACACATGTTTGTAAATTAATTGTGTGTATCCTGTCTTTAAAGTTACGACTTGAAATATAATAAACGGGAACATTGAGACTACACAAAATACATATATTATATCAACTAAATGACGTCCACTGCTGAACAAAGGCCTCCCCCATAGATTGCCACAGTTATGTCGTAATTTTTGAGAAAATTTTCCAGTATTCACCACGCTGGGCAGGCGGGTTGCTGAGCGCAGTATGGCTACTGTTCCTTAAAAGGGACATTGCTGCCCATCCCTCCACTTTAGTGTCTCTTAGTCACCTTTTACGATATCCACGGGTGCTATATTGCACTCCCGTGTTGCTATATTCTTATCCCGGACCCCACACAGAATACTACACAATATAATATTGCATAGTTATTTTAACTGTCAGGATTGAAACCATTAGTTATAGGTACCCACAGAGGATAAAGGGGACGGCACACCGTTCTACAAAGGGCGCTGACGATCTAAGAAACCAGGACACGGTATCTACAGTATTGTGGTGGTACTAGATTGGACTCGCTTCTAATGGGTTTAAAAGATGGCTTGTAGATATCGATGAGACCATTTCCATTTGTTTCTTAAGATGAAAATATTTAAGATAAAAATATTTTTATTCATGTAAAACCATATGCAGGCACTTATGAATAGTCAAGACTTTAGTTGCCGCGTTCCAAGATGTTGATTTCCTATGGAGAAGAACGGACAAGAAACTCCATGGTTACTCTTTTAAATCATAATAATTGTTACAATACTTTTTATGACATTGTTCTCAAAATAAATAAATAAATTAGTTAGTTACTTAGTTAATCTAACTTGGATCATTATATCATCATCATAATCAATCTATTACTGTCCCACTGTTGGGCACAGGCCTTTTCTCACGATGAGAAAGGTTACTCTTAGTCCATCACGCTGGCCAGGGTTGGCGGACTACACACACTATTGAGATCATTTTGGAGAGATGTTAAAGCAAGTGATAATCAAATTATGATCCGCACATGAATCCGAAAAGCCAGAGGTGCGAGACGGGATCGAACTCAGACCCTCCTGAAAGGCAAGCGTACAACCACAAAGCTATTGCACTGCATTTTCGTCGCTGCAACAGTCCTTAATCGCCAACACGCAATGAGCAAGCGTGACGCTCATTGCTTCTCTGTATAAGAGGCTTTTCCTGTTGCTTCATCATCATCATATCAGCCAAAAGACGTCCACTGCGGAACAAAAGCCTCCCCGTAAACAACCGGTTACGTTTTGGGGGCAATTTGCCAGTACTCACCACGTGGCTGACGGGTTGTTAAGCGCATTACGACTGCTGTTTCACAGAAGCGATGCTGCTGCCCATTCCTCTGGGTTAAAGTCCTTTAGTCGCCTTTTACGACATCCATGGGAGGAGATGGAATGCTGATACCTATTATAATTCAGGACATTTTGTGCGCCCCGCGCGATGCAGGGGAGTATCGTGGGCAGGAGTCGGTCAACGAAACTACGAATCCAACTACAGTGTCCAAAGACTTGACGCTCGAATGGTTTCAAAGTGCTTAGCTCAAAGCAGATTTTTGTTTACTTTATTTCATAATAATCCATAATTTGTTATTAACATTTAACCTATGTTAGTAATCTATAATAACTTTTTTTTTAAATTAAACAATCTATAATATATATAACAATCTATAATAACTTATTTAATATTAAACATAGGTGTCCTAGACGCCATATGCAAGGCGTTCCAATGGCACACCACGGGACAATCAGTTCTGCACAGTATGGTGTTTAGGAGGCCGCTGGCACTGTCCCGGACGCGCCGCATAAGGGAGGCAACTCTCTTTCTTAGCACTGCATGAAAGCAGTCTGTATTTGCCACAGTAAACATACCTGATGCGCTACAATATCGAGACAGCCCCATCAGCATCCTAAAACCATTATTATACTGAACTCGTAGGGTAGATTTAAGACTGGTTGTGCTCTCCATTCTTTTTCCGTTGCCAGCATAAGCAGTGCAGTGATCGGTATTTAATTCATTGTTCTACGCAAACAATGTCAGGGTATAAGCTAGTTTTGAAAAAGCAAGCACAATACTCCTATTAACAATAATAATACGGACTATTTGAATTACTTATGTATAGTTATTGCCCGCGGCTTCTTGCAGTGGTAGCACTAATATGTGATCCGGTAATTGGACGGTACCTCTATAGTCTACAGACCAATCAAAAAGTAAAATCCAGTTGCGGGACGCCTGGCTGATTTACAGTATTGGATTAAATTAAAGCAGTGACCTTGTCATATAGATCAAACCTGACCTATCGGCGGCGTCCTATCGTTGTCCAGTCGAGGCGGAGACAGCCGACAATTCACGAGGTGGCCCGAATGGCATCGCGATTTTTTAATGAGCCAAAAACGTTTAGAGCTTTATTGGAAAATTACAAATATGCAACCTTCCACAGTTTACAGATTACGGGCAAGTACATTACACATAAAGTGCGGATATGACGGTCTTTATGCTAAATTCGCATTGTCCTTCGTACTAGTGTATACTGCCAATGAATCCTTCGTGCGTTCGCTACACACACTTTAATCTTGTCCCTCAAGGTGACACCGGCTATTTAGGGGTGATCTAATATCTTCCTACTGAGTCTGCGGGACATCTGCGGAACGGAAATCTTCGTGGACGTTCTCCGCCTCGTGTTAGAGCAATGATTCCCAAAGTAGTCGATCGATATCGGTTTCCCAGGGGTCGACATAAACGAACTGATTTTTGGGGTCGATGAGGTCTAAAAATCGACCCTTATTCATTAACACAAGTTGGTGCAGTGGCTGATACAGCCGACTGCTGCGCCCCGGGTCGTGGGTTCGATTCCCGCATGGATCAAATATTTATATGATCTGCAGGTAGTTGTTCCGGGTCTGGGTGTATTGTGTGTGGAATTTGTGTCTGTAAACGCACTCACGACACAGGAGAAATCCAAGTGGCGGGCAACGATTAAAAGAAAAAAACTTTTAAGATACTGTATAAGTTGTGTTACGTGTACCAACTTGTTATAATAAGAATGAATGAGTTTTAGTAGGATCAGGAATTGGTAAGTATTTTGTATCAATAGAAAAAAAACAGAAATGTCCGGTTAAGCAGCCACATTTCCTAGAAACATAGGTATGCGAAAAGTCCAACAAAAAGAAGCAAAAAAGAAAAAAAAAAAACTGTATGGCTTTTTTTATTGGTGTCCAGTGGAAATTCTACATGAACTTCCTTCGCCCCGGGGAAGGGCTAAGGGGTATAATAAGGCTAAGGGTAAGGGGCGGACTCCTACCGGCTGAAACCACTGGAGCGGTCATCGTCGGCACCGAAGGGGGACTCCAGGTCCTCGTAAGATCACACTAGAGCCGCCTATTGTTGCCACGCCTTTAGGCACATCACGGAAGGGATGTCTGTAAAGCGGTCACCCCCTCTAGCGGAGGGAAGGCGACTGTAAAACGGTCGCATTCAGGCACTTCTTGGGAAGGATTGTAAAGGATCCCACCAAGCCTCGCAAATAAATGTATGCCTAGCGAAGCGGGTGAGTAGCGGGTAGTCCTAATTAATACCTTAATATAATATACAGGTTACCGTGTGGTGCCGGCTCAGAATACCACCACCCCATCTCCTCCCGTGGGTGTCGTAAAAGTCGACTAAGGGATTAGCCGGGGGATGGGCAGCAGCGTAGCGTCCTTCGAGTACATTAACAACTCAACTGCGATCGCCAACCCGTCTGCCAAGCGTGGCGATTATGGCAAACCCCCCCCTCCCCAATGAGCCCACAATTCACCCATATCGGGCGTTGTGGTGATCTTTGGGGGAGGCCTGTGTCCAGCAGTGGACTTCATTCGACCGAAACGATGAATATACAGGTTATACTCGTAGTGCTTTAAATAATTAAGGAAGAACGGACAGTATTAAATTAATGTTATTAGTTTTAATGCGTCTGTTATTTGTACTCCATTGTTCAGTGACTACGTTAGTTGGCCAGAATTGCGGCCGAATTTGTCACAAATATTTATTCAGTATTCGCTTGAATCATTGTTTGTTATTAATACCTACTTAAAATTTTCCAATTTACAAAATTGAATACCTAAAGGTAATGTTTGCAAACCGATGTTTATGATATTACGTTCAAATGACGTAATATTATGAGGCTTCTATGGGTAATAAGCTTTAGGGTCACAGGATTAATCCTTAGATCGTGATCATTATGCTCAAAGATCACCCCAATTAACCCTCGTGAGGGAATATCGCGACGTCGTGCAAGTTCCGTATAGTGTCCGGATTAAGAATACCACTCCATCTACCCCCGTTGATATCACAAAAGGCGACTAAGGGACTCTAAACCAGAGAGATGGGCAGCAGTATCTCTTTTGTGGAAATAAAGCCATACTTCCCCAAATTTTGACGACACGGTTGGTGCAGTGGATGATACAGTCGACTGCTGCGCTCCGGGTCGCGGGTTCGATTCCCGCATGGAACAAAAATTTCAAATCAAAATGATCTGCAGGTAGTTGTTCCGGATCTGGGTGTATTGTGTGTGAAATATATGTCTGTAAAAGCACCCACGTCACAGGAAAAATCCTAGTGTAGCAACGTTTTTTTAATTAAATAAATAAGAAAAATATAAATATGACGTTAAATGTAAGACACAGCTGATGTTGTGTCAGCGTATTTTTCGTAAAAATTTTGAACAGCTATAACTCTGTAACTATTGACTTTTTGTGGAAAGTCGTAGAACAAAAGTTGTTCATTACCACCCATAGTATAACATCTGTTCCTATAAATTCTGATCCTTGTCTAGTTTAAGGTATTTTTTTAATCTCCACTTAATATTATGCCTACCCTCACTTCTGGTGAAGTGACGGCGATGAGCAGCCATTTTGACTGACAGTCGACGTTCGACTACCGGTAAGATAGCTGCGCGGTACCGTGTACGCCTGTGTCCCAAACCACATTGTACAGCTTGACTTTTTTTCACCCAGTGATTAGTGCTTCCTGGTTGTATCAGAACAAACCTTGACAATCTAATGTGTGTGCCTACGATTGGGATTCCGTGCGACTTTTCTAGCAGCCCATAGTGACGACACATCCATCCAAGAGGAAGCGAGCTGCCTCTGCAATCCTGAGCCAATCCAGGATAAGGTTGGTGGAGTTGAGACTACTTTATTCTGGACGAGGAGCTGAATTGTAGTCATAATATCGTATCTCTAAATTCTTCAAAAGTTCCTCGTACAGTCCGCTACTTCTTTAGGTCCACGTGCTACATTTTTGCTCTTCGAGCCGGATTTCAGTATTTTTTGTAAAGTCAAACGTATAAGGAGGTAAAGGTCCATAAGGCCTTAGAACATCCTCAACGTAATTTACAGCGTTCATGTTACCATTTACAAAAACGAGCCCAGTTCGTCTGTTCTTCATAACACCCGCCCACACCATAACTGTTGAGCCGTTGTCTGGACGCACTTCCTGAACGCACCTCAGTCTTTCAGTATTTCCAGCACGACGGCACACTCTTACCCTTCTAGTATCAGGCTTGAAAAGTTTACATAGGTATTACCTACTTGGTAAGAAATTATATAATAATTGATTAATAATTTGAAATAGAGAATAGATTACTTAGACTTTTTTGATGTGTGTAGATTACAGGAAAACCTATAAGTCTATGGTCCTAAAACAACATGGTAAATCTTTAAATATTGTGCGTACAAATTTACGTTTGCGGTTGGAATGTATGCGAGAACATGTTTTTCAACTACTGTTCTTGGGATAAGTTATTGTCGTCTCCTTATTTCCTATTTCTGCTAATATAACGTTAGGTGTTATATGTGTTGATTTTTTATAGTTGATTACAGTTTAGGGTCGAACACCATGGTGCCATTCAAGTAACTTTAGTCGCATCTCTGTTAATTTGTCGTTATACTTCTAGATCGAATTGGTTAATTAACAAGCGAATGGCATCCGAAGAGAGTACATTTAAGGCACACAGATTATAAAAAAATATATCAAACAATGTTTATTGCTAATGTAGTCTGGCTGCAGAGTATACTCTCCAGACGCACCACATACGCATTTCTAAAGTAATAAGATTTTCATATCTTTTTACATTGTATGAAAAAGTACAGTTTTGGTACATTTATTTAGAGTCCATTTTGACCGGGTACACCTAATAGTTTATAAAATGCGTGGTGGTGCGGCTGCAAAGGATTGCTCTATGGCCGCGCCACAAAGATTTCGTTATATGTATATCATATTCCACTGAGGTACAATTTTTTGTCACAATATAAAGTACATAAATGGTACATCTTATTTATAAACATGTTTTGGAGTACATCACTGTGGCGCGGCCAGGGAGTATCACACGACTAAAGGAATCTAAACCAGAGGCATGGGCAGCAGCGTCCCTTCTGTGGAACAGTAGCCATTCTGCGCTCACCAACCCGCCTGCCAAGCGTAGTCAGCATTGGCAAATACCCCCCAAAATGGCACAATTGTGGAAATCTGTGTGGGAGGCCTATGTTCAGCAGTGGACATTCCATGACCGATATGGTGATGATGAGAATTGAAGTCATACAGCTGACCGCGTGTGCGCATTGTGATGCTTGCTGCTCGAACATCGATAATCGCAGGTACACACGCTCGTACAACCGTATATAGAAAGAGACGGAGACAAGATAAAGATCGGCTGGAGGGGCGGGCCATAACGCTTTTTCCTTATGTGACGATTTCTGCCAGTTCATTCTACTTTAAGCCGCGTAAAAGAACTTCGTTCTAAAAGTACAATCACAATAAAAATAGTTTTTCATTTTATTATGTACCTAGTGCTTATGCTACTTTATCTTAGCCTTTCTAAAAAAAATGTCTCTCATTATATTTTTCCTTTGTCCGTTTATTTATTTTAGTTAAATCATGTCCCATATAATAAGAATGATAGGTATTACATGACAAACACGAACATTTGGCTGTTCATATATAAAAAAAAATGTTTTGCAAACAGACTGCCTGAAAGCCGTTGTGTAATATGTGTGTAGGTATATAAACTGCGACATATAAATTAATCGAGAATTTTTTTTTTGAAATAAGTAATTTCTGAAATCGACTTTTCTCTAAATGTTAACTTTTATATTCGCTCAGTGTATCATCATTTCAGCCGAAAAAACGTCCACTGCTAGACAGAAGCCTCCCCTAAAGATTATGTGCTCATTGGGGGGGTTTTGCCATAATCAACACGCTTGGCATACGGGTTGGCGATCGCAGTTGTTATAATTGTACTCGAAGGACGCTGCTGCCCATCCTTCGGCTAATCCCATAGTCGCCTTTTACGACACCCACGGGATGAGATGGGGTGGTGGCATTCTTAGCCGGCAGTGTATACTTACATCTTACCGTATCGTCATACCGTGTGGTGCCGACCAAAAAAAAGCATCACTCACTTCATCCCGTGGGTGTCGTAAAAGGCGACGATGGGATTAGCCGGAGGATGGGCAGCAGCGTCCTTAGAGTACATTTCAACAACCCAACTGGGGTTGTCGAACCTTTTGCCAAGCATGGAGATTATGGCAAAACCCCAGAGTACACGACTGAACACCAGACTGCTCGTTATGGCGATCTTTGCGGGAGGCTTAAATAAATATTATTATTATCTACATGTTACTCTATTACACGGGCCTCGGATTATCCCCGGAGGTATAAAACTATAGTATAAGATGAAAACTACAATTAGAAGGTCTATTGTAACGGGTGCTAAATGGATTATATACTTCTAAACGGAAACAACGGCGTCTGCCTTTCAACCTTTAAAGTGAAATTTTGTGGCAGACGGTGACTTGTCACTCACAAGATGGGCCCCCTAAATGGCCACCACTACAGGCGACAAGGAGCAACACCGGTGTGAGCGGCTAGGGGTGTAGAGAGGTGCGGCACCGGTTTCACCATCGCGCGTCTCGAAGACTCGGAGCGGGTTTCCCCGTTATTACGCCATTAGACACTTCCACCCCCGAGCATATAGCTCCGGCCGTCCCCCCTCTGATAGGCCACCTAAGGCAAGCCAGAGTTGAAAATCCTATGGGCACTCATGGGGTACCACTAAAATCACCAACCAATAAAGGCAAGCCGGAGACGAGGCCCTGACCGACTCTCTGGTGCATTCGGGTACACAGTGTCGCTACTCACATTCAGCTCGCCACAAACTGCCCTGAGTTCTGTAAGCTTCTTAATATACTTTTTTTCCTTATATTTTTTTTTTTTATATTTAAAGGTAGGAAGAAATCGGGCAGCTGCTTTAATCTGCCCTCCAAGATTACCTTATCCCATTAGGTAATACCTATATCCGGCAGTGGACGTCTTTCGGTTGATAACATTCATATCATGTTTTACATATATGAGGCAGGAGAACAAGGTCTAAAATAAAACGGCGGTAATTAGTTACAAGTTTATTACACCGACATAATGACCATACATTCCTACATCTAGCTACCATACATAAAATTCAACATAATATTAACAAAAGAGAACAAAGCTACATTAAACGATACAAAATTAGTAATATTACATTCCATTTGGTTTTAGAGATTATATTCATGTACTTAGCTTAGTTAATTAAGTATATATGTATAAAAAACTACATTTTTACGTGTATATAGTTAATATTATGAGTTTATAAGTGATTCACGTTGTTTAGAGCTTTCAGTGTTGCAAGAAAGACGGACAATAACCAAATATCCAAACATGTCGCCGTAAAGGCAAAAAATTTCTTTGTGAAAAGCTTCATAGAACAAAACGATTCTCGATATCGGTACATATTTCTTATAACAGAAACACATTATCATAGTTTTTAGAACTACTTATACGTGTAATTTTGTGTTTTTCTAGAATGTCGGATTTGTAATCCAAATTCAACACGTAGAAAATCGTTCTTGAATGTTTTTAAATAGCACATCATTTTCTTGACTTTGAAAGCTGTGAACATCGTTTTTAATAGAATACAATAGTACAATACAATTTATTAATAATAAGTCACAATTTAGCCCGGCACGAACGACTGTCCGTGGTTTTTACGCCCTCATAATTAATATAAATCTTTATTTTCAAACCTTTTCTACCATAGTATTCATAATTATCCGTTGTGTCATTAAGATGACCAATAATTTAATTTCTTGAATATATCTATAGATGCAGTGTAAGAACATATAAAATATGTCAGCTTTATATAGCACTGACTCATTTCTACTTCAATTATATATTTATAATTATGTTTTGTAACGTGTCAATCTGCCGTCGATAGCTTCACGACAAAGTCAAAATAACTTTATTTATTATAAATTGTACACATACACAAACAATAGTACATACGACTACACATCAAGCTGTACATTTCTAATTTGAGCTGAACTCTCTTCGTTAGGAAAGCCTATACAAGGAGAGGTCAGCTTATATTGGCAATGTATAATAGTTGGATATGTAGCCGGGCGTACATACACAATAAGAAATAACATGCACAACGGCGCGCTTTACTCAGACTTGTGCATAAATAAATATTTTCTGGTGACTTTGATTTCCAACAGTTTTTATTTTAAATATAATTTCAATAGTTAATATACACAAAGGCATGTTTATACTTTACGTTAAATATAATAATATAAACTCTACACATTTATACGCTAATCTACAAGAATTGGTGTTGTTACCTTCAGTGGACGAATCGCTTTCGCGGGCATCTATGCTAAGACTAAAGTGTATATAATACATAAATCAATATTAAACTAAAACACAATATTTCATGTTAAAGTTTAATATTTTCGCAAAGGCACATTGCATGAAAAATAAGGCTATAATTTTTTTCTTTATTTATATTCAATATCGTCAAAACACCAAAGTATACAAAACTATTTTTAGTATATACAAAATGTGATGTTATGTGATGCCCTAGTCCTGAATAGCATTACAATTGTCATGGGCAAGCATGACGCTTTCCATCAGGCGAACTACCTGCTCTTGATGACCATGTTATATATAAAGAGACAAGAAACCCAAAACAAATATCGGTTGTGGCGTGAGGGGAAATAACATGCATAGGGGAAGTAATCTACAGGCGCAGTGTCCAACTTGGAACACTGGGACAAAATAAAACATAGTTTAAAAACTATTGCAATCGATTCTACTGCTGATTCTGAACAAAGTATTGCCAGTTTTTGTATATGTTAAAAATAATTTTGTATATTTTAATATAAAATTCCAATGTGTTATAGAAAGTATACTGGTGCGAGCTACACTTGACAATTAAACGTGGCATTTAATTGCTATAACTACTACATATTTAATTTAAAAAATCGTCAGATAATTTCACGAGGCTTCACCTGTTGACACCGTCACTATGCTATAAAAACAAAAATAAAACTTTGTTGTAAAATATATTTCCTTTTAAAATGCGTTAATTTTGTAAGTTTAGATAACCGTTTGGCTGACAATTACAATTAACCGCACGTCGGTCAATTTAAAAAGGTATCAGTCGAATGGTTAAATATTTGTTTACTATTATACAAATACTTTTTAATGTTAAATATATTTTTAGTATAATTATAAAATAATTGCACCATACGATCACTGTTACTTCACGACGTCCCGCTAACGAGGTAGGTAGTTATATAGAATAAACCAATTTTCGCTGCAATTTATTAGGATGCATATGCCATCTCTATTACAATAATATCGATCTTTATAGATCATCAGATAGGAGGAATGACTGTAAGTTGATCGAACTGAGATTATGAATTGGTATATTGGTATTCTGATCCTCTATTTCAGTTCGGTTTCAGTATGATCTCTGTCTAGTCTATTTTCAATCTCAAAATTTATTTTATTTCATTTCTCAGTTTTAGCGAAATACCAATTTGGCTTCTAGGCTTTTGGCTTGTGATGAGATACAATATAAGTTTGACTTTGTTTGTTGGTTTAGGAGAATACCATTTGTGACATTTACGATATTGAAACTAGACCGCAACTACATATATTTTTTATTACGATAGTTGGCCTCCTTATCAGAAATTACTTTTAATTATTGGTTCAGTTGCCTTATTAAAAATCAGTTTTCTCTAATTAACAGGACGCAGTGAATTAAGTTCAGTTAGTATATTTTTTAATAAATGTATATAATTTATAAAATTAAATATATTATGAAAAATGGCACTTCGTTTCATAAATCGGGCTGTATTATAAGGCAAGCTAGTCGCCATGGTATGGACAAAGATGGGCTATTGACAATATTTTATTCAATTACCATTATCCACCTTTGTTTTTGTGTTATGGCATAAGTTTTTTTTAAACTTACATTTCTGTTTTGTTCTATATAATACAGCCCTGAAAACATTAACATTTAGGTCAAAAGGCACGAAATATCCGAAACAATTAATATAATATTTTTATTAGTAATGGCACAATCGGTTCATATCGAAGGCATCGAGTAAGGTCCCCGAAGGGCTAGCACTTTGTGAAACGTGGGCGAGTTGCCCAGCAGTAGGACTTGGACATATCGGTATCAAAGAAGACAATAATTTCAAATTGAATACATAAAATTGCAAAAAATAAAGTTCCAACCTTATACTTACGTAAAGTATCGATCTTGCACAATTGCATTTTTGGTATGTTTATTGCAAAATCATCACATTTATATATATATTTAATGGAGTCTGAAACAGTAGTCAGATATTTTACATTAGTCTGGGAATTGTTAAAATTTTTACCTATTTTATAATAAAAAAATTTCATAGCTGCGGCGACTTGCTTTTTTGACACCACTACATCCAAGTCAATTAACAATAATAATAATTGAACTTCAAATACTCTTAATAATAACACCTACAACGCTACTCGGCACACGCAATGCGTAACCATTTGAACGGTGACAGATATGGCACCAATCGCTGCGCGGCCCGTAACTCCATTATCCATGCGCTCGTGTGCGAGAGTGAAAGTAAACACACGCTGGTCACTCACACTAGTATAGTGTTTAAGTTACACGTTTGCGACAACGGACCGCTTAAGTCCATCCTTGGAGGTGTTGGTATTGTAAGTCCAAATCTAAGGCTGACTAAGACACTGTTAGTTATAAATACACATTAGCACCCTACATTTTAACGTACATCTATTTTAGTAACATTTATAATTCATCCTTGCAATATATGTTTTTATTCTAACAATTTTGTATTTATTATACTATGGCAGAGTTTTGTCTATAGTATTGTTAGTGTATTTAGATACGAAAAAGGTTTAATTTTAAAACAAATTTCTTTGTTATGTTTCTATTTTGTGAATTTATTTCCGACCGTTATTAGTTTAAAAACATAATTGTAGATAAATCTTTTAAATATACACTTTTTATCAATAAAATAAATTTCTTCAAACATTTATACAATTTGTAACGATAGATAAATTGTCTTTCAAGCAAATATCAACATAGAAATTTCTAGTGAAATTACGGGGCTTAATAGACTTAATAACGAATGCCTCGATGTCGTTCTCTATGCCACGCAGCTCTAATCCTGGGTAGCATTCACTTGACCAAGTTATGTGTCCATTTGGGTGGGCAAACACTTAACCCTGTTAATATGAAGCCAGTAAATCTATCGTTACGACAGTAAAAATTTCGACACATATTAGAAATCATCAAATCACAAACAACTACAGTAGTATAAATAATTTATAAGTTCTTTCAAAACATGCATAGTAATATTAATATCAACACTACCGCGGGAAATTTTCAGTGAAATTTACCAAACTCGGAATATAATAAAATTTCTAAGTCGTTTACCGCGGTAAAAAAGAATTTTATCACGGTAAACGACGATTTAAAATCCAATAAATCACATACTTTACTTACATATACACTAACGCTAAATTACCGAGGTGTAACGCAAAATTACCCGCGGTAAACCGAAGCGAGTTTCACAGCTTTGAGGGGCACAAAGTTTTATTGACGCACCTTAAAAATTGCCGAATTTCTTAGTTACTGTGGACGACGACTCCGACTTGTGAGAGCTGGTCATGACGGATTTCCTTTCAATAGTTTCTGAAGTAATAGTTTGCTTTGAGAACTTCTTGTCCAACGAGTCCATTTCCTTCACCAGATCCGAGGGCTTTTTGACTTTCGTTATGTTGGTAGCCGTTTGGTAATCGGAGGTCTGGAACTCTGAAGGTCTCATGAACGATCGACTTGTGTCCGAACTCATTTTGGAGTCTAGGGTGTTGAAGCGAGAATCCAGTGTGCTGTACTTGGAGTCGTTATCGAACGACTTTGAAAGCTCATCTATACCGTCAAGTCTAATTGGTTCGTATTTGGTACTAGTTGTAGTCAGGTTAACCGGAGAAGAACTATAAATTTTTGTGGTAGTAATTTTTTGAGTACCGTTGGGTATTTCCTTCACCTCGGTGGTAGTTTCCTCCATGTAATTTGGACCACCGTAGCTTGAGCTTTCTTTATAAGGCGACGCGATGCGGTCGTAGTCTGGTGTAACTGCTTTCACCAATTCCGTAGACCTATCGAACTTTGGCGTGGACGCAAAGGGAGATTTCACTTCTTCACGAAACTCTGTCTTGCTGAATTCAGTTTTCGGGTAGCTTTGATACGATTCGCTTTGGACCTTGAACTCTGAATGCTTTGTGCCTCCTGGAATGGCTTCAGTGGACTTCTGGTGTTCCGAAAATGTCTGGCCCACACCGTCAAATGGTTTCTTCAAGGTTGAGTATATTGGTTCAGGTTTGTCGTCGAATTTTAGTTCTCTGGCGTTAAATTTGGGGCTGAGAGGTGTCTTGGGCGGTTCGTACCCGTATTTCTGCTCTTTGTATTCGTATTGACTGGATTCTTGGCGCTCTGATTTGGTTTCGTGGATAGGTCTTGGAGTGTCGTACAGCCGCGTCTCGTAGCTGTAAAGGTGGTTATTATTAGTTGGTTATGGTTATTTAGTGTTATAGTCTTATGGCGTTTATGAGCATTTTGTACATGTGAATGAAAATATTAATCTGTGTGCGAATATATCCGATATTGTCTTAAAATTATGTATTTAATTTGCCATAGTTTAAGAATTACAACAATGAAAATTTAAGTTAAAGATTGTATCTATATAGTCTGGATAAAAATGTTTATTTATTGTATTGATATCGGTTACACAAAGCTAGTTTAGGGTCCTACTAAACAGCGAACACTATTTCAAGGGGACCGTCAGGAGGTTATAGGGCTCGAGATTGTTAATAAACAAGATGAAATGTTCATTTTTGCAATTCTTTTTTGAGGCTTTCGATGACGCTTATCGATGACGTCACACTGCAATTCTTCACAAGTTAAAAATGTACGATAATCATAACGATTGAAAAGAGAAAGATATACGAAAACGCACACTATAAAGTCGGAACTTCTTAACTATTGATTACCCCTCGAAATAAACGTCATATAGCGTGATATTCAAATTTTCATTCGCTCATAAGCAGCATAAGACCAAATAATTAAAACCCTTTCAAGGAAATATTATAACCCCGAAACTAATAAATGCGAAATCTAACTGCTAACATAATATTATACAAAGTTGCTGAACAAAAATTTATATAGTTAGAACAAAAGACAGCTCCCAGGTAGACAGGGGACACCAACACCGACATGCCATGCCAGAAGATTAGTGACAGAAATTAGGTTCAGGCAAACACAACATTAGAGACAAGATTGTTAATATTAACTCTCGAAGGAACAACCCCATCAGAGAAGATGACAATCTCCAATAACCGTAGAATGAATTTCTTTTTTATTTAAAAAAACTTTGCCCCCCACTAGGAGTTCTCCTGTGTCGTGGGTGCGTTTACAGACATGAAATCCACATACAACACACCCAGACCCGGAACAACTACCTGCAGATCATACAAATATTTGGTCCGTGCAAGAATCGAACCCACGACCCGGAGCGCAGCAGCCGACTGTATCGGCCACTGCACCAAAAGCAAAATGTCAATGTACTTTAACGTATTCAGCAAAGTAAAAAACGAAATGGAAGCAAATCAATGATTGTTAAGAAGCGGAGGGAGGGCAAATATGGCGGAGTATTATCTGACCTAACAGACAGTCCAGCTTAGTTTGTTAAAAAAATGCACGAGATGATTGGCTCGTACATTTTTTTAAATGCCTCTCTATGGTCTTCTCCTGTGATGTGGGTGACACAAATTCCTGCAGATCGTACAAAATATTTGTTGCGTGCGGGAATCTAACCCGCGACCCGGAGTGCAGTAGTCGACTGCATCAGCCAGAGCCACTGCACCAACCGTGCCGGCAAAATTTTGACTCTTTATAATTTCAGTTATTCTTTATCTTTTTTGATATTGTACAGGCGTCAAAAAGTGATACTCCAAAAACCATTTTCTAAGCTTTTAGTTTTTCACTTCACTAAATAAAGTATAGATTGACAAGCTGTCGAACAGTCACGTGATGAATGGCATTCCCAAATGTTCATTTGACGCTTTTAGTTGCAGACGATGAGACTTGACATCTTCTCCCAGGGGTTTGTCAACAAACAACAAACAAGTTAATCATCAACGTGGACAGATTTTTGTTTCACGCCTTATGGAAATGTTAGTCACACGTTTTGTTTCAGTTATCACAGTAAACGTCATTACACGAGGTACAAGCAGGACTTTGTACTTAGCATTCATTTCTTCTTTGAGATCATCCATCTGACATTCTACAATATTTATTACTTGAATCTATTTAGGAAAGAAAACGACCATACATCTACTTATTTCTTATGATTTTATTCATTCATCATCATCATCACTATTTCGGCCGAATAAAGTCCACTGCTGGACACGAGGCCTCTGGGCATGTTGTGAACTCGTTGGGGGATTTTGCCATAATCGGCACGCTTGGCAGGCGGGTTGGCGATTGAGTTGAGTTGTTAATGTACTCGAAGAACGTTGCTCCAGTTTATCCCGCAGTTGATGAGATGGGTTGGTGCTATCCGTAGCCGACACCACATGACCACGTTTTTATACACATCAGCCCATGGAGACGTCCACTGCTGGACATAAGGCTCCCAATGAGTGGTCATAGGGAATATTGCCATAATAACCACGCTTGGCAGGCGGATTGGTGATCGCAGTCTGTATTTATTAGTACACGGGAGGATGCTGCGGTCCATTCCCTTGACATCAACTCTTAGTCGCCTGTTACGACCTCTGTGGGTAGAGAGAGGTGATCTATAGCAGGGAACGACACAAAAAAGTTACAGTTCAGATAGCATCCACCTCTCTAAAATTGGCATATATAGGGTCTTACTTTAATATTAGAAAATATTTTAAGGCCAGGCTCTATAGATGTTATAGAATTTACTTCAAGTATCAACACAAACTGGTGGGCTACTAAACAACCACACTGTTGTTCGACCGGACCATTGTCAAACACGTTTTAGTGTTAGTGTGTGGTTCGGTGACAGTACCACAGGATTTTTAGAAAGACATATTAGTAATAGTTACCTACAGTTTTACGTGGTGAATTGCGCTTTTCATGCAAACGAAAACTGAGTTATTTAAATGATTTTTTTATAGGTATGTATAACATAAAGATTTATGTTATGTTCTTTTTTTTCCTACAACGCATTGCAACCTATAGATTTACCTCCTAAAACATTTTCCTTTAATAAAGTAAGACCTTATATACATAGTTTTATATTAGCCCTAGTTCAGCCTTTACGGCTATCCATTCTTTCACTTCATTCCTTGAATAAATTGCATGTATTCCAATACTTCAATCATAATTCTTCTCCAATCATTCAACTGATCCTCTTACTTTAACATATGTTCCAAAACGACCATTTAGGTAATGCTAAATTGATCTTCATACATGGCCAATCTCTTCAACGGACAGTGATGGTGTCGTGTTGTTTTTATTAGCACGACATCTGCCCGTAACCTACCCCAACGGAGTTGCCAGGTTTAAAAACGAATGAATGATTGAATGCTAAGAACTAGAATAACCATGATAAAGATAAATCTTAGATTTTTACATCTTATAGGGATACCAGAAGAACTATTCTAATGTTTACCGTAGCGAAAACGGGTCTACAGAGATCGGTATTAAAATGTACCAATTATGATTGAAAATATTCTTTAGAAGTTTACTCCTTAAGAATCGATTTATACATAAGGCGGGATGAAAATTGTATGAGGAGTGAAATGTTGCCAAGTGTTAACTAAATTATGCGTCACGTTTTTCTGCGCACCTACCTTGCGCACCTTCTACGTTAAAGTCACGTATATGTCAAATGTCGTTTGTCGTCAATTTTTTATATTATTTTATTTAATATACTAGCTGGGACCCGCGGTTTCACTCGCGTTGTAATTTAAAAGGAATTTAGAGTACTTCGACATAGACACTTGACATAGAATATATGTATTGGATTTCAAGAGTTTTCTTTTTTGTACGGAACCCTAATTATTTTTCTAAAATTAAAGTAGCCTAAGTTATTCCTTAGAACATCAACTATCTGCCGGTGAAAGTCCCGTCAAAATCGGTCCAGCCGTTTCGGAGATTACCCGGAACAAACAGACAGACAGACAAAAAAATTTAAAATTGTTTTTTTGTTATATGTCCCGTATATACTTTCATATGCATTTAGTAAAAAGCTGTTATTTTGACATTACAAACAGACACTTCAATTTTATTTATTTGTATAGATAAATATTGATATTTAATATCACTTTTGTTAACTATTATTAATATGCAGTGGAGTATTTAAATAAACTAGATTTTTCCATATTTTATATTTTTTTAAGTGACGATGGAAGAAAATCCGACGAACACGTGGATGCAGTTACTAGAGAGGTTATAATTCATTTTTACATATGATTTAAATCGTACATATACACATCCGTGCTTTTTATTTTTTAACTCTCACTACAAAAGTAAACTCCAGTCGTGCGTCGGAGCTGACACACATGCTTTTTTATATTTTTATATTTTCTTTCCGTTTTATTATTGGTAGGTGTTAATACCGAAATCTGTAGACACCTCGACACGGAGCTTACACGCGTTTAGAATAGCCCACAGGTTCCTGAATTATTTTGTATCTATAATAGTATAATGTGGTACTATAATAATCCCTTGTGACAACAGCGATAAGAGATGACAATTAATTTATAATAATACAACCCAAACTTAAGTTTTAGTAACAACCAGATATGTGTTCTGGAATGAAATTAACGACGAATAGTTTTTCCCACATTAATTAAAAATACTCCAATTTTTTACTTAGGTAAGTACGTTATTTTGTCATATTCCATGGACCAACACATCTTCCCTTCACATTTACCCTATCCCCCAAAAAATACAATACCTGGCAACCCAGTGCAAAAAAAATCAACATCACGAACCGAAGTCACTCTGCAGCATCCTCACACTTTAGAAGGGACGCCCTCCTCGGTGGGGGTGGGGGCGGCGTCTCTCTCTTGTAGGATATCCTCTCCTCACCCACTAGGTGCGCGGTCCTCACTTCCGGGAGGGTTAAGGACCTCACTGTGACCTCCTCAAGGCTTGTCCTTTATAAAGCACCCCATGCAAGTTAGTTAGAAAATATAGATTAGTCGATATTTTTTTATCGAGTCGATTATTTTTGGATGTGGTAAAGTTTTTGAAATAATTTAAACCTATCAAATATTGATTGAAGGCTTTATCAAAGGGCTTTTCAGCGCTTGATGTCGATACGTATTAAATATGAAACTAAGACAGTATTTATTTATAGTTCTGCTGCTAACTCTCATCAGAGAGTGAGCTTATTTCTCTGCACCTATTTAATTCATGTACTAGAGTCATAGTCATATAGTCTTCAAAAATGTATGCTGACTGTTAATAAAAAGTATCAAATAACAATAAAAACATTTTTTGAATTGAAAATTTTAACGATTTGTGCCAAGCCTTACCACCACTCCAGAAATAACCGGCGTAATATTACTGCGCATGCCTGGGTACAGTTAGTACTCTAAAGTACACGAAATGTTTAAAAACAAGAGGTTACACAGAATATTATGTACAGAACGATGGATTCTATCCGCTTGGGTATATGTTAGGAGTGTTGGGTCTTTGGGTACAAGCTTATCCGTAATTGACAAAGGCTGTACTAAAGTCGGCAAGAGTCTTGAACAAAAGCATATAAAGCTTGTTGTACTTAAAACGTATATAAAATTATAGATACATCTTTCAAACTATATTTTTTTGCCTTTGTATACACGGCTACACATCAACCTATACACATTCAGTGTAAGCTGATCTCGAATTCTATAGACTTTTCTTACGATAAGAGATCAGCTTAAATTAGATATAACTTGATGTGTAGCCGGGTGTACCTCCAAAAATATACTGTTAAAATATTTCTTGTTCGTCTGCTAAGTGGCCAAGCTTGAGCTAGTTGTTCAAGCCGTCCAAGGGCCTACGACTTGGCTTGACGACTGCTGTCCAATGACAACAACCGGGACCAACGATTCTGCGTGGCATCAGAACAACGGAGACGCTCAAAAAAAAAGCACTCCGGGAGTGCCGACAGAAGTGAAAGTTTTATAGCAATAAATGTTTATTTTATTTTATTTATTTAGACGCGTTCGCGGTCTGCTATATGTACATGCATATATGCGCACACTATAGCTGCGTCTCGTAACGGTGTCGCAAGTCCAGAGATTTTATCTCATCTAAAAATATGCGTACCGTGCTAAAATAAGTTTTCACTTCAAATAGCGTCTCGTAACGGTGTCGCGAGTTCAGAGATTTATCTCATCTAAAAATATGCGTACCGCGCTAAAATCAGTTTTCACTTCAAATAGCATCTCGTAACGGTGTCGCGAGTCCAGAGATTTTATCTCATCTAAAAATATGAGTACCGCGCTAAAATAAGTTTTCACTTCAAAAACCACTGGAGAGTTACCCGAGCGTTGCTTAACCACGAATGAAATTAAAAGACGTAGCACCGAGTCCGGCGTAAAATATGAATACAGCATACATACAGTATACATATTTTATGACGACACCGACACCATCATATCTTTGTTAAACAGATATTTAGATTTATTTTTATTGATCTCATATTATGCTTTTGTTCAGTACACTTTTAGCTTAGTAAACCCATTTTGATCCACAATTTATTTATAGTTTAAATTGAAACAAAGTGTGTTTTTACTCAACGGCAGCGTAGGTATCACTTGATTAAATATTTGCGTATTTACTAGGAGATGAATGTCGCGCGATATGTGTCTGACTACATCGAAATGTATAAAGGTCAGCGCGATGTGCGATATTATGTCAACTTCATGGAAAGTCAGGCCACTGCTGTCTATAGGTAGAGCAAGCGACAGCACCTTAGAAAAACCCGAGAGTAACAATGGTAGCGGTCTCTATAAATGTCTTGTGGTACATGCATGAAAGCTGCAGTATACGTGACGATATCTCTCACGGACACAGGCCTCCCCCAAAGATCACCACAACCACCGATATGGATGTGTTGTGGGCTCATTGGTGGGTTTTGCCATAATCGCCACGCTTGGCAGGCGGGTTGGCGATCGCAGTTGAGTTGTTAATGTACTCGAAGGACGCTGCTGCCCATCCTCCGGCTAATCCCTTAGTCGGCTTTTACGGTGAAACGTGTAACGGTGACCAATTGGGTATTCGCTATGACGTGTGGAAGAAGTGTGGAATTCATGTTTGTAAACGCACCCACGACTGAAGAAATCCAAGCGTGGGCCAACGTTTTTTTGTACAAAAACTGACATGATCGAAGCTATTCAAGGACACACTGCAGACGGTATAAAATATATTTTTGAACCGGAGTCGGAGACATGACACAAAAAAGTTAGGGAGCCGGAGCTAAAACGGGGTTGTGCTATCGCGGGTTTTGTCTTATCAATATCATAATTTTAGTTGTTACGGTTTCAATTGGTTGATTGTATGGAGAAGAGTCGGCGAGAAACTCCATGGAATTTTCCTACGATTTTTTGAGTTGATTTTTGTATTTTTTTGTACCTACTTAGTTCAAAATGTACTCAGGAATTGGTGATTTGTTGCATTGTTCTGTACGTTTAGGTATTTCACAGTTCAGGTAAAAACAGTCTTTGAAAACAAAATCAAGCACAATATATATACATAATTTGGCGCCAAATCGTTCCTAGCATATTACAAAGCGGATTCAAAAGCTTGATAAATACGTTCATGATATTATTTACATATGTATGTCTGTATGTACATATGTACAGTTGATTTTAAAACAATCTTTCTAAATATTTAAATAAGCAATGATGTTATGTGGGCAGTTCAATTATGACTTAAGTTGTTATTTCATATAATCCGTTAACTATAAAAGTAAAGAGTGGATTGGGAACTATTGGGTGCGTCCTTTCCAGCGTAGACTTTCTCGAGGGCGAGGTGAAGAACGAACCCGTCAATTAATAATAAATAAAACTGCTCCTGCAGTACACTTGTTGCGTGAGGTAGTTATCAGCCCTTTCTCTTTTGAGTTTCTCTACCCTTGGGAAGGTGGCAGGTGTGCCAAATGTTTACAATTTAATAGTTAAGGGCACTCAGTGTAGCTGAAGTTACTATCATTTCGGCCGAATTAACTCCACTGCTGGACACAGGCCTCCCCCAAAGTACACCACAACGACCGGATATGGCTGTGTTGTGGGCTCGTTGGGGGGTTTTGCCATAATCGCCACGCTTGGCAGACGGGTTGGCGATCGCAGTTGAGTTGTTAACTGTCTCGAAGGACGCTGCTGCCCATCCTCCGGCTAATCCCTTAGTCGACTTCTACGACACCCACGGGAGGAAATGGGGTGGTGGTATTCTGAGCCAGAACCACACGGCAAAAATAAATTGTAATTAAATTGTATTTCTTGAAAACATTTCAGTTTTTAATAGAATAAAGACTCATAAATGAGTAAAGTAACTATTCACAAATAATTTGAGGTAAAAAAAAAAAACTAGAAAAGGAATTTTTCATTACGAGATGCTTAAAAATCTGTGTCAAGGTAGAGATTTTTCGATATTTCGGAAAATTTTGTACTACTGTAAATCCGTAAGATTTTTCTGAACATATATTGTGTTTTTTTGGTAGGTATTGACCCAAGCTCTCACCCCCTGCAGTATGTCGTGCTATTTACTGGACAACCTGTATAAGAACTAATGTGTCAAGGTGACAAGCGCAGCGTGGTGCCACGCAGGTCTCTAGTTCTGGGTAGCATTGCAATTGTTGAGTGGGCGTGGTGATTCCCACCAGGCGAATGATAAGATCGTTTCGTCACCAGATAAAAATTTAAATTAGCTGACAAGAATGCGTAAATCAACCCCGCAACCTTTAGATACAAGGCGATACACGCGATGCAACTTCATCTTTGAGATAGTCACAAGTAAACCATGTAGGATCGAGAACAGCAAGCCAATATTGCCCAACGATATTGCATTATTTATACTGTCGTAAAATTGCAGTAAAATCAACTGTGTGTACGTATGAAAAAGATCTGTTTTCTGTCAAGACTTACTCGTTATTCATCGTTCTGTCATTGGAAGTGATTCTGCAACGAAAGGTACATGAGACTCATCTAGGCATAGATCTAGTATTAGATTTTAGTATTAGATATTAAATCTAGGTAAAAAGCTAGAATACAGCAGGCTTAGATTTAAAGCACCGGCCTGTGGTGGAGATAATAGCGATAGGGTAGTGTTGATATTGCCTGGGTAATGCAGATAATACGAATGTGTTAATCAATTGATTTCTGAGTAAATTAAGTACTGAAAATTTATTTCTGTGATGGTTAAGAATTACTCCATCTCCTGCCGTGGATGTCGTAAATTGCGACTAAGGGAAACTTAAATCAGGGGATGGGCAGCAGCGTCCCTTCTGTAGAACAACAGCCATTCTGCGCTCACCAACCTACCTTCCAAAATGACGACACAATTGTGGAAATACTTGGGGGAGGTCTTTGTTCAGATGTTTTTTTTTTAAAACGTTGCCCCACGCTAGGATTTCTCCTGTGTCGTGGGTCCGTTTACAGACATATATTCCACACACAATACACCAGACCCGGAACAACTAACAGCAGATCATACAAATTTTTGTTTCGTACGGGAATCGAACCCACGACCCAGAGCGCAGCAGCCGACTGTATCAGCCACTGCACCAACCGGGCCGTCAAAGTAGTGGAGGTCCGTTGGCTGATATGAAGTATCCATAAATAAGGTTTTTTTTATTTTAGATTTATTATAATATTAATAAATCTAAAAATTTTTTTTTTTTTAATTTTTATGGTTTTTGAACTTTATATTACCCAGGCATTATTAATACTACCGTTTAGATTAAAACTTACTTGCTGAACAGAAATAAATTATACAGTAAGTTTATAAAGAAAAGAGAAGGCCCGTCACTGAATTCGATAATTAACTAACAGTATATAATAAAAAAAACAAAGCTTATATATTCTGCAGAGTACACATTGTTCAAAGCGCGATGTTCACATGCATGAGGTATAGAGTAGTGCGAGACAGTAAAACAATTGCATTGTACACGAATAGGGAAATTATCACTCAACTTAATTGAGACTGAGCGCATCTGTGTAAGTGGGCACCGGAAATATAGTTTCTAGGCGGTCGGGATTCATCTGGATTCTCTCCCGACTTTAACATTATGATTTCCAGACCCCCAAAAACTAACGAACATATCCCGACAGCAATATTAAAATTGAATTTACGATTGATTAAAAAAAACAGTGTATAGTTAACATGTTGTTTTTTTTTTTTGAACATGTGTGGTGCAACACTAGGATTTCTCCTGTGTCGTGGGTGCATTTACAGACATGAATTCCACATACATATTGAATTGGATTTGATCTGATCTTGTTGATGATGTTGCAAGCACATGATAAAAACGGAGATTTGATCATATCCAGGTAGGTGACCAATTCACAGAAGATATTAAAATAACACCTCTGTGGGGTGATTATCCTAAAGAAAATGTAAGTGATTTGATCAAATCCCCTTAACTAAATAAATAAGCCTAAATCTAAATAGGTGACAGATTTAACATATTTCTTGAGATTTATCATTTAGTACTAGTTAAGGAAGTTTTTCTTACAGTACCACAGAGTCAATGAGTCAGCAATAAGCGTAAATATATTTTACTACTGAGATATAAGGTAACTAAGGCGCCCGTTGAAAAAGCTGAAGAATGAATCATTGTACAGCCTGATAGAGTCAGTCAGTGAGTCAACGATGAGATTAATTAGTATAATTTTGCAGAGAAACTAGACGTATCACATATAACAGCGTATGTCCACTCACACAAAGACCAGCTCATGTCTTGTTCCAAGGATTAATATTTTAAAAAGAAACTAAATTGACAATGTCATAGCATCTCCTTCTAAATATGAATGCATTTTATTTTACCGTTAACAATATTGAAATGAAAACTTATTGCTTGGGATTTATATACTGTCTTTTAAGCTTTTAATACACTAACAAATAATTAAACATAGTTAAAAAGCTGTATAATTACGATAGTTTTGCAAACACACTTAATTGGCACTAATTCCACCATCATCTCGCGTTTTGTTTACATTGCCCGGTCATTGTTCAGTATATAAACGCGAAATAGCCGGCGAAACTAGTAACATACAAAATATTTTTGTTCTGACCTTATAACTGGCTTCCAGTGTATATATGTACGTGTATTAACTATAATATATAATTACAATACAAGGCATATCATTATCATAAGTTGTGAAGGCACTTTAAAACATTTATATCTGGTATGAGAAGATTAAAATAATTATCTGTTGTGTCCAATGGCAGCGTGGAAAAAGCAAACATTACAGTTAGTAAATTTGTAGAATTGTGTGTGAATAAAAAGCTTTGGTATTTCATAGTTTCTGGTGCTTAATGACTGACATAATCAATCAATCATCAATCATTTAAGCCAATATACGTCCACTGCTGGACAGAAGCCTCCCCCAAAGATTGCCACAACAACCGCTATGGGTTTGTGTTGAGTGTTCATTGCGGGGTTTTGCCATAATCGCTACGCTTGACAGGCGAGTTGGCGATCGCAGTTGAGTTGTTAATGTACTCGAAGGACGATGCTGCCCATCCTCCAGCTAATCCCATAGTTGGTTTTAACCCGCCTGCCAAGCGTGGCGATTGTGGCAAAACCCCCTAATGAGCATACCAGACCGGGAGTTGTGGCGATCTTTGGGAGAGGCTTGTGTCCAGCAGTAGATTTTATTTGGCTGAAAGGATGTGGATGAGGAGATCTAGGTTTCCTCTCGATGTTTTCCTTCACCGCTAAAGTCAGTGGTGCCTTAGGTTAACCAAGGGCGGATCCTGGGGGGCAGGGGGCAATGCCCCCCAAAATATGAAACATGGGATGCGGTTGACCTCGGTACTAGGCAACAATGATCTCTGAAAATTTAGACAAGACACCCCCCCAATAAATTAAAAACCTGGATTCGCCCCAAAGGTTAAGTAAGAAAGTAGATTTGACATTAAAACATGCCAGGTTTTGAGTCCGTACTAAAGAAGCGAGTCCAACACCCCAAACCACCACGACCTTAACATAATTTAAAGATTAAACGATGCTTCAAGATATTTATTATATGTAGTCTAGTTATAAGTTTCTCACATAATAATCATTCACACCAAAAACTATGAAAGTAAATTCCAAAAAAAAAAGAACTCGCGGAACACTTACCGAGAAGTAAATCCTTCATAATTCTGTTTCGGCTCTTCTTGAGGCCTAAAACTGGAGAACGTCGGACTCTGAACTGTGTACTGCTTCTCCTCCCTGTACTGGTTATAGCCTGAGTTCTGGCTGTACGAGGTCTGGTTCAAATTGCTCGGGGTCTGGTTCAAATTGCTCGGGGTCTGATTCAAATTGCTCGGGGTCTGGTTCAAATTGCTCGGGGTCTGGTTGAAGCCATCAGGTCTGTGTGGCACTGTTGGACTTTTTGGAGTGGTGTAGCCATAGCCGGGGGAGACAGGGCGTTTGGGGATTGAGCCGGGCGTTCCGTGTATTGACTGGTTGAGGAGGGACATGTGGGAGGTGATGTTGGTAGTGTTGTGGGTAGTTTGGGTGGTGTGGGGGGAGTATGTGCTGTTTGGACTGTAGGTTGTGTTCGCGAAACTGCTGTTTGCCGTTTTGAATCTGTGAATAACTTTTTATTAAGTCTCATTTCGTTTATTGGGACATTATTATTATGTTACTAATATATCCGTCACCGTATATTTCTCGCGGTACTCTATCGCATCTGAAGTCAAATTCACTCGATCACTCGTTCGGGTGATGACCTATTTGTAGCGATGCAAAGTATGGTAAGGGCCTTTTTTTTTTATTGGTGCCTATTGGAAATTCTTCATGAACTTCATTCGCCCCGGGGAAGGGCGAAGGGGTATGCTCCCGAGTATGCTCGTACCGGCTAAAACCACTGGAGCGGTCATCTTCGGCACCTAAGGGAGGCTCCATGTCCTCGTATGATCACACTGGTGCCACGCCTATAGGCACATCTCGGAGAGGGTGACTGTAATCCCGGGGGGGTTGTAAAGGATCCCCCAAAGCGTCCCACGGAAGAGCGTGACCACATGCCACGTGACACACGCTACCCTCTTCTCTTGGTCGCTCGGTGTGGGCACGCAGATTCCACAATCTACGCACCCAAAGGTAATGGCTTATCGAACGATTTCAATATTTGGTTCTGGCATCAGAAACCAACCAGAACATATCAGGAAACAGCTTAGCTGGTGATGATCTCTACGGAATGATTCCCTCACCTGTGCTGTGAAGTATCACTGTTATAACCCAGCTGCACATCCGTGTCGGTGTCATCTCCCGATGTCTCTCCAGCTTTTATCTTGTATTTCGCTTGTCTGATAGCTGTGAGGCGGCCCCGGGCTTCTTCTAACTCCTTCTCTATGCGAAGGACTTCCGATCTGGAGGGAGAAGAATTAAGTTAGTGACCAGCATTGTGTTAAGAATTGTTCAAGCCGCCCGAAATCAAGACCTGGCTTAACGAATGCCGTCTACAACTTCAGATCCCCGTTCAAATACCACTATGCGGTCACCCATCCATAGAGCAACCGCGTAGGGAGTTGCTTAACCTCACCAATCCTGTACCAATCAGCGAGTGCAACTGGATGAGCACCTGAAGTAAATAAGTTCTAATAGTCGATTTTAAGTAAATTTCAATCTGAATTTGAAGGTTTCCGAGATTCTTGAATGCTGATAAAGGGTCTGGGCAAGAAGGATGTATTACCTGGCATCAATTTCCTGGGCTATCCCACCGACCATACGCCTATTGAGGACCAGGCTTCGTTCTTCTTCAGTCTGTATCGCGTCGCGGGCAGCTCGCACCAGATTATCGGTGGACCTGATGACCTCCGCGCCAGCGGATTGCAAGCGGCGGGTCGATTCCGATGATGGGTCGGCTTTCACCTGGGTTTAAAAAGCAGGGTTAGTTGGTTGAGAACTTGTTAACTCAAAATTGTTTTAGAACTGAATCCAACGCCTCGCGTCTCTACGAAGGTTTCCAGAAGCGTCGAAAAGACTTATGTGCCATTTACCTTGCAAGCGACAAGCAGCTGTGCCGTCGAGGACGCGACCTGCCTGGCGCTGGATATGAGCCTCTCTTCCGACCCTGCTCCCTGCACCAGAGCGTTAGCAGCCTCGACCAGCGAATGGGCCGCCGCTGCCACCAGTCGGGCCGCGCTGATGAGACCTTCGGACCACTGTCCGTCGTCGGATGACGATGTGGGCCGGCGAGCCACTTTGCCCTGGACAGAAAATTCACTTGTGAAAAAGCTTTTCAAAACAAAACCATAGTTACTCAAACCGTACCAAAACTTAATTGAAATCCATACAAATAAATAAAATTGAAGTGTCTGTTTGTAATGTCAAAATAACAGCTTTTAACTAAATGTATATGAAAGTATATACTGTACTTAAAAACGTAAAACAATTTTTAAAAAATGCACTCCGGGAGTGCCGACAGAAGTGAAAACTTATTTTGACGCGTTAGGAGATTTTATCTCATCTAAAAATATGCGTGCCGCGCTAAAAGAAGTTTTCACTTCAAGCGTCTCGTAACGGTGTCGCGAGTCCAAAGATTTTATCTCATCTAAAAATATGCGTGCCGCACTAAAAGAAGTTTTCACTTCAAAAATTATGCACACCCTGATTTTTGTTTTTTAATTACCCAATATAAAAATGTACTGAATTAATAATAGTTTGCAATAAACAAACCAAAAATGAAATTTTGTTTTGTGTTGAAATACTTTACATACACAGTCAAGAAAGTAAATAGGCTTATTTACTTCTATATGTTTATAGAAGGCCCATACAAAAACCAGAATCCCTAGCTTCTCGTAAAGCCATGAATTTTACCGATAGACCCGTCACAACACTATACCTGATCGATAAGCTCCCTCTGAGCAGCCGACGCAGCTCTGACAAGCGCCGACGTGGCTGCGATGATGGACTTAGCGGCTTCCAGGATCATCTCGTCGAAGTTCAGGCTCTCATCCGCCTCCTGGGAGACAAAGCGGCGAAATTTGAATAAAAATATAGTAGTATAATTGTGATAGTACAGACGACAGAAAAAGTAATTGATAAATGGTATTTTTGTATTGGTGAACGAACGTTTTGATTATTCCATTTTAACATGCGATTGTTCATTTAATTTCTATCTTTACCTTATAACAAAATTGACAGAATAGAGAAGAATTTGAAGTAGTAGTATTGTTTGGGACATGAAAGTCATTATAAACATATATCGTGCAAAAATAGAGTTACCATAGTTCTTCTGAAGCACGTATTCATAAGATAGAGGAGTAAAGTGAGCTTAAAATGTTGCAAATAAGAAAAATGTAACAGATGGATATACTTTTAACAAAATCGAAATACTTTTTATTAATTGGAAAATAATTCTGGTAACATATATGAAGGTACGAAACATTTCTTATTTATACTATATATAGGGTCTTACTTTAATAATGGAAAATATTTTAAGCCTAAGCTCTATGACTGGTACAGAATTAATTTCAAATATCAAGTACTGGTTTTACTGATAATAAATAAATAAATACATAAATACTCGACTATTATATTGCCGTGTGGTGCCGGCTCAGAATGCCACCACCCCATTTCATCCCATGGGTGTCGTAAAATTCGACTAAGAGATTAACCGGAGGATAGGCAGCAGCGTCCTTCGAGCACACAACAACTCAACTGCGATCGCCAACCCGACTGCCAAGCGTGGCGATTATGGCAAGACCCCCCCACTGAGCACACTACACACCCATATCGGTTGCTGTGGTGATCTTAGGGAGAGGCCTGTCCAGCAGTGGACTTTATTCGGCCGAAATGATGACGCGACTAGCGAAAAACTTACTGACTGTATTAATTTATAAAACAAAGGTTGATGTTATGGTATTGTTTTTTTGCAAAATTTCATCATTGCAACCTATAGATTTACCTGCTAAAATATTTTCCATTATTAAAGTAAGACCCTATATACTTCAATAAGAATAAATGAAATATTACATACAATACAAGTTAAAGACACTGAACATAACACAAAAGCGAATCATTTTGAGGCCAAAAGTACAAATTACGCAATTAATTTAGCTTCAAATATCTTCATAGTTTCTGCAATCGCTGGTGTGTTTTGTGGTACGTACCGCGGTCGATGTGTAATATGTTTGATTCCTGGGTGATACAAAGGATACAACCAAGAATATCAAACATATCTCAACGACACAACGGCATTCTTCTTTTAACTCCATTCTCCATTTTTCTCTTTAGCTTCTATACTGAACTCTATTCAGTTATTTCTTCTTTTTTTAGTTTCAAATTAAGGATATTAGAGTATCCATAGATGGCGCTAAATGTCATTCAGATGAAGATAGTTTCTAGTATAGTAAAAAATAAGTAACAATAAGAAAGAGATACAGTTCTAAAGTGATGCATATTTCGCTGTCATTTCAAATAGTCGTATGTCATAATTTAGTTTTTTTTTGCTGTAATAATAGTTAATATTAAAAAGATCGATTAAAAGTTAAGTTCATCGATTAAAATATTTTTAAATATTTGTTCAATATTTAATATAACTAAGAAAAATAAAAACGACTTCAAATTACATTCAAATATTATAAAAAAGCCTGCACACAACATTGGCACGCACGGGAACATCAAGCTATAATTTCCAGTATCAGCTGATCCCGCATTGTATAGGCCTTTCTTACAACGAGAGATCAGCGTGAGCTTGATATGTAGCAGTGGGCATCTTAATATTTTATATACTAGGTCCTTTTTATTAGTATATAGATTACCTCAGTGACGTAAATACCTTTCGTGTAGTTTCTGACAAAAATCGCGCACATACTACCATAAGGGGAAACAATATTCTTTCCATTTTGACGTCGGTAAAAATAAGTCAATTATGTCTAAAAGCATATTTTTACTTACGACTTTTTGAAACGACGGCGACTAAATTAATAATTAATTGATCGCATCGATTCGTTTATTATTTAGTTACATACATCACTTAAACGAACAACATACTTTACAAGGAAACATATAAAATCGAAAAGGAAATTACTGACCATTTTGACGATTTTAACACTAACGAGCCATTAGACGTTTTCAGTAATTAGTCGAGACACAAGTAGATTGATTAGTAACTACAACTGACTGTAACACAATTATTGATTTTGCGAGCGTACTCGATATATTTACATCATTGTGTGGGAAATATCGATTAGAAATTATTATGATGCATCGATGTATTTCATTAGGTATATCAAAAGTTTAGTTTTTCACTTTTAATAGTAGCATCTGTACAGTAAAATCCAACTTTAAATTCTTTATTCATAAAACACGAAATACTGCATAAGATTCAAATTTCAACAGCTCGTCATGCGAGTCGGAATTACTCTAGTTTCTTTCGGCATATCTCCTCAAAAGTTGTCGTGTAGTAAAATGCTCCTAATTACTGTTGGTTCGTAATTACTGAACTAACGGATAAATATGGCTTATAACTGCGTCTTGTCGAGTGTATTCACATTTAAAACGTCCGAACAGTAAGACTCGATGACCAAAAATCTCCCTTCCTTGACTGGCTCACGATCATCACCCACTAACCTGGACTTTGACGCTCTTCCTGGGCCGCAGCGACTCCAGTTTCTTGGCTGCAGCGTCGATGGAAGCTGCGGCGCCTAGCAGCTCGTTCTCGGCTATCACTGTTGGGTCATCAGGGTCTACCCAATCAGAACCTGAATGAAATAAAACATTTTTGAAATCAATGTTTGTTAGATATGTTACGTAAGGATGAAAAATATAGCACCACTCTTTGTCCTATTGTGGGTGTGTAAAAGGCGACTAACGAATACTGAAACGCCACCACCGAGCAATTTAATTTTTATTTTTGATTGATCGGGTGGAAATTCCTCATGTACTTCCTTCGCCCCGAGAAAGGGCGAAGGGGCATGCCGGACTCCTACCGGCTAAAACCACCGGAGTGATCGATCATCTTCGGCACCGAAGGGAGGCTCTAGGAACTCGAACAATTTCCATCTAGAGTCACCCATTGATGCCACGCCTTTAGGCACACCACGGAGGGGATGAGTGTAAAGCGGTCATCCCCTCTAGCTGAGGGAAGGCGACAGTAAAGAAGCCACGGGATTGTAAAAATATCCCCCGAAGCCTGACTATGCGCTGTGCTGCGCACACAGCGGTACGTGACCACATGCACACCGCCGTCTTCCCGGGGGTCGCTCGGTATGAGCACGCAGATTTCCCAAACGCGCTCGCGACCCCCAAGACCACCAAGCAACCTAGTGTCCCACCGAAAACGGGTTTCTCGAATAGTCAAAGCGGGACTTAACTCCACTTAATAGAGTTTCAGTGTTTGGCCGTAAGGGGCTTTAAACCAGAGGGATGGGCGGCAACGTTCCTTCTGTAAAACAGCAGTCGTTCTGCGCTCACCAACCCGCGGATAGAGCGTTGAGTACTGGGAAGCTCCTCCCAAAATGACGACACTATTGTGGAAATCTATGGAGGCCGTTGTTCAGCAGTGGACGTCCTTTGGCCGAAATGATGATTATGATTGACGACACCGTCGTTGTCACTACAGTGACATCTGAGTTGTTAGGTACTCCTCTCCGTGACGACGTCACACATACTACAGCCCGTAGACGTTCACTGCTGAACATGAGCTGTTCGATGACCATCACAATGAGGGACCACATTGTCGTTATCGCAGTACGCTGTCATTAGCACACGGTAAGGAGTCCCATCTCACCCGTGGGTAGCGTAAAAGGTCGACTATGTGATTAGCCGGAGGATGGGCAGCAGCGTCCTTCGAGTACATTAACAACTCAAATGCGATCGCCAACCCGCCTGCCAAGCGTGGCGATTATGGATACACCCTTTATTTTATTGGTGTCCAGTGGAAATTCTACATGGAACTTCCTTCTTCCTTCCCCGGAGAAGGACGCAGGGGTATGCCGGAGGATTGTAAAGCACCCCCCCCAAGTCTCGTTGAGCCCTGTGCTGCGCACACGGCGGCACGTGCCCACGTGCGCGCCACCGTGTTCCCGGGGGTCACTCGGTGTGAGCACGCAAACTTCCCAATCTGCGCGCCCAAATGGATAAACCCCCTAGTAAGCACACAACACGAACTCATCGCGGTCATTGCGGCAATATTTGGGGAGGCTTCGGTCTAGTAGTGGAGATTTTTCGGCTGAAATGATAATGAGGGTGCTCTGTTGTCCATCCAAATAATTGATATAAATCACCCTTTACGAGCAAATCGGTCTATTCTTGGTCGGGAATCATAAGGAACGATGACGTCACGAAACTTGATAAAAATATTTTTATCATTTATTATCTTATCTTTATCTTAAACTTGAATCGCGCATGTTAGATGTTGAACATATCATTCAACGTCAGCCGTTGAGCTTCGGTTCGCCAACCGCCTGCCTGGCCGGACGATCCCCCTTTTTAACGGCCCAGACGTCTCGTTCTTTCAGATGAGAGGCAGCAATGCTCGATACGGACCTTTGAGCAGCTCAGCCGTGGCTATGATGTCGGCGACAGTGTGCGCCACGTTGCGCGACAGCTCGGGGAAGTGCTGGCGGGCTGCGGCGTCCCCCCCACAAGCAGCCAGCACGCCCTGCAGCAGCGCGCGATAGGCCTGCGCGGCGGCGCGGCCTGCCTCCAGGGTGCGGGCCTGCAGCTCGGAGGACTCGGCTGCGTGCGCTGCTCCCTGGGAAACAAGCGAAAACATTTGGTTGGTGCAGTGGCTAATACAGCCAGCCGCTGCGCTCCGAGTCGCGGGCTCGGTCCCGCACGGAACAACTATTTGCATGATCTGCAGGTAGTTATTCCGGGTCTAGGTATATTGTGTGTGGAATTTGTCTCTGTAAACGCACCCACAATGCAGGAGATATCCTAGTGTGGGGCAACGTTTTTAATTAAGGGCTCATATGTTCAGAGGCGTATATTGGCGTCTAAACGAAACTTTTGATCCTGGTTCCGAGAAGTTAGAATTTTTTTTAACGCCCTTGTAATTATGTAGGTATATATACAAAGGTCTCGCTGGCAAATAAATTCAGTACTTATTTTTTCCTCAAAGCAACTGCAACTTCATCTCTTTTTTTTTTTTACTATTGGCCTCTCTTTGTGTACTATGCTCTAAGCAAAGCGCCTATCAGAGCGGACGTAGCCTTAGAATGCTTAATTAGTTTTGTTAATTCTTCTTATACACAGGTTGTCCAGTAAATAGCACGACATACTGCAGGGGGCGAGAGCTTGGATCAATACCTACCAAAAAAACTTAATATATGTTCAGCAAAATCTTACGGATTTACAGTAGTACAAAATTTTAAGATAAGAAAATTGTACTGTGAAAATTTAAATAAAAATTGTATTTCTTGAAAACATTGTAGTTTTTAATAGAATAAAGACTTATTAATGAGTAAAGTAACTAGTCACAAATAATTTGAGGTAAATAAAAAACTACAAAAGGAATTTTTCATTACGAGATGCTTAAAAATCTGTGTCAAGGTAGAGATTATTCCATATTTCGGAAAATTTTGTACTACTGTAAGTCCGTAAGATTTTGCTGAACATATATTGTGTTTTTTTGGTAGGTATTGACCCAAGCTCTCACCCCCTGCAGTATGTCGTGCTATTTACTGGACACCTTGTATACTAACTATGCTCTAAGCAAAACACCTATCAGAGCGGACGTAGCCTTAGAAGGCTTTACTAGTTTTGCCAATTCTTCTTTTATATGTAATTCTTCTGTACGTATGTATGTTACTAAACTCCTCTCAAACGGCTGGACCGGTTTTGATAAAAAGAAATGTGTATGTTTGTATGGATCCCGGGATGGTTTAGATTCTCAATTGGAGCCGGTAGGTGGCGCTACGCTAGTTTTATATAGGAAATCCCACTAGTACAGCTCTTCAACAGATAACGAAGACATACCTTGCAGGCTATCAGCAGGTCCACCACAGTCTTCCGTCCGAGGTTAGCGGCTGCAGTCAGCTGGTCCTGCTTGTTGGCATTGCCTGCAGCGACTGCACGAGAAGTTGCTACTGTCATTTGCCGAGTGCAGCGGATTAACTCTTCTGGAGTCGCTGGGGATTTGGGGGCTGTTGGCGACATCAGGACCTGTGGAATTTTATTTTATTAGAATTTAGATTTTTAACCATCTTGATATTTATAAAATGCGTTATTTTTTTATTATACTTTGTACTGAACACCAGAAAAATACTTTAGATTGCGAAAACTAATAAATCATCACCAAATAGGAACCACCGTTTTGAGCTATAAAAAGAATAGTCCCCTAAAAAGGTAATTACATCATTATCATCATTTTAGCCGAAAAACGTCCACTGCTGGACAGAAGCCTCCCCCAAAGATTGTCACAACGACCGGTATGGGTTTGTGTTGTATACTCATTGTTTGCAATAATCGGTGAATGCTGTTTTAAAGGTAATTCTTCTAGTGCCGCCGGATAATAAAATCACCACACCATCTTATCCCATGGTTTACGATGGGATTAGCCGGAGGATAGGCAACAGCATCCTTCGCATACATTTATAACTAAACTCTGATCGCGAATCCGACTGCCAAGCGTGGTGATTATGGCAAATTCCCCCAAAATGACAACACAATTGTGTCTATGGGGCGGTCTTTGTTCAGCAGTGGACATCCTAGAGAACATATTGTCTGTTATGATGACAAGACTCCTTTATGCTGAGCTACGGCCCAAGGTCTTCAGAGTCAAAAATATTCTTTGTACTTAGAAATTCCCTTCCAAAATTAATGCACGTTTGGTGCAGTGGTTGATGCAGTCGGCTGCTGCGCTCCGGGTCGCGGGTTCAAATATTTGTATGATCTGCAGGTAGTTGTTCCGGGTCTGGGTGTATTGTGTGTGGAATTCATGTCTGTAAACGCACCCACGACACAGGAGAAATCCTAGTGTGGGGCAAAGTGTTTATCAAAAAAAAATGCGGAACGTACCTCAATCTCCTGTGAGATGGCTTCAATAGTGGACTCCAAGGCTCTGGTGCCGCGGGTGTGCTCATCTTCCACCGCCTTCACGGTCTTCAGTAATGACGTCACGTTTGTCACCATCACCTACAGAACAGCTACTATCAGTATTGGAAGTAGAGGGGGTGTGTCTCTCTGATCTAGTTTAAGGAACTTTTATATTATTTCATACTTTTCAGGCATATTAGCAAAGATATGATGAAAAAAAAAAAATTGCAATTTCTGGCGCAAATGAAACGGCAGAATTTAAATTACACGGTTCTAATTGGTTGGTCTCACTGCGTAGAGCCGGCAAGCCACAATAGACGGTAAAAAATTGTATTAAGAGAATATTTAGGTTAATGTGTAAAGAATGAACATAATACATTAACTTATTTGTCACGGCAGTTATCGGCTGACCAGTCCCAACAGACTACACCCGCTCACTACGTGCACAAGTTCAAGTATCAACAACTAGCTTTTGCCCGCGGCTTCGCACGCGTAGAATTATAATAAATTGTTTTTTTTTCTTTTTATTATTAAAACCTTGGCCTTAAGGAAAATACAGAAAAGAAATTAGCCTAATTGGTCGAGCCATTCTCGAGTTATGCGCTTAGCTACATTCATTTTTATTTATATAGATGTGATACTTTCTAAATTAAATATTTTCTAAAGAATTTACGATTTTAGACGATACGATAACGACACTACACCGCAAGATATCTTACACTAATTTATAAGAGGTTTAATAAAGCTGTCTCAAATAAATTTGTCCCCGATCCTCTGTGATGTCTACGATAGCTTTGCATTACTTGAGCCATGCATGGGAGAGACGCCTATGTTTAGAAGTGGACATCGCGTAATATTTTTGTAATTCTGAGTCTAACACGAATAAATCACTTTTGTTCTGCAGTTCCCGCTAATTTGATCAGAGAGACACAATCCAATTTGCGTATTCTCTAATGTTGCGTTTATTTAAAAACACAGTGTTACTATAATTAAAAACATGACTTTTAAAGCTTTGGGTTGCCAACTAGAATTAGGATTTTTTAATAAAAAAAAGAATGAGAAAACCCATGTGCGAACGACAAAAGCGTCATGCCATAGCGGGAAACCCAGAAGCTTTCAAAAAAACACCATAAATAAAAATATACTTTAATAATACATAGATAATATAGAGTAATCATAGATATTTGTATGTCAATATTGGACCGTATTTAAGCTGTGGGCTGATATGAAAGCTTGTGGTTTTTATGTTATTCACTGATGAGAAGCAAAGGCGTCCTCTTGAAGACCGGGCACCATGAGCGATGGCTACCATGACATGATTTCTATGGAAAATGTGTTTAGCATGGCAGAACGATCTTCGATGTCGACGAGATTCTCTTCGGGCACACCCTAATATCTATGTCCAATGACAAATCAATGAGAATCATGATACAATTTACAAATGATGTTGACTACAGACGATGTTGAAGCTTCGAAAAGTAATGGACTGAAATTATCTGAAGTTCGATAGCCTATAAACCATTTAACTGTATAATATGTAGTATTTATAATACAAAGAAATCTAAATTAGAGACTTTATGCAACATGGTGATGATGGTGTGCAAGTCATTCACCTGGAGGTATGCATCACGCCTGCCTATGAATTGTACTGCTACCCAGGATATTACATGCGTGGCACCACACTGCGCTCTTCACCTCGGCAAGTTATTTAGTCTCTTATGCCCAGTAATATCTGGCACTGGGATGGTACCTACCTATTCTCTTGCGATAAGAGACACGATTCTCTTCAATCAATACTTAAGTAACGCACAATTAATCAAAACAATCTCTTACAAATCAGGCGACATTATCATTTATACAAGCGAAGTGGACTGGACAGGTTCATGCCACACAGAGACATTTACACTAAACACATTTCTGCAAACGTGTGACAGAGATGGATGATGCCGTCGTAAAGCGAGTTAGTATGTATGGAAATCGGTTTCGGCAGCTATTGAGATGATCTCAAATTGAGTATGTTTTGACTGCGGTAACTATTGGCTTTACTTTTTTGGAAAAGGTCTACATCCTGGTCATATGGGATATGTTGAGAATATTTTGGTAGACCTGTCCATTCCATCATTGTATATTTTTAAGTAATGATTATTTGGGGAGATCTATCGTTCTATTATAATTGACTAAAGAGCTTTAAACAATCACATTAAGCTGTTCTATAGTAAAGTTTGAAACAGCTTAAAACTATGTTAATTCAGATTTCATTTGTTAATCTGAAATCCAAAAAATAATTTCCCTTTACCGAAAGAAAAGCCAAAAATAACAGAAACCAAGGGCACAATATAAAAAGCTTTATCATAGCGTGCAAATACCATAAAGTAATGTGCAAAACCGATCTCCACACAACAATGACTTCGAAACACCATGAAAAGCGACTGTTTTCCACACCATGCTTCCACTGCGTGCTCTCCATGTATTTGTTAGGCGTTCGATGGTCAAATTCAGTAATGTATGTAATATCTGACCGATTCATCGTCCTTCTTGGTGACAGCTTCAGTTTCGCGGAAGCGGTCGTTACGGATCTCGTCCAGCATTTTTAGTTGCTCCTCCAACCGACTGTTCGGTCGAGATCGGCTAGATTGACTTCTGAATTCGACTAAGGATCTAATTCTTTGTATTTCTTCGGCTGTAGGCTGTTTGTTTAGTATTGTTTCGTAGACTTGCCACCAATTATCTATGGAACCGAATTGTTGTTCTCGGTTTTTGAGGATATCTTCGTAAATAGACCACCAGTTGTTTGCGTAGTACTCTGTGGGGTACGTGCGGGTTAGGTCGAAAATTTCGAGATGGTTTCGAGATTTTTCTGGGTTAGATCTTGTGCTTTTTATTGTATCTGTATTATAGGATGTTATTGTGGTGTATTGATTTATATTTCTGTGTAAACTGTTAGTTGAATGTATATTTCTGATCGCATATTTGTTAATATCTAGGTCAGGGATAATGTTCTCTTTATCCCCTGGACCTTTCTTATATTTTCTGATAATTTCCTTGTAATATCTCTCGAGAAGACATAGCTCTTCGTAGGTATATTTGCTGGTATCGATCTGGGAGTATATGTTGAGAATTTCTTGTATATCAACTTTCTTTCTCCTTTCAATTTTGATGTTCGATAGAGCTTTTAGTTGTTCAATTAGAGGATCGAATCCTTTGAAAATGAAGTCTTTTTTAGCGAATTCGATTAGTTTTAGAACCATATCTTCATATTTTTTATCGTATTCCAAGTCTTGATTAACAGCTTTCGATTTATCGACCTCTTCGATGAAATTCTGTAGCATGTGCTTCTCATTTTCGAATTTGTCAATCTCTGTTTGGAAATCGTCTAAAACCAATTCGTGTCCGCTAAATCTCTCTAAATCTTTTCTTGTTTCCGCCATTTTGTCTAGATTCCTTTTGGCTAACGCCTTCCACCATTCTGTGTCATCTTTGAACATTTTCCAGAATTCCATTTTCACTTTTTTGGTCATTGTGTTGACGTCGCTGACATCTGTTGGGGATTCTTTAGTCTTAACATCAGGTTTGATAACAATTTCTACAGATTCTTCCTTTTGCTTCTCTTCTGGGCTTAATAATTGTTTGACTGCATCATTTGCTTCAGGAGATTGGCTTTGTACGTCTAGATTTATTGGTCTGACTTTCTTAAGCCTGAATACAGGACTTTTCAAGTTAACATCTTCTAATTTAGGCTTTTTGTGGGGTACTGTTTCTGTTTTAACCTCAGTTGTAATGTTGATTTCTATTTCAGTATTTAGATTTTCAATCACAGCGGATAGCCGTTTCATCTCGCTGTCCAAATCATTGTTAGCCTTAATTTTTTGCAACATAACCCTCTTGCGCTTATTTTCGGCTCTATGCCCGACATCATTGATAAGATCTACTAACTTTTTAATTTCCCCCAAGAGTATATTTTCGCCATATTTGAGAACTCTCCAATCCATATCAATTAAGCTATTTTTAGCAGCTAAATTATACCTCTCATTCAAATCATCATCTTTGCCATTCCTAACTGGGGTTCCTGTCATCAAACTCTCAATGTAAGTGATAACTTCTTCGCAATTATCGTGGAATATAGTCGGGGAGACGTCATCATCTTGACTAGAATAGTCTAGGAGTTTGACTAGTTCATCTTCTTGGTCTGACTGGAAGAGATCTGTTTCTGAGTCCGCGGAGTTGTAATCGTTGCGTAATATGGCGGATCGCCGTTTGTAGCGGGGAATGGTGGTTGATTTGATAGGGAGGCTCCAGCGCTTCGTGGTGTCGGACAGCCGCTAGGGAAAATACCAGCTCAGTCCAATATTGACAGACAACACAAATGTAAACATGAAGGCAACAAAATCATAGGGGTAAACGATTGTGCTGCCGGAAAGTGTAACAAACAAAAACATTATCAATGTAATGAATTATATATTTATTCATGTTCAAAGTTCTTCAGAGCTCAGGTGCCTACCGAGTATTACGAGTCGGTCAAACGATCTCATCCAACTCTTGAAATATAGCGTTTGAATGTTGGCATGTCTGTTCGCAATAATTCATGTGAAAACTCATAAATATGGACTTTTACGGGTATATAGTGTTACCACCGAAGCGTTTCAGGTCTCGGTAGTATATCCGAGTACCTCTGAATAACTCTGATTATCTTTGTTGATTACGGATTTGATGTGTAAATGTATTATTTACAATATTTGTGTGTATGGCAGGTTTATTTCTGGAGTAAGTTTTAATTCACAATTTGACTCACTGTAAGGAGATAATCTACAGTAAAATTGTTTTGATTGATGATTGGTTTCAAGACTGAAACTTTATTGATGTTCAGATATTTTATACGGATTTTACTTGTTATCAAATTTGTTAAATAATTAAATTACTTTACTGTTTATTTTTTACATAAATTAGGAAACTTAATTCCATGTTATACTCTTTATTTCATTAATACATCTAAAATATATTAAAATGAAACAATAAGCATATTGAAATCCTGACTTTGAAAATCAATCGGATTTAATGTGCAGAGACAAAGAATGCGTTCAATTTTAACAGTTTAACATTTTTCCTTGGAGTACATAAAGCTGAGAGTTGTAAAGTAAAAGATATCAATTGGAACATATTTTAGAAGTGTTGGAGTTAAACTGTGGCAATACGAAGTTGGCCGTGAAAGCAAATTAAAAGTGCATATTTATTTCACTGATTAATCACTGATTTTAAATGTATTAGATACGTTTATATGACAATACTTTTATAGTTTATTTATTTAATAGAAATCTGATTTCAATTTAATGATGTGCTTTAGTTAAATTTTTAAATATGTATTCGAATGTTTATTTAAAGTATAACTTTTTACGTGTGTAGTACGTACACACAAGGTACAAGTTGAATAATTTCGTCATTTGTTTAATCTTTTAACGTTTCAATGGAGGCGTCGATTGTTTTATCGAGTATTGTGTGCGGTACCTTGGCGGCGTGCTTGAGGCGCTGCATGTGCGGGTGCTGCGCCGCGCGGCCCGACGCGGCCGTGGTGGCGCCGGCCAGGTCGCGCAGCGCCGCGCCCACGTCGCGCGCCGCGTGCAGCAGCAGCACCTGCGGCTCGGGCGCGCCCGCGCCCAGCGACGCCGCGCCCAGCTTCACCACCTCGCACAGTTGCACTGCAACATTATTACGTAGGCCCAACTCGATTCGCAGTTCGAACAAGCATTTCAAAATAATTGCTAATACCGCCCGCATATTGGCAGCGGTCTATGACGCTAGTGTTTCAGATGATATATTGAAATCTAGAAACCCCCATGATTAAATATATTGGGTGCCTACGAAAAGATACTTTTTCACACTTCTGGGAGGAGTATAATGTGACCTAGCTAAGGCATTTGACTGTATGTATCATCAGACTCACAATGAAATTCAAACTTAAGTAATACAAGGTAAATCCATCAATCTTGTAACATTTCATCATATCGTGAACCTATGGTGCCTATTTCTGATGTTACTTTTGTAGAGTCACTTGTTACAACGAGAATTCCCCAGGGATCACTTCTGGGTCCATGTCTCTCGTTTGTATCAAATTATTCAAGACATCAAATCTCAACTCTGCCTAATAAATGAAACTAGACACAAAAATAGAAACTGTCTAAAGGTTTCCTTATTAAAAACGCACAGTAGGACTAATCTAGAATAAGATGGAAATAAATACCTTAGTCTCATTTTTGTAATAAACCATTTTACTCCGGATTAAGAATGCTGTATTCTTAATCCGGACTAAAATGGTCCACTCCATCTCCACCCGTGGATGTCGTAAAAAACGACTAAGGGAATCTAACCAGAGGGATGGGCAGCAGCGTCCGTTGCAGAGTATTGGCAAATACCCCCCAAAATTATAGTACAGTTGTGGAAATCTATCGGGGAGGCCTTTGTTCAGCAGTGGACGTATAAATGGCCGATATGATGAGTCAAATAAAAATTTATGTCCAGATAGACATATAACTTAAAAAGACAAAGCGGATAGACTATAGGTATGTACAGAACAATATTATCTAGTAATTTCATAATTCATTCTTATGTATACTTGCAAGGGGCAGACGGAAAGATCAAGTCCAGCGCGGCAAACTATATCAACTAACTCACCGATAGTGCTGACGGCGCTCTGCGCAGCTGTTGCCAGTTGTTCTTGCGTGCCAGCAGCTCCTCCAACCAAGGTCTTGGTGTCTTCGACCAGGGTTTTGGCAGTCTTGAGGATGTTCTCCCGGTGGTCGGAGAATGTGTCCGTTTCTTTTTCTGAGTGGAGTGTTCCTAGACAAAAATGCATGATTAACTTACATTAGGTCCTCGAATTTTCAGCCCAGGAAAATTATTTAAAGTCTAGTTTGTCATTCAATCATGGTGTGAGGTACTCCGACCTGGTGTTTATATATAGTATATATATATGCAGGATGAAGAAAAAAAAAAGTATTTTTATTGTTGGCCCTATAAACTGCCCGAAATGTCCCTAAAGGCCAAATTGGTTATTTTTAGAGAAACTAACAAGACAGGCGAAATTAATTTTGACATTTATTTCATCATTTATTACATTTTATGGAAGCTATCTCATATTCATATCATATTTTTTGTTTGAAGTCTGGGACCTAAAACTCATAATTAAAAAGATTTAAAAAATAGTTTCAATATCATAAATGACACAAATGGTATTTTGCTAAACTAACAAACAACGGCAAACGTGAACTTATAAGTGATGAGATTGAAAATGAACACAAAGTTGATCGAAGCCATAACAGCATCCTGCTAACTTTCTGAATTTAAAATAAATTCTAGTTTTGAAATAAAGTCAAAACTGAGACTTTTTTTCTTTCTTTCTTATTTTTTTTTTTTTTAAAACGTTGCCCCACTCTAGGATTTCTCCTGTACGACACAACGGGTGCGTTTACAAACACAAATTCCACACACAATACACCCAGACCCGGAACAACTACCTGCAGAGCAGATCGTACAAATATTTGTTCCGTGCGGGGATCGAACCCACGACCCGGTGCGCAGCAGCCGACTGTATCAGCCACTGCACTAAATTTAATCTCAGGTTGGTCAAATTTTTCATGGAGCAAGTTAATTATGAGAATTGGCTTACCAGCACTAGCGAACAGAATAGTGGTGTCCAAGTCTCCGATGATGGCTGCGATGGTGGCGGCGGCGTCGATGCAGGCCTGCGTGCCGCGGGAGCCCGCCTGCAGCGCGCTCAGCACACCCACCACCTGAGCGACGCAACATCATCATATTATCTACCCAGAAAATATATAAAGGGAAGGACGAACACGGTGGCGCGCACCCGGGCACGTGCTGCCGTGTGCACAGCGCACAGCGAAGCGAGGGGGGATCCTTTACAATCCTCCCCGCGTAGAGCCTGGGGGGCGGCCTTTTACAGCCGCCTGCCCCCCGCTAGAGGGGGTGACCGCATTACTTATTTATTTATTTATTCTTGATATACAAAAGTGTACAAAGGCGGTCTTATTTTCTGCCAGACGACCTTTGGGTGATGCAGAGAAGAGACAACAAGGTAGATGCACCAACAAAATAAAGTGAAACTTATAGATGCGATGACATTAATATACACAGAATACTAATATGTAAACTTACATAAACATTACAGTATATATTTATATATACTAAATATACATATATAATAAATATGTGTAACTAGGACAAATAGAAACAAAATCAGAGCCAAGATGAATCTGCCAACGTCTTATCATGTAGGTAATTTCGTTCCTTAATTTTTTTTGTTTGACCGTCATCCCCTCCAGGATGTGCCTATAGGCGTGGCACCAGTGGGCGGCTCTAGTGTGATCATACGAGGACCTGGAGCCTCCCTTAGGTGCCGAAGATGACCGCTCCAGTGGTTTTAGCCGGTAGGAGTCCGGCATACCCCTTCGTCCTTCCCCGGGGCGAAGGAAATTCATGTAGAATTTCCACTGGACATCAAAATAAAAAAATGGTATGTCAAAGAAGGGGAATGTCCATTAAATATCATATGAACACACTACCAATTCCAGTCCTAAATTCTATTTAGAAAAACTATGAATAACTATTTTATGGTTTGTTTAAGTAGGGTAAAAGTGTAACTATTATTTTAGTATTTAATACGACTGTGATCTAATGAAGTTATCAATGCGACTTCTTGGTTTTGCTTTTGTAAATATGATCATCTAAGCATGCCAATGTTAATAAAATCAAGTTATTTTTAAAAACCACAAAAGATAAATCATATCTTAGGCTGTATGAATCCATATATCCTTTGCCTTACAGAAAATTTGTTATTACATTTCATTTGTTCACTTGATTTAATTCATTTTTGTGCGTTGGCGATCTCAATTACGGACTGCCTTTGCTGAATGCATTTGTGCATGAATTTTTTATTGTTAGATGATTGCTTATTAGTTCCTAAGTACGTCAGTACTATCATCTATTCTGTGCCCGACACTTGACATAACCTATCTTTAAAAACGTTTAAACGAGCTTTTCCCTATCATATCAGCCACAGGACGTCCACTGCTGAACAAAGGCCTCCCCCTTAGATTTCCACAACGAGCGGTCACATGCCGCTCTCATCCAACGACTCCCAGCGACCTTCACCAGGTCGTCTGTCCACCTCGTTGGAGGTCGTCCCACGCTGCGTTTTCCGGTGCGCGGTCTCCATTCGAGAACCTTTGTGCCCCAACGGCCATCAGTTCTACGAGCAATGTGCCCTGCCCATTGCCACTTCAGTTTACTAATCCTTTCAGCTATGTCGACAACTTTAGTTCTTCTACGGATCTCCTCATTTCTGATTCGATCTCGTAGAGAAATACCAAGCATAGCTCTCTCCATAGCTCGCTGAGTGACCTTGAGCTTTCTTATGAGGCCCATTGTGAGTGACCACGTCTCTGTTCCATATGTCATCACTGGTAACACACACTGGTTAAAGACTTGCGTCTTGAGGCATTGCGGTATTGTTGACGAAAAGACGTTGCGAAGTTTCCCGAACGCTGCCCAGCCGAGTCGGATTCGACGATTGACCTCTTTCTCGAAGTTGGACCTACCTAACTGGACAGTTTGTCCTAGGTAGACATACTCGTCAACAACTTCGAGAACAGAGCTCCCAACGGATATTGGGATGGGCACGACATGGGCATTTGACATGACTTTTGTCTTGCCCATGTTCATCTTAAGGCCCACCTGTTGGGAAACTCTGTTGAGATCATCGAGCATTGTGCTGAGCTCTTGCAGCGATTCTGCCATGACTACGATGTCATCGGCAAATCGAAGGTGAGTGATATACTCGCCATTGATGTTAATGCCGAATCCTTTCCACTCCAGTAGCTTGAAGGCATCCTCCATTGCAGCGGTGAACAGTTTCGGGGAAATGACGTCCCCCTGTCTCACACCTCTCTGCAATGGAATTGCCCCCGTGCTCTGTTCATGTACTCGGACCGACATGGTGGCGTTTCTGTATAAGCACTTCAACACTTCAATGTACCGATAGTCAATCTGGCACCGCTGCAGAGACTGCAGCACTGCCCAGGTTTCGATCGAATCGAAGGCTTTCTCATAGTCCACAAACGCCAAGCATAGTGGCAGATTATACTCCTCGGTCTTCTGTATAACCTGCCGCAGCGTATGGATGTGGTCTATGGTACTGAAACCTTTTCGGAAACCGGCTTGTTCGGGAGGCTGGAAGTCATCAAACCTGCGCTCGAGACGATTTGTGATGACCCTTGAGAACAGCTTATAAACATGGCTCAGAAGTGAGATGGGTCTATAATTCTTCAATAGGGTGTTATCACCCTTTTTGAAGAAGAGCACCACCTCACCTCTGTTCCACGCTTCCGGCGTTGTGCCCTCGAGTAAGACGGAATTGAATAGCTTCTGAAGGACTTTAAGTACCGGTGTGCCACCCGCTTTCAGAAGCTCTGTCGTAATTCCGTCTCCACCCGGCGCCTTGTTATTTTTAAGCTGTTTCAAGGCCATCCTAATCTCGTACAGGCTGATGTCCGGGATATCCTCGGTATAGTGTCGGGTTAGTTTGGCTCGCGGGTCTTTGTCAGAGCCAATGGTAGGTATACTTACCGAGGTGTATAACTGCCGGTAGAACTTCTCAATCTCTCTCAAAACCTCTGGCTTAGTCGACGCTACACTGCCGTCCTCGGTCTTCAGCTTCATAATACGACTTTGCCCAATAGACTTGTCTCTTGCGAACACTTTGGAGCCTTGATTCCGCTCAATCGCCTCTTTAACACCGTTGGTGTTAAAGGTGCGGATATCGTGACGCAAGGACTTCCATATCCGTCTATTGAGCAGTCGGTATGCTTCAGCATCACCGGAGGACTGCAGCGTCATGGCGCGTCTTTCTGCCATGAGGTCGAGAGTGTGATCGGAGAACTTTTTTGGTCTACCTTTACGGTGGGCCTTAAAGAACTTAGACCCAACCGTTTGGACAGTTTCTACAAACCTACCATTTAAATCGTCCACAGATACGCAATGTTCTAGGCACTCGAAGCGGTTTTGGAGTTCGAGTTGAAAGCTCTCGGGGTTTTGGATATGAGCACTAGAGGGCCGGAGCGTAGACCTCATCAGACGAGACCTCTCAACTTTGAGATTAATATTCAATGTGCCTCTTACCATTCGGTGATCACTACCGGTTTTCACCCTGTGGATCACAGAGACATCATTGAATATTTGCCTCCTATTGGTCATGATGAAGTCAATCTCATTCCTCGTGGAACCATCGGGACTCATCCAGGTCCATTTCCTGTGAGGCGGCTTTTGGAAAAAGGAGTTCATCACGAAGAGTCCCTCCTTTTCCAAAAAGTCGGCCAGCCTCTGTCCCCTGGGGTTCCGTTGCCCATATCCAAATTGCCCCACTCTCAACTCACCATCGCATCGAGTGCCCAGCTTCGCGTTGAAGTCCCCCATCACAACAGTGAAGTGTGTCTTCGAGGTATGTATGGCCCTACTTACGTCCTCATACATGTATGCTTTTCCCTAGTTCTTACATAATTATTGAAACTGTAATGGTTTTCTTCGTAGTACAATTTGGTGTATAATTCATTTTTGTTCATCACAGGCATTTTTTTATGGCATTAAGGGCATTCCCCTTTGCTCTTTTTCATACAAAAACATTATTTTTATTCTTTAAGTCATGTACGGCTCTTTTCATTGTACATACCAACCAGGTTTTTGAGCTAGGAGGTGCTTGCAGGTATATTATACTCTTAGTTGGGAAACGGAGTGCATAAAGTAACTAAAATATAAATAAATTATGGCCATTTCCCTTATGACCACACATTGGGAGCTTTCGTCCTTGAAAGGACATCGGCCAAAATAGGCCCACCAAAAACAAAAATGAAATGTATATGAAAAGTTGGTTATACGTTTCTCTATTTACCCAATTTGTTAATAGCTCAAAACGACAGCAATAAGAGGAGGACTCGAGAACAAAGGGAACTCTACGAAGGAAATTGATTGAAACATTTAAGTGAGCGCCATATGAGTGAATGTCATATGAAAGAGTTGCCATATGCGAAATATTATGATATTCTTGACCACGATACTCATGACTAATTAAATAAAGTTATGAACTATCCCAGTTTATAAAAACAAACTGGGAATGTTATATATGAACATCAAATACCATTGCCATTATTTTTATTTATTTTGACAATTGACAGTTGATTATCCTTCATCCTCAATTTGTTTAAATGACACCAATTTTGTTTTTTGTTTTTTTTAAATATTCACTTCATTTATATTTGAAATTGTAAGTGCGAGGACCATGTGGATTATTAATTTATTTTATTTAATTGACGTGATAGTTGTCTGGCAGTTTAGGTATGTCATGCTCACTCAAGTGTCCTGCTTATGGTGGCGTTGTGTATCGGGTCGCTTAGTTTCCCTACAATATGGTTGAACTGAGCGACGCTGATGCATGCGTCATGCTCGTGAACGAGTGCCAGCTGTTGGGATTGGTCATCTTAATGCTGTCATGACAATTGAATCAAAAACTGGTAAATATTAAAATCAAGCTTGTTTAGTGTAGACTTTTTAAGAAGTTTAGACTCTTTCCTCCTGCATTGCCTTCACATAACGATAATTTCGAGAACATTGTACCAATATGATTTTAAAAGAGTAACCATGGAGTTTCTTGCTCGTTCTTCTCCATAGGAAATCAACATTTTGGAACGCGGCAGCTAAAGTCTTGACTATTCATTAGTGCCTGAATATGGTTTTACATGAATAAAAATATTTTTATCTTATCTTCATCATATCAGCCACAGGACGTCCACTGCTGAACAAAGGCCTCCCCCTTAGATTTCCACAACGAGCGGTCACATGCTGCCCTCATCCAACGACTCCCAGCGACCTTCACCAGGTCGTCTGTCCACCTCGTTGGAGGTCGTCCCACGCTGCGTGTTCCGGTGCGCGGTCTCCATTCGAGAACCTTTGTGCCCCAACGGCCATCAGTTCTACGAGTAATGTGCCCCGCCCATTGCCACTTCAGTTTACTAATCCTTTCAGCTATGTCGACAACTTTAGTTCTTCTACGGTTCTAATAATCTCTAATTCCTGGTCATGGTATCTTATCTTATCTAACATTATTTTTTCTAAGACAATTTCGCATTGTTTTTGTATTTTGTCTTTGGCTAAAAGACTAAATGCCAAATCAAATCAAACGTCACGTCAAAACATGTATTATGAAGAATATAAATATACTTTATCAAACAACAGTTTCAGTTCTACCTATCTAATTATTTATTTATTATTCGTTCTCAGCTTTCCCCACCACTATCTACCCTTGTTGTCTTGCAAAATATAGTACCACATAACCACAAAACCCGTATCTTTACATTCGAATATCCTCTAATCTGTTAATTGCCGGCAGCCGCGAGACACAATAGATTTTTAATTATGTCTGGCTTTGTGGCAGATAATGAGATATCTTTGAATTCCCACGATCCATTTTCATTTTGAAGTGTCGTCGTAAAAGTGGGCCTGACTTACTATGGGCGATGGTCAGTGTCCTTTACGGGCTAGTACGAGAACAGAGGAACACTACCTTCTCGTTGACGATCTTGGCGGTGTCGGCCACAGCGCGCTGGTTCTGCGGGATGGCGGACAGGCGACAGTGTCCGCCTGCCTTGATCAGCTCGGACACAGCCTCACCCAGCTCCACTACAGCTAACCGGATCCTAGGGGAAAAAAGTGCAAAAATAAAGTATAAATCCAAATTTGTATGAATTTGCTCCGATGCTTAAACACTAGGAAGCGGTGAAGGGTGGGCTTATATGCCTTGGTGACTATTTTTAGTCTATTATGAAAAAAATGAAAAGGATAAATACTGGTTTTCAACTCTCTACTAATTTTCTTTATTTATACCCCGGATTAGTTATTGCACATCGATATTATACGTTTAAAAAATATATACAGACCGAGTTTTTTGGTTTCTGATCATGCTACATTAAAATATACTTTAGTAAGAAGCGGTTGCACAAACTAACTAAAATTGTAATTGCGCAGGTTCGATATTTTACGTAACACCGGTCGTCAAGCCGCTTGCGCATTTTTTAAACATAAAAAAAATAACAGCAAATCGGTATTTTTTGTTAATTTAATTAAGTGTAAATAAATGTAAGAACTTTTTCCGATTTGATATCCGTATCTAACACTAAAAATAAGTCTATGAACCGAAACTATTAAGACGTCATCTAGGTAAGCGCCGTTAAATTAAACCTGTTTATTGAAGCTGGTTAAAAAACTACTCAATCACATATAATGAAATTTATATGGGACCAACTCGAAACCATTCTGCACCTATTAAATAAAGAATCGCTCAAATCGGTTTACAAATCTCGGAGTTATCGGCGTACATACATACAAATGAAATACGCATCGAATTGAGAACCTCCTCCTTTTTGAAGTCGGTAAAAACACAAGCTAACACAACACCTCCGAAGTCACAGACCTGCGGGAGATTCGTTATGGTGCGGAGCATGCGAAGCCACCACACCAGCTAGAACGGTGTCGTACCTGTTGGCAACGTCTCCGTTGGGCGTGGTGGCGGAGGCGCCGACGCTGTCCTGCGCCAGCTGCTCGTACTTGTGGCACATCTCGTTGCCGAGCTGCACGAGGCGGCTCGCGTCCGTTGCCGACTTCGCCGTCTGTTGCACAAGGAGAACTTTTATAAGTACCGCTGGCGAGCATGGCCTGCATGGTGGTAAGCAGCAACTCAACTCATGGAGCTCTAATCTGGTGATTATTGATCCGTTGCCGACCTTATACCTTTTTTTATTAGGCCTAGTGGAAATTCTTCATAAATCCGCCCCGGGGAAGGATTAAGGGGCAAGTCGGACTCCTACCGATTAAACCACTGGGACGGTCATCTTCGGCACATAATGGGGGCTCCAGGTCCTCGTATGATCACACTAGAGCCGACGGGAATTGTAAAGGATCCCCCGAAACGTCCCTGTGCGCTGTGCTGTTCTGCCCACACGTGCCGCCCTAAGATATAGTTAAAATGCCTTAAATTGACTGACTATTGCTACCCTCCACCCGGTTTCAACTACGCTTCATCGGCTATATGATGTCCACTGCTGAACAAAGTCTGTCCCATAGCTTTCCACAATTGTGTCGTAATTTGCGAGGGGATCTGCCAGTGTTCACCACCAGTTTGGCAGACGGGTTGGAGCGCGCAAAATGGCTACTTTTCCATTTAAAGAACGCTCTGCCATCCGTCTCGTTTAGCGTCCCTTAGTCGCCTTTTACGACATCCACGGGAGGAGATGGAGTGGTGCTACATTCTTAATCTGGGCACCACAACGGATTTAGAATATAGTACTACTCGATCCTCTGTCACTATCATCATCATGTTAGACGAAGGACGTCCCCCGCCGAACAACGCCTCTCCTATAAATTTCCACAATTGTGTGGTCTTTTTGGGGGGAATTTGTTACACTCACCACGCTTGACAGGCAGGTTGGTGAGCGTAAAATGACTACTGTTCCACAGAAAGGACGCTGCTGCCCATCCATCCGGTTTAGAGTCCCTTAGTTGCCTTTTACGACATCCACGGGAGGAGGGAGTGATGCTATATTCTTGATCCGGAAATGACACGTATTTACAATATAGCATAAAATATCCTCTCATGATAGATGAAATAAGTAGGACTGCCCATTCATACAGACTTATTACAACTGTCGAGAATCGAACCCCGACCGGGCGCGGAGGCTCCGCGCTCGGCGTCGACGGAGGCGCGTGCTGCGGGGGGCTGCCACGACCCACGACCGAAATCTTTCGCTCGGACCACCGCCCAGTGCACACATCGCTTGTGCCAATATGTTCACCAGCGTATATAGTACAATCAGTACAGTATATAGGACGGCACGGTTGGTGCAGTCGACTGCTGCGCTCCGGGTCGTGGGTTCGATTCCCGCACGGAACAAATATTTGTACGGTCTGCAGGTAGTTGTTCCGGGCCTGGATGTATTGTGTGTGGAATTTGTGTCTGTAACAGCACCCACGACACAGGAGAAATCCTAGAGCGGGGCAAAGTTAAAAATAAAAAACCACATTTTATTTCACGGCCATCAGTGGAACCCTAACATAACTACATCTTCGTGCTTATGAGGTTCCGTGCGAAGAAAAGACAATCACATTACAACATTCATGAGGCCTATAGCTTCACAGTTGGAACTAACAGCTACGTTGTGTACTGCAGATAAGTTAAGCTCACCATGTCCGTGGCGACCCGGGCGATCTCCTTGGACGCCCCCACCATCCTGGTCTGGTAGTCCACGAACGAATCCGTTTCATCGTACGTGCCGATTAGTGACATCCTGCAACAAAATAATATTATATCAAAATAATTTTGATGGCACGGTTGGTGCAGTCGACTGCTGCGCTCCGGGTCGTGGGTTCGATTCCCACACGGAACAAATATTTGTATGATCTGCAGGTAGTTGTTCCGGGTCTGGGTGTATTGTGTGTGGAGTTTGTGTTTGTAAACGCACCCACGACAAAAATATTTTTATTTTATTTATAAATTTTTATAAGTTTTACTTCGTGATTTTTCATCATCATCATTTCGGCCGAATGAATAAAGTCCTGCTGGACACAGGCCTCCCCCAAAGATCACCACAACGATCGGTATAGGTGGGGTATGTGCTCATTGGGCGGTTATGCCATAATCGCCACGCTTGGCAGGCGGGTTGGCGATCGCAGTTGAGTTGTTAATGTACTCGAAGGACGCTGCTGCCCATCCTCCGGATAACCTCATAGTCGCCTTTTACGACACCCAAGGAATGAGATGGGGTGGTGCTATTCGTAGCCGGCACAACACGGCACGGATTTATAATTAGTATATCATTTAACTATGCCGGAATCGACTTCCAGTCTCACCAGATACGCCTCGAAAACTATTTCGACTTCTATTTCTACCGTGACCGCTATTGAGTCATATAAATCGATCCTCACTAGTTTTCGGACATGAAAGTATATATATCGATGCACGTGACCCGTTTTTCCGCTCGCAAACTTGCAATTTTACAACGAGAGCAAAACGGAACGCCTAGAGATGCCAGATGACCGAGATTTGTCGTTTGTTGTTTACTATTTTGACTTTATACTAAGATTTGTTTTTGCTTGTGACCACGGACGCTGCAAAGTGTTCAAAACGTCGAGCGAAGTCAGAGTAATACTTTATCTATGTATCCGTCTGTTGGACACAGGCGTTGTGGTGATCTTTGGGGGAGCCCAAAGATTACCACAACGACCGATATGGATGTGTTTTGGGTTCATTGGGGGGTTTTGCCATAATCGCCACGCTTGGCGATCGTAGTTGAGTTGTTAATGTACTCGAAGGACGCTGCTGCCCATCCTCCGGCTAATGCCTTAGTCGCCTTTTACGACATCCAAGGGAGGAGACGTGGTGGTGGTATTCTAAGCCGGCACCACACGGCACACTATACGCCCTATTTAAATTTAATGTCAATTTTAGATTTTAATAACAAAGTAGTCGAATAGTTCACAATCTAAACTCTTGAAGATTGTTTTAATTAAGATATTTTGCTGGTAGTAAACGATTTGGACTTTACAAATTGTATTTGTTTAACCTATTCCGTGTGGTGTCCGGATTAAGAATACAGCACCACTCCATCTCCTCCCGTGGATGTCGTAAAAGGCGACTAAGGGATTCTAAACCAGAGCGATGGGCAGCAGCGTCCCTTCTGTGAAATCGTAGCCATACTGCGCTCAACAACCCGCCTTCCAAGCGTGGTAAGTATTGGCAAATACCCCCCAAAATGATGACACAGTTGTGAAAATCTATGGGGGAGGCCTTTGTTCAGCAGTGGACGTATAAATGGCCGATATGATGAACCTACAATTAATGTCCTCTATCTACCATCTTGCCCACCCGTGGCCCATTAGTTGGCAGCGCCCTTGACATATATCACACAGCCTAATAAACAAATACATTCCGCAAAACAGTGTAAAAGCGGTCTCTATGTAGACAAGGCTATCCGGCTTCTTAGGAAAAACATTTTGCCAATTATGATCTTCATTATTCAATACTAGCTGGGACCCGCGGTTTCACCCGCGTTTAATTTAAAAGAAATTTAGAGTACTTCGACATATACACTTGATATAGAATATATATGTTGGATTTCAAGGGTTTTATTGTTTTTGCGCGGAACTCTAATTATTTTTCTGAAATAAAAGTAGCCTAAGTTATTCCTTATAACGTCAGCTATCTGCCAGTGAAAGTCCCGTCGAAATCGGTCCAGCCGTTTCGGAGATTACCCGGAACAAACAGACAGACAAAAAATTTAGAACTTGTTTTTTTGTTATATGTACCGTATATACTTTTATATATGCATGTAGTAAAAAGCTGTTATTTTGACATTACAAACAGACACTTCAATTTTATTTATTTGTATAGATCATACAGAACTCTTTCTCTTTCTCGTTGTTCTGGAAGTCATTTGCTTAGGAACAGTCGTGCGTGGCACCACAGTGCGCTCGTCATCTCAGATCATTCGTTATTCAGTCTCTTATGCCCAGTAATGTCACTAGCTACAGTGCCTTTCTAACCGAACCACAGTAAACACTCACTGATTAGACTGGCACTGGTATGGTAGTTTTTTAAATTATCCGGTGGAAATAATTCATGGACTACCTCCGTCCCGGGAAAAGGCGGAAGGGTATGCGGGACTCCTACCAGCTAAAACCACTGGAGTAGTCAGCTTCGGCGCCGAAGGGAAGCTCTAGGAACTCGAATAATCCACATCTCGCATCGAGCGTGTTTGGCGATACACCCACACAGCTATCTCCGTCAGGATATCAAAAGGCGGAAAGCGCGCTAACAGACTTGCTGCCTCCACGAGTATGTTCGGTATCCTCGTGCGATCCGTATATATATAGGGTCTTACTTTAATAATGGAAAATATTTTAAGCCTAGACTCTATGAACGGTATAGAATTCATTCCAAATATCAAGTATCGGTTTTACTGATAATAAATAAATCAATATTCAAACATTCGACTAGCGAAAGCTTTACTGACTCTGTATTATTTTATAAAATAAAGGCTGATGTTATGGGTTGTTTTTTTTTGCTAAATTGCATCATTGCCACCTATAGATTTACCTGCTAAAATATTTTCCATTATTAAAGTAAGACCCTATGTATATATATATATATAAATAATCCATATTATTTTAAATTAAACTGCGGATGGAACCGCGTGTCCCAGCTAGTAAAAAAACAAATTAAAGTGTTACTAACTTCAACTTATACGTTTAGTTCAACAGTTAATCCAAAAACTACACAAAATGTTGCTACTAAATTCAAAACACAAACACTGCACACACAACAGCATGTACTCCAAATAATATCTTTTTTAATCACAACACATATACAACACCCTACACACTGACGCACGGTTCATGCTTGACTTATGACGTCAACAACTAAATATTTTGTTTATACTAAACGTCATCACAATGTACTTCCAATTCAGTGGACACTATTTCAATATGAAGTCTTCATGCGTTTGACGCGTAAGCGCATCGAGCGACCTAACTCAACTGAACGTAGTAAACAAGACTTGCGTATGCGCAGACTACGCGTTTCTTAGATATGCTGGGCGTCTAGGCTGGCTTTATTCCGAGATCGATAGCATCAGCAGTGATGTGTCACAGGCGAATTGAAAATTAAAGAGGACGCCTTTTAAAAAAAAACTAGGTTAAGGCTAAATTGTGACATTGCGCGGACCCCTAATTATTTATCTAAAATAAAAGTAGCCAAGTTATTCCTTATATCTGCCAGTGAAAGTCACGTCAAAATCGGTCCAGCCGTATCAGAGATTACCCGGAACAAACAGACAGACCAAAAAAAATGAAATGCATTTTTTGTTATATATTCGGTATATACTTTCATATGCATTTAGTAAAAAGCTGTTATTTTGACATTACAAACAGACACGTCAATTTTATTTATTTGTATAGATTATCATCATCATTTCAGCCGTAAAAAGGTCCACTGTTGGACACAAGCCTCCCCAAACATGTCCACAACGACCAGTCTCTGAGCACACATCATTGGGTGGCTCTTCCATAAACACGAAGCTTGGCAGGCGGGTTGGTAGTCAATTGAGTAAAAAAATTAGTCAAAGGGCGCTGCTGCCTAAGTACACCTCGGAATACCCCTTTGTCTTTGTCCATCTTTTTGTTATCCATCCAAAGGTTGTCTGTAAGAAATCGCTAATAGCGATAAGACCGCCCATTGTACAATTACTGTTCATTAAATTATTCCTAGTAGTTGTTTTTAAAATGGTGTACAATAAAGAATATTCTATTCTATTCTATTCTGCCCATCCTCCGGATAATCCCATAGTCTCCTTATACGACACCCAAGGAAAACATGAGGTCACGATATTCTTAGCCGGCACCGCACGGTTAGCAGTTTTAATGAAGTTAATTTACTATACATCAAAATATCGACATGACGTATACTCTAGTTTTCGAGTACACAGCGGTTAGATCATCGACAATCAAAGCGTTGGAGACGTGCCAAATGCAACTCTCACTAAACCAGAGATGGTACTTGTGAAATTAACAGACTGTAAGTTAATTATAAACTTATAATTAATACTCATATTAAACTGCATCTGGTTAGCATGGAGCAGGCACTTCGGCAAATACAAAGGTAAAGATAAAATGTAATTAATGCTTTATAATAAAACGAAATTAAGCCAACATCGGGGATATAAATATAAAGCACATGATCTAGGCGGCGGGAATACGTAAAGTTACGGTTAAGTTGGGGTATAATAACCAAAATAGGAGTACCGCCGTCTCTTTTACACACAGCGGCGGTCAACGGCTTGTGTAAAAGGTTGTCGCAGTGGCTAAGCGATTGGCTTTCTGCGCAACTTGTAGCGGGTTCGAGTCCCGCAAGGAACAAATATTTATATGATCTACAGATAGTTGTTTCGGGTCTGTGTGATGGTGCATGTGAGATTTGAGTCTGGAAACTGTTCCCACGACACAGGAGAAATCTTAGTGTGGAACAAGGTTATTTAATAATGGGTTTGCTCCACACTAGTGTTTCTCCTGTGTCGTGGGTGCGTTTACAGACATACATTTCACACACAATACACCCAGACCCGGAACAAGTACGTGCAGATCATACAAATAATTGTTCCGTGCGGGAATCGAACCCGCGACCCGGAGCGCGGCAGTCGACTGTATCGGCCACTGCACCAACTGTGTCGTCAAAGCATTGGAAAATACCCCCCAAAATTATGACACAGTTTTACATTTTTGTGGAAAGTTGGGACGCCATACTATTCAAGGTGGATAAAGGCTACGTTTATCACGTAAGCAAAGCTGATACGGATCGCTAGTCCATATCATTATAATGAAATAGAACTGTCTGTTTGTGATTTCAAAATAATGAAATGAAAATACTTAAAAAGAAAGAAAATATACTTGAGTGAAAAATTCACACAGTTTATAGAATTTTTGTGTCTGTCTGAAATTTTTTCTCGAATACGGTCCGAAACGGCTCAACGGCTATCAATAAAAATTCTTGTGTCTGTCTGAAAATTTGTCTCGAATACGCTCCGAAACGGCTCAACGGCTATCAATAAATAAAAATTGAGATTGAAACAGGAGTTTTAACAACAGTTTTTGAGTATATTCGATTTTGATGTCTCGTAGGGTTAAGCCTCGCGAAGCGGTAATGGTAATTTCAGAATAAAATAAAACGCAACGATGAAGAATTTAGAAGCCTCTATCTATATCAAAACAGCAAATGTAGTTCGGCTTGTTAAATCTTTAAATAGCGTGCGTCAGCGGTCTATATTCGTGCTAACAGCTGACCAAGCGGTTAAGGCCAACTGGATTCGCGAACTAATAATGTTTACGATGCTTTTTGGAATCCCGTACCTCATTATTTAACTACGGACCCCTTGTAGGATGAAATTATGTGTGTCTGTCACGTGTTAATGTCATTTTCTCAGAAACGGCTGGATGTGTGAAGTTGAAATTAATATCAAATATTAAGGTCTATTATCAAATGTTAAGGTATATAAGCCGTGTGGTGCCGGGTACAAATAGCACCACCCCATCTCATCCAGTGGGTGTCGTAAAAGGCGACTAAGGGATTAGCCGGTGGATTGGCAGCGGCATCCTGCTAATACATTAACAACTCAACTGCGTTTGCAAACAGGTCCGTTAAGCGTGGCGATTATGGCAAAACCCCCCAATGAGCCCACAACACACCAATAATCGGTATTTGTGGTGTGGTTTATTTTCTTAGATAAGTTTAAAACTACAATTTTGAAATAAAAAATGAATATATTTGAGACCCTCACAGCAACCCTTCCATTTCATATGTTACGTTTAATTTTCTATATCGCATCGCATCACATACACGTCCGTATTTGGATCGCAGAAATCCATGTGTACCAAATTACAAGTTAATCGGTCCAGTAGATTTGGAGTAAATATGCTGCGACGGACAGACACGCGAGTGATCCTATAAGGATTCCGCCGTTTTTTTCGGAGGTCCGAAACTCTAAAAATATCTGGTTATTCAAAGGGTATTTTCGGACGTCCGAAACTCTAAAAATATCTGGTTATTGAAAGCGTATTTTCACATTAAGTCACCACTCACTGACTGATCATAAACATCCTATTGGTTACTTCCTGATGACCTACAAATTTTTAAATTTAGCACGAAGGAAGGTGTTTTAGCATAACTGAAAGAATAAATCCGGCAATCATCAAGGTTTCCCCCATAGATTTGTGCTGTTGTCATTTTGGGGGGCTTTGCTAGTACTCGCCACGCTTGGCAGGCGGGTTGGTGACAGTATTTTTACAGTTCAGGAGGGATGTTGCCGCCCATCCTTCTGGTTTAGTGTCCTAGTTGTTCCTAATGACATCCATCGGAGAAGTATTGGCGCTACATACTTATTTTTTAGAGAGAAGTCACCTTTTTTAAAGTCATAAAATCAAAGACTGTGGTTATCGATACGGTTGCGTGGCGCTAATGTATTTTAGCTATGTGGCCTTCCTGAAACAAATAGTGTCTGCATTGTTTGTATTGTAAGCTGTAAAAGTTTGCCTTTTTTTAATGGTATTTAATTAATAAAATTTAGTTATTTCGATTGTTTATGAATAAGGACATTGACCTACATACTGTCTTTAATGTATTTAATAATTTTAGATCGGTATATAAATCATCATTTCGGCCGAATGAAGTCCACTGCTGGACACAGGCCTCCCCCAAAGATCACCACAACGACTGATATGGGTGTGTTGTGGGCTCATTGGGGGGTTTTGCCATAATCGCCACGCTTGGCAGACGGGTTGGCGATCGCAGCTGAGTTGTTAATGTACTCGAAGGACGCTGCTGCCCATCCTCCGGCTAATCCCATAGTCGACTTTTACGACACCCACGGGAGGAAATGGGGTGGTGGTATTCTGAACCGGCACCACACGGCTATATCGATACGGATGCGTGGTGCTAATGTATTTTAGCTATATGGCCTTCCTGAAACAAATAGTGCCCGCATTGTTTGTATTGTAAGCTGTAAAAGTTTAATCTTTTTTTACTGGTATTTAATTTAGTTATTTCGATTGTTTATGAATAAGGACATTGACCTACATACTGTCTTTAATGTATTTAATAATTTTAGATCGGTATATAAATAGTCAGATATATTTATTTATATATATTTTTTTGTATACATTAATTGAATTTATATTTAATTTTAAAGTAATTATTCCATAGACAGGATTCCAAACCATTTTTATTATTTTCTACTAGATTATCATTTTGTCCGATTGACATCCGTGTGTCACAGTTAGGGTCCAGTTGAAAATCAGTGCTAGATACTCGTCTAGCGAATGCTGAACTGGATTCCGTTTTGGTGCAGTCGTGAGATGTGATTTGAGATAGTTATAAGTAATGTTTATGCAAGTGTGGTGTATGCAATGTATTTACTCTCTTATCTACTCATATATAAATTTTGTTTGCTATGTAAATCTTCTCACGTTTTGTTTAAATAAATGATTTCTTTCTTTCTTTTCTTTTCTTTCTAAAATAAGAGGCATTCCGTGCGAGGTGTCAGGTACGGAACAGTCGCTAGATTGTCGGGTGGGGCTGACCTGTGGTCGGTGAGGCGCGCCATGGCGCGGTGCAGCGTGTCCAGCAGTGGGCCCACGGCCCCGCGCGCCGCACTCAGCTCGCGCACGCCCGCCAGCAGCTCGGCCAGCGCCGCTCGGGCCCCCGCCAGCTGCGCCTCCACGCGCGCCTGCGCCTGCGCAGCCTGCGCACCGCACACGTTAGTAGGCAGAATTCAATACAGTTTCAATATGACCACCCAGCTCTTGGGCAAGTCCCCTCCGCCCCTCTCCTCAGGAGCATTGACAATACAAGAGAGTATTTCCACAGCAATTAAAATAAAGAAAAGCAAATAGAAAGAGCCCGTAGCCAATTTACTGCGTGGTTAAGCCGGACTTGCAACAGTTATTTCTTGGATGGATGGCCCGTCACTACAAATCCATATCCACTAGACACCAAAAAAAAAAGGTCTAATTATGATGTCTTACCCTCGGGTTGCCGGCAGCACTCTTGGCATCCATTACGAGCTGAGCAGCAGTTTCCAGCACAGTCCTAGTGTGTTCCAGCAGGCCGGTTTGGGTGTTCGACTCCGTGATGTTGGACGCGGCGCCAATGGCTCCAGCCACGAGAGGCTCGGCGTAGGATACCTAGAGGAAATTATTAAGTAGAGAAAGAAAGAAGAAGACAGAAATAAATTCTTTATTTGACAGCAAAGTGAGACATCACAAACGGTTATAAAACTTAATATATAACTGAAAAAATAAAACGCGATAAAAATTTGGATGGGGTTACAAACAACAAAAAAAAAACAATACTAGGTTAGAGTTTGTTGTGTGCCCCACAGTTGCGCCAAACAGGTGACCAGTTCAGCATTTGCCAGACAAGAGCCTGGCGCTGGTTTTCAACTGGACCCTTCGGTGATTCACGAGTAAGGAGCTGGGTGTGATTCTCAGCAATACATCACCACTCTCTACCCATGAGCGTTGTGAAGGCGACTAAGCGTTGATATCAAGAAGATGCCCAGCAGCAATCTTTCTTTAATATGAAATAATCTTTTTTCGTGTGCCGTGCCGTGTGGTGCCGGCTCAGAATGCCACCACCCCATCTCTTCCCATGGGTGTCGTAAAAGTCGACTAAGGGATTAGCCGGAGGATGGGCAGCAGCGTCCTTCGAGTACATTAACAACTCAACTGCGATCGCCAACCCGTCTGCCAAGCGTGGCGATTATGGCAAAACCCCCCAATGAGCCCACAACACATCCATATGTGGTTGTGGATATCTTTGGGGGAGGCCTGTGTCCAGCAGTGGACTTCATTCGGCCGAAATGATGAATCTTTTTTCAACTGACACGGTCACTGACACTATTAGAATTGGAAACGGGATATTTACCATGGTTTTTATTTATTTCATCATATCTTTCTTTCTTTCTTTCTTTATTTAAAAACGTTGCCCCACACTAGGATTACTCCTGTGTCGTGGGTGTGTTTACAGACATGAATTCCACACACAATACACCCAGACCCGGAACAACAACCTGCAGATCGTACAAATATTTGTTCCGTGTGGGAACCGAACCCACGACCCGGTGAGCAGCAGCCGACTGTATCAGCCACTGCACCAACCGTGCCACAGGATGTCTACTGCTGAACAAAGGCCTCCCCCTTAGATTTCCACAACGAGCGGTCACATGCCGCTCTCATCCAACGACTCCCAGCGACCTTCACCAGATCGTCTGTCCACCTCGTCGGAGGTCGTCCCACGCTGCGTTTTCCGGTGCGCGGTCTCCACTCGAGATCCTTTGTGCCCCAACGGCCATCAGTTCTACGAGCAATGTGCCCTGCCCATTGCCACTTCAGTCTACTAATCCTTTCAGCTGTGTCGGTAACTTCAGTTCCTCTTTTCTTATACAATGTTACTCACCAGCTGAACGACGGCATGCCCCAGATTCTCGGCCTCCCCGTTGGCTGCCACTCGCAGAGGTTCTAAACGCTCCAGCATCTCCGTCGCACTGTTCTCTATCTGTTCCGAGTATCCTGTTAAAACAAAGAAATGGTGACAATGTACTGGTGGTTAATAATATCGAATAAACACACACATGACCCACTTTCCGTATCCGGATTAAGAATATATATACTTTTTGGATTCGCTGGAATCCTAATTGAGAATTGTCAATGGCAACGGGCATGGTTAAAATGATAAATAGTACGTATTATATGTAGTATATTTGACCGTATCTATAGTATGTAGATTTTATGTATGTATATATTATAATTTTTTGTATCTCTTTTTTGTATCTCTTTTCGATGCATTTCTTTTGAACCCAAAGGTTGACTGGTAGATAATGCCATATGGCATTAAGTCCGCCTTGTGGTATCATCGTGCACAGAAGTATAAATAAATAAATATAGCACCACTCCATCTCCTCCCGTGGATGTCGTAAAAGGCGACTAAGGGACACTAAGCCAGAGGGATGGGCAGCAGCGTCCCTTCTGTGAAACAGCAGCCATACTGCGCTCACCAACCCGCCTGCCAAGCGTGGTGAATATTGGCAAATTCCCTCAATATGACACAACTGTGGAGATCTATGGGGGAGTCTTTTCGCTGATGTGATGATGATGATGACACGCATGAATAGGGATTAACAAGTATAAATTATAAACCTGAACCTTATCCAAGACTGTCTGTTAACAAAACCTGTTCAGTAGTTCGAGATTTGAGTGAACATGCAAACGAATTCTGCAGCACTTATATAGATCATCATTTCAGCTTAAAATCGTCCACTGCTGGACAGAGGCCTCCCCAAAGATTAGCACAACGCCCGTTTTGGTTTGTGTTGTGTGCTCATTAAGGAGTTTTCCCATAATCGCCACGCTTGGCAATCGCAGTTGAGTTGTTAATGTACTCGAAGGACGCTGCTGCCCATCCTCCGGGTCCTCCCTTAGTCGAATTTTACGACACCCACGGGATGAGACTATTCTTAGCCGGCACCGCACGGCATTTTATAGATAAATAAATACTTAAAAATCGTTAAACTTAATAGATTTGGTTTATCTGAGATCTGTACAATACTCTCAGTGCCAAAGAGCTGTGGTATAGCAACATTAGAAGGTGGACATAAGATTGTAGTGCTCATCATCATCATCATATCAGCCTAAAGAAGTCCACTGCTGAACAAGATCCTCCCCTCCTCCTCCTCCATTGATTTACGCAACTTTGTCGTTATTTTGGGAGGAATTTTTCAGTACTCACCACACTTGGCAGGCGGGTTGAAGAGCGCTATAAGGCTACTGCTCCACACAAAGGACGCTGCTGCCCATCCCTCTGGCTCAGTCCTTTTACTTTATTATTACGATTATTACGATACCCACGGGAGGAGATGGAGTGGTGTCATATTCTTTGTCCGCACGTCACACGTTATAATTTTGCGTGAATCATAGTTCTCCCCCATAGATTTCCACAACTCCCGACTCCAAATGACCTTCACCAGGTTCGTCTGTCCATCTCGTTAAATGGACAGAACGGTCAGAAGGCCAATTCTCGTAATTTAAAAACGTTCAAAATATAGTTCCGATCTAGTCTCAGTGTCAGAAATGGTTTTCTCCTGAACTAACTAATTTGGGGAAACTCAGTTCATATTAATAGGGCATTCATATCCCAGAAACAATGTGTTCGTGCACTATGCAACGCTCCACCATTAACATCATGCACAACACTATTCCCTGAACATAAAATTTTAACTGTCCCGTCTATATACATATACGAATGTTGTTTATTTGCAAAACAACATCAATATTTATTTAAAATTTACGGAGCTAATTGTGCATTTAATACAAGATTTCCAACTAGATTATTACTGCCAAATATAAAAAGTCACTTTTATCATAGTAATTGCTATCCAATGAGTATTAGAATATTTAACAAACTACCGGAATCACTTAGAAATCTTCCATTAAATATATTTAAGCGTAAATTACATTCCTGGCTAGTAAATAAATGTTATTATTCTGTAAAAGAGTACTTAAATGCATGTAAACTGTAATTTAATATTATTTGGTTGCAATATGTTTATTTAGGAATTTGCTGGATATCTGCTTACAATACTTTAATAATTGTATAAAGTAACAAAAATATCTATGGTTCTATATTTAATTTATTGATCTGCATATATTTTATCAAGCGATGTTTAATTTTCTATGTGTACATAATTGATGTTTATCTTCGGTAATTTAAGTCTAACCCATAATTTGCATACCAATTATAATATGGTAAAATATGTGGAACTTTCTGGACATCTATAAAACTGTCATAACCCATATTTTTTGCGAATAAATATCTTTATCTTTTATCTTTTTATCTCAAAACTGAGATTGAAATGAGACTAGATCGAGATTATACCGAAATCTGACTGAACTTTAAGCGTAGCAGAATACCATTTTTTCTCTCTCAAGTCAGGTCAAGTCTCAGTCATAGTGTAAATTAATTACGAGAATTGGCCTACAGATCATCGATCAACCAATGTCGTTACCTTGCAGCGAGGCGGCCTTCCTTGGGTAGAGTTCCTGTCCGACGGCCTGCATCGCGGCCTGGTCCAGCTCTCGCAGTTGTTTGTTCAGAGTTTCGATGGCGGCCGAGCATTCCCGCTGGCCGGGGGCTTTCTCCCTGAAAATGGAGATGGATGAGTATGGTGACCACACGCAACGGACACATGCAGGTTCTGTATGGACAGTCAAGAGTCAATGGTGCAGTGGCTGATACAGTCGGTTGCTGCGCTCCGGGTCGCGGGTTCGATTCCCGCACGGAACAAACATTTGTATGATCTGCAGGTAGTTGCTCCGGGTCTGGGTGTATTGTATGTGGAATTTGTGTCTGTAAATGCACCCACGACCCAGGAGAAATCCTAGTGTGGGGAAAAGTTAAAAAAAAAACTTACGCAGTTAATTGGTGAATATGGGTCTTCAACACCGACACGGTTGGCGCAGTGACTAAGCTTAAGCCTTCCGAATTAAAAAGTTTAAGAAAATTGCTGCACAATTTGTGCAGCTGTGACGGCTCTGGGAAGACGTAGGGCAAAACATCTAGGAATGGCTTATCCATCATCTGTTAATACACACAGATATCATGCGAAGCATTAACTCCTTAGGCAGCGCGGCCTACGTAAGACTTTTTTTAAACCTTTGTTTTCTTATCTTTTGATAATGGCTACTGCAGATGATAACTTACTTGATATTGGTAACGAGAGCCTTGATGCTGTCCGACACAGTCTTGCTGTGTTGCGCCAGGAACTGCCAGTGGGAGCGCTCAGCAGGAGATACGGCCAATGAACGAGCTGACTCCAGCATCGAGCAGGAGCCGGAGATTATGTTCCTGTGGATTTGGATATTGGTGTAAAAGCAGCTAGCAAGGTTTTAAGGTGTTTGTTCTCTTATACAATTAAGTATGATTATAATCAGAAAATAGATTATCAATCCAGAACGCGAACGAGATTTCAATATGGCAGCCGCGCTTCATCATTTCAGCCGAAAATCGTCCACTGCTGGATAGAAGCCTCCACCAAATTTTGTCACAACGACTGGTATGGGTTTGTGTTATGTGCTCATTGGAGGGTTTTGCCATAATCGCCACGCTTGTTGTTGCAGTTGAGTTGTTAATGTACTCGAAGGACGCTGCTGCCCATCCTCCGGCTAATCCCTTAGTCGACTTTTACGACATCCACGGGCGGGATGAGATGGGGTGGTGGTATTCTTAGCCGGCATCACACGGCATCTTAGCTGACACGGCAGCCGTGCATGCGTCTTCAAAATCTATAACTTTATGCGGAATGAATGGATGAATGAATGAATGGATGAATGAATGAAACTTTTATTTGGATACAGCACATTTAGACACAAAATGTACAAAAAATAAATTAAGTAACAAGAAACAGATTTTTTTTTGCATAAAAGTTAAAGACAATGATATTCGTAATCTGTAGACGCCACAGAGCTTTGAAGAACACTAGCAGCTGTGCACTGCGATGAGCAGTATAAACTCACCTGCCACATTCCAGTATAGCTTCCTGGTTCTTCCTGGCCTGCGGGGAGATCTTGGCGGGGATGGAGGCGAACTCGGGGCTGTCGGCGAACTGGCACAAGCTGCGCACGGCGTCCTGCAGCGGGGCCGTGGCCGCCGCACAGCGGGCGCGGTTGTCCTGCACACGGGCTCACTTGTATTGTGGATCACACGCAGCCTGTCAACGTCCACTGATGGACGGGGGCCTCCCAATGGGCGGTCATAGGGGATATTGCCGCAGTCACTACGCTTGGCAGGCAGACCCACGATCAACAATAGTACTAGATTATAGATCAGGAACAAAAGCACATCGCTCGAGTGGTCGCGATTGCATGCAGTTATACATATAAATAACTTGCTACTAAGTATAGAAAAAGTATCAACAGCTTCAGTTGATTATAAACCTAAATTCTCGAACATAAAGTTTATTAAAATTTGCAATACATTTGTATTTAAGAGCTGTCACCGCGGGAAAGTTAAAAGCAATAAATAAAAATAAATAAAAAAATACTTCGCTTCAAAATATGTCCAAAAATATTTTTTCTACAATATAACATAACATCAGTAAGTTTGAAAATGTTTGCCACGATAATGGCGCGTTGTCCGAAACATTATTCTTATTCTTTATAAAACATTGCCCCACACTAGTATTTCTCCTGTGTCGTGGGTGCGTTTACAGACATGAATTCCACACACAATACACCCAGACCCGGAACAACTACCTGCAGATTATACAAATATTTGTTCCGTGCGGGAATCGAACCCGCGACCCAGAGCGCAGCAGCCAACTGTGTCAGCCACTGCATTGGTGAAACAAGCTCAATAATGTTATTTATATTTCACGTTCAATTCTATTTCTATTGTATAAACAAATACTTTTACACATAAACTGCTAAAGAAAGATATTCCTCCCAAAAGTTTTAAGTTACGATGGTCATTATCGCAACTTTTGAACGCGCACTGTGGCGTTTTGAGACGTCTTTATGCTGTCTATGATTATATATTACACAAGCTGTGCCCCGCGGTTTCACTCGCCATTTCATCATCATCATCATTTCGGCCGAATGAAGTCCACTGCTGGACACAGGCCTCCCCCAAAGATCACCACAACGACCGATATGGGTGTGTTGTGGGCTCATTGGGGAGTTTTGCCATAATCGCCACGCTTGGCAGACGGGTTGGCGATCGCAGTTGATTTGTTAATGTAATCGAAGGAAGCTGCAGCCCATCCTCCGGCTAATCCCATAGTCGACTTTTACGACACCCACGGGAGGAAATGGGGTGATGGTATTCTGAACCGGCACCGCCGTTTAATTTAAAATAAATCGCATTGTTTTGGCATAGGCAGTTGTCATACAGAGTATATATATTTGATTTCATAGGTTGAATTTTTTTTCGCGGAACCTTACATATTTTTCTAAATAAAAGTAGTCTAAGTTACTCCTTACAACATCAGCTATCTGCCAACGAAAGTCCCGTCAAAATCGTATTAGCCGTTTCGGAGATTAGCCGTAACAAATATGCAGACAAAAAAGAAATTGTTATAAGTACCGTACTTTTAATATGTATTTAATAAAAAGCTGTTACTTTGACATTATAAACACTTTTTATTTACTTGTATAGATGATATTATTTCGGCCCGTTTTTGAAGCGTTCATCGGCAATCTAGTACTATTGTCGATCAAAGAGGCGGACTGCTGATAGCAGGATCTTGTTAGTTGCACACGGGAGTATTTTGTTTGCTATCATCTGGCTTTCAAACATTACTTGCCTTTTACGACATCCATCCGTGTGGTGCCGGCTCAGAATGCCACCACCCCATCTCCTCCCGTGGGTGTCGTAAAAGTCGACTAAGGGATTAGCCGGAGGATGGGCAGCAGCGTCCTTCGAGTACATTAACAACTTAACTGCGATCGCCAACCCGTCTGCCAAACGTGGCGATTATGGCAAATATGGCAATGAGCGAGAACACATCCATATCGGTGGTTGTGGTGATCTTTGGGTGAGGCCTGTGTCCAGTAGTGGACTTCACTCGGCCGAAATGATGATGGGTGAGGAAAGGGGTGGCCTGGGAGTGACTTTTTAGTCGCCTTTACTTTGCTAGAGGGGGTCTTAGTTATCTTTTCCGAGAGGTGCCTAAAGGCGTAGCATCATCGGCGGCTTTAGTGCGATCATACGAGGACTCGGAGCCCCCTTACGTGCCGAAGATGACCGGTCCGGTAGGACACCGGCATGCCTCTTCGCCTTTCCCCGGGGCGGAGGTTGTTGTGGCTGTGGCCTCACCTGGCTGTAGTCGGCGTCCAGCGCCTTGATCTCCTTGACGAGCGCGGCGGTGCAGTTGGCCACGTCCTTGGCGGCCTGCACGAAGTGGCGCTTGTCGTGCGCGCGGCCCGTGCGGCCCGACGCCACGCGGCACGCGTTGCACAGCGCGCTGGTGTGCTTGGCCACCACGGTGGCGGCCGCCAGCACCTGCTGCTGGTCGCTGGCGGCGTCGCCCAGCGCGCGGCAGGCCAGCTCGATGGCCGTGGCGGCGCGCAGGAACTGCGCCTGGTCCACCAGCCCCGCGCGCCCCGCCACGCTGCTCTCGTCCGACACGGCCACCTGCGGGCGGGGAGATCACGCTGACCAACGACCTACGACTTTTCCAGTCATAACTAAACCGTACTTTATTCGTAGGCATTGGTCATTTCTCGTTGCCAACAATGTCAACCATAATTTCGGCCAAATGAAGTCCACTGCTCGACACAGGCCTCCTCCAAAGATCACCACAACGACCGATATGGGTGTGGTGTGGGCTCATTGGGGGGTTTTGCCATAATCGCCACGCTTGGCAGACGGGTTGGCGATCGCAGTTGAGTTGTTAATGTACTCGAAGGACAGGGCTGGCCCTTAGTCGACTTTTACGACACCCACGGGATGAGATGGGGTGGTGGTATTCTGAGCCGGCACCACACGGCAACCATAGACAAGAATATTATTACAAGCTAATAATTTACAATCAGCGTTGCCAGCGCATGTATACTTTTGTTGACAATATTTATAATGTAACAGAATTAAGCGTTTAGTTATTATGTAAATAGTGTGTAGATTTAAACATTTAGATAGTTATGCCTTTGTTCATTGTGTTTGTGTGAATATCCATCATATTACCGCAATAATAATTTATTAGTTGCAGTGGCTGACACAGTCGTTCGATTCCCGCACGGAACAAATATTTGTATGATCTGCAGGTAGTTGTTCCGGGTCTGGGTGTATTGTGTGTGGAATTCATGTCTGTAAACGCACCCACGACACAGGAGAAATACAAGTGCGGGGCAAGGTTTTTTTTATATATGTTTATGTTCTAAATGGTGTACAATAAGGCATTATTCTATTGTACGAGAGTTGAGCCGCTGGTTATAGTGTAGGCTCGCTGTGCGCTGTGCGGGTACTGACCAGGTAGGCGGCCTGCGCCGTGCACTCCACGAGCCCCTGCACGGCGCTGGCCACGGTGCCCACGGCGCGGCTGAACTGCTCCACCTCACTGCGCTTCACCGAGCTGGCCATGGACGACATGCCTTCACCTGTGCGCCAACAACACGGTGTTCAAAACGTTAGGAAAACAAAAACCTGTAATATACGCAATGTAATTTTTTTTTCTGATTAAGAACATACCAACACTCCATCTCCTCCGTGGATGTCGTAAAAGGCAACTAAGGGAATCTAATCTGAAGGGATGTGCAGCAGCGTCCGTTTCAATGGCGGATCCAGGGGGGTCTGGGGTGGTACCTTATTTTTTATTGATGTCCAGTGGAAATTCTACATGGAACTTCCTTCGCCCCGGGGAAGGGTGAAGGGGTATGCCGGACTCCTACCGGCTAAAACCATGGAGCGGTCATCTTCGGCATCGAAGCGGGCTCCAGGTTCTCGTAAGATCACACTAGAGCCGCCCATTGGTGCCACGCCTTTAGGCACATCTCGGAGAGGGTGACTGTAAAGGATCCCCCAAAGCGTCCCACGGCAGCGCGTGACCACATGCGTGCTACCGTCTTCTCTTGGGTCGCTCGTGTCGGCACGCAGATTCCCCATTCTACGCACCCGTGAACCCAGAGGTCCCCCACCTTATGGAGACCACTGCATTCCAGTTTTCGTGCTCTGCCAACATAGCCGACACTACGGCTGGCAGAGAGAGATCTTGCCCGACCCGATCGACCAGGATCCATCGCTTGGCGGCCCAGCAATAAGATACCTACCGCCATTTAAGATTGACTGAGGCGCATAGATGAATTTTATCACTTCCCGTGCATGGTTACTTTGCAAAAGCCCTTCTGTTGACTATATAAAGTTACAATACATAGGTAAGACTGGTTGTGTACTCACTGAGACTCTTGCTCTGTTCTACGACGCAGTCCAGGCACGCGAAGTATCCCAGCTCCGTGACCGGCTGTGTGGGGTTGTTCAGCAGCGGCCTGGTGCTCTCGATGCTGCGGATGGCCGCAGCACACTCCTTCTGGCCAGGTGCTGCTTCCGTGCACACATCCACCTGGGGGCAAACGGTTGTAGTTTGTGAAGATCTGTCAGGCCCTGGATATGGTGATGCAGCGACAGGTGTTGGCAACATTAAAAGTAATATTTTTTGTGTTGTGGCATAATTACAAACGTAACCGTTTTAACCTTCTTCTTCCACTAACTACCTTGGAGAAAAGCTCGCATGTCGACTAGATCTTGATAAAATTTGTAACATTTTGTCTTAAATAAATGTAAACCGGGCGCATAATTAATAGATAGAAGTGAAACTTTTGTATCAATCAACACCGCCAGCCTACCTATGAAATCTACACAAATAAATAAAATTGAAGTGTCTGTTTGTAATGTCAAAATAACTGCTTTTTACTAAATGCATATGAAAGTATATACGGTACCTATAACAAAAAAAACATTTTTAAATTTTTTGTCTGTCTGTTTGTTCCGGGTAATCTACGAAACGGCTGGACCGATTTTGACGGGACTTTCACTGGCAGATAGCTGATGTTATAAGGAATAACTTAAGCTACTTTTATTTTAGAAAAATCATTAGGGTTCCGCGCAAAAAACAAAAAAACCCTTGAAATCCAATATCTATATTCTATGTCAAGTGTCATGTCGAAGTACTCTAAGTTTCTTTTAAATAAAACGCGGGTGAAACCGCGGGTCCCAGCTAGTACTAAATAAGAGCGTAATACACGCAGACAACATCCCACAGCTGCCAAGAAATATACGGTCGTCTACTGTCCTCTCCAACAGGTTCAGATATGCATAGTTGAATGGTTTAACGGACTGCTTTTATCCCCTTTTAAACCTTTTTCCTCTCTTTATTAAAGCGAAGATTCTATACGCACTGAATGGGATGAAAATTTCATAGGTATAATACGAGATGAGCGAACGCGTCGATGCAACGCACCTCATTGACGGCGGAGCGCATATTATGCACAGGTTAAGTTACACTTCTGTCGGGTGCTCCGGAAAAATGTGCGCCGAATTGCGGGAATGCCACTTAAAGGGGTTAGAATGCTTCTATTTCACTCAAAACATGGTATAGGGGTTGTTACAGAGAACACAAGATGAAGATGGATTATATGGGTTACATGTTCAGAAAGAAATATATTTAAAATGAAGGAAGTTCCTTACTTGCAATCATTCTATAATAATGACACAATATAAGTCCCGCGTGATTTAAAACTATAACAATAATAAGTTAAATAATATTTGCACATGTTGGAATTGAGGAATATCAATGATACAAAATTCTATCGCTGATGGTTCCAAAATCATGTACTGATAATCAATCCATGGCATCAGTTTGAAAAGAAATCTTGCAATATTAAATAGTTGACTGATTTATTAGTTATCTTGAGTCAATATCGTGATTAAAAGAAGTAGATATGTTACATGCGCGCCAAAAGTAAGAACCAAATCTCCCCCAATTGTAGCACCTCGCAATCAGTTCGCTCAAGACAGGACAGCGAGCACACACTGTTACGATCTGTATTGTTTTATTAATTACGTAATAACAATGCCGTCGTGCGTATAGAAAATGCACAAACTATCAAGCAAAAATAAATAAAGAACAAGGGAGCTCATACCACACGTGAATAACAAACCATATAAAATATTTTAATGAAAATACTATTCAAATTATCTATAGTATAATATTCTCGAACAAAACACTGGCCAAGCAAAGAAAAGAGACAACACATACATTTTATTACAGGTGCGACAAAGACATCGAGTAAACGTGTTGTAATTTTAGATAGCTATCTCTTTTATAACTGTAATTTTGTGAATGTTGATATATTTGCATGCTCAAAATTTAAATTTAAATCGAATGTAATTAAAATTTTATTCAACTGTCGCTCAATGTCATAATTATAAATTATAATTTATATTTTAGTGTAATTAAACAATTGTATGTGTTATCGCCAACAATTCTATAGTGCATAATATTTATATTTATATTTTAATATTTTAGTTATAATATATTTGAAATTTTGTTTATATCTTAATCTTAATCATAATTTTATTTTTTTATTGTTCATCTGGTGGCACCTACTGTTTATATATATTTATGTTCAACCTGCGGATAATGTAGTGGGCCGCAACATTACTCCATATATTTTGTTACCTCTATAGCCTATTTATTTTGTTGTGGCTGTTTATTATCCCTCAATAAATAAATAAATAAATAAAACTTTCGTAGTTTTGTATCTTCTTTTCTACAGCATAGGTGTTTAACTACTAGTTTTATAGCTTTATACCTACATACAGCGAGGCTGAGTTTTGCGCGCCATTTATTATGGACGTAACATATCTATGGTATAATATCACTGTCGTGAGTACAATGATTAATGTTAATCTAACATATAACGAGATCGTTTGCACATGCACTCACAAGCCTGTTGATGCTGTCGGTGACGGCGCGAGCCGCGGCGGCCAGCTGGTTCTTGGCGTTGGGCCGGGTGAGGTCCTGCGACAACATACACGATTACAAGAGATAAAGAAACAAACCAATTTTGAACTCATACAAAATGGCAATAAAACCTTAGTAGTCACATCAGCCCTTTATACGTCCAAACAACTGCTGAACAAAGGCCTCCATGATTTCCGCAATTATTGTGTCGCCATTTTGGGAGGACTTTGCCAGTACTCGCCACGCTTGGCAGGCGGGATGATGAGCGCAGTATGGCTGCAGTTCCACAGAAAGGACGCTGCTATCCATCCCTCCAGTTTAGAGTTCCTTGGTCGCCTTTTACGACCTCCACGGTAGGAAATGGAGTGGTGCTATATTATATATATATATATATATTATATATATATTCTATATTCACCACACGGAAAAGATTGATGACTTACTATTTAACAAATTAAACATATATATATATATATAACTATTATAATGTTGTCATCATCATCATTTCTAACGAATAAAGTCCACTGCTGGATTCAGGCCTCCCTCAAAGATCACCACAACGACCGACATCGGTGTGTTGTGTGCTCATTGGGAGGATTTCCACAATCGCCACGCTTGGCAGGCGGGTTGGCGATCGCAGTTTAGTTGTTAATGTACTCGAAGGACGCTGCTGCCCATCCTCCGACTAATCCCTTAGTGTGTAATAGTGTTGTACGAGGCCATAAAAGTTCCCTGTCTCAGCATATGCTGCAGCGCTGGTTTTCTGATGGGCCATTGCTATTGGCCATCGCCAACATTGCTTCATTCTGGTATTTCTCCTGAATCGTGGGTACAGACATGTGACGCATGTACAAATACCCAGATACGAGCCAACTATATGTAGGTCACACTAATTAGTTCCGTGCGGGAGTCGAACCTGCTACACGCAGAGCAGAAAGCCTGGCTTAGTCTCTACGCCAACCGGTACGGTAATGATTCTAGAATAAGAATACATTAATGATAATTCTTAACATGTCCTCTTTCTTCCCTTTTTAATTTGCTTAGTGGCCAACCATGTGTCATAGTTGTCCAAGGCGTCCAAAGGCCTCCGACTTGGCTTGACTGGCGTCTAATGACAACAACCAGGACCGACGATTCTACATGCCCTGCCCTCTGAGGCACGGAGACGCTCAGTTCAAATACCACTATGCGGTCACCCATCCAAAGACCGACCGCGCCGAGCGTTGCTTAACCTCACCGATAGTTAATTGATCAATGAGCGCCTCCAATACTAACTTAAGACAAGCAAAAATGACACAGTCTTCGAGTCTCCAGGATCACAAAGCAGTACGTACCTGGCTGACAGACTTGGCGGTGCCCAGCATTTTGGACGAGTTCACTGTCACACTCTTCATGGAGCTCACCATCAGGGTTTGAGCGTCGCGGTCCTGTGCGTATAGGAACACATTAGTTTACATGGTTAAGAAATATATGGCGCCCTATCTCAAGAGGTGGTTTAAGATTTATAACAAACTAGCTGGTAGCTGGCCCACGGTTTCACCCGCCGTTTAGTTTTACAATAAAATGAAATTCATTGGAATTATAGTGGCGCCATCTGCCAAAGATTGGTCGTACCAACTCAGAAACCTTTGTGTGCTCATGCACAACACTTTGCTGAAGATCATGACATGATCAAATGCATAGTTTATTTACGATTCTATAAAGGACATACACACAAACATTCATTTTTATAAATATATAAGACTAGCTTTAAGCTAGGGAACTAATTTTAACTCTTTAAAAGTTCCATTTAGTAAAGTAAACTCGAATAAAGATCGTGGGTCGCGCAGTAAAATTTAAAAAACGTCTTGTGTCTTCACCTCGAGCAAGACAAGGAGCGTATAGAGAGAGAGAGAGAGAGCGTCACGGGAATTATCTAGCTCGCTCTCCGCAGCCCACTATCCCCGGGAAAGAGGCGTCAGAGTCTCGTAATATTATTATAATTTAACGAAAAAAGTAAGCCGTTATCATGATATTTTCATCCCGGGATTTAGGAATCCCGGAATCACGAATTATTGATTGCACTTTAAATACATTGATAACAAATTATTGTGTCAAAGAATTTCGCTTTATTATCTCCTTTATTTTAAATTAATACATATAAATTACACTAAACACATACATATAAAAGAATACAACATATATTTAAAAAAATTTTTAAATAGTAGCTCACCGACATCCGAAACAAGGTCCAAGCTGCCGGTGGTCAGGGCTCCAGAGAGGAACCTCCTAACAATACGAGCCGTGCCTAGGAGTACCGCTTTCTGCATCAAGCCCTTGACCCAGCCGCCTAACGAGAGCCTCTTCAGGTGTTGGTCGAGGCTCTTGGCCATTGGCCGTAACAACTATCGGCACAATTATTGCAGAGTCTACCTCCCACATGTCGACAACCTCATGTGCCATGTCAAGATACTTAAGTTGTATATATTTCTCAGCTTTCACGAGGTTCTCGTCATGCGGGATAGTTATATTCACAATCATTGTGCGGCGCTCTACTCGATCTATCACCACTATGTCAGGCTTGTTGGCTACAATAGTCCTGTCAGTGATGATAGATCGATCCCAGTACAACGTGACATGGTCATTCTGGAGAACTGGGTCGGGCACATACTTGTAGTATGGCACTTCTGAACTCACAAGGTTGTATTGCAGTGCAAGTTGCTGGTGGATAATCCTTTATTATTATTTTCGAAATTTAATCCAGTAAATACCTACACATAATAACCAGCCCATTATTTATGATTTTATAAGCCTATAAGTAAACCAAAGCGCTTTGTTTTAACAGTTCTAGTTTGTAAAATTCTGCGAAATAATAATTTGTTGAGAACGTTTTCAAAGGGCACTCATAAATTTTTAATTTCTTAATTCCCGTGACGATAACGTTATGATTATCATTCGGGAATTTCAGAGGGAGGTATTATTCACTCTATGTTACTTGCTTCCTCGAAGTATAGGTAAATATACTCTACCTATTCCGATCTCTGATAATTATAAAATTATTATTAATATATTATAATTTTTTATAATATTATTATTAATATATTATAATTTTTTATAATATTATTATTAATATATTATAATTTTTCTGAATCATCTGACCTGTAGTTTTGAAAAACGGAAGTTAGTTTGTATAGAACGAGAGGTGTACAGACTCCCCTCTCTTAAGTTCCAACAAACAATCATATATGTTAGCTGCTCGGTACGTCCGCGTCTGTAGACTAGTACTTATCTAGCCTCATGGTATATCCTACCTCGGTCTGTCCCGCCATCTCCATGGACACTCCAAGCAGCCTGTTGAAGGCGTCTCCGAAGTCCTGGCTGCTGCTGGCCAGTGCGTCTGGCCGCTCTACATTTTGGACCACTTCTGATGACGCGCTGTTGAGGCCAACTGCTGCCGCGTTCAGCTCTGTTTGGAGTTCGCTGCAATACAAGTATTCAAATAAGCAAGATTTTGTGACTCACATTCTTTTAATGAAAATATTTATCTGATCTTTTTCTTTTTTTTTTAAAACGTTGCCCCACACTGGGATTACTCCTGTGTCGTGGGTGCGTTTACAGACATAAATTCAACACACAATACACCCAGACCCGGAACAACTACCTGCAGATCATAAAAATATTTGTTCCGTGCGGGAATCAAACCCGCGACCCGCAGCCCAGCAGCCGACTGTTTCAGCCACTGCACCAACCGTGCCGTCAAAGGTTTATAACCTTTCCTATATCATCATCATCATCATTATTTCATTTCATCATATCAGCCAAAAAACGTCCACTGCTGGACAGAAGTCTCTCCAAAGATTGCCACAACGACCGGTATGGGTTGCTGTTGTGTGCTCATTGGGGGGTCTTGCCATAATCGCCACGCGTGGCAGACGGGTTGGCGATCTCAGTTGAGTTGTTACTGTACTGAAAGACGCTGCGCCCCAGCCTCCGTCTAGTCCCATAGTCACCTTTTACGACATCCACGGGATGAGTCCGGTGGTATTCTTAGCCGGCACCACACGGCCAACTCCACCGTTCAAAATCTGTAATACTTTGTATAAACTAACCACTTTTGTGTGGTGTCCTAATTAAGGTAATAGCCGACTAAACCAGAGGGATGGGCAGCAGCGTCTCTTGTGCTGAACAGCGCACACCACCCCGCCTGCCAAGCTTGGTGCATAGTGGCAAAGGCCCCGACAAACAATTGTTGTAAATCTATGCGCAGGCCTTTATTCAGCGGTAGACTTCCTTTGGCTTGATATGATCATGTAACCGGTCCTATTTCTTAAGCGTAATTATTGTGTGAGTATCAACTTTTTTATAATTCAATTAAAAAGTATCGCTGTCCTAATTCCACGAAATAATCTACATCTATGCCAAAGGAGATGTTTCATTTTTGGCCAGGTCCCTGTACAGTACATCAAAAATCGAGAAAAATCCACACGTCCCGTACTTATAATTCGTTTAAATGCATACTTTAGTCGTACAAAAATCATTTGTAATCAGTAATGTTATTGACTTTCAATATGGCGACTTAGGGATTCAACTACTTTATGAATAAAAAATATATATAATATATATATAAACAAATATAAGCAGTATTTTAAAGCATAAATAACATGTTTCATGTAATTAACTCCAAAGATAGGTAACGTGTTCATAGTTGGTTCTAAAAATCTAAGTGTTCAAAAAAAACTGACCGACACAAGTAGATACCGATACTGTTTGATCGAGCAATGAGCAAGTATCGATACTTTCGTTCGGTACACGTAATGAGTAAAAGTATCGATGTCTTGGCAGTAGGATCATACATCCCTAAATGTCTCTTACCGCCACGTTGGACTTTTCGTTGCGTGTTGCAATTCTAGTTTTGTACCAGAAAAGAAAGTCATTATGTCAAAAAATTCATAGAGGAAATCATTTTTATGTTTGTCTAGCTAATTTTTTGTATATTGTACAAGGATCTGGCCGGGTAACCCTTCATTTTGGAACAACTCATTTCACTGAAATCGGTTCAGCATGATGTAGCCTCCAACATTCAAACATCTCACATTTATATTAGTACTAATACCAAGGTATTGGTGTTCTTACCCGTAGCTCCTGTCTGACGGCGGGAACTCTCCCATGTTGAGGATATTGAGTGTTTCGTTGATGTTCTCCATGGCTACGTCGAGCTCCGTGTGCGACGGTATCGCCTCCAGGGTTTGATCCAGACCCTGGACAACCGAAATTTGTTGGTTAATGACTGCTTGTCGGTATGTTGTGGCGTAGCTTAATCCAAGCTACGTCCATACGGACTATTGTAGGCTAAACTGATTATTTTCATTGATATTATGGAGCTGTGGCAGTGAGCAGTGATTGTGTAGTGATCAAACGCTTGCCTTCCATACAGGAGGGTCTGAGTTCGATCTCGGCCCGCACCTCTGGCTTTTTGGATTCATGTGCGGATCAGAATTTGATTATCACTTGTGTTAACGGTGAAGGAAAAGTTAATGAGGAAACCTGCATGCCTGAGATGGCTCCAAAATGTTCTCAATGGTACGTGAAGTCGGCCAACCCGCACTAAGCCAGCTGACTGACTGACTGAGGATGACTAAGATGACATCGTGAGAAAATAAACGTGCCCAGCAGTGGGACAGTAATAGGCTGACTATGTATGAAACTGTGGGGTTCCCGACAAAGAACATACCACCCCTCCCCAGCTATGGGTATCGTAACTAACTACGACTAAGGGTAGATATCAGGAGGATGGGCAGCAGCATGGTCCCGTGTGCTAACAACAACAGACTGCGATCACCAATCCGCCAGCTAAGCGTGGTGATTATGGCAATATGCCGCTATGAGTGCTCATTGGGAAACCTACGTTCAGCAGTGGCGTTTACAGGCGATGTTTTTCTTAATTTAAACAATATTTAAATATGTTGCTATTATCTGGTTTTGACAGTGTTCACCTACGTTACCAAAGTAAAGTGTATTATCGATTTGAAAAATTAAACTACGGAGTTTCTTGCCGGTTCTTCTCTATAGGACCAACTTGGAACCGTACGACTTGGTTTGGGTCTTGGGGGGATTCTAACTATTCATAAGCGACCATAAAATGGTTTATATATATATAAATAATTTGAATTTGAACATGGTCGAGCCAGCATACTTACGAGCTTTAATCGACTAAGATCTACAGCTAGGCTCTCCAACGCAAATGTGATTACATCTCTGCTTACCTGCGATAAATCCTTAGCAATGGACATGATGGCGTTGGTATCTATGGTCTCCGAGGTGGTGAGGTATCTCTTGACGTGCTCCACTAGCGTTTGTGAGGAGTACAGCACTTGACGCCCGGAGCTGATCACTCTGAGGAGAAAGAGGGATTTTGAGTTTTAAAGCTAAATGATTGAAGTTTTGGGGAACGTGTTGCGGGTTCTATCCTCGCACAGAACAAATATTTGTAGGATCTACAGATAGTAGTTCCGGGTTTGGGTGTTTGTGCGTCGGCCTGCGGGCGGACCAACCAGGGGCGGTCCTTCGCCCGAACAGAAACAGGCCCGAGGTGGCGGCGCCTCTCTGTAGGTGGGTGCGGCCAGCAAGTTCGCACAGAGAAGGGCCGATACCTGCCGGGGGCGCGGTCTAATGCAGACAATGCGTACACCTCACCCCCGGCTAGAGGTAAGAGGAAGGACACCGTGGGGTTTTAGCCGGTTTGAGCCCGGCATGCCCCGCCGCCCTTTCTAAGGCGGAGGAAGTGCAAGAGAATTTGAAAAAAGGGGGTTTTTGTGTATTTGTAAATTGTACTGAAGAACTGGAGAAATTTCAGAAGAGGAAATCATTTTTAAAAATATTGATGAGTGTGAGTTCACACGCGATTAAAGTGAAACTTTGTGTTTTGGTCAATTTTTAAGAGAATGAGATAAATACATTATGTGTTTTATCGCATTCCCTCACAGTCTAAACCCTATAAATACATTTATAGTTGTCTCTTTTTCCGTGTGGTGTCCGGATTAAGAATATAGCACCACTCCATCTCCTCCCGTGGATGTCGTAAAAGGCGACTAAGGGAATCTAAACCAAAGGGATGGGCAGCAGCGTCCCTTCTGAGAAACGGTAGCCATACTGCGCTCACCAACCCGCCTGCCAAGCGTGGTGAGTATTGGCAAATACCCCCCAAAATGATGACACAGTTGTGAAAATCTATGGGGGAGGCCTTTGTTCAGTAGTGGACGTATAAATGGCAGATATGATGATGTCTCTTTTTTGTTTTATAAAATTTAATTCATACTGTCTCAAAAGAATTTTCACTTTAAAAAGTATAGTTGTTGGCGCCACACATGGTATGGGCATTTTTTGTGAGTATTGAATCTGTAGTATCGGCTAGAAATAAAAATCATTAACAAAAATTCAACAACATTTAAAGATTTATTATTTTGTGAGTATTTTTAAAAGGTTGTTTATATAAAGCAAAAGAATTTACAATAGTGATGAATAACAACCGATCGACTATTGGATAATATTGGCTGTGATTTGATTGTTATTGAGTAAGTTGAATGATTTGACTGTCAAATTTTATTAATGTTGTAAAATCATTATAGATCTTTTTAAATCAGACTATATAAAAAGAAGTAGTTTTTGTTAGATCTGTCAGGTTAAAACGGGCAGGATTAATATCATCTGCCGGTAGTATTATTTCGAATCTATTAAGTGATTGATATATATTTTTTTAATTAGCTTAGTTACAGTTAGTGCAGTTTGTGAGAGGTCCAAAGTGCCAAAGTGTAGGTCGTGCAAGTATGACCTGTGTCCACAATACCAGAATAGAGGCGTGGTTGTGTTGCATAGTGTATAGTTTTATGGTCGTTAGTTGTTTCCAATTGGACCACTCGCCAATTGGACCACTCGCCAACTGCACCACCCGCCAATTGGACCACCCGCCAATTGGGCCGCTCGCGAACAGTACCTGTGTCGGTGCGGCGGCTCGCGCTGCAGCGCGGCGGTGGCCCGCAGCCCCGCGCCGTAGTCGCGCAGCGCGGCCGCCAGCTCCCCCGCCGCGCGCCCCCCCGCGCCCGCCTCGCGCATGCGCGCCGCCGACACCAGCTGCGCCGCGCACGACGCCGCCGCGCGCGACGACGACTTCAGCGCCTGCGCCGCCCACTCCGCCTGCCCACATTACAAAAAACATTTGAATCTAATGAAATTCATGACTCGACGGTTTTTCAAGATACCTGTTTACAAACATCCTCTCAAAATGGCGGATCGAACATGACACTCTTTACTGTATTTTCTACTTTGAAAAAAAAAAACACTGCCCCACACACGCAATACACCCAGACCCGGAACAACTACCAGCAGATCGTACAAATATTTGTTGCGTGCGGGAATCGAGCACAGCGTCCGACTGTATCAGCCACTGCACCAACCGTGCCTTCATGGCGATTAATGGCGGAGTACCAAATTTCATCAGATTCAAACAAAAAATTGCATTTTGGTCAAGTAATTGGATGTTCAATTTTGAAGTTGAAGAAGACCATGTTTCAACATACCGTCTGTCCGGGTAAGGGTCTCAGCTCGAAAGCTCTGGCGGCCTCGTCCAGTTCGTCCAGCTCGCCCTGTAGAGATTTGATGATTTCCGCTGCAGCGTCCAGCTCCAAGCCCTTGCAGGAGATACGCGCGCGGCCTACTGCTGACCTGTAGGGTAAGATAGAAATTATGGTGGTCTCCATCAGGCACGCTGTATGCTCGTTTGCTATGCTAGTGAAAAAAAGTTGTTTATTTGCGTTTTATCGAGTTTTTCTTACACCCAATATGACACAGGGAACTTTTTAATTTCCTATATATAGATGTAGGTTAAAAGTAATTTGTATTTGTTTGTAAAATTTAATTTTGTTATTATAATAATTATAAGTTTTAATACAGCATATGTATTTGACAATGCATTGAAAAATCGAGAATGAGGCTATATTAAAAACAGGGAAACTATTTATCTCGGAAATAATAGGGTTACAGTATATGACTTTATTGGGCACGCAATGTATTGCAAACACTGCGATCAAAACGCTACGTTAATATTATATTACTGTGAGCGATGACTTCATCCGCGAACTGTAGCGAAACAACAACCTTTGAATTTTTGTTTACAGTGCAGTTTTATGTGAAAATACACAGCTTATATTGTGTTTATATTGGAAATAACGTTAGGATAGACGAACATAATCATTTTATACAGGAAACGGTTAAATACACTAAAAAACTTATATGGAAAGATAGACTTAAAATTCTCACACTGAGGGTTTCAGAATCATGTACTGAATTCATGGTACCAATTTTCGTTATGATGTCGCTTACACCCGATGTTGTAGATATTAAATAGAATATCAAGGAAATTAAAGTAATAATACCTCTCAGAATACCACCACCCCATCTCCTCCCATGGGTGTCGTAAAAGTCGACTAAGGGAATCTAAACCAGAGAGATGGGCAGCAGCGTCCTTCGAGTACATTAACAACTCAACTGCGATCGTCAACCCGTCTGCCAAGCGTGGCGATTATGGCAAAACTCCCCAAAAAGCACACAACACACCCATATCGGTCATTGTGGTGACCTTTGGGGGAGGCCTATGTCCGGCAGTGGACTTCATTCAGCCGAAATGATGAATAAATCTTAGAAATGACGCATTGTACTAGTATCCCTCTCGTATCGCGGGTACAGCCCTCAAAAACACTGACCGGAGGTCTGCGCAGCTGGCGCCGAACACGTGCGCGGTGTCGGCCAGGTGCTTGGCCGTGGGCGCGTCCGCCACCGTGGGCAGGGCTCCGCGGGCCGCTCCCGCAGCATGCGCGCTCGGCTGGGGGAGGAACCACCGTTAGATCACACTCTCCTATTGCCAGACAGGCTGCTTTGAGGGAGGCCTTTGTTCAGCAGAGGACGTCCGTTAGAAGGGCACAAAGGGAAGGAAGGGTTTTATTGTTGTCCAGTGGAAATTCTACATGAACTTCCTCCACCCCAGGGAAGGGCGAAGTGGCATGCCGGTCTCCTACCGGCTAACACCACTGGAGCGGTCATCTTCGGCAACTAAGGGGGGGACTCGAGGTCCTCGTAAGATCACACTAGAGCCGCCCACTAGTGCCACGCCTTTAGGCAGAGAGATATTACGCTCACCACCAAACAAATGACTGTAATGTCTTGAATTAAAAAAATACATATAAGATTAGGAAATACTAGATTTTGATCAGTATTATTATGTTCAGACTAAGAATATAACACCACTCCATCTCCCGTGGATGTCATAAAAGGCGACTAAGGGACTCTAAACTAGAGGGATGAGCAATACCGTAACCACTTCTTAAATTTGAATCCCTTATAGAATCTTCTATCATACATTCATTCAGTCATTCACTCCATAATTAACCTAACAACATAGATATGACAAGCCAACACACAATATAATTTGACGGCACGGTTGGTACAGTCGGCTGCTGCGCTCCGGGTCGTGGGTTCGATTCCCGCACGGAACAAATATTTGTATGATCTGCAGGAATTTGTCCCGGGCCTGAGTGTATTGTGTGTGGAATTCATGTCTGTAAACGCACCCACGACACAGGAGAAATACAAGTGGGGCAACGATAAAAAAAAACCGTAATTACAAATATCCATTTCGAACACATAATCAATCCTTAACAACTAGCGGTAAAATCATTCATTCATTTTCATATGATCAGTGGCCATCCGTGTGTCACAGTTGTCCAAGCCGTCCAAAGGCCTCCGACTTGGCTTAACGACTGCCGTCTGATGACAACAACCGGGACCGACGCCTTTAAACACCACTATGCAGTCGCCCATCTATAAACCGAGCGCACTGAGCGTTAACCTCATCGATCATGCTGTGTTTACGTATATAATATACCTGTAAAAAGGCCTCTGAAGCTAATATGAGGTCAAGTTGTGCCGCAGCTTCACCAGGCCTCACGCTGGACACCTTGACGGCATCCACAACGCGGGGGATCTGTTCGTTTAAGGCCTTGCACTCCTCGATCAGAGTATCCTGTTGACAAGTAAACCCATTATTAATGTTAATGGATTATTGGTACCTATCTAGAAGGTCTTACGCCAGTAAAAAACAGCGTGCGGTCAGGGGGACAGGAACGAAGTTCGTTACTTGCAATAATGACACAAAATAAATCCCGTGTCAATTGAAACAATAACAAAAATAAGTTTAAATAATATTAACGTGTTTACAATTGAGGTTATACAGCTGACCGCGCACAATGCTCGCTGCCAGAATCGCGATAATCGCACGCATACACAAATGCAACCGTATGTATATAACAGAAAGAGGGAACGGTCGCCTGGAGGAAGCATAACGTTTCTTCCTTACGTGACGATTTCTGCCAGTTCACTCTACTGTTAGCTGTGTAAAAGAACTTCGTTCCAAAAAAACCCAATACGCGAATACGCGTCTCTACTCCTGCGAGTAGAGACTCGTGTGCTCCATCGGCTATCGGTCAGCGATGGAGTCTCTCGAGGCCCGACAGCCCGACTAGTCGATACATACCTGTGCGTACTTGTTGGTGTTGTACTGCGTGGCGTTGTGGGCGGACGTGATGAGCTGCGTCGCGCTGGAAGCGGCTTGACGGGCGCTTTCCTGCGCACAGAGTAGAATATAACATAAAATAATATGAAGAATTATTTACAATCATTTATCTATCTCACACAAAAATTTAATTGGACCTTAACTGTCCAGTTAGGTAGGTCCAACTTCGAGAAAGAGGTCAATTATTTTAAAAGAGTATCCATGGAGTTTCTTGCCGGCTCTTCTCCATAGATCAACAATTTGGAACCGTGCAACTTAGATTCTGACGTTTCATAAGTGCCAATATTTGGCTTATTTGAATTAAAATACTTTGACTTTGACACTGTCGAATCCGACAGCAGCATTGGGAAACTAGGCAACGTCTTTTCGTCACAATATCACAATGCCTCAAGACGCAAGTCTTTAACCAGTGTGTGTTACCAGTGATGACATATGGAACAGAGACGTGGTCACTCACAACGGGTCCCATAAGAAAGCTCTAGGTGACTCAACGAGCTCTGGAGAGAGAGCTATGCTTGGTGTTTCTCTACGAGATCGAATCAGAAATGAGGAGATCCGTAGAAGAAATGAACTTGAGGATTAGTAAGCTGAAGCTTCATGGGCGGGGTACAATGTTCGTAGAACTGATGGCCGTTGGGGCAAAAAGGTTCTCGAATGGAAACCGCGCACCGGAAAACGCAGTGTGGGACGACCTCCAACGAGGTGGACAGACGACCTGGTGAAGGTCGCTGGGAGTCGTTGGATGAGAGCAGCATGTGACCGCTCGTTGTGGAAATCTAAAGCGGGAGGCCTTTGTTCAGCAGTGGACGTCCTGAGGCTGATATGATGATGATGACACAAAAACTATTTATATTTAATTTTTTCTAATTTTCAGTGTTGTTATTTATCATTACTTGTTTGTAGTTGTGTGGATCACAATAAAATTATTTCTTTCCGTTTCTTACTGTTTAAGACATAAAACGTCTTAAGCGTGTCATTTCTTTTTTAAATCATTTTATGTGACATGCTTACCTGTAGCCTAGCGACCTGTGAGCCGACGATGTCCTGCCCCTGCGCGTAGTCGACGGTGATATAGCGAAGCTCTTCGGCTGCCTTGCGTAGAGCCTCCTGCTTCTCGCGGTCCTGCATCAAGGGGTAACATGTTATTCATTATCTTATAGAGACGAGCAAGTCAATTCATCTGATGGTAAGCGTTATGACTTTTTTTTATTGATCCGGTGGCAATACCTCATGTACTTCCTTCGGCCCAGCAAAGGGCGAAGGGGCAAGCCGGACTCCAACCGGCTTAAACCACCGGAGTGATCATCTTCGGCACCGAAGGGAGGCTCCAGGAACTCGAAAGATCTCGATCTAGAGCCACCCATTGGTGCCACGCCTTTAGGCACATCTCGGAGGTGATGACTGTAAAGCGGTCATCCCCTCTAGCGGAGGGAAGGCGACTGTAAAGAGGCCACCCCCCCAGGCATCTCTCGAGGGGAAGCGTCACGCCTGCCCATGACAATTGTAATGCTATACAAGACTAGTCTTGCGGCACCACACTGCCCTCGTTACCGAAACATTAGTTATTTAGTCTAGTCCAGTAATGTCACTAGCTACAGTGCCCTTCTAACCGGACCACAGTAATGTCTAAAATTTAAATACTACTGCTTGGCGGCGAATATCTGGCACTGCGGTGGTACTGACCTAGCCGGCCTCTTGCTATAATAAACCAGTGAAAAAATTTATTGCCCATGGTCAGGGATGGGCTCACTTTCTCCGATAACCTCCTAGATATTATAGCTGCGCGAATAGCCCCGGTATTGTCTTAGATAATTATCCATTTAGTATTCTTTTTGGAACTACTATTATGGAATATTTAAAACTTTTTAAGAAAAAATAAAAGGAGACTTGACATAAGTTCATTTAAATATATCCGTAAGTCTGTACATAATAACGATGCGTTAATATTTTGTAAACTAGAACCTTCCCACAAGTATATAGAAAACCCCAGTGGAAGAATCATAAAAATCACTAGAGTGGTTTCTAAAAAAATCGCGTACATACAAACATACGGGGGAAACCAAGAACCTTCCTTTATATAATTATTATAGTAGCCATCTACCTTATTATGCTCAATGTGTTATTTCAACTAGCTAAGGCAATTAGCCTAGTAAGCAGTCCCTTTCCTGCCCTGCCCTGAGTCCCTTACCCTGGCACTTAGAACATTCTTTACAAGGCCAGTTCTCATAATTAATTTACACTATGATTGGAAGTTAACCGGCCTGAGATTACATTTTGAATTGACATAACAAAATATTCTGCTCTCTTGAATCTCAATTTTGACTTTTAATGTTAGCAGAATACCGTTTTGACTTCGATCAACTTTCGATCCATTTTCGATCTCATCACAGTGTAAGTTCACGTTTGACGTTGTTTGTTAGTTTAGGAGAATACCATTTGTGACATTTACTACACTGACTAGATCGAAACTATATTTTAAACCTTTTTAACTGCGAGAATTGGTTCTCTGAACTTCCCAAGAGTGGGTCTTACCTGTGGCGAGGACGCGCACTGCCTGGCTGCCTCCACCATGCGCGCAGTAGCGTCTGCCAGCAGTTTGGCAGCTGCCAGTAACTTGCGTTGAGAATCAGAAGGTTGCTGTTCAGCTTCAGTCTGTTGAAGAAATTTGGATTTAGAGAAGATTATCAGGGTCCAATTACACTTTCAATTTTTTTTTTGTGAACCCTCATTACTTATAAATATATATGTTGTTTGTAAAAAAAGAGGTCAGTGCTATGTCCCGCCAGAAGGCATACAAAAGTCTTAGGTACAGAAAATAGAACATAAACAAAATAAAAAATACAGTGTCACAATATCGTATAAATAAAATAATGAAATAAAAATGTCAAGGATATCATAAATCATTATCATAAGCTACATCTTAATTATACAGATCTAAATTAAATATTATTATTATTGGTCATTGAAATATTCATTAACGGAATAATATGGTTTGTCATTCAGTAATTTTGAAAGTTTACTTTTGAATACATTCATATTTCTGCTGAGTTTAGTTTGATCAGGTAATTTATTGTGTAGTTTTGGTGCCATTGCATATATGCAGGATATTATGGAGGAAGGTAATTTTAATGGGTAAGAGGTGCAACTTGTTTGAGCGTCGATGACTTTCTACAGGTTTAAACAAACACATGTTGGATTTTACATAAATACAGGCCTCATATATAAGGTCTTATTTTAATAGTCCACGATATTTTGCATGGCGCCTTAATGAACGCTAAAGATAATGTGCGTATCACTAAAAAAAATGTAGTGATATATTTGTTTTTATTTTTGTCACATTTTATTTTATTTTATAAATCAATAATTTCATTACTTACTTATTCCCGTAGTAGTAATAATATCCACATGCATCTAGGAAGAAAATGGCAGACACGGCCGGTTGACCGAATTAGGCAGTCGGCAACGTTTAACGAAACAGGCGGCGGCAGAAAGAACCGAATTTATACCATCAGATTAATTTATTTGTGGGAAGTACATAATCTTTAGCATTTACTAAGGCAGCATGCAAAATATCGTGGATTATTAAAATAAGACCTTGTATATAAAGTGATGGTACTGTCAATATTCTTAAGTTCTGGAAAAGTGATACACTTTGTTTTAAATTACAAATAGCTTGGGTTTAGAGCAGCTACTCAAAATCATTCATTTTTAATTTAGTTTGATGTAGTGTCCGGATTAAGAATATAGCACGACTCCAGCTCCTGCCGTAGATGTCGTAAAAGGCGACTAAGGGGGGCTCTAAGCCGGAGAGATGGTCGCAGAGCCCATTCTACGAGACAGTAGCTTTACTGCGCTCACCAACCCACCTGCCAAGCGTGTACTGGCAAATTCACCCCAAAATGATGACACAGTTATGGAAATCTATGTGGGAGGCCTCTGTTCAGCAGACAGGGACAGAGAATCGTGGATTGATTCATCTCTTAAAAGATAAAGGGTTATTACGTCGGCACCCAACACAAATTAGTACAAACCACCAGCGCCTGAAGTCGGAACGTGAACGAAGAATTGAAATCGATAAGATATCGTTTAGTTTCTTGGTACTGATTTCAGGAATTATTAAGGTTGGCTCAATCAAAATAACACTTCCCATAGAAAAATGAAGGCGAAGCTTTAAATAGGGACTCTTTGAGGATTTTTACTGACCAGCTCCCTATAGCCTAGTTTTGGAACTGTTCGTCATTGTGAACTCAAAAACAAATCAAACTAGTATTATTTTACACTAGCTGGGACCCGCGGTTTCACCTGCGTTTAATTTAAAAGAAATTTAGAGTACTTCGACATAGACACTTGACATAGAATATATATATTTGATTTCAAGGGTTTTATTTTTTTACGCGGTACCCTAATTATTTTATAAAATAAAAGTAGCCTAAGTTATTAAGGTCCCGTCAATACGGTCCAGCCGTTTCGGAGATTACCCGGAACAAACAGACAGACAGACAGACAGACAAAAAAATTAAAAATAGTGTTTTTGTTGTATATAGCGTACATACTTTCATATGCATTTAGTAAAAAGCTGTTATTTTGACATTACAAACAGACACTTCAATTTTATTTATTTGTATAGATACTAGACCAACCGTCGTGGAGTCCGGTTGTCTATTTCCTACATGTTTGGTAAGATTTATACTCAATTTTTACATATGAATAAAAGGGGAAGAGGTAGGAAGAAGTAGCACAATTCTATAACTATGAAAGTTTGTGGTTAATGACTCAACAGTAAAATATATGAAAATGTCTTGCTTTTGTAAATGGTACGATTGAGTATTGTCAAACTGTCTAATGTTAGGCACAGATTTTACTATTATAGAAGCGATTGAACTGTTCGGTGGTTTGTGAGTCTCTTGTAATGTAACGAAAAATAAATAGTGTAAAATACGGGTTTCACTCCGGGTGTGCCGACAGAAGTGAAAACTTATTCTGGCGCGTTAGACATTTTTAGATCCCGACGGCAAAACGCCAAACTAAACGTCTAGCGTCTCGTAACGGTGTCGCGAGTCCAGAGATTTTATCTCATCCAAAAATATGCGTACCGCGCTAAAAGAAGTTTTCACTTCAAAAATAAATACATCTAAAAGAGGAGAATAATAATTATTTCAACTTTACCGAGCTTGCCGTCTTTTCCCCTCTCTTACAGTGCCTACCTTGATGGCATGGCCGTGTGAAAAAGGGAGCTCGTTTAACGGGTCATGAAAGTCATGCTCACACAGTTCTTGTGAGAGTTTGTAATGAGTGCTAGCCTCACATAAGTTCGCTGTTCCCCCGGACGGCAGTACCGTGGGCACTGACCTTGATGTTGGTGATGAGGTGTGCGGTGGCCTGCCCCAGCAGGCGCGCGTGGCGCAGCATGTCGCCGGCGTCGCCCGCCGCCACGAGCCGCTCGCTGGCGCTCATCACGCTGTCCACCGAGCGCTCCGCCAGGGTGGGTTGCACCCGACGGTCTGCGGAGGCATGGGCATAAAGTACGTACGTAAGTAGCCCCAACTCCACTCATACACGACGTGAAAGGCGACAAAAATTCCATCTAGAGCCTATTAAGGTCTGCGACTAGGTATGTATGGTATCGAACTTTAATGTGAGACCCATTTCATAGATTTGTTCTGAGAAATTCATATGCATTTTTTTCTTTTGGTTTTTCTAAAAAAACGTTGCCACACACTAGAATTTCTCCTGTGTTGTGGGAACCCGGAACAACTACCTGCAGATCATACAAATATTTGTTCCGTGCGGGAATCGAACCCACGACCCGGAGCGCAACAGCCGACTATACCAGCCACTGCACCAACTGTGCTGTCAAACCGTCGTATTAAGACGTCATCGAGATAAGCGCAGTCAAATTAAATATGTTTATTGAAGCTGATTAAAAACTACTCAATCAAATGTAGTGAAATTTATATGGGACCAATTCGAAAGCCTATTAACAAAAAGAATTGCTCAAATCGATAGAGTAGTGGGTGTAAGTACATACATAGTGAATAAAAATACGCATCCAATTGAGAACCTCTTCTTTTTGAAGTCGGTTAAAAAGAACAAATTTTGCATAAGTGATAATTTCATTAAATTGTAATGCTAGCCTTGTCACTGTAACTCGTATAAAGAGAAACTTCGGATAAGTTAACGAAGGTAGCTCGGGTCTCACCGTGGTCGCAGTGCGCCAGCAGCCGCTCCAGCTCGTCGCTGACGCGCTGCGCGGCCAGCGTGAGCTGCTCCACGCCGGGAGCTGCTGCAGCGGGCGCGGGCTCGCAGGCCAGCACCAGGCGCTGCACGGCCTGCGCCACCTGGCGCGCCGCGCTGCCCAGCTGCTCGCGGCACGCGGGGTTGTGCAGCGTGGGCGCCACCACCTGCCCACACATACTTATGTAATACTCATGTCAGCCAAAAGACGTGGCCATGCGGTACAACAATACCACCGCCCCATCTCATCCCGTGGGTGTAGTAAAAAGAGGCTATGAGATTAGCCGGTGAATGGGCAGCAGCGTTCTTCGAGTACGTTAACAACTCAACTGCGATCACCAAGCGTGGCGATTATGGCAAAAACCCACCAATGAGCAAACAACACACTCAGACCGGTCATTCTGGCAATCTTTGGACGAGGCTACTATCCAGTAGTGAACGTTTATTAGCTGAAATAATGATGATACCAAAGGACGTCCACCGCTGGACAAAGACCTCCCGCATAGATCACCACAACCCTGTAAAAATTTCAGTAGAAATTTTCCAGTACTCAACAAGCTTTGCAAGCCGAGTTGGTGAGCGCAGTATATCTATTGTTCCACAAAAGGAACGCTGCTGCCCAATGAGGGGCGGCTTGGGTGATGTACGGACATTCAACACAAATGATTCATCAACAACAAGATATCGTTCACTTTAGGTGAAGCAAAGGTATTGTGAGGGAACTTGGATGTATTGCTCTGATATCGCCAACATGCAGTCAGCAAGCGTAATGATCACTGCTTGAGCCGTGAAAAGAGAGAAAGAGAGAGAGAGAGCGTGGGGGGGGGGAGTGTGCTTGTGAGAAGAGGTCTCTGACCTCTAGTGGGACAGTTAAAGACTGATATGATTATATGTGTGGTGCCCAGATTAAGAATATAGCACCACTCCATCTCCTCCCGTGGGTGTCGTAAAAGGCTACTAAGGAACTCTAAACCAGAGGAATATGCAGCAGCGTCCCTTCTTCAACAATAGACATACTGCGCTCACCAACCCACCTGCCAAGCAGTCTATCCTTGATTTGTAATAAATTATTACGAGTTCCAATTATCTTTATATCACTAAATAATAATGAAAATACTTATTAAATATTTTATCCATGTAGGCAGGCACTAGATTTTTTTTGGCTGTACAATTAGCTTCCTTTCTGGTAAGTCAAAAAAGCTTTTTTAAACCAGGTGTCCAACAGTGGAAAATAATGTTAATGCTTACCTTAGCACACGCGACGAGTTGGCTAGTAGCTAGCGCGCAATGCGTGGCAGCAGATATGATGGAGTTCTGCAGAGGCTGGTCGTCCTTGCACTGAGCGGCGACATTCTTGGCTTTGAGCACGAGAGCTGCGGTCGTGTTGGCCACAGCTTTAGCCAGGGATAGCAGGATGTCCTGTGAAGAGATGTAAGATTTTAAACTGTAACAACACTTTCGATGGTGGGATTCGAACTCACAACCTCTCAATCGTCAGGGCCGACCCCTTAGCCATTGAGTCATTGCCGCTGTACTTGTCAAGTCTCTAGATATAATTACATACATACTCGTCGTTTCAATATTCTCATTTTTTGTTGCAAATAATTCATTTTAAAAGTGTTTTATTATTATGTGTAATAATCGCGAAAATCTAAGACATTATTATAATAATTCATTTACTGTCAATTATGAAACATCGGAATTTCAACACCATCATATTAGCCAAGGGACGTCCACTGCTGAACAAAGGCTTCCCCTATAGATTTCCACATCAAGCGGTAACATCCACCGACTCCCAGCGACCTTCACCAGGTCGTCTGTCCACCTCGTTGGAGGTCGTCCCACGCTGCGTTTTCCGGTCTCCATTCGAGAAGCTTTGTGCCCCAGTGGCCACCAGTTCTACGAGCAATGTGCCCCGCCCATTGCCACTTCAGTTTACTAATCCTTTCAGCTATGTCGACAACTTTAGTTCTTCTCTGGATCTCCACATTTCTGATTCGATCTCGTAGAGAAATACCAAGCATAGCTCTCTCCATAGCTCGCTGAGTGACCTTGAGTTTTGTCTCTGTGCCATATGTTATCATCGGAATTTAGAATGAAGTTATACGGCAATAAACTACATGGATACCCAAATAAAATAATAGAGATTAGAAAGAGAGATTTACCACAGCAATAATTAATTTGCCTCAGCAGCCATGAACTGACGAATATAATTTTATAGTAAACGGATATATTAACATCTGTCTGCGTCATAATGTCTCACATATAATTAGACCAGTTTATATTTTTCCTGACATTAAATGTATGTCTCGTAGTTTTTCTTTGATTTCGATTCCAAATATCATACGCTCTTTATTCCACTTTACATTATCACTTTAGTATCAAAACCACTTCAGTCATGAACACGTTTAAAGACAGACAACGTTCGGACTCTATATTCTCCACAAGCCACATAGCACCAACCCTTTTCATTCCTTGGGTGTCGTAAGAGGTGAATATGGGATTAACCGGAGAATGAGCAGCAGCGTCCATCGAGTACATTAACAACTCAACTGCGATCGCCAACCGGCAAAACCCCCCAATAAGGACGCAACACACCCAAAGCGGTCGTTGTGGTGATCATTGCGGGAGGCTTGTGTCCAGCAGTGGACTTCATTCGGCTGAAATGATGATGTTGATGAATAGTTAAGCATTTCGAACCTCCGCTACATACTAGAATCATTTATTCAGTACTTAGGTCCTAACAGAATGTTTTACACGTCATGTTGGAACAACGGAGTTAATATGCAAACAACTACCCTGTCCGACCTGGGAACCGAACCTAGTACCTAACGCTCAGCAGCTAAAGGACCACTTTTTTTAAACTTTTCCCGCACTAAGATTTCTCGTGTGTCGTGTTGTTTACAGACATACATCTCACACGCACAAACACTCAGACCCGAAACAACTATCTGTAGATCATACCAATTTATGTTCCAGGCGGGGATCGAACCCGCGACACGATAAGCAAGCCAACTGCTTAGCCACTGCGCCAACCATGCCGTTAAAACAAATTACGCATGTCATGGACAAAAAAAAACACAGGATTCCCTGTAGACACAAAAATACAGCTCAAAAACAGCATATCTAGCACAGATGTTTGTCTCCACGCAGGAATCGAGACCGCGACACGGTTGGAAAAACCAGACGCTCTATTCAGGTCACGGTTGTTATCTTTATGACAGCGCCATCTGTTATCTACGTGCGGAATCACTTCTTAAGCCATCGATCTTGCTGTTGTAGTTACAGTGACATAGAAACGTTTAGGTACTTTTCATACAGTGAAGACTTTGTAAATATTTATTTTTAGATTTGTATATTTTTCTAGTATACACTCCTGCTGGTAATCACCAGAGACAATTTCAGGACAACTTAGTACACATATTTAGCAGTATGTTCATTTACAGTTATTTACCAAGAAATTATTTTGAATTCCAAAAAACGCTATCAAAATCATCTTGCCCCATAGTATTACTATACTATACTCGCAATTGTTTATGCTGATCTTTATCGGTGACTTTGGTTTTTAAAGAACCTTGTATTATTAATTAAATTTCAGTGCTAGAAAAATATTTTTTTTTCTTTTTAATGAATTTGATCAGACTTACTTGCCCACAGATCCTCTTTGGTGATTAAATATGGTGGTGTATGGTGTATAGTGGATATGTTATAATTTTTCTAATGCGATATCATCATGTTTTTTATGCATTATGTGCATTACAACAGAGCATACCTTATGCATTACTTTTTATGTTTTAACCATAGTATTATTGTTAAAGGAAACCGCAGCGTTGGACGGCCTCCCAACGAGATGGACCGACGACCGGCCGACCTGATAAAGGTAGCTGGGTGTGGGCACCTACGTTGTTGTGGGAATACATGAATGCCTTTGTTCAGCAGTGGGCGTCCTTTGGCCGATATGATGATGATGCAAAATGGTTCACGCATGGTTAAAAATCTTAACATTTAAGATGATTCATCCTTCAACATCCATTCATTTACTGCGCGTCTGTATGCTTTAGCAGACCATTGCCTCACAGTAAATCAGTATTTAATGTAGAAGTTTGTTTACAACCCTGATATGAGAGCTTTATAGTTCCCTAACTAGACTCCTTTAGTTCTCCATTCCAGGTAAGACCACACGGCATATTTCTCTTGCAAACCATTCGATACTATACAGGGGATAAATTAGTTAGTTATTTTTGCAAAATACATTCACTTTCGAGACAGTTAGTTGTAAATAAAACAAGAAATTTTTTAAGCAAATGTATTAACCAAAAATAACCAATATGGCAGTGTAAATTATAGAACCACAACCGTGAACTGTAGAGCAGTAAAAGTGTACCAGTAATAAAATACAAGTTAACGAAGATGTGATATTCAGTTTTAATAACTGATGTAATCATTTGTACTAGTGATCGCTGAGTGTTCGAAATTCGACCGTTATTCATTATGTTTGTAACTTAATTCTAGCTGTCTGCACTTCTCCATATAAACTTTAACTATGCCAAATTTCACATTCCTCCGTGCATGCAGTGTGCTTAAATAGGGGTTACAAAGTTTTCTCATCACGTATTAATCAGTTATATATAGGGTGTTACAAACTTTGATATCAAGGAGACATACTCTAGCCCAAAATTCCCAAAGTGGTCGATATCGGTTTCCCAGGGGTCAACATAAACGAAAACTGATTTTGGGGGTCGACGAGGTCAAAAAAATCGACCCCTATTAATTAACGCGAGTTCTTATTTGAAACTTTCAAGATACTGTAGAAGTTGTGTTACATGTACCAACTTGATTTCTACTATCTGGTACAATTTTTCTACTCTCAATTGTATTAAGATAATTATAAAATTAATTAAATCGAGTAGCTGGCGAGATTCGATCGTTCGATAAATAAAATTAAAAATAATAACTGCAACAGCAATCAGTCTTTACTTCACAAATCGAGTAACTTCCAAAGGATTTGATTCGATCAAATAAACAAGGAGCAAATATTTAGACGAGGAAACTTTAATAGTTTTGGTACTTTAAGGAACTCATTAGGTGTATTTTTGAAGTATCAATTAAATCAAACACTCGCCAAGCGTATAAAATATTTTAAATATAAATAAACATTTGTATATAATATGGCGGTTCGTATGTTTGTACTTAATGATGGCATTATTGTCTTTTGCATAAATATGAGTCTTGCATTGATACATTATATTAAAAATGTACTTTCGGAGTAAAAAAAATACTTTTATCAACCATAGTTTTAAAATTAATGTCAGCTGCGTTTGGATTGCTTATAATTAGTAAAATATTAGTATTTATTGTACATTTTCGTATTGTTATGCCAAGTTGTTATGTAGCAATGCAATTGGGACATGTATGCACAAGGATATCCATTAATATAGTTCTCATACATACTGTCGATTAATCGCCTCTACTCTGCCGTAGTCAGCGACAAAATCTTATGAGTAAGACTTTTTCCTTGACAAACACATAACCCATATTCTTTCTTTGAAACAATTGCGATTATCCGACAGCGTGTCTTAGAACTTAAACAACGAAAATATGTACACAGTTTATTATGAATCAGGTCTATTTTTAAATAAAAGTAAGTTAGCTGTCAAATATTAACAAAAAATAAGGGTCGCTCCACATTACCGTCCAATCAAGTCTCGTTAGAAAGTTAAGACGACCCTTAGCTGCCAATTACCTTAATGCTTATATGTTCTCAGAAAAAAATAACGACTAGATTAGTAAGCATTAAGATTATTGTTAACAAAAATAAATTAAAACAAAATTAAACTTAACATATTATGCTCCTGTACACAATGGCTCGTGATGGACATGCAACTACCATTGATCGTACTTCTATGGATGTGTCGGTGCCGGCTAAGAACAACACCACACCATCTCATCACTTGGAGGATAGGCAGCGTCCTTTGAGGACATTTACAACTCAACTGCGATCGCCAACCCAATGGCGATCATGACAAAACAAAGTTTTTTTTAAACTTTGCCCCGCACTAGCATTACTCCTGTGTCGTGGATGCGTTTACAGATATGAATTCCACACCCAATACACCCAGACCCGGAACAACTACCTGCAGATCATACAAATATTTGTTCCGTGTGGGAATCCAACCCACGACCCGGTGCGCAGCAGCCGAATGTATCAGCCACTGCACCAACCGTGCCGTCAGATGAAAGACAACAAAGAAAGATCGGTCGTTGTGTAGATTTTGGGGGAGGCCCGTGTCCAACTGTGGACGTTTTATGGTGAAATGATGATGATAGTTGTGTGAGCATCGCTCTCGCTCAGCGCGGTAATACCCTAAGACAAGCGGGCTACAACACAAATACGACAGACATACGAGTGACGAGTATCGGTCTGTCATGCTCACTAAAATGTCTTGCTAACGGTGGCGTTGTGTATCGGGTCGTTCGGTTCCCTACAATATGGTTGAGCTAAGCGATGCTGATGCATGCGTCATGCTCGTGAACGGGTGCCGTCTGTTGGGACTGGTCAGCCGTTTCTTTACATATTAATATTAGTCTACATTTTTGTCTCAAATATTTTAAAAGTGTATCTATGGAGTTTCTTCTCGGCGCAATAAGACCAATTGGGACCGTGCAACTTAAATTCTGACGTTTCATAAGTGCCAATAGTTGGTTTATTTGAAAATAAAACTGCATTAACTATTGCTGTTTCTTTTAGACATTTTGGTCTCGTATAATAACGTTATCTCATTTTGTCATCCCCAACATAATTCCGTCTCTAGAGACAGTTCAAGCCCATGATAAATACCTTTCATGTTAACTTCTAGATATGTAGCTGTAAATTTCGATACCATGGCTTGTGAAGAATGATACAATGGGAGTTGATGTCTAGTATGAGCCAATGTGTACGAGAGATAAGGATAGCTGCTTACTCGCTTTACGATGGCAAGATTATGTGATTATTAAATATCGATATGTATTGATAGATATATTGCAAGTTCGTGCAAATCTAACTTGGTTGATATGCTCAAATAATAATAAGATTTGTATATACTGAAAACTATTTTTTATGGATTATTATATCATCATTTCGGCCGAATGAAGTCCATTGCTGAACACAGGCCTCCCCCAAAGATCACCACAACGACCGATATGGGTGTGTTGTGGGCTCATTGGGGGGTTTTGCCATAATCGCCGCGCTTGGCAGACGGGTTAGCGATCGCAGTTGAGCTGTTAATATACTCGAAGGATGCTGCTGCCCATCCTCCGGCCAATCCCTTAGTCGTTTTACGACACCCACGGGAGGAGATGGGGTGGTGGCATTCTGAGCCGGCACCACACGGCACACGATTATTATACACTCAATTATAATGATCAATGTTTTGTTCCGGCATATAATAGACACCACCCTCAACCCATAGGTGTCGTAAAAGGCATCTAAAGGATGATAAAAAGAAGATGGGCAGCAGCATGCTAATAAGACACTGCGATCAACAATCCGCTTGCCAAGCGTGGTGATACTAGCAATCAATGATATTATATATTAAAAGTAGATATGTTACATGCGCGCCAAAAGTAAGAACCAAAACTGCCCCAATTGTAGCACCTCGCTATCAGTTCGCCCAAGACAGGACAACGAGCACACACTGTCACAATCTGTATTGTTTTATTAATTTAAGTAATAACAATGCCGTCGTGCGTATAGAAAATGCACAAACTATCAAGCAAAAATAAATAAAGAACGAGGGATCTCATACCACACGCGAGTAACAAATAAAATTAAAATATTTGTTTAAAATACCAACAACAACATATATATTCTATCACAGGTGCGACAAATGAGTACAAATGTTATCATTTTAGATAGCTATCTCTTTTACTCTCGTAATTTTTGTATCTTCTTTCTTAGAGCATAGATGTGCAGTTTTATAGGTTTATACATACAGCGAGACTGAATTTTGCGCTCCATTTAATATGGACGTAACATATCTATGGTATGGTTATAATATCATTGATAGCAATATTTCCTATGACCACTCCTGGTAGTGATCACTGGGACTCCCAGCAGTGGACGTCTACATGTGTGGTTATCGGAATAAACCATCAACACTGACTCCAACGCGAGTTTAGCCTACTTATCTAACCATTTCAAGTACAGTCCAGTCCACCAAAAGTCTACACATAAAAACATTAATACTAACACCGGAGTTAGTCAATATTTTACTTCGACTTATCGCTATTTATATACGTCCAATTAATAGACTATACAAAAGATTAAATGAAACTAACACACAGTTAGTACGTTAACTTTTAGCGGTGGAACTGGGCGCGAGGATATGTATTACACTGACGAAGTGATGAAGTGTCAAAATAAAACATAGATATGAAAAATTGTAAATGTATTTTGATAAATCGTCAATATTGGGTGTATCAAAGCCATAATATACACATTTTATTAGAACAGTGAGTTTATTGTTATATCAAGATGTTGTCTGCAGCGATAGTGCGCATTCATGGGATGCAAGATGTTAACTGGGTTATAATGGACAAAATCAACCAGTTATATCAAAGTATTGCAGAGTATTAATCAAGATAATTTTAAGAAGAGGAAATAACTTGATAGAATCAGATACACGAAGAAGAAGAAAATGGAAAACAAATCACTTGGCACAATTTATGAAAGACCAAATTTAGACTTCTGGGGTGGAGGCCAGGTGACCTGAAACACAGGCTTCGGTCTAACTTAGGCACCTGTCTCCCACAAAAAATTTGAATAATACTATAACTAGACAATATTGTATTTTGTTGCAATTTTTTCAATATTGACGTGAGAAAAATAATTTCTTACACTCAGGGACGTAGCCAGGGGTACGCCAGGGTTAGCCGAGCCTGTCCTAGCCGCTAGCCTGAGCTTGCTAAAGATTTTTAAATATATACACGTAATTTTTGAGTTGTGCAATAGTACAACAGAACACACAAAGTGGATTTATTTATTACTGTATTAGTAAATAGTAATAACGAAATTGCTCGTAGAACTGATGGCCGTTGGGGCAAAAAAGTTCTCGAATGAACACCGCGCACCGGAACACGCAGCGTGGGACGACGACAACGAGGTGGACAGACGACCTGCTGAAGGTCGCTGGGAGGCGTTGGATGAGAGCGGCATGTGACCGCTCGTTGTGGAAATGTAAGGGGGAGGCCTTTGTTCAGCAGTGGACGTATAAATGGCCGATATGATGAATAACGAAATTTAATATAATTTTTACAGAGGATGTACGCCGATTTCGGGTAAGTATAGCGTAGTCACTTCCCTACCTAAACAGTTTTGGTAAGTCATTTGGAGTAGTTGAGCTCACAACACACTCAAATCAGTCGTTGTGATGATCTTTGGAGAAGGCAGTGTCCAGTAGTGGACTTCATTCGACCGAAATGATAGCGTGACGCGTTCATAGATCGGAAAGGTTAAGGATCGCTCGGCGTGGTCAATATATGGATGGGCGACCGCATAGTGGTATTAGAACTGAGCGTCTCCGTACTTCGAGGGTACTTAAAATCGTCGGTTCCAATGTTAGTCATTAGACAACAGTCGTTAAGTCAAGTCGGTGGCCTTTGGACAACTGTGACAAGGTTAGCCGCTGACCACACGAACAGAAAAATAAGGTTCAGTTTAAACTAGTTTTAACTAGAGTAAACGCATTCTAACTAAAACGGGTGCTCACTGAGATAGATGTAATATGACAAAACACTTTTAAATGGACTACATCGCGTCTATTATTTAATTTTTCCTGATTTTTCGAACCCTTTACAGCATTAGTGGGCGCCAGATGACTAAGGAGACAGGCGTCTTTACAGATTTGAAAAAGTTTATTCTTTTATCTGCCGTGCCGTCAAGTTATTTTGATCGTTTAAACGCGTTTTATTATAATGATTCATAATCGCGTAAACCTAAGACATTACTAGATATAATATGTATTTGTAATTTGTGTAAATCATATACTCGCAAAAACTAAATAAACTTACGTACTAATAAAAATGTCATAGTGCAGTCTTTCTCCTTACATTGTCTTTATAATTTTGATTATATTATTATTTTATCTCGAACAAGATTCCAAAATAACGGACTTCAGCTTCCGTACGTGAAATAAAGGAAAAAGACGTAATATATTATAGATAATAACAATGATTTATAGAGTTAAGTAATTTGTATATAGGGTTTAACTTTATTTTTAAGGAACAATACAGTAAGTTATATGTATAGCGAAATAAATCTTGTAATCTCCAATTTTATTATTTCTGAATTTTGTTGTATAAGTGAATAAAGTTGCTATTTGAGAACCAAAACAAAATGGTTTGCGAACTGTACCGTGTAACATGAAATGGAAGGGCTTGTTGTCAGGGTCTCAAATCTATTTATATTATTATTCTATAATATATAGATTTAAAGTTATTTAAGAAAATAAACGAAAATGGACCATTACCCGCACTTACCTACGAAACTACAGAGCCTAAAATTTTGAGATTACAGGAAAACCTATATGAATATATGGTCTTAAAATAACATGACAAATCTTTTAATATTGTGCGTACAAACTTACGTTTGCGGTTGGAATGGATGGGAAAACATATTTTTCAACTACGATGTTAAGTTTGTTCTTGGGATAGGTTATTGGTATAAGACCGTATTAAACAAAAGACAATATATTCAGAAAATTCGGAACCCTCTCCATGCGAGTGCAACTCGCACTTGTCCGGTTTTTTCAGTGCTTATTTAGCAATTTATGTATAACGAAATAAATATTGAAATTTCTTTTTATCTTTTTAATAAACGCGATCCCTAGAGCCGACGGATTTCCTTGAAATAAAGTTGACATTGCAGGACAAAGGCAGACAGAGGAATACTTTATGGTACGAGTTTCTCTATACAATCAAAACGAGTAGTTTACTATTAAGTTTCGATTGTGAAAATAAACTATTACTAGGGGTACAATAGATTATAGGGGTCAAATTGATTAAAAACAAGTCGTAACTCACATTTTATCTGCTGTAAAAAAATGAGATACATTTTTATTGCAGATATATTTTATCTGTGTGCATTTTCGTAATAAAATTATGAAACAGTATTGTTCACTGCCCAAATAACTTTATTGCAATTATAATAATAATTACATTTTAACTTCATTTTTTTGTAAATGTTTTCCCAATTGCAGATTGTCCCTTTGAAATAAAATTCTCAATTTTTGTAGGTCCTTGCGTGTTCACGCCAGATCCCTTATGAGAAAGGCAGCGGAGGAATACTTTAAAATTTATGAAAAATACCACCTAAATATCGTATCGTTTTTACACAAAAACGCGAAAATTTTATCAAAACGCGAAATTGGTACTACGTATACATCCTCAACACTAGGAATATAGAGAAGTACAAATCACCAACTTAAACACTGGGTGCTGGCTCTCAGTTCGGTACCTCACTTTATCTCTTTTTGGGAGAGGCCCACGTCTAGCCAGCAGTGGACAGGATTCAGATAAGTTTTAAATAACAACATACTATTTGTTTCTGCCGGCTTTGGTCGACCATATTAAATCGCTTCTAGATTGTTTCATCATTTCTACACACAGGATGCTTTCACTGAGATTCGTCAACATTTTCACACAACCATTCATTCTCAATTACTTGAAACAAGGAACTGTTTACCTCGATAATTAATCCATAACAAAAGAAAACATCAGAAGGCCAATTCTCGTAATTTAAAAATGTTCAAAATATAGTTCCGATCTAGTCTCAGTGTCATAAATGTCACAAATGGTATTCTCCTAAACTAACAAACAACGTCAAACGTGAACTGACACTGTGATGAGATCGAAAGTTGATCGAAGTCAAAACGGTATCCTGCTAACATTTCGAACTGTCACATGCACTAAATTGTCATTAAATAAACGTCAAATTTGAGATCGAAATGAGACTCGATCGAGATTATACTGAAATCCGACTGAACTTTAAGAGTAGCTGAATACAATTTTTTCGGTCAATTCATAATTTAATCTCAGTTCGGTCAAGTTTCAGTCATAGTGTAAATTAATAACGAGAATTGGCCCTCTGTAATTAGGTCCACATACCATAGGAATATAACACCAAACCTAACATAACGCTCCTCAAACACTCACATGGCTGGCTTGTTTATATTAGTCGATATGGCTAAAGGCCAGGTCAAGAGTACCCTAAACCGAAGAGCATGTATGAAGGGAATAATGAAAGTGGACGAAGCGAAACAAGTATGTAAGGATCGTAGCAAGTGGAAAGAAGTGGTCTCTGCCTACTACTACGGGAGGGAGGCGTGATTTTATATGTATGTATGATATGGCTTTTCCCTACAATATCGATAAGCTGAGATGGCGTATGTCGGAACTGGTCAGCCATTAAACCGTCACGACAAATTTTCTTCATGATGACTTTAACATATACAGTTGCCGGCAGTGCAGTTTGGCAAAGCTTGCCGAGGTCAGCCTTTGGATGGGTGAAGGCAGTGGTATTTGCTTCAGAGGACACGTAAAACCGTCGGTCCTGGTTGTCATCAGATGGCAGTCGTTAAGCCAAGTCGAGGCCTTTGGGCGGCTTGAAAATCTTTGCCACGAGCCACTTAGAAAGTCCATGATTGCATCAATCAACAATGTAATCCCTATTATTTCAAGAGAGTATCCGTGGAAAATCTCGTAAAAGTCGACTAAGGGATTGGCCGGAGGATGGGCAGCAGCGTCCTTCGAGTACCTACATTAACAATTCAACTGCGATCGCCAACCCGTCTGCCAAGCGTGGCGATTATGGCAAAACCCCCCATCGAGCCCACAACACATCCATATCGGTCGTTGTGGTGATCTTTGGGGGAGGCCTGTGTCCAGCAGTGGACTTCATGCGGCCGAAATGATGATGATCCGTGAAATTTCTCCAGCTCTCCCTCATAGAAGCAACCAATTAGAACCGTGAAACTTGAACTCTGACGTTTCATTAGTGCCAATAATTAGTTTATATGAAATTGACTGCAGGAACGTCGAAATTTTTTAAAATAAACGATTTTTTTTTATTAGCGCTAGGAAGCTATATCTCTAGATGGACATTGGCTATGGTTACCGCCAGAGCGATACGAGGGCAGATCGCTTGTCTCTGATGTCTATGGAGTTTCTTGCAGGCATTTCTCCATAGGACCAAACAATTAAACCGTGCAAATTAAATACCGGATTCAGAATATAGCACCGCTCCATCTCCTCCCGTGGATGTCATAAAAGCTGACTAAGGACTCTTAACTAGGGGGATGGGCAGCAGCAGCCTTCTGCGGAACAGGTGCCATACTGCACTCACCAACCCGCCTGCCAAACCTGGTGAGTACTGGCAAATTCCCCCCAAAATAACGACACATTTGCTGTGGAAATCTATGTGGGAGGGATTTGCTCAGCAGTGGACGTTCTTTTGTTGATGATGATGCTGAAATTAAATTCTGACGAATGAAACAAAAATACCATTTTATCGACTAATATAAACAAACTTTCTCACTCAAGATCCGCCTATCGAACCTCTCTGTCATCTCTACATCATGTCAAGACACTTTTCAGTAGCATGCGTACTATTGCCGGTCGCACACGCGTCTTGAGGCATCACACACTGTATCAACAACGCAATGAACATGAAAATTATCGATAACAAACATAGAATGTTCAACCAATTCTCTTTCCAAATCGTTGCCAATTCAATTTCCAAGCATTCACACTTCGGACAGCATTTCTCTTCAGTCCGAGGGCATTTTCTTTTACAATACTGACAGAAACCTTTAATATTCTCGCTTGTACATTTGAAAGTGGGGTTATAGAAGATTCGGATCTCGGTCTTTCCTTTCGTTTGCGCGGTATTGTTAAGTACATCGGTACGTTTGTCCCCCGTCTCGCTCGTGTAGTACCTCTCGCTCTTTTTGACGAAGTTCTCGAAGCCGTCGCGACGCAATTTCGAAATTTCAAGTTTAGTGAAGCTAGCATCGGCGGTCTCCATGAAAGTTTCTGTTGTTGTCAGAACCCGATTATACCTTTCCGGGTTGAATAATTTCATGTTTAGGGAACCGGATACTTTGACGTCGGGACCGGATTTCGTGACGTCATTAACTATGCTGTGGCATTCGATTTTCTTGCCGTTGTATTGATTGAATTTATCGTTGATATCGTTTTTATCGATGTTGCCGGATAGGAAGAATCGCTCGCGGAGTATATCATTTTTGGAACGCCTATCGAAGTCGATATTTACGTTTTCGTAGTGAGATTTATCGATATTTATGTTGTTTTTATCGATACTGATATTACTTGTACCGATATTAGTGTTTTTATCAACATTATTGGTTTTATCGATATTACTTTTTGTCTTTTCATAGTTAACATTAGCGTAGTCATGATTAATAAAATCTTTTTTGAAATTATATATCTTATCGCAAATAGTCTTAGGGTACAATTTAGGGCTATTACTATCCAAATAACCCTCACAGTTCTGAACTATCGACTCAAAATCATTATCACTGGGTGACTTTTCAACTTTATTCTTAAATAACATATTGCAATAATCTAAACTCCTATAATAATCGCTATCCGACTCCTCCTGAATCACATCCAATCCCCAATTCCTAGTAGTATCGACGTCTTCATAAATCCCATCATCTACAATGTCTTTTGGTACTCCATTACCTATGTCAACATTCTCAAAATCTGTATCATAGCTATCCTTATTTTCTCTACCAAAGAAGACCTTATAGAAATTATCGTAGCAATAATTAAGTTTACGGTACAAATACGACTTTTTGGCGTTTCTTTTAGAGTCTGTGTCTTGTGTTACCTGGGTTTCCTTGTCTTCTTCAGTTTCTTCGCCGATGGTGTAGAGAACTGTTGTGGAGGCCTCGCCGACGCGAGAGGCGGCGTTGAGGAGGTTCTGGCGCGGCTGGAAAGGTGAGATAGCAGTTTTATTGGCTGATATTAAGTCTACGACATGTATGTATGCTTTTTTGCCTTCGTCTGCAATTGAACCATGACATAAATAACTAGGTTTTTATATAGATCTTATCGTTCTATGTATTAAACCAGTTGAATTTTCTTGTTGTATTTTTAAGAATAATTTATGCGGCTCAGAATGCCACCACCCCATCTCCTCCCATGGGTGTCGTAAAAGTCGACTAAGGGATTAGCCGGATGACGGGGAGCAGCGTCCTTCGAGTACATTAACAACTCAACTGCGATCGCTAACCCGCTTGCCAAGCGTGGCGATTATGGCAAAACCCCCCAATGAGCACACAACACATCCATATCAGTGATTGTGGTGATCTTTGGGGGAGGCCTGTGTCCAGCAGTGGACTTCATTTGGCCGAAATGATGATGCTTCCATACGTTGTTTTTAAAGGACCATGGGCCAGAGAGTGCGGTCTCCATCCCTATTTACAAAAGTATCCAACTAATATGTTTTTGGTGGAATAACTTTCGTCACAGTGTATCAACTAACAAACCGTTCGTTCCAAGACATAAAAATGTATGGAGTTTCTTAAAAAATGAAACTTAAAGTCAAAAAACTAATTTAGAACGTATTATGTTTTTCAAGGTTTTACTTTTAATCTTTAGTCAAAAAACGAATATAACTTATATATTTGATTTCATACTTTTTTGATCACCCATTCTTTTATTTTCTAATTACCACATACAAAAGACAGTCATCGAAGTAAAAAACGATCACTCAACCAAGACCGTCTCAATTCCCACAAAGCACTCATGGTATTTATTAAATTGATATTTATAATTTTCTGGTATTCTCGTAATACGTTAAAAATCTAAGTAACACCATTACTACTCTTCTTATATTTAATAATAATAGTTGTTCCAGCGTAAATGTGTGACACAAGGTGGCGGGGAACAACGGCGACATGGGGTATACTAAAAATGTTAACATAACGGAGCTAACTGCCATACTGGATCGACAGCTCACTTGCATTTTGTCTTGTCCTTGTACCTTAGGTAGGTAGGTAGAAGGCAAAATGGAAGTATATCATATAATTATAGTTTATTTCATCATTTCGGCCGAATGAAGTCCACTGCTGGACACAGGCCTCCCCCAAAGATCACCACAACGACCGACATGGGTGTGTTGTGGGCTCATTGGGGGGTTTTGCCATAATCGCCACGCTTGGCAGACGGGTTGGCGATCGCAGTTGATTTGTTAATGTACTCGAAGGTCGCTGCTGCCCATCCTCCGGCTAATCCCTTAGTCGACTTTTACGACACCCACGGGAGGAGATGGGGTGGTGGCATAGTTTATTTAGTGAAGTCGATTGTTTTATTGTCCATGTGGTGTCCGGATTAAGAATATAGCACCACTCCATCTCCTACCGTGGATGTCGTAAAAGGCGACTAAGGGAATCTAAATGAGAGGCCATCCCTCCAGCGGCGTCCCTTTGTGAACCGGTAGCCATACTGCGCTCACCAACCCGCCTGCCAAGCGTGGTGAGTACTGGCAAATACCCCCCAAAATGATGACACAGTTGTGGAAATCTATCGGGGAGGCCTTTGTTCAGCAGTGGACGTATAAATGGCCGATATGATGATTGTTTTATTATGGATCCCCTTTATTTTGACGACCGAGGCAGGACTCGAACCTGCAATCTTCCAAACATTAAAAACTGTGGTAACCAATTCACCTGAAGGTTAAAGTTTCTTATTGGTCGTCTTCAGATGATTTTTATATTAAAAATACACTCACCTCTTTGGTTTCCGGCTCAGCTGCCTTCAGCAGATCACTGAAGGCAGTACAAAGCTTCCTGGTAGCATCCAGTAGCTTATCACCGTGATCACCATCGTCCATGAGCGCGGCGATCATTTGCACGCCCTTCGTCATCTCCGGGAGGTTCGTGGTGATTGTGGTGATGGCGGCGCCGACGGCCGTGTGGTCTACTTCTTCTGTTCCTGAGGAGGAGAACAAAGAAATGTAGCCGATTTTTATGGGATACAAATTTTATGTCAATGTCATGTCAATAGCTGAAGGATGTGGACGTCACTGTAATACAGTGTTAACTAAAAGAGCTTTTATTATATTAAGAAACGGGAATTAAGGCGAAATTATCTTTGAATAGCTTGACGTTTCATTTCACGATTGATACACAGTTTCAAGTTATCGTCGAGATGGAATCCAGTGATTAAAATAACACAACCTCGCTATTTACCACATCGGCCATTTATATGTCCACTCCTGAAAAAAGGCCTCCCACATAGATACCACTATTGTGTCATCATTTTGGGGGGTATTTGCCAATGCTCACCACGCTTGGCAGGCGGGTTGGTGAGCGAGTATGGCTACCGTTTCGCAGAAGGGACGCTGCTGCCCATCCCTCTGGTTTAGATTCCCTTAGTCGCCTTTTACGACATCCACGGGACTCCTACCGGATAGAGTGGTGCTATTTTCTTTATCCGGACACCACACGGACTCGCTAATCGCAGTCGGTTAATTATAAGGACACAGCCAGTGTAGTGTGTTGTGGCCTTACAACAAATGAACAAAAAACGGGGGTGGGTGAACATGTGTCTACCTCACATACGAAATGATCTCGCTGCACCAGCCTGCCACCCACGAAAGGAGATAAAGTGGTGCTATATACTTAATCCGGACACCACACGGACTCCGTTGTTCCTTTTATTCGATTACAATCGAATCGGTGTTGTTATTCCTTGACGGAGCCTCTTTTTGTAGACATCATATTGAAGACTTGCGCGCAATTGTATTTGTTCGTTTTCATTCGATTAACTAAGTGTTAGAAAAGAAATGTGGCGTTGTGTATCGGGTCGTTCGGTTCCCTACAGTATGGTTGAGCTAAGTGACGCTGATGCATGCGTCATGCTCGTGAACGGGTGCCGTCTGTTGGGACTGGTCAGCCGTTAACTGCCATGGCAAATAAACTATTATATTATTGTCTTAACACATTGACCTACATTTTTGTCGGTATATGTTTTACAATATTTTGTATTAATCAACATTGTATTCTCAATTATTTTAAAAGAGTATCTATGGAGTTTCTTGCCGGCTCTTCTCCATAGATCAACTATTTGGAACCGTGCAACTTAGATTCTGACGTTTCATAAGTGCCAATATTTGGTTTATTTGAAATAAAATACTTTGACTCTGACTTTGAAATATTTTTCTCCCTTCCCTAATTTCTTTTATAACTCTTATTCCCCCCGTTTCTTTATTATTATTTTCCTATAATCGGGACTGGTTTTGTCGTCTTGAGGTATTTTTTCTGTAAAGAACCCCAATTGGTTTCTGACTAGCCCACTTCATGAGTGTTCACGTCTTGAACTTGAGAGGTGAGTTGTTATTCTGCGACAGCGAATATATCGACGTCGATTAATTTAATTGCTTTTTCAGTAACAATCGCAGACAGGGTGAGGTACCGTAAAAACAATTGTTATTAGCATACAGGAGACTCCGTGGAGTTTGCCGTGTGGTGCCGGCTCAGAGCACCACCACCCCACCTCCTCCCGTGGGTGTCGTAAAAGTCGATCTGGAGGATGGGCAGCAGCGTCCTTCGAGTACATTGAGTACATTAACAACTCAACTGCGATCGCCAACCCGTCTGCCAAGCGTGGCGATTATAGCGGCAAAACCCTCCAATGAGCCCACAACACACCCATATCGGTCGTTGTGGTGATCTTTGGGGGAGGCCTGTGTCCAGCAGTGGACTTTATTCGGCCGAAATGATGATACAGGAGACTCCACATTATCCCTTATCAGCCTCTCACGATATCCACTAGACGAAGCCGGCTGCCTCTTTTCGAGCCGCATTGATGAAGTTCTTACCTGATGTGAGTGTAACGACTTGCGCAGTCGCAGCGTTCATGGCGGCGATCTGTGACGTCACCACTTGCTTGTTGGTGTCCATGGTCACTTGCTTCCACTTCACTGAGGCGGCGTCCTGCCCGAGGGCTGGGAGGGTAGCCTGGAAAAGATGGAGCAGGTAAGTGTATCTTCTAAGGCAGGGATGGCGAACCTAACCTCCCGATAGAAAGTTGTGGGCACGGTACTCGAAAATGAAAAGACCGACGTTGAAGAAATCAAAGTGACCAAATTTTTAGGACTTTATATAGATAATGTAAAACGTTTTAACAAAAAAAAATACCGACTTCGAAACTAAATAAAAAATTAAAATTAAATAAAATAAAAATAAAAAAAAACCTTTATTTATGAAGTCGGGCGCGGCCCATAAATATAATTCGTTGGTCTGCATGGACCATGGTTGGGGCATACCTGGCCCCGCCCGACTTCATAAATAATGTTATTTTTTTCTTTTTAGTGGTTTTAATATCGTATAGAATTTTGAAGTCAGTATTTTATTTGTTAAAACGTTTTATTTGTTTCTTTTTAGTGTAAATAAATGTAAGAACTTTTCCCAATTTGGTATCCGTATCTAACACTAAAAATAATTCTTAGAATCGAAACTATTAAGACATCATCTAGGTAAGCGCAGTTAAATTAAACCTGTTTATTGAAGCTGGTTAAAAAACTACTCAATCAAATGTAATTGATATGGGACTAATTTGAAAGCATTCTGCACCCATTAAAAAAGCAATAGCGTTTACACTTACCCTGCTGAGTCCCTCCTCCGTCTGCTTGATGATCTCGCGACCAGTTGTGATGGTGGACAGCAAGGCTCGCTGCGGCTCCGTCAGTATGGATGTAACCTTCGTCTGCTGCATTTGGGATGCCTGTTATATCGAGACAGCTTTTAGATATAAGGAATTTTGTGAACAAAAATCTCATCTAATTTTCTAAAACTGTTAAATGGTCTTGATTCGGTTGGCTTTAATAAACACTTTCACTCGTCAATAAATCTGGATAACGCCGGAATTTCCTACCGACTGCCTCTGAGAAGAAAACTCAAAGGTGTCGTTGAAGTCTATGGATGTAGTAAAGGGCGACTAAGGGACTCTTAACTAGAGGGATGGGCAGCAGCGTCCCTTCTGTAAAACGGTAGCCATACTGCGCTCACTAACCTGCCTGCCAAGCGTGGTGAGTACAGGCAAATTCCCGACAAAATGATGACACATTTGTGGGTATCTATATGTTCTTCGGCTGATACGATGGTAATGTACACAGTATGTATTATATTATATACCTACACAGCCCATTTCGATGACTGAATAGCCATAAGAGCAGCGTGAAATAAAATGAATACATTAATATAGAAGTCAAATCACTGAGTGCATTAATATAGAAGTCATTTGATCCCACTGGGCCGTCGGAGCTGGGGTGCAATTCTCCAAGCTCAAACATCCATACATCCTTGAATACACAATTGAAATAACGGTGATAACCCAATTTGGTATTCGCTAAGTCTGGTCCTCATGGCTCACCGTCTGCAACGTGTCCTTGAATAGCTTCAATCATGTCTTAGCGAATACCGAATTGGTTTTACACCGTTCTTTCGATTCGATATGGGGTGCAATTCCTTAAGCTCAAACATCCCTACATCCTTAAATGCGTGACACCGCACTGCGCTCGTCACCTCGAGAAATCAGTTATTTAGTCTCTTCTGATCAATTTCACAATTGCATACAGGATTTCCACAGCAGGTATACTTAAACCCTCATACCGAGCAACCCCCCCCTCCCCCGGGAAGGCGGTGGCGCACACGTGGTCACGTGCCACCGTGTGCGCAGCACAGCGCACAGCAAGGCTTCGGGGGATCTTTTACAATCCTCCCCGAGAAGTGCCTGGGGGCCGGACCGCTTTAGTCGTCCCCTGCGAGATGTGGCTCTAGTGTGATCTTAAGAGAATCTGGGGTGCAATTCTCCAAGGTGAAACATCCATACATCCTTGAATACAGGAGTGAGATAACGGTGACAACCGAATTTGGTATTCGCTAAGACTGGTCCTCATGGCTCACCGTCTGCAACGTGTCCTTGAATAGCTTCAATCATGTCTAAGCGAATACCGAATCGGTTTTACACCGTTATCTCGATTCTGTATTTAAGGATGTATGGATTTTTGAGCTTAAGGAATTGCCCCCTTCGGTGCCGAAGATTACCGCTCCAGTGGTTTTAGCCGGTAGCAGTTCGGAATGCTCCTTCGCCCTTCCCCGGGGTAGAGGAAGTACACTACAAATAAAAATATACAGCTGTCCTTAAAGCTAAGTTTTGTACATCTAAGCAAAATAAAAACAAAGCTAATACTGACGGCGGGAGGCGTGTGTCCGGTGATGATCTGCCCCGACACCGTCGTCTGCTGCGCCCCCGTGATGTGCCCCACCGCGAACGGCTTGGCTCCTACGACCATAACAAATAAGCTGGAGAACATAACGGTGCCGGCAAATCATAGAAGCAGAACTCAAAGTGAAATTAAAGCGGCGATGGAACATATCTGTAAATATTTGTATGATCTGCAGGTATTTGTTCCGTGTCTGGATGTATTGTATGTGGAATTTATGTCTGTAAACGCACCCGCGACACAGGAGAAATCCTTGTGTGGGGCAACGTTTTTAAAATAAAGAACAAAATCCTCAAATAAATATCAGACTAATTTTATTAATGCAATCAAAATCAGCCTCTGGCAACCGTTTAACGAATTATATTCTATAACTTATATGTGTTTAAATTTAATTTGCAACACTGATTAACGTCAATGTTGAAAAAAATCTAATATGATGTAGTGTTAGAGGACCTTATAAATGACAATAAGCCATAAAAATAAACAAGCGAATCAATATTGAGTTACTGAAAAACACGATATGTTCCATCTATACAATACAACTATTATATAATTACATAATACAATATTTGAGCTCTAAAATACTATGTACAGATATGGTACTTATATAAAAATAATATATAGAAAAAAACAAGACAACTTATAAAACAGTGTCTTAAAAATTGTGAACGTATTATCAAAGGGACTGAGTAGGGCTAATATATATTTATTTCCATTTTTTGCAATAATTAATAGATAATAATATATGAAATAATAAATGTTTATTATTTCATAGATAATAATATATGAAACAATAAATGTTTATTATTTCATAATCATAATATATGAAATAATAAATGTTTATTATTTCATTATTTTCTCCTTCCACATTTTATTTTTTATTACGAAATCGCACGGCCGTTGTAGAAAAATAATAGTTTAAAAAATACACTATCGAATGGCAACATATACAGGTGTAACTGACAACGAACTGAAGACTATGAGAAGAGGTTATACTTTGTCCTATAATAAAAATAGGAAAGCCATTTATTTCGGAAACAATAGGTTACAATTTATGACATTTTTGACCACGCAATGTATCGTAAACGGGATCATAACGCTTCGTGATTATTGTACTACTAGCTGGGACCCGCGGTTTCCGCCGTTTAATTTAAAAGGAATTGGATTATTTATGAATACTTTAGAGTACTTGCATTCATTTTGACATAGATGATTTGATATAGAGCATATATATTGGATTTCAGGGGTTTTAATATTTTTGCGCGGAACCCTAATTATTTTTCTGTAAATAAAAATAGCCTATATTATATCTTATATCATCAGCTATTTGCTAGTGAAAGTCCCGTCAAAATCGGTCCAGCCGTTTCGGAGATTAGCGTGAAAAGACAGACAGTAAAAATATATATAAATAATAATATTGTTTTTGTTGTAGGTATATACATTTATATGCATTTAGCAGAAAGCTGTTATTTTGACATTACAAACAGACACTTCAATTTCATTTATTTTTATAGATGATATGATATTATTATGCTACTGCGAGCGATGACCTCATCTGTGAACTGTAGCGAAACGACAGTTACCGTTTAGTTTTTATTTAAATTACATTTCATGTGAAAGTAAACAGTTTATTGTGTTTTGTTTCAAAATAGCATACAACGAATACAATAATTTTATATTATTGAAATAATAAACTGTACATTCGCAAAATTGTAACGCTGAGGGTTTCAGAATCATGTACTATGTAGGTACTGAATCCATGGCATTTTTTTCGTTACGATGTCAGTTACACCCGGTTATAAATTACTGCAAACAAACTGTGTAAATGACAACTTGATTGATAAACGCGATCCCTATAACCTACTAAATGTCTCCTTGAAATAAAGTTCAATATTTATGAACGCATCCTACATAATATTAGTAGTACATTACCTTCAGCGCCCGGCCTGTGCACGGCGGGTTTGGCGACCGACTCCGTGTTCACCTTGCCCGATTTGTACGTGTCGTGCTGGATGATGTTGGCCCTGAGGATTATTTACGAATAAGTTTTTGATGTTTAACATCTTTCTTCTCGCTTTCCTGCAGTATGTGAGAGTGATTTCGTGAAAAGGGACGGAAGTGTGTAACAGGAAGCCGGGGAAGATTTAAAAATAGTATCATAATACATTTATTTTCCATTACGATACAGGGCATATCCAACAAGTTAATTGATGATAACTTAGGAGATTCCACCTTTTTTTTTCTTCTATTGGAACGCTTATTCGGTGCGCTTCGTTTTTATAGAATTACAAAAGTTTTGATTCCAATTATTACTTATCTGTGGCATGCGCGGTAATGTGCGGGGTTTAGCCGACATTCATACATTTCGTTGTACTGAATTTCGATCTTTTATTAATGATGCTTATTACCAAGGTGAAATGTCAGAAGTTTTTTTTTTTTTTTTTTTTAACATTGCCCCACACTAGGATTTCTCCTGTGTCGTGGGTGCGTTTACAGACATGAATTCCACATACAATACACCCAGACCCGAAACAACTACTTGCAGATCATACAAATATTTGTTCCGTGCGGGAATCGAACCCACGACCCGGAGCGTAGCAGCCGACTGTATCAGCCACTACACCAACCGACTAATGTGAGGCTATTCTAGTTTACAGGCATAGTCCTCAGATACATAGACAGCAATACCGTAACAGCTTTCTGTAAGCCTAACAAATATACGTTCTGTGCGGGGATCGAACCCGCGACAAGCACACAAAGCCAATAGCTTACTCACTGCGGCAACAGTGCCGTGTCGTATTGAGATTTGAGCAACATTATTTTGTATGAAGATCAGACACAATACACCAAAATCTGGTTAAAAATGTTGTATGAAAACAAACAAAAGGCATCACTTGAGAATAAGAGAAAATAATTTAGTGGCTCAGAACAGTTTTGGGGGAGACGTACGTCCGAGCCAGTTGTAATCACAGATAGGTAAATAACCAGCGAGGTTTAGCATCACTCAGCGCGGTCAGTATATGGATGGGTGACCGCACAGTGGTATTTCAACAATTTTCTGTCGTAAAAATCGTCGACAACTGTGGAGAACATTTAAGAAACTTACTTGGACGGTGACACAGAGTCTTCCAACATCGCCGATCCTTCGTCTCCCTCTATCCCCAGATGTTCTTTGGCGCGTTGCTTGCGCACGATGATGTCGATGTAGCCAGCTATCACTTGGAGAATCTGCTCCGCTTCCGTGGTTTGGACTGAGTAGTATTGGTCGCTGGGGACAATGGATAGACGGTTAGTATTGCCCAGCACTTTGTCATTACCTCCAAAGAGACAGGACAGACGACCTGCTGAAGGTCACTGGGAGTCGTTTGATGCGGGCGGCATGTAATCGGGAGTTGTGGAACCTATAGGGAAGGACTTCATTCAGCAGTGGACTCCCTCTGGCTGATATTTTTTCTGCTTTTTTTTAGTTTTTTTTTTTTTATAAAAACGTTGCCCCGCACTAGGATTTCTCCTGTGTCGTGGGTGCGTTTACAGACATTAATTCCACACACAATACACCCAGACCCGGAACAACTACCTGCAGATTATACCACTATTTGTTCCGTGCGGGAATCGAAACCGAGACCCGGAGCGCAGCAGCCGACTGTGTCAGCCACTGCACCAACCATACCGATATGATGATGACGATGACAATGTATTCATCACCGGTTGATGTCACTGCACTTTATCACCTCGCCTCTTCCGTCACACAGACGACGACACCAGAGCATATCGACACCTCGCTGTGATTACTCAGCTCCCACTGCAGAATCAGCATGGAAACCCACACAAGATTTTGCCAAAAGCGGAAAGACAGCCGAGGGACACCAATGAATGAAAACCGGCTCGCAGTAGGGTGTCTGAAGCCGTTAGGAAAGGGTAGACAGACAAGGTAGACAGGATTTTTTTTTGGGACAAGCCCGCCACACATTCCCAACCACTGCCACTCCTGTAAGCCAGGATCTACAATGGCGACCAGCGAAAAGAAAACCGACCAATGAAGCTCGGTGTGTCCCAGAGAAATGAATAACTGTCTTGGAACCCGCAACGAAATCAATCAGAAAAGAAAATGGAGGAGTAGGAAAGAATATACGTTCCTATAGTAAGGTAGACGGGAAGTGAAGGAAGCCCATTCACCGCAATCAATGTGGTACCGGTCTGATCTAATACGAACATAACACCTTCGAAGCAGATTCGATGTGTCCGGTCTTCACCACTCCACGGTTGAGATCGTGGAGTACGTACGGATGAAGACGCAATTACACCCTGGGTGTCGAGAACTTGGACACGTCACAATATTAATCAAATCGTCTGTACTGCGTATCCCCGATACACTACCTTCATAAAAGAGTTGTGACCAAAGTTGTCGTGTGCGACGTGCTTCCGAGGAAAACTATACTACTATATAGTAAGTGTCTTAGGTTTTCGCGATTATTACACTTCATTTCGGCCGAACGAAGTCCACTGCTGGACACAGGCCTACCCCAAAGATCACCACAACGACCGATATGGATGTGTTGTGTGCTCATTGGGGGGTTTTGCCATAATCGCCACGCTTGGCAAACGGGTTGGCGATAGCGGTTGAGTTGTTAATGTACTCGAAGGACGCTACTGCCCATCTTCCGGCTAATCCCTTAGTCGACTTTTACGACACCCACGGGAGGAGATGGGGTGGTGGTATTCTAAGCCGGCACCACACGGCAAATTTATTATACATTATAATAAAATAATTTTAAACGGATTAGATCGCGTGTATTATTGATTTTTGTTTTTTCTGACGTTTCGAATGCTTTGCAGCATTCGTGGTCGCAGGATGAGGTGACAGGCGACAGGCGTCGTTACAGATTTTAAAAAGTTATTTTATTTTATCTACCGTACAATTTTAATAAAACAATCAGTTTCGATGCACGCAGTAATCACTCACAGTGTCTTGATGTTTTTTAGTGCGGTATGTTGTTTGGGACTTTATTATATTAATAACCGGATTCCAAACTGGTGGTAACTGCCAGCCATCTTCTCTATTAAAATTAGGATGTTTTTCAATTTCAATAGCCTCACGAAACATTCTTGGTACATATCGGTTCTCTTTCGCGAGGACTTGAGGATGATCAAATCGAAGAAAATGGTTGGGTTTGCCTAAGGCATGTTCACACACTGCAGTCTTTGTGGAGCGTCTATGCTTGACGTCAGCTATATGTTCTTTTATAGGTATACTTGCACCCGAATTTACGACCACTAATAATATACAATAATACAATGCCCACCTGTAATCACCGAAGTCCAGTGTAAAAGTATTGGGGCTGGCGCACCATCTCCTGACAGTGGTGAGCGGCCACGTCTGCAGGATCTCCTTGGTCTTCTCGTCTAGACGGAGCACGGAGTCCTTGGTGACGCCGAGAAGACGCGGGACCAGTTTATTCTTGCCCTTCATTTTTTCCTGTTGAACGACAAATTATTCACTGAATTGTTTTGTGATGTTTTATTCTGGTGGCTTCAACAATAATGCTATGGCTACACTTAGTTTTAACGCCGTCAATGGACACTAGACATAGGTGTAGTCACGACTTAACCCGCTAATCTGCAGTTCTTCCGGGTCTGGGTGTATTGTGTCTTGAATTCATGTCTGTAAACGCACCCACGACACAGGAGAAATACTAGTGTGGGGCAACGTTTAAAAAAAACGCGATTTATCGACATTAAGACGTTAAATGCAGGTGTGGCCACTCAGTTTAACGCGTTATTTTTATGGAATATTAATTAATTATTCTATGTTGGTTCACCTAGATATACAAGAGCACGCTGTGGCTTCCTATAATTGGAGGTGCACACTAAACACAAACTTATATACTAATTTGTAATATCCCATGTATGTGTGTATCCTCTGTTGAAAGTCCATAATAATAAATAAATAAATAAATATTTTTGCGTCTTAATTATTGCGATAGTGGGCGTTAGACGTTAAACCTTAGTGTGGCGCAGCATAAAGGAAAACATCGTGTAGTGGGACAGTTACTTTTATAGACACAAACAAGCTGGAAGATTATTGGTGGTACACAAGTGGTGTCCTAACAAGAGGGGTAGGTAGGTAACACCATGCTCACACCGAGCGACCCCCGGGAAGACGGTGGCGCGCACGTGGTCACGTGCCGCCGTGTGCGCAGCACAGCGCACAGCGAGGCGCGGGGGGACCCTTTAAAATTCCGAGAAGTGCCTGGGGTGCGGCCTTTTTACAGCCGCCTGTCCTCCGCTAGAGTGGGTGACCGCTTTACAGTCATCCCCTCCGTAATGCCTAAAGGCGTGGCATCAATGGGCGGCTCTAGTGTGATCTTACGAGGACTTGGAGCACCCTTTCAGTGCCGAAGATGACTTGTCCAGTGGTTTTAGCCGGTATGAGTCCGGCATAGCCCTTCGCCCTTCCCCGGGGCGAAAAAAGTTCATGTACAATTTCCACTCGACACCAAGGTAGGTACCACCTCATCATATCGGCCATTTATACGTCCACTGCTGAACAAAGGCCTCCCCAATAGATTTTCACAACTGTGTCATCATTTTGGGGGGTATTTTCCAATACTCTCCACGCTTGGCAGGCGGGTTGGTGAGCGCAGTATGTCTACCGTTTCACAGAAGGGACGCTGCTTCCCATCCCTCTGGTTTAGATTCCCTTAGTCGCCTTTAACGAAATCCACGGGAGGAAATGGAGTTGTGCTATATTCTCAATCCGGACACCACACGGAATGCTACCACCTCGTTAACAGATATTTTGCTTCCAAACAGTAGTGTTTAAACTTTAAACATAACTGTGTTTTGAAGGGCACTGTAGCTAGTGAAATTACTGGGCATAAGAGCTCTAATAAATAGCGTCTTGAGCGCAGTGTGGTACCACGCAGGATGAGGGCATGGTTGGTGCAGTGGCTGACACAGTCGGCTGCTCCGGGTCGCGGGTTCGATTCCCGCACGGAACAAATATTTGTATGATCTGCAGGTAGTTGTTCCGGGTCTGGGTGTATTGTGTGTGGAATTCATGTCTGTAAACGCACCCACGACACAGGAGAAATCCTAGTGAGGGGCAATGTTAAAAAAAAAAAACCAGTCCTGGGTAGCATTACATTCGTTTTGGGCCAGTGTGAGGCTTACCATCAGGCGAAAGGTCATGATTTCATTGGTCTAACATCCACATACAAGTTGACAGCTAAATGCTATGACAATAGGTTCATAAATATACCTTGACTAAGAAGAAGGCAACTCCATAAGTCTTCAGATCTCTGGCACTCTTTGTGTATAACACTTTGGCGTCCAGCTCACTCAGACCAATGTGTTTCTTGTGCTCCTTGAAGACCTTCTTCTCAATACCTTTGACTTTCATGTCGGATGCTGGCAGGAACTCTTTGAGGCTGGAAGTAAAAAGGTAAACATTATAGATACAGGCAAAGCATAGGATACCCACTCTCCCATGGAGGTCGTAAAAATCTATATAGACTTTGGATATCCAAAGGATAAGAGTAATGCCTTTCTGTGGGCTAATTATATACTGCATCAATAACCCCATCCAGAGTGGTGATTATGGACAAAAATTTTGTTATTTTCAGCAGTCTATACGAATTAAATTGGTGTATATGTATGTATGCCGTGTGGTGCTGGCTCAGAATGCCACCACCCCATCTCCTCCCATGGGTGGTCCCAAAATCGACTAAGGTATTAGCCGGAGGATGGGCAGCAGCGTCCTTTGAGTACATTAACAACTCAACTGCGATCGTCAACCCGCCTGCCAAGCGTGGCGATTTTGGCAAAACCCCCCATTGAGCCCACAACACATCCATATCGGTCGTTGTGGTGACCATTGGGGGAGGCCTGTATCTGATGATGAAAATGGTGTATACTCACTCCAAGAAGCCAGTTGTATGCTTATCTTCTCTGTGGTCTCCGAACTGGATCTGACACTGTAAACCGGCGAACTCGCACGCTGTTGACAATACGAAGCATTTTACCATAAAAACAAGCATAATTGTCTGCACGGTTGGCGCCGTGGCGCAAAGTGTTGCGGGTTCGTTCCCGCACGGAAATAATATTTGTATGCATGTGAGATGTGTTTCATGTCTGTAAACTGTACCCACGATACAGCCCATTGTAGAACAAAGTTATATTTTTTTTCTATGAAAATGAAAATACATTACAATATTGATAAAATATTGTAGAGTAATACCCCAATGGGCTCACAACACAAAGCCAGACCACCAATGTGGTGATCTTTGGGCTCCTCCTCTCGGGCTGCCTCCGCAAGTGTCCTGCAGTGGACGTTCTTCGACTGAAGTGTTAATGATGATTAGATTTTGTGACCTTTGACTCCGACTCCGATTTACCACCGAATCCGCGGAGGTCATTATGACACCACCGACTCGGCCTGTACCTCCATAATATACATAATTAATCATATCAGCGACAGGACGTCCACTGCTGAACAAAAGCAGATTCCCACGATGAGCGGTTACATGCCACCCTCATCCAACGACTCTCAGCGACCTTCACTAGGTCGTCTGTACACCTCGTTTGAGGTTGTCCCACGCTGCGCTTTCCGGTGCGCGGTCTCCTCTAGAGTAGCAGATAATATCGATATCTACTGGACCGATTCTGAAGATTTTGTGATAATAGCAATGGCGGCCAATCCGTTGTTGTGATCATTTCGAAGCCCATGCTCATTTACTGGCTGAAATTATGGCGATGATACAAAATGTTATTACCTTTATCCATGGTGACAGGGTGTGTCCCGTCCAAGATGGCGTCCCTGGCCTGCACGTACAGCAGGTTCAGCTGGACGGGGTCACGGGAGTCCACGTTGCGATCCGAGAAGAACAGCTTGCGCCGCAGAAGAAGGGTTTCGGTGACATCGATGCCTTGTTCTCGAAGGGTTTTTGAGGGTTCCACCCAGTTTACTGTTGAAAGAAAGATGGTAGGGGCACAATATAGCCAGTTGCACTTAACGATCCGTAATGGTGAGGTTAAGCAACGCTCGGTGCGGTCAGTCCACGGATGGGTGACCACATAGTTCAGTTGTATTTGAGCTGAGTGTCTCCTTGCTTCGGAGGGCACTTAAAATCATGGGTTCCGGTTGTTGTCATTAGACTTAAATATCTCCACACCACGAAATCAAAGACAGGATTACAGAAGCCGGTATTTTTAATGTGCTAATGTATATAGTGAGTATCTATTTTCGATGGAAGGTCTATATTATTTTCTACAGAAAGAAGTAGCTTACCTTCATCGTCGGTCCTGAGTTTCTTTCTCAGCTGTTCCATCTTGGCATCTCGCTCTTTCTCCTGGTGCTTCCGCTTGAGGGTCAGAGTGCCGAAGTTGGGCTTCTCGCACGGATCGATTTCGTCTTTCTGGTCTTCACGAACCTAGGTGGAAAAGTATAGGTTTCATCAACCGTAGTAGTTCGGTTAAATAAAAATGGTATATCTAACGAGAAAGATAATTTAGACCCTACGAGGGGTCCCCAAGGGTAGATCATTTGGGCCTATATAACCGACGGATTCCATGTTAGATTATAGGATACTCACAAGTCCGTATTCATCGTAGTTAGTGATGCCGATCTTGGTGCATATGACCACCATGAGGTTGGCCACGACTTGGCTGTCGTCCACCAGCAGGGTCTTCACTGTGCCTGGAACAAATATATAGGATTGAGCATGATTTTGATGAAATAGGTAACAGTAAGAACTGGTATGAACTTGACAGGGGCGCATGTTTGTACACTGTAGTATACTCACTGAACTCAAGTCTCTTTGAACCAAATCCAGACTGTGATATGTATGCAGATGAATGGAAGACAACCATTATGGTTGCCAGCATCCCTGGAGTAAGCGGAAAACTCTGTTTCTGTGTACATACAACATTATAATTTTTTCAGCGACCTCATCGTATCAGCCAAACTACGTCCACTGCTCAACATAGGCCTCCTCCATAGATTTCCACTATTGTGTCGTCATTTTGGGGGGAATGTCAGTACTCACCACGCTTGGCAAGCGGGGCGGTGAGCGCAGTATGGCTACTGTTACACAGTAGAGACGCTGGTGTCGTTCTGGTTTAGAGTCCCTTACTCGCCTCATACGCATCCACGGGAGGAGATGCAGTAGTGCAACATTCTTAATCCGGGCACCACGTTTTTTTTAACATAGTCTTAGTAGTGTAAGCCTATAACTTTGAGTTTTCATTATATACACATACATCTTTTTTTCTTTTTGAGGTGATTCTTAATTGTGTGTAGTATATAAGCTAAACAGTTTGATTTCTTGTTTGTCTGTTTATTCGCGCACTACATGAGAATGACTGGACGCACTTAGATGGGATTTACACAATTGTATTTATAACAGTCTGACTTAAAATCAAAATCATGTTTTATCTTAATCGGTGAGATACAGCATGATCTATGTATAGTATGTAGTCGATATAGCAAAGATCATGCAGACTTGTCACTGTAAAAGCTAGTAATCAATAAACAAGATTATTTTTGCTAGAATATGGAAAGATTTGAAGCACTATTTCACCGTATCCAAGCCATGTGCCCAAGAATAGTATAGCCATCTGTGGACTCGTAATATACTCCAAAATTCAGGTTAAGAACTTACCGTCTAACATCCGCACTCTCAGGTTCCTGGTCTTCTTGTTATACTCCAGCAGGTCTCCGTTCCTCAGCATGTAATAGTCGAGGCTGCGGGAAGCCTCCAACCATATTCCCTTCTTGTTGTCGTCTTCAGATGCCAGGAAGAGGCCGTATTCTTTCGCTGTTGGGTAGAGATAGGGTATTTGTATATAAAGTAGAAGAATTGGTCAAGTACATCGGAAGGTATTGTAAGAGGAGAGGAAGGTGTAAGGAGAAATTGGCAGTACGTGATCATTAGCGTTCTTCAGTTTACCAACCAAAATTGGTTGTTTCAAGGACTGGTAATATTAAGTAAAATTCCTGTGCATAAGACTATATAACTAATGTGTCGAGCTGACGAGCGCAGTGTGTTGCTACGCAGGATTTGTCCTGGGTAGCATTACAATTGTTATGGACAGGCATGGCGAATGACTTGTCAGTCCCGTCACTAGTATGTGTAAGGAAAATCATGACACATTCGGAAAAGCTAAAGGCTTAGGGGAGTCACTCGCCTCCGACGGTGTAAACGATTTGTGCAATGTCGTTAGTAAAACTACACAATTTCGGGTATTCAAAATATCATGGTAAATTTTCTTCTACTTTCTTAGATAACGTTAAAACTATATATTTTTAAATAATAAAATAAACACATTTGAGATCCTCGCAACAAGCCCTTCCATTTCATATGTCACACGGTACAGTTAGCAAAACTATATTCTTTCATTTTCTATATTGGCCCCCAAAAGGGCATATTCAAAATTAATTTATTTACTTTACACGTTGGGTTGCAGAAATCCATACGTGTACCAAATTTCAGGTTAATCGGTTCAGTAGATTCGGAGCAAATTGGCTGTGACAGACGGACGGACAGACAGACACGAGTGATCCTATAAGGGTTCCGCCGTTTTTTCCTTCGGACGTTCGGAACCATAAAAAGTCTCCCCATCATGTAAAGAGGTTAATACGAGTATTGAAGTCAGAATTACCTAAAGTGTTCGAGAAACTCAAAGAAAATAAGGCCCGTATACATATGTTTCTGAAACCATAGCGCATGGAGCATGGATGGCATAGAGCATGACTTTAAAAAGTTCTGTCAAGACTAGAAAAGAAGCCAATCGAGAGAACTTTGGTCATCACTTAATCTCCAGATGTGCATTCTGTTTTTATACTTATACTTACTATACCTCTGTGAAGAGAGAATAAATAAATAAATATTATACTTACGGTCACCGCTGCTGGCTTCTAAAATCTTCTCCCTGATGATACGGCAGGCATCGTACACAGTGGTTGAGGGGTCAAACTGTATTGTCTTGACCACCTTGCCTCCGTCGATGGATATCTTTAGCGACAAAGCCGCCATTTTGGTAAGAGAATGAGCTCTGTAGACAAAGGAATAAATATTTTTTATTTTATTTTATTTGATAAAGTATTTGGGCATTTCAATATATTCAATCAATTACAACGAATTGGGTATGAAAGATGTATGGAAAGGCGTGACGCGTGACAAGGTGGCTGGCAGTAGCTGGATGAGAGTAGCCGAGGATCGCGATCAGTGGCATGCACTTAAAGAGGCCTATGTCCAGCAGTGGACTGCGATAGGCTGATGATAAATGTGTAGGTATGAAAGCAATATTTAATTAATATGAAAGCAACCTGTCTTTGTAATACAAGGCACAGAGACAATATAATGCTTCTAAAATTGAATATGGCAATTGACAAGCATCACATCTTGGCATAGATATTGGAGAGGCAAGACGCACCGTCCGTGTGGTGTCCGGATTAAGAATATAGCACCACTCCATCTCCTCCAAATGACGACACACGGTATGTAACCGTTCGTTGTGTAAACCTATGGGGGAGGCCTTTGTTCAGCAGTGGAGGTGCTTTGTCCGATATGATGATGCTTTCAATTGTTCACAATAGATCAGACTGGAGCCTTTAGGCAAATCTCGGAGGGGATGACTGTAAAGCGGCAGAGAAGCCGCCACCCCAGGTACATCTCGGTGGGACTGTACAGGATCCCCTCGAAGCCTCGCAGCCACCGTTTTGCCGGGGTCGCTCGGTATGAGCACGCAGATTCCTTGTGCATGTCGATTACCAATGCCCAGTTTGTTGCAGCGAGTTTCAGTAATGGACGTTGAGAAGCTGATTTCATTACCTGTGTATACTAGCAGTGTTGTAGGGTCTGTCCTCAAGGTCTTGAAGGTCCAAGGAGTGCGCACTGGGCCTGCGGTGTCGCGACCTCTCCTGACTGAACGAGTGGTGGCGGGGCCGAGATTGAAATGAACCCTGAACGGAAGTACAGAAGGGGTATACTTAGATGTTGGAGCAGAAGACTGGATGTATGGAAAAAGTTTTATGACAGACCGGGATACAAGTCACACGCTCTCGGCCACACGACAATCAAGCAGGTTGATCGGTGTTCAAAGTCAAACAACATTGTCGAAGTCTAGCCTCAGGTGACACCATCATCATCCGTTCTTCCTCCACCATACCTCCACGCATCGAAGATTCTAGTCTGACACGCGTCGATCAGTTCCGTTAACGCACTGACAGTGAAAACTAATATCTGATTCGTACATTTTCTACGACTTACCCGTACTTGTGAAATGAGTTTATTACACACACGACACAAAATAAATGTGTTTATTGATTTACTTTTAATTAATGATATTAAGGTAGTTATAGTGTTAAGAATGCGGACCTATATAAACATATTGTATGTTAGGATAAGAGGGGAAATCTGCGGGGCAGGGGGGCCCTCGTAGCTTATTGGTGTTTTTTATGTACGGAAAGGTAATGTCTTCCATACTGCGTTCCGAACCGACCTCCACGGTGCACACGAATTTTTGTCTGTATAATCGTGCTAATTATAAGATTTTAATCCTTTTTAAAACCTCGTTTCTCTCAAAACAAACCCTTTGTCATCTACACCGATGCTGAATATAGCACCACTCTATCTCCTTCCATGTATGTCGTAAAAGCGACTAAGGGACTTTTAACCTAACGGCATGGGTAGCAGCACCCCTTCTGTAGAACACAGCTCACTAACACGCCTGCCAAGCATGGTGAGCAGGGGGCAATTCCCCCCATAGCGACAACACACGCCATCTAACCGGTTGTTCATGCGGAGGCCTCTGTTCAGCAGTGGACGTCTTTTGGCCGATATGATGATGATGATGATGCCGTCAAGTCCAGATACTACGATCACTAATCTGCTTCTGTACAGCATCAGCTCAGCCTGCGCTGGAACTGCCGCTGGAGCAGTAGGGCTTAGTCTGGGTGGAAACTTACAGTGCGTGGAGCGGTCAGCCGTCGCCAGTTGTCGTGCAGTGCGTCTTCGATGCGTTGACGCAGGCTTCGTCACGAGCCCCCCTGTGCTTGCGATGATGTATTTTTATCTGGTATCTGGAGGACAAACAAAGAAAAAATTTGAGTGACAGACATAGTTGAGAGACAAATTTAAATGAATGGCGCTAGAATTCATCTCATCAGCACGTATTCATCATCTTATTGGCCAAAGGACGTCCACTGCCGAACAAAGGCCTCCCCATAGATTTCCACAACGATCAGTTACATGCCGCCCGCATCCGACGATTCCCAGCGATCGTCACCGGGTCGTCTGTCCACCTCGTTGGAGGTCGTCTCACGCTGCGTTTTCCGGTGCGCGGTCTCCATTCGAGAACCTTTTTACCCCAACGGCCATCAGTTCTACGGGCAATGCGCCCCGCCCATTGTCACTTCAGTTGACTAATTCATTCAGCTATTTCGGCAACTTTAGTTCTTCCACGGATCTCTCCTCATTACGATTAGATCTCGCAGAGAAATACCAAGCATATTGCCATGATATATTTGTCAGGGTTTTTCCGAGTCCTGTGTGACGCATACAATTTTAATAATGCCTTTCATCAGCTGAAAGGTTTAGTAAGCTGACGTGGGAATGAGCCGTGAACATAGCTTGTAGATCTGATGGGGCTGTTGAGATAGACAATCTGTTTTTGTCAATTCTGTACATCTGGTGACAATACAGGCGGCCTCGCGGTGAAAGGGTTAGGGAACGCTACAAAGCCAGAAGTTATTTTTGTATACTCCGTAAGTGGCGAGATAAACAAGTCATTCGCGTGGTAGTATGCTTCAGGCCTGCCCATAACAATGTAATGCTATTTAGGATAAGCCCTGCATGGCACCACACTACCCTTGTGACTTCAAGACATTCGTTATTTAGTCTCTAATGTCCAGTCATTTTGCTAGCTACAGTGAACTCCTAACCGAAACACAGTAATCTTTGCGGCACCTAAGGGGGGCTCCAGGTTCTCATATGATCACACTAGAGCCGCCCACTGGTGCCACGCCTATAGGCACATTCGGAGAGGGTGACTGTAAAGCGGTCACCTCCCCGGGGGGATTGTCCCAAAGCGTCCCACGGCAGCGCGTGACCACATGCGTGCTACCGTCTTCTCGTGGGTCGCTCGATGTGGGTAACCGTACCACCTACCATAATAATACTCCCTGAACATCTTGAGAACTACTTTCACCATCCTCTTTACTTCTCAACTAGAAACTCACATAATAAACTAGAAACTCACTAATATCACAACTGTCTTGGTCCTATCTGAAAACCAGCGCTGTGGCATTTTTTTTTATTTAAATGTCACAGCATTATGCTGAGATAGGGCCTTTTTTGGCCTCGTCCAGGTTGCCTTAATTTAATTATAACATTTTTATTTTTACTTTATGTTATTTGTAACTTCCTGTGCGAGACCTTAATAAAACTTTTTTCTTTCTTCTTTCTTTCTAAACAACAATATACTTCTGATTTCATGTGGATAGTGTGCAACCTTGTGTCAGAGTTGTTCAAGCCAAAGTCACCAACTTGGCTTAACAACTGCCGTCTAATTACAACAACCGTGACAGACGGATTGTACGCCGTCCGACGCACGGACACAACACAATATCAATTACACCCATAACCCAGAATCCTCTATCGTACATTCATTCAGTCATTCATTCCATAATTAACCTTACAACATAGATATGACAAGCCTACACACAATATAATTCGACGGCACGGTTGGTGCAGTGGCTGATACAGTCGGCTGCTGCGCTTCGGGTCGTGGGTTCGACTCCCGCACGCAACAAATATTTGTATGATCTGCAGGTAGTTGTTCCGGGTCTGGGTGTATTGTGTGTGGAATTCATGTCTGTAAACGCACCCACGACACAGGAGAAATCCTAGTGTGGGGCAACGTTAAAAAAAGCCATAAACATCGTTGTCGGTCATCGTTCTACAGCGCAGCATGGCACACCACAGATATTTATATCGTGGACGCCATCACCTGTGGCGGTATATATAGACGGTATTAATAGGCTCGAAGTGTGGAGGGATGGTGTAGAAGTATAGGATTGAATCGTTTAAGTTTGGAGATTGTTTGAAGTCAAAATTATCTAAATCTATATATTATCGACTCTGGGGAAATCCTTGGTGACTATTTGTCCCGTGACTGTGTGAAGCGACTTCTGACCGTACCACATTAGGTTTAATTTTATTTTTACGTATTATTTCAACAACATAGGGATGGACGGCACGAACGAAGGGAGGCCTGTGTCCAGCAGTGGGATAAGTCGGGCTACACGTGATGATATTGTTTTTTATGACGAGACGATCAAGTCATTCGCCTGGTGGTAGGCGTCATAGGTGACCATAACAAATGTAATGCTGCCCAAGACTAGTCCTGCGTGGCACCACATTGCGCTCGTCACCTCGAGACTTTAGTTATTTAGTCCTTTAGTTATCTTATGCCCAGTAATTTCACTAGCTACAGTGCCCTTCTAACTGGAGCAGCAGCTTGGATATCTGGCACTGCGGTGTGTAGGTGGCAAACTGGACATTTTCAATATTATTTCTGGGGTCCAATGGTGCATGAGGAATGTAATCATAAACACTTTGACAAAAAACTAGAATTTCTTCTGTATCTGAGAGAATTTATTTATTTATTCCTTTACGCACTAAAACTGTACAAAGGCGGACTTAATGTCATCAGGCATTTTCTACCAGTCGACCTTAGGGTGGTGCAGAGACAAAACATGGTAGGTGCAGTGCACTGCAATCGCTGCAGTGGTTTTAGCCGGTAGGAAACCGGCATGCCCCTTCGCCCTTTCCTGGGGTGAAGGATGTACATGAGGTATTTCCACTGGATCAATAAAAAAAAGCCGTGTGGTGCCGGCTCAGAATGCCACCACCCCATCTCCTCCCATGGGTGTCGTAAAATTCGACTAAGGGATTAGCCGGAGGATGGCCGGTGGTGATGTGAGTGATGGCGGTGGATGGATGGGGGTTTTGTCATAATCGCCACGCTTGGCCAACGGGTTGGCGATCGCAATTAAGTTATAAATGTCCTCGAAGGACGCTGCTGCCATCCTCCGGCTAATCCCATAGTCGTCTGTTACGACACCCATGGGATGAGTTAGGGTGGCATTCTGAACCACACGGAAATGACCGATCAATGTTGTGATCATTGTGAGGTCCATGTCCAGCAGTGGGCATTTACCGGTAGCCGTTTGTGTGACCGTCTGGAAATACGGGAAACTCAAAGACGTGTCAAAAATTCATGTAGTGCATTACAGATTGTCAAGTCTGTCCAACAGTATGAACAACCTTGTGAACCCTCCATATAGTAACTGAAGCGAAACACGTTTGAGTAGGGCGCGTCATTCACGCCCAATTTGACAAAATTTACTGTTTGTAGCTGTGTGGATGCACCGTATATGTATGGATGCAATTCTTTTACTCATATTTATACACACTATCATTTCGGCCGAATGAAGTCCACTGCTGGACACAGGCCTCCCCCAAAGATCACCACAACGACCGATATAGGTGTGTTGTAGGCTCATTGGGGAGTTTTGCCATAATCGCCACGCTTCAATTCTTCATTCAAAATTGTTTTAAGTCCGTGTTTGGGTCACTGAAATTGATATGTGTACCAAATTTGTGTGGATTCGAATCAAAATGGCTGTGACAGACGGACAGAGAGACAGACACGCACAAGTGGTCCTATAAGGGTTCCGCCGTTATTCCATTCGGACGTTCGTAACCCTAAAAAGTTTTTTTTTATCGTTTTTTTTTAAACCGTTGCCCCACACTAGTATTTCTCCTGTGTCGTGGGTGCGTTTACAGACATGAATTCCACATACAATACATCCAGACCCGGAACAACTACCTGCAGATCATACAAATATTTGTTCCGTGCGGGAATCGAACCCACGACCAGGAGCGCAGCAGCCGACTGTATCAGCCACTGCACCAACCGTGCCGTCGAATTTTTATTTATATAGATTCTATCGCGGGTAGAAACCGTATCTTGCGCACGATTTTTGGTATACAATCTAACTTTACACACTATAGACTGTCTGAATAAGACAAATCCGTTCGCGAACCTCCACAGTGCCAGACGGTCATCGTGACATTATCACTGTACCCACATGCCTGATCGTTCGCTTTAGTTTCCACCTGTTGCCGTGTCACTGTTACTATGACAACGGTGCATTCCACAGTAAATAAAACTTGCGAGGGAAACAAAATACTTACTGCAATGTGCTCTAGGCGTGTTTCGAGAAAAAGTATGGTGATTTTGTTATTTACAACTAAGATAAGAAGGGAGAGTTGTTTTCAAATCAAAGTCCAGTGTGCGCTGGGCGTGACTCCGACATAAGTATTGTGATTTTGTTATTTACAAGTAGGATAAGAAAGGATACTTGCTTCAAAGGCAAACACGTAAGTTATTTTTCAAATAAGCCAATTACTGGCATACATATTGGTAAACAGATCAGAAAAAATTATATTGATTGGTAGCCTCGAAATATTCATATTTTAACACTAATTTTAACCCAAGTTTTTATCAAGTTATTCTAATTCTTATATATTTGTGGGTGCGTTTACAAACACAAATTCCACACACAATACACCCAGACCCGGAACAACTACCTGCAGATCGTACAAATATTTGTTCCGTGCGGGAATCGAACCCACGTCCCGGTGCGCAGCAGCTGACTGTATCAGCCACTGCACCAACCGCACCGTTGCAATTAAGTCGCGCCTGCCGTCAATGAATATTAGGCTACTTTCGTTAGTTATGTTAGCAATCACATTTGATATCATTATCACATTGCCCCCAAACATTTGTAGTCTGGACACCGATTTTTATTCATTGACGGCCGAAATTAATAATTAATCTAATCCAAAATGTTGACATTTATGATGCAGGGGGTCTAAAATGCCGCTTTATGTGAATCACAATACGATTCACATTAGAAGTCACAAAATAGTCGCGTTAATGGGCAGTTATGATTAAGTGACCGTTTAGTGATTTCTAATGTGAATCGTATTGAGATTCATCTAAAGCGTGCTTTTTGGGCTTGAACTTCATCTGTTTAAGTGTCAGGATCACTTTTAACACAAAATACATAAACCCCAATTCCAAAGATTTTGGATTCGATTTATTTCAGCCGTGAATGATTAACTAGAAGAGATACAGAAAATTAGAATTGGATTTGTTGTGTCAGTGATCTGTATTTATTGTGGTCCGAGCAAAGCGTGCAAAATTTAAATGCAAGAGAGAACAATGTCTACCAGTGGACTTGATTAGGTAGAGTTATTCATAAATACGGCTGATAATGAAACTAAAATATGTTTTACTCCTCCGTTTAGACCAAGCAAGCAGACATTAGAGTAACGTTCATATTTATGAGTCGAGATTAATGATTGAATAAAAACAGCTGAAAAAAATCTTGTTACACAAACAAAAATACTAACACTTGTAACCCTAACAATTAAAAGAATCAAAACTTTCAAGCTCATATCATTTACCGGCACCAAAGCGATATATTTATCAGTTCAACTATTTTTGTAACTCATAAAATATGGGAGAGCCGGTATTTAAAACGAACGCTTATGAATAAAAAAACAAGCTGAAACAGCTGATACTTTTTTATATAACCATGGGAACGAGATTTGTTTGGTTTAAGCTTCCTTGATGGATATTGACGATGGGACAGATCATTAAATAATAATAATACAGATATCGAAGTTATTTAGCCGTTGGAAAAGTAAAAACAGTGTCATCATAAAACGGATAAAACACTGATTTAATTTAATGCTAATTTAAAAAATGTTGCCGTAAGGTTCTTACGTACAAGGTTGACCAATGTAAAAAATAACTATAAATTTAGATCATTTAAAATACATTCAAGTGGTCACCAAATCAGTCTTGAAATACTTTAAAGAGAGTTAGGTTCTTTCCATAGTACCAACAATGTCGAATAACGTCCTATCATGGTTCCGTATCCTTATTAAACCGTCGAAGATTTATTTAATGTCTATACGTACGTGACTAATCCGAACTTAACTTACCAATAAACTTAACATCCGTAAAAAGTACTAATCCTCAAATTAATACCTAGATCTATAAACTCATACTTAATAAGACTAAGGACCAGACCCCTCAACAACTCAACTGAGATGTAATAAAAACCGACGCGAAGGCATTTCACCCAATCTTGAACGCAACAGAAAACTAAACCTTATTCCCCACACACAAGGATTTCTGGACTTGGTTTCGTGATATTTACAAATTCGTATGGACTCATTAAAAAGCCCATAGTCATAACGGGCGAGTTATTGCATACAGTTTTGCATAAAAGGCATCAAAACGACCCCTAGTACTCGTATTGCACCACCCTGCTGGAATTTTAATAGTTCAATATAAGTTTGTCTGCATTCGTTTTTGTGGACGACTTTATTGTTTTATGACAGACGGTCGGACGGTCTAGGTGCCCTGATGAAATTGTTAAGTGACATTTAATATTGTTATCAATTAACTGCAACAGTTGCCAAAAAATCTGCCAAGTATCTGGATTGTATCGGAATTGCAGATCATTTTCTAGTTGAATATTTTATTTTACAAATAAAGGGACAGCTCTAATCTTTCCTTTTACTCCCATCGAATTGAGAAATGCCAGACATTCGCTAGTAAATAATTTACTAAGTAGAAAAGGGGTGCACTTAACTGTCTGTAGTGGCTTACAGATTTATAATGTGTGGACCCGTGCCTCTTTACGGCTACACGTGGCCAGGAGATGGACAAGCACTTGTCAGAATACGAGTGAGATTTTCTTATAGATTTGAGACAGAAAGGGCTGTAAGAAAAATTGCATAATAACCAAGTATAGCTAACACATTAGTGATCCCAGTATGTTATTAGCAAGATGACGAAGCCGCTAACTCCCAAAAAACTTGACAAGTCATCTTTTTACAAAAACCCACGGAAGGAGGAGTGCCTTCTTACGGAAACAAAATTAATCACGATTAAATAAGCAATCAACAGAGGGTGAATATAAACTTGACATTTTATTAAAATATTCATAGCGAGTTCAAGCATGTCGGAACACATTTTTGACGGATCACTACATTCAGTAATATTTTCATCGGAAGGTGGCGGACACCTCGATTGACGTTGGCGTCGATTGTTTTATCATTCAGCTATTAAATATCGTGTTGATTGACGTGATACTGTCTTAATTAACGATGCGACAATAGAAACAAGGTTAAAGCAGAAGTTGATGATAGAGATTTCATGTAATTTATATTGTTTTTGGTAAGGCATCACGTACGTAGTATAAATATACATGTTATTTAAGGAAAACAAAAAATAACTTAAATGTTTAAAGTCAAGAATCGACTTGAACACGCAGAACAAAGGCCAACATTGCTGCTTGAGGTGACCTTTCTTTCGTACAGCATTTTTATTTTATTGAATTTACTTGAAATCCGCGAGGCTTCAGGTCCTAGTTACACGTGCACTGAACAACCCAAACAGATAACATTATACTATTGCACACGACAAAGGATACGCTCTTAAGAACCGATTTATGTAGAGACCTACAATTATTTTATACTTCATATATTTCTAATGTTAGACTATTTTTTATATTTAAATGTATAAGAATGTGTACTAGCTGATGTGTATCAATGATATACCACTAATGCATGTAACACTGTTGTTTTTATTTGATTTTATATAAAGCATTGTGAAATACAGTAATTAATAATAACAGCGAAAGTCATAAAATGCTGGTGGGCGTGTATATTTATAAAAATACGTAGTTCCTATTTGAGGAACTTTAACCATCATTCATTGATGACATATGGAACAGAGACGTGGTCACTCACGATGGGCCTCATAAGAAAGCTCAAGGTCACTCAGCGAGCTATGGAGAGAGCTATGCTTGGTATTTCTCTACGAGATCGAATCAGAAATGAGGAGATCCGTAGAAGAACTAAAGTTGTCGACATAGCTGAAAGGATTAGTAAACTGAAGTGGCAATGGGCAGGGCGCATTGCTCGTAGAACTGATGGCCGTTGGGGCACAAAGGTTCTCGAATGGAGACCGCGCACCGGAAAACGCAGCGTGGGACGACCTCCAACGAGGTGGACAGACGATCTGGTGAAGGTCGCTGGGAGTCGTTGGATGAGAGCGGCATGTGACCGCTCGTTGTGGAAATCTAAGGGGGAGGCCTTTGTTCAGCAGTGGACGTCCTGTGGCTGATATGATGATGAACCATCGTTCATAAAACCAAATTATAAATAGTCTTAAACTTCCCCTAACAGCTAACACCTAACCTTATACTGCATAAACTTGACAAATGATAACAAATTGCACTCAACTCCACTTTTCCTGCTCAATGTTCCGGTTCCCAATAATTGACCACTACTGTACATTTCGAAGTCACGCGTGAAGTGAAGCCTAAAGCTGAGTTTTCAGCGGCGACGCTACGTAACGGCGGTTGCTAGGCAACGAAAATAAATGACCTAAACGCTTAGTGGAGTTCCTGCTGAAGTTGGAAAGTTGAATCAATTGGTAAGTTGCTGGCAAATAATTTTCCATGCGTAGGATGAATCCGAGCTGATAATATATATTTGGTGTTAGTTACAAAATCCTTTAAAATATCGGGGCAGAAATAGTGAAACGATTTATTCATTATCAGAACCGTAAAAGTCCTCTCCTGGACATACACCTCCCCCAAAGATCACCACAATGACCTTTTTTTTATCGATGTCCAGTGGAAATTCTACATGGAGCTTCCTTCACCCCGGGGAAGGGCGAAGGTGTATGCCGGACTCCTACCGGCTAAAACCACTGGAGCGGTCATCTTCTGCACCGAAGGGGAGCTCCAGGTCCTCGTAAGATCACACTAGTGCCGCCCATTGGTGCCACGCCTTTAGGAACATAACGGAGGAGATGACTGTAAAGCGGTCACCCCCTCACCACCACAATGACCTGCCTGGGTTTGTGTTATGTGGTCATTGGGGGGTAAATTGCCGTAATCACCACGCTTGGATAAGTTCGCGAAAGCATCTGAGTTATAAATGTACTCGAAAGACGCTGTGCTGCCCATCCTCCAACCATGGTCGCCTTTTACGACACCCAGGGGATGAGACGGGTTGGTTCTATCCTTAGATGGCACCACACGGCGAGTTATTAAGGCGAGTAGTAATCATTGGCACCAAACTGCAAAAAACAGGAAATGAAATGGAAGTGGAAGCCTTTGTACAGCATTGAAATGCAACAGGCTCAAAGTAAAATAATACTGATACAAGTCCTTGCCTCAAGAACTGAAAATGATCGTGAACCAAATCAGATTATAATAGATATAGTACTGATGCATTGGAAATAATCCTGAATAAAACTGTATTAAATATTCTAAATTAAATTTCTTGAATCATAGCAAAAGATTCCAATAGTCGTAAATGTAGCTACTCAATCAATACATCAGCTAATACAATACAAAAACACTAATAGTAGCAAACAAAGGGTGCGTCACAACACGTCACTGGCCATAGCGACACGTTACAATGGGAATCGAAACTATTATAGTGTTTGGTTACCGGATAAAATGACAGCATGGATTCTTTTTGTTTGAAAGACAATGGTTTGATCAGATATTCCGAAAGGAGTAACGTATAGACAAGAATCATTTTCTTGTAGTTTTCTAAACTGAGTGACTATGTAATACGAGAAGCTAGACCCAACAACAGTATAAAACTAAACTTGCCAGTTTAGTCATCCAAACTTATTATAATTAACCACAAATTGCTGCTGGTGGCAAAATAATTAAACTATTAGCCTTTCATAATTCAGTTCTGGGCAAAGACCACTCCTAACTTATGGTCCAAACTCGTTTATACCAACTTCTATTAGTAATCCAATCTTAAGCACCCTATTACAAACAATCAAATCATACCAGCCATAAACGTATGTAACTCATAAAACTAAACTAAATATATAAATTAAAGACTCCATAAAACTAAAATCCAATAAACCACTAGTGCTATAATTTAAGAAAATCTATAATCTGATGAAATCTTGACAAACAAGGAGAGCGCATGCGTCAGGAACTACGATCACATTACAGGAATTACGATCGATACACTCAGGCGCCGCCGTGTCTGGCGCCATCCCGTGACTGCCGTCTCTTTCATCCACGAAGAAAATGAAATATGCGAAGTGGAATAAGAGATCGGGAAATATGTGCCTGAAATAGGACATAATGCGGGTGTGGTTGACAAAATACATAAGCTAAGGCTTTCGGGAGTCAATAAATAATACTTGGAAGATAAACGCAAATGTAAAAGGTGTGAGAGAATTAGGTGTGATTCTTAATACATTTGTATTTTAAATTTGTATTTTTATTAAGCTTTTTTGGAACAAAACTAGGCTTAACTAGCTACTCCAAAAAACAATTCGAAGATGATACAGAATAATACTATGAACGTCACGTAACGAGTAAAACATTACATAATGACATAACTCATAAAGATAAAAACACAAATACTGCAGCGATCCGAGATTACAAAAAATATTAAAGTGATAACATAACGGTACTGACATTCTTCTTTGGTCTATACGAAGTTGGCTGTGCTTGTTGATTGAGGACGCTTACATCTAGGTTTTTCGTCAATGATATAACCATAAAAACGATTAGAACAGAACAGTTTCATTATTACATGTGAGAATATGAGAAAAAAGTGCCATAAAAGGAGGGAATCAAATACAAAGATAGAAGAACACACTCAGATATTATTATATTAATGCATAATCACATTTATAACGACATTACTTAAAATAGGTACCAAAAATATCTCAAGACAAGATAAAAATGGCCATACATGTCCGCCGCGCCATTGCTCTTCCGGTCGCAACAGGAAGTCGTCACGGCGTCGGACGTGGGAAATCCGATAGTTCTGTTTTTCTATTAGCGAATTAGGGGATTATGGAGTGGCCGGATGAAGGGGGCGGCACTGTGATTTTTATACATTTAGGGGATGAAGTGTAAAATTGATTGTTTGATGGGGAAATTAAAGAAAAGTCTATCACAAATTTTTAGGTCCATCGTTTTCTCATGGTAAACAGCTTTGTACCATGCTTATGCGATGCTTAGCTAACCATTCCCGATATAATACATGCACATGAATAAAACCATAAGCACTCATATAATTATCTAGATTGTACAGAAAACCTAACGCAAAATTTAGATTTCTAAAGAAGATACCGAATGCCAGTAGTTAATCTAGGAAGAAGAAACAGGACAAATACTGGTAACAATGTTAAGATTAAATTACTAAAGGAAAGATTTGCTTTAAAACCCAAATATTAGGATAGAAATACCGCTTTAAGATTTGTACTAGTTTCTTTATTTTTTGTGACTGACATTATATTTAAACTAGAGTACGAGTCCATTAGGTACAGTTCATATACACATAGGTAGGCAGTAGGTCATATAATTTTGTTTTCGTGCGAAAGCCACTGCACCAAACGTGCCGTCATAATAATAAATAATAATTATTGTAAATAATAGGCAGTAAACTTTACTATAGTGAGTATACGACACTTCCAATCTGTAGTCGAGAAACGTTCCATCAACCAATTAGTTATCGCAGCTAACCGCAATATAGTAATAGCAACACATTAATAGCTCTTAAGACTTCTTATGTATCTTCAGATGAAGAAAACAAGCCGACAGTATTCAGCTTTCCATTAACCAAAATGATTTCTTTCAGATATAAAAACCTACAGTAAATACAACTGAAAATATCAAGCTCTTTAAGTAATAAGATAATCCTTAGACAAGTCAGGCTAATTCTCATTCATCCATCAACCCCTAATCAATGATGGTAAGTTAGGAGACGAGCCAATCATCTCCGCTGGAGATGACCGCCCGGAGAGACAAAATTGACTCTAACGATGTTTGCAAAGAATTAATGAATGACGAGTATATTCTCCCTCACATGAAGTTTATCGGATTAGAAAATTATGTTGATAAGCTAGCTGGATAGTTACGTCATTGTGAAGACACTATTAATCAAGATTGTTAATTCAAAGACAAAGTTAACTTGGTCTTTGAATAAAAAATCTTGAGTACAAAGAAGATTAATCATATCACTAATATTGTAGAAACGGTACACAAAACTGTTGTAACCGAAAAAACATTGTATATCCTTTTACGGCTGAAATTTATAATCAGTGAAATTAAAAATCTTTAGATTTTAGATTAATAACTTGATCTGTTATTGTGTTAAGACCACACTAAACACAGAAACAGGCAATTCCACAATCCCAAATCCAAATATTTGGGTTAGATCGAGTATTAATTTCAGCCGTTAGAGCGTAATTTTCGTACTACTACTTACTTACTTTGGACTATTCATGTAATACAAAATCCAGAATGCATATTTACCTAAGCAGGCATAAAAAAAATAAGATTTTACGAACATGCACTTTTAAAAGTTAAGAATTGACTTTGATAGTGTAGAGTAGATAGATATACAAATCATTCATGAGACAGGAATTCATTTAAAACGAGACAAAGTATTAAGAGACTTTCAAAATCTGAATAGAAATTATTTTACTCTTAAAAAGGCCTTTTTATCTGGAATTTTTTTGTGTGTTTGCAATAACGGTTAACGCAGCCGAATCAACAGATATATCATGTAAAGGCGCGAATATTAATGAACGTCCAAACAGATGAAGAAAATTCTAGTTAATTGAAAGGTACACAAACGAAGCTGATCGGTGAGAACCTTGAAAGGAACTAACGAGATGTAATCACAGAGGATGCAAACGTTAATAATACACGTTTTGGTAGGAACTAATATGTGGTATGCATGGTTTTATTGAATAGGTTTCAATTATGAAGGATTGAATCAGTGAAATAATGAAAGAGCTTAGGAGAATTTTATCAAGAGTGGTAAATAAATCAACTGGAATTTATCATAAAGAGTGTACAATTTCGCTTACGCAAAGAAATTATTACAAGTTATTGTAACGTCTAACGCCTTAAATTCACAAAAAAAGGATAAACGTGATCCGTTTTTATAAATCATAGTGGTTGCGGCGTTGGCAATAATAGTTAGTAAATATTAGATCATTTTGCCAAGAGACGCGTTCAATATAACAGAACCTATTATATTTTAGAGATAACTTTAAAAACAAAAACCAGTAGCATAAATAATAAATTCTAACGGACATTCGTGCTAAAGAAATTCATAGTAAGAGGGTATAGGTAATTACTCCTCGTATAAAAAAAAAAAACCTCAATAAGGTCACCTAATAGTAACGTTTGAATAAACATCAACAAGTAACACATTCAACTAAATAAATTCGAACATATTTATACAACATACTACAAACAGGAAATCCCTCAAATGAATTCAAAAGTCAAACAATAGCTTTTGACGAAATAACTGCCAACAGCGAATTTCAACCACCTGAAACTGAAATCTAAAAGTTTGAACACGTGGTCGGTACAAATGGTGCTTACCTCGATCGGGAGCAGCGTACCATCTCGTCGTCTCGTTCCCACTTTAGACAAATATTTTACCTTCTCGCTCTCTCACACCCCGCTCGCTCGTATATTGTTAATCTTGGATTTAGAAGACTTGATAAAAGGAGAATTGATTTGATTGTAGAGTATGAAGTGCTGTGTAGTACAGAAGGAGATTATTTTATTTAAAGTCGAGGCCCAAGGATAGCTCCCTGCGGTGCACCTAACACTTGAGATGTGTTGTGCAGTTGTGCAATGTTGGGTGCTGGGAGTGAGAGAGCGGGACCACCGCCACCGCGGACGATCCACGGAGGAATGTTCCGCGACCTCGGCATCGCACCAGGATCTCGCGCTTGCCACTATCAACGTTCTCCGAAGCTCATGAGGGGTTGATCCGCGCAGGCGCCCTGCGAATCTCCCGTCCTTTACGCACCCGCGCAGGGTACAGAGATGGGGGAACGAACTTTAGGGATGATATTCGGAGGGTGAAAAGACGATGAAAGATGGAAATGCATCTCGGACTCCGCTCGGATTTCCGGAGCTCGTGATTTTGTTTATTGATTCGTATCGGGGCGAAGACTTCTATGGAATGCTTTTTGGGGAAGTTAGAGTTATTAATCTCCTTATCATGTCACTATAAGATTTAGTGCTCATATAGTTACTAATAAAATCTTTTTACTGATCATTAGTATCTCCCTCAATGATGGATAAAATTTGTGAGCAACGAGTCAAATATACAATACGAGATTTATAATGGGGTTGGGTTAACAATGCACCTGTGGCCACTTAGCTCGACAAAGGGCTGCAGATAGACAGGAAATTTGAACAACACCACCAGTTTTTTCAAAAGTCACCCTTATTTTTAATCATAGAAGATTTAAAATTGACATCTACAGTACATATAGATAGTAAGGCAGAGATATAACCCTAAATAGTTTTGTTATAAAGGACAATTATGAATATTTACGTAGCGGAGTGCAGTGTGCGTTGGCACAGAAGTAATAGGCGTCGACGTGAAGGGTTGGGTGAGACGTTGACAACACCGACGCTCATGGCGCTGTTGATGTAGCAAATTGAGAGATACTGATGTGATTATAGATATTGTTTGCATCAATGGTAAATGCATTAGCTCGGTGTGAAAATATTTCGAACTTTGCAAAGATATCCATGTACCTACATACCAAAAAAGGCAAAACATGGAAATATTGATGATCTTGTTGTCCATATTGTTGGGATAAATTCATTTTCACAATTGAACGTTGTAACAGGTAAATGCCGCTGCCACCTACCTATACCCTTAATGTAAGTTTTTCTCAAGGTTAAAATATTTATAATCGGGGTAACGATATGAAACCTTTATTTCATGATTTTAAGATAACCACAGACAAAAATCTATTTTAGCTCTGCTATTTAGCTCTATTAGTATTTCTCTTATATCGTGGGTACAATTTATAGACATAAATATCACATGTACAATCACTCAGACTCGAAACAACTATCTGTAGATGATACAAATATTTGTTCTGTGCGGGGATCGCACCCGCATCACGCAGCGCATAAAGCTAATTGCTTAGCCACAGCGCCAACCGTACCATTTTAATATCTGCATCATCTATCCTTTAAAATAACCGTTTCTTCTTTATTCTCGTTATTGCCAACCTATTGGCAGGCTCTCTTTTGCTCCATATAATTCATTATCAAAGTAAATATTATGACATTAGTTGTATCACACGAATCAATTATAATTCGGAAGTGTTATGAGTTTCATATTATTGGTAAGAGATAAGTGTTTGTAGTTATTATGTTGGGTACTTGAAGATGGAGGGCTCATAGGGTAAACAGTAAGTGATGCTAAAATAACATCGCATTTGTGATAAAAGGGTTAAGCAGTGTTAGTGCTTAAAGCACTGAACTAATACGTTGAGAATTCATATGGATAACACGGACAAAAAGATTCGTAATGATAAAACCAAGCACCTTCCTTGATACAACTTCAATATTGTGGAATTTAAATCAACTTTGAACTAGTTAGGAAATTACGCAAATGTAGTTTTTAGGCTTTGTCGAGTGATTAACGGCCGAAATTAATAATCAATCTAATCAAAAATCTTTAGATTTAAGATTTTGAACTTGGTCTGTTTTTGTCTTTAGATCCCACTTCACTCAAGAACAGACAAACCCTCAATCCCAAATCTAACGATTTTGAATTAGATTAATTATTAATTTCGGTCGTAGGTCGGATTTCTATTGAATCCAGATTATCACGTTGTAGTCACACTATTAGGAGCAGTCTATATGCCTCCTGCAGCCCCTAAATTTATGACATGGATTTCTTTTAACGAGAATTTTGTTTTAACCAAATTCTGTCGACATGTTCAGTGTATCGACGGCACTTTAGTGACATGTATCCTGCTGTGCTGCATAGAAAATACATTTGGGTTTAAAGTGAGGGTCTGTTGTTGACACAAAAATGGACCGCTTGAAAGTTTTTTGGAAATACAAACATAGCTTATTTGGGCTCGACGGGTTTAAAGGTTACCAGAAAATCCTCGTGAAAGAAATTTACAGCTTATTTTGAGTGCACTGGTCGGGACTGCATAGTAAAAAGGAGACAGACTGACTTTAGTAAATATGGGCAATATTATCAATAGCTTATTTGGGTTCGACGGGTTTAAAGGTTACCTATTTTGTAAATTTTCTTCGATATCCTCCAAGCATTGTATGGCTTTATACCGATTTCCGTTTTGCTTAATCAAAGGAACTGACCAACTTTGCAACGACTTGGTTTTTAATTAGCACAAGAATAATTTGTTTCAATTTAAATTTTTTAAATTAAAAAAACGTTGCCCCGCACTACGGTTTCTCCTGTGTAAGTTCCCTATAATCCCTTAGTCGACTTTTACGACGCCCATGGGAGGAGATGGGGTGGTGGTATTCTGAGCCAGCACCACACGGTTAGTAAGTAAATAAGTAAGTAGGTAAGACCTTATATTTCATATATTTTAGTTCAATTAGGCTGCGCGTCATCCTCGTGGGAACGCCACGTGCCCGCTGTTGACTTAAATCACTTGATCTGATAGTTTTAATAGCCATTGGTAGTGAACAAAATGGGCAATATACGCTATACAGTGGCTTAGTTGTAAAATAGCGCCGATTCGTAGTCTTCCATTCTGTCTACTATGCCTATTACAAGTTGTAAGTGCGTTTCGTATCACGGATAGTGCATCATGCATGTTTGAATAATAAAAAGTATTTGTGCAGTCCACCAAGATTTTGTATGGAGCTAATCGCCAGAAACTTGGTATGGCTGGTGTGTTTAAAGTAATTGTAATTATGAATCAATCAATAATATTATTTATGTCTTCTCAACGGTGGTCTTAGAGTTAATAATTTTACAAAGTTGCCTTATGATTAGATTACACCTATGTGTGAAAGAATGGTGCCTGAAGAAGGTTTTGAAAAAACCTATGTCACAGGTCACCAGTACCTCACACTCGAGACGTGCCCTGCGTGGGCGGCGGAGCAGCGGATCCTGGTAGATCGGATCGGGCAAGATCTCTCTCAGCCGGCAGTAGTGTCGGCTATATCGGCAGAGCAGGAAAACTGGAATGCAGTGGTCTCCTTCTGTGAGAGCATGATGCTCCAGAAGGAGACCGCAGAGCGGGATCAGGAGAGGGCCCATCCTGCGCGAAGAAGGAGGAGAAGGCGCTGGGGTAACAATCGCCCTGGCGCCTAATTCCTATACGCCTGAAACCCCCTGCCGTCGCTATAAGGCGGGGGGCCTCTGGGTTCGCAGGAGCGTAGATTGGGGAATCTACGTTCCCACACCGAGCGACCCACAAGAAGACTGTGGTGCGCTTGTGGTCGCCGTGTGCGCACGGCACAGCGCACAGGGACGCTTCAGGGAATCCTTTACACTCTCCCTGACGGGGGGTGACCGCTTTTAGTCACCATCTGGTCTGGAGCCCCCCATAAGTGTCGATGATGACCACCCCAGTGGTTTTAGCCGGTACGAGCCCGGCATGCCCCTTCGCCCTTCCCCGAGGCGGAGGAAGTTCATGACTAATTTCCACTGGGATCAATTAAGTGCGAGGTAGGGACCTCGGTTAGAATTACTGTAATTAGCAAGCCATAAGAAAATAATGAATTTAGAGGAAAATAAAATAGCAGGAAATCGAAATGAGTACCTACATAAAAAAAAATTTGCAGAAAGATAAGTATGAAAGTGGGTGTGTGGTGTATATATGTGTGCGAGCTATGAGTGCCAGCGCAAGAACGGTGCCACTCAATGACTGTGTTGCCAGTTCCGAGGTGGTTCCACCATTATGTGGGATTATAAATCAATAGTGCCTGTATTTTATCAGATATAAGGGGACGCGGTCCAGGAGTTCAACAGTGGACTAACGAAGGACGAATACCACGCCATTAAGGTTTATATACGGAGCCTTAAAGATAAGACTCAGAGTGAGTCGGTCCCTACAAGTTCTAGGCAAGTAGGTATTCTGTACGCTTTGTCACACGATATCTCTATGGAAGGTAGTACATATTAAGTATTGACTTTTTGACTATTAGTGGGGAGCACAGAAGTGATTGGTGGATAATAGTCACAAAAGTCAGAAGAGTCGTAAAGTAAATATCTGATCTAAAATACTTTACTCACCAATAATTCGCGTGTCTTCACTTCGTATCGTTCGTAGCTAAATGTTACTATTTATAAAATAGACAGTTAGTCGTTTATAAGGCACTCGTTTGGCGTGTTCTAACAAAAGTCTTCACATTGCAGTCTGTTTACCTGAGAAAGAAAGAGAACGAGATAAGTATTATTAAGAAAATATTGTTGGCATTGACTTACTTTCATAATTATACATGTTATTATGTGTATCAGTTTATATTGAGCATGCTGTAGGTATATAATATAATATAGTGCTGCCATTTAATTTTTCAGATTTCTACCAAATTGCGTTTAGTTATGTAGCAAGATTGCCATGTTAAGGCGTTTGGTGTAAAAATAAACCGTCATTAATATTATGAATGTATAATAATTTAGATACCGCATTTTATTTTGCATATATTATGGTATACAAATAAGTTCCCGCGGTTTTATAAAGTTTTAACATTTCGCATGTCATAACAAGTTTTAGGCATAATATTTTAAATCATTCGAAAGAGGATGTTTTGTCCTACCGGAATCTATGTTTTGTTGCTTCATTTCGGCCGAATGAAGTCCACTGCTGGACACAGGCCTCCCCCAAAGATCACCACAACGACCGATATGGTGTGTTGTGTGCTCATTGGGGGGTCTTGCCATAATCGCCACGCTTGGCAGACGGGTTGGCGATCGCAGTTGAGTTGTTAATGTACTCGAAGGACGCTGCTGCCCATCCTCCGGTTAATCCCTTAGTCGACTTTTACGACACCCACGGGTTGAAATGGGGTGGTGGCATTCTGAGCCGGCACCACACGGCAATTTTGTTGCTTAGTTCGAGTTAATTTATGTTAATATTCAAATCATTAAAATGGTATGCCAAGTTGAGAAAATTGAGCATTTCCGATATCTCCTCCTTTTTGCTAATAATCAAGGTCCTAAGCTGCAAAACAAAAGCTGCTCGCGACATTTGTGCCGTGTATGGAGAGGGTGCTATAGCTGAAAGAACCGTTAGTGATTGAAATGCTAAGTGCAGAATTAGAAATGTTGACCTCAAAGTCGCACTGACTGGCAGTCCAGTTGAGTTCCATGAAGAGCTATTAAACCAACTATTGACACGAAAATTCGCGGCAACTGAATTCCCCAAACCTATAGAAAAAAAAAAGAAACGGAAGGAACTTCGTTGCCAATCCAATACTACATTTAACGGTTAATTGAGAACCGTGACGCTCATGTCCAAGATCAATAAAGTAACAAATAGTTTTGATAGAACCCTAAAGATCGCTAATAAACCTAGTTAAATCATAAAGATTTACGATGACATAAATAAGTGAAACTAAAAACATGTACCAATAATTAATACTTTGGCAACATTGGAGATTCCACAAATACGTATCTAAGGCAACTTTTGTTAGCAGGTTATCTATTACTTTCATAGTACGTTTATATCTCGAAGAGGCAGTTACGAGAGGTGTCGGCATCAAGTAAACGTATATAAGACTGAATACAAGTCTGTCAAAGCGCTCACCTTCATCATTTATTATACACTAGCTGGGACCCGCGGTTTCACCCGCGTTTAATTTAAAACAAATTTGAAGTACTTCGACATAGACACTTGACATACAATATATACCTATATTGGATTTCAAGGGTTTTTTTTGTTGTGCGGATCCCTAATTATTTTCCTAAAATAAAAGTAGCCTAAGTTATTCCCTATAACATCAGCTATCTGCCAGTTAAAGTCCCGTCAAAATCGGTCCAGCCGTTTCGGAGATTACCCGGAACAAACAGACAGACAGACAAAAAACTTAAAAATTGTTTTTTTGTTATATGTACCGTATGTACTTGAATATGCATTTAGTAATAAGCTGTTATTTTGACATTACAAACAGACACTTCAATTTTATTTATTTGTATAGATTGTGCATAAAAGTATAAATGAGCAACAAATATCTCCGTCAATTTGTTTTCTGTCTATCTATCATCAACTAACTACAGCAGATAGAAGATTTCCCAAACTCATTTTAAGGATATCTTTACATTTATCTTAATAGTTTGCCCTCCGACCGATGACTCCCCTACCAAAAACCATAAATTAAAAAACGACACGAAAACTACATCGAATTTATCTCCGAATTTTCTGCAATCGAAAAAAATAACAATAAATTTAAACAAATCAAAATGCTATAAAAACAGTTTTCCCCCTAAGAAGTTATTCAGTAACGGCGGCCCCACGGTGGGCGCCAAAAGTCTGTGGGGGGAATGAGAGGGGGGATAAAGTGCGCGCCTGTCTTTCTCTTGGCGCCAGTCGGTCCGGCGCCGTCTGGCAGTTGTCTGGCGCCACCATGGAGCCTCTTACATAACCTGAGCCCGGCCGCAGCCCGGGAATTCGTCCTTTACCTCGAGAAAATTTGAACACACATTATGTAGATATTTATCATTAAATATAAGGAGATAAGAGTGAAATATGAAACAATTTATGTTCTCTAATCCATTAGGTATTATGATAGTGTTATGTGGGTTTTCAGGACTTGTGGCTCATTAATTGTAAAAAAAACACTACTACGGTTATAAGTACAAAACTTACCACAGTTGTGTCTCATAATGTTATTACAAATGCATATAATTTTATCCTCTAAAGTATAATTCTAGTAACTAAAAGGTTTCGAGATTGCTGATCAAGGTCTGATATGATGTAAACCTTGGTTACTCTTTGCAATAAAATAGAAGGCCAGTCGGAAAGGCGAAACTATGACAAGTCGCAAGGGTATTTAAGCACCATTATAATGAAAAACTTTTGTTACGTTCTTGTGTAACTTTACTTGAAAATAAAAAGTTTTAAAAATAGTATGCCGTCTGTCAAGACAGGTCATCTCGATTCGGCTATAGATCTTTCCTCAAAAGAGACAAGAGACATTCCCGAGACTGCCCTATATTTTTCTCAGAAAATCTATCTAGTTGTATGTATCTTGATTTACGATACGAAACCTCTGAATTTGTTCCGCCATTTCTTTTCAGAGGCAGATCAGAAGGAAATCTTACTTAATCTCAATTCATTGACAAGTGAAATAGTTGTTTGAAACTAACATACTAAATATCGATCCCGCAACATTTTGCCTTTTGACGATCACAAAAAAACGAGACAGCATATCACCAACTGTGTTTATTGAGCTACTCCTCCCAGCTCGCACCTACTAGGTACTTTCCAAAAAACAGAACTGTACACGCGGAATCCAGTTTACGCTATCTCTCATCGTACGGAAGGCCTATATAATGCGAGATCAGCTCATACTGGATACTGTTATCAGTACCATCAATAAGCGATGCCGTGTGGTGCCGGCTCAGAATGCCACCACCCCATTTCATCCCGTGGGTGTCGTAAAAGTCGACTTAGGGATTAACCGGAGGATGGGCAGCAGCATCCTTCGAGTACATTAACAACTCAACTGCGATCACCAACCCGTCTGCCAAGCGTGGCGATTATGGCACGAACCCCAATGAGCACACAATACACCATATCGGTCGTTGTGGTGATTTTTGGGGGAGGCCTGTGTCCAGCAGTGGATTTCATTCGGCCGAAATGAGGATGAATAAGCGAACCTTTAAATTCCTCGTCGACTAGCTCTTTCAGACTATCCTGTTTTACTATCGTATAATATAATTAGGAAGAAATTGAAAACGATAGGTTAGACTTATTTATGAAGCATAGAACATTCATAATAGAAATCAGGGCGACTCGGCACCGAGTTTGGAAATAGGTCAAACGTGATATTAATCAGCACATGTTCGATGCTTCATACAATAACCCGCCGCGCCCTTCAGCAGCCGTGTGGTGCCGGCTCAGAATACCACCACCCCATTTCCTCCCGTGGGTGTCGTAAAAGTCGACTAAGGGATTAGCCGGAGGATGGGCCGCAGCGTCCTTCGAGTATATTAACAACTCAACTGCGATCGCCAACCCGTCTGCCAAGCGTGGCGATTAAGGCAAAACCCCCCAATGAGCCCACAACACACCCATATTGGTTGTTGTGGTGACCTTTGGGGGAGGCCTGTGTCCAGCAGAAGACTTCATTCGGCCGAAATGATGATGATGATGACGTCCAGCAGCACATCTATTTTTACAGCGTCCTAAAGAGTCTAGAAAGTCATTTACTTGGTGATAATCGTCACGCCGCACATAACTATTGTAACGCTACCCAGGACTACTCCTGCGTGGCACCACACTGCCCTCGTCACCTCGAGACATCAGTTATTTAGTCTCTTATGCCCAGTAATGTCACTAGCTACAGTGCCCTTCAAACTGGACACAGTAATGTTTAAATACTAAGTACTGCGTGGCGGCAGAATACCTCGCAAGGTGGTGCCTATCTAGCCGGATTCTTGCAATCAGAACCCACCAGATTTAGCTCGATTCCTATACGAGGACCAGATATGAAAAATGATTCAAGTACAAAAAAAAACAAACTATGTTGTCGAACTGTCTTTCACGTGAGATAGATAGTCCCAGAGGATCCTGGCATAATGTTCTAAAGACAAAATTACAATAATTAATTGTAAATTTTTTCTTCATCATCGACTTTATTATAACATTACCAAAGTTTATTTAATGACTGTTTAAATTATTTAGCTAAGAATATGTTATACTTAGGAACCAAATTTAGTAATTACTATTAAAATAAAATAAATTGTAACTAGTAGTAATTGCGTAACAAAAATGGCCTAGTATTTCATTTCGTACATCAACCATGATACATTGCTTATATAAGGTCTTATTTTAATAATCCACGATATTTTGCATGGTGCCTCAGTAAATGCTTAAGATGATGTACCGAACACAAAAAAAACTCATGGTAAAAATCCATTTTTTTCTTTTGTGTGATGTCGCTACTGTGCGCCTTCTGTTTTGTTTAACGTTACAGACTATCTAAATCAGTCAAACAGCCCTGTCCGCCATTGTCTTAATAGATGCATGTGAATATTATCACAACTAAGTGAACTAGGGAAGTAATGAAATAAATGATTTTATAAAATAATTTTTTAAACAGCTAATTTACAAGTTTTTTTTTATACCTACATTATCTTCATCGTTCACCATAGCGCCATGCAAAATATCGTGGACTATTAAATTAAGACCTTGTATAAAAATATAGCAACTAAAACATATCTTCAAACAAACTAAAAACAATCCAATAAAAGCTGTACAAATGTAGCGTAAACTGAAGGTTACATTTTGACAGCGAAAACGTGACAAGTAATGTCAAATGCTAGTTCTTATTACCGTATATACAAATTCCAGGCAGAAGTCGCCCTAGTATCACGTGACCGCTGACTGGCTGGTATTGAGAGTTCATAATACGAAATTGCAAGGCAGTTCTGTTTACGGTGTAAACTGCCTGGAAATAAGAGTTCGTAATAAGGCCCCTGATCTGATCATTGATCAAAATCTGTGTGGAAATGATCTACATCATCAAATAAATAATAAATATCAGCCAAAGAACGTCCACTGGTGAACAAAGGCCTCCCACCACCGTTACATGTCACCGTTTTAGGGGGATTATCCACTATTCACTATGGTTAGTTAGTGAGCGCAGAAAAGGACGCTGCTGCCCATCCCTCTGGTTTAGAGTCCCTTAGTCGCCTTTTACGACATCCACGGGAGGAGATGGAGTGGTGTTATATTATTAGTCCACACCACAAGGACATATTTGTCGTGTGGATTTATTACTACAGCAACTTATCATCATCGTCATTTCAGCCGAATAAAGTCCACTGCTGGACATAGGCGTCTCCCAAAGATCGCCATAACGACCGGTCTGGGTGTGTTGTGTGCTCCATTGGGGGTTTTGACATAATCGCCACGCTTGGCAGGCGGGTTGGCGATCGCAGTTGCGTCGTTAATGTAATCCAAGAACGCTGCTGCCCGTCCTCCGGCTAATCGCCTTTTACGACACCCTCGGGATGATATGGGTTGGTGCTATTCGTAGCCGGCACCACACGGTACAAACTCATATTTGCAGTTAATTTCGTACGCGAGCGCATAATAAAAATTTGTCATTTAAATACGTACACTTATTGGTACGCAACCCTTTCAGGGCGCGAGCTCGCACTTGACTCTTTTTTCAGTTATATTATATCTGATCTATGATTTTTTTTATGTCTAGTAACCAATAGTGAGATAACAGATTTAATAAGTTTTTCAGGTATCATTTAAGCAATAATTTTTTTAATCATAATTTGGAATTTAGTATTTTGTGGCTCGATTTACAATTCTAGCTAATTCACAAAGTTGTAAAAAGCTTTTTATGGCATGTGACACATCACTAGCAAGAGGATAGACTAGAGAATTTTTGAGAGTTGGAAGATCCCGGTCGCTTTTGGTTTTTATTTTTTTATAGCCATGTAAATAGCTGTAACACGGACAGCTTTAATTTAAGTCCGAAACTGCGAGTAAATTAAAAAAAAGAACTAGATGGCTAAAGTCACTAATTTTAAATTTAAAAGTACTGTAATACAATACACATCTAAATAAAAATAAAATTAAAATTCAGAGTCTACGACTTATACTTTTTTTAAATTTGTATTTGTATGTAAAATTTGGGTATATTTTTAATAAAACAATAAAAAGTCGATGAAAAAAAATCCACAGGTCATGAGAAATGTTTAGGGGTCTGAAAGGATAGCAGATGACCCCCCCAGTCGACAATTTCAATTTGGCACACGATGCACCAAACACCCTGTATGACCTTGTTGTTAACGAAACAATATTGTCAGCATTTTCCTCCAGCTATATGTGATACCGGTGGCGCCTCAAAGACGAGTCGCGTGGGTAAGTTTGTCGGTAATCTATACCAATGTAATATATTGGGCGCGCAGATTGGGGAGTCTGCGTTCTCACACCGAGCGACCCCCGGGAAGACGGTGGCGCGCACGTGGTCACGTGCCGCCGTGTGCGCAGCACAGCGCAAAGCGAAGCTTGGAGGGATCCTTTACAATCCTCTCCGAGAAGTGCCTGGGGGGGTGACCTTTTTACAGTCGCTTTCCCTCCGCTAGAGGGGGTGACCGCTTTACAGTCATCCCCTCCGTGATGTGCCTAAAGGCGTGGCACCAATGGGCGGCTCTAGTGTGATCTTACGAGGACCTGGAGCCCCCCTTCGGTGCCGAAGATGATCGCTCCAGTGGTTTTAGCCGGTAGGAGTCCGGCATACCGGCTAAAACCGGCCCTTCCCCGGGGTGAAGGAATTTCCATGTAGAATTTCCACTGGACATCAATAAAAAAAAAAGGTGTCGTCAAAGGAGTCTATAAATTTTCTGGAGAATGGGCAGCAGCATCCTTCTACTACATTCACGACTTCTGAGATCGCTCACCCGCCTATGGCGTGCTAAGGCTGGCAATGATGGCAAAACCCTCCAATTTTATGCTTACAATGAGCACACAACACGAACCCAGACTGATCGTTGTGGCGATCTTTGGGGGAGGCCTATGTCCAGCAGTGGACGTCCTTTGGCTGATATGATGATGAGGTTACGAGAAACATTGTAACTCGTCAATCGTCGGCGACTGTGTTCAGTTTGTTTACAATATAAAGCAACGATTAAAGTGAGTAAGAGAGATCGTAAATATGAAAGACCAATGTATAGGTACACATATAATATGGCCATTCCGTAGACCCTATTAGGGCAGTTGACACAATTTAAAAACGCGGAAAATTGTCAACCACTGCGCGCCAGAAGTTCTAAGCCGCAGCATACGGAAATGTGTGAGCGAAACAGAAAAGACAACACTGCCATTAATTTTTACACCTTAAGTGCATTACATAAGGCTGATTGTAAAATTTTATGTTTCGGGTGTTTCCGTCGATCGTCTTGTCGTGTCTGCGCGAGCGAAGATTGACGATGTGCCCCATTTTCTGTGTAGTTCTGCTTGTTTTTTTGATAACCTACCTTGTGTTACACGCTTTTTATTTTAAAAGTATATATGTATCCACAAACTTGCCTCTCACTTTGAGGGCCAATTCTCGTAATCAATTAACACTAACAGAACAAAAGCTGACCCAAATGAGATTAAAGTATGAATTGACAAAAAAAATATTCTGCTACTCTTGAAGTTCAGTATGATCTCTTCTTCTTCTCCTTCTTCACTTAGATCATGGCTTCTGTAGAGTATCTTCCACAATTTCGCCAATGTCAAGTATAGGGCAACGTCGTCCGGTGTTTAGATTAATAAATCTTTACATATTCATTAAATGTACATATATAAAAAATGAAAATAATTCTAAAAAATATGTCGGCAACGTCGTACGGTTCAATTGTTTTTTTTCCAGTATGATCTGAACCTAGTCTCATAACAATGTCAATTTTGACGTTCACAATTACAGTAGCTTTTTTTTTAATTGATGTCCAGTGGAAATTCTGCAAGGAACTTCTTTCACCCCGGGGAAGGGCGAAGGGGTATGCCGGACTCCTACCGGCTAAAACCACTGGAGTGGTCATCTTCGGCACCGAAGGGGGCTCCAGGTCCTCGTAAGATCACACTAGAGCCGCCCATTGGTGCCACGCCTTTAGGCACATCTCGGAAGGGATGACTGTAAAGCGGTCACCCCCCCAGGCAGTTCTCGGGGAGGATTGTAAAGGATCCCCCCCAAGCCTCGCTTTGCGCTGTGCTGCGCAGACGGCGGCACGTGACCACGTGTGCGCCACCGTCTTCCCGGGGTACAATTATAGTACCTGTGACAGTTCGAAATGTTGACAGTACCTATACCGTCTTAACTACTATCATCATATTTTCATTCATAAATAATTTCATTGTTAGTACACGGTTGACGTGGTTTGTTCAATTGAACCGTACGACATTGCCGACATATTTTTTACAAATTTTTCATTTTTGTGAAATATTTTATGGATATGTAAAGATTAACTAATCTCAACACCGTACAACGTTGCCATTATTCTTGACATTGGCGAAATTGTGGAAGATACTCTACAGAAGCCATAATCAAAGATAAGAAAAAGAAGACGTAGTTTGTTAGTTTAGGAGAATAACATTTGTGACATTTAGGACAGAGAACAATATTTTGAATATTTTGTAAATTACGTGAATTGGCTTTCTGATTCATGTCCGACTCTGCGGAGGTCATCCTTATAAAACCACCTCCGTAACATCCCTTTGATAAACTAGAAGAAATAGCCAGAAGCAGGTGTCTCTCGTTCTAAATCAACTGGACTATTTCATAGTGATTTGTAGACAAACATTTAAACCGACGTAAGTATTTACGTGCCTTTTAAAATCTAAGAATATATTGAATCACATACTTAGTTGTTTAAGAAATCACACGCTAAAACAACACACATGTCCAACTGAACGGCGCCGGCGCGTGTTGTAGTGTTGACACGTGCCGGTTATCGGCGCCGCGGCTCGGCTGCGCGGGCGCATGGCACGCGCTGACAATCACGCTACTGTTTGTTGTGCTCGAGCGTTTACCGACACTTGGCGTTAGGGAACTAAAGATAGCGGTAGTAGCTATTCAATTATAGTTAAATTAGGACAAATGAAGACTGAATCATGCAAACTAGTTAGACTTAACCAGGGAAGTGGCGTTTGCGGTTCACCTATGTTTCACCAAAACACCGTCGAAAATTATATCGCGTATATTATAGATTTTTGTTTTTCCTGACGTTTCGAACACTCTGCAGGGTTCGTGGTCGCAGGATGACAAGGTGACAGGCGTCGTTACGGATTTTTAAAAGTTATTTATTTTATCTACCGTACAATTTTAATCAAAAAATTTTAAATTTAGTAATTACTCATGATGTCAGGTGGTAGTACAAGGTAGGGCACGCCGCTATAGCGGCGGTAAGACCGGTAATGGAGGAATGGCTGGAGAGGCGGCATGGCGCCCTCACCTTCCGGATGACGCAGGTACTTTCGGACCATGGGTGTTTCGGGAAATACCTGTGTCGAATAGGCCGAGAAGAGACGCCCGGTTGTCATCACTGCGCAGACTGCCCGGAGGACACGGCGCAGCACACGTTGGAGGAGTGCCCAGCTTGGGCAGGGCAGCGCCGTGACCTCGTCGTGGCGGTCGAAGGGGGTGACCTCTCGCTTCCGGCCGTGGTTCAGTCCATCGCCCGGAGCGAGAGCGCGTGGGATGCCGTCACCTCCTTTTACGAGGAAGTTATGTAAGCAAAGGAGGCGGCAGAGCGGGGACGCAGGGAGATCTCCGATCCCCTTCGCAGAAGACACACCAGGCGTGGGCGCCGGGGTAGGGCGCTGGACGATCTCCGGCCACCATGAGGAGCGGCCTGCGGGCGACGAACCAGGGGCGGTCCGTCGCCCGAACAGAAACAGGCCCGAGATGGCGGCACGCATGCTCCGCACGCGCCTCTCCGAAGGATAGGTGCGGCCAACAAGGCCGCACACAAAAGGGGCCCGTCAATCATTGTCGGGCCGATACCTGCCGGGGGAGCGGTCTAGTGCAGAAAAGCGTACAACTCACCCCCGGCTAGAGGTAGGAAGGACACCGTGGAGTTTTAGCCGGTTTGATCCCGGCATGCCCCTCCGCCCTTCCCAAGGCGGAGGAAGTCCAAGAGGATTCCTCGCATTAAAAAAAAATAATAGTTAGTACAAGGCCACCACTACCACTACCTGCCGCTTTTCGAAGTATTTAATCCATTTAGCGGATTATATACTTCGAGAAACGGCGTCTGCATTTCCACCTTTAAATGAAATTCTGTGTCTCTGTGTGTGGAGACGGTAACTCGCCACTCACAAGATGGGCCCCCTAAATAGCCACCACTGCAGGCGACAGGGAGCAATACCGGCGTGAGCGGCTTATTATTATTTTTGGCCATGTTACCAAGGGTCATGCACTGTAAAACCCGCCAGGGATCACAAAGGTGGAGATATTTATTAATATGTAAACCTCATCCCTACAAAACACAAGTTTCCGTGCACAATTTACGGCACAAGACCATATTTGCTCATTGCATCAGGACAGCGGGTTATCAACCTCATAAACGACCCGCTAACCTAATTCCAGACCCGTAATATCTCTGTGGCAACATGTAGTTCTCGAAATAGCCGCAGATTTAACGATGGCGCTAGTCGCGCGAGCGGTCAGTGGTCCAGATTTGTTCACAAGACATTGTTAGGTGTAGCATATATTTTGCTTGTTTGGACATTTTGGGAATGTATTTGGATCGATCGGTCAATAATCATCGCACTCGATAATGCTCATATTAAAAAGTCTTATTGCCAAAATTCTTATACTATGAAATTTAAATAATTTGGGCCATACACTGGCAGATTAGGGTGCGGCTTGGGTGTCCCTAGAGCATATACATAAACTTAGTTGGTCAATTGTTTTTGATTGTCCCCGGAGGTGTAAACTTATAACACTTATAAGGTCTATTGCAATGGGTGCTAAATGGCTTACTTTTAAAAACGGAAAAAACGGCGTGTGCCTCTCTACCTTTAATGTGAAATTTTGTGGCAGACAGTGACTCGCCACCCATGCTCGCCACTCACACGATGGGCCCCCTAAATGTCCACCACTACAATTATAGTTATTATTAACGCGCTGCCCTACTTTCCTTTCGCAAGTCGGGGCGATTATAAATACGAAGGCGCTCAAGCCCACGGGTTTCCGAACAACTTTCTCCATGATTGCACGGGGCCCTGCGACCTTAAGATGGCGTGGGCAGACCGCCTACTCCCCGGATGTCTAACGCAATGACCTGGTATGTGATACGTTTAGTCCCTAATAGGGTGGGTAGATTTCTAAGCGGCACCATTAAGTTTTGTGGCATGAGGAAGTTTAATTACGCCATGCATGTCCACTATTGGTAGGTCTACTATTACACTCTAGTGTGATCATACGAGGACCTGGAGCCTCCCTCAGGTGCCGAAGATGATTGCTCCAGTGGTTTTAGCCGGTAGGAGTCCGGCATACCCCTTCGCCCTTCCCCGGGGCGACGGAAGTTCATGAAGAATCTCAACTGGGCACCAATAAAAAAAAGGTCTACTATCACAAGAGACCAGCTTGATAGGCACCGCAGTGCCATATCACACTCATATCGGCCATAGGATGTCCAATGCTGACCAAAGGTTTTCACAATTGCGCGTTTTTTTGGGGGAAAATTGCCAAAACTCACCACGCTTGGCAGCTGGGATGGTGAGCGCAGTACGACTTCTGTTCCACAGAAAGGACGCTGCTGCCCATCCCTCTGGTTTGGAGTTAGTGAGTCGCATTTTACGACATCCATAGTAGATGGAGTGGTGCTATATTCTTAATCCGGGCACCACACGGATAACTCATTATAATAGATAGATCATAAATATATAAAGGGGGGTTTCGGGTCCTCGTACGATCACACTAGAGCTGCCCATTAGTGTAGTAGTTTAGGCACATCTTGGAGGGAATGAATGTAAGGCGGTCAGCCCCTCTAGCGGCGCCCCCCAGGCACTTCTCGGGGCGATTGTAAAAGATCCCCCGAAGCCTCGCTGTGCGCTGTCCTGAGCACACGGTGGCACGTGACCACATGCGTGGCGCTGACTTCCCGGAGTCGCTCGGTATGAGCACGCAGACTCCCCAATCGGCACGCCAGCGACCCCCGAGACCCCCCACCATATAACGACGGCAGGGGCTCAGGCATGTTTGACCAGGACGCCAGCGATCGTAAGAGACCACTATGCAAACATACTTGGGTAGAAGAAGTAAGTATTGCAGTTTTATCATATATCAAGCCCTTCTTTTCCCACCATAAAACAACAGCCGCGCCGTTCACTAGCGCCCCGGTGACATTGACATCACTTGCGCAAGCGCTTACGACATCGACTCGAGAATTCGCCATTTTTATCCGCTACTACGCCTTATATGGCAGTATGTATGAGTAAACATGCAAATTGATCGCAATAGCGGTTTCTTTTGGTGGGACTGCAAACTTTAAGGGTTACAGCAGGCTTTCAGATGGACTGGCAAGATCAGGCAAGACATCCCGAATATGAATTTCGCCGGGGAGATTGATGCACCGTTTCTTCTCCCCAGCTTAAACACTCTGGGTGGTACTGGGTGCTGTCTTATGTTGACGTTCAATAAGAGTCTCTATCTATATATATACATGGAACTTCCTTCACTCCGGGGAAGGGCAAATGGGTATGCCGGACTCCTATCGGGTTAAACCACTGGAGCGGTCATCTTCGGCAGGTCCTCGTAAGATCACACTAGAGCCTTTATTATAAGCTAAGTGTTACGGTACTTTGTATCTTACACCAAACCTATATTTTCCTCTACTCTAACGAAATATAGAGTCATATATTTACAACCCGTTTTCCTCGAAGCATCAGTAATGATACAACTAGATACGTCACAGCCATTCATAATAACATTACGTCATCATGGGCATCAGTCATGTTGAGAATTATGAATTTATTGTATTATTTGTATTTGTTTGCCTCAAACAGTCTGGTGTGAAGTTAGTCGTAGGAGTGGACCGGCTGCACGCCAATGTAAACTATAAGTGACATCACTGGTTTTGATGGCAATGAAATGGTCATGAAACGACAATGGTCGTGTAAATTTGTATTTTTGTCTTTATTTATTTCGTGGTTTTACCCCATCTTGCCTTATACAATATACATTGAACATAATACTAGTACTCTAGTTCTAGGTACTATTTAAAGAAAAGTCTTAAGAAGTATACCAACTGACAATCTTTTTGCAACATCTGATTTTGGTTGTGCTAAAATGGTTTGAACTAACCCTGCCTCTAACATATTTAATTGAAATGAATTGATTAAAATTTCCCTTTCACATTTTCACAACTTAATACAATCCATCAGCAAATGATGTACAGCCTCAACCACATTGCAAGTATTACAGTTAGATGGTTTTGCTTTTCTCATCAAGAATGCAAACTTTGCCGATGGATAGTGTCCGGACCGCAATCTTAAAGCTAACTTGACATATCTGCCACTAAGTACTTATTATGGTTAGACTTTCCGTGTGGTTCCCGGCAAAGAATAGACCATCCGTCTCCACACGTGGGTGCCGTAAATGGCGACTAAGCGTTGATATCAAGAGGATAGGCAGCTATCCTCTTGTGTGCTAATAACAACATACTACTATCACCAATCCGCTTGCCAACCGTAGTGATTATGACCCTGTGACAGTTCATTGTAGCGGACATTGGGAGCCCTGAGCAGTGGGAGTCTTTTGGCTGATATAATGATGAGAGGGCAAAACCCCCCAATGAGCACACAACACACCGATAGCGGTCGTCGGGTGTGTCCAGCAGTGGACTTCATTCGGCCTAAATGATGAATAATGAGATTGACGTCTATAAACTGAATCTACTATAAGCAAAATCGTGGGGTAGACGCGATTTGAAAATTCATTGTCTGTTTCATAGCGACCTGAGAGTGTCATCTTGTTCTTCCTGCCCGCTACTTGAGGTCGGCGCAATATGTTAGTCGTATTGCCAAGGTTTTGGCAAAAGGGTTTTATAGTCGGCCTGCCTGACACCAACGCTCCTCGGATGTGCCTGCGTTGGTGGCCTACCCGCCACCTGCGGGTCACCCAAAGTGCTTAATGGAACGGGTTCCAAACTCCCTTACTCGCCTTCTACGAAACCCACGGGTGGAAGCCCTGATATCGTCGTCTAGGTCAAATTTTCAATACGTTCAGACGAATTCTTCCCTTTATCATTTATACTCAATATTTTTTCCCAATCTACAAAAACGTCAACCTTGACTTCGGAACTCGAACGAACACACTTTCGAATACTGACCGTGTCTTCGGAAACCAAAGTCACGGCCAATGTTCAAAGGATAAATGATTATTTCTAATTTCGGAGATACTCTTTAACGTTGATTAAGCACTTGACTCGTATCTACAATTAGTTATTGGTCCTGTTCCACCGTTTCTAATCTCCATGAGGTAGCCTGTGCTTTATCGAAACTAAATTTAGACCCCTCTATCACAGCGACGCCCTTAACGGTATGAATGAAATGAAGCATCTTTTATCAAAAACTAGCTGGGACCCGCGGTTTCACCCGCCGTAATTTTATATACACAGAAATGAAATTCATTATTTTTATTATTATTTTTTTTTTTTTTAAAAAACGTTGCCCCAGACTAGGATTTCTCCTGTTTCGTGGGTGCGTTTACATACATGAATTCCACATACAATACACCCAGACCCGGAACAACTACCTGCAGATCATACAAATATTTGTTCCGTGCGGGAATCGAACCCACGACCCGGAGCGCAGCAGTCGACTGTATCAACCACTGCACCAACCATGCCGCCATTGGAACGATAGTGGCGCCATCTGTAAAAGATTGGTCGTACCAACTCAGAAACCTTTGTGGGCTCATGCACAACACTTTGCTGAAGATCATGACATGATCAAATGCATAGTTTTCGATTCTATAAAGGACATACACACAAGCATTCATTTATATATATATATATATATATATATATATATATACAGACCTGCCGAAGATGACCGCTCCAGTGGTTTAACCCGATAGGAGTCCGGCATACCCCTTTGCCCTTCCCCGGGGTGAAGGAAGTTCTATGTAGAATTTCCACTGGACATCGATAAAAGAAAATGGCTTATAATAAAAATAGGAAAGCCATTTATCTGGAAACAATAGGTTACAGTTTTTGTCATTTTGAGCACGCAACGTATCGTAAACAACGCGATCAAAACGCTACGTCATTATTGTACGATATGATATTATTATGCTACTCCGAGCGATGACCTCATCCATGAACGTAGCGAAAAGACAGCCGTTTAGTTATTATTTTTGTTGCAGTTTTATGTAAAATTAAATACATTGTTTTTATTATACAGTTATAGGAAGTGAATTCTGAGATGATGGCTGATGCAGTTGTATAGAAAGGTAATGCGCCAGGTTTAAGCAGAATAAATACAGGCAGAAGAGGAGTCACGAGTTATAATACTGTGTGACATACTGCGGCACGGTTTATTTTTAAATTATATTCATACTGGACTAACCGCAATGCTAGCATAGTAATATTAGTAATTACATTCATATTCATTTGGTTTTCAAAATAAATATATTCCCACTAAATAAATATAGTTTAACTAAAATTTAGATTGCAATTAAAAATAATATCGCTGTAGGTTAAGGTGCCGCCTGGTTGGCCATTGGGCCACGCAAATACCGTAAACATAAATCCTTCTCCTATGCTGAACACAGGTCCTTGTGGTGATCTTTCTCCCCCAAAGATCATTGACATAATCGCAACGCTTGGCAGGCAGGCTGGCTGAGTTGTAAATGTGCTCGAAGGACGGTGCTACCCTTCTTCCGGCTAATCCCAGTCGCCTTTTACAACATCCACAGGGTAGAGATGGGGTGGTGCTATTCTTAGCCGGCACCACACGGCTGTATAAATACTAAATTCAAAGTAATTTGGTGTTGGTTGGTGTAGTGGCTGATACAGTCGACTGCTGCGCACCGGGTCGTGACAACGGAACAAATATTTGTAAGATCTGCAGGTAGTTGTTCCGGGTCTGGGTGTAGGTATTGTGTTTGTAAACGCACCCACGACACAGGAGAAATCCTAGTGTGGGGCAATGTTTAAAAAAAAAAAATATCATTATTGATACTAAAATTGAGTCTATACAAAACAACGCATCAAGTCCCAAAATAAATATGCATGAATCAGAATAATTGTGCATCTTAGACGAATACTCATTTTGCTTTCCCAAAATAAATATATTCTCAACTAGCTGGAACCCGCGGTTTCACCCGCGTTTAATTTAAAATACATTTAGAGTACTTCGACATAGGCACTTGACATTGAATATTTATATTGAATTTCAAGGATAAAAAAAAAAATCGCGGAACTCCATTAAAAAAAAAAGTAGCCTAAGTTATTCCTTATAACATCAGCTATCTGCCAATGAAAGTCCCGTCAAAATCGAACCAGCCGTTTCGGAGATTACCCGGAACAAACATACAGACAGACAAAAAAATTTAAAATGCATTTTTTGTTATATGTTCCGTATATACTTTCATATGCATTTGGTAAAAAGCTGTTATTTTGACATTACAAACAGACACTTCAATTTTATTTATTTGTATAGATAGATGTTGTTTTGCAAAAATACACATTGCTCCTGGAACTGATGGCCGTTGGGGTAAAAAGGTTCTCGAGTGGAGACCGCGCACCGGAAAACGCAGCGTGGGACGACCTCCAACGAGGTGGACAGACGACCTGGTGAGGGTCGCTGGGAGGCGTTGGATGCTGGCGGCATGTGACCGCTCGCTGTGGTAATCTATGGGGGAGGCCTTTGTTCAGCAGTGGACGTCCTTTGGCTTATATGATGATGAAAATTCAGATTGCACATCAAATTAAGTAGGACCAAATTGTCATTGTAGGATAAGGTGCGGCCTGGTTGGCCCTTGGGCCACGCCAATACCGTAAATCCTTGGTTCTAATTGTTTTAAGAGATAGTAAAAAATATATGGACAACTGTGATAAGTCTATCGGGGAGGCCTTTGTTCAGCAGTGAACGTATCATTTCGGCTGCAGAAGTCCACTGCTCGACAGAGGCCTCCCACAAAGATCACAACAACCGATATTGGTGTGTTGTGGGCGCATTGGGGGTTTTGTCATAATCACCACGCTAGGCAGGCGGGTTGGCGATCGCAGTTGAGTTGTTACTGTACTCAAAAGACGCTGCTGCCCATCCTCCGGCTAATCCCTTAGTCGACTTTTACGACACGCACGGGAGGAGATGGGGTGGTGGTATTCTGAGCCGGCACCACACGGACTTATAAATGGCTGATATGATATGAGTACACTAAGTACCTATATTTCTGGTAAGCGTATAAATACAAGCCTGTAAACAATAACACTCTTATTCAGTAATAAGTTTTCTAATTATATTACCAAACCGTTTGGGAGACTCATCCAGTTCAGTTAAAACAAGAGCGATTCATACGAACCGCTTGTGGGTCAATGTCGTTTAAATTAGCACAACTTAAAATACGTTTTGATGAGGAAAAAACAATGTAGCGCATTGGTAATGTCAAAACAATACTAGGTAATCTATACTCTATACAAATAAATAAAATTGAAGTGTCTGTTTGTAATGTCAAAATAACAGCTTCTTACTAAATGCATATGAAAGTCTATCTGTCTGTTTGTTCTCGCCAATTTCCGAAACGGTTAGACCGATTTCGACGGGACTTTCACTGGTAGATAACTGATGATATAAGGTATAACTACTTTTATTCCAGAAAAATATATGGGTTCCGCGCGAAGAAATTAACATGAACTCCCACATATATATGTTAATTTATAAATATATACCCTATGTTAAGTGTCTATGCCGAAGTACTCTTAATTATTGATAAATAATCGGATTTCTTTTAAATTAAACGGCGGGTGAAACCGCGGTTCCCAGCTAGTGTACTATAAAACACAACACAAACTTTCTGACAAAACTTTAAAGTAAACTATAACAATAAAGTATTAATTAGTCTACACACTGATAGCAACAAATAAATTCAATAGAGACTTCATAGAATAAAACATTCATACAATAAAAGTTCCATGTGGTATCCGGATTAAGAATAAACCACAACTCCATCTCCTCCCGTTGATGTCGTAAAAGGCGACTAAGGGAATCTAAACCAGAGGGATGGGCAGCAGCGTCCCTTCTGTGAAACGGTAGCCATACTGCGCTCACCAACCCGCCTGCCAAGCGTGTTTATTTCTTTTCTTTCTCCATCCATGGGTGAGGAACTAAGGCCCGTATTATAGATCGAGAATCAAAACTCAAGTAGAATTTGAGTCAAGGTTGCGTTAGTCAAAAATGAACCTTACATAATAGGTTCACCATTTATATTCAATTGATGCAATCTGTGCAACTTTCCGTGTGGTTCCCGGCAAAGAATAGACCATCCGTCTCCACACGTGGGTGCCGTAAATGGCGACTAAGCGTTGATATCAAGAGGATAGGCAGCTATCCTCTTGTGTGCTAATAACAACATACTACTATCACCAATCCGCTTGCCAACCGTAGTGATTATGACCCTGTGACAGTTCATTGTAGCGGACATTGGGAGCCCTGAGCAGTGGGAGTCTTTTGGCTGATATAATGATGAGAGGGCAAAACCCCCCAAAGAGCACACAACACACCGATAGCGGTCGTCGGGTGTGTCCAGCAGTGGACTTCATTCGGCCTAAATGATGAATAATGAGATTGACGTCTATAAACTGAATCTACTATAAGCAAAATCGTGGGGTAGACGCGATTTGAAAATTCATTGTCTGTTTCATAGCGACCTGAGAGTGTCATCTTGTTCTTCCTGCCCGCTACTTGAGGTCGGCGCAATATGTTAGTCGTATTGCCAAGGTTTTGGCAAAAGGGTTTTATAGTCGGCCTGCCTGACACCAACGCTCCTCGGATGTGCCTGCGTTGGTGGCCTACCCGCCACCTGCGGGTCACCCAAAGTGCTTAATGGAACGGGTTCCAAACTCCCTTACTCGCCTTCTACGAAACCCACGGGTGGAAGCCCTGATATCGTCGTCTAGGTCAAATTTTCAATACGTTCAGACGAATTCTTCCCTTTATCATTTATACTCAATATTTTTTCCCAATCTACAAAAACGTCAACCTTGACTTCGGAACTCGAACGAACACACTTTCGAATACTGACCGTGTCTTCGGAAACCAAAGTCACGGCCAATGTTCAAAGGATAAATGATTATTTCTAATTTCGGAGATACTCTTTAACGTTGATTAAGCACTTGACTCGTATCTACAATTAGTTATTGGTCCTGTTCCACCGTTTCTAATCTCCATGAGGTAGCCTGTGCTTTATCGAAACTAAATTTAGACCCCTCTATCACAGCGACGCCCTTAACGGTATGAATGAAATGAAGCATCTTTTATCAAAAACTAGCTGGGACCCGCGGTTTCACCCGCCGTAATTTTATATACACAGAAATGAAATTCATTATTTTTATTATTATTTTTTTTTTTTTTAAAAAACGTTGCCCCAGACTAGGATTTCTCCTGTTTCGTGGGTGCGTTTACATACATGAATTCCACATACAATACACCCAGACCCGGAACAACTACCTGCAGATCATACAAATATTTGTTCCGTGCGGGAATCGAACCCACGACCCGGAGCGCAGCAGTCGACTGTATCAACCACTGCACCAACCATGCCGCCATTGGAACGATAGTGGCGCCATCTGTAAAAGATTGGTCGTACCAACTCAGAAACCTTTGTGGGCTCATGCACAACACTTTGCTGAAGATCATGACATGATCAAATGCATAGTTTTCGATTCTATAAAGGACATACACACAAGCATTCATTTATATATATATATATATATATATATATATATATATATATATATACAGACCTGCCGAAGATGACCGCTCCAGTGGTTTAACCCGATAGGAGTCCGGCATACCCCTTTGCCCTTCTCCGGGGTGAAGGAAGTTCTATGTAGAATTTCCACTGGACATCGATAAAAGAAAATGGCTTATAATAAAAATAGGAAAGCCATTTATCTGGAAACAATAGGTTACAGTTTTTGTCATTTTGAGCACGCAACGTATCGTAAACAACGCGATCAAAACGCTACGTCATTATTGTACGATATGATATTATTATGCTACTCCGAGCGATGACCTCATCCATGAACGTAGCGAAAAGACAGCCGTTTAGTTATTATTTTTGTTGCAGTTTTATGTAAAATTAAATACATTGTTTTTATTATACAGTTATAGGAAGTGAATTCTGAGATGATGGCTGATGCAGTTGTATAGAAAGGTAATGCGCCAGGTTTAAGCAGAATAAATACAGGCAGAAGAGGAGTCACGAGTTATAATACTGTGTGACATACTGCGGCACGGTTTATTTTTAAATTATATTCATACTGGACTAACCGCAATGCTAGCATAGTAATATTAGTAATTACATTCATATTCATTTGGTTTTCAAAATAAATATATTCCCACTAAATAAATATAGTTTAACTAAAATTTAGATTGCAATTAAAAATAATATCGCTGTAGGTTAAGGTGCCGCCTGGTTGGCCATTGGGCCACGCAAATACCGTAAACATAAATCCTTCTCCTATGCTGAACACAGGTCCTTGTGGTGATCTTTCTCCCCCAAAGATCATTGACATAATCGCAACGCTTGGCAGGCAGGCTGGCTGAGTTGTAAATGTGCTCGAAGGACGGTGCTACCCTTCTTCCGGCTAATCCCAGTCGCCTTTTACAACATCCACAGGGTAGAGATGGGGTGGTGCTATTCTTAGCCGGCACCACACGGCTGTATAAATACTAAATTCAAAGTAATTTGGTGTTGGTTGGTGTAGTGGCTGATACAGTCGACTGCTGCGCACCGGGTCGTGACAACGGAACAAATATTTGTAAGATCTGCAGGTAGTTGTTCCGGGTCTGGGTGTAGGTATTGTGTTTGTAAACGCACCCACGACACAGGAGAAATCCTAGTGTGGGGCAATGTTTAAAAAAAAAAAATATCATTATTGATACTAAAATTGAGTCTATACAAAACAACGCATCAAGTCCCAAAATAAATATGCATGAATCAGAATAATTGTGCATCTTAGACGAATACTCATTTTGCTTTCCCAAAATAAATATATTCTCAACTAGCTGGAACCCGCGGTTTCACCCGCGTTTAATTTAAAATACATTTAGAGTACTTCGACATAGGCACTTGACATTGAATATTTATATTGAATTTCAAGGATAAAAAAAAAAATCGCGGAACTCCATTAAAAAAAAAAGTAGCCTAAGTTATTCCTTATAACATCAGCTATCTGCCAATGAAAGTCCCGTCAAAATCGAACCAGCCGTTTCGGAGATTACCCGGAACAAACATACAGACAGACAAAAAAATTTAAAATGCATTTTTTGTTATATGTTCCGTATATACTTTCATATGCATTTGGTAAAAAGCTGTTATTTTGACATTACAAACAGACACTTCAATTTTATTTATTTGTATAGATAGATGTTGTTTTGCAAAAATACACATTGCTCCTGGAACTGATGGCCGTTGGGGTAAAAAGGTTCTCGAGTGGAGACCGCGCACCGGAAAACGCAGCGTGGGACGACCTCCAACGAGGTGGACAGACGACCTGGTGAGGGTCGCTGGGAGGCGTTGGATGCTGGCGGCATGTGACCGCTCGCTGTGGTAATCTATGGGGGAGGCCTTTGTTCAGCAGTGGACGTCCTTTGGCTTATATGATGATGAAAATTCAGATTGCACATCAAATTAAGTAGGACCAAATTGTCATTGTAGGATAAGGTGCGGCCTGGTTGGCCCTTGGGCCACGCCAATACCGTAAATCCTTGGTTCTAATTGTTTTAAGAGATAGTAAAAAATATATGGACAACTGTGATAAGTCTATCGGGGAGGCCTTTGTTCAGCAGTGAACGTATCATTTCGGCTGCAGAAGTCCACTGCTCGACAGAGGCCTCCCACAAAGATCACAACAACCGATATTGGTGTGTTGTGGGCGCATTGGGGGTTTTGTCATAATCACCACGCTAGGCAGGCGGGTTGGCGATCGCAGTTGAGTTGTTACTGTACTCAAAAGACGCTGCTGCCCATCCTCCGGCTAATCCCTTAGTCGACTTTTACGACACGCACGGGAGGAGATGGGGTGGTGGTATTCTGAGCCGGCACCACACGGACTTATAAATGGCTGATATGATATGAGTACACTAAGTACCTATATTTCTGGTAAGCGTATAAATACAAGCCTGTAAACAATAACACTCTTATTCAGTAATAAGTTTTCTAATTATATTACCAAACCGTTTGGGAGACTCATCCAGTTCAGTTAAAACAAGAGCGATTCATACGAACCGCTTGTGGGTCAATGTCGTTTAAATTAGCACAACTTAAAATACGTTTTGATGAGGAAAAAACAATGTAGCGCATTGGTAATGTCAAAACAATACTAGGTAATCTATACTCTATACAAATAAATAAAATTGAAGTGTCTGTTTGTAATGTCAAAATAACAGCTTCTTACTAAATGCATATGAAAGTCTATCTGTCTGTTTGTTCTCGCCAATTTCCGAAACGGTTAGACCGATTTCGACGGGACTTTCACTGGTAGATAACTGATGATATAAGGTATAACTACTTTTATTCCAGAAAAATATATGGGTTCCGCGCGAAGAAATTAACATGAACTCCCACATATATATGTTAATTTATAAATATATACCCTATGTTAAGTGTCTATGCCGAAGTACTCTTAATTATTGATAAATAATCGGATTTCTTTTAAATTAAACGGCGGGTGAAACCGCGGTTCCCAGCTAGTGTACTATAAAACACAACACAAACTTTCTGACAAAACTTTAAAGTAAACTATAACAATAAAGTATTAATTAGTCTACACACTGATAGCAACAAATACATTCAATAGAGACTTCATAGAATAAAACATTCATACAATAAAAGTTCCATGTGGTATCCGGATTAAGAATAAACCACAACTCCATCTCCTCCCGTTGATGTCGTAAAAGGCGACTAAGGGAATCTAAACCAGAGGGATGGGCAGCAGCGTCCCTTCTGTGAAACGGTAGCCATACTGCGCTCACCAACCCGCCTGCCAAGCGTGTTTATTTCTTTTCTTTCTCCATCCATGGGTGAGGAACTAAGGCCCGTATTATAGATCGAGAATCAAAACTCAAGTAGAATTTGAGTCAAGGTTGCGTTAGTCAAAAATGAACCTTACATAATAGGTTCACCATTTATATTCAATTGATGCAATCTGGACTCAACTTCTGCTTGAGTTTTGATTCTCGATCTGTAATACGGGCCTTTTTTCTTGTCGTTTGTCGTGTGGTGCCGGCTCAGAATACCACCACCCCATCTCCTCCCGTGGGTGTCGTAAAAGTCGACTAAGGGATTAGCCGGAGGATGGGCAGCAGCGTCCTTCGAATACATTAACAACTCAACTGCGATCGCCAACCCGTCTGCCAAGCGTGGCGATTATGGCAAAACCCCCCATTGAGCCCACAACACAGCCATATCGGTCGTTGTGGAGATCTTTGGGGGAGGCCTGTGTCCAGCAGTGGACTTCATTCGGCCGTGATGATGAATACGGGCCTAAGATACGATGCTCCAAACCATACTCTTTCTCATATTGTGGGATCCACATCACCATATCAGCGGAATGACATCCACTGCCAAAAGACTACTGAGAAAGAGTACTGGCATAATTTCCACAAAATGACGACACAATTATGACAATCTATGGGGGAGGCTTTTGTTCAGCACTGGATGTCCTTTCGCTGTGATGATGATGATGACAATAAAACTATATAGTGCGGAAAGCGGAGCGTAGGTCGGTCTTCCACCCCACTTGGAAGCGGGTTCAATCAATTGCATCGGCACCAGGGACTGAAAGTGGTAGACAATACCGGTTCAAACCACCGCTATCATATCGGTACAAAAGAGGTATCCAAATCTGAACCTGTACCTTTATTCAACCGCTTTGCAATTTCGGTACCGAAAACACACCACAGGCAAGGCGAGCGAGAGAAGTCAGTTAAGTTTATTTCACAACTTGCTGGGAGCCGCGGTTTCACCCGCGTTTAATTTAAAAGATACTTAGAGTACTTCGACATATACACTAGACATAGAATATATATATTGGATTTCAATGGTATTTTTTTTGCGCGGAACCCTAATTATTTTTCTAAAATAAAAGTAGCCAAGGTATTTATTTATTTAATACTTTATGCACTAAAACTGTACAAAGGCGGACTTAATGCCATTAGGCATTTTCTACCAGCCGACTTTAGGGAGATGCAGAGACAAAACATGGTGCACAGACAGTGTAACTGTGAGTAGTAAAATAACGAATGGCAATTTAGACGTTTATCGTTGACTTAATATAAATATATACATATATAAATATACGTACACGTATAATAATAAAACCATACAATAGCAAAATATACACATATAAATATATTTTTCTAGGAATTACTAACATAGAGATGTTTCTAAGTTATTCCTTATAACATCAGCTATCTGCCAGTGAAAGTCCCGTCAAAATAGGTCCCGCCGTTTCGGATATTACTCGGAACAAACAGATAGACAGACAAAAAAACTACATTGAGTACGACGGCGAATTCGCTTTATAAAACCATCGGTATTTTTCGGTTATTCAGTCCTTGTGGCCAACAGAAATATTTGATCTGGGTATTCCACAACAGTGGTGAAGCCAGCTGGAAGTCGTTGAATGCCGGTGGCATGTTACCGGTCTATGGGGGGAAGTCTTTTGGCAGTGGATGTCATTTAGCTGGTATTCAATTCAATTCTTTATTGCATTCCATAAGTAAATTATTTAAAAAATCAGATGGTAGGTTTATATCTATAGACCAATTATGGACCCTGTTGGGCACAGCATAGTTAATTAGGAGAGAGGAAGAGTATTAATAATAAATCGAAATTAAAATGTATTGTCGATGAATTCTTTTACGCTATAGTAGCTTTTGATAAGCAAACATTTTTTTTATTTACATACCAAAATATTAAATTTGTTTTCAGTTTTTATGACATTTGGTAGCTTGTTATAGATTTTTATAGACATCACCAAGGGACCCGAGAAGTGCATAGCTAGTCGAGAAGTTGGTAGATTTAATCTATTTTTGTGTCGAGGTATAATTTCGGTTTGTATGTTTTCACGTTTATTATAGAATTCAGGGTATTTACGGACAAATTTACAAATTTCTACAATATAGATGCATGGTACCGTGATGAGGATCCCACTATATGAGAGCGAATATGGTTTAGGGCAGCGTATATTAGTGTCACCCATGGATGGAGAAAGAAAAGAAATAGGCAGCTAAAACCCCACAAGAAAAATTCCTTGTTACTGAAGATCAAGAATGTCCCACATTTCATACCATAGAAGGTCAAGGAGAGCGAAGGTATATGTTCTGCGGTTTTCCCTATGTAGTGCATGCAACCACTATAAAAAGAAACATATTCGCCGACTACAGTGATCACATTCCTCAAGAATATTTGAGGAAAACACATCGCACCAGAAATAGTTGAGCTGATCATCATCAAATAACGTCCACTGCTGAACAAAGGCCTCCCCCAAAGACGACCAGCTACATGCCGTGTATCGACACTTTGCGGGGAAATTACCAGTACTCACCACGCTTGGTAGGCGGGTTGGTGAGCGCAGTATGGCTACTGTTGCACAGAAGGGACGCTGCTGCCTATCCCTCTAGTTAGTCTCTTAGTCGCCTTTTACGACATCACGGGACGATGAAATACCAATAATAATTGAGGTACGACTCATGTATACTGAATAGCATTAATTTCAATAATAAATAAATAAATGAGAAAGTTCGTGAAGATGTTTGGATGTTTATTACTCAATCAAGTTCAAGCGACTAAACGAATTTGGCTGTTTTTTAAATTAAATTAATCTAACACAGACCATCATCATTTCGGCCGAATAAAGTCCACTGCTGGACACAGGCCTCCCTCAAAGATCACCACAATCACTGATATGGATGTGTTGTGGGCTCATTGGGGGGTTTTGCCATAATCGCCACGCTTGGCAAGCGGGTTGGCGATCGCAGTTGAGTTGTTAATGTATTTGAAGGACGCTGCTGCCCTTCCTCCGTCTAATCCCTTAGTCGGCTTTTACGACACCCACGGGATGAGATGGGTTGGTGCTATTCGTAGCCGGCACCAGACGGCATACAGACCATAACCCGGAATAAAATATAGCCTACTAATTATACCGGGTAAATAAACAGTTCTCGAGGGATGCGCGATAAATCTGTGACAAGCCGAATTATACGCGGGAGGAGCTACTTGTTGGCGGCTGGAGTACCGCACCACCCCATCTCAACCCGTGGGTGTCTTAAAAGGCGACTATGGAATAAGCCGGAGGATGGGCAGCAGCGTGCTTCGGGTACATTTATAATTCAACTGCGATCGCCAACCGTGGCGATTACGGCAAAAACCCCCAATGAACATACTAACACAAACCCATACCGGTCGTTGTGACAATTTTCGGGGAGGATTCTGTCCAGCAGTGGACGATTTCGTGTGGAATGATGATGAAGCCGCGGGCAAGATTCGCCCGAACAAATACTTATATTTAGTTGACTGCTTGCACTGTGGCGTTAGTCCATCTTCACTATGCAATATACAAACAGAAAAACAGTCTCTCGCAACTAAAATTTGCAAAGGGTACCTTTTTAAATAAAATATTACCATGAATTAATGTTGGTTATCAAAGTACTTGCATTTATATTGACTAGAGTGTATTATTTCTGACTCATAACATTCGCATTTTTTCTATTTTTAGGATTCTGAACGTCCGAAGGAAAACACGGCGACACCCTTACAGGATCACTCATGTGTCTGTCTGTCCGTCTGTCACAGCCAATTTGCTCTGAATCTACTGGACCGATAAAGTTGAGATTTGGTACACATATGGATTTCTGCGACTCAAACACAGACGTGTAACGTAAATGCATTTTGAATATGGGAGTTTCTGGTATATACAGGGTGTCCAGTAAATAGCACGACATACTGCAGGGTGTGAGAGCTTGGGTCAATACCTACCAAAAAAACACAATATATGTTCAGCAAAATCTTACAGATTTATAGTAGTACAAAATTTTAAGATAAGAAAATTGTACTGTGTAAATTTAAATAAAAATTGTATTTCTTGAAATCATTTTAGTTTTTAATAGAATAAAGACTTATCAATGAGTGAAGTAACTATTCACAAATAATTTAAGGTAAAAAAAAACTAGAAAATGAATTTCTCATTACGAGATGCTTTAAAATCTGTGTCAAGGTATATATTTTTCGATATTTTGTACTACTGTAAATCCGTAAGATTTTGCTGAACATATATTGTGTTTTTTTTGTAGGTATTGACCCAAGCTCTCACCCCCTGCAGTATGTCGTGCTATTTACTGGACATCCTGTATACTGGTATGGTTTACCACTGTGAGTGTCGTGCCTGCCCATAACAATTGTAATGCTACCCAGGACAGTCCTGCGTGGACCACACTGCACTCGTCACCTCGACACTAGTTATTTTATCTTATGCCCACTAATTTCACTAGCCACAGTGCCCTTGCATCACTACCCATGGCACCATAGATACATACTTCACGGTATTTGGACACATGAGCTATTAATACGAATGCGTGTGTGTGGTGGGTAGGCAATACAAATGCATTAGTCATCACACAGTGTAAGGTCAGGGCAATGATAAGAATAGAATTGTTGGAAATATGTATGGTAGATAACTTCATGCCGAGGCAATGTTGTTTTAATAAGCTACATAAGTTGGCATAAAAATAATTGCTATTAATTACGTTAGGCCTCGGGCAGCGTGGCGGCGATGTCGTGCGACTTCGGTCACCTCACTGATTCGTTGGAAGTCGGAGTGACCGAAGTCGCGCGGCATCGCTGACACGCTGCACGCGCCCTTACGTACTTCATAATTGACTTGAATTTCGCTTTCTGCGCTGTGTCGCGGGTTCGATCCCTGCATGGAACAAATATTTGTATGGTGTACAGATAGTTGTTTCAGATCTTGGTGTTTGTGCATGTGAGATTTATGTCTGTAAACTGTAGGACCCACGATATAGGAGACATTCTAGTGAAAGAAAGAAAGAAATGGACGATGTATGTAAAAAGGGTAACATTGTAAGGATCACTTTGTTGTCCACCCGTCTGTCCATGTGCCAAAGCCCTTGTTTTCGGAACCGGCTTGAGGTATGAAGTTCAAATTTACATCGGCAAATGGTTACCAATGATGACATATGGCACAGAGACATGCGTCATTTCAACATGGGCCTCATAAGACAGCTTAAGGTCACTCCGCGAGCTATGGAGAGAGCTATGCTTGGTATTTCTATGCGAGATCGGATCAGAAATGAGGAGATCTGTAGAAGAACTAAAGTTGTCGACATAGCTGAAAGGATTAGTAAACTGAAGTGGCAATGGACGGACACACAGCTCGTAGAACTGATGGCCGTTGGGGTAAAAAGGTTCTCGAGCGGAGACCGCGTACCGGAAAACGCAGCGTGAGACGGCGACAACGAGGTGGACAGACGACCTGGTGAGGGTCGCTGGGAGTCGTTGGATGTGACCGCTCGTATGACCAGCTTACATAATTATGACGCAAATGGTCCCTTTTGTTTAATGATGAAGTTGAATTATATAGTAAACTAGCTGGGACCCGCGGTTTCACCCGCGTTTAATTTAAAAGAAATTTCAAGGGTTTTAATTTTTTTGCGCGGAACCCTAATCATTTTTCTAAAATTAAAGTAGCCTAAGTTATTCCTTATAACATCAGCTATCTGCCAGCGAAAGTCCGGTCAAAACCGGTCCACCCGTTTCGGAGATTACCCGGAACAAACAGACAGACAGACGGACAGACAGACAGACAAAAAAAACTAAAATTGTTTTTTTGTTATATGTACCGTATATAATTTCATATGAATTCAGTAAAAAGCTGTTATTTTGACATTACAAACAGACACTTCAATTTTATTTATTTGTATAGATAGTACCTATTAGATTAGTCATCATAATTTCTGCACGCACGGAAATGGGAAGTTTTTGTATCAGCATAACTACATGACTTCCGACTAATTATGACTCACTTGTATCAATCATATTTCTTGCACGCATTTCTTGTATTCGTTGCTTAACCGGGCAGGACGGACGCGACGGCGGACGAAGCCAAAAGTCCTCGAGCCAGGCATAAAAACTAAGCAACTATGTCTAAGGTCGTCCCCTGCGGGACTCGGATCTCTGCTTATGGCGTCTGAGGACCAAACTGACCGACAGATATTAATTTAGCGGCGCGGCATGGTTGGTGCAGTGGTTGATACAGTCGACTGCTGCGCTCCGGGTCGTGGGTTCGATTCCCGCACGGAACAAATATTTGTACGATCTGCAGATAGTTGTTCCGGATCTGGGTCGTGTAGAATTTGTGTCTGTAAACGCACCCACGACACAGGAGAAATAACAGTGGGGCAACGTTCTAAAAAAAATGAATTTAAATACATTTTTAGCGATATTTAAATTTAGATTAGAGTAAGAGTCGAGGGGGAGATTGAATGGGTCTTCATAACGGGTCTCAGCGTCGAGGCGGGCTTCGGCGGCGAGGATGGTATACTGGTTTTGAACTGCGCGAGTCTCTTCATATGTGCTGAGTCATATAGCGATATCATCGCCCGGGTCGATGAGCACGTACCTCGGGCGGCGACTATCGGTTATGAGGGAGAGATCCTCCCGGAGATTCGGATGGATGGTAGCACTGGCATGTACAGGCAGAGCTCTTAAAACTCCACTAATGTCATGATACCAACATGTTCGACGGCATCGTTGGTGCAGTGGCTAAGCGTTTGCTGTGTCGCGGTTTCGATTCCCGCACGGAAAGAATATTTATACGGCCAAAGATAGTTGTTTCGGATTAGGGTGTTTGTGCGTATGAGATTTGTGTCTGTAAACTGTATCCATGACACGGGTGAGATACTCATCATATAGGCCTAAGAACACCCACTGCTGAACAAAGGCCTCGTCCTTAGATTTCCAAAACCACCACATGCCGTTTGTCGTCATTAGGGAGGAATTTGCCAGTACTGCCGTGTGGTGCCAGCTACGAATAGCACCAACCCATCTCATCCTGTGGGTGTCGTAAAAGCCGACTAAGAGATTAGACGGAGGATGGGCAGCAGCGTCCTTCGAATATATTAACAGCTAAACTGCGATCGCCAACCCGCTTGCGTGGCGATTATGGCAAAACCCCCCAGTGAGCCCACAACAAACCCATATCGGTCGTTGTGGTGATCTTTGGGGGATGCCCGTGTCCAGCAGTGGACTTCATTCGGCCCAAATGATGAAGAAAATGAGCTCACTTGGCAGGCGGGTTGGTGAGCTGTTCCACAGATGGGACGCTGCTGGTCATCCAGTCCCTTAGTCGCCTTTTACAGATCACGGGAGTCCAAAATGTTCTTAATGGTGTATGTAGTCTACCAATCCGCACTAGGCCAGCGTGGTGATCTAAGGTCTTACCTTTCTCATGGTGAGAAAAAGGCCCGTGTCCAGCAGTGGGACAGTAATGGACTGATTATGTTAAACCGCAATCAAAACTATATCCAGTTCTTCTGCCCAGTTACATTAAGCGCATTGTGCAGTGTGTAAACATGATCTATCTCTCCAACCGTGATGAAAGAAATTCTCGTACTCTTGACTCACAACTTCACGAGATCAGTACTATGAGTTCATCGTTGGCGCTACGCCAGCAAACATTTGGTCCAACGTTTGATAAAATAATAGGTCATACTTACTACTTTCATGCATTACGCTGTCTTTGAGATAAACAACAAATATGGATTGAGGATATGGGAATTCCATGAGTTTGGATGATCACTTTTCAAACTCTTCTACACCATGGTCCACGCTGGACATGCTTCAATGTATATTATAAGCATATTAAACGATCAGCTAAACCAAAGCATGTTCAAGAAAGCGTTAATTATCAGACTGCTTTTAGATTGGACAGCGATTATCATTCCAATATTCATCATCATCATCATCATTTCGGCCGAATGAAGTCCACTGCTGGACACAGGTCACCCAAAGATCACCACAATGACCGATATGGGTGTTTGTGCTCATTGGGGGGTTTGCAATAATCGCCACGCTTGGCAGACGGGTTGGCGATCGCAGTTGAGTTGTTAATATACTCGAAGGACGCTGCTGCCCATCCTCCGGTTAATCCCTTAGTCGACTTTTACGACACCCACGGGAGATGGTGTGGTGGCCATTATCTAATAAATCATCATCAAATCAGCCAAAGGATCTTCACTGCTGAACACAGGCCTCCCCCATAGCTTTCGACAAAGTCCGGTCACATGCCAAACGCAACCAACGTCTGGCCACCATTGGAGGCCGTCCCACGCCGCGTTTTCCGGTGAGCGGTCTCCGCTCGAGAACCTATTTTCTATTTAATATAACAAAATTTCATTTACATAATATAACACAGAAACACATGTTACCTTACACAGCTGTTTACACAAGGTTAAGTTTAGATAAACGTAAAAATTCTAGCTTCGGCGTCGACCTTCGTCTCGAACGATCCAAACGTATACAGAAGCGGAACGAACTGAGCGGAGCAGAGCGAAAAATGACAATTTAACCAAAATACAATGTCTATCTAAGCCATTGACATATTATGTACTAGCTGGGACCCGCGATTTCACCCGCAGTTGAATTAAAATTAAAATGGATCATTTATAAATATGCGTTTCAATTCAATTTTTGCGCGGTTCCCTAATTATTTTTCTAAAATAAAAATGGCCTAAGTTATTCCTTATAACATCAGCTATCTGCAAGTGAAAGTCCCGTAGAAATCGGTCTAGCCGTTTCGGAGATTAGCGTGAACAAACAGACAGACAGACAAAAAATATTTATAGTTCTTTTGTTGAAGGTACCGTGTATACTTTCATATGCATTTAGTAAAAAGCTGTTATTTTGACATCGCAAACAGACACTTCAGTTTTATTTATTTGTATAGATTGCGTACTAGAGGAGACCCCGCGCATTTGCGCACTTCTTCACTAACGGCCGAAATTAATAATCAATCTAATCCAAAGTCTTTGGATTTGTGACTAAGGATTTGTCTGTTTTTTATGTTAATAGTGATCCTAACACAAAAACGGATGAACTTCAGAATCTTAAATCTAAAGTTTATTAGTGAAGTGCGGCGATACCGCAATTGAATGGGACATCGTGATGAAGTGCGATGTCACCTCTAGTAAGAAGTATATTATATCTCAATGATCTAAGACCAGTTCTCAGTAAGCCCATTTTGAAAATTCCATGTTATGTATATGTTTTATATGACAATGGCTGTCGTTCCTCTAGTTCAGCGTGACATCAGCGATCGATTCAGCGCCCCAGTGCGAGCACTTAGACTTGACCCAATTGTTGGCACGCGCCGATATTTTAGCCATGCTGTTTTGTGCTCTTGTTGTAAAATAGGACCTATTTTACCGTTAGCAGTGCTATCCTAGTGGTTGAACCACGGAAATAGGTGATAAGGAGAAGTGGTACGGGGGCGCCACCGCGACTGGATCAATTTGGGCCATCCGGAAAAAATGGCCGTTTTATAACATCAGTTGAGATTCGATCGCGTAAGTGAAACTTTGTTAAATTGTCGTGTTGTTCGGGGATAACACGCAAAAACCGAAGCGAAAATAATAACTTTATCAAGGAAGGAATCGTATACAATATGCAAGTGAAGGAATTTTCTTGTATTTGTCTATAAAAAGAATAAATTAAAAATTATTGTTTTCTTTATTATGTTACATTTGGATTGATGGAGCAGCACGACATTATTATTTTTGTACAAAATACAATGCTTCTTACCTACAACTTTTAACTAGTAATCGGTGAATAACAAACGCAGTGAATAGAACAGCGAATGGTACTCCCAATAAACTTACGCGTTGCGTGGTACGGCTGTCGTTTGCGGTCTGTACGCTCGGTATGATTGGCTACCTACAAAGTCGTGGGTGTGTTTTAGTATGAGAAGCCAATTGTAATGTTGTGTCTATTCAGTTCATTGGATGAGAACTTGTAATTGCATTAGTGTGTTTTTATGAAGAATGGTAGTGGGAAAATGGATTTCTAGGCTCGCATACAATTATCTAGATGGTATATCTCTTTTCTTCCAATATACTGGGGTTGAACGCTTAGCTTCCATACAGGAGGGTCTGTGTTCCATCCCGGCTCGTTACTGACTTTTCGGATTCATGTGCGGATCAGAATCTGTTTATCACTCGTGTTGACGGTGAAGCAAATATTCGTAAGGATACCTACACACCTGAGAGGGTTCCAAAATGTCCTCAATGGTGTGTGTAGTCGGTAACCCGCTCTAGGCAGATTGAGGAGTCTACGTGCTCATACCGATCGATCCCCGGGATAAAAGCGCGCTGACACGTGCCGCCGTTAGCGCAGCATAGCGCACAGCGAGGCTTGGAGGGATCCTTTACAATCCTGCCCAAGAAGCGCCTGGAGGGGCGATCTTTTTACAGTCGCCTTCTCTCCGCTAGAGGGGGTGACCGCTTTACAATCATCCCCTCCGAGATGGAATGGATATCAATGAAATTTTTTGGGATTAAAACAAGAATTTAATTTAAATATTTTCATGTAAAATGCTCCATTTTTTATCTCGATCTATGACGCCTCTAAAGATCCCTGTTCCGATTTATTTAACCGAAAAATGAATCGTGTATTTTTTCTGCAATAAATTCATCAATTAAATCCGAAGTTAGAAAATACACGAAATGCCTCACATCTATATATGAGACCATAAAAACGAATCCACGAAAACTGGTGCTCCGTCCACATAACGGCTTCGAGCTAGTACACGCGGCTACATATCAAGCTATAATATACAGTTTACGCTGATCTCTCATCATACGGAAAGCCTATGCAGTGCGAGATCAGCTTATACTGGAAATGTATAGCTTGATATGCAGCCGTGCCGTACATTTCTAAATCTCTCTTCCTGCGTTTATTTCAGTCCGTCCTATTTATTTAACTACAATGGTGTTACGTCTAAACTTCGCATCGGCTGTGGTTTTATTTAGAAACAAATTTATTTTCTACCACAATATGGTTGCTTCAACTTGTAATACCCCACGGGCGTATCATTTCAGCAGCAAGACGTTCACTGCTGGGCATAGGGCATAGGCCTCCCTCAAAGATGGCCCCAACGACCGCTTAGGGTCTGTGTCGTGTACCGGTTGGGGGGGGGGATTCGCCACAATTGCCACGCTTGTTAGGCGGGTGAGTTGTTAATCTACTCGAAGTACGTTGCTACCCATCCCCCGGCTAATCCCATAGTCGCCTTTTACGACACCTACGGGATGAGATTGGCTTGTGCTATTGGTAGTCGGCACCACACGTAGGTAGTGGTAAGAGAAAAGGCTGTAAAACTGGTTACAACCTCGACTATCAAGTAGCGCACATAGCGCAGTTATATTCAGTGTTAGTTAATTGATCAGTGGTTAAGCAACGCTCAGCGTGGTCAGTCAAAATGGATGGGAGAACGCATGGTATTTGAACTGAGCGTTTGTAAAAATCGTCGGCCCCGGTTGTTGTCATCAGACAGCAAGTTAAGCCAAGTCGGAGGCCTTTGGGCGGCTTGGACAACTGTGACACAAGATCGGCCAAGCGTGGTGAGTACTACTACTAGTCTAAGATATGGAATAACTTGCCACCGCCAATAAGATCACTAACCAAGATAAATGCATTTAGAAAACGCCTACGGCGGTATCTTATCGATTCACAACGGAAGCTAGATATGTTGAATACAAACGCGTCTTTTATTTGATTTGCACAAATTATGAGTATTTCGCCGCGCCGATTCGCGCCCAGGACCATCCACGTCGCCGCTTGTTATTATTTACAGTGTCACCATAGCTATGTATGTCTTATCTTATCTCTATAAATGCCTTAATGTACTTACCTACTTATTTATTCTAATTTTGTTCAGGTAACTTATTTTTATTTTGTTGTTAATTTTTGTTTCTTTCTTTGGTGTTGTTTTATTTGGTAGAAAATTGGTTTGATTATTATTTATATAGTGTTGGTATAGAAGCTGGTATCACATCCGTGAGTCACTACAGGGTATAGTCGAAAACCAGCGCCGGGCTTCCGTCTGGCACACGCTGAACTAGACCCTATTCAGCACAACCGCAAGACACACGCAACTGTTATACTTTTTATTATTTTATTGTTTATATAATTACACTTATCCTTTTGTTTGTATACATATATTGTCTCTCTTGTTGTGGCTGAATAAATATTTTCTTTCTTTCTTCTTTCTTTCTTTCTTCTTACTGGCAAATTCCGGACAAAATGATGACACATTTGTGGAAATTGTGGAGGCCTTTGTTCAGCAGCACCTTTGGCTGATATGATGAAAAGTTTAGAGTGTCTCCGAAAACAGAGCCAATTTTTTTATTTTTTTAAAACGTTACTTTAGGGTTTCTCCTGTGTCGTGGGTGCGTTTACAAACACAAATTTTCAGACCCGGAACAACTACCTTCTGATTTTACAAATATTTGTTCCGTGCGGGAATCGAACCCACGACCCGGTGCGCAGCAGCCGACTGTTTCAGCCACTGCACCAACCGTGCCGACGATAATAAAAAGTTGAGATGACGTTATCAGCGAGTCAACGAACTCTTATCAAGAGGGCATTATCAACAAAAATCTGTACAGATTATATTGTATTGAGAAATAAACTGAAATATAAAACAGTATTCAGACGATAATATCGTGTAGCACTCAACGGAACGTTTAGCGGAGTAGCGAATCTCTTATTCCGTGTGGTGCTGGCTCAGAATACCACCACCCCATTTCCTCCCGTGGGTGTCGTAAAAGTCGACTAAGGGGTTAGCCGGAGGATGGGCAGCAGCGTCCTTCGAGTACATTAACAACTCAACTGCGATCGCCAACCCGTCTGCCACGCGTGGCGATTATGGCAAAACCCCCCAATGGGCCCACAACAGCCATGTCGGTCGTTGTAGTGATCTTTGGGGGGGGCTTGTGTCCAGCAGTGGACTTCATTCGGTCGAAATGATGATGATGATGAATCTCTTAGGATTGGTTTTCTGTGCCACTTTTTACGGGTTCGAGCCCCGCACGGAACAAATATTTGTATCGCCTACAAACTGACAGCTGTAGTTTGTGCATGTTGAGTTTTGAAGTATAACCTTTCAAACTTTTTTACTATAGGGTATTTCATAGTGGGCTTCTCGCATACATTTCAAGGTTCATGTGGTTCTGTGGTTGCTTAACCAGACAATTGGTGAAGCATAAATAGCCTCCAACTTGGACTCTCAAACGGATTACAACGTGTGTATATATATTTTTCTTTAAACGCTACAACCTGAGAAGCCATACGTGCAAAGCCAGCGACTACATTGATTTCAGGTCATTTCTCTGCAGTTCTTTTTTAACTATATTGTCGTCAATATATTTGACATTATATAGCAATGTTATGACTCCATGTTAAACACGTTTAAAACAGAGTTATTTCATCGCTGGATCGATCGCCAATCGGTTTCACATCGAAATCCATTTATACTTTATAAATAAAATTGAAGTGTCTATTTCTAAAGTCAAAATAACAGTTTCTAACTAAACGTATTTGAAAGTATATACAGTCTGTTTGTTTGTTCCAGATAATCTCCGAAACGGCTGGACTGATTTTGACTTGACTTCACTCGCAGATAGCTGATGTTATAAAGGTGTAACTTAGGCTACTTTTATTTTAGATAAATAACTGATGATCCGCTCAAAAAAAAATCTTTGAAATCCAATATATACACTCCATGTCAACTATCTATGCCGAAGGACTCTAAAATATTTACAAATTATCTGATTTCTTTTAAATTAAACGGAGAGTGCAACCGCGGGGCACAGCTAGTGTTCAATAAAAATCATTTGGTAGTTCTGGCCCACTGCGGGGAAAATACCTCTTCTCATAAACAGAAGGAACGAGCACTGGTCACGACAGTTGCTCTCTGGGTGTTGGCGATATCAGACCAATAGACATTCTTCTTCGTTCTTCTTTTCATGTGGTTAGTGGCCGACCTTGTGTCAGAGTTGTCCAAGCCGTCCAAAGGCCTCCGACTTGGCTTAACGACTGCCGTCTGAGGACTACAACAGGGACCGACGATTTAACGTGCCATCCAAAGCAGGGAGGTCATCATTTCAGCCGAATGAAGTCCGCGGCTGGACACAGGCCTCCCCCAAAGATCACCACAACGACCGATATGGGTGTGTTGTGTGCACATTGGGGATCTTGCCATAATCGCCACGCTTGGCAGACGGGTTGGCGATCGCAGTTGAGTTATTAATGTATTCGAAGGACGCTGCTGCCCATCCTCCGATTAATCCCTTAGTCGACTTTTACGACACCCACGGGATGAAATGGGGTGGTGGCATTCTGAGCCGGCACCACACGGTTATACGGATCAGTGAGTGCGACTGACTGTGAACGCCTTATTACACAGAGAAAGTCACATTGGGACATGCCAGGTATAGATCCTGCAACACAGTGCTTAAGGAGCTAGTCCGCAACCCTCCAGACCAACAGGCAATTATAATTAGTCATAATTTAAATCATTACACGGTTCCAAGTTGTTGGTCCTATTGAGAAGAGCTGGAGACTACGAACACCGTACGGAGACTATTTTTTAAATATTTAAGTGTTTGGGGAAAACCGGGAACTTTCTTTGAATGTCTACGGTTGAGTCATAAGCTATTGGGACATTCGCGGATATATGCACATATGTAAAACCCACACTTGAACGCTGTATGAGAAAATTATAAGATATGCCGTTTCTTGTTACAATTCAATGATAAAAATTGTAACACAACTTTTTTCGAAATATAGTATAGCCATCTCCGTGCGGTGTCCGGATTAAGAATATAGCACCACTCCATCTCCTCCCGTGGATGTCGCAAAAGGTGACTAAGGGACTCTAAACCAGAGGGATGGGCTATGGGCCATACTGCGCTCACCAACCCGCCTGCCAAGCGTGGTGAGTACTGGCAAATTTCCCTCAAAATGACTACGAATCTATGGGGGAGGCCTTTGTTCGGCAGTGGACGTACTTTGGCTGACATCTAATCTATCGTCGGCTATATGTCGGGCTCAGTTGTCGCCGAACGCACCTCGACCCTTGTGGATCTTTTGTGCTGACGCTAGCCCTATATTCCATTCTGCCACATCGAAGAGTTCTGACTAGCTCCTTTTCTTCTAGCTGACATAATAACCATGGAGTTTCTTGCCGGCTCTTATCCATAGGACTGACTTTGTGTTCACCGTTCACCGTGTGAATTTGAGAGGTTTGAATCGTTGGGAAACATCTATCACTCAAAGATCTTATGGTGAAAAACTCAATTTTACGTTAGGCTCGTGAATGTACAGTCTGTTTTAAATACACTTACTTACAATACGTGCGGCCGCCGAGAGAATGCGTTCCTAACATCTCTTTGGTCTAGTTTCTGTTATATTAAAGACTAGCTGAGACCCGCAGTTTCACCCGCGTTTTATTTAAAAGAAACTTAGAGTACTTCGACATAGACACTTGACATAGAATATATATTGGATTTCAAGGGTTTTTTATTTTTTGCGCGGAACCCTAATGGTTTTTCTAAAATAAAAGTAGCCTAAGTTATTCCTTATAACATCAGCTATCTGCTAGTGAAAGTCCCGTCAAAATCGGTCCGGCCGTTTCGGAGATTACCCGGAACAAACAGACAGACAGACAAAAAATTTAAAAATGTTTTTTTTGTTATAGGTACCGTATATACTTTCATATGCATTTAGTAAAAAGCTGTTATTTTGACATTACAAACAGACACTTCAATTTTATTTATTTGTATAGATTTAGTTAGAATTTTGCGTCGATCTTATCATGAATTTTCAGATCCAGTTTATTTAACTAATTTTAGTATAAAATAATTGTTTCCGCCTGTCCTAACGCTGTTTTGAATGAAAACAATAATCTATTTATTCCACTTTTTTTTCTGTAGTACTTAAACGACCGTTGTTTCGCTACAGTTCACGGATGAGGTCATCGCTCGCAGTAGCATAATAATATCACATCACAGTACAATAATTACGCAGCGTTTTGATCGCGTTGTATACGATACATTGCGTGTTCAAAAATATCGAAAACAGTAACTTATTTATTTCCGAAGTTTTAGTGGAACCTCTTACCGAAGATTTCGTTAATGTTTTTATTCTCTGGTCAACAACCTGAGGTGCAATTCCTTAAGCTCAAACATCTACACATCCTTAAATACAGAATCGAAATAACGGTATAAAACCGATTTGGTATTCGTTAAGACATGATTGAAGCTATTCAAGGACACGTTACAGAAGGACAGCCATGAGGACCAGACTTAGCGAATACCAAATTAGGTTATCACTGTTATTTCAATTCTGTATTCAAGGATGTATGGATGTTCGAGCTTAGAGAATTGCACCCCAGCTTAGCACCAGCAAAGCATGCTACATAAACCCAACAAGATATAGTCCACAAAGATAGACTGGAAGACGGTCTGCCGACATAATTTATTAATATATAAACAAATATTTGATGTATGTATCGAATATAAATTTATCGTATACAATGTTATTAGTCACATTGTTATCATATAATATATTTGCATATAGTTAAGACTAAAACAGACGTTCGGCATCTTTTCATTTATATATATTACTAGCTAGGAGCTGCAGTTTCACCCGCGTTTAATTTAAAAGAAATTTAGAGTACTTCGACATAGACACTTGACATAGAATATATAATAATGTCTTAGTTTTTCGCGAGTAATCTGCGTGCCCACACCGAGCGACCCCCGGGAAGACGGTGGCGCGCACGTGGTCACGTGCCGCCGTGTGCGCAGCACAGCGCAATTCGAGGCTTGGGGGGATCCTTTACAATCCTCCCCGAGAAGTGCCTGGGGGGGCGACCTTTTTACAGTCGCCTTCCCTCCGCTAGAGGGGGTGACCGCTTTACAGTCATCCCTTCCGAGATGTGCCTAAAGGCGTGGCACCAATGGGCGGCTCTAGTGTGATCTTACGAGGACCTGGAGCCCCCCCTTCGGTGCAGAAGATGACCGCTCCAGTGGTTTTAGCCGGTAGGAGTCCGGCATACCCCTTCGCCCTTCCCCGGGGTGAAGGAAGTTCCATGTAGAATTTCCACTGGACATCAATAAAAAAAATAAAAAATGGTGACATCTACCTTAAATTTATCGTATGGTGGTCTCGCCCACGATATTTCGTCAGACACCTGAGTAGTCGATATTGATCGCAATTTTTTCGCAATGTTTTGCATTAACATTATTTCACTAGAAGCTCGACTGTTCAGTTTTGTTGATACCATTCCTCTACACGCAAAGCCAATCTACTTTGGCTTCGGTCTGTGTTACCAACGTTGAAAATCCGAAACACGTTTTGTTTCTCTTTAGTTTGCAACGGAACAAAAGCCTGCGATTCATCATCATCATAATATCAGCCAAAGGACGTCCACTGCTGAACAAAGGCCTCCCCCATAGATTTCGGTCACCGCCCTTTTCCAACGACTCCCAGCGACCTTTACCAGGTCGTCTGTCCCACCCTGCGTATTCCGGTGCGCGGTCTCCATTCGAGAACCTTTTTGCCCAACGGCCATCAGCTAAAGCCTGCTACTGGCTGATTTGAATGACCATAGCGTGAACGATCTCGGATGTAATGTCGCGGTGGTCCGAAGGGACTCGCTTCTTAAGCATAAAGTTCAAAATCGCATGCAGCAATGTGTCTGTGTCAATATATGCGCTTCCTTAGTTAATCTGAGACACCACCGGAATTAACGGTGAAGGAAAGCATCGTGAAGATCCTGAGTAATCCTGAGTTAATGTTCCTTCTATGTATTATTTTGTGTTGCAGTGGCATTTTCATAATTACTACTGTCCCACTGCTGGGCACAGGCCCTTTCTGACGATGAGAAAGGTAAGGCCTTAGTCCAACATGCTGGCCTAGTATGGTTTGGCGAACTACATACACCATTGAAAAGTTTTGGAGCCCTCGGGTCTGCAGGTTTCCTAACGACGTTTCGCGTTAACGCAAGTGATAATCCTTTTTTAAAATAAACGTTGCCTCACACTAGGATTTCTCCTGTGTCGTGCGTGCGTTTACAGACATGAATTCCACATACAATACACCCAGACCCGGACCAACTACCTGCAGATCATACAAATATTAGTTTCGTGCGGGAATCGAACCCACGACCCGGAGCGCAGAAGTCGACTGTATCAGCCACTGCACCAACCGTGCCGTCTTTTTTTTTTCAAAATCATATTCCGATCCGTACATAAATACGAACACCCAGAGGTACGGGCCGGGATCAAACTAAGATCCTCCTCTATAGAAGACAGGCGTTCAATCCAGTGATTGGAATAGAATATATAAAATTACTAGCCACTGGGCTATCACTGCTATATTGACCGAAAGTAATTTTATACATTCTAGACCTCGTAATTAATTATATCGATACCTTAGTTCAAAAGTGTAACATGTCTGAAATTCTGTTAGTTTGAGATAAGTATGAGTAGTTCCTTGTAGTTGTTTCTAGTTGTTCTCTTATCTCAAACTAACAGAATTTTAGACTTCAAACTTTGGAACTGAGGTGTCGATATCATAACGGCGGTTATCGATGTAAGTACTAACTCTAAACTGCGCCTTATAAAAATAAAAACAAAACTGAGTGAACTGGTTGGTCAACCACATCGTGTGGCCGAGCCCTAAATACTATGTTAATCTGCATTGTATACATACATAATACTAATAACAATGCACGATACCGCATACTAATATAATCAGACCGTGTTTGCGTTGGAATTATATAAAACAGTAAGTACAGGCTCTCATGTTAAGTTTTAATTACAGTAACTAAGAAAAACTGGTCAGGTAACGGTAACCATAGGGAAAACCGTGTTGCCAAACATAAAAAAGTCGTCATGCCTATCTCCTTGAAGAGGCAGAAATGTACTGTCACACACGAAGTTATTTTTTTAAAGTTCGGACGGCATACTCGTTCCAACCTTTTTTTTATTTGTCTCCAGTGAAAATTCATCATGTCCTTCCTCTGCCTCGGGAAAGGGCATGCCGGACTCCTACCGGCTAAAACCACTGAGTGGTCATCTTTGGCATCGGAGTGGGAGCTCCAGGAACTCGATAAATCTTCATCTAGAGCCGACCATTCGTGCTACGCTCAGGCATATCTCGGAGGGGATGACTGTGGTCACCCCTCTAGCGGAAGGGAGGGTCTGTAAAGGTGTCACAGGCACATTTCGGGGTAGATTTAATAGCCTCGCTGTGCGCTATGTTTCCTGGGGATCGCTCGGTATAAGCACGCGACCCCCGAGGCTCCGAACGAATTGTAGTCAACTCAACGATATTAAGCGTCCCCATGGATATCAGCAATCTACTGATCACTGATGCGTTACCGACTAGAGGCTTAAGATGGAATGCCCGTGTTCTGGTAATGACCCTGGCTATTGGTACCCTTCACCTGGAACACAACTACGCCCACAGTTGTTATGGCTGGTGAAGTAGCTAGGACTGTGGTACCGCTCCACTCGAGCCCTCTCTACCGTTTTTTTTTTGTTGGTGCCCAGTGGAAATTCTTCATGAATTTCCTTCGCCCCGATCTCCAACCGGCTAAAACCACTGGAGCGGCCATCTTCGGCACCTAAGGGAGGCCCCAGGTCCTCGTATGATCGCACTAGAGCCGCCCACTGGTGCCATGCCTATAGGCACATCTCGAAGGGTGTGACTGTAAAATGTTCACCCCCCGGGGGGATTGTAAAGGATCCCCCAAAACGTCGCACGGCAGCGCGTGACCACATGCGTGCTACCGTCTTCTCTTGGGTCGCTCGGTGTCGGCACGGAGATTCCCCAATCTACGCATCTGCGAACCCAGAGGTCCCCCACCTTATAGCAACGGCAGGGGGTTTCAGGCGTATGGGAATTAGGCGCTAGGGCGGTTGTTACCCCGGCGCCGTCTCCTGCTTCTTCGAGCGTGATTTTAAAAGCGTAGCGTACTGCCGTACTGCTCCTGGTACTTTTTATCATCATATAAGCGAAAGGAAGTCCGAACGAAGGCGTCCCCCATAGATTTCAACTGTTGTATTTCACAATGGACTGTAGGAAACATAGTATAGTACAACTTGGTACCAGGTTTTTATGAAGTAAATGAAGTTATACATCTGATATTTTCTATGATGCCTTTTAACACGTCGCCCTTTTTCAATCGTTGTCGATTAGCTTAGCATTATCATGTAATTACATGCCACCCGCATCCAACGACTCCCAACGATCTTCACTAGGGGTGCAATTCCTTAAGGTCAAACATCCATACATCCTTCAATACAGAATTAAAATGACGGTGAAAACCCAATTTTGGTATACGCTAAGACATGATTGAAGCTTTTCAAGGACACAGTCCAGATGGTGAGCCATGGGGACGAGTCTTAGGGAATACCAAATTGGTTTGTCACCATTATTTCAATTCTGTATTCAAGGATGTATGGATGTTTGAGATTAAGGAATTGCACCCCAGGTTGTCTGTCTACCTCGTTGGAGGTCGTCCCACGCTGCCTTTTCCGTTGCGCGGTCTCCACTCTAGAACCTTTTTACCCCAATGGTCATCAGTTCTACGAGCAATGTGCCCCGCCCATTGCCACTTCAGTTTACTATATTATTTACTAAATACAGTTTAATTAAATCATTTAATTATTTATTTATTTATTATTTATGTACACACAACAGTAGAAAAAAATAGGGTATATAGGTCACTTAAGTACAAAGGTACTGCTTATTTCTAAAGAAATTTCTGCCAGCAGACCTCCGACAGGAGAGGGCAATTGGAAACGTAGACACAGTGTGTAACATTACAAAAAAAAAAAAAAGATAACGATATAATAATTTCAAACAATAGATATACATAATAAGGGTAAAATACATACATAAAATAACTACAAATATACTAATACATATACTATCACAATTATGAGGAAAGATAATGTTCTTTAACGCGTTTCTTAAAAATAGATATAGATTTAGAATCACGTATATTAGGCGGAAGTGAGTTCCACAGTCTTACTGCATGAACAGAAAAGGAGTACGAATAGTGATTGGATTTGTGGGGTGAGAATTGTAGAAGAGATCTATGGTGAGACCTGGAAGGGACCTCAGGAGGGCGCACATACGAAAAACGCTCTCGCAAGTAGGAAGGATATGTAGGGTTGTGAAGGACATTGTAAAGGAGACATAATATCCGTGTGTTTCTGCGAAGACGGATAGGGAGCCACTTGAGTTCTTTGCGAAGGTGGGATACATGGTCATACTTCCTAAGACCGAAAACAAAACGAATACATAAATTTTGCAGGCGCTCAAGCTTGTTTAATTGCTCCTCAGTGGCATCCAAAAAGCAGGCATCAGCATAATCTATAATCGGCTGAATAAGAGATTGAGCAAGAGAAATCTTAGTCTTTAAAGGCAATACGCTCTGGAGACGTTTTAGCGAATGAAAGGAGTAATGTACCTTGCGACTAACTTCATTAACGTGAGCACTCCACGACAGGTTAGAGTCCATTATAACACCCAAATTCTTAGCGGTATCAGTAAAAGGGATTACAGTACCGTCGAGAAATAATGGCGTCAAGGATGATAGATCAAGCGCGTTACGTAGATACCTGCTGCCTATGATCATGGCCTGTGATTTGGCGGGGTTAATGTGTAGGCCAAAAGACCTAGCCCACTCACTGATACAAACTAGGTCATGATTCATGGAGGTGATAGCATTTCCAGCGTCAGTCAATGTAAAGTGTCGGTAAAGCTGCAAATCATCTGCGTAAAGATGGAAGTTGGATGAAATAAAACCAGTGACAGAGTTAATGAAGACGGAGAATAGGAGAGGAGAGAGGACGCCACCTTGAGGCACACCCGCAGTGAGATCACACCAATCAGAGAAGGTCTCATCAAGGCGGACACGTTGAGAGCGGCCCCGAAGATATGAGTCGAACCAGGCTAAGGAGGAAGGAGAGAAATTGATAGACTTTAAGATCCCTAGTAAGATGTCAAAATCAACTGAGTTGAAAGCGCTACTAAAATCAAGCAAAACGAGGACTGTGAGGGACTTTTTCTCCATAGCCCAGCGAATATCATCTGTTACTTTAAGAAGTGCGGTCACAGTACTGTGACCGGGGCGAAAGCCAGATTGGAAGGGGGAGATCAAATTGTTGGACGCTAAAAACACTGCAACTTGATTTTGAACTATGTGTTCCAGGACTTTTGAGAGAAATGGTAAAATGGAAATAGGTCTATAGTCAGAATGGGAAGTTGGATTAGTCAGTTTAGGTAAGGGTGTAACATTAGCTAGTTTCCAGGCCAAAGGAAAAGAACACGAAGATAACGAGTAATTATAGATGTGCGAGAGAACGGGAAGCAAATCAGGTAAAATAGGAATTATCATTCTTGAACACAATTGATCATTACCAATGGCTGAGGATGAAACAGACAAGATAGATTTTTTTAACATCCTCATCAGAAACATAACTGAAATTAAAATGGGAGCAGTTCGGTACCGGCAAGCTGGAAAGTTCAGACAATGTTAAAGTTTTCGTACAATGATCTAGAAAAACAGGTGGGAGAGAGAAATGCTTATTTAGTGCGCTAATATTGACATCTTTACAGGAGTTAACATGTGATTTGCCAATACCTACTGACTTTAAAAATTTCCAAACGTCAGAAGGGTTACGGTTGTCTAGAGATTCATGAAAGTAGCGCCTCTTAAGATCTCGACACAGACGACTGCAGCGATTACGCAACGCTTTGTAACGGCTAAGGTTTTGCTCCGAAGGTCGACGTTTGTACCTCCTTTTCGCCCTATCCCTGTGAGCCATAGCTTCTTTTAAAGAAGATGTGATCCATGGAGCAGGATTATATTTTAGTTTAACACGACGGAGTGGGGCATGCTTGTTATACAAATGGAGAATCATATTGTTGAAACATTCCACCTTGTCATCAATGCTACTGCACTCGACCACAGGTGTCCAGTCAATCACGCCAGCATCACGGTGCAGTGCCTCCAGATCTATGCTCAGGTAACTACGCAAACATAAAACATTTGGTTTACGCTTAGGAGAACGAATACGGTAAGACAGATAGATTAGGTCATGGTAAGAAAAAGAAGCAGTGAGTTGCCCAAAGTCAGAAACATGGTTCAGGGAAGAGACGATCATAAGATCGAGTAACGAAGGAGAACAATTGGGAAAGTGGTGGGTGGCAGAAAGAGGTAGAATTTGGAGATTAAGAGAAGATAAGAGAGACTGGAGTTTATGTGTACGAGAATCTCCTTTCAATAAGCAGGTGTTAAAGTCACCCATTAAGATTATATGTTCATAAATATACCTACATCATCATCATATCAGCCAAAGGATGTCCACTGCTGAACATAGGCCTTCCATTTTTAGGGTAATTTGCCTGTACTTACCACACCTAGCAGGTGGGTACTGTAACAGTATGGCTACTGTTCCACAGAAGGGATGCTGCTGCCCATCCCTCTAGTTTCCAATACTTTAGTCGCCTTTTACGACAGCCATAGAAGGGTATGGAATGGTGCTATATTCTTAATCCATACACCACAACCGACCACCTACATACTAATATATATGAATATATAAATAAACAATAAATCTATACATAAACATTGCTATTTATCTGGTAGCAAATGGGATCCTAGTTTTCTGTGTTCATCTAAGTTGTCTGGGCAGTAGTTTCTCACTTATCCTACCCACACCATTCATCATTCATATATCATAGTTTTTTTTTTCTGGCTTTTGTGAAGGCATTGTGGTCATTGCAATGTCATTTCTTAGGCTGATTTTCCACCTAATTACTTTATATAAAGCTTGGTAATACCATATTAATGTACAATGGTATATAACAATTAGTTTCAATTAAAATACCTTAATTAGGTAGATAAGGTTTTTTTGTAGCACACAATACACACAACAATAATTAATTGTAGTATAAAAATTGTCCTCAATTAGTAAATTATTATTTGATAAAACAGGGAAAATACCATAGAGTTAATTACAAGGATTAAAGACATTGATTGTTTAATGAATCAGTATCCTAAATGTTTATAACAAATTATGATTTGTGGTCAGTTATGAAGAATGTGTATTATCATGACCATGATGATGATGATAGGGTTATCATCACCGTGATGATGATGATGATAGGGCTATCATCACCATGGTGACGAGAATAGGGCTATAATCACACCCTAAATCATAAATTATTGATTTATTTCAGAAGCCATGAAGCTGATACAGAGCTAATGACTTGACCGCTAAACAGATCTAAGAGAAGTGGAAAAGAAAGTTGATTCTGGATAGAATTAGGGGTAAACTGAACTATAACAAGAAGAGCATTGTTTTAGCAATGTGGCTAATATATGGTAGTAGTCATTAGAAGGTGCAATTGTAAAGCATACACATACTATAATAGTATGTTACCTTCCACTGCTGATCAAGTAGGGGAATACATGCAATTTCTAAAGGTTGATAAATGGTCAAGTTCTCATAATACTGGGTGTAGCACAGTTAAATAAAATTACTAAGTTTGATATATTGTAATTAATTTGCAACCAACCCGTCTGCCAAGCGTGGCGATTATGGCAAAACCCCCCAATGAGCCTACAGCACATCCATATCGATCGTTGTGGTGATCTTTGGGGGAGGCCTTTGTCCAGCAGTGGACTTCATTTGGCCGAAATAGAATGGAATTAATTTGATTAATACATTGCAAGATACAAGATGTTTACCTAATAAAGCTGTACCTACTCCCCATGACACATTCTTTGAATTTATTATTAAGAAAATATCAATGAATCACTCATTCATCAACATATTTATGATGTAAATGCGAACATGGGAATTATTCTTAAATCATTATATTTATATAGGTATATGACTCCTTTGTATTATTTGCTCAAAGTATGAAAATACATACTAACTTACATATTCAACTATACTAACTATTACTAGTTTATTAGGTACCCAAGTTTTGATTAGTATGAAATTATCTGACAATTAGAAAATGAGGAATCAAATTACTGATAGCAATTAATTAGAATCAGATTCAATTTCATTGTTAATAATGTTTTCATGTTTAATAGTAAATTAAATGAATACTCTAGGATTGTATACTGGTTAATTATCTTTCAGTACTAATCAAATGCAACATTGACTATATGAAAATTTTATTTCAAAGGTGAACGAGAAGATAACGCTTCCGATGCCGATGTAGTATCTACCAAAAACAAAGTATTCTTTAGTAAAATCTATTTAAGAAATCTGATGTCACTCTTGGTCATGTAGGCGCCCCAAGCAAGGCCGACAGAATCTACGCAAACTACAACCATTATTAACAATTAAAGAGGATTTTTAGAGTACCGCATCATTTTGGAGTATTAAACGGCTTCATTTCGAATAAATCTGGCTGTAAATAGACTTTTACACAAAAAACTACATGTTACTCAATGTCAACAAAGCCTAATGGCGCTAATTTAGAGATGTTATAATGTTAACCAAATTAATTAATAGCAGTTAACAGACGCCATACCTCATGTAGAACGAGAATAACGAAGGAATTGGGTTACGCTAAGCTTCCGATCGATATATTTATACGAAATCCTGAAAGCTCAAGTCACAAGATGGCGGGAATATAACCCTATCAAATTGAAGACGGCCGGGCTGGTAGGAAGTGTATCGATTATATCGCGACCCAAATTCGGTCGGGTTATACGTCTGATCGCACAGATGTAAGAATTCTCGTTTCCTAAGAGTTTTCTGTAAAGTCGGCGATGTTGCGGTTATCGTATGTAAGAGTATGAGACGATAAGTAACTTTTCTTACCGTTTTCGTTCTCCATTAGCGCTTAAAACAACACAAAACACAATTTTTTTTACACAAGCACTCACACGCCCATACGGTATGTAACAACATCACGAGTACTACTGCGCCATCTGGTGCGTTCTTGATCTAATGCAGCAAGTACCTGTGGCTATGTTCACTGCGGTGCTAATTTAATTTTGTCGGTGTAATTAGTGTAGTTAACTTTAAATTATGACAAATTTTCAATAAAACAATTACTATTATTGATTAGATTGTTTCAAACACACACGTTTAAGAATAGTTCACGTCTGAGTACATAGTAAATGCGAAATGAATTCATGTAACGCGCGAGTATTGATTTTTCACTTCAGCTGATTCACTGGCTGGCCAACGTTATAGGACGTCCGATTTCGCTCAATTGAGAACAAAGTTTGACTCATAGTTATTTTTGTTACAATTTTGCGAAATTGTGACTGATATTACATTGTTAATCAGTAGTGAATTTAGTTTATAATGCATTGCTATATATGGTCAGTCTTCGGCTACCTACTTAGGTAGATCTTGATTTCATCTTAGGAATTCCTTGAATCAAGGTCGGCGTAGGCTTGCTCGACTTGTAAGAAAAGCTAATCAATTGATTTATGCTAGTATGTATACTGACAGTAACTTCCGCTCTGAGTCAGTGATGTAATAAACCATAGTTTTATAGAGGTCTTAAATAAATATAAAACACATAAGTACTTACCTACGTACTGACCTTAAGTTAGGAAAGTTTGAACTTCATCATGTTTTTAATATCACGTCATTATAGTCATATAAATGGATAAGCCTCTAGTGTGGGACGTGATAGTAATAATATTTGTTTATTTGTCAGTTAGTAATAATTAATATAAGGTAGGTAATTCTATTAAATCATTACATTTTATTTTTCTTTTAATTATATCGTGCATTGGTAATATTAAAGCAAAGAGGTTTTAATAATCACATATTGTTTTTCTTTGGGACTTCTTCATTGTCGTCTTTTGTCTTTTTTCTGATGTGTGTCACGAAATAAATTTCTATTCATGTTATAATGTTTTGTATTTCATTTAAACATTATATGTGAACGAGAATACCAATCCCGTTCAGGTTATGGGCCCAGCACGAGTCTATTCAATGTTTAATGAAAAAAGTTGTTACCTATTATGGCGACTGAAGGTAAAGTTGTAAGTACAACTTCAAGTGGTGAGCGACTGGAGAGATTGCAACCACATGATACAGGTATGAGCTTAACGTCTATAGAGAAACTTGACGGAAACTCTAATTATAACACATGGAAGTTTATGGTAGAGCTGTACTTAATCCATGACGACCTTTGGGAGTACACTCAGACGACACCCGAGAGTTCAGATGTATTAGGCTTAAAAAGAGACCAAAAAGCTAGAGCCAGGATATGCTTGATGATAAAACCGCATTGCCTGATCCACGTAAGACATGCAAAAACGGCAAAGGAGGCGTGGGAGTCTTTAAGGTCAGCTTTTGAGGATAAAGGATTAAATAACAGATGCCGACTTTTATCAAAGCTTGTAAGCCTAAAGCTTGAACAGTTTACATCAATTAGGAGTTATGTCACCGAGCTGATGTCAGTAGCGCAGCAATTGAGTGACATCGGTAAGGAGGTTGACGATGAGTTATTAGCAACGTTGATGTTACAAGGTTTGACTGAAACTTTTCAACCGATGAGGCTTGCGATTGAAAACTCAAGAGTAGAGTTGACCACAGACTATGTGAAGACCAAGCTGTTACAGATGGAAGCTTCATACAGTTCAGGTCTAAGTACCAGCACCAATGATACTGCACTTCTAACCGATAAACATCGTAAAGCAAAGAAACCTGTGCCAAGAAAGGCACATATGATAAAATGTTTTATCTGTAATGGACCACATAAAGCAAAAGTTTGCCCTGAAAATCCAAAAATCAAGAAGAATGCTTCAGTAGCACTTGGACTTGCAACGGCAGGAGAGTACCAAGAATGGATTCTTGATTCAGGAGCAACTAACCACATGACCAATAATAGAGAGTGGCTGAGAGATTTCAGGATGTGTGGCCGAAAGATAGAGATTGGGTGTGCAAATGGAGGTAAGGTGTTTGGTATAGGAGTAGGGTCTGTGATATGCGAGAAAGAAAATGCGAGCGTAAGTAATGTGATATATGTACCCGATTTAAAAACCAACCTATTAAGTGTGCGCACTATTGTAAAGAGAGGCTTTGTGGTAGTGTTTTCAAGGAAAGGTTTTCAGTTGTTGCGAGAAGATGGATGTAAGGTTACAGGTGATGTTGCACATACAGGTGTTGAGGAGAATGGTGTTTATAAACTAAAACTCTGTTCACAGGAAATCGCACTAGCTTCGACTATCAGTGAAGATATGGAGTTGTGGCATAGGCGTATGGGGCACCTTGGCATACGTAACCTTACATTGTTGAGAGACAAATTAGCCACAGGAGTAAGTTTTCCTAACACTTCAACTAACTTAGAGTGTACAGCGTGTTTAATGGGGAAACAAACGAAACAACCGTTTCAGAGAGGTCGTGCGAATAGGGCTAAAGAAGTTCTCGGATTAGTTCATTCTGATGTTTGTGGACCAATGGGTGAAAATTCACTCAGTGGATACAAATACTTCTTGACTTTCATTGATGATTTCACGCGTAAAACTTTCGTGTATTTCCTCAAGAATAAGAGTGAAGTATTTGAAAAGTTTCACGAGTTCAAGACTTTTGTAGAAAAACAATCTGGGAAGACTCTGAAGATTCTTCGGTCGGATAATGGCAAAGAGTATGTCAACCGACAGATGAACAAGTTGATGAAGGATTGTGGAATCCTACACCAACTTACAGTAGAGTATACGCCCGAGCAGAATGGTGTTGCAGAACGTGCAAACCGAACGATTGTAGAAAAAGCTAGGAGTATGCTTCAAGAGGCAGGATTGGAAACAACTTTCTGGGCCGAGGCCGTAAATTATGCCGTTTATTTAAAGAATAGGTCTCCGACAGTCGCAGTCAAAGGGAAAACGCCAGAGGAAGCGTGGACGGGGAAGAAGCAAGATCTGAGTATGATCAAAGTTTTTGGATGTAAAGCATTTGCACATATCCCCGACGCTAAAAGGAGGAAATGGGATCCAAAATCGAAAGAGCTTATTCACGTCGGTATCTGCGGAGAGTCAAAGGCTTACCGACTAATCGATCCGGCAAGCGGACAACTTAGCAAGGCGAGGGACGTTGTATTTTTCGAAAATAAAAAATTCAACAGTGTGAAGCCTATAGAGAATAAGAATGAAGGGCATGTGATAGTCAGTCTTGAAGAAAATTTGACTAAGAATGTAGACGAAGGTCTGCACCTGAGAAAAGCTCAAGAAGATTTTCAAGGAGATACTGAAAATAAAGAAGAGAAGATTGAGCAACCGCCAGTGCAGGAGTGCATTGAAGCAGAGAATCAAGTTGTTAGTGATGAAGAGTGGATGACATCTGATGAAAAGGAAGATGATGATCATCATGTGGAAAGGAGATATCCTATTAGAGAAAGGAAGAAAAGAGACTTTCCAGGTTATATCACTTACCAAACAACCGCTGGTGAAGATGATCCACACAGTGTGCACGAGGCCCGACATTGCTCACACAGTAAATCAGCTAAGCCAGTTTAACAACTGTTATGATGAAAAACATTGGATAGCTGCAAAGAGAGTACTACGCTATCTAAAAGGAACCATGCATTATTCATTGAGATACACGAGAGGTAATCGACAAGAACTTGTTGTAGGATATGCAGATGCAGATCATGCTGGAGACTATGATCGTAAATCTAATTCAGGGTGGTTGTTCTTGTCTCAAGGAGGAGCGATTTCTTGGGAGAGCAAGAAACAAAGAACAATTGCTTTATCAACTGCGGAGGCAGAATATATTTCACTATCTGAGGCTGCAAAGGAAGCGGTATTCCTTCGCAGGTTTATAGCAGAGATGGGGCGAGAATCAATTACGCTACCATCAATTACTATATTCACTGATAGTCAGTCGGCTATGGCGATAGCTAAAAACCCAGTGCACCACCAACGTACGAAGCACGTGGATGTGCGATATCACTTTGTCAGAGAGGCAATAGAGAAAGGTGATCTACAATTAAGGTACAAGGAGACAGCGCGGATGGTAGCGGATGTTCTGACCAAGGCGTTGTTAAGACAGAAGTATGAGTGGTGTGTGAGTAGTATGGGGTTGAGATGATGATGAGTGATGAGAGGAGTGCCAGGAGATATGAGATTAAGGAGGAGTATTAAAGCAAAGAGGTTTTAATAATCACATATTGTTTTTCTTTGGGACTTCTTCATTGTCGTCTTTTGTCTTTTTTCTGATGTGTGTCACGAAATAAATTTCTATTCATGTTATAATGTTTTGTATTTCATTTAAACATTATATGTGAACGAGAATACCAATCCCGTTCAGGTAATAAGTGTTGCGTATAAAACACTCATGTCATACCTATTTCCTTCAGCTGACTAGCAATACTTGGGATGTGGAGCAGCTGATACGTTCTGTGTGTTTTAATAATAATCCAGTAAACCACGAATCGCATATTCCAGAGGAACCAAAGGTATAGAACTTGGTAGCGAACTGATCAAGGTGACCATTACTGTATTCTGGCGGAGTATTTAGTCCGTCCCTGTCAGTCATAATGAAGGGAAATGGATACTGGAGGTTGAACTAGTCACATCAGTCACACTGGTGCAGTGGTTAGTATCTAGTACTGGTACTGGTTAGTATCACTAAAATTATACCATTTTGAGCAATGGCCTACTGCCAATACCATTGGCCCTAATAACTATTGGCACAATAATTGTAGAGTCTACCTTCCGCATGTCGACAACCTCGTGCGCCATCACAAGATTCACTTGCTTATCTTTCTCTTACACGAGATTCTGGTCTTGCGGGATAGTATATCCACAGTAATTGTGTGGCGCTCTCCTCTGTCTATCATCAATATCAGGATTATTGGCTACATCAGATATTGTCAACCTGTGGACACCGATTACCGGAATGAAACTTCGCAATATATTTATAAAGGGTTGTTGAATACTTATTTTGTAAACCCTGATTTGTCATCATCATCATATCGGCCATACAACGTCCACTACTGAACAGAGGCCTCCCCCATAGATTTCTACAACTGTGTTATATTGGGGGGAATTTTCCAGTACCCACCACGATTGGTTGGTGAGCGCAGAATGGCTACTATTCCACAGAAAGGACGCTGCTGCCCATCCTTGTGGTTTAGAGTCCCTTAGTCGCCTTTTACGACCTGGAGCAGTGCTGTATTCTTAATCCGGACTATATTTGACTACTATGACTATGACTACTATTTGTAAAATAGTTAAAAATAAAGGACATAACACTTAATTTCTGTCGATTAATGCTCGGAGAACTGAGGCCGTTGGCGGAGAAAGGTTCTCGATAGGCGGCCGCGCACGCAGCCTTTTTTTTTTAATTGACCCGGTAGAAATACCTCATGTACTTCGGTTCGCCCCGGGAAAAGGCGAACGGGCATGCCGGACTCCTACCGGCTAAAACCACCGGAGTGATCATCGTCGGCACCGAAGGGAGGCTCCAGGAACTCGAAAGATCTCATTTAGAGCCACGCCTTTAGGCACATCTCGGAGGGGATGACTGTAAGGCGGTCATCCCCTCTAGCGGAGGGAAGGTGACTGTTAAGAGGCCACCCCCCCAGGCATCTCTCAAGGGAATTGTAAAGGATTCCCCCGAAGCCTCACTATGCGCTGTGCTACGCACACAGCGGTACGTGACCACATGCACACCGCTGTCTTCCCGGGGGTCGCTCGGTATGAGCACGCAGATTTCCCAATAAGCGTGCTCGCGACCCCCAAGGCCCCCTATAAAGACAACAGGGGGCTCAGGCGTGTTGGACACGGGCGCCGCGGCGGTTGTTACCCCGGCTCCATGTCCTCCTCCTCTGAGCGGGATCGGCCCTCTCCCGATCCCGCTCTGCGACCTCCTTCTGGAGCATGACGCTCTCACATAAGGAGACCAAAGCACTCCAATTTTCATGCTTTGCCAGCATAGCCGACACTACTGCTGGCAAAAAGAGATCTTGCCCGATCTGATCGACCAGGATCCGCCGCTCAGCAGTCCACGCAGGGCACTCTCCGAGCGTTTGCTGTGCGGTATCTTGATCGTCTCCACTGTGGTGGCACTGTGCCGTGACCTCGCGTCCTATCCTGTGCAAGTACGCAGCGAAACAACCGTGTCCGGTGAATACCTGCGTCAGGCGGAATGTGACGCGCTCGCTCCTTTGGAGCCAGGCTCCGAAGAGCGGCAAGACAGCCTCAACGACGCGCTTTTGCACGTACTGTGGCAGCATGAGCCGCCAGCGCCACAGCTCGAGTGCACGCCGCCGAGCCTGCCGCCTCAAACTTTCGAGCGCCCCTGAAGGCACGCCTTCACCGCTCTGGCGGAGGGAGTGTGTTTGGTGATACACCCACGCATCCATCTCCGCCAAGATATCAAAAGGCGGAAAGCGCGCCAACAGAGTTGCCGCCTCAAAGGACACCGTTCGGTATCCTCGTACGATCCGTATAGCCGCTCTACGCTGCAGACCGTGGATCTTTTTTCTGCAGCGCTGGACGCCCATAAGTCGAGATGACCAAACAGGCGCCCCATAGAGGGCCACGGACCGCATGACTCCCCCGTAGAGGCGGCGAACTTCTTCCCTCGGTCCCCCGAGATTGGGCAGCAGCCGGTGCAAGTCACCCACTATCGTTTCGACCCGGGGGACAAGACGCTCGAAGTGCTCCTCGAAGCCCCAACGACTATCCAGGGTGAGCCCCAGGTACTTCATGTACCGGACCACCCTGATTTGCGCGTCACCAACGCGTATCCACGAACTGGGGGACTCCCTGCTCCGCGGCAGTTTGTGAAACTATAGCGCCTCGGTTTTGTGAGGCGCTATCCGCAAACGCAGAGCGTGGATTTCAGCCACGACAATTGCCACCGCTTGTTCGGCAAGCTGGATGGTTCCCTCGAAGGACTCCCCGCTGGCCAACACAAGAGTGTCATCAGCGTAGCAGACTAAGCTAACGCCAACGGGGAGAACGACACGCAGAACCGTATCGTAAGCGAGGTTCCACAAGAGGGGACCGAGAACCGATCTCTGCGGAACCCCGGGCACACGCAGCCTAGGACGGCGATATCGAAATGGATAGACTACCTGGTGAAGTTAGTTAGGAGTCGTTAGATGCGGGCGGCATGTAACCGGTTATTGTGGAAATCGATGGGAGAGGTCTCTGGTCAACAGTAGAGGTATTTTGACTGATATTAGATAACTATGATGACTAAGTTTCTTCCGGCCTTTCCTTTTAGAGTTTCTTGTGTAGCGAAATGCCCTTTCTTTAGAATAGAATAGAATATAACTTTATTGTACACCAAAATAATATAAAGGATTATTTACAATAGTTAGCGTGGCACAATGGGCGGTCTTATCCCTAAAAGCGATCTTTTACAGACAACCTTTGGCTGGATTTAAAAGTAGGGAAATAAAGAAATTCAGGTAGTCTGTGGTGTACTGAACGATGATGTAGATAATGATATCGATATATATACAAGAAAATACAGGTATTTGCATAAATAAATAGTATAACTACACCAATTTGCATATTAATACATAACTACAAATATATGTATATATAATATAATATTATACATAGATATTTGCTGATACAATACTGGATATTTAAGTGAACTAAAGAGATAGATAATGCCCTTTTACCATTTTTTTAAATGCTCGTAATGACTGAGCTTGTTTAATTGTATCGGGTAAGGCATTCCAAAGTCGTGCTGCTTGTACTTCAAACGATTTGTCCAAAAAAACTGTGGAATGCATAGGGAGCTTAAGCCTCAGATTCTCTGACAATCTTAGATATCTGATAAGTGTGTCATGAAGGAACTCAAAACGTTCTTTAAGATAAGAGGGGGTTGAGAGATTAAACAGAACACTGTAAAGTAAGGATAATATATGAGAATTCCTGCGCAAGCGAATTGGAAGCCACTTGAGCTTTATGCGAAATTCTGATACATGGTCATATTTACGCAAGCCAAATATGAACCTTGTACAGAAATTTTTAAGTCACTCTAGTTTATTGAGTTGAGCCTCAGTTAGATCAAGGTAACTGATATCGGCATAGTCAAGGATGGGTAATAAAAGATATTGTGCTAGCGCAGTTTTAGTGGCAGGAGGCAGGAAGTTTCGTAATCTTCTCAGTGACCCGGCTGACGCAAACAATTTACGGCTCACTTCCTGAAGCTGCGGACCCCAGGAAAGATTTTTGTCCTTAAGAATCTCCAAATTCTTGACTTTTTCATCTATAGTATAGTCCCGTCGAAATTTATTACCGGAATCCGCACCCAGTCAATTCTAGTAGTCAAATTTCTTTCTTCAATATGAGGTAGGAATTTGTTAGCTTTGACTTAATTACTGAATCAATTATTTCATTTCAGCCGAATCAAGTCCACTGCTGGACACAGACCTCGCCCTAAGATCGCCACAACGACCGCTCTGGGTTTGTGACGTATGCAGATTAGGGGGTTTTGCCACAATCGCCGCGCATGGCAGGCGGGTTGGCGATCGCAGTTGACTTGTTAATGTATTCGAAGGACGCAGCTGCCCATCCTCCAGCTAATCCCACTGTCGCCTTTTACGACACCCACGGGATGAGATGGGTTGGTGCTATTCGTAGCGTCACCACACGGCACTCAATGATTGAATTGAAATAAAACTGCATATTTAGAACGTCAGATCAGACTATCAGCCGTATAAGGCCTTGTAAGTATTGATAACCTCTTAGTTATACTGTACAATTTAATTTCAACCAGCGACCTATCACATTTCACATTCCCAAACTTTTCTAAAAGCGTTTCACCGTGAAAAACAACCGTGGTTTATCGATCTGCTAACCCTTGAGGTTTCAGGTTCAGAACATATCCCGTTCCATAATTGGTAACAGCGCCATCTGTTATCGAGTGGAAGAATTGAGTTAGTATTCGGCTATGCTTTTTCGGCTGATAGAAACGAGCACTGATTGTTTAAAATATCTTACAATAGTAACAAGTATAATTAATATCTCAAGTATCAGTAAGACTTCACAATTAGTAAACATAATACGTGGATATTAAAAATTATACGCTTTTGTTTACATTTTCCATCGGGGCATAGTTGGCAATAGTTCGCCTCACTTTTAACTTTAATACATCGTCAATGTCAGAATAATTAAAATACAAAGTACAAAAGGATAGAAAATCATTAAGGTTTAAAGAATATTTATTCTCAACAAGAACATTACAGTTCACTTAAATGAGATCCAAATTTCAATTAAAAATAACACATTGTCGTCTAGTGACGAAGCATGCAGAACAATATGTAAATGCACAAACAAACCATAGCGAACAAGATTAATTTATATTAATTACTTTTATGGCATTCTGCTACCATTTAGTAGATAATTAATCGCTGAAAATCTACGTCAGAATGAACCAGTATTTAATCATTTTAATAAAAACACTTTTAAACGGATTCTATCGCGTATATTTTAGATTTTGGTTTTTCCTGACGTTTCGAATGCTTTGCAGGGTTCGTGGTCGCAGGATGACTGATCAGTCAGTCAGATTTTCAGCGATTAATTCATCCTGCGACCACGAATGCTGCAAAGCATTCGAAACGTCAGGAAAAACCAAAATCTAAAATATACGCGATAGAATCCGCAAGTACACGTGGAATGGAAGTTCTACGTGCTAGAGAGTGCGACTAGTAGGTGGGTCAAATAACCTGTGATTCCTGCGATTCTTGTGATTATCGGGCACGAGTAGTCGGCATTTGTTTCCGTGGAGATCTGGAGCCTGAGTTTATTTACAAGGTCAAGGTAATTGTAGTTTGTTACTACTACAAAATAGTGCTGACTCGACAGCGGAGGTACAGTAAAGTTTAAAGTACGAGTAGGTATGGTCTTTAAGAGAATTCTACAATTCAATAAACGAAAGAAGGAGATTAAGGGACATGTTCATAGACCACAGAAAATTGAGACGTCCCGCGCAAATTAGGGAACCTGGCAACGCTACTTACAACTCAACGGCGATCGCCTACCCCCTTGCCAAGCGTGGCGATTATTGCAACCCCCCAATGAGCACACAACGCAAACCTAGACGGGTCGTTGTGTCACGTCACCAATTCTTGATCATTATTACCACCAAACATATTACCAAAGGACATCCACTGTTAAAAAAAGGCCTCCTTCAAAGATTTTACATTGGTGTCGTCATTTTGGAGGGAATGTCCGTTACGGCCAAAATTATTAATCAATCTCAAATCAAAATCCTCGATTTGGGATTAAGGATTTGACTATTTGTGTCAAATGTGATCCTAACACGAAAACTGATGAAGTTCATGGATTAGGTTGACCTAATCCAAAATATTTAGATTAAAATTTTTGGTGGGGCCAGGTATAAAATATGACTTCTAGTTGGTCCGCATGAACCATGGTTGGGGCATACCTGGCCCCGCCCGACTTCATAATGTTTTTTTTCCTTTTCAGTGGTTTTAATATTTTTATATCGTGTAGGGGTTTTGAAGTCGGTATTTTTTTATAAAAAGATTTATTTATTTCTTTTTAGTGTAAATATATGTAAGAACTTTTTGCAATTTGGTATCAGTATTTAACACTAAAAATAAGAATGACTCAAATCGGTTCTCTGATCTGAGAGGAATCGAAACTATTAAGACGTCATCTAGATAATAAAATTAACCTGTTTATTGAAGCTGGATAAAAAACCACTCAATCAAATGTAATGAAATTTATATGGGACCAAATCGAAGGCATTCTGCACCAGTTAAAAAAAGAATTGCTCAAATCGGTCTACAAATCTCGGAGTAAACGGTGTACACACATAAAAATAAAAAAAACGCATCAAATTGAGAACCTTTTTGAAGTCGGTAAAAATGGACCTTAGTTCATCATTGTGCTACTTCGTAATGAAGCAGCACTAGTACTCTGCTGGGACCTTTGGTGAGTTCACGGACTGTTATCTTGATTACAATTAAAGAAATAAATATATAAATATTACATGTCCGTGTGGTGTCCGGATTAAGAATAGATATAGCACCACGCCATCTCCTCCCGTGGATGTCGTAAAAGGCGACTAAGAGACTCTAAAACAAAGGGATGGGCAGCAGCGTCCTTTCTGTGGAACAGCAACTGCCAAGCGTACTGAGTGTGGCAAATTCCACACAAAACGATGATGTAATTGTTGAAATCTGTGGGGGAGGCCTTTGTTCAGCAGTGGACGTCTTATGGCAGATATGATGATGATGAAACACGGACGTGTAACGTAAATAAATGAATTTTGAATATGAGGGAAAGTTTAAGAATAAAGTTTTGCAAACTGTACCTTGAAACATATGAAATGGTAGGGCTTGTTGCGTGGGTCTCGAATATATTGAAGTTATTGAAGAAAATAGATGAAAAATGAAGCCCCCCCCCCCCTTAAATCCAAAACTTTACTTATAGATAACAGGAAAATCTGTAAGAAGTCTATGGTTTTAAAATAACATGGTAAATCTTTCAATATTGTCCGTACAAACTTACTTTTGCAATTAAGATAAGATAAGATAATCATTTATTTGCTTTAAGTGTTGTATACAGTGTAGGTCCAAAACATATTAGTGATTCAAACACTTAGTCAATAAATGACAAACAACAAAAAGCCATTCGGTCACTAATCGACAAATTCATTAACCGAATAAAATGTTTATCTCCCATTGCAACATGTTTTCAACTGCAATGTTAAGTTTATTCTTGGGATAAATGATTGGTATTCGGTACCTACTCATTCGACTTAACTATGCCAGCCATCCGTAAGTCAAACCTTTTTTTTATTTTATTTTTTATTGATGTCCAGTGGATGTTATACATGGAACTTCCTTCACCCTGGGGAAGGGCTAAGGGGTATGCCGGACTCCTACCGGCTAAAACCACTGGAGTGGTCATCTTCGGCACCGAAGGGGGGCTCCAGGTCCTCGTAAGATCACACTAGAGCCGTCAGTCGAACCTAAAGATAACATATTCTCTCCACGCAAGTTCAACTTGCACTTTTTTTTTATCTTGAGTTTAGTGGCCAAAGATATTGGAAGAAAGGAGATATGCCATGTAGATCAAAATGTATGCGAGCCTAGAAATCCCTTTCCCACTATCATTCTTCATAAAAGCACACTAATGCACACAGTTACAAGTTCTCATCCAATGTGGGTGATGCCGGTGTGCCGTGTGGTGCCGGGTCAGAATGCCACCACCCCATCTCTTCCCATGGGTATCGTAAAATTCGACTAAGGGATTAGCCGGAGGATGGGCAGCAGCGTCCTTCGCGTACATTAACAACTCAACTGCGATAGCTAATCCGTCTGCCAAGCGTGGCGATTATGGCGAAACCCCCCCAATGAGCCCACAACACTTCCATATCGGTCGTTGTGGTGATCTTTGGGGGAGGCCCATGTCTAGCAGTGGACTTCATTCGGCCGAAATGACGAGTACAACTGGCCATGAGTGGCTATTTAGGTTAAGATTGAACTGAAGATATTTACAGGAAAATAGAAAAGCCTATTCCCTATTTCAAGTTGGGACCACATGAACACCCCAAATGAACATACAACTTAACATAAAAACATTTACATACCCCTCTTCCATCCCACTTAACATGGAAAAAATCTCTCCAAAAACAACATACATTTAATTCTCCGCCCTTCGCGTAAGGGATGAAGATACAATACACTAATAGAGATAAATATCTATTCGCTCCCTTGCAACATTTTTGATAAATTGGCATGTCGACCTCTCTTTTAAACTTAGCTGATTTGCTGTAAGAGGGAAAGGGAGCTAAATAGTGCTATGAATATTTTTATTGCAGAGAACTGAGGGTAGAAAGTAGTTACGCAATAACTTGATTGAGTGTAGGTACAGTCGGCTTAGAAAGTTGCGAATATATATCACATGATAAAAAGGGAATTGAAAAGGTGCAGGCATTTCACAATGATTACAATTAATTGATAGTAATTTCCCAGATTCCGTAAAATCTTTTTTTTTGTTTAAGTACGTTGCCCCACACTAGGATTTCTCCTGTGTCGTGGGTGCGTTTACAGACATGAATTTCACACACAATACACCCAGACCCGGAACAACTACCTGCAGATCGTACAAATATTTGTTCCGTGCGGGAATCGAACCCGCGACCCGGAGCGCAACAGCCGACTATATCAGCCACTGCACCAACCGTGCCGTCAATCTTTTATTTATTTATTACGAGAATACCCAGGCACAAGTAACGTACGCGCTACTGGCAACATTTAATAAAAAATAAACATTCGTCTTGTCGATGGACAAAATCTCTGGGTGTTGGTGGTGTGTATTGATAATGTTAGCCTTATATGTATAATTAATGAACTATAAATTTGTATACTATCATCATATCATCATCATATCAGCCACAAGACGTCCACTGCTGAGCAAAGGCCTCCCCCTTAGATTTCCACAACGAGCGGTCACATGCCGCTCTCATCCAACGACTCCCAGCGACCCTCACCAGGTCGTCTGTCCACCTCGTTGGAGGTCGTCCCACGCTGCGTTTTCCGGTGCGCGGTCTCCATTCGAGAACCTTTGTGCCCCAACGGCCATCAGTTCTACGAGCAATGTGCCCTGCCCATTGCCACTTCAGTTTACTAATCCTTTCAGCTATGTCGACATTCGATCTCGTAGAGAAATACCAAGCATAGCTCTCTCCATAGCTCGCTGAGTGACCTTGAGCTTTCTTATGAGGCCCATTGTGAGTGACCACGTCTCTGTTCCATATGTCATCACTGGTAACACACACTGGTTAAAGAATTTCGTCTTGAGGCATTGCGGTATTGTTGACAAAAAGACGCTGCGAAGTTTCCAGAACGCTGCCCTGTATACTACCAGTTATTGTTATATATATATATATATTTCTTCTGTACGTGTGTATGTCACTGAACTGCTCCTAAACGGCTGGACCGATTTCGATGATTTTTTTGTGTATGTTTATGTAGTTTCTGGATGGTTTAGATTCACAATTGGACCCGGTGGTGGCGCTGCAATCGGGTTTGTATGTACCTGCTGGGCGAAGCTGGGGCGGGCAGCTAGTAGGTTATAAGTAAAACTAGTTTCTTTTTGTTTCCTAAGCATTTCCACGCTTGGCAAGCAGATTGGTGACCACAGTATTTTGTTATTAGCACACGGGCGTTGCTTTTGATATAAACCCTCAGTCGCCTTTTACGATAACCATAGCTGGAGTAGGGGTTGTCTATTCCATAATTATTATATAACCACTATTCATATAACCAAGGCTTTTTTTTTTATTGGTGGCCAGTGGAAATTCTTCATGAACTTCCTTCATCCCGGGGAAGGGCGAAGGGATACGCCGGACACCTACCGGCTAAAACCACTGGAGCGGTCATCTTCGGCACCTAAGGGAGGCTCCAGGTCCTTGTTTGATCACACTAGAGCCGCCCACTGGTGCCACGCCTATAGGCTCATCTCGGAGAGGGTGACTGTAAAGCGGTCACCCCCCGGGGGGATTGTAAAGGATCCCCCAAAGCATCCCACGGCAGCGCGTGATCACGTGCGTGCTACCGTCTTCTCTTGGGTCGCTTGGTGTGGGCACGCAGATTCCCCAATCTACGCACCCGCGAACCCAGAGGTCCCCCACCTTATAGCAACGCCAGGGGTTTTCAGGAGTATCGAAATTAGGCGCCAGGGCGGTTGTTACCCCGGCGCCGTCTCCTCCTTCTTCGATCGATGGGATCGGCCCTCTCCCGATCCCGCTATATAACCAAGGCCTACCCCATAGATTTCCACAACGACCGGGCAAATATCGCCTGCATCCAACGACTCCTACTTTTACTAGTAGGTATTAATACCGTATTTAGTGGCCTCCCCCATAGATTTCCACAAATTTCGGTCACGTACCACATGCATCCAATGACTCCCAGCGACCTTCACCAGGTCGTCTGTCCAGCTCGTTGTCGTGGTCCCACGCTGCGTGTTCCGGTGCGCGGTCTCCACTCGAGAACCTTTGTGCCCCAACGGCCATCAGTTCTACGAGCAATGTGCCCTGCCCATTGGCACTTCAGTTTATAAAAATGCATACCCCAGTATAATCTGTTAAAAGCCGAATTAGGTAAAATTATGCCAACCTTAATGATGTCATTATAAGAGGCCAGTCATTAGTCATAATTATCCATATCATCATCAGACATTAAGAATTTCGTGTTTGCTCGAATGTCGTGTGGCGTCATGTGAAGAGACATTGGGTTCATGCTTCACACTCGTAAACGGGTGCCGTCTGGTGGTAAAGAAAGAAAGAAAAGAAGGAAACAATTTATTTTTGTAATAACAACGCACACTGACTAAAATTAAATACATAAAGCAAAATTGGAACAACACTAAGAAGAGGAATAAACTGGCAACACATTTTTATTTTACAACAAAAATTGGCCAATCTACTTACTGCTACTACTCCAGGCCAAAATAAAAATAAAAATTACAACAAAAATCAGTTCTAACAATTACATTACCATTTTACATAAAGAAACTGATTGTGCGTCGTGGCCGTGCAAAAAAGGGTTGTCAATGAGCTCAAAGGCTGTCGCATTGTAACTTGTACCAAGATCACCAAGATCCAACTACAACAACGCTGGTTTTCAGTGACAAGCTTGGTGACGAAGTGACGTCTTCCGGCAGTGGTGCCACGATTATCTAAATACACGAAAAAAAAAACCATAGATGAGCTTGTTGTAACTCTGTACTGGTCAGATGTTATCGTATCAGCCTAAATACGTCCACTGATGAAGAAAAGGCTCCCACATCAACGACCCGTTACATTTTGGGGGGAATATGCCAGTACTAACCACGCTTGGCAGGCGGGTTGGTGAGCGCAGTCCGCCTGCTGTTTCGTAGAAGTTATTCTCCTGCAGATGTTATCAAATTTGATCAAAAATCTAATCTAGTTGCAATTATGCTTGTTAAGTTAAGAGTTCTAAGAAGGCTGTTTACTGCTACACTGTCTTCACATAGCTTGATTTTCGTGAACAATGTAGTAATGAGTGTAGTGCCAGCTACGAATAGCACCAACCCATCTCATCTGGAGGATCCTCAGTCCGCAGTCCTTTGAATACATTAACAACTCAATTGGGATCGCCAACCCGCCTGCCATGCGCGGCGATTGTGGCAAAGCCCCCCAAACTGCATACGTCACAAACCCAGAGCGGTCGTTGTGACGATCTTTGAGGGAGACCTGTGTCCAGCAGTGGACGTCTTGCGGCTCTAATGATTAATGATGTAGTAATAAATATTGTAAGACTAGCTGGGATCCGCTGTTTCACCAGCGTTTAATTTAAAAGAAATTTAGAGTACTTCGACATAGATACTTGACATAGAATATATATATTGGATTTCGAGTTTTTTTTACTTGCTCGGAACAGAATTTATTTTTCTTAAGTTATTCTTTATAACATCAGCTATCTGCCAGTGAAAGTCCCGTCAAAATCGGACCAGCCGTTTCGGAGATTACCTACCTGGAACTAACAGGCAGACAGAAAAAAATATTAAAAATTGATTTTTGTTATTGGTACCGTATATACTTTCATATGCATTTAGTAAAAAGCTGTTATTTTGACATTACAAACAGACACCTCAATTTTATTTATTTGTATAGATTATTTATTCTGGTTTACAAAGAATAACCATGGAGATTCTTGCGCGTTCTTCTCCATAGGAAATCTAAACTTTGTAACGTTACAACCAGCCTGACGATACATAAGCCAGGAAATGCTTCAAAATAATAAAAAAATGCTTTATCTTTATACAAACATTTAAAAAAGTAATTAACGATTTATTTGGCTGACTGTACTCACTATCGCAGCCCGAAGACAAGATGTTATAATTTAGTTAAATTGTGAACGGTTGGGCGTCTGTTAATGGTTTTACTCATTTAAATAATTACTATTCATTCGATAACTAATCGGTGAGTCGAGTGTGTCGCGTCTTTCTCATCTGTGGTGCCATCCAGCAAATAATGTACCACCACGCGCCCTTGAGTGCCGTAAAAGGCGACTAAGGGTTGATATCAAGAACATTGTATATTTGCTCCAATCATGACAAATATCTTCGATCCTTACATAATCGTGTCCTACAATGTTCCTCACACCGTTCAGAGTTCATGCACTCTTCTTTCTTTATCAAATATATTCTTCTATGGAATGCGGAAACCTCTTGAAATTAGGAAGGCTACCAGTCGCAACTCTTTTAAAAGTATAAATAATAATTTCGGTCGAGTAAAGTCCACTGCTGGAATCAGGCCCCCTCCAAAGATCACCACAGCCATCGATATGGGTCGCTAATGAGCCCACAACACGGGCTCATTAGCGGGTTTTGCCATAATTGCCACGCTTGGCAGACGGGTTGGCGATCGCAGTTGAGTTGTTAATGTACTCGAAGGACACTGCTGCCCATCCTCCGGCTAATCCCTTAGTCGACTTTTACGACACCCACGGGAGGAAATGGGGTGGTGGTATTCTGAGCCGGCACCACACGGCAAAAGTAAACCACGTAAATACTTCCTCAATTCTTTGACCGAATCATCTCCATGTTAATCATTACTATAATAAATTATTCATTTATGTGAATATTATTATTGTATGGTTTTATTATTATGTATGTATGTATTTGTATTATGTCAACGATTCAAAATGTCTTGCGTAAATTACCGTTCTTCTTCTTCTTCTTCTCTTGGCTTCTGCAGAGTATCTTCCACAATTTCGCCAATGTCAAGTATGAGGCAACGTCGTACGGTGTTTAGAATAATGAATCTTTACATATTCATAAAATATTTCTCAAAAATGATAAAAATCTATAAAATATGTGGGCAACGTCGTACGGGTTTTCAATTGTTTTTTCTTTTCAGATTCAAATTACCTTTCGCTATTGGACTGCTCACAGTTACACTGTCTGTGCACCTACCATGTTTTTTCTCTGCATCACCCTAAGGTCAGGCAGAAAATGCCTAAAGGCATTAAGTCCGCCTTGGTAAAGTTTTAGTGCATAAAGGAATAAATAAATAAACATCTGATCCGTGTGGTGTCCGGATTAAGAATATAGCACCACTCCATCTCCTCCCGTGGATGTCGTAAAAGGCGACTAAGGGAATCTAAACCAGAGGGATGGGCAGCAGCGTCCCTTCTGTGAAACGGTAGCCATACTGCGCTCACCAACCCGCCTGCCAAGCGTAGTGAGTATTGGCAAATACCCCCCAGAATGATGACACAGTTGTGAAAATCTATGGGGGAGGCCTTTGTTCAGCAGTGGACGTATAAATGGCCGATATGATGATATGAACAGCATCTGTCTGTGTGCTAATACATGAGACAGATGATAGCACAAATAATATGTTCCCTGGGACAGACAGAAGAGCAAGCGCAGGGACTAAACTTTGGCGTCGGATTTCTGGTAGATAGTTCGAAATGCACACTTTTTTTATACAAATCTATGACGAGACTGTGATGTCATTTGCAGCTTATAAAGTCAAAGTCAAAGTTTTTCATTTCAAATAAACCAAATATTGGCACTTATGAAACGTCAGAATTTAAGTTGCACGGTTCCAAATAGTTGATCTCATGGAGAAGAGCCGGCAAGAAACTCCATGGATACTCTTTTAAAATAGTTGGGGATTACAATGTTAATTGTATAGGTACACATGATTGTAAAACATATACAGAGAAAAATGTAGGTTAATGTGTAAAGATGAAACATACCACAATAAAATTACAATAATGAATTTGCCGTGTAACGATTGTAATGCTACCCTGGACTAGTCCTGCATGGCACCACACTGCACTGGACTCATCGACACATTCGTTATTTAGTCTCGTATGCCCAGTAATGTCACTAGCTACAGTGCCCTTCTAACCGGACCACAGTAATGTTTAAATACTACTGCTTGCCGGCAGAATATATGGGACTGTGGTAGTAGCTACTTTTTTATTTTTTATTTGAGCCGTTGTAAATACTTCATGTACTTCCTCCCCCGGGATAGGGCAGACGGCCATGTCGGACACGTTTTTTTTAATTTTATTTTTTATTGGTGTCCAGTGGATATTCTACATGGAACTTCCTTCGCCCCGGGGAAGGGCGAAGGGGCATGCTGGACTCCTACTGGCTAAAACCACTGGAGCGGTCATCTTCGGCACCAAAGGGGGGCTCCAGGTCCTCGTAAGATCACACTGGAGCCGCCCATTGGTGCCACGCCTTTAGGCACATCTCGGAGGAGATGACTGTAACGCGGTCACCCCCTCTAGCGGAGGGCAGGCGGCTGTAAAAAGGCCGCCCCCCAGGGACCTCTCTGGGAGGTCTGTAAAGGATCCCCCCAAGTCTCGCTGTACGCTGTGCTGCGCACACGGCGGCACGTGACCACGTGCGCGCCACCGTGTTCCCGGGGGTCACTCGGTATGAGCACGCAGACTCCCCAATCTGCGCGCCCATGACCCTCAAGGCCCCCCACCATGAACTGACGGCAGGGGGCTCAGGCGTGTTGGACCTGGGCGCCAGGGCGGTTGTTACCTCGGCGCCGTCTCGTCCTTCTCCGTGCGGGATCGGCCCTCTCCCGATCCCGCTCTGCAGTCTCCTTCTGGAGCATGACGCTCTCGCAGAAGGAGACCACTGCACTCCAATTTTCATGCTCTGCCAACATAGCCGACACTACTGCCGGCAGAGAGAGATCTTGCCCGATCCGGTCGACCAGGATCCGCCGCTCGGCCACCCACGCAGGGCACTCCTCGAGCGTGTGCTGTGCGGTGTCCTGGTCGCTTCCACAATGGTGGCACTGTGCCGTAACCTCGCGTCCTATTCTGTGCAGGTACGCATCGAAACAACCGTGAGCGGTGAACACCTGCGTCAGATGGTAGGTGACGCGCTCGCTCCTTCTGAGCCAGGCTACGAAGAGCGGCAGGATGGCCTCAACGAATGTCGGACACCTACCGGCTAAAACCACAGGAGCATCTTCAGCACCGATGGGGAGGGGCGGCTACAGGTCCTCGATGCAATAACTTAGGCACTTCTCGGAAGGCATCCAAATAGACGTAAAAGACAGGCAAATAAACTATCTTATTCTTATTCATGACTGTAAAAAAATTCTCTAGCCTCCCTCTCTGGCGGTGGGGAGCTGACTTTGTAAAGGCCGCCCTCCAGGCCTATCTCTGTTGATTAAGGATCCCCTGAAGCCTCGCTGTGCGCTGCTGGGCACACTGCAGCACGTGATCAAGTGCGCGCCGCGGCCGTTTTCCTGGGGTCACTCGCTATCAGCAGGCAGATTACCCAATCTGCGAGCCTGTGACTCCCGTACCATAAGAGACCTAGGTACTGCCCGATAAGTTTAAGAATGTGCTAAGAAATTAGACCGTTTATGTTGTCTGACGAGAACAGAGGTCACGCAGCACCAGTAGCAAGTGGCCCCCAGCGTCTTCCTCACCAAACACAATCAAAACATGCCAAATAAATCAACTTCGACATCAGATAACATAGCGCAATAAAAGAAGGGACCCTATACGTAATTTAGTGTTATCTATCGATGTGTCGCGTTGTAATGTAGATGGATATCTGTGAGAGGGCTCCCCGTCGAGATGTCTTCACGAGGCATCTGGGTGTAACTTGATGTGTTACGCTTTCCGTGTGAAACTATTTCACGAGACTGAGCGACTTTGCTGACTTAGATGCGCGTCGATAACACATCGAATTCGTTCAAGCTTTTGGAAAAATGTTTGTATGTTATTAAACAGTATAATATATTATTCATCATATCAGCCAAAGGACGTCCACTGCTGAGCAAAGGCCTCCCCCATAAATTCCTACAACGAATAGTTACATGCAGCTCTCATCCAACAACTCCCAGCGACCTTCACCAGGTCGTCTGTCCACCTCGTTGTCGCCGTTCCCCGCTGCGTTTTCCGGTGCGTGTCCACTTGAGCACCTTTCTGCTTCAACGGCCATCAGTTCTACGAGCAATGTGCCCTGCCCATTGCCACTTCAGTTTACTAATACTTTCAGCTATGTCGGCAACTTTAGTTCTTAAGATAAGATAGATAAAAAGATTTTTATTCATTTCAACCATTAATAGCACTTATGAATCGCCAAGACTTTAGTTGCCTCGTTCCAAGGTGTAGATTTCCTATGGAGAAGAACGGCCAAGAAACTCTTCCATATCTTCACGGATCTCCTCATTTCTGATTCGATCTAACATTGTAATGTTGATATTGACATCTAAAAATCTTGAGACTACAGATTAACCATGATCTATTATGTCTACACCTACACCGTATGCAATATCAGAGTATGAAGTTGTCCCACCTGTCTGCTACGGTGTCCAAGATGCTGTTGAGGCTGATGCGTATGATGGATGTGCACCTCTTGCGCATACATAATCCTTTCGTTTTCTCTCGATGTTTTCCTTCACCGTTAACGCGAGTGATAATCAAATGCTGATCTGCACATAAATCCGAAAACTCAAATGTACGGGACGGGATTGAACTCAGACCCTCCTGTATGGCAGGCTAGCGTTCAACCACTAGCCCATCACTGTGTTCTATATCTTGCGCATAATGGCATGATAGCCGTCAGTTTGCGCTTCAGAAAAATGCTATAACAGCTTTTCAGCCTGTTCCGTGTGGTTCCCGACTATGAATAGACCACCTCGCTCCCCAAGAGTGTCGTAAAAGGCGATTAAGAGTCGATATCAAGAGGATGGGCAGTAGTATCCTCCCGTTCTAATAGCAATATACTGCAATATCTATACGTTTGCTAAGCCTGGTGATTATGGCAATACCCGCCTGTGACAGCGCGTTGTAGTGATCATTGGGATCCCCATGTACAGCAGTGGACGTTCTATCTATACTAGTGACTACTAGTTCACTGAGCGGTGAAATGCAACCGTTTTTTTTTTAAACGTAGCCCCACGCTAGGCTTTTTCCTGTGTCGTGGGTGCGTTTACAGACATGAATTCCACATACAATACACCCAGACCCGGAACAACTACCTGCAGATCATACAAATATTTGTTCCGTGCGGGAATCGAACCCACGACCCCCGGTCAGTCGACTGTATCAGCCACTGCACCTGACGGCACGGTTGGTTTCATTTTCATTCATTCATCCATAATTTATTGAGTTTATTTTAGCTTTCTGCACTCCTTCTCCATATTAACTTTAACTATGCCAATTCTCACAATACTTCAAGCGCGCAATTATACTTTGAAGGGGTACCAAGCTTTTTCTAATATATTTTTATTTTTATTGGTACAAGCCCGCCACACATTCCCAACCACTGCAAATCCTGTAAGCCAGAATTTACAATGGCGAAAAAAGAAGAGAACACCGATCAATGAAGCTCGGTGTGTCCCACAGAAATGAATAACTGTCTTGGAACCCGCACCGAAATTAATCAGAAAAGAAAAAGGAGGAGTAAGAAAGAATATACATTTTTGTAATAATATATAGATGATCTAAGCTTAGGTCAGATATTCAGGGTTTTATCGGTCGCGTCAACCGGGTGCGATATCATAAAATGCATTCCGAAGCATGTGACACTTACCAAACGAAGACTTAACAGCGGCGACCCAGCTTAACTTCGCATATGGATTCGCCATGTCATTTAGGTTCGAACCCCTCAAGTTGTCAAAAAATATTATTGGTCATAACTCTACGGACCCCTTGCCGAAAGGACCTCGGTAAGTACAAAGTATATCACTTAATACTGGCAAGTGAACCGAGTCGGCGACGCAGTGCAAATCTGTACAAATATGCGTTCAGTTAAGTGTGAGGGGACAGAGTTATAGATATAATTTTAATAGATGTGGCATCAAATTTTGGTCTTTTGATACGAAAAGGACCATTGTCATCATATCAGTCCAAGGGGTCTACCGCTGAACACAGGCTTCCGCAATAGATTTCCACAACGACCGGTTCAAATGGGGATTGGGATTGTTTGATTGGCAGGCCACGCTTGGCAGGCATGTTGGTGAGCGCAGTACCTACTGTTCTACAGAAGGGACGTTACCCATCCCTCTGGTCTAGAATCTCTTAATGACCTTTATAACATACTTGGAAATCATGTCACATTTCCAAGATGTTAGATATGCAAACCTCAGGTCTTATGTATTCATTAGTCAAATTAAATAAAATCATTACTGAATTAATAATCACCAAAATTTAAGTTCATCATCATCATATCGGCCAAATGAAGTCCACTGCTGGACACAGGCCTCCCGCAAAGATCACCACAACCACCGATATGGATGTGTTGTGGGCTCATTGGGGGGTTTTGCCATAATCGCCACGCTTGGCAGGCGGGTTGGCGATCGCAGTTGAGTTGTTAATGTACTCGAAGGACGCTGCTGCCCATCCTCCGGCTAATCCCTTAGTCGACTTTTACGACACCCATGGGAGGAGATGGGGTGGTGGCATTCTGAGCCGGCACCACAATTTAAGTTGCACGGCGCCAATAAGTTGGTCCTGTGGCAAAGGGTTAAGGAACTTCATAGACAGTTTTAAATTAAGTGTAATTAGAAAGAATTAAAAATCATAATTACATTGTTGATAACTGAATTAATAATCGCCAAAATTTAAGTTGCACGGCGCCAATAAGTTGGTCCTGTGGCAAAGGGTTAAGGAACTTCATAGACAGTTTTAAATTAAGTGTAATTAGAAAGAAAGAAAGAATTAAAAATCAAAATTACATTGTTGATTGATCATAGAAATTATGGTAATAGATATAATAAGAAAAATGTGTGAATAACACATATTAACTTATTTTTTATGGCAGTTACCAAACCAGTCCCGAGAATCTGAACTCGTTCCAGAGCATGACAAATCACAACGCCGCTACCAGCAGGACATTTTAGTTAGCATGACAGACCAATACTGTATTTTAGACTTAGACAATATTAGTGCTAAATATATAACTTTAATGGCTACACGAAGCTACAATTACATGTCTCATCTAGTCTCTCTATGGAAGTACAAATAAGCTAAATGTGCTCTGCTAAGCGGATCGAAACGTGTCAATATTTGTGAGTCCGGCAGGGACAATGCACTTGTGGGGAAAAACGCTATAGTAACATTATCAGAGGATAAGATTAGCAGAAGACAACGAACTGAAACATCCTTTGGTTTTCAATGCGATGGTGCAAAAAGCCAAGAATTTTTATGCGTTCTAATGAGCCGAGCACTTCATTTGCCTTGCAGTAAGCGTCATGCCCGCCCATAACAATTTAAATTCTACCCAGGACTAGTCTTACGTGGCACCACACTTCGGTCGGCAGTTAGTGTCTTATGGCTGAATATTAAAACACCACTTAATAATAGGTCCTATGAAATTGCCGTTCTGCCGTACTGGCCATTTCAAATAAAAATATTTTTTGTTTCGCTATGAATTCCAATTTCAAATTATTTCGTCTTGTGCAATGATATTATATATTAAAAAGAAGTAGATATGTTACATGCGCGCCAAAAGTAAGAACCAAAACTCAATCCAATTGTAGTACCTCGCAATCGGTTTGCCTAGATAGCTATCTCTTTTACTCTTGTTGTTTTTGTATCTTCTTTCTCACGACATGGTTGTGCAAGCGAGACTGTGTTTTGCGCGTCATTTAATTTGGACGTAACATATCTATGGTATAATATCATTATCTTATGTGTATTATTAGCGCAAAATTAGCGTTATGTTTTCATCACGTTTGAATCTTTTTCATCGTCATGGATAGGTTGAAAATTGGAATAATTATGGAATGGAGTACCGTCGTGGCAGCAGCGCGGCACAACCGGCATGCAACATCAACGACGTTTACGGGGCAAACACTACATCGGCTAAAACAACTGGAGTGGTCATCTTCTGTACTGAAGGTGGACTCCAGGTCCTCGTAAGATCACACTAGAGCTGCCCATTGATGCCACGCCTTTAAGCACATCTGGAAGAGAATGATTGTAAAGCGGTCACCCCCTCAAGCGGAGGGAAGGTGACTGTAAAACGGCTGCCCCCAGGTACTTCTCGACGTTTATCGGATTTTACACTAGGCTTTCTCCACGTCGTGGGTACAGTTTTCAGAAAAAACGATTTATCTGTTGATTGTGTTAAATGTAATCCTATCACAAAAACGGATTTTGGATTATCATACCGGCAACTACTGAATAAAGGCCTCCCCCAAAGATTTCCACAACTGTGTTATCATATTGGGGGGCATTTGCCAGTACTCGCTTGGCAGGCGGGTTGGTGAGCGCAGAATGGCTACTGTTCCAAAGAAAGGACGCTGCTGCCCATCCATCTAGTTTAGAGTCCCTTAGCCGCCTTTTACCACCTCCACGGGAGGAGATGGAGTGGCGGTATATTCCGGACACCACATGGATTTAGGATTAGATTCCTTATTAATTTCGGCCGTAAGCCCACTAGAGGGATGGGTAGTAGCGTCCTTTCTGTGGAACAGTAGCCATTGAAAAGGAGGTGGTAAGTCCAAACGGAAAATATCAGATTTAGATTTATTCAAACGGACTATTTTAATACACACAACAGATTTAATCTAAAAATGAGCTTATCTAAATATCTTCATCATGTATACAAATTCATTATTATCTCTAATTGACTTGACTAGAAAATCCTACGACTTTTATTTTAATTTGAATACAATACAATAGAATACTCTTTATTGTACACCAGACAACAAATAAACAAAAAACTTGAGAGGTGTGAGCGCAGTATGGCTACCGTTTCACAGAAGGGACGCTGCTGCCCATCCCTCCGATTTAGATTCCCTTAGTCGCCTTTTACGACATATATATATATATATTGAGTGTGTATATATATATATATATACGCAATTGATATTGTAACATTAAAATATAATTTGCTTTTAAATTTATTAAAGTTATGACGCGTACATTTGCTAAACACACAATACTGGAGAGATTACAACGCGTATGACTTGGTTAGCACAATAGTCAAGAGAGGTTATATTGCGTACCTGCTAAAAATACAAAAGCATTTATTATTGTCTGTATAAAATGTCAACTTACCTAGCTCCATCAGTAATATCCGGAACTTGTGCAGAAACACTGTCAGGATTCATTATTGTTATTATTTTTTATTATGTACAAAAAACCTGTATACACTCAACAAAAATAATCGTCGCGACACCACAGTGTTCAATGCGAAATAGAAAGACGAAACGAAAATAACTGGCTTGCTTTCTATGAGAGAGAGAGGGACAGAGAAACACGCGCACGCCGCACGGCTTACAAATATAGCAAAAAGTGTCGTTACAACTTTTGGTCTTAATTTTTTCAGTCTAGCCCCCTTTCGCAACGCGCGATAAGGAACTTCGTTCCAAAAGAAAATCGAATACATAAATTGACATGTACAAAGGGTGGTCTTATCGCACTCGGCGATTTCTTCCAGACAACCTTGGAATGGACAGATTTGCAAGTAAAAAAGAAAGAGGTAGTTCACGGTGTAACAATAATTATAGATATTATTGTCTAATTATATAGTTAAACTCATAAACATAAGTAAAGTATTCGGGATTATTGTTATCCCTCCAAAACCTGCAGTACAACATAGTATTTTTCTATAATTACTGGAGCCGGTGACCTGTCACGGTTGAACTTCGAATTCATCAGTTTTACCGGGGAGTATTGTTTTCTTTTTATTACATTTAAGCACATATCCAGATCAAGAATAACACTGACTATCTATCTTGTTAAATGCGAGGAATTTATAATCAGAAAACTGGCACAGTACACTTACAAAAAACTGTAAACAAGTTTTGTTGTATACGAAGTTGTTACTTTCTTCCTGTATTAGTTAAAATCCTGAATGTAATATAGCACTGTAGTTTGATTAACATATTAAACTAGTAAAATCAGTAGTAAATTACAGGAGTTAATATTTTCTAGTACCCACATTATATATAACAAATAGAATAAAAATATGCAAATCCTGTACATGTTGTAATTTAATAGTAATTCTTTTTAAGTCTTTTGTAACTGCAACCTCGCTTATTGTTCTGTAGGGACTACATATATGTCCTAAGGAACCCTATTATTATAACTGCAACATTGTAGATTTGTATCGCCCATCGCCTCACCAGTCACGGTGTTGGCGAGATGTAAGAGAGTCGCGTGTATCTGTATGTAAATGTGTAATTGATAATTCATTATATAAATAGTAACGAGAGTGAATTTTATTTGAGGAGTCAACCCCAACACCGTGCCTCAACATTGGTGACCCCGATCCGAACATTTAAAGAAAGTGAAATAGCCAAAATTCCAAAACATAAATATAACTTGAACTTTAAAGTTTGTGCCAATAACATTGAAAATGAGTCCTCCGTTACCTGCGGCAGCTAGGGTGGAAACGGATGAAAATGCCTTAGCCCAAATAACCGTGTCATCCCGAATACCAGATTTTTGGAAAGAATCACCACGTTTATGGTTCGCGCAATATGAAGCGGTGGTGGCTAACCAGAAGCTATCGGACGAATCGAGATATAATCTGGTTGTGGCTAAGCTCAGCAGAGAGCATGTAGAACAGGTCAGTGATATTGTATTGACGCCACCCGACGTCAAGAAATATGATACTCTGAAGACCAGATTACTTACAGTTTATGAGGAGTCGGAGGCTCGGCAGGTGCAAAAACTGCTTAAAGAATTGGAGTTGGGAGATCAGAAACCTTCCCAACTTCTGAGACGTATGAAAGACCTTGCCAGGAACAAATTTGCAGAGGAAACCCTTGGTATGCTGTGGATGGGGCATTTACCAACCGCAGTACAGGCAGTCTTAACGGTAAGCGAAGTCAAGGATCTGGATAAACTAGCGAGTATGGCAGATAAAGTTGTCGAAACAACTCGTTTCGCTGAGATACAGGAGGTTTCGTGTGCTAGAAGTAGTTCATCAACCACGCAGTCAACTCTTGAAGCTCAGATTTCCCAGTTAACACAGCGCTTAGATCGGCTTGAAAGGTCAAGGCCAAGGTACGAGTCACTTAGACGTAATGGACATGGAAGGTCATATCGTTCTGGATCCCGAAGTCGCGATCGCTCAGGGCATGCGGAACAGAGAAATCCAGAATGGCTTTGTTTTTATCACTTCCGTTACAAAGAAAAGGCTAGCAAATGTATTCAACCTTGTGCATGGGAAAAGCAGGAAAGTAAGTCGGAAAAAAACTAGAAACGGTACGGACTGTGGCGGATGCCTGTACCATCACATCGAGTAAACGCCTATGTATTAAAGATAAGAAAAGCGGACTAAGTTTTTTGGTAGATACCGGTGCTAATGTATCAGTTTTACCAGTGTCGAAATTTAATCGTAAGGTAAGCCATTGTAGTGAATATAAACTGTACGCGGCCAACGGAAGTGACATAAAGACATATGGTATCAAAACTTTAATATTAGACTTTAGTTTACGTCGACCGTATAAATGGTCATTTATTTTGGCAGATGTAACACAACCAATACTAGGTGCAGATTTTTTAACGCACCACGGGTTAATTGTAGACTTAAGTTCAAGTAGATTAATTGATGATTTAACTAAATTGAAATCTATTGCATGTCTTGTAAAGGCGGACCAGCCGACTGTGAAGACGGTGGAAGATAACCACCCATTTCACGAGCTATTATGTAAGTACATTGATATTACTAAGCCTGCATCGTATAGGGAAGTACCCACCCATGGTGTTTTTCATCATATCGAAACGTCGGGACCCCCAGTATTTGCTCGAGCTAGACCATTACCACCAGCTAGATATAAAAAAGTGCAAGAAGAGTTTCGTTTTATGCAGGAATCAGGTATTTGTCGCCCTTCAAAAAGTCCTTGGGCCAGTCCACTCCACATAGTTCCAAAAAAGAACGGGGAATTACGTCCGTGTGGAGATTATAGAAAACTTAACTCTATGACCAAGCCAGATAGATACCCTATACCTCGTGTATCAGATTTTACATATGTACTCGCAGGTAAGAAAGTGTTTTCCAAAATTGACGTTAACAGAGCATATCATTGCATTCCCCTTTTGCCAGAGGATGTCGAAAAAACTGCGATAATTACACCGTTCGGTTTATATGAATTTCCGCGAATGACGTTTGGTCTGCGTGATGCTGCTCAAACGTTCCAACGTTTTATGCATCATACTGTATTTCAGGGTTTGGATGCAGATAGCAGGGACAGCATTTTTTCATACATTGATGACGTAATTATTGCTAGTTATGACGAAATTCAACATCGTAAACATTTAGACTCATTGTTCAAACAATTTAGTAAATACGGTATTACGATCAACTTGGCCAAATGCACGTTCGGGAAGGCAGAAATTGATTTTGTAGGTTATCATGTTACGTCAGACGGGATACGCCCGCTGGATGATAAAGTTAAGGCCATCACGGAATTTCCCAAGCCCGAAAATATCGAACAATTAAGACGATTTTTGGGCATGGTCAATTTTTATAGGTCTCATATACCTAGCGCAGTTTCTTCTCAATCAGTCCTTCATAATTATTTACATGGTGCAAAAAAGAAGGACAAGACACCTATAGACTGGACTCCTAGCGCTGAGCAAGCATTCGAAGAATGTAAGTTAAGCTTGCGCAAGGCGGCTACACTGACTCACCCGGTGATGGATGCACCGCTTGCACTTATGACGGACGCATCCGATACATGCGTGGGAGCGGTTTTGCAACAGCGAATTAAGGAGGCATGGTCACCTTTAGGTTATTTTTCTAAAAATATGTCAAACGCTGAACGAAAGTATAGTACTTATGATAGGGAGCTGTTAGCGATTTATTTAGCTATTCGTCATTTTCGGAATATGATTGAGGGACGGCAGTTAATTATATATACAGATCATAAACCTATTACTTATGCATTTTCGAAAGCTAACAGTGAAAAAGAGCTACCTAGGCGTACACGTCATTTAGTATTTATTAGCGAATTCACTACGGACATTAGACACTTGAGTGGGCAGGATAATATTGTTGCAGATACATTATCGCGCGTTGCAACAATAGAGTGTCCCACGGCGATAGATTACGCAGAACTCGCTAAGGAGCAGGAATGTGATACTCATATCTCGCAATTAATGAATTCTAATAATGCTAGTAATCATTTCAAAAGAATAATGTTACCTATTGGTGGAAAATTTATTTTTTGTAATGTAGCGAATGATAGAATTAGGCCTTATTTGACAGAGAAGTTTCGACGTATTGCTTTCGACACGGTACATAATTTAAGTCATCCTGGAATTAGGACTACACGAAAATTAGTACAAGATCGTTTTTACTGGCCAAGTATGAATCGTGATGTAGGACAGTGGACTAAAATGTGTATTCAATGTCAACGGTCTAAAGTAAATCGTCACACAATGTCAGCTTTAGGAACGTTTCCACCTTGCGACAGGTTCGAGCATATTCACGTCGACATAGTAGGACCTCTACCGACGTCGGCAGAAGGGTTCAGGTATTGTCTTACCATAGTAGATAGGTGTACACGATGGCCAGAATGTTTCCCCACTAAAGACATGACTGCGGAAACTATATCACGGGTGGTATATGAAGGTTGGATCTCGCGTTTTGGTTGTCCTAAAAAGCTAACCAGTGATCAAGGACGCCAGTTCGAAAGTCAATTATTCAATGCATTAATGAAATTGCTAGGTATCAATAAATTGCGTACCACGCCTTATCACCCACAAAGTAATGGTGCGGTGGAACGTTGGCACAGATCGCTTAAAGCGGCATTAACCGCTCGCTTGTGTAATGTATTATCGTCATCTTGGGTGGACGAATTACCAACCGTGTTGCTAGGCCTTAGAACAGCAGTGAGGAGCGATAATGGCATAAGCGCGGCGGAAATGACTTACGGTACAACATTACGGTTACCAGCGGACTATTATGATGGTAAATCACATGTGGATTTTGATAGTAGTTGTGAATATGTATGTAAATTAAGAGATATTATTAGGAAATTCCAGTCTACCACTATTAGGAAAAATAACGAACAAAACATATTTGTACACCCGGATTTAAAGAAGTGTAATTACGTTTTTGTGCGACACGATGCATTACGTAGACCTTTACAGCCCACTTATGACGGACCTTATCGAGTATTGAACAGGGACAGTAAGGTTTATTTAATTCAATTACCGGGAAGACAGGTTAGAATTTCAGTGGATCGTTTGAAACCAGCTTATTATATTAATGATAACAGTGATGAAACATCAGAGTCCAATACTGAGGTTCCAATTCACGTTTCGCCTAACACTTATACCACACGTAGTGGAAGAGTGAGCAAGCCACCTATACGATTCAGCTAAAAAGTAATACCTATCATCGCCTGCAGTTTTACTTATGCTCGTTTCTTTTTAGCCTAAGTAAAATAATAACTAAATAGGATACGAATGGAAAGATCGATATAAATTAGGTTAGTTTCGTATATGTTTATAATTGTAATGTAACGAAAACTTAAACTTGAAACTTAACGTTAAATTTTTACCATGAACAGATTTTTGTTACAGACAAAGTAATTACCTATATTTTATCCATATCAATATAAATATGAAGTAGAAGCAACACATCTAGGTTGCTTAAATAGCAACTTAAGCAACATTTAATTAGTTATAAAGACTAACATTTAGATATTTTTTTATTAACTAATCTTGTGTCATTCATATACATTTGTAATAATGGGAAAGAACAATAGTAAGGAACAAGTTAGTGAACATGTTATTATTACTCAAAATGGAGGAAATATATCGCATTGGGAAGAAAAGATGGATCAATTCGCGATATTTATATTGGTGTTGTTGGTGTTGCTGGCGGTTATAATTATATACTGTATGTATAAGAAATTTTATACAGGGCTGAAAGACTGGATCCGCAAGCAAGTGTCATATATGATTAAAACCCATCCATCAATGGAAAATGTGTAGAGTACGTTTAAAGTAACTGTATTTGTTAATGTATGATATTCCGAATTAAAACATAAAGTTATAAATCAGTGATTAGTAGTATATTATATGCAAATTTGTCAAGTATGTACGTGCTCATAATAGAAGTGTCATCAGATTCTGTAATGTAAACCTGTGGGAGACACTTATGTAATGTGATCATTCTGTTATTGCAAGTTGTCACCACCGAGCACATACTTGTAATTATTGAGTAATGTTGTTATGAATTAGTGATAATAACAATGAAAGTTTAGTTGTAACACATATATTTTTTTAGAAGAGGGGGAATGATGTAGGGACTACATATATGTCCTAAGGAACCCTATTATTATAACTGCAACATTGTAGATTTGTATCGCCCATCGCCTCACCAGTCACGGTGTTGGCGGGATGTAAGAGAGTCGCGTGTATCTGTATGTAAATGTGTAATTGATAATTCATTATATAAATAGTAACGAGAGTGAATTTTATTTGAGGAGTCAACCCCAACACCGTGCCTCAACAGTTCGCTAGATTTATCCTTACACTTCCTTTCATTTCATTTCTTTACTTCCATTTCCATCTACTAGAATCATCGATCAACAGTCTTGTTAATTGAAGTTCAAAGCTATTCTGTCTGTTTGTTATTTTCACTTCCAGTGATTCAATCCTGTGACCATGCCGATGCTCACCCGTAAGGCCACAGCCCAAGAGATGGAGCATAAGTTAAGTGTGGCTCTAAAGGAGCTCAAAGAGTCTCGCATACAGTGTCAACAACTGCTACAGGAAAGGGACGATAGTGAAGAGGATGTTAAGAATATAGTTGACAAAAACACTAGCTTGAAAAGGGAGCTGGTAGAATTACATCACTTACATCTAGATATCATTGATGAAAGGGACAAGCTTCAGGTGGTCACGGATAGTTTCAGTCATTGTAGTTGCTTATACGAGGAGGCTTTGCGGAAGATTAGGGATCTGGAGGATGAATTGTTTATTGCAAATTCTCAAATATTAAGCTTCCAGAATGACAAGGACTGTACTCAGGCTGCTGCAGCCCAACATTTGTATGAAGAATTAATTAATTCTAGTTCAGACCCTAAGTCTAGACAATCCTTAGTTACTATTGACCTAACCAAGCAGGCTTCTATTGTGGATTATAATCATACTAAAAACATAAGTCACAATAAAATTAAAAAATATATAAAACTCAACAAAATCTTAAAGAAATGTAATAGACTAAAGAAAAAACAACAACACTTCTGGAAAAATACTTTGTTAAGAAAGGAACGTGTTGCTCTTATTAATAAACTGAATAACTATCAAATTAAATTAGAGGATAGTAAAAACATATATGAAATTGACACTCAGCGCTTACAGTCTGAAATTAAGATCTTAGAAAAGTCACTCAGCTCCCTATATTGTAAGTATGTAACATCACAAAAACAAATAGAGGAGCATATTCTTGCTGCAAATCAGCTTGTTATTATGTGTAATAATAATGCAGACAGAGTGGACTCCTTGACCAGCAACCCCTTGTGTGGGTCCGAGAGTAAAATATCTCCCCCAGGGACGCCAGAGGTACAGCCTCAGGCTAGTTATCTGTGTGATAGTTCTACAATGTTGACAGGGAGTCCCTCTCATTATATAAGTGATTTAATAGACATGGATATCAGTACAAATACAAATAAAACAAACTGTTATCAGACTATCATGTATTCAGATAGCACAGGCAAAGGTCTTGGGGGTTTATTAAGCAACAGCCTGGGTCATTCCGCATATAATAATTGTATGTCAGGCTCAACTTATAAACAAATAGTAGCATCACTTGTGAAAAAACAGTTTAATCCATTTACCAATATAACATTACTTGTAGGTAATAGTCTAAATGTTAAGAAAGCAGACACCTCAGACAGTGTTGCCTTGATGCTCAAACTAAACTGTGGTAAGATAATATTGAGTGCATTCCCCTATCTTGAACACTTATCAGAAAAACAAAACAATTTTATTCACATGCTAAATATGCATATGCACTTATTAGTAAGTCAGTATAGTGACAAATTTATATTTTTTGACACCAATAATTTTGTTGGTAGGTTAAAATTGACTGGCGATACTGTGTATCTGCCTTTGAAATATAAACGACAAATTGCTACGCTAGTAGCTTATAATATTCAGTCAGTCATAAGCAGTATGACGAAGTCTTCGATTACCTCCACCATAGTTAGTAATAGTACTAATAATAAGGTGGCGAACCAAAACATTTATTTAAACTTAAGTGTCTGACAACAGAGAAGGGTAGTAATTATTTAATACTTACACATCAAAATATTAATCACTTCTCTGGCAAAATCTTAGATGTTGAATTATTCACAGAGAAATATAATGTTGATATTCTGTGCTTAACAGAAACCTGGCTGAAGGCAGATAAAATGATATTTAGTGTCAATAATTTTAAAGTAGCCAGTTCGTTCCATAGAGTGTTAGCAGAAGGTGGGGGCTCGTTAATCACGATAAAACAACACCTAAAGTGTAAAGAGCGATTTGATATTTGCGACCTCTCTGTTGAACGAGTATGTGAGCTCGCGTGTGCAGAAATGGAGGAGTTTGTCATTTTATGTGTATATAGGCCTCCTTCTTCTAATATATCTCAATTTCTTTTGATAATGGAGGATGCTCTTAGGAAAGTAAAAATGAATAAAAAGATATTAGTTTGTGGTGATTTTAATATAGACATTCTGATAGATACCACAGATAAACGTAACTTTATATCCTTGTTTAAATCATTTAACTTAAGCTTTTTGTTTTTTGAGCCGACTAGAGTGACACCCACCTCGGCGACGTGTATAGATAATATTATAACCAATTTTAAAATAAGCAATAGTAGTCTAATTAGTGGAATTCGTTCGGATCATAAGTGCCAAATTGTTAAGTTACAGTGTAAATCAGTTAAGGGGCACAAAATAATACACTGTAGAAATTTATCCAAAAAAAGCCTTGATTGTTTTTGTAAAAATCTAGATTCTAAACTCCAAAATTTAAAGACGGATTATGTTAATCCCAATGAACAGTACCGAACCCTATTTAATGCCATTTGTAACGAGTTTCAAAAAGCTTGCAAAGTTAATAAAATAAATTTAAAACCTAAGTTAACGTTTAGTGCATGGGCAACTAAGGGAATAAGATGCAGTAGAGATATCTTATATGAACTTTACGACAAAAAGTCCTACACACCTAATATTGCTTTTCATAACTACGTGAGACAATATTCTAAAATATTTAAAAAGGTTTGTGTGCAAGCAAAAGTTGCTTATATTAGTAACCAAATAAAAGAGTCGAATAATAAGATAAAAACCACATGGAAGATAATAAATGCTGAAACTAGTGATAGTAGGTTTAGTGACAGTGGAATAAATTTAAATATAGATGACAAACTAGTTTCAGATAAGACTGTAGTCTCAAATTTCCTAGAAAACTTTTTCACGAATATTCCAATTGAGACTACTAAGCATCTTATATCGTCTCCGGTAGCAGCTGAAGCATTTTTAAAGAAAAATGTCGATTTACGCGTACCTTTTTTTGAATTCAGTTTTGTTACACATACTGATATAATAAAAACTTTTAAAACTGTAGCAGTTAAAAAAACAGAGGACTTATGGGGATTGTCGACGAAAGCCGTCGAATCTATAATAACTAACATCGCGCCAATTTTGGCTGTAATATTTAACGCTTGCATCGCGGACGGTATATTTCCCGATTTGATGAAATCTAGTAAAATTGTACCCATGTTTAAAGCCGGATGCCTAAATAATGCATCAAACTATAGGCCAATATCCGTGCTACCAGCCTTAAGCAAAATCTTCGAGAAAATTATATTAAATCAATTGTTGGAACATTTTAACAAGAATAAAATATTACATGACAAACAGTTCGGATTCACAAGGGGGAAATCTACAGAGGATGCTGGATCTACTCTCATTAAAACAGTATTAGGGGCCTGGGAGGATGCGCATGATGCTTTGGGCGTATTTTGCGATTTGTCCAAAGCATTCGACTGCGTGGACCACCGCACACTCATTCTGAAACTTAAATACTATGGAATCCAAGGTAGGTCTATAGATCTTGTAACCTCCTATTTGATAAATCGGGATCAAAGAGTGGCGATTGATAACGTCACATCCACGGGCTCACTAGTTAAAATGGGAGTACCTCAAGGATCCATTTTGGGGCCATTCCTGTTTCTGGTCTATATTAATGACCTGCCATATATGATAAACGATACAATGTCAAACATAGTCTTGTTTGCTGATGACACGTCACTTATATTTAAAGTAAATAGGAATGATAGGTATCTTATAGAACCCAATGATATACTTCATAAGGTATCTGATTGGTTTTCAGCCAATAATCTTCTCCTAAACGCAGAAAAAACCAAATGTATAAAGTTTTCAACGACAAATGTGGCCTATATAGGAACACAAGTAAAACTTGACGGTAGAGCATTAGATCTGGTCCCATCAACCGTATTTTTGGGCGTTACAGTAGACTCCAAATTGCAATGGGGGCCCCATATAAAAGCACTGTCTGGAAAACTTAGCTCTGCTGCATATGCTGTTAGGAAAATTAGACAGGTGACAGATGTGGCTACAGCTAGAATGGTATATTTTGCTTACTTCCACAGTATTATGTCCTACGGTATTTTATTGTGGGGATCGGCTGCTGATGTTGAATCAATTTTTATATTACAGAAAAGAGCAGTCCGATCTATTTATAATCTGGGTTCTCGTGAGTCACTTCGGGATCTATTTAAGGAGATAAACATACTTACTTTACCATCCTTATATATATACCAAAATATCATGTATATACGCAAGAACATTATTAGTTTCAATAAAAAAAGTGACGTGCACAATTTAAATACTCGCAATAAGAACAAGCTTGTCTTGCCTGGCTTTAGACTTAGTAAAACCAGCAAATCGTTTATCGGAAACAGTGTTAGGTTCTTCAACAAAATTCCTTCTAGGATTACCGATTTGCCAGAACTACAGTTCAAATCTTTGATTAAACGTGTTTTAATGTCGAAGGCCTACTATAGCATAAATCATTACATCGATGATAAAGATGTCTGGCATACGATTCCCTTCTGCACACTGCGACCCTCTGGCGCTGTATAATTTATTTTAACATATCTTATATTGGATATGATTGCAAGTGTTTTAACTTGCAATCAAGGGTTTAATATTTAAACATTGGAATTGATTATATTATTAATGTAAAATAAGTTGACATGACCCATTTAAAATTGTATTTTTTAAGTTATTTACTTAAATATTTACACCTTGACATTATATACCTTGACATTTGACTTGACTCAGTTGAAATTACATAATTTTTTATGGTATTTACTTATATTCAATAACTTGACATTATCTTGAACAAATTCATTTAAAGTTTCATTTCTATTTATGTTAGTTTCTTATATTTAATATTATGACATTGACTATTAGTTATTGTTCTTGTAACATTATATTATAATATTCATACGAAACTGTAAATGTGTGAGAATCATGTAGCCATTGATGTTATTTTTAGTACTTATATTGATTGTCTTTTGCCTGGCTGTATTGGTCTGTCATACTCACTAAAATGTCTTGCTGGCGGTGGTGTTGTGTATCGGGTCGTTCGGTTCCCTACAATATGGTTGAGCTAAGCGATGCTGATGCATGCGTCATGCTCGTGAACGAGTGCCGTTTGTTGGGACTGGTCAGCCGTTAACTGCCACGGAAAATAATTTATTATTATAATTTCATTTTGGTATGTTCCATCTTTACACATTTGATAGCATAACACATACTTAAACATGATATTCATATATCATCATTTCGGCCGAATAAAGTCCACTGCTGGACAGGCCTCCCCCAAAGATCACCACAACAACCGATATGGAAGTGTAGTGTGCTCGGTGGGGGGTCATGCCATAATCGCCACGCTTGGCAGACGGGTTGGCGATCGCAGTTGGGTTGTTGTGTGCTCGAAGGACGCTGCTGCCCATCCTCCGGTTAATCCCTTAGTCGACTTTTACGACACCCATGGGATGAAATGGGGTGGTGGCATTCTGAGCCGGCACCATTCATATATATACATATAAAATTAAAATAAACAGAGAGATGGATGTACGACATTACAGAGAATGATAGTGTTCTTTTAAAAGTCTTTTAAATATTGCCAGGGAATTAGCACGTCTAATTGTTATTGGCAACACATTCCATAAGCGAACAGCTTGGACTGTGAAGGATTTTCCAACGAAATTAGTGGAATGTGTTGGCATTTTCAACGTCAGATTCTCTGATGACCTTAAGAATCTTGAACGTGTATCATGAAGGAACTCGAAACGTTCTTTAAGATAGCAAGGGATTGAACAGGATACTGTATAGAATAGAAGCTGATTGAATATTTTTATTATAAATAAATCTGTTGTCTATATATATTAAGTATAATAAAACGATATATTCGTGTCTGTTTGGCATCCGTGCTTCATTTGATATCGATCCAGTTGGAAACCAGCGTCGGGCATTAAGTGTCCGGCTTATGCTAAGCTGGTCACCTTTTTGGCGCAAACCTGACACATGCTGTACCTACTTACTATAATCATCATATCAGCAAAAGTACGTCGACTGCTGAACAGAGGCCTCCCCCATAGATTTCCACAGCGAGCGGTCACATGTCGCCCTCATCCAATGACTCCCAGTGACCTTCACTAGGTCGTGTGTCGTCGTTCGTGGTTGCCCACGCTGCATTTTTCGGTGTGCATTACCCAAAATTTCTCGAGTGGGGACGTCGAGAAACTTTTAATCCAACGGCCATCAGTTCTATGAGCAATGTGCCCCATCCATTGCCACTTAAATTTACTAATCCTTTCAGCAATGTCGGCGACTTTAGTTCTTCTCAGATCTCCTTATTTATAATTCGATCTCATAGTGAAATACCAAGCATAGCTCTCTCCATAGCTCGCTGAGTGGCCTTGAACTTTCTTATGAGGCCCATAGTGAGTACAGTAAGTATACGAGCAATCTTGTTGGTTGGACTGAAGTTAGGCGCTCCGACCGACCACAAATTGCGTGTATTGTACCTGTGTTTATAAGTATAAATGGCTTCTTTTTTCATTTGTTTCGTTTCATTATTTTTGTTTTGTTTTTATCTGTCACTGTTTATGGTAAATAATATATATCATTCTTCTTTCCTTTTTGCAAGAGCCATACATATCACTTTTTTCATTTTTTTCATGGCAATTGTATTCCATTTTGCCAGTGTCAAGTTAAGAAATATCACATTAATTTATAACCTCTGGGATTTTCCCACGCTTCGTCCGTTCTCGCACGTTTTTTGCTTCGTCTATGGATGCATTTCGTAACTTCTTGCAGTTCCATAATTCATCCATAGAGTACATTATTATACTCTTCTTAGTACCGAAAAACCTTGTCAAGAGAACTATTTGTCAACCTTTGCCAAAATACAACTTGGTTTTGTATTGTTTTTGCAATAACATATAATTACTGTTTCAAAAACGGACACCATTTCAAAAAAATTTAAAATGAAAGCTGCATGCGTTGTATTAACTGTACTAATCTTTATAGCCATCATGGCGGTTTGTGTCATGGTGAAATTTGCTACAGATATAACGGTTGAAGAAAGGAAAAGGGAATACCAGCCTGGAGGAGCAGTGCATGAGTTTACTAAAGCTATGGGAGTGATCTCCTTGAAGGAGAACTCCTCGCTGGCTCTAGCTGAGAGGTTTCCCTATGTCGCAGCTATTACCAGGAACTCGTCTACTCTGTGGTCTTTTGCTTGCTTTGCTAGCGTGGTCCTCATTAAATGGGTGGTTACATCGGCTCATTGTAGGTGAGTTACCGCATTTGGTATTGCTTCGTTTGTTTCATAAATTTCAGTGCATATGTATTAAAAGATGAATGATTAATGGATACCAAAAGCAGTGCGTAAGCACCGCCCGTGGCTTTCTGTATTTATTCCTAGCTGCATGGGAAAGTGTACGATGTTGTTTGTTGCCTTTTTTATTTTTATTGGTGTCTAGTGGAAATTCTACTTGAACTTACTTTGCCCCAGGGAAGGGTGAGGGGGCATACCGGACTCCTAGCGGCTAAAACCAATGGAGTAGTCATTATCGGCACCGAAAGGGGGCTCCAGGTCCTCGTAAGATCACACGAGCCGCTCGTGAGCCCCTCCGTGACGTGCCTAAGGCGTGGCACCTGCCTTAGTCACATCACGGAGGGGATGACTGTAAAGCGGTCATCCCCTCCGGGGGGATTGTAAAGGATCCCCCAAAGCGTCCCCGTGCGCTGTGCTGTGCTGCGCACACGGCGGCGCGTGGATTATTTATAATAGTTAGCGTGGCACACTGGGTGGTCTTATCGCTAAAAGCGATCTCTAACAGACAACCTTTGGATGGATTTAAAAGTAGGGAAATAAAGAAATTCAGGTAGTGAACGATGATATATATAATGATATCGATATATATACAAGTAAATAGAGGTATTTGTATAAATAAATAGTGTAACTACAATTTGCATATTAATACATTAATAAAAATATATGTATATATGATATAATATTAAACATAGATACTTGCTGATACAATACTGGAAATTTAAGTGAACTAAAGAGACAGCAGACAGACAGCAGCAGATTGGGGCACAAAGGTTCTCGAATGGAGACCGCGCACCGGAAAACGCAGCGTGGGACGACCTCCAACGAGGTGGACAGACGACCTGGTGAAGGTCGCTGGCAGTCGTTGGATGAGAGTGTCATGTGACCGCTCGTTGTGGAAATCTAAGGGGGAGGCCTTTGTTCAGCAGTGGACGTCCTGTGGCTGATATGATGAAAGAGACAGATAATGCTCTTTTACCATTTTTTGGAATGGTCGTAATGATTGAGCTTGTTTAACTGTATCGGGTAAGGCATTCCAAAGTCATGCTGCTTGTAGTGCAAACGACTCGTCCAAAACAACTGTGGAATACATAGGGATCTTAACCCTCAGGTTATCCGACGATCTTAGATATCTGTTATGTGTGTCATGAAGGAACTGCTAGGAGTGGTGATTCGTTATATTCACCCCAAAATCGACGACATACGGCACGTAACCGGTTTCTATGGAAATCTATACGGAAGGCTTTTGTTCAGCAGTGGACATCCTTTGGCTGACATAAAGATGACCAGCAATAGACTCGGGAAGCTGAATCTCCTGGACAATCTTTTCAATAGAAAATGTTGTCAAACGTTGGGCAATACATTCGGAAGTTAGAAAGTTGCTATATTATAGCTGGTGATGGGCGAAGATGGCCGGGACTCGTGTGTCATGGCCACTGTGTGACAGCCACATGCGACTGACATATCTTTTATATATAAGGTCTTATTTTAATAATCCACGATATTTTACAGGGTGCTTTGGTAAATGCTAAAGATGACGTACCTATCACAAAAATAGAGATTCGGTTGTATAAATTTGTTTCTTTCGTTTGTGCGATACCAACGCCTGCACCGCCGCGGCCACCTATTGGTCAAACGAATGACGTTGCCGACTACCTAAATCGGGCCGCGGCCGCCATTTTCTTAAGACGCATATGGATATTATTACAATCAAGAAAACCGTTAAGAAATAAAATAATTGATTTATAAAAAAAATCCAACAGATTTAATTCTCAGTGATACCTACATTATCTTCAGCATTCACTCAGGGGCCATGCGAAATTTCGTGGACTATTAAAGTAAGACCTTGTATATCGAGACTCCTGCGTGCCTCAGAGAGTACGTTTAGCCGGAGGTCCCGATTGTCGTACAAATACCTAAGACCGACAAGGAAGTCAGAACCTCTTTCTCTTTTATTCTACCCCGTGGAAATACACCATGTACTTCCTCCGTCTCGGGAGAGGGTGGAGGAGCATGCCGGAAACGTTTTTTTATTGGGCCCAGTGGACATTCCTCATGAATTTCCTCCGGTCCAGGGAAGGGCAAAGGGGCATGCCGGACTCCTACCGGCTAAAACCACTAGGGCGGTCATCTTCGGCACCTAAAGAGGGCTCCAGGTCCTCGTATGATCACACTACAGCTACCCAAAGTGGTCACCCCCCTTCTAAAAGGCCGACCACTGTGGGTGGGAAAGTCTGAAGCCCTGAAGTTGAACAACTGGTCCAACCGGAAGATGTCGATATCTCCAGGTTGCGGAGGTTATATGACAGTCATTTTGATTTTCATCAAACTCTAATATTTTTATTTAAATTAAAACAATTACTGGCACTTTGAACGTCAGAATTTAAGTTGCACGGTTCCAATTAGTTGATCCTATTGAGAATACCCGGAGAGAACTCCATGGATACTCTTTTGTAATAATTGAGATTACAATGTAGATTGATACAAAAGATGGTTACACATCGAGAATAATGTAGGTTAATTTGTAAAGAACTTTATACTACAATAATATGTACACACCGGCACAATTAGCGGAACAGAAAAAAAAGTGAGACTATGAGATAATAACGCATACATTTGACGAAAATGTAATTAGACACAAAATAACAAATTGATAAACATCTTTTAATAACGACTTTGAAAAGTCTTCGTTATTTTTTATTGAAAAATAAAGAAATTTGAAATAAGTGAAATTTTTAGATGATTATGAACCATCACAAAAAATAAAAAAAAGTAAGCATTAAATGATTTAACAATAAAATTAAAGCAAAATTAATAACGAGTGTTTCCCCCTCTTGCTCTGATTACGGTTTCCATTCGTCTGGGCATGCTACAGATTATGTTATCGATGATTTCTTGAGGCAACCGCTCCCACTCCTCAAGTAATGCGTTTCCAAGTTCATTCAGATTGTTGGGGGGTGGCATTCTGGATTTAACCCTTCATTTTAGCAAGTCCCAGACATGCTCTATCGGATTCATATCGGGAGAATTTGCTGGCCACTGCATCACCGGTATACCTACGTGGCTCAGATATGCCTGTACTGATTGTGCACTATGAGCACGAGCATTATCTTGCATTAGAATAAAGTCGTCACCAATAAATGGGGCAAATGGTACAACATGTTCTTCTAAAATGTCTCTGATGTATCGATCTGCTGTCATGGTCCCTCCTGTGACTATCACTAACTCCGTGCGAGCTCCCAAACATATCCCTCCCCAAACCATAATCGAGCCGCCACCATAAGCCACTGTGTGTTCAAAATTAGACTGTATGTGGCGTTCTCCTTTGCTTCTCCATATTCGCTGTCTCCCATCGATCTGTTTTAAAAGAACTCTGCACTCATCAGTAAAGAGAACCTGCTACCCTTCCAAATCCCAATGACGATGTTCTCACGCATAGCTTAATCGGTTTACGCGGTGACGTCTCTCAAGTTTTGGGCCTTTGGCAGGTATATACGACCCTAAACCAACTTCTTCAAATCTCCTGCGAACTGTACGCTCACTTACTCGTACTCCTCGAACGTCTTCCAGTTCATTTCGAGCTTGTACAGCCGTTAATCGCGTATTCCTACGATCTCCAAGTTGTAAAAAACTGTCATCTCGCCTCGATGTACATCTTTTCTACCTTGACCCCTCCTCCTCACAAGAGAATTAGACGATCTGTACCGCTGGATGCTGCGATGAATCGTTGATACTGGTCGACGAAGCCTTGAGGCAATCGATCTGTAGGTATGGCCATTTCTTCTCATTTCATCAGCCCTAATGATTTCCAGTGATGTTAAGTCAGGCATAATAAAGAGCTTTTAATAAACAAAATTGCCTATAGAATAACAAATTTATAAAAAACCATTAAGTGCAATTTTTCAAAAAAATTACCATTAGTAGTTATTACTCGAACAAGTTGACAAAACGTATTGTTCGGAAAAATAAAACAAATGAATGAAAAAAGTGTATGTCATCTAATTTTCTATTTTCAAATTTGACAATAAATTAAAAAAATATCATAACTGGCCAGTTCCTCAAGTAAAAGATTTTAAAATCCTGCTTTTTTTGTGTTCCGCTAATTGTGCCGGTGTGTATATAATAATAATATTTGCCATGGCCGAAACCGTTCACGAGCATGACGCATGCATTAGCATCGCGTAGTTTAACCATATCGTAGGCAACTTACAACCCAATACAAAACACCACCAGCAAGACATTTTAGTGAGCATGACAGACCAATATTGCCAGGCAAAAGATACAGTATAAGTACCAAATATATAACAGTAATTGCTACATGATGCTCACACATTTACGATATTGTATGAATTTTATATTGATTTAAATATAAATATAAAGAGATAGATATAAGATATAAAGATTTAAATGTCAGCATGTCAAATAAAAAAGTATTACCTACGACAATTTGTAAACATTAAAGTCATATGGATAGACTCGAGCTGACCACAACGTAGTTGGGAAAGCTAGGAAGATGCTTCTGAACGATATCTGCTTGTAACTGTCCCAATAAAGAGCAAAGGGCTCTTCTCATTCATCTCTATTCAGAGAAGGAACGAGCATCGATGGACATGCTCACTGCATGTTGGCGATTTCAGACCAGGAATGCTGATTCCTCACCATGTTTTTAGCCAAATTTAGTCGTTTTTGATTAACCAAGAATACATACTACATTCATAAAGCCACTTGACTATATTTTGGGTGTTGAACCCTGAACTGACTTTGAAGCTGTACTTAGAAGCGAGTCTATCGACCTCCGGGCCATCATGCCACTATTGCATCATCTTCATACCAGCCAAAGGACGTCCACTGCTGAACAAACGGGGAGGCCACTTAGATTTCCACAACGAGCGGCTACATGCCACCCGCATCCAACGACTCCCAGTGACCTTCCCCTGAGGAGCTATTCTTAATGCGTGAAAACTTTCCGTGTCCAAAACGTGCCTACAGACATCGGTATTAAAAATATACCAATTATGACGGATGCTTACGAAAATAAATGTATTATAATCAACCTTTGAAACTATTAATTTTTCTTTTCATATTTTTTACTTTATTATTACTTGTAGGTTTGAATACCGTATTTAGAGGTTTCCGGTCCCACGCCACATGCATTCAACCGCTCTCAGCGTCCTTCAACAGGTCGTCTGTCCAGCTCGTTGTCGTGGTCCCACGCCGCGTGTTCCGGTGCGCGGTCTCCATTCGAGAACCTTTGTGCCCCAACGGCCATCAGTTCTACGAGCAATGTGCCCCGCCCAGATTGCATGAAACATAATAATTGCTCTAACCCTATCATTTTTTCCCAGGCATCCCGGCGCTACTCACCGAGTCCTCCTCTTCCATGACTTTGCTCGCAACTACACACACACTTACCCAATCCTGTTCTGGAAACTCCACGAGAAGTTCAACTTCAGCAACCCTACACCACGCTATGATATTGCCGTCGCGAAACTAAATGTAAACTTCTACCCTTTCACCATGAAACCTTCTGTGTTTGATGAGACAGAAGCTTCCGAAGTCGACACTGCTATTTGGAAGACGGTCTCTACTATGGATAAAAAACTGTACTTAACTAATGATTTTGATAAATACGAGGTCCGAATTGTAAGTTCTGGAAGGTGTTATGAAAGTTATGGAGTCGAACTCGATAACAGTATGATGTGCATTGATCTGTCGGATCATGAAGACTGTTTCATTCACGAATTTGGACCTGTTTACTCTGCAGATAAAGTTGTTGGAATCTTAGCAGTAAGGCCACGCGATTGCGATATGAAACTGGCTATATTTACTAATGTCTCGTATTATACTAATTGGATTTTGAAGTCTACACATACAACATATTATGGATGACATTCGTGTTTTTTTTGCGTTTTATTTCTTCTCAAGAATACTGATAAATCAATTCTTTTGCAATTGGTGTTTATGCAATATTCCTTACGTAATGGTAGGTAGATACTTTAATCAGCGTATGTTACCACGATGATATATGACATGGAGCCGTGGTCACTCACTATAGGCCTCGTAAGAAAAAACTGACAATGGGACAAACAGCCATATCTCAATAAAACTCCCGCGAACTTGAATGTTTAACTTTGTAACTTATTAATAGTCATCGCGAAACTCACTTTAGGGCATTGCAATCTTTTAAATTCAAACAGGAGGTCATTGGGAATACGCGGCATAAAGACTGTGTACGCAACGCAATGATCAACTACGTATCGATTTGAACTTGCCGACCATCAGACATTCATGAAAAGCGTCTAAACGCTGCTTTGAGTCACTCGGATCTCCTCGTGGTATCGGCCGCCGAATACCGACACTTCCGTACCAGTAGTGTACGCCACCCGAAACACACATTGATCGTCCTGGATGATAAAATTACCGTAGATCACATGAAGACTCGCGTGGGCTCGTTCACTTAACAGACCGTTATACCACCCTCGACACAGCCTCGCCGACGCCGGGGAGGCATGTCGCCGCTACACCATGCCGTTCAATGAATTACTCCCACCTTGAACCAAAAAAACAGGCCCAGACTGGTCGTTGTGGCGATCTATGGATATGTGGATGGAGGCTTGAGTCCAGCAGTGGACTTTACTTGGCTGAAACGACGAACGTATCCTAATTACACGAAATAGGTAGGTAATACTACAAACACAAATCCTGTTTAGATACAGACAGAATTCGTTCATATTTTTTCTACTTAAACGTATTATAATAACTATTTTACATAACATATGATTTTATCCAAGTGAGGTATGTTTCATACATTCCTAACACAGTGTAATCGTTTTCTGTGCTCATAGTTTATCTAACCGGCACACAGCTATACAAAGGTCTGTGGTCACATTATTTAATGAAAATTAGGTATAGTTTGGATATAAATGCAGAAATGTTTGTTATTACGAAAAAAAACCTTTAGTAAAAGCACTCAAACTACAAATAAGTGATATCAGCGTAACCACAGATATCTTATTGGGGAAGTTACACGGCCATAACAGTAAATTAGCTGGCATAATAGGACGAAGGCGGAAGCAGGCCGAACAGACTAATGTCTGTGCCCCTGTGGAAAACGAAAATGCGGCAAGATGGCGCCGGCCTGTCTGGCGCCAGAATTTTCAGTTGAGCGACTTATAAACGACACAACGCACCGTTTTGATGCAAGTTAATATGAATTGTATGTACGGAACATAAGTGTGAATTTTCTGTATCAGATTTATTCTGTTCCAGTATTGACTTTTCAATATAAGTGGTATGCGTTTCTTGCTACCATTATAAGTAGTGTCAGCGTATTTTCTACCTTAAACAATGTACGATAAAGAATATATTTTATTGAAATATAAAATTCGTTACTGTAATTTTTTTTTGTTGGCGTAGCTTTGTCTGGGTGGCGCCAAAAACTACTTAGATACAATCAAAATAATGCTTTTTAAAGCCTATTTGGTAGGAATAGAGTTGATTTTTGCAAAGTATATAAAAATAAAAGGGCAGCTCCTGTGATGATATCAAGTTAAAAGGTAGGTACCTACATGTACTAGTAAGGGCTTCCTACCTACATTACCTACATATATTGTATATATCGACTACTAGCACTGCCTGCGACTGAGACCGGTAAGAATGTTGTTTTCGTGTTGGCCACACCTTGCCCAGAGTTGTTCAAGCCGCCCAAAAGAAGCATGGCGACCCTCGGTTCAAATACCACTATACGGTCACCCATCTATAGACTGACCGCGCAAGCATTGCTTAATCTCGCCGATAATTTACTTACCATTGAGGCTATGAGCGGCCTGTATTACTAAAAGAATCCTTAATTTTTAATGTCAATCTTCTTACTTCGAAAGCGTCGGACTTAGTTATGGCCACAGACATCATCATCATCATCATCATCATATGTCTGTGGTTTTAGGCCTACATATGCAGTTGAAGTTAGTTTAATTAAGGACTTCTTTGTATAGTACACTTGGGGTAAGGCTTCATTTTTCTTTTTTTAAAAACGTTGCCCCACTAGGATTTTTTCTTGTGTCGTGGGTACGTTTACAGAAATGAATTCCACACACAATACACCCAGACCCGGAACAACTACCTGCAGATCATACAAATATTTGTTCCGTGCGGGATCGAACCCACGACCCGGAGCGCAGCAGCCGACTGTATCAACCACTGCATCAAACGTGCCGTCAAATTCTGAAGAATGGGCTGTCTTACCATCATCTAGCAGCGTGGCTGTTATACCAGAACAAGGACTGCCAAGGCTATTCCACGATATTTCTTATGTTAAATAAATTTAAAGAAAGATTAAGTCCAAATCCCAGTCGAAGAATTGGCGATATTTACTTCTTTATTTTAAATCCTTGGAGATACTTATATAACATAAAAAATACTGGCCATTAGGTAACCGTCCGCTTTGCTGAGCGTAAATTAAAATTCAGTGATAACTGATAATAGATTTTATTCAAATGGCATATATTATCCAGTATTCAAATTCACAGGGATGACACGAACACAAACCTGACTGCCAAAAGCCGATTGTCTCATCTAACAAGAAGTCATTAATTCGTGTAACGTGTGTGAATATCAGTATTACTATATCTATGAATTGAATAGGAAATGGCTTGATCCATTTCCCCAGAAGAAATGTTAACATTCAAAATGGCGTTACGCGCCCACCTGTTTAAAAGCACTGTGATTGGTGGATTCATCTCCGCGATCGGATACACCCATCGGTGAGGTGTGTCGAGGGAAAGGACCCATACAGCCAAAATGTCATATCATCTGTAGGTAGTTTTTTTTGGGAAACAAAATAAACCTTTCTATAAGTTGACGCTGTAGAATGCTATTCGTATTCTTACGGGATCGTTAACTGCATTATAAAATAAGATCTGTAGATTATGATAATACAATTTAAACGGATTACATTGCGTATATTGTAGATTTTTGAAGTGAAACTTCTTTATCGACGTATGGGAGAAATTTAAAATTGTAACGTTTCTCTGTTACGCGCCATATTTATTTCTAAATCACATTTTTCCGTTATGCGCCATATTGAAGTGAAATTGTATCCATGTCTATGATAATAAAAGCCTTTTGCTTAAACTATATCTAATTTAGCTTTATTTAACCAATTTCTGTAAAGTTGTAAATAGTAGATAATTTATCGAAAAATGATGTCTTATAGAAGTTTCTTGTTGTTCACTAACTCACACACTTTTTTTTTCTGACCTTACGAACACTGCAGCATTCGTGGTCGCAGGAATAAACGTCAGGAAAAAACAAATATAATGTACCTACGCGATGTAATCCGTTAATTGTTTTATTATAATGTGTAATAATCGCGAAAACCTACGACATTACTAAATCTGTAGACGATAAACATTTCGCTATATTATCTTCATTATTCGCAACCTTTACCAAGTTCTTATCTATGTCATCTAAATCATAGTAAACTGTCGTAACGTCTCGCTCTACAATGGTTCATCGGGCGAGCATATTGTAACGAAATTTATCTTTTTTTTTGTTTCTTGCTGGTTATGCACAGAATGACAAATCAATCCAGCTCGACGGCTGTATTTTATAAATGCAACATGGCTTATCTTAACTTGACACTGGCAAAATGTTACAACAATTGCCATATCAAAAACAAAAAAAAAACGATGGCTTACATAAATAAAAAAGTTTGAACTGTCAAAAGAAACCGTAAGTGCAATTTGCACAGAAGTGTATTGTACAATGTAAGATAACTTTAACTATAGCCATGAGATGAACATCGACGGCCCTTCGCGAAGCAATCAAGCTGAGTGGTTCGAACCCCAGTTATGACAGTTATAACTAATACCACTTGGTCGACAGCTATTTGTCACCACTTTCCTTGGTAAGCCGCGGCTTATATATACACAGAACGCGAATGTCATTTTATTTTCTTAAATTGGTTTATTGCTGCGTTTTCATCCATTTTAATTTTAGGATATTAATGTTTACCCAAAGGTTGACTGGTAGGTAGAGAATGCCACATTGACGTCCGCCTTGAGTATAATCATCGTGTACAAAAGTATATCTAAATGAATAAAGGTGCTCAAGTCATAGATTAGATGTTACTTTGATTATCACGTGCGTTATCGGTGAAGGAAAACATCGTGAACCTGTACGACCAAAATATTCTCAATGGTGCGTGTAGTCCGCCAACTCGCACTGGGCCAAGGTGGGGGATTAAGGCCTGACCTTTCTCTTCGTGAGAAACCTTTACCTAAGGTGCGGTACAGCGGTATTGGCCAGGCTAAAGGAGTCACATCCCTCCGCCCTTCTTCGGGGTGGAGAAAGTACGTGAAGTATTTCAACAAGGCAACCAATAAAAAAAATTGTGTACAACGTGACATGTGTTTGCGCAATAAAGTTGTGCAGTCAGAAATAAACCAGATTATCTCAAGACGATAACGTAATTGAACGTGTATCCGAACGCCGAAAAAGATGGCGGCTTGATAATCAACAATGAATTTGTACTGTGATTTATGGCAAGCATGGGGGAGTGTTTTCCTCCTGTATGCACACGCTTCCGAAACGTAAGGACACAGAGTCGTCACTTCGACTCTAACTACGCTTAACTATCTAACATATCTATTTTACTTGAGAGTATTAAAAACACTTTTTCTTTGTGGCACCTAGATAACATGTGCGTAAATGCAGCCGTGTGGTGCCGGCTCAGAATACCACCACCCTATCTCCTCCCGTGGGTGTCGTAAGAGTCGACTAAGGGATTAGCGTGGCAAACCCCCCAATGAGCCCACAACACACTCATATCGGTCGTTGTGCTGAATTTTGCGGGAGGCCTGTGTCCAGCAGTGGACTTCATTCGGCCGAAATGATGATGCAGTATATTCTTTCTATTTAGTTCTTCAGATTCAATAAGTAGTATCCTAACATATTCCATATTTGTTGGTCTAGAATATTTTCAGTTTTGACTGCTTTTACAGTTATAGCCTAGTGGTTGAACGCTTCCCTTCCATACAGGAGGGTCTGAGTTCGATCCCGGCCCACACCTCTGAATTTTCGGATTCATGTGCGGATCAGAATTTCATTATCACTTGCGTTTAACGTGAAGGAAAACATCGTGAGAAAACCTGCACACCGAGACGGTTCCAAAATGTTCTCAATAGTGTGTGTAAGCCGCAATCCCGCACTAAGCTAGCGAGGTGGACTAAGGCCTAACCTTTCTCATCGTTAGTAAAGGCCCACGCCCAGCAGTGGGATAGTAATGGGCTGATTATTTTATGTTATGACTTTGACTTGTGATATACCACTCGTCCAATCTCTTAGAGATATGATAAAGTTTCTTTGACGAGTTCTTCACGCCTTTTTTTTTTTTTTTTTTTTTTATTTGGGACAAGCCCGCCACACATTCCCAACCACTGCAACTCCTGTAAGCCAGGATCTACAATGGCGACCACCGAAAAGAACACCGATCAATGAAGCTCGGTGTGTCCCAGAGAAATGAATAACTGTCTTGGAACCCGCACCGAAATTAATCAGAAAAGATAAAGGAGGAGTATGAAAGAATATACGTTCCACTTCCCTCCGTTGCAAGCAGGAGACAGAGAAAAACGATAGGCCATAGGCACAATAAATGGGAGTTTACAACAGGGTTAAGCCCAGTTGCCAAGCACCACGGGTACAATTTTTTTATTTACGGGTCCTATGTTGTGAGCTATTGTGACTGATTCCAATAGTAGGTATGGCAAAAACACTTGAACGCACGGAAATTCGTCCTAGTCGCAACAAGATCTGTATAGTAAACAACCCCGGATGTAACTTGCATGCTGTCAAACATAATATTGCGTTCATCTTGCCAAAGAATACACTCCCACAGGATATGATGTGCAGACTGTTCATATTCACAGTCCGGTGTTGAACATTTGCAGAATGGTGAGGTGACAAGCTTGAAGCTAAACAATTTACTCTTAAAGTTACCATGGCCGGTGAGAAATTGAGCCACGCAATGATCAACTTCCAACCATGCACTTGCCAACCGCTCACGAATGGATGGAAAGTACTGGTATAGGTGACGGCCCTTAATAGACGTGTCCCACCTGCATTGCCATTCGGCCAAGAGTTCCTCCCAAACACCAGTCTGTGGTCTAAACAATCTGCAGATCCTAACACGATCGCGTTGTAGCAGAAATTCCGCGTCCATGTTTTCTCTAGTTGAGTAGTACATTGCAGCACGTCGCTGTATCTCAAGATCGACTGGCAAAACACCTGCTAGCACAGGCAGAGCTTCAGTACTTACTGTCCTATATGCCTTGCACAAGAATATCAACGCTAAGCGCTGGCTTTGGAGCAGTTTACGTCTTGCCGCGCCGATAGTAGCCCTATCGGCCCATACAGGTGAACCATAGCAAATACAACCTAAGTAGGTAGCGCCGTAAATAGTTTTCAAAGTATAAAATGAAAGACCCCATGTAGCTGTTGATATCCTTGTCAGGGCATAAAAGTTCCTTTTAGCTTTTTCACCTACAGATTTTATGTGTTCAACGAATGAAAAATTTCTCTCCAATACAAGACCAAGGTAGCACACGGACTCCTTTCTTTTTACGGTAACATTATTGAATTTAATGCTCGGTGATGTCTTAAGATTGCCTTTTAAAATTAGTTGAAAGGTTTTTTGTGGTGCAAACATTAAGCGGTTTCGTTCGCCCCAACTAGATTAAACGTAAACAAGTATCCGCCAATTTTTCAAGGCTCGCCCTTGTACTTGACTGAATAAGCAGAAGGCCGTCGTCTGCGTAACCAGTCAATGAACAGCCGGATGGTAATGGAATCGCTAGAAAATCATCGAAACCCATGTTCCATAGATAAGGACTAATAACGGATCCTTGAGGACATCCCATCGTGAGTTCCTTCGACACAGCGTGATGACCAAGTTTAAGTTTTGCAGATCCGTGTGCAAAATATGAGTAAACGAGAGTGTAGATGTTTCTGAAGCAACCGCGGACTTTCATTTTAAGTAGTAGCATTGGCCACCACGCGTTGTCGAAGGCACCAGAGATATCAAGGAAGATGCCTATCACGTACTTATGTTCAGATGAATTTACTACTTTCCTGACAGAGATTGCCGCGTCAATAGTAGATTTTCCTATTGTGAAGCCGAATTGGTTATTATGAAATTTCGGTCCATCTGGCAGCAAACGTGGAACTATAAGGCGCTCGAGAAGTTTCCCTAAAGATGGTAGTAAAGTTATAGGCCGGTATGATTTAGGATCATCCGGGGGGTTGTCACCACTTTTTGGTATTATGCGTATAAAACCGGAACGCCATATACGAGGGAAAATGCCTTCAGCAATGCAACGATTAAAAACGGTCAGTATAGAGTCACCCGATATTTTACAAGCTTCTTTAATCATTCTATTCGATATTTTATCTTCTCCAGATGCTTTATTAAGTGGTAGTTTATTGACAACGTTTATGAATTCGTCAGTGGATGGTAAGTCAGACGCTGGGGATTCCGGCGGTTCAGCAGCCCATGATCTAATCTGTTGATGATACTCGTTATCATTTCCAGGTAGATCATCAGGTATAAGAGTATTGAGAAGAGCCTCCGTGGTCTCCTCAATACCAGTGGTATGCATGTTATTAATTTTAATATTTTGGATATAAGCAAGATCGACTGATCTATTGGCTTTAAACTCGTGGTACAGAGGAGACCACGGACCCTCCCTATCTAGTGTTTGCACTACCTTCTGTAACAGATTTCCCTTCGATTTTGCCACCGCGGCTCTATAACTAGATCTGGCAATTCTGAATCTATTTAATGTATCAATAAATATGTCTCCCGTGATTTGCTGTTTTTTAAGCTTGTTTAGTTTTTTGCGCGCTCTGCGAAAACGTTTACGTTGTTCAGTTAAATAGCTATTCCACCAATCACATCTACGAGTGTTGGTTATTGATCCGCGACCTACAGCAACATCAGCACAGTATGTAAATGTGTCTGACATGATTTTAGCACTTTCTTCTGCTGACAACCCATCGCGAGTGAAGTCTTTGGCATGAGATGCAAAAAGTGAGCTAAAGAAATCCCAGTTCGCCCCTTTAGATTTGTATCTAAAATTTGATCCAATATTTTGATAACTTTGTGTCAATCTAGGTACAAATTCGTACACGATCAGGCGGTGATCACTACACGACGCGTCCGGAAGGACGCGCCACCTGTCCAAGCGAACGTCTGCACTAGATAGTGTGACGTCAATAGAAGACTCGCCCATTTGGCTGCAAAAAGTAGGTGGTGCGTCAGGGGTATTGTGTATTGATAGGTTCATCTCAGCGATGAAATCCTCGACAGCACAACGTCGTTCAAAATCAGTGGACCGTACTTTGCCATACCAGAGTGATGATGACGCGTTAACGTCGGCGCCAATGATTATTTTGCGGCCTGCAAGCGACCGCAGAACGTGGCGAAGATTATGTATGTGTGGGGCAACAGGATCTGAGTATTGAAAATAACAGCTCACAACGTAAACTTTATAAAGTGCCGTTGAAACCTCCGCGACAGCACAGTGTGGCGTCATAAGATATTGTAACGATGTCACTGAAAAACTAGTAGAACGCGAAACGTAAATTCCAGCTCGTGCCCTGCCATCTAGTTGTACTACTTTTTGACGTAAGCTTGCATTTTGATATTGTTCTTGAATAAGGACAATGTCTAAGAACAACACGCCTTACAACCAACCTTAGTCCAAGATTAGATGTTTGACAAGTGTCATATTCAAATATAAGGCATACCTCTCGCGTGTAAATTGCCGGCAACCGTGTAGACACAATAGATTTTTAATAGTTTACTTTTAAAATCACAGCGCCTATTATTATAAAGACATTCGTCGCTTTCAAACACATTTTATTTTGTTTTGGTTGATAATATTGAAATCAAATCAAATCAAAATCGTTGATCAAATTAATAATGCTGCTAGTTAATTTGATGAAGTCATACATTTTTTGATCAAATGTGCATTGGGCAAGTATATTGGGCAAATAGCAAACCATCTAACATCATTTTAGCCGAATAAGATCCTCTGCTGCCACAGGCTTCACCCAAAGGTCGCCACAACGACCGGACAAGGCGTGTTTTGTGCTCATTGGGGGGTTTTGCCATAATCGCCACGCTTGGCAGGCGGGTTGACGATCGCAGTTGAGTTGTTAATGTACTCGCCGGACGCTGCTGCCCATCCTCCAGCTAATCCCATAGTCACTTTCTACAGCCGTGTGGTGCCGGTTCAGAATACCACCACCCCATTTCCTCCCGTGGGTGTCGTAAAAGTCGACTATGAGATTAGCCGGAGGATGGGCAGCAGAGAACAAATATGCCGTGTGGTGCTAGCTACGAATAACACCAACCCATCTCATCCCGTGGGTGGGTTAAAAGGCGACTATGGGAGATGGGCAGCAGCGTCCTTCGATTACATTAACAAATCAACTGCGATCGCCAACCCGTCTGCCAAGCGTGGCGATTATGGTAAAACCCCCCAATGAGCCTACAACACACCCATATCGGTCGTTGTGGTGATCTTTGGGGGAGGCCTGTGTCCAGCAGTGGACTTCATTCGGCCGAAATGACAACACCCACGGGATGAGATGGGTTGGTGCTACTTATAGCCGGCACCATATGGCATATCCATCCTATAGATATACGCATCACGGAGTGAAATTGAGACAACGATAAAATTATGTTTATACTAAACAGGGTCGTGTCGTGCCCATCTAAACAATAAAACAAACTTTAATTCAAAGTACGAAGTCATTAAAAACCATCCATTTGTCACCGCAACAGAGGTCCACTGATGCCAGATAAATAAATGGGGTAAAGATGCTGTTAAAACAAATTATAATGTCCCAGTGATATGGCGAGTATTTTGAATTATTGAAGCGGTTTCAAAATTTGGGGTTCTCTGAAATTTTACTGGGTTCTTGTATTTATGTCGATATTTGACTGTAGTGAAACTTCCTGAAACTTCTTTTAAGACGGTGTGAATTGGATTTTTTGAAACGAAAATGTGTCACGAAAGAGAGAGCTTTAGGCTGTGAGAGAATGAGATAAAACAGGTTTCTATATAGTTTCCCTATTGTCGATCAATCAATCAATCAATCAAAATCTCTCTCTCTCTCTCTCTCTCTCTCTCTCTCTCGTGTAGTCATCTCATTCTCTTACAAATTAACCAAAATACAAAGTTTCACTTCTACCACGTGTGAACTCGCACTCTACAATTTTTATATATTTTCTTCTCAAAAGTTGTCATGTTATAAAATCGCCTTCCGTTGTTTCAATATGTCGTATAAAAGTGCCTGTTAGGACACAATTTGTATTACAAATATAGTAAAATAAATACAAAAAAGTATTCATAGATTTTCTTGCCAGCTCTTGAACTCTCAGAACCCGTGCAACTTATATTCCGCCGTTTCAAAAATGCCAACCATTATTTATTAATTTAAAAAAGAATTGCTTATAAATCTTTTTTCGCGATTATTACACATTATAGTAAAACAATTTTAAACGGATTAAATCGCGTGTATTATTGATTTTTGTTTTACCTGACGTTTCGAATACTTTGCAGCATTCGTGGTCGCAGGATGACTGTCAGTATTAAGTGTATAGTCTATGCAGGATGACTAAGGTGACAGGCGTCGTTACAGATTTAAACACTTATTTTATTTTATCTACCGTACAATTTTAATAAAAAAATTAGTTTCGATGCACCCAGTAATCACTCACAGTGTCTTGATGTTTCTTAGTGCGGTATCTTGTTTGGGACTTTATTATTTTAATAACTGGATTCCAAACAGGTGCTACCTGCTAACTATCATCTCTATTAAAATTAGGATGTTTTTTAATTTCAATAGCCTCACGAAACATTCTAGGTACATATCGGTTCTCTTTCGCGAGGACTTGAGGTTGATCAAAACGAAGACAATGGTTAGGTTTGCCTAAGGCATGTTCACACACTGCAGACTTTGTGGAGCGTCTATGCTTGACGTCAGCTATATATTCTTTTATTCGGGTGGCTATGCTACGCTTTGTTTGCCCTATGTATGATAAACCACAATCACAGTCAATCTTGTAAACCCCTGCATCTTGTAAAGGTATGTGACATTTCACCGATTTGAGAAGTTGGCTGATCTTCTTATGCGGCTTGAAATAGGTTTAAATAGAAGCACGCTTCAAGATATGACCAATTCTGTCCGTGACTCCGTTAATAAATGGTAAAACAGCGGGCCGTCGATCAACCGTGGTGGGTTTCGGGCGGCTTCTGCGACGGGGATGTGGAGCTTTCAAATTGTTATTTTGAAGAACTTGCTTCTCATGGTTAAACTCCCCTGCCAGGTGGTCGGCGTCGCAGATGCCATGTGCTCTCTGTAACAAAGATTTGCCCACGGTAGCTAACTGACAAGGATGGTGGTGAGATTCACCGTTAAGGTACTGTCTGTATGGGTAGGCTTTCTATACACAGTATGGCTAACAGAATGGTCTGGATTATAGATGAGAAGTATGTCAAGAAAGGCCAAGCAATTGTTATCCTCCAATTCCATAGAAAATTGAATTTTACTATGTATTGAATTTAGGTGTTTCAGGAATGCAGAGACCCTATTGTGAGGCAAGATGGTAAATGTGTCATCTACGTACCGTTTGAACATCTTCGGTTTAGCCGGGGCTGTCATCAGTGCTCTCTCCTCAAAGTCCTCCATGAAAATATCGGTGACTACAGGAGACACCGGTGAACCCATGGCCATACCGTCAGTTTGTAGGTAAAACTCATTGTCCCACAACAGGTAGCCGTTGGTAAGGCAGTGCTCAAGTAACTCTGCATATTGAAGAGGCATGTCATTCTCACTTAACCTTTTCTTAACAACATCCAGGCAGTCCTTTTCTAGTAAATTGGTAAATAAGGACTGCACATCAAAACTGACCATCACTTCGCTTTCAGCCAGTTCGAGGTCTTTTATTTGGCTGACAAAGTGATAGGAATCCTTCACATATGTGTTAGACTTTCCACGAAGTTTTGAGAGTATCTTCGCTAGATGTTGTGCCAGTTTGTAAGTTGGTGTATCAATCTGGCTTACTATTGGTCGTAGGGGAATGCTGCAAAGTATTCGAAACGTCAGGAAAAACAAAAATCAATAATACACGCGAATTAATCCGTTTAAAATTGTTTTATTATAAGGATTGCTAATGTTGCATTGTCATATATAGCGGAAAATCTTTTATGCTAAAAACTCTAAACATATTCATCATCATCATCATCGTGTGAGCCAAAAGACTAAGGCTGGTGAACAAAGGCCTCCCCCCATCTCTCACTCATCACGCTTGGCAGACGGGTTCGTGAGTACAGAAAGCCTGCTGTTCTACAGAAGGGACGCTTTTATTTTTTTTAAAACAGCTGTGTCATCGTCAAAAAAGAATCCGTAAGATTTTGCTGAACATATATTGTGTTTTGTATATATCATATATTAGGTATTGACCCAAGCTCTCACCCCCTGCAGTATGTCGTGCTATTTACTGGACACCCTGTATATTAAATACATGAAGAAAAATCTTTGTACCCCTTTTTAAGTACATTGCGCGCACGGGGGAGTGTGAAATTTAGCATAGTTAAAGTTCATATGCAGGAGGAGAGCAGAAAGTTAAAATGTATGTAATCATATTTGTTACAAATCCATTAAATCAAATCTAAAATATCAATAAATTACGGTCAAATTTCGACGTCTTCTTTTTTTTTAAACGTTGCCCCACTCTAGATTTTCTCCTGTGTCGTGGGTGCGTTTACAGACATGAATTCGACATACAATACACCCAGACACGAAACTACCTGCAGATCATACAAATATTTGTTCCGTGCGGGAATCGAACCCACGACCCGGAGCGCAGCAGTCGACTGTATCAGCCACTGCACCAACCGTGCCGTCAAACTTCTGGGCGACCTCTAGTACCTATATATAATTTTAATTAAGTTTAGTACTTACGGCTATGTTTTTAAATAAATGATTAGGTACTATTATTATTATAAAATATTAAAACAATCATCAGTTACAATGACTCCCAAAAAGGCCCGAATAGACACAAATGCATTAATAGTTTCAAACTCGTATCGTTAATAAAGTCACCCCATCTTTCAACCCTATTCACCCCCGCACCCTGGAGACGTATAACATTTGTTATTTTAACCATTAACAGCATTTTAATTGTTTATGGTTTACATAGACAATGGGATTGTCTATGGGGAAAACATGACTCGCGCATTGGGACTACTTGGGTTTATTAAGATGGCATTTTTTATGGTATTTTTTGAGAATCATGGTTCTTTTCTTCTATGGGTTTGATTACAATTAATTCTGCCTAAAGCTGGTAACTTAATCCCTTGTGAGATAAGCAATTTCTACTAAAGCAGCTATTGTAATCATGAAATCCGTGTGGTGCCGGCTCAGAATACCATTTCCTCCCGTGGGTGTCGTAAAAGTCGACTAAGGGATGGAGGATGGGCAGCAGCGTCCTTTGAGTACATTAACAACTCAACTGCGATCGTTGTGGTGATCTTTGGGGGAGGCATGTGTCCAGCAGTGGACTTCATTCGGCTGAAATGATGAATCGTGAAATATTGCTTTTAAGTTTTCTTTTTCTACTCCAACCGCCCGGCTATAACCCTCCTTCCACCCGACCTTCCAGTGGAAGGAAATGTCGTTTAGTAAGTTTAATTGGTGCTTTAGTTCGTGAGAACAGAATGGCTGCTGGTCTGCAGAAGGAACGTTGCTGCCCATCTCTTTGGTTTATGGTCCCTTGGTTGCCTTTTACGACATCTATGAGCCACTGTGCTTAAAATTATTATACATTCATGCAAGAAGAAGTAATTAAATATTATTTAACGATCAGTTACTTAACAACAGTATAATTATATACTCAAACATACTGAGAATAAATAACATCTAGAATGATAGTCTCTTGTGACTGCTGCCACAAGAGTAAAGAAACGGAAGTGACAAAGCCTCTAAAGAGTGTGCAAACTACCTATTTTGGAAAGGTAGGGGAGAGATCAGAAACGAGTCTAAGCGCGAACTTACGCTTCCATCTGTCAAAATGCACTACTTAAGCTCATAATTTTGACAGATGGAAGCGAGTACTTAGCTTAGACTCGTTTCTGAATCTTACCCTAGGAGGATTAAATAAAACTAGTGGTCGTTCTTTATATATTTTAGACGTAAATGTTTACTATCTGCACTCCTGCTCCATATGTCCTTTGACTCTACCAAATCTGACACTCTTCTGTGCGCGCAATGTGCTTAAAAAGGGGTGCAAAGTTTTTTATTTATTTATTTATTTTATAATTTATGTACACACAGAGTGAATTGGTTAGTTACAAAATGTAATGACACTTGAGTACAAAGGTACTGCTTATTTCAAAAAGAAATTTCTGCCAGCAGACCTGCTGTTTTATTCACGTATAGATAAACAAAACATAACAAAACAACAAAACCGTGTGGTGCCGGCTACGTTGCCGTGTGGTGCCGACTACGAATAGCACCAACCCATCTCCTCCCGTGGGTGTCGTTAAAGGCGACTAAGAGATTAGCCGGAGGATGGGCAGCAGCGTCCTTCGAGTACATTTACAACTTAACTGCGATCTCCAGCCCGCCTGCCAAGCTAGGCATTTATGGAAAAACCCCCCAATGTGAACTCTACACAACCAAACCTGTCGGTGTGGCGATCTTGGAAGCCTGAGTCCAGCAATGAACTTTATTTGGCCGAAATGATGATCATATAAGAAAAGCATCAATAAAATATACCAAATAGCCAGGCCCAACGATCTGCAGCGATGTTGGCTACCAATCAATCAATACACACAAAGACGCATGACTTGCATCCCCCAGTCTACGCAGACAGACATTTTGTAGATATTATTATAGTAACAATAAAACTTTATGAGCGAAATGTTACGGTTACAAATTGTTCCTAAGTAGGGTGACTATGATTTTGAATTGTCTTGTGTCTGCTCGGACGTCTATGATATCTCTCCGTACTATAGTTCTGTTAGTGTACTAATATTCTTATAGTACTACTAGCTGGGACCCGCGGTTTCACCCGCATTTAATTTAAAAGATTTTTTTTTTCTTTAAAAAAACGTTGCCCCACACTAAGATTTTTAGGATTCTCCTGTGTCGTGGGTGCGTTTACAGACATGAATTCCACATACAATACACCCAGACCCGGAACAACTACCTGCAGATCATACAAATATTTGTTCCGTGTGGGAGTCGAACCCGCGACCCGGTACACAGCAGCCGACTGTATCAGCCACTGCACCAACCGTGCCGTCATTTTGCAGCATCAGCTACTAGTTCTGTCTACTTAAAAAGGCTCTTTGTTGATGTAAAATATTAGCCCCATTGTTTCTCTCGCCCTGTGGTTTTTAACACATTCTACAAGGATATGCTGAACATCATCAACACATAAATTGCAATGGGAATCAACTTTCTGCATTTTTTTTAATGGCTATGTCCTGGCACTTGTCCGTGTCACAATACCGCACAGCATACGCTTGAGGCGTGCCCTGCGTATGCGGTCGAGCGGTGGATCCTGGTCGATCGGATCGGGCTATGTTGGGAAAGCGTGACAACTGGAATGCAGTAGTCTTCTTCTGTGAGAGCGTCGTGCTCCAGAAGGAGACCGCAGAGCGAGATTGGGAGAGGGCTGATCCTGCTCGAAGAAGGAGGAGACGGTGCCGAGGTAACAACCGCCCTGGTACCTAATTCCCGTACGCCTGGAACCCCTGCCATCGCTATAACGCGGAGTGCCTCTGGGTTCACGAGTGCGTAGATTGGGGAATCTGCGTGCCCACACCGAGCGACCCACGAGAAGACGGTAGCGTGCATGTGGGGATGCTTCGGGAGATCCTTTACAATCCCCCGCTTTACAGTCCCCCTCTCCGAGATGTGCCTATAGGTTTGGCACCAGTGGGCGGCTCTAGTGTGATCATAGGAGGACCTGGAGCGGCATGCCCTTCGTCCTTCCCCGGGGTGGAGGAAGTTCATGAAGAATAAAGAAAGAATTTCCATTATCCGATGAAGCTGACACTAAATTATTATTAATTATTATTCCTGAGTACTTGCCAAATTGAAAAGGCTGATGCTCTGTGAAGGAAATCACTCATATCTATGAAAACAGATGACACATCCCTGGACCAGTCGTTCTTAAAACTCATCGGTTTTCCTAGCTTTGACAGCATCATGGTAACCCTATGCTGCCATCTTCCGATTCGCCCCCGACCGTGACGTCACGCCGGAAGTGCCGCCACGCCGCCGGAAGTTGTGCGATCTGTTCACTCTTATATTGTATGAGCTTGCACTTTTTCAGTTAACTGCTATATTTTTGTGCAATGGGCGTGTCTGCTTATTCCATTTATTTTGCGAAAAAGCTTTGTAGTTGTCCTGCGTTGGTATTATTGTATTTTATGGTTACTGGCAATGACTGATTATTATTATTGACTGGCATTATTCGACATGTATTGCTAATTTGTAGTTTTAAATGAATTATGTATCTGAATATCATGCACCATATCAGCCAATAGACGCCCACTGCTGGAACAAAGGCTTTCCCTATAGATTTCCACAACGAGCGGTCACATGCCGCTCTCATCCAACTACTCCCAGCGACCTTCACCAGGTCGTCTGTCCACCTCGTTGGAGGTCGTCCCACGCGGACTTCGAGAACCTTTTTGCCCAAACGGCCATCAGTTTTTTGCCACTTCATTCACCATGATCATTCACGAGCATGGCAGCATTCATGTCATGCATGGATGGCACCAGCTTCGGGTCATGAAACAATTGCATTTTCATCGATACTTAATATGTGTGCAAAATTTCAAATTATTCGGACGACTGTGAAAAGGTCACCGACCATCTCCCATATATCGTGGGCCGAAAACTTTGTGAAGCGTTACAGGTTCCAAATGAGTGCTATTTTTTTGATAAATATATCAGCTATAAGCCGTCTAAGTTTTAGCTTGACCGACAGTGGCGACCAGTTTGGAACCCTACAATTAAAATAATGAAGTCCCAAACTTCTCCACACTAGAAAACATCAAGACACTGTGAGTGATTACCGCGTGCATTAAAACAATTTTTGATTACAATTGTACGGCAAATGAAATAACTTTTAAAATCTGTAATTATGCCGGTCACCTTAAGGTCATCCTGTAAACACGGACGTTGCAAAGTGTTCGAAACGTCAGCAAAACAACTATAATAAACGCGATGCAATCCGTTTAAGTGGTTTATTACGGAATTTTAATAACAAGACCTCTAGTTTCTGAAAGAGTATTCGATGTTGATCTAAATCCATACTGTTTTTCATAAACTTTTGTTTATTCAAATAGATTTCAAGACGTTTATAAGATAACTCGTACATTTGATAATATCGGTATAGCTGGAATTAGACTTCTTTATTTTGTATAATTTCCTCTTGCATTTTACTGTACTTCTTGATCTTGATTTATATCAGCGATTTAACTACAATGAAATTCATAAAACCCTATCACTTCTGCAATAAAAAAACCAATTCGTCACAACTGCAGATATCCAAAACATTAAAACCATTACAAATAACAAAAAATTGTGGGGAGTATCTCAGACGTCAATAAATCAACTCCTCCCTCTCAATAGAATCGCCTCGCCTCATTGACTCCACATTTACATACAGCTTCGCAATCCTTACATGCGCTACGATGACTACGTGATATATGCGAACTCCTGGATGTCTCAGAGTCAAAAGGGGTCGTAGATCTGTAGCAACCTTTTGCGTGGGAGAGCCTAACTTTAGTCTTCGGTCGACTAGAGCTCGCAAATTACTCGACCGGGAAAGCCAGGCCGTCACAGAAAACCAGCAAAAGACGTTAACAGATTCATCTCAACTCTGATTTTATTTATTTTTTCTCAATGTGTTTATTTCGTATATATAAATATATTTTTATACATGTAATGTTTATGTACATGTATAATGTGTCTTTGTATTTGTATAATATGTCTTCGCATCTATACCTTTCTTTCATATGTTGTTGGTGCATCTACCTTATTGTTCTCTGCATCACCCAAAGGTCGTCTGGCAGAAAATGCCTACGGCATTAAGACCGCCTTTGTACACTAGTCTACATTAAATATTTAAAAAAAATACCGGAGTGAAGTAGCAACATAGCTGCGTTCCGTACGGTGAGTCAGCGAGCTACGGAGAGAGCTATGCTTGGTATTTCTCTCCGAGATCGAATCAGGAATGAGGAGATCCGTAGAAGAACTAAAGTTACATAGCTGAAAGGATTAGTAAACTGAAGTTGCCATGACTCAGCATGTTACATATTATGCGCCAACCGATTGTTCAATTTCGTAGGAATAAGTAAATATTATATACATACATCAAGACACATACTCATTTTCGTTTGGTCGATTCAAGGGAAACTTATGGAAGAGAAAAGGAGAGGGCAGAATATAATGAAAGAATACAATACTTCTTGTTGTTTTATTAATGTTTAAAAAAGTTTACTGAAATAATATATAAGTCAGAGCATACGTTTTCTAGAACCAGATACATGACAGATATCCATACAATTTTTTTGTTCATCATCATTTCGGCCGAATAAAGTCCACTGCTGAACACAGGCCTCCCTCGAAGACCACCACAACGACCAATATCGGTGTGTTGTGTGCTCATTGGGGGGTTTTGCCATAATCGCCACGCTTGGCAGGCGGGTTGGCGATCGCAGTTGAGTTGTTAATGTATTCGAAGGACGCTGCTGCCCATCTCCCATAGTCGCCTTTTAACCCACCCACGGGATGAGATGGATTGGTGTTATTCGTAGCTGGCACCACACGGCATATTTGTTCATACTTCTTTGTAAATAATGGTCCTTTGGATCGCAGTTATTGTAATAAATATACCTCTTTTTTATTTACATCTCTTTTCTTTGCATCACAACTTTCTGTAATAAAACTGTTTTAAACATTTAAAAGCAGTTAAAACGGCGTATAACATTCACGTACAGTTAAACATATTTAGTGGCCCATTTATTACAATGAGTACGGTGGGTGCTCGACACTACAGACGTTATAAATCAATGGAAGCGATGCGTGAACGGAGCTTCAGTCCGGGGTTAGAAATCCGGGCTCTGCTTCGAGTCACAAAACAAGTTCTAATATATAAAAAGTTGAAAATGTTTACTGCAAAATTTGCACTATGTATGCACGGCAATAAATCAAGCTATACATTTCCAGTGTAAGCTCGCATTGTATAGACTTTCCTTACGATGAGAGATCAGCGTAAACTGGATTAGTGTAGCTTGATGTGTGGCCATGTGTACACGTTTTCATGTGACAGCGTCCTCATCTCATTTCATGAGCTAAACGTGGGTCTCTTAATAACCACTACGAATGTCAAGAGGATATTGCCAAAATCACCACGCTTTGATGGCGGATTGATGATCACAGTGCGAGCAAGTAAACGGGTAAAAGTTTATAATATAAAAAAATATACTATAAAGTATGGGATGACATAGCATGTGTGGTGTCCGGATTAAGAATAAAGCACCACTCCATCTCCTCCCGTGGATGTCGTAAAAGGCGACTAAGGGAATCTATACCAGAGATATGGGCAGCAGCGTCCCTTCTGTGCAATAGTCATACTACGCTCACCGATCCGCCAAGCGTGGTGAGTACTGGCAAACTCGTCCCAAAATGACGACACAATTGTGGAAATCTCTGGGGGAGGCCTATGTCCAGCAGTGGGCGTTCTTTGGCTGATATGATGTGGGACGACATAAATTTATTACTGTTATGATTTATTTCGTTTCTAGAATAAACTAAAGTCCACAATACATGGCAAATAGAATATTTAATAGACTACCACAAAATATTAAAACTAAAATAAAGCTCATATCATTCAATAGATAACAAATTAAAATCTTTTCTCGTACATAAATGTTTTTATTCCGTTGAAGAATTCGTAGGTCAATCAACAAATAATAATTGAAAACTAAAAATACAGACACACACCTATAAACCATACATACAAACATGTTTACATACATGCATAAAAGTCTACAAAGATATTTCTTTACTAATATGGCGATTTACCAATATATCATAATTATCTAAATACAGTGTATAAATACTAAGTACATATATTGAACTTACAACAACTACAAACCCTCAAACTGGTTGTATCTTTTTATTGTATGCACAAGCCTTGGATCTCCCTCAATTTGGCAACGCCTGTAGAAGGTTAGGAACGCTAAATTGTAAGTGCCTACTGTATAAGTATAAGTATATATGTAAATATACTATTGAATGTACACTTGGTTTATAAATAAACATTTTGACTTTGACTATGATTCCCATAAAGCTCTAGTGTGATCATACGAGGACCTGGAGCCTCCCTTAGGTGCCGAAGATGACCGCTCCAGTGGTTTTAACCGGTAGGAGTTCGGCATACCCCTGAAGGTGAAGGAAGTTCATGAAGAATTCCCATAAAAATTTCAAAGATTTTTACTCACAATTTTTATGTGTATTTCAGACCGCCTCAAAGGACCAAACTTACGCCATATCACTTTAGTTAAAACTACTTTAACTCAATAACACTCATCCTGATTTTAGTGCCTCGTATATCAAAATTATACGGCCCTTCGGTATAAATCGTCAACTTACGAATGAACCGATGCAAGTTCGAATTCGACGGTTACTCTGTTTAATTGATATTTATGTTCGGTTCAATTTGATTACGTCAGGACAGTGGGGGCGATTCGATGACGTTTAGGTTAGCCGATTAAAAGCTTTACACTTATAACTGGATGGAATATGGTTGAAATACCTTTTTTTTTATTTGTTTTATTGGTCCTTAGTGGAAATTTATCGTGAACCTCCTCGGCCTTGGGGAAAGGCGAAGGGGCATCTACTACTACTACCGGCTTAAACCACTGGAGCTCCAGGTCCTCGTAAGATCACACTAGAGCCACCCATTGGTGCCATGCCTTTAGGCACATCTCGAAGGGGATGACTTTAAAGCAGTCACCCCCTCTAATGGAGGGAAGGTGACTGTAAAAAGGCCGCCCCTAGGAACTTCTCGGGGAAGACTGTAAAGGATCCCCCCAAGCCTTGCTGTGCGCAGCACCGTCTTTCCGGGGTCGGTCGGTATCAGCACGCAGACTCCCTAATCTCCACGCCCACGATCCGCGAGGCCCCCCACCATGTAGCGACGGCCGGGGGCTCAGGCGTGTTGGACCTGGGCGCCGGGGTGGTTGTCACCCCGGCGCCGTCTCGTCCGTGTCCGTGCGGGATCATCCCTCCCCCAATCCCGAAATTATAAAACGATAATTATTTAATTGTAATTTCCTTATAGGTATAATATTAATTTCCAGACATGTCTACTACATTATAATTTTTAAATTTTGTACTCCTATACGAGAGCCTCTTAAGATATTGGTTGGTGCTCTTGGCCATTAGACCGTTGGCCGTAACGACTATTGGCACAATGATTGCCGAGTCAACATCCCACATGTCGAAAATCTCGTGTGTCAAGTCAAGATACCTAATTTGTTTATCTTTCTCGGCTTTCACGAGATTCTCGTCATGCGGGATGGTAACATCAATAATCATTGTGCGGCGCTCTACTCGGTCTATCACCACTATATCAGGCTTATTGGCAACAGTGATGATAGATCGGTTTCAGTACAATGTGATCTGACTATTTTATATTATTATATTTTTATTCCGTGTGGTGTCCGGATTAAGAATATAGCACCACTCCATCTCCTTCCGTGGGTGTCGTAAGAGGCGACTAAGGGACTCTAAACCAAAGGGATGGGCAGCAGCGTCCCTTCTGTGGCACAGTAGTCATACTGCGCTCACCAACCCGCCTGCCGAGCGTGGTGAGTATTGGCAAATATCCTCCAAAATTACGACACAATTGTGGAAATCTTTGGGGGAGGCCTTTGTTCAGCAGTGGCCGTATAAGTGGCTGATATGATGATAATGATGTATATTAATATTATTTTTATAGTTTTAATGAACGTATCTGGTACATAGATGTCGCTGATTCTGGTCCTTTTGTACGGAATGTATATTTTGAACCTCATTATCTGTCCGCATCGCCCTAGCCGTCTTTATTATATTATCTGTTAATTGCAGTGTCCAGTTTTATTGCACATTACTGTACGCCACATATGCCAGGGTCTCTTGATGCAGATCGAAAAGAGGGGAGTAATGAGATATCGGGATTAAATCTGAGAGTTAACGGTCATCTCATTATACTTGCAAGGAAAAGTTTTGTTTTGTTTGTGTAGATTTTCAACATATTATGTTACATACATTCTGAGAACTGCGATCACCAACCCGCCTGCCAAGCGTGGCGATTATGGCAAAACCCCCCAATGAGCACACAACACACCCATATCGGTCGTTGTAGTGATCTTTGGGGGAGCATGTGTCCAGCAGTGGACTTTATTCGGCCGAAATGACGATTATTAATATGAGCCGTAAGTCACTTTTTTCGATATCCACGGAAGGAGATGGAGTGGTCCTATATTTTTTATCCGGAACCCGAAATTCCGGTACTGTGCTGAATAAATAAATGCGGAAAAGATTCGCATTAGATTTTTAGAGATCTGTAGCTTACAGATTTAGCAAAAATAAATCGCACGGCATTTTACTCCGGTTCTCGTATCTATATCGTTTCCCTGACGACTAGATCCGTAGAAGAACTAAAGTTGCCGACATAGCTGAAAGGATTAGTAAACTGAAGTGGCAATGGGCGGGGCACATTGCTCGTAGAACTGATGGCCGTTGGGGCACAAAGGTTCTCGAGTGGAGACCGCGCACCGGAACACGCAGCGTGGGACGACAACGAGGTGGACAGACGACCTGGTGAAGGTCGCTGGGAGTCGTTGGATGAGAGCGGCATGTGACCGCTCGTTGTGGAATTCTAAGCGACAGGCCTTTGTTCAGCAGTGGACGTCCTGTGGCTGATATGATGATGATGACGACTAGGAAATCACCTGAACCAATGAAGTCAACCACAAAACAACATCCAAATTCATCCCTCAATCGATCCTCTGCGGTTTTATTAATGTTCTATGACCCCTCTTGGATAGCATACAACCAAGTTGCACCGTTAACTTAGTTGCATAAGCTTTATATTATCTTGTTAATTTTACACACTGAATGGCTAGTCAAATTCCAACTTTGTACAAAAGTAGTTAGGTTTATAATAGCTTGCGTAGTTAAGTTTTCTATAGTATTGATGCCACTTTTTGCGTTTAGTCGCGGTTTGTAAATGATGCGTTCACAAACTTGTTTAAATTAATATATCATAAATCAAGTGAAATCGATTGGCTATGCTCATTTTGTAGACAGCAGAAGAATAATATCTTTATAATAAAACACTTTTAAACGGATTATATCGCGTTTATTATAGATTTTAAAAAGTAATTTTAGTTTATCTACCGTACAATGAATGGTAAAACAGCAGGTCTTTGATCAACCGTGGTGGGTTTCGGGCGGCATCTGCGACGGGGATGTGGTGCTTTCAAATTGTTATGTTGAAGCACTTCCTTTACATGGCGAAGCTCCCCTGCAGATGGTCCGCATCTTGATGCATCACCATTTCGGCCGAACAAAGTCCACTGCTGGACAAAGGCCTCCCTCAAAGATCACCACAACGACCGACATCGGTATGTTGTATGCCCATTGGGGGGTTTTGCCATAATCACCACGCTTGGCAGGCGGGTTGGCGATCGCAGTTGAGCTGTTAATGTATTCGAAGGGCGCTGCAGCCCATCCTCCGACTAATCCCTTAGTCGCCTTTTACGACACCCACGGGATGAGATGGGTTGGTGCTATTCGTAGCCGTAATCCGTATCTTGATGCATACTTAATTCATTTTATTTATTTTAACCTACAACGTTGTCTTTATATTGTAATGTACGATGGTCACACTGAATGTTGTTAGGACTGGCCTGTAAGAAAAGTTGCCAAGTCAGGGGAAAAAGATGATTGCCTCATTCTTTGGACGGACAGGTCATTTTTCAACACTTGTGCTAGAGGATAAAAGGACCCTTACTGCAGGTTGGTATGTTAGTCATTGTTTAGCGGTTGTCTTAGAAGATTTTCGACAGCAGCATCCAAGAAGCAGGATCTCTATCACGACAACGCTCCAGCCACAGATTAGTTCCGGCTCACTCCGCCAAACTGACAATCGTATATTTGTCTATGGATGGTGTGGAATCAGTGACTCATCCGCCTTACAGTCCTGACCTGGCACCTCGCGACTTTTATTTATTCCCCAAAATCAAAGACAAACTCACGAGGAATTCGCTTAATGAACCCCGAAGCGAAAAAAACATGGAAGAGATCCCTAAAGAAAAAGAGTGGGGTCAATGTTTCCACATTGTTGGTACTAGGTCTAAGGTAAGGTATCACTCCGGAGCGCGCGTGGGTGTAAGCAATGCAGTCTTTTGGGGACCGATTGAGGCGGCTGTTCACCAGTTGCCTCCATCACAGCATGTTCCCGTCCGGCTGGAAGGCGGCCGGATTGGTTCTCCTAAGGAAGGAAGGAAGAGCCGCGGAGGCTCCCTCTACTTACCATCCTATTTGCCTGCTGGTTCCGTGCAAAAAAATAAACCCATGAAATCCTATAAATATACATACTCTATGTGAAGTTTCTATGCCGAAGTACTCTAAATTATATATAAATAATCCACTTTCTTTTAAATTAAACGGCGGGTGAAACCGCGGGTCCCAGCTAGTAATTAATTAATATTGCTTGTTTTCAGGAATTCAATTCAAATTCAATCATTTATTCAGTAATTAGGCCCTAACAGACACTTTTACTCGTCATTTTGAAACAACGGAGGGCAATTTCACTACATGACAACCTCTGAGGAGAAATGCCAAAAGAAACTCAGGGTTCTTCTTTGTTTTTTTTTTATACATTGCTTTACAAATTATGACTCAATAGACATATAACGTTATTTTGTTTGTTAGAACACGTTTTTCTGGAATTTCGTTAAGTCTGGAATGGTCTTTTGAAGATAGATTCACCGGTTTCCAATGACCCGTCCCGACAGACTGCAAGTATGAATCGGCCATCGTGTGGCTCAACTGTGATTTGTTCGTATTGTGTTACACACAAAACAAAACATCGATTGCCACGCCCACAAAAATGGAACGTCGATCTAGAGATGGCACCCATAAGTAGTCTTTCTGTAAAAGTAATATGGGGGTTGAGGAACTGTATTTTATTTTTAATTGAAAGCTTCTTTTAGCGTGGTACGCAAATTTTTAGATGAGATACAATCTCCTAACGCGCCAAAATAAGTTTTCACTTCTGTCGGCACTCTCAGAGTGCAATTTTTTTATTTTTTTAGTTTACTGGTATACCAACAGCATACATATCAAACAATACAGACAGTCGTCGTTTTTCGTCGTTTCGGCCGAATGAAGTCCACTGCTGGACATAGGCCTCCCCCAAAAATCACCACAACGACCGATATGGGTGTGTTGTGGGCTCATTGGGGGGTTTTGCCACAATCGCCAGGCTTGGCAGACGGGTTGGCGATCGCAGTTGAGTTGTTAATTTACTCGAAGGACGCTGCTGCCCATCCTCCGGCTAATCTCTTAGTCGACTTTTACGACACCCACGAGAGGAGATGGGGTAATGGTATTCTGAGCCGGCACCACACGGATACAGACAGAACGTTACAAAATAATAGTGCTGATACATATGCCCATTATAGGTTCCAACCTTCTTGATACGTCAACAAATGTTTTACTTTTATAGTCTTCAACTCATAGGACTACACTAAGTTGATTTGATGAATGGTTTGCCTGTCGCTTATTCATTAAGTTTACTTAAAGTTCGTCTCAACTGAATTTTATAATGATTATCAATCTTATTTGCAATCCAAAAACAAGCCATCCATTGATTGTGAAAGCAACGCGACAGCTGAAACGAGTTGGTAGTACAAAGTTGTTTTTGCTGCCGCTCCACGTTCGCAATGTAGGCACGATGTCTATTGAAAGCAAACGAATGGATAATCGTTTGTTAATTTAATTGAAACGAGTTATAGTGGATAATTTATGCGTTATCTTTCTTTCCGAAATGAAACTTTGTGCGCGATGAGAATAAATTTTAAGTCACCTACTTACGTGTAACATGTAATGTAATGTAATTGCTAATGATCCTTGTGTAACATAGTGTGTAGGTGCGCATGCGCGGGCAAAGAGGTGTGGGCGCATGCGTGGGTATGTTTCAGGTCTTCTTCTTCTTCTCTTAGATTATGGCTTCTGTAGGTTATCTTCCACAATTTCGCCAATATCAAGTTTAAGGCAACGTCGTACGGTATTTAGATTAATAAATCTTTACATATTCATAAAATATTTCTCAAAAATGAAAAAAATTCTAAAAAATATGTCGGCAACGTCGTACGGTTCAATTGTTTTTTTTTTCTTTTTCATGTTTCAGGTCTGTCCGTAAACTTGTTTGCTCTGTCTACAGGTCTGTCACATGTACTGAGTTGCCAGGCCTCTGATATTTTAAGAGCGTCAACTATATAATTACCGCGCAGATTAAATGATATGCCACATGATGGGTGACCATTTGTCATTATGGGCACTTGAAAAGTCAGACATTCAGGCATGACGGCACGGTTGGTGCAGTGGCTGATACAGTCGGCTGCTGCGCACCGGGTTGTGGGTTCGATTCCCGCACGGAACAAATATTTGTACGATCTGCAGGTAGTTGTTCCGGGTCTGGGTGTATCGTGTGTGGAATTCATGTCTGTAAACGCACCCACGACACAGGAGAAATCCTAGTGTGGGGCAACGTTTTTAAAAAAAGAAAAGAAAAAGAAAGAAAAGAAATTGTTGTGCGACGGGTCGTTGAGCTCCCTAAAATAGTGTTAAGCTACACGATGACCGATTCATGCTTGCCGTCCGACAGGACAGGTCATTCTTAAACGGCTATGAATCTTTATTCAAAAGGCCATTCTAGACGTTGCCCTACATTTTTCTCACGTAATAATGTATCTAAATATGTCTGGACTTAACAGAAACAGAAACCTTTGAGTTTGTTTCGGCGTTTCTGCTCAGAGGCAGTCAGTAGGAAATGCCGGTTTCATCCAAATATATTGACGAATGAATGTGTTTCTTGAAAACAACTTGCTAAAATAAATTTCGTTTCACTTAATTTCATAAAAAAGGAATCATTGCAAGAACAAACCAAAAATCCAAATATTCAAACAACTCAAAATATTAAGATAATACATATATATGTCACCACCACAATACCAAACAGACACTTCTGTCAAAACCTATTCATAACTTTCTTAGAAATTAATTATATCTCTGGTTTCCCTTCAAAACGTATAAATCATTTTAGAAATTAATTTCACAATGAAAAAGGCAACTATAGTATGCATTATTCTAACCGTCGCTATATTCCTTGCAATCATAGGGACTTGCATTAGAGTTTCAGGTATCATAAAATCGAGTAGCGATAGTGATGAGTGCCGTAAGCAGGAAAATATGCGACACGTGATTTCGCTTAGCGAGCCCAAGTGGAATCATACAGCGTTAGCACGGAGGTTCCCCTATGTGGCTGCGATCACAAGGAATTCTACAAATCTGTGGCCATTTGCGTGTTTCGCTAGCGTTGTCCTCTTTAAATGGATAGTCACTGCCGCTCATTGTAGGTAAGTTTTAATAGTATACTTCTATGTGATGGGCTCAACTGGGGCTGTACTATGGTCATACTTATTTCGATTTATACTTCATTAAGTATGTGTAGGTGTGGAGTCCAGATTAAGAATATACCATCACTCCATCTCCTCCCGTGAACGTCGTCTTTTACGACTAAAGGATTCTAAACTAGAGGGATGGGCAGCAGCGTCCCTTCTGTGAAACAATAGCTATGCTGCGCTTACCAACCTGCCTGCCAAGCTGATGACACAATTGTAGAAACCTGTAGGGGAGGTTTGTTCGACCTGGAGCCTCCCTTAGGTGCCGAAGATGACCGCTCCAGTGGTTTTAGCCGGTAGGAGTCCGGCACACCCCTTCGCTCTTCCCCGGGGCGAAGGAAGTCCATGAAGAATTTCCACTGGGCACCAATAAAAAAAGGGGGAGGTTTGTTCAGCAGTGGATGTCTTTTGGCTGATATGATGATTATGTAAGCGTAGTTGTATCCTGGTTAAAGGGTGAAAAACAGCCTGTGATTTTGCCGGAACATAAGGCATGGCATCTTATACCTTAGGTCGGCAACGCATCAGATCAGTACGTTGCTGATACCCATCGGTACAGCTGCTACTCATCATCAAGTTGGTCCTTGCTTGTACTAGGTCACATAAAAATAACATTAAAGTGACTTCTAAGTCCTGACTGATGAGGTGCGGTCTCAGTGTGGTCCCCGGCGACGATTGAAGTACCTCTTTCCATGTTTCCATCTACTGGTGTCGTAAAAAGCGACTAAAGGTTGATATCAAAAGGACAGGCAGCAGTACCCCCCGTCTGCTAATAATAAAATACTGTGATCACTAAGTCGCCTGGTGATTATGGCAATATTCCCTGTGACAGTGCATTGTAGTGAGTCTTTAGTGGTCCTATGTTCAGCTGTGGACGTTGACGGCCCGATGTGTGTATTTGTGACCATTTGTAAGTTCTGACTGATGAGGCGCGGCCTCGTCTTGCTCGAAGCATGAAGGTCTTTTGCAGTGTGCTTGGCTTTGAGATTGTTCGCTGATCTCGTCCAAACTAACTTTACACATGAAGTCTTGTGTTTTCGATCCGTGGTCTCCACTCGTAAACCATTCTGCCAACTGCCTTCGAGGTTCTACGAGCTTTGTACCCAGCCCATTGCTACATTAGCTTACTAATCTTTTCAGCTATATCGGCAACTTTAGTTCTTCTACGGATCACCTCTTCACTAGTTACCATTCATTATTATACCATTTCATTGTAGGCGTGCCGGCTCCACCCACCACGTGATCCTCTACCATGACTTCGCTCGCAACCAAACCTACTCACTCCCCATTTTATTCTGGAGAATCCACGAAAAGTTCAACATTAGCAATCCTACCCCGAAATACGACATTGCCGTCGCCAAATTGAATTTGGACTCTTACCATTACACTATGAAGCCAGCCGTCTTCAACGAGAGTGCAGCCACGGAGGTAGAAGCCAGCGTTTGGAAAACCGTGTCGACTATGGACAAGAAGCTATACCTGACGAATCATTTTGAAAATTATGTTGTACAAATTGCAAGTCATGGAAAATGCTTCGAGAGTTACGGCGTTGAAATCGATGACAGTTTAATTTGTATTGATTTGTCTGATCATGAGGACTGTTTTATTCACGAGTTTGGACCTATTTATACTGCAGATAAATTAGTGGGTATCGTAGCAGTAAAGCCGCAAGATTGTGACATGAAGTTGTCTATATTTACAAATGTCTCGTTTTATACTAATTGGATTTTGAGGACTACACATGACGGATAATATTCTGATATTATTATTTTTGTTTGATTTGCGCCTAGTCTTATAGTTTCCTCACTTCACGGGTTATAATCCTTAGCGGAATCGGGTCATATTAAATTATTCCTTCATTATTTTGACCGAAAAAAGTCCACTGCTGGAAACAGGCCTCCCCCAAAGATCACCACAACGACCGATATAGGTATATTGTGTGCTCATTGGGGGGTTTTGCCATAATCGCCACTCTTGGCAGGTGGGTTGGCGATCGCAGTTGAGTTGTTAATATACTCGAAGGACGCTGCTGCCCGTCCCCCGGTTAATCCCATAGTCACCTTTTACGACACCCACGGGATGAGATGGGTTGGTGGTATTCTGAGCCGGCACCACACGGCCTACTAACAGGCAAAAGACTGGATTGCAAAAAAGACTCGCGCAGCAATGGAACAACGGATCAATCATATCATCATCATAGCAGCCACAGGACGTCCACTGCTGAACAAAGGCCTCCCCCAGACTTCCACAACGAGCGTCACATGTCGCCCTCATCCAACGACTCCCAGCGTCCTTCACCAGGTTTCTATCCACCTCGTTGGAGGTCCTCCCACAATGCGTTTTCCAGTGCGCGGTCTCAACTTGAGAACATTTTTACCCCAGCGACCATTAGATCTACGAGCAATGTGCCCACCCATTGCCACTACTAATCCTTTCAGCTATGTCGGTAACATTAGTTCTTCTACGGTTTTCCTCATTTCTGATTCGATCTCGGAGAGAAATACCAATTAAAATATTAACGGTCATATAAATGAGTCATTTTTTTTTTATCATTAAGGTGTTAGTAAGCTAAATATGCACTTTTAGGTAGTTGTTCCGGCGGGCTGATTAGCTAAAAACAGCAACAGCAGACGCGATAGCAACTATCGCGCAGCCAAGGATCAAGCGACAACAAAATTGGTTTTACGTAAGGCATCGCCCGCTTATCGCTATTGTGGAAGATGCATAGTTACTAGCGCCAGTAGCCACCAGTGGAACTAAAAAGAATGAACGCTTTTAGTCCATTGATTGTCCGACAGAGGCGCGACAGAGATCTTCGCTTGTTCAGTCGCTATCGGCAAATAGGTAATACCAAATTGACGTTGGAGCAATTTACGCCTGTGCAACTTAGGTAATCAGCCCGCGGGTCTGGGTGTATTGTGTGTGGAATTCATGTCTGTAAACGCACCCACAACACGGGTGAAATCCTAGTGTGGGGCAACGCATTTACCAAAAAAAAAAAAAAAACTTTGACTCCCAATTTATGCGCCAGGTATGCGCGCGCAGCTACCAACTTAACTGTCATCAACCGCGCCATATATATTTCTCGTGATGATAACTTTGCAAAATAAAACAAAACATAAATAAAAAGCTTCATTATCACTGGACAAAACACAACACAAAAGCAAAACAATACAAAAACATTAAACGTTTACAAAAACATCCAAATAATTACAACACAAATCCCCCTTTTTTTATCATTTTAAATCCTGTGGGTGAGCCAGTACCATAGTATCGTTATGTACAGCTTCCATTGCTCGATTTTAACCGTTCGGTTGCACCAACTGCCCGTACAAACGCAGGCATGAAATCGCGCGTACATCGATATACCACGGGACAGAGGCAATAACGTTGCCATTGGACTTATTATGCAGCCGTTTTCAATATTCTGAAAAAAAACAGGTTACATTTTATGAAGTGTAGGCTTTTTTTTTATTATTGATGTCCAGTGGAAATTCTACATGGAACTTCCTTCACCCCGGGGAAGGGTGAAGGGGTATGCCGGACTCCTGCCGGCTAAAACCACTGGAGCGGTCATCTTCGGCACCGAAGGGGGGCTCCAGGTCCTCGTAAGATCACACTAGAGCCGCCCATTGGTGCCACGCGTTTAGGCACATCTTGGAAGGGATGACTGTAAAGCGGTCACCCCCTCTAGCGGAGGGAAGGCGACTGTAAAAAGGTCGCCCCCCCAGGCACTTCTCGGGGAGGATTGTAAAGGATCCCCCCAAGCATGAAGTGTAGGCCTAGGAGATCTTTGGCGGCAGATTGGGAAGTCTACGTGCTCATACCGAGCGACCCCCAAACGTACGTCGGCGCGCACGTGCCACCGTGTGCGCAACACAGCAGCGCACAGCAAGGCTTGGGGCAATCGTTTACAATCCTCCCCGAGAAGTGCCAGGGACATGACCTTTATACAGTCACCTTCTCTCCGCTAGAGGGAGTTACCGCTTTACAGTCGTCCCCTTCGCGATGTGAGACAAGAGCAGAGCGGAAGTTTCGGGTGGCCTCGGGACACGCGCCCGCGGGCGACTCATCTTTAGAATTTCAATCTGATTCGGTGTATAAGCGTGCCCCACTTTTTATTTATTATATAACTGGTATAAATTAAAATTGTTAACAATTGCACAGTGGACGCAAGGATAATATCAGGATCAGGAAAGTGAAAATAAACCCAGCCAAGTACGTGTTGGAAACGTATTAAATTAGGGTTCAGTTTTATTTTATTTTATGTATTTCTTATAAACACAAAGTTATTTTGGAGTTGATTTAATATAGTTAGGTAGGTAATTCATCATATCAGCCAAAGGGCGTCTACTGCTAAACAAAGGCCTCCCCTCATCGATTTCCACAACGAGCGGCCACATGCCACCCGCATCCAACGACTCCCAGCGACCTTCATCAGGTCGTCTGTCCACCTCGTTGGAGGTCTCCACTCGAGAATCTTTTAGCCCCAACGGCCATCAGTTTGCTAATCCTTTATGCTATGCCGGCAACTTTAGTTCTTCTACGGATCTCCTCATTTTTTATTCGATCTCGTAGAGAAATACCAAGCGTAGCTCTCTCCATATCTCGTTTTCTTAAGAGACCCATGTTGAGTAACCACGCCTCTGTTCCATATTTCATCACTGGTACATACTTCTACTTACTCTGCCAGCACAGCCGACACTACTGCTGGCAGAGAGAGATCTTGCCCGATCCGATCGACCAGGATCCGCCGCTTCACACACATAACCTAGAGACAAAATGGTCTCGTACCATACGGTTTCAGAGGTACTACCTATCCGCGCACGCTCAAGTTGCGAAATCAGCTTTACTGAGGTTTTCCCAAAAGAGTACAGCATGGGGTTCTTCAAAAAGGATGTGATACGATTTTTACAAAGTCGGCAACGCGCGTGTGAGAGCTGGTGTTGCAAGCGGTCAAAGGTGACGGTAACCGCTTACCATCAGGCATGCCCGACGGTATGCTTGTTTACCACCTTAGTGGTATAACAAACACTCCCAATGTGCAACACACATCCTTGGGAGAGGCCTGTGTCCAGCTAATTCAGCTAAAAACGGGTGTACGGGCGAGGGCCAACATTTATTGGCCAACGTCCCGTACGTAAGTTAAGCAATACTCCCTATCTGACTTGCTACCACGCCCTAAGTCCCTAGTTATACCCTACAGTCCCTAAGTCCCTAGCCCTACTATCTTGTAGTTTGAATGATAATCATATGATGACGTTAGCAATGGAATCGTATAAACGACTGGGTTTTGTTCTCAGGAATGCTGGAGACTTCCAAAATGATCAGGTGATACGCTTAATTTATAGTGCCCTTGTAAGATCTGAACTCGAAACCAGCGCATGTCTGGAACCCATACGAGTGCAAATACACACTTCTGTTGGAAAAGGTGCTAAAAGCCTTTTTGAGATTTCTCTACAAGCGCCTTTATGGTAATATTTTTTTTGGTTTTTTCATTTATTTTCTAGAAATATGGTACACAAGTTGTTACATAAATTAGACCACGACATATTTCACCATTAGTATAGGCATGCAAAATATTACAGTAACTTAGTTATATGTCAAATGAATTACGTGTCAAAAGAACTTAAAATTAAAATACAAATGAAATGACCATATGATTTAAAATAATTAATTACTTATATGTAAAATGATGTATATAAATATTGGGACGAACATTACCCATAAGCTATGATCGGATTACGTCATACATTGTGTCTCAATAAACGCAGAAACGACAAGAACTATTATTTAAAAAATCCTTGGTAGGGTAAAAGCTTTCCTGTATCAGCCACTCCCGCAGTGTACAGCAAAATTTTTTATACGGTAAGTCCACCATACTCTTGTGCAAAGAGTTGAGAATGAGTGGAGCCATATAGACACAACTTATTCTAAATAGTTCCAACTTTGGCACTGGCATTCTTATAGGCAAGTGGGTGACCTGCTTTGCTTTCAAACAGATAATTATGATATTTTACGAATTTGGCGACTTCATAAATGTAAATACTAGGAACCGTTAGAAGATTCTTGGATTTGAAAACTGGTTTACATGACTTGACCATTTCATGCCGAACAATGCGCGAATGAATTTTTTTCGCGCTATTACCCATTCTTATACCCTTTGTTTTTTTTTTTTATTGATGTCCAGTGGAAATTCTACATGGAACTTCCTTCACCCCGGAGAAGGGTGAAGGGGTATGCCGGACTCCTACCGGCTAAAACCACTGGAGCGGTCATCTTCGGCACCGAAGGGGGTCTCCAGATCCTCGTAAGATCACACTAGAGCAACCCATTCTTATACCCTACCAGGTTTCTTCTCAGTTCTTTGGGATACAACTCATTGGAAGCCTATGACCAAATTTCGACGGCATGTAAAATTATTCGCGGGAAAATAGATGCTCCAGGGTCTAGTGATAGGTTGTGTCGATTTTTTGTACCAAACAACTTCCTTCGGAATCGTAAACATAGGCTCTTCGCAGTGCCGCTGACCCGCACCGTGGCGCGTGCTAGCTCGCCTGTGCCCCGTGTTCTCGCCGAGCTCAACGCTCTCCTGGACGCTTATCCTGCATGCGATTTGTTTGCAGATACATCTACTGAAATCTTTTCAATATGCTTGCAGTATTGTGAGCGAAACGCATGATTATAAACTTTTTATTTACCTATTTATTGTCGTCATTGTTTAATTAATGTAATTGGTGTAGCCGTGTTAATTAATTTAAATAAATAAATTGAAGGCAGGGAAACCTGTTACCAGGAGACCTAAGGTAAGAGGCGGAAGGTGGGCGGGATCTGGGTGTGTGGACATGGTTTTCACAGATGTTCAAGGTTGAACAACGGCTATTCACTATAGGAGAAAATTTTAATACCTACTATAAGCGCCAACTCCAATTTGGCCATCCTCTTGCTAGCGTAATGTTTGCCCATCATGGGCTTGTACCTGTTTCGACAGGTCCGCTGCGTGTACACTCCGGTGAGGTCCGTCCATCGCACGCCACATCCACCCGTGAACCGACCATATATGGTTCTCTTTTGGGCTTTTTCCTCCATGTAGTTGTGTCTGGAAGCAACAACATACAGGATATAAGAGACAATGTCCCGAACGCTTTAGGAGGAGGTTACACTTTGGTTAATATATATGTGCCGTGTGGTGCTGGCTCAGAATACCACCACCCCATCTCCTCCCGTGGGTGTGGTAAAAAGGGATTAGCCGGAGGATGGGCAGCAGCGTCCTTCGAGTACATTAACAACTCAACTGCGATCGCCATCCCGTCTGCCAAGCGTGGCGATTATGGCAAAACCCCCAAAGAGCCCACAACACACCCATAACGGTCATTGTGGTGATCTTTGCGGGAGGCCTGTGCGAAATGATGATGAAATTACCGCCTTCTCCTCTACTAATTCGTTGTTATGTGTTTCCATGTTCCTTAAATACTTACACGTCAAGAAACCGACAGTACTTCCTGTACTTGGCAATATTTGCTCTGGCGCTAGGGTCGACGGGCGTCAACGGTAGAAAGTCTCCGGCGAACGCATCCGCACAGGGCGCAGAATGAGGTATCGCCTCCGTCTCGAGGCCACAGACGAAGCACTGAACAAACAGGGGACATTAAAACCGAAGGAATTAATAAACAAAGTATAGGTACTGTAATCTAGAAAAAAAGAAAATAAAGTTTAAAGTTTTTGTGTTGCCCCACACTAGGATTTCTCCTGTGTAGTGGGTGCGTTTACAGACACAAATTCTTATCACAATACACCCAGACCTGGAACAACTACCTGCAGATCATACAAATATTTTATATTAAAACAAATTTAAACGGATTAGATCGCGTATATTATATTAGATATACTGTCTCCAGTCATCCTGCGACCACGAATGCTGCAAAGCATTCGAAACGCCAGGAAAAACAAAAATCTATAATATACGCGATCTAATCCATTTGCCGTGTGGTGCCGGCTCAGAATACCACCACCCCATTTCCTCCCGTGGGTGTCGTAAAAGTCGACTAAGGGATTAGCCGGGGGACGGGCAGCAGCGTCCTTCGACTACATTAACAACTCAACTGCGATCGCCAACCCGTCTGCCAAGCGCGGCGATTATGGCAAAACCCCCCAATGAGCCCACAACACACACATATCGATCGTTGTGGTGTTCTTTGGGGGAGGTATGTGTCCAGCAGTGGACTTCATTCGGCCGAAACGAATCCGTTTAAAATTGTTTTACTATAATAAAGAAAAGAAAGAAAAAGTTTTCATTTCTACGCGCAATTGACACACACTACACTTAAAACAAGACTTTCTTCGGCCAAAATAATAATAACATTATAAAAAAACAGAAATATAAATAATTGTAGCACGGATATATGTGTAATAATCGCGAAAACCTAAGACATTTACTATACAAATATTTGTTCCGTGCGGGAAAAAACGACCCAGTGCGCAGCAGCCGACTGTATCAGCCACTGCACCAACCGTGCCGTCAAAATAGTAATTGTAATTGGTACGGTGTGGTTTGAAGTCTCACCTTAGCCATCAAAGAAGCGTTGGCGAAGTTATACAGCGGCGGAGTTGTCGTTGTTGTTACCGTCGTCGAAGGTGTCGGACAAGTTGGGATCCCGTATCTGAAAAAAAACATGATGTCCTTATACGAAAACGCCACCTCTCTCACGAGGCGTCGGATTAAATCCAAAGGATAAAAGCAATGGTGCAGTGGCTGATACAGTCGACTGCTGCGCTCCGGGTCGCGGGTTCGATTCCCGCACGGAACGGATATTTGTATGATCTGCAGGTAGTTGTTCCGAGTCTGGGTATATTGTGTGTGAAATTTGTGTCTGTAAACTCACCCAAGACACAGGAGAAATCATAGCGTGGGGAAAAGTTTCATAAAAAAAAAACACATTTCTTTACAGAGTAAATATTTGTTAACTTACATAAAAAAACTCGTGCGATGGCCGGATTAAGAATACAGCACCACTCCATCTCCTCCCGCGGATGTCCTAAAAGGCGACTAAGGGAATCTAAACCAGAGGGATGGGCAGCAGCGTCCCTTCTGAGAAACCGTAGCCATACTGCGCTCACCAACCCGCCTGCCAAGCGTGGTGAGTACTGGCAAATACCCCCTAAAATGATGACGCAGTTGTGAAAATCTATGGGGGAGGCCTTTATTCAGCAGTGGACGTATAAATGGCCGATATATTGATGACTCAAATATAAAGTTTATAAACGTTTGTACTATATTTGTATTTAAGATCTTCTGTCATCTGAGTAAACGTAAAAGCAATAAATTTTAAACTGTGCTTGAAAACTACCGCGTGTAAGACCCGATGTTCTTTATTTCTGAGTTAGATTTTTTTTTTGTTTCTCTTTTAAAAACGTTGCCCCACACTAGAATTTCTCCAGTGTCGTGGGTGCGTTTACAGACATACATTTCACACACAATACACCTAGACCCGGAACAACTACCTGCAGATCATACAAATATTTGTTTCGTGCGGGAATCGAACCCGCGACCCGGAGCGTAGCAGTCGACTGTATCAACCTCTGCACCAACCGTGTCGTCTAGTTGTCTATTCTATTAAAAATACTATAATAAATAACTCTATCTTGATGTTTTATAACTTGTATTCATTTTTTGATAGTATCGATAGTTTAATTAAAACTATCGATGTCCTCACTATCGATAGTATCCGACCACTATTAACTCTGTTTTGTTACTATACCTATTCCACTTACTTCTTAATCGTTTCATTGAAATCCCTCGAGATGTTCGTGATGTAGTCGTATGTAAGATTTGCAATAATAGCTATAATAGCATTGATGTCTAATGGTGGCCTCGTAGTTGTAGTAGGTGGAGGAGTCGTCGTAGTCGTAAAAGTTTTGAAAGTTGGACATTTGGAAGTTGTTTTCTTTTTCTTTTTTCTTTTGCGTTTCGATAAGGTTGTAAGCTGCAAAAGAAGTTTATATTGCATTACTTAGGCGCAGCTAGCACAGCACATGCGAACGAACTCTGCTGAACCAGGCTCCCCCCATAGATTTCCACAATTGTGTATCATTTTGGGGGAATGCCAGTGCTCACCACGCTTCGCAGGCGGGTTGGTGAGCGCAGTATGCCTATTGTTCGACAAAATGGACGCTGCTGCCCACCCCTCTGGTTTAGAATACTTTAATCGCCTTTTACAATATCCACAGAAGGTGCTATATTCTTAATCCGGGCGCCACACGTTGATCTCAGTCCTTATGTTGTATTTGCACAAGGACAACGTCGCTGGTCATCCTCTTGCTATTGATATTAAGAGTGTTGACCCTGGGTATTTTTTGACGACACCCATGGGCGGAGACGTAGTCATCATTACATATCAGCCAAAGGCCGTCCAATTATGCTGTTTTGCCATAACGGCTACGCTTGGCACGTGTTGGCCATCGCAGTTTAGGTCTAAATGTACTCGAAGGCCGCTGCTGTCCATCCGCCGATTTTACGACACCCACAGGATGAGAGGGGTTGGTTCTTTTCTTAACCGGCACCACACCGACACTCCCGATTAAGTTTAGCAACTTATTAATACTTACGGAGACTGCTGCGGGTTTGGCAGACTGAAACAAAAAGTATAATGTACTTAATTGTTAATCATCATCGTCATCATCACTGCTGAACCCCATAGATTCCACAACTGTGTCATCATATTGGGGGAAATTTGCCAATACTCACCACGCTTGGCAGGCGGGTTGGTGAGCGCAGTATGGCTACCGTTTCACAGAAGGGACGCTGCTGCCCATCCCTCTGGTTTCGATTCCCTTAGTCGCCTTTTGCGATATCCACGGGATGTGACTGAGTGGTGGTATATTCTTAATCCGGACATCACACGAGATATTTTATGTAACTTTACAAATATTTTCTCTGTAAGGAAATGGGAATTACTTTTGTCCTTTGGATTACATCTGACGCCTCGAGAATATAGCATATTTTAAATCCAGACACGGACTAAAATTGTAAATAAATTACAAAAATCGATCTGCGAAATCTTAATCTATAAAGATGTTTCACTTCTATTACAATCATGTTCTTTAATTAAATGGCAAAAGTAAACAATATGGTTGTCGGTTTATGGACGTCCAAAATCGATCTATTGAACTAAAGCTACCGGTTTATTAAAAACATCGATTTTAAGGTACAAAAATATCGATTGCCGATAAGTCCATACGGAAACAGAAATAATTGTAGATTTTATAATAAAACACTTTTAAACGGATTCTATCGCGTATATTTTGATTTTTGATTTTCCTGACGTTTAAAAGTGTTTTATTATAATGTGTAATAATCGCGAAAATCTAAGACATTACTAATTGTAGATTTTTTTATTGTATTAAAAAACTGACCGAGTCGTAAAATTGTGGCTGTTTCTTTATCTATGATATCAACCTTAATGCCTATTATATGTTACATTCATGAATACCACTTGGCCAAAACCTCATTAACAAGTGGGCATTACACTTTATAAATATAAACATACTTACAAAAGGTTCTATTATGTTTGTTAAAGTTGTACTTTCATCTGTTGTTTTTGTATCTGTGGATGTTTCTATTGGGGATATTTCTGCCGTGGTTGTTTCTGTTACGTCGCCATCTCTGGCTTCTGTGTTTGCTGTGTCGTCAGATGAGGATCTAGTCTGATGGAACAAAAATTATAATGTAACTGACTATATTAATTCGGCACCTATCACTGAGATGGACGAACGCACGGTTGGTGCAGTGGCTGATACAGTCGGCTGCTGCGCTCCGGGTCGTGGGTTCGATTCCCGCACGGAACAATTATTTGTACGATCTGCAGGTAGTTGTTCCGGGTCTGGGTGTATTGTATGTGGAATTCATGTCTGTAAACGCACCCACGACACAGGAGAAATCCTAGTGTGGGGCAACGTTTTTAAAAAAAAAAAAAAAAGTATATCTATGTCGATGGTCTAATTTTTTCATAATTATTGTTCGACAATATACAACTGGTTCGATTCTATACACATCGGCGTTGCTATAGCCAGCATCCGGTGCATGATCAGACCTTGATCACCACTTAGAGATGTATGTATGTAATTATGAGGATAGTAGAGTTCTTCTCCGATAAGTACTTGCTATCATCTAAATGTAGACAAAGATGTACAACTGGTAAAATGTCACAATGTGTCTGGACGTCCCATGTTCTCGGTGTTTCGTGTAAGGAATTCGGGTGCAGGGCTTTAATTTGGGGGGCCCTCGGTGTTTTATGTCAGGGTCATCCGAATGATGCAGGATTTTAATCTGGTGGCCCTTCGGTGTTTCGTGTCAAGTATTCGGATGCAGGGTTTTAATCTGGGGGGTAGAATTTCAGAGAGAGAGATATAGATTTGATATTAGGTCTAGGGTCAACTATTTCCCACAGTTTGGGAGGGCATGGCCTCCTGGGCCTCCCCCCTGAATCCGCCCCTGACCAACAAACACTTTGCTGAATATACCATACCGTGAAATTTTGCTTACATCAGTTTTTTTGGTTCCATTTTTCTTTTTTATTGGTGTGTCGGCAAACGAGGATCTAGTGGGCTGCAACAAAAATTATCATGTTAATAATTGTATCGGTTCTTGGACAGATCACTGATGCGAACGCACGCGGTGAACCCAGGTCTATTAATGAATCGAAATAGCTTACGGAAATATATTTATTTATTTAAACTTTTATGTACATTGAGTTTACATAAGGCGGACTTAATGCCATGAGGCATTCTCTACCAGTCAACCTTTGGGTAAAACAAAGCACTTCGAAATAGGTATAAAAGCAAAGCTATAGATAATGTTAAAAAATACTGAATTAAAAATAGGAAAACATACATATACTAATATAAAAATAGATACTATATTATATTACATGATTGTAAACAGTTAAATAGAATACATAAAAATATCTGACATAAATATTAACTCTAATGACGAAGACAAAACCGATTAGGATTGTAACAATTTCAGGAAGTGTTGACGCACTTTATGTTTAATCACACACACACACAAACAGACAAATCCTTTAGATTGATTATTAATTTCGGCGGTAATTTCGAAAATACTTAGCTTAGGTGACGACCACAGAAATAGGAAATAAGGAGAAGTGGTACGGGGGCGCCACCGCGACTGGATCAATTTGGGCCATCCGGAAAAAATGGCCGTTTTATAACATCAGTTGAGATTCGATCGCGTAAGTGAAACTTTGTTAAATTGTCGTGTTGGTCGGGGATAACACGCAAAAACCGAAGCGAAAATAATAACTTTATCAAGGAAGGAATCGTATACAATATGCAAGTGAAGGAATTTTCTTGTATTTGTCTATAAAAAGAATAAATTAAAAATTATTATTTTCTTTATTATGTTACATTTGAATTGATGGAGCAGCTCGACATTATTATTTTTGTACATAATACAATGCTTCTTATCTACCACTTTTAACTAGCAATCACCGAATAACAAACGCAGTGAATAGAACAGCAAATGGTACTCCCAATAAACTTATACGTTGCGTGGTACGGCTGTCGTGTGCGGTCTGTACGCTCGGTATGATTGCTACCTGCTGCTGATGGCTACCTACAAAGTCGTGGGTGTGTTTTAGTATGAGTAGCCAATTATAATGTTGTGTTTATTCAGTTCATTGGATGAGACCTTGTAACTGTGTGCATTAGTGTGCTTTTATGAAGAATGGTAGTGGGAAACTGGGCTGCTTCGGACTTCTAGGCTCGCATACATTTTGACCTACATGGCATCTTCCAATATCTTTGGTGACGACCTATCGTGTATATATCGTGTTGACCCATCAGTATTATCCGGCACGTGGACGTCATTTTCGAAAAAACGCGCCATGCCTCAATGCGGGTGCGGGCGCGTCAGCACGCATGTGAAACCTTTAGCGTTGCAGGCGTATGTAACGTAACCGCGTACCATCGGGCTTGCCGAATGGTTGTTTTTTATTTTTTTTAAATTTAGATAATAAACTTACTTGTTGTCTAAGCGGGCCGCTATTTTCGCCCTCATTTGAAACTTCATTCGTTTCTTCTTCTGGCCCCTGGTTATGCACTGGTGGTGGGTCGAGATTGTCTGGTGAATCTGAGGCATCATCTTCAATCGGCGGTCCTTCGGGACCTGCTCTTCCTTCGGGATCTAATAGTTCGCCGAGATCGAGTGGTCCTCCGGGAACTGGTGGTCGTGCGGAACCTGGTAGTCCTCTGGGCCCTTGTTGAATTGGGGACCATTCTCGAACTGGGTTTGCCTTACGCGTAGGTGTAATCAACAAATCGTTTCTTTCATCAGATTCACGTTCACTCAAATATTTTGTGACATCGCTAGTACCGATTTTATTCAGGTTTTCGTTGTCATATTTCTCCCATACATCGTGTAGTGTATCGGTTGTCTTCAGATGAGATGAATGAGTGGATTTCTCCAGATTATGGCGGTACAGAATGTCGCGAAGAGCACCTGAGGAGACAAAATAATAAAATAACACGGAGAAATCATAGTGGCGAATCAGTTTTGGATATTACTAATTGCTCGAGCCGGAAGAGCTTTCAAAATGTCCCTAAGTAATCATCCTCGGTCCAGCTCCCTATTGCGTAGGGTATCCGAAATACGAATATAGTACCACTACATTTAAAAATATTAACAATATGTTGGTCCTAACTCTCCGTGATTTCACTTTATCTAAGGTCCTATCGTAAGACCAGCACAACGCTAAGATATTTAGTACTTTATTTATTTTGTTAAGTAATTTTTTGGTTTCTTGTTCTTATTCTATATTATACAACTTAAAGTAAAAAAACATAGATTGTTAAATAAAATAAAACATGATGTACAAAGGCGAGCTTACATTTATTTTATTTTTTTAAAACCTTGCCCCACACTAGGATTTCTCTTGTGTCGTGGGTGCGTTTACAGACACAAATTCCACACACAATACACCCAGACCCGGAACAAACTAATTGCAGATCGTACAAATATTTGTTCCGTGTGGGAATCAAACCCACAACCCAGTGCGCAGCAGCCGACTGCATCAGCCACTGCACCAACCGTGCCGTGTACGTCAACATTGAGTGTTGTTATTTTTATTATTTTTTGGTTGTGTCCTATGATTTTACCATTCGTGCTTTCCTTCTATCACTCCGCGGCTCTAAACCGGAGGGTTGGACAGCAGCGTCTTTTCTGTGGAACAACTAGTACTACTGAGCTCAACAAACGTGATGAGTACTGGCAAATTCCCCCCAAAATGACAACACAATTGTGAAAAGCTATGGAAGAGGCTTTTGTTCAGCAGTAGACGTCCACACGGCTGATATGATGAAGATTCACGGAATAAACGTGATGTATGTAAATATTCACTGGAGCATGTCCAATTTTAAGCCCATATTAAACGTTCTTATTTAAAAAGCGTTGATAACAGAGATGTCTGATATTGATTCTTTCTGAACATTTGCCTTCACTGGAACTTTATTGACAACATATGCGTGTTGCCGTGTGGTGCCGGTTCAAAATACCACCACCCCATCTCCTCCCGTGGGTGTTGTAAAAGTCGGCTAAAGGATTAGCTGGAGGGTGGGCAGCAGCGTCCTTCGAGTACATTAACAACTCAACTGCATCATTATTGAAATATATACACGCTCGTTTTGGATTGGACAGTGTTAAAGATACATCTTGTATACCAACATCAATTGTAGAGCTGCTGGGCATACCTTCGCGTAGATGGAGGATCCTCGCTTCGTAATGGAGAAACTCCACACTGTATTATATGATATATGATCCATATATGAAGATGCTCATATATCTTGCAATATCAACGTTTAGACTCCATGTACTCGTCTTTCTTTGTCCAATCTATTCTTTTGTGGAATGCGCTACCTTTTGAAATCAGGAAGGCTAGTCGCAACTCTTTTAAAAGTAAACTACGTAAATACCTCTTCAATTCTTTGGCAGAATTATCGCTATCTGTTAATTATTTAAAAATTATAATAATGGGTAATTATTAGATACACACATCATCATTTCGGCCGAATGAAGTCCACTGCTGGACACCGGCCTCCCCCAAAGATCACCACAACGACCGATATGGATGTGATGTGGGCTCATTGGGGGGTTTTGCCATAATCGCCACGCTTGGCAGGTGGGTTGGCGATCGCAGTTGAGTTGTTAATGTACTCGAAGGACGCTCCTGCCCATCCTCCGGCGAATCCCTTAGTCGACTTTTACGACACCCACGGGAGGAGATGGGGTGGTGGCATTCTGAGCCGGCACCACACGGCACAGCTTGTACGGATCTAAGAAAATCATACCGCACTGGTTGCATTGCGAGCAACTCCGGAAAAAGGAGCCATATCTATAACGGAAGGACCAGATATAGACAGATTTGAGGATCACAAGTAGGTTAACGAATTCCACAAAGTGCCTAAAAGTGCTACGGAAATCTAATAGTACAAGTAAAGTTAAATACCGTTAACATCTTGCATTTCTTTTGAGGCTAGCGTTCTTAGTTCATCTATTTGTCCATATCTTCGGATCCTGGTGTAGGGTTCTATTGATACAGTCGTCAGCGTGGGTACCGTGACAACATCTGTAGATCGAAAGATATAACAATGTACAGTGCAGAGAAATATTAAAAATAAAGACAAGACGAGATATATTGTTCCATTGACGACAACCGCTATATGTGGCGTTTGAGCAAGGAACCTTACTCGCATGTGAAACAATTTGACACATGGAATGCGATAGTGACGCACTGTTTATAAAAAATATCGCTCGTACGGTGCACTATCGGTTTTCATGCTATGGATCACGAAGCCATTTGCCATTGAATATCTGTCTTTTATTGGCCATGATGAAGTCAATCTCATTCTTTGTGGAACCATCTGGTCGGTTCATTTCCTATGAGGCAACTTTTGAAATAATTAATAAATAAATAAAGCCTTTGTTTCTAATCCAAAAAAACAACTGCACAATTGGATAAACATAATTTTTTACATAAAAGTTGCTGTACCTTAATTTTTCACAATAAACGCATTCACTTTATCCATCACGAAGCCGAATAAATATCTAATCAGTTGTCTCAGGTCAAATTTAGCACTATTCTCCGTACTAGTAAGAACTTTATTACGGTAGGATAGGCCTCTTATTCCCCAATACATAGTTGCATTAAAATTTTAACTTACAGCTGTCAAAACTATTTTATAGTAAGTGCGATGTGGTTGGAGATACGATATGTTATTATTGTGGGGTATTTCTCCCTCCTGTGCCAAAAACTGCCAAGCCTCTTTTCCCTAGGATATCGTTACCCATACCTAAATTTCCACACTCTCAACTCACCATCGCATCGTGAGCCTAGCTTAGCTTTGAAGACCTCCATCACAACAGTGATGTGTGTCGTATGCGCGGCTCTACTAATATCCTCATACATACTCTGTACTTCATGATGTGGGTTTGTTGATGGTCCGGTATTCTTTGAAGGTCTACCATCATGTCAATTTAAGTCACGTGGATTCAACCTATCACGATCACTACTGTTCCGCGAGGGTTCCGTGAAGATGACTTCCCTTGATAATCTATAACCTAATCTTGATATGGTGATGAGAATTAGAAGGAACTACTTACCATCATCATAATCACCGGTATCATAGAAGTCTGTATCATCACCCTCTTCGACATCCGCTTCATAATACTGATACTCCAAGGTAAAATTCCCCTGGCAAGTGGGCACCCCCGCCAGTAGGACGAACACTACGTCGGCCCACATTTGGATAGGAAAAAGGGGGTAAAATAAAGTAGATTTATAAATTTAAAGCATGATTGTTGAGGTATGTGTGGCTTAATATAAAATTATTATGACCAATTTTGACTTGACATCTTTCAGGTCATGAAGGAGTCTGTTATGTGTAGGTTATATTTAAAGTTCTCTGACTCTACGCTAGATTGGTGCCAAGCAGAGATATTTTATTATGACTGCCGGCTATCTGGAAACTAGGAAGAAAAAAGTGAAAATATAAAGACCGACGGCAAGATTGCTCGATAACATAATAAACAGTACAACAATTCATGGGTGGTAAGCTTACTGCAAAAAGGTTTTTGAGTGGAGACCGCGCACCGGAAAACGCAGCGTGGGACGACCTCCACCGAGATGGACAGGCGAATTGGTGGAGGTCGCTAGGAATCATTGGGTGCTGGTGGCATGTGACCGCTCGTTGTGGTAATCTATGGGGGAGTCCTTTGTTCAGCAGTGGACGGTCTTTGACTGATATCATCATTTCGGCCTAATGAAGTCCACTGTTGGACACAGGCCTCCCCCAAAGATCATCACAACCACCGATATGGATGTGTTTTGAGCTCATTGGGGGGTTTTGCCATAATCGCCACGCTTGGCAGGCGGGTTGGCGATCGCAGTTGAGTTGTTAATGTACTCGAAGGACGCTGCTGCCCATCCTCCGGGTCCTCCCTTATTCGAATTTTACGACACCCATGGGAGGAGATGGGGTGGTGGCATTTTGAGCCGGCACCACACGGCAATACTGATATAATGAAGCTTAATGCAAGAGTCTGGCCAGGTAGCTATTTCCCTTCGCTCGGGAAAACGGCGGCTCGCATGTGGTCACATGCTGCCGTGTGCGCAGTACAGGGCACAGCGAGCCTTGAGGGATCCTTTACAATCTTCCCCGAGATGTACCTGAGGCGGCCTTTTAAACGGACTTTAAAAATGAGGAGGTTCTGAATTCGGTGAGTTTTTTATGTATGGACACCGATTACTCCTATATTTGTAGACCGATTTGAGCAAATTTTAACAGGTGCACAATGCTTTCGAGTTGAGTGATCCTGCTAGACGAAATATTACCTGGCAAGGATAATTGAATACTCAAGATAACAGCGTACAAGTCGGCAATCTCGTTTTGGTCAGGGATGACCACTTACCACCATGAAGTGGCTCTTGGGCCGTATATATATATACATTAACTCTATCCTGACGCAGACGGAGGTCGTCTTCACTTCACTAAAGGCGGCACCATTAATAGATCCGTCTCTAAGCTTTGTGCTTTGGAAATCTAGAATCCCATGAGCTCCGTGGGAAGAAGTTCCCAAGGAGGGGGAGTATGTTGTGAATAGTCACAGCTCTACTATTACGTCAGAGCGACGCATCACTAATGTAAGTTTGACAGTACGTCGAAAAGCTTCATCTCGGTCGGTCGGTCGAGAACTCGTGCGCAACCCTATTTACTACAAGATTACTTGTACTCGAAAACGATGTTGGTGCTATCTTGGTAATCCGTAACTATCGCTAGCAGTCCCATATAAATGTTATTACATTTGATCAAGTAGTTTTTTAACCAGCTTCAATAAACAGGTTTAATTGGACTGCGCTTATCTAGACGATGTCTTAATAGTTTCGATTCCTCTGAGGTCAGAGAACCGATTTGAGTCATTCTTATTTTCAGTGTTAAATACTGATACCAAATTGGAAAATTTCTTACATTTATTTACACTAAAGAGAAACAAATAAAACTATTTATCAAAATAAAATATTTATTAAGAGAAGAGACGCTGCTGTCCCTCCCTCTGGTTTAGAATCCCTTACGGGCGAACTTAATAATGAATCTAACACAAAATCTTTAGATTTGAGATTGGGCATTTGTCTGTTTTTATATTAAGTGTAAAATATAGTTCCGATCTAGTCTGTGTCATAAATGTCACAAATGGTATTCTCCTAAACTATCAAACAACGTCAACACAAAAACAAATCGTGTTCAAAATCTCCAATATAAAGATTTTGGATTATTATTTATCCGGACCCCACACGGATTATTCACATAAGTATACAAGATTTAAAAAAACACAATAATAGTTGCAAAACTGTTTTATTTTTTAGTGTTAACATGTCTTTTTTTACTGAAAGGGATAATACGGAGAATCCTTCCACATCGTCACGGCTATTGTCCTGTAGTTCTTATCGAAAGACTTCATAATGTCTCGTTCTTCCTGGGTTAACTGGAAGTGGAAAACTTCAATGTTCGCCTCGATGCGCTTCTTTGTCACCGATTTGGGGATAGGAATCACGCCCAGCTCCACCTTAAATCAAAAATTATTGTATCGCCATCTATTGTCAAAGAGTAGGACCAAAGTTTTTATCTGTGCACCTAGATTTTTAATCTTTTATAAGTATCTTTAAGCCTTTTGCAGTGAAACTGGATACCTATTAATTATTTCAATTTAGCGTAGAACGGCACTCTTTACCTTACCGTTCAATTAAGAAAAACAGTTGAAACTTATTCAATATTGTAAAAGCGCCACCTAGCGTCTAGTAGATACACTGCAACATAATATTTACTAGTCTCTGACCAAATCTCCATCAGACATATAGAATAATATTTTATCTTTTGAATAAACGTAGAATATCTTAGGTCCTACCACAAGATTCAATACCTTTTTTCATTTGATATTTCTTTCGCTATCAAAGTAGAACTAGAAACGTTTTATGTTTTGTGTGTTGCATTTTCGAATGTTTAGTTTCATATGACCACCTATTTATATTTTCCTAATTGTCATTCATCATTTCGGCCTAATGAAGTCCACTGCTGGACACAGGCCTCCCGCAAAGATCACCACAACGACCGATATGGGTGTGTTGTGGGCTCATTGGCATAATCGTCACGCTTGGAAGACGGGTTGGCGATCGCAGTTGAGTTGTTAATGTACTCGAAGGACGCTGCTGCCCATCCTCCGGCTAATCCCTTAGTCGACTTTTACGACACCACGGGAGGAGATGGAGTGGTGGTATTCTGAGCCGGCACCACACGGCAATTGACATTTGACTTGTTAAAATGTGTGACCTGATATTACTGCTACTACCAAATACACATCTATACAAATATATAAAATTGAAGTGTCTGTTTGTAATCTCAAAATAACAGCTTTCTACTAGATGCATACGAAAGTATGTATGTAACATATAACTAAAAAACACTATTTTTAATTTTTTTGTCTGTCTGTCTGTCTGTTTGTTCCGGGTAATCTCAGAAACGGCTGGACCGATTTTGACAGGACCTTCACTGGCAGATAGCTGATGTTATAAGGAATAACTTAGGCTATTTTTATTTTAGAAAAATACTTAGGGTTCCGCGTAAAAAAATTAAACCCTTGAAATCCAATATATATATTCTATGTCAAGTGTCTATATCGAAGTACTCTAAATGTCTTTTAAATTAAACGCGGGTGAAACCGCGGGTCCCAGCTAGTTATAAATAAGATTATTCAGCCGCTGTTGTCGCCTACCCGACTCCGAGTAATGTCAAATCAACTAACCCAACTCGTGAGAATTATCATTCTAATGTTACATATTTATTGTTTGACTCATCATTTCAGCCGAAAAACGTCCACTGCTGGACACTAGCCTCCCCAAAGATTGCACAACGACCGGTATGAGTTTGTATTGTGTGCTTTTTTGGGGTCTTGCCATAATCGCTACGCTCGGCAGGCGGGTTGGCGATCGCAGTTGAGTTGTTAATGTACTCGAAGGACGCTGCTGCCGCCAATCCTTTTTCTTTTTATTGATGTCCAGTGGAAATTCTACATGGAACTTCCTTCGCCCCGGGGAAGGGCGAAGGGGTATGCCGGACTCCTATCGGCTAAACCACTGGAGCGGTCATCTTTAGCACCGAAGGGGGGCTCCAGGTCCTCGTAAAATCACACTAGAGCCGCCCATTGGTGCCACGCCTTTCGGCACATCACAGTCACCTTTTACGACACCCAAGGTATGAGACGGGGTGGTGGTATTCTTAGCTGGTACCATACGGCAAGTCTCTTCGCATTAACCTAACTACAGTTCTCAACGATGCCGTTTTATCAACTTTCACAGCGTTCAAAAGGTATACTTATATAAACGAGTATAGGTGTATAAATTTTGCGGGTTTATAGTTTTCATCTTCGGCACCGAAGGGAGGCTCCAGGAACTCGAAAGGTCTCCATCTAGAGCCACCCATTGGTGCCACGCCTTTAGGCACATCCCGGAGGGGATGACTGTAAAGCGGTCATCCCCTCTAGCGGAGGTGAAGGTGAATATCTCGAGGGGATTCTAAAAGATTCCCCCGAAGCCTCACTATGCGCTGTGCTGCGCAGCGGTACGTGGCCACATGCACACCGCTGTCTTCCCGGGGAAATATGCTCACCTGCTGTTTATCAATATTTCTTAAATAAAGAGTATTACCGATTTGAAAATTTGTAAATGTTCAGAGACTTATGTCGCTGACTTTGCCACCCCAGTGCCAGATAAACACCACCAATCATCTTATCATCATCTTATCGGCCATTTATACTTCCACTGCTGAACAAAGGCCTCCCCCATAGATTTCCACAACTGTGTCATCATTTCGGGGGGTATTTGCCAATACTCACCACGCTTGGCGGGCGGGTTGGTGAGCGCAGTATGGCTACCGTTTCCCAGAAGGGACGCTGCTGCGCATCCCTCTGGTTTAGAGTCCCTTTGTCGCCGTTGACGACCTCCACGGGAGGAGATGGAGTGGTGCTATATTCTTAATCCGGACAGTAGTGTTTAACTTGACATTATTGTGTTCTTCGTAGAAGGGCGCTGTAGCTAGTGACATTACTGGGCATAAGAGACTAAGTAACGAATGTGTCGAGGTGTCCAGTGAAGTGTGGTGCCGCGGACTAGTCCAGGGTAGCGTTGGGCATACGCCCGCTAGGTGAACGACGTGCCCGTGTCGTCACCTTCTTAGCACAAAATATCTGTTGGATATAAAGTTCCGCATCTTATCATGCAAAAAATGGCCGTATTCCTGAACAGTCCATCTTAAGTTGGTAGGTTACGACTTTGACAAGTCGAGCGGCTAAGATAAATAGAAGCATCAATGTAAATACTTACAAGGTAATAAAACAATTTTAAACGGATTAAATCGCGTGTATGATTGATTTTTGATTTTCCTGACGTTTCGAATTCTTTGCAGGGTTCGTGGTCGCAGGATGCTTAAGGTGACAAGCGTCGTTACAGATAAAAACTTATTTTATCTACCGTAAAAAACTAATCAAAAATTGTTTCGATGCACGCAGTAATCACTCATAGTGTCTTGATGTTTTTTAGTGTGGTGTGTTGTTTGGGATTTTATTAATTTAATAACCGGATCCGTTTAAAATTGTTTTATAATAATGTGTAATAATCGCGAAAACCTAAGACATTACTACTTACAAGGTATCTAAGGGCGACTTGAGCGACAGTCGTGTGGTACTTATCAGCGATCTTCAGCAACGCTTGATCATCAGTCCTTGGAGGAGGAGCATCCATTGCCGCCTTGTTGTGAAACAGGGAACCGAATGGCGTGTATCCGATGACTTCAATTTTATGTGTCTTACAGAATTCTAGAAGCTTCGGCTGCTGGAGGTTTAAGTTCACCTGGAAAATTAAATCAATTTATTTTTCCGAACTATTTCAGTGTTGATGACAGTCGGCAAGTAGTGCATCGTACCCTTTATAATTTCGAATTGGAATTCGATGACTCGATGATTATATTCAATAATACAGCAGTGTTTATTTTTCTAAATTCTTTGATTTTTAAATATACATATAAATGCAAGAAACAAAAATACGTAGATTTATAAATATAAAAAATAGAGTCCAACCGGAAACGGGCACAGGGTCCAAGCTACCGGTGGCTAGGGCTCCATACGAAGGAACTTCCTCACTATGCGTGCAATGTCGAGGAGTACAGTGTTCTGTAAGCTGGTCTTTCATCCACGCACCTAACGAGAGCCTCTTTAGATGTTGATCGAGGCTCTTGGCAAAGAGGCTATTGGCTGTCACAGCTATCCCGACGATGATTGCAGAGTCCACATCCCACATGTCAACAATCTAGGCTTTCACGACATTCTCATTATGTGGAATGGTAACATGACAATCATCGTTCGGCGCTCTAATCGATCTGTCACCACTATGCCAGGCTTATTGGTGACAATAGTCCTATCAGTAGTGATTGATCAATCTCAGTACAACGTGACATGAGCATTTTCAAGATCTCGGTTGGCCACATTTCTTTATTAAGGGTACTTCAGAATCCACACGATTGTACTTTAGAGCAAGTTGCTGGTGTATGATCCTGGCCTCTTCGTATGTCTGTGCAAGTATTCGCCGTTAGCAAAAAGAGTTATTTTATTATTATCATCATAAGATACAGGTATCAACCTATCCTGAAACACGGGGATAACCTACACCGGGTCAAACTAATGGAGTTAGGCGTAATGTGAAAGTGAATAAATATATCTTATGTACTTTCATAATCATTTCAGACGAATAAAGTCGAATGCTGGACACAGGCCTCCCCCAAAGATCACCACAACGACCGGTCTCGGTTTGTTGCGTGCTCATTGGGGGGTTTTGCTATAATTGCCACGCTAGGCAGGCGGGTTGGCGATTGCAGTTGAGTTGTTAATGTACTCGAAGGATGGGCAGCACCATCCTCCGGCTAACCCCACAGTCGTTTACGACACCCACGGGATGAGATGGGTTGGTGCTATTCGTAGCCGGCACCACATGGCATATATTTCACGGCACACCTTCTTAAATCATCATCATTATTATCAATTTAAGGACGTCCACTGCTGAACAAAGCCCTGTCCATATTATTACCGTGATACTACAAATTCGTATTCTTCTTTTCTTCTTCCTGGTATTTCCCCACTATGTTGTGGTCGGTTTCCAGTCTAACCAGATACCGCTGAAAATCAGTGTTGTACAGGGATAAACCGCCATCTCCAGAACAAAATTACTGGGAGATACCGATATCCTCAAATGTAGACCGGTTGATAGTATTGCGGACTTCTGACTTTCCATAACGACTGAAATAGATATTCGTATGACAGCCGAGACCGATAATTAATTAACTCTCCGAGGGAAGGAGTCTTGATGCGGAAATAATGGCCACTCATCTAAAGACTAGGCAAGTGCCGCTTAACAGAAAGCTCTGCGCAGGAGCTCCTTAGCCACTAGCCCCTTGACTACAAGCACACACAATCAAATTAATAATATGCCATCATCCGTGAGCTATGGAGAGAGCTATGTCTGGTATTTCACTACGCTGTCGAATCACAAGTGAGGAAATCCGGAGAGGAACTAAAGTTGCCGACTCAGCTGAGAAGATTGCTGAAGTGGCAATGGGCGGGGCACATAGCTCGTAGAACTGCTCGCCGGTGAGGCAGAAAGGATCTTGAATGCAGACCACGCGCTGGAGGACGCGGTGGGGGATGGTGACGACAAGATGGACATGGCTAGGTAGCTACTACTACGTGTCCCATCAAGGTGCAGTGGCGTTCACTATCAGCCTTGACATAGTCGACGCCTTCAGATAACTCCCGTGGGCATAAAAGGGTGCTGATGACTGCGGGCGCTGCATGTCACCATTGGTCGCATCGTCGAAGCTAACTGTGTGATAGGCACGTTCGATACGTCGGTTGGGACGGTAGCATATATCGGAAAGGAAAATAGGTGCGTGGCCCACAGGGATCGATTTTCGGCCCCTTGCCTTGTACCGCCTGTTACACTTTCTCGGAGGAACGCCTATATGGACACATCGACTGTCAGGTGTCCAATTCTGTAGAAATTAAGTCCATGGTCTGCAGCGCAGAGTGGTTATGCGGATCGCACGAGAATACCGAACAGTATCCTACGAAGCTAGAACTCTCCTGCCGCATTTGGGGCCATTCGATATCCTGGCGGAGATGGATACTCTATGGCCAGATACGTTTCCTCCTCCAGAGTGGTGAAGCACGCCGTCAAGTGGGTTCGAAAAGCTCGAGAAAAAGATGACCTGGCAACAGTAGCTGAAGTAGTTTTTATATTATTCTTAAAAAAATAGTAATTACAAAAATCAAACATAGGTTAGTTAGATTTAGTATAAAATGTAAACGACATAATTATAGTAATTCATGATTTAGGCTCAGGTTCGCCCTATGGTGCCGGCTAAGAATACCACCACCATGGGGTGGTGGTATTCTTAACCAGCTCATCCCGTGGCTGTCGTAAAATGCGACTATAGGATTAGCCGGAGGATAGGTAGCGGCATCCTTCGAGTACATTTATAAACTATTTGCGGTCGTAAACCCGCCTGCCAAGTGTGGCAATTATGGAAAAACCCCTCAATAAGCTCACAACACACCTAGATGGTTGTTGTGGCGATCTTAGGTGAAGGCTTCAGTCCAGCTATGGACGTTAGTCGGCTGAAATGGTGATGATTTAAGGAATTCATTTTCAACAGTTCTGTCTTTTTATTTAAACATGAGCTTTGACAAATACGGCAATCAACACTGGACTGCTTGCCATTCAAATAAAAGACAGTTACCTCAATCTGCATTGCAGCAGGCTTGACCTTGGTGAACGAGATGAGTCTGTCCAGCTGAGTCTGGTTGAAGTTGCACACGCCGATAGACTTGACGAGTCCTAGCTCACGAGCCGCGATCATGCCGTCCCAAGTTTCCAGGTAGTCTGTGTCATAGTACGTGCCATTGTTCTGTGAATAATAATGAAGAGCAGTTTAGCAGTATCTTTTTGTGGGGCTTCTCGTAGACATTTCAGAGAAATGGGGCTACTTAACCGGTCGTTAATTTTAAGCCGAAACAAGCCTCCAGCCAAGCTTAAAATTTACATTTATAATCTAAGCAACTTGCGCTAAGGGCGCCCCCTGCGGGACACGAACCTCGGCTTAGGGCGGTGCTGGGGATAACAAGCTAGTAGTTTAGCAGTTTTTTGTTGGGCTTTTGTTGGCGCGTACATTTCTGGGAAATGATTGCTTAACCGGTCATTTCTGGGCGAAGCCAAAAGAGGCCTCCAGCCAGGCTTAAAATTAATATAAAGAAACTAAGTAGTTACTTAGTTTTTTAATATAAAAAAACTAAGCAACTAGTGCTAAGGGCGCCCCCTGCGGAGCACGGACCTCGGCTTAGGGCGTTGCTGGGGATAACAAGCTATTGTTTTGGGGACAGCTAGATCGTAATTATTTATAATGTATTAGGGGACATTTAAAACTACAGGCTCGGCACGGGCCGGCGCGAGCAAGAGACGGGAGGGAGAAGTGCTAACTTGAACGGGAAGGTAACGCGGCGATAGGCCTCCGCGACGTCGGTGAGGCGGGCATCCTCGGCGGCGAGGGCGGTACAACGGTCGGGTGTTAAGTGAATGAGACAACGCGAGTCTCTTTATGTGATCTAACGTGATTTCATCGTCTGGATCGACCAGAAGGTGCCTCGGGCGGCTTACTCTACTGATACGGGAGGGTTGGTAATCGGCGGCTGATACCACAAGGGGTTTTGGGATAGGGTAGAATCGAGATAGCGTTTGGACGCTAGCTTCATAAATTGCCTGATGGTCGGCAAGTTAAGATCGAAGTTTAGCATAGAAGCGTCAATAAGAGATAACGATAAACTAAGAGAGAGAAGTAGTGGGTACACACGTATAAGAGATAATATTAAATCCTTTTGAAAATCGTACAATGGTACCGTGCAGTGGGAAATCCATAGGAATCGTTCAAGTTCACGGAATTACTTTTGTGGCGATTGCAATTAACAGAATCTTGGATAATAATGGAGTTTTATTTGTAAGCGACCAGCTATCGCGCTGATCTCGGTACATAACATTTTAGTGGAGGCATAAGGTAATAAAAAATATCATATAAGGATTCGTGGGTCATATAGTGTTAGCGCTAATGCACGTAGACAAAATGGTAAAAGAAATATAATCATAATAAAACAATTGTAAACGGATTAGATCGCGTACATTATAGATTTTTGTTTTTCCTAACGTTTCGAACACTTTGCAGCATTCGTGGTCGCAAAAAAATCTTTTTCTGGTATTGATGGTATTTTTGATGAATTTCTAAATGTTGCACGGTTGGTGCAGTGGCTGATACAGTCGGCTGCTGCGCTCCGGGTCGCGATTCCCGCACGGGACAAATATTTATATGATCTGCAGGTAGTTGTTCTGGGTCTGGGTGTATTGTGTGTGAAATTGATCTCTGTTACAATACAGGAGAAAGGCAAGAGAGGGCCACGTTAAAACAAAAAAATTAAAGCTCATTAAATTTTATTTAGCCATCGGCAGAAATGAATAATTAATCTAATCCAAAAATAAATAAATACAGTGAAGCTGATTTAGCCGCAATCTAGCGTGCATATTTGCGAGGACCCACTTTGGCATATTTTAAATCGATTTACAATGATGATCTTGATTATAAAACAATTTGCCAGCAAATGAGAGATGAATTTCCGTCGGTAGTCGATTTTGTAGAGCAATTTTATATCGCCCTAATCCCGGTCCACAACAGTACCACTGCAGTGCCAGATATTGCGCTGCCAAGCACTAGTGTTTAAACTATAGACTGCAGCTAGTGAAGACCATAAGAAGAAAGCCATAAGAGACTATGTATGACTATCGACGGTACGGTTGGTGCAGTGGCTGATACAGTCGGCTGCTGCGCACCGGGTCGTGGGTTCGATTCCCGCACGGAACAAATATTTGTACGATCTGCAGGTAGTTGTTCCGGGTTTGGGTGTATTGTGTGTTTGGGTGTAATTTGTGTTTGTAAACACACAGGAGTAATCATAGTGTAGGGCAACGTTAGTTTAAACATTGTTCTTGTGACATGAACTATACCTTATAATATTTATACAAAACTGTAAATGTGTGAGCATCATGTAGCCATTAATGTTATATGTTTAGTACTTATTTTGATTGTGTCTTTTGCCTGGCTGTATTGGTCTGTCATGCTCACTAAAATGTCTTGCTGGCGGTGGCGTTGTGTATCGGGTCGTTCGGTTCCCTACAATATGGTTGAGCTAAGCGATGCTGATGCATGCGTCATGCTCGTGAACGGGTGCCGTCTGTTGGGACTGGTCAGCCGTTAACTGCCACGGCAAATAATTTATTATTATTATATTATTGAGTTATGTTTCATCGTATATGTTTTACAATCATTCCTATCAATCAACATTGTAATCCCCAACTATTTTAAAAGATTATCCATGGAGTTTATTTTCGGCTCTTCTCCATTATATCAACTATTTGGAACCGTGCAACTTAAATTCTGACGTTTCATAAGTGCCAATATTTGGTGCCGTGTGGTGTCCGGATTAAGAATATAGCACCACTCCATCTCCTCCCGTGGATGTCGTAAAAGGCGACTAAGGGAATCTAACCCAGAGGGATGGGCAGCAGCGTCCCTTTTGTGAACCGGTAGCCATACTGCGCTCACCAACCCGCCTGCCAAGCGTGGTGAGTATTGGCAAATACCCCCCGAAATGATGACACAGTTGTGTAATCTATGGGGGAGGCCTTTGTTCAGCAGTGGACGTATAAATGGCCGATTTGATGATGATTGATGAATATTTGGTTTATTTGAAATAAAAAACTTTGTCTTTGACTTTGACTTAAAAAAAAAAGAAAAAAGACCGGTACCTAATGTTCGATACAGTGACCAACGCTGTGCACACATGTCTAGTTCCGGGTAGCGTATCTTTACAATACAGGCTCGATGCTTGCTATAGGCGATTGAATTTTTCGTCAGAGTCATAAGGTTGTATATAAAATGTGTCGGCTCAGAATGCCAGCACTCCATCTCCTCCCATGGGTGCCGTAAAAGTGGACTAAGGGATTAGCCGAAGGATGGGCAGCAGCGTCCCTCGAGTACATTAACAACTCAACTGCGATCGCCAAGCGTGGCGATTATGGCAAAACCCCCCAATGAGCCCACAAAACATCCATATCGGTGGTTGTGGTGATCTTTGAGGGAGGCCTGTGTCCAGCAGTGGACTTCATTCGGCCGAAATGAATATAAAAAAGAACTTACGAACTGTGCAATTGGCCAGTGCATAAGGTACAAGTCCAAATACGTGAGATCCAGCTTCGCTAACGACTCTTTGAGAGCTGGGATCACGGCGTTCTTGTCATGCTTGTCGTTCCAGAGCTGTAAATTTGTGAAATAACTTAGATTATGTGAACATCTACTCGCGTCTGAGGGCGCAGTAGTCTAAAAGGATTATTTTACTATGTTGTTTCAAAACAAGGATACATGAAAATGAGGTATTTTTATCTTCAAAGACATATACAGAAAGATTCAAGTAGGTACGCATATCTTCTGATTGATTTAAAATAAAGACTAGAGCAGAGCGAGAATCAACACTTAAGTAGAACTCAAGTTTATAGGCGTGTGGTGCCGGCTCAGAATACCACCACCCCATCTCCTCCCGTGGGTGTCGTAAAAGTCGACTAAGGGATTAGCCGGAGGATAGGCAGCAGCGTCCTTCGAATACATTAACAACTCAACTGCGATCGCCAACCCGTATGCCAAGCGTAGCCATTATGGCAAAACCTCCCAATGAGGCCACAACACAGCCATATCGGTCGTTGTGGTGATCTTTGGGGGAGGCCTGAGTCCAGCAGTGGACTTCATTCGGCCGAAATGATTATAGGCGTTTCCTTAAAACCCCCTCCAAGAAGTGCCTAAAAGCGTGGCACCAAATGGCGGCTCTAGTGTGATCTTACGAGGACCTGGAGCCCTTTGGTACCCAAGATAACCGCTCCGGTGGTTTTGGCCGGTAGGAGTCCGGTATGCCCCTCCGCCCTTCCCAGGGGTAGAGGAAGTTCATGACGAATTTACACCAAGACCATTAAAAAGGTAAAGGTACCTTGCTCGTAACAAATAGGTCTTTTCGAGTCACCGCACCCTCCGCAATCTTATTTTTGATCGCTTGCCCCACCTGTCAACAAAAATAACAAAATAAATAAGTCTTTCATATGTAATTCAAAAAAGGTATCATGTCAGAAAATTGATAGCCACGAGAATACTACTTATCTGGAGTTAATTAGCTCGCAGGAAGTACATCAAGTTAATACGCCTTTTTTACCGACTTCAAAAAGGAGGAGGTTATCAATTCGATGCATTTTTTTATGTTTGTGCACCGATTACTACAAGATCTGTAGACCGATTTGAGCGATTTTTTCTTTAATAGGTGCAGAATGCTTTTGAATTGGTCCCATATAAATTTCATTACATTTGATTGAGGAGTTTTTTAACCAGCTTCAATAAACTGGTTTAATTTGACTGCGGTTTCCTAGATGATGTTTTAATAGTTTCGATGCTTAGTTTTTTTTTGTGTTAGATACGGATACCAAGTTGGGAAAAAGTTCTTAGATTTATTTATTTGCACTAAAAAGAAACAAATTAACATTTTTAACAAAAAAAATACCGACTTCAACATTACTTTATTTATGAAGTCGGGTGAGGCCAGGTCCGCCCACCCATGGTTCATGCAGACCAACGAGTTATATTTATGGGCCCCGCCCGACTTCATAAATAAAGTTATTATTTTCTTTTTAGTAGTTTTAATATCCTATAGAATTTTGAAATCGGTACTTTTTTTTGTTAAACAGTTTTTTTATTAATAGCTGGATCCGTTCTTTACCTCTGATATAGTTCCTTTAATGGAACGAGCGCAGCCAGATTTAGAATATAGCACCACTCCATCTCCTCCCGTGGATGTCGTAAACGGCGACTAAGGGACTCTAACCCAGAGGGACGGGCAGCAGCGTCTCTTTTGGGGAAAAGCAGCCAGCCTGCTTACCGTGGTGGGTACTGGTAAATCTCCCCAAAATGATAACAATTGCGGAAATCTATGGGGAGGCCATTCTTCAGCGCTGGACGTCCTTCGGTTGATATTTTGATGATGATAGTGATTGACGATTGGGTGTAAGTAGAAGGATTAGAATGAATAACTCACCTGTGTTTCGGTATCGTATATAAACGCTGTATCTATGAGCCTGTATCCAGCATCGATGGCTATCTCCACTGCTTTCTGAACTGAGTCGTCTGTTACCGACTCGGTGCCACCCTGGAGGTGTAAAAAAAATAATTAAATTTTTAAAAAATCCTGCGGAGTGTTCGATACGTTAGGAAAAACAAAAATCTATAATAGGTACATGCGATGTAATCCATTTAAAAGTGATTTATAATAATAAATGAAATATCCTTGTTAACTTTTTTTATACCTAAGCCTGCCGAAATCGTTTGTCAATTTTGAATTCGAATTTAACAAGGTTGTAAACTTATGGGAATTACGGTGCTATAGATACCTAAAAGTCGAACTGCGCCTCAATTATGTAATTGAAAGCTTAATATGTAATTAAAAGCTTAATATTTAAATAAAGATAACATAAGACCGCCTATTATGCCACGCGATTGTAAATAATGCTTCCTATTATTTTGGCATACAATAAAGTTCTATTTTCTATTCAAAAGATTCTTAAATTCAGGCGTACTTGGTAAAGCATGTTATACAGAAAAACGCTTCTTTAAAACAGCGGCTAGCATTGCTAACTATTCAACAAAACACTTCAATATTAAGTACAGCTACTTGTCAGAAGATGGCGATGTTACAAACTTACCGATTTGCTGAACCCGAGCCATGTACCGAGACCCAAACTGGGGATTGTGTTTCCATCGTTCAGTTCAATGAGAGGCGCCACGCCTGGCCTGGAGGCGGCTTCCTGTTGGCAAACCAATAAATATATACATTTTATAAAATATACAACAACTGGCTCGCCCAACTTCTACTACTCGTAGTGTGACCTGAAAGGAGTCATGGTACATGGTATATGACATATGTATATTAATTGACTTAGAAATAAAGACAGATATTAATTTGGCTACAAAACGAGATTAATTACTGTGATAAATAAAATAAATTGAGCGGGTGCAACACTGTAGATACTCGTGGCACACCTACACCGTCTACACCTTTTATTAGTGTTGAGTAGGACATACAAGAGGCAGTACATTTGTCCCGTACATGACACAATATTGTAAGAGCGGCTCAACATTATAACATGTACCACTTCAAATTTTATGTCGCGTTACTTTACTCTTCGCATGTGAACTGTAGGGTGAGAGAGAGAGAGAGAATGAGGCACATGCTTGAAAAGCACGTCTTTTTATTCAACGGACATTATCGTGACTGCAAGAGACAACATGATGCTTTTATTCACTCTATTACAAATGTACTAGTACAAAGTACGAGACGCGACATTTTTAGAAAAATATGATTTCATGAATGTCTGTTAAATACCTATTTGTTTTGCTTGTTTATGTCTGTGTATTAGGTGTATTTTAAATCAAAATCATGTTTTACTAATAAGTCGCTTGCACAATAATGCTACAGTGGCTAATAAGTAGAAACGTCGATACAATCGTCATTCGTCTAAAATCAATCGCTTTTTATTACTTTGCTTTAAGTATTACCTCAATCACAGTTTGTAAGACAGGGCAGTACAAATACAGCAACAGTACATGAAATACTCGTTCTTTCAAATGTACCGCCAAGCTTCATGAAGCTGCAAATGAGGCGAGGCGTCACAACGTCATGACATACTCGTTCTTTCAAATGTACCGCCAAGCTTCATGAAGCTGCAAATGAGGCGAGGCGTCACCACGTCATGACGCCTCGCCTCATTTGAAGTGGGACATTGTACTGGTGCAGTACAAAAAAGAGGCTACTCTTACAAACTCATTTTTAAATCGTGTCCTACTCAACACTACCTTTTATGCCCGCGCATGCCACGCAATAAAAGGTGGATTCCAATGATCTAAATATATTAAAATGAATGTTTGTCTGTATGTCCTTTATAGAATCGTAAACTATGCATTTGATCATGTCATGATCTTCAGCAGTGTTGTGCATGAGCCCACAAAGGTTTCTGAGTTGGTACGACCAATCTTTGACAGATGGCGCCATTATCATTCCAATGAATATTTGTGTAATGTCTTTCTTATTTTAGTAAGTAGCAAAGACTACAATAGTATACTGTAAGTAGCGTAGCAACGCGCGCATGGAACAGCTAGTATTATATATTAAAAGAAGTTCAGTTAAACCTAATGCTAAGTACATGTGGCAACGTAAAAAATATGTGTATATTAATAAACTATGTCATAATACTCGTTACGTGCCAAAATGTTGTTTTTGTCATAATGTTAATTTTAATAATAAAAAGTACGATTTTGACTTATAATAGATGATATTTGTCCCGACGACGTTCTCAAAACCTCAACATTTCGATATTTTGCCCAGATATTGAAGCCAAATTACTTTAAAAAGCCTATCTCTAGTTATTTCCTATTGATACAAAATACTTACCTATTTAAAAATTTGGGGTTGGTTAAGTGAGTAAACTTGAAATAATATTCTCATCAAAATTTAACAAAATAAGTAGATAGGCTCAGAATGCCACCACCCCATCTCCTCCCATGGGTGTCGTAAAAGTCGACTAAGGGATTAGCCGGAGGATGGGCAGCAGCGTCCTTCGAGTACATTAACAACTCAACTGCGATCGCCAACCTGTCTGCCAAGCGTGGCGATTATGGCAAAATCCCCCAATGAGCCCACGACACATCCATATCGGTCGTTGTGGACATCTTTGGGGGAGGCCTGTGTCCAGCAGTGGACTTCATTCGGCCGAAATGAGTGAGTGAGTAGACATTAAATTCAGTAAATATCAAATGTAATTAATAATTATTACTACAAATTACGTAAAAATTGTTAAGTAGGTAATTATTTTTTGAAAAAAAAAAAAACAGTAATATCGCAGAGTGAAGATAAAATAAAAACTGTGTGATGGATGGACCTGGTGACTTTCTACCAATGTAGCTTAATATCGGTTCGGTATTAGTGAGTTGCAAAAATACGCCTTGCTCAGCCTTAAATCTCCGCTTTTGTTGATTTTCGAACGGTTTCTTTGTGTTGTCAAAATGTTTTTAACCACACTGAAGCCTTTTTCGACTAAAAGTACAACAATGATACTTCCTACAAAAATATTAGTCTATATTAGAATCTTATAACAAGTTGGTACACGTAAAACAACTTATACAGTATCTTGAAAGTTTTAAATAAGAACTTGTGTTAATTAATAGGGGTCGATTTTTAGACCTCGTTCACCTCCAAAATCAGTTTATCGACCACTTTGGGAATCACAGCTATAGACTGACATATAACACTAATAAAAATAAATTAGAAACAATTTTTTACTTTATTTAACACGATTCTTAAAGTTCTTTGTCTATTATAGTCTAAAAAACTAAAAAGCACGATTTTGTAGATAACCGAACTAAAAAGTAGAAAATAATTTTCAATATAGAATCAATATAGAATTTTTTTGTTATTCACTCTATTGTTATTGAAAATTATTTTCTACTTTTTAGTTCGGTTATCTACAAAAGCGTGTTGTTTAGTTTTTTAAACTACAATTTATTTTCAATTTTTTTGTGCGGCTGACTACAAAAACGCGTTTTTATTTGTTTTGCGCATGGCTGAATATCCATGTTGCCCGTCCATAGTCTCAATAACTCCGGGTGGTAATTATTTACCTAAGCATCTTCCTTTCGACGTTTAAGTAAACAAATTCTTCCTCCATTACGGATAAAATCATCAGAAGAATGAGACACTATTCGAGTCTCATCGCACTCTTGCCGTGGAAAATTGAATCGACATCTTATGTAAGTATAGATCCTGGCGAGGATAATGGACAAATTATTTAAATAATTACATTGTCATCGGTCCTTGATAAGTGTGCGAAGTTTCAAATCAATACGTCGTTATGAAGGAACTGAAAATCGAGTTCTAAAAATCTGTTAAATAGATACATACATTCATAGATAAATACCAAGCTAATAAAAGCGTGTTAAAAATAGTTTCAAATGCGACTACAGGAAAATATTTAAAATATGTATACTTCTGCCAATTAGTATGAAACACAAAGTTCTTTTAGCAGTAAACCATAATGGCAGTCAGAAGCATAATGATTTAACAGCGGTGATTAATGATCATGTTACACGATCAGTGGCTGCCGGTAGATTTAGTGGACATACCTAGAGTCACTAATTACCCTCAAGAAACGTGGATATTTATTGAATAATCTTTTTTTATTTTTATTAGTGCCCAATGGATATTCTTCATGAACTTCCTTCGCCCCGGGGAAGGGCGAAGGGGTATGCCGGCTCCTACCGGCTAAAACCACTGGGGCGGTCATCTTCGACACCTAAGCGAGGCTCCAGGTTCTCGTATGATCACACTAGAGCCGTCCACTGGTGCCACGCCTCTAGACACATCTGGGAGAGGGTGACTGTAAAGCTGTCACCCCTCTGGGGGGATTGTACAGAATCCCCCAAAGCGTCCGGCAGCGCGTGACCACGTGCATGCTACCGTTTTCTCTTGGGTCACTCGGTGTGGGCACGCAGATTCCCCAATCTACGCACCCGAGAACCCAGAGGTCCCCCACCTTATAACAATGGCAGGGGATTTCAGGCATATAGGAATTAGGCGCCAGGGCGGTTGTTACCCCAGCGCCGTCTCCTCCTTCTTCGAGCGGGATCGGCCCTCTCCCGATCCCGCTCTGCGGTCTCCTTCTGGAGCATGACGCTCTCACAGAAGGAGACCACTGCATTCCAGTTTTCGTGCTCTGCCAACATAGCTGACACTACTGCTGGCAGAGAGAGATCTTGCCCGATTCGATCGACCAGGATCCACCGCTCGGCAGTCCACGCAGGGCACTCTCCGAGCGTGTGCTGTGCGGTATCCTGATCTCGAGTAAAGTACCTAATTTAAATAATTAATTGAAGCTTCTAGATCCATTCCTCACCTCATCAGCCTTGCTGATCTCGTAACCGTTCTGCTTTAGCGTTTAGCGCCCCTCATCGCGTGATTCTAATTACTTTAAACACATCGACAAATTACACTGAAAGTAATCTACAACAATTGCAAATCATAACCTGACAGAAACACTTCTTCTTAGCCTTCTTCTTGAACTGAGTGTACGTTCGTATCCTCTCCTCAATTTCTGGAGTCACCACAACCGTCTGCAGCAGGTCCTCCTCCCAGTCAGGGTTCGGTCGGAGAATCTTTTTAGTCTTATTATAATCTTTGACAAATTCTTCTAGAGTTCGTCGTGACATTGTTTAATTGGGACTAGAGAGAAGAAATGATGTTTATGTCCAGAATCATTCATCATTTCGGCCGAATGAAGTCCACTGCTGGACACAGGCCTCCCCCAAAGATGTCCACAATGACCGATACGGGTGTGTTGTGTGCTCATTGGGGGGTGTTGCCATAATCGCCACGCTTGGCAGACGGGTTGGCGATCGCAGTTGAGTTGTTAATGTACTCGAAGGACGCTGCTGCCCATCCTCCGGCTAATCCCTTAGTCGACTTTTACGACACCCATGGGAGGAGATGGGGTGGTGGCATTCTGAGCCGGCACCACACGGCACCAGAATCATTACTGTCAATGTATACTGTAAAAAAAACGGACAAATACGAATTGAACTCGCGTGGAAAGGGAATATGTTATCCACCATGGTTTTTTAATCTGACCCAAGTTTGTTAGTGGTAACCAAAAAAAAAAGTTTGTACTTATGGTACCGGATTGTAGAGGGCAAATGCTGAAAATAAACTGTCTATTGTAGAATTATCCGTGTGGTGTCCGGATTAAGAATATAGCACCACTCCGTCTCCTCCCGTGGAGGTCGTAAAAGGCGACTAAGAGACTTTAAACCAGAGGGAGGGAGGACAGCAGCGTCCTTTATGTGGAACAGTAGCCATTCTGCGCTCACCAACCCGCCTGCCAAGCGCGGTGAGTCTGGCAAATTCCCCCCAATATGATGACACAGTTGTGGAAATCTAGTGGGGAGGCCTTTGTTCAGTAGTGGACGTTTTATGGCCGAAATGATGATGATGATGATGATTGCTGAATTCTGTCTTGTACTAGTAGATACGGAGCAAATTGGCTGTGACAGACGGACAGGCAGATAAATACACGAGTGTTCCTTTAAGGGTCCCGTCGTTTTTTTTCATTCGGACGTACAAAATCCTAAAAAGCATACTTTCCAAAGCCGGATATCATCATCATCATATCAGCCACAGGACGTCCACTGCTGAACAAAGGCCTCCCCCTTAGATTTCCACAACGAGCGGTCACATGCCGCTCTCATCCAACGACTTCACCAGGTCGTCTGTCCACCTCGTTGTCGTCGTCCCACGCTGCGTGTTCCAGTGCGCGGTCTCCATTCGAGAACCTTTGTGCCCCAACGGCCATCAGTTCTACGAGCAATGGGCCCCGCCCATTGCCACTTCAGTTTACTAATCCTTTCAGCTACGTCGGCAACGGGTATGCTGCACCCATATTATTGATAGAAATGGGTCCCAATATGTTTTCTAATAAAGTGGTCACTCAAATGTGAGACCGAACAAAAACATCATCATCATCTTCATCATATCGGCCATTTATACGTCCACTGCTGAACAAAGGCCTTCCCCATAGATTTTCACAACTGTGTCATCATTTTGGGGGGTATTTGCCAATACTCACCACGCTTGGCAGGCGGGTTGGTGAGCGCAGTATGGCTACCGTTTCACAGAAGGGACGCTGCTGCCCATCCCAAAACATGCTAATATGTTATCCGATACGGATGAATATACATCCCCACGTTCGCCTACAGGGGGTGGGGAATAAAGGTTTTAAAAGTAAAGGGGTTTTTTATTTTTTTTAAACGTTGCCCCACACTAGGATTTCTCCTGTGTCGTGGGTGCGTTTACAGACACGAATTCCACACACAATACACCCAGACCCGGAACAACTACCTGCAGGTCATACAAATATTTGTTCCGTGCGGGAATCGAACCCACGACCCGGGGCGCAGCAGCCGACTGTATCAGCCACTGCACCAACCGTGCTGCCGAAATGTGCGTTATCGGGCAATCTGACGAAGAAGCTGCAGTTAAAGGGCGCCCCTTAGGCACTCTAACCTCGGCTGTTGGACGACTAAACTGAAGGACAGCTGGAACGGTATTATTTAAATATATTTCAGGGAAGCCGTTTGGTGCCAGCTACGAATAGCACCAACCCATCTCACCCCGTGGAAGTCGTAGACGGCGATTATTGAGATTAGCCGGAGGAAGAACTGCAGCGTCTTTCGAGTACATTAACAACTCAACTACGATCGGTTCCGGCTGTCAAGCGAGGCGATGGCAAAATCCCCCAATGAGCAAACAACACACCCAGACCGGTCCTTGTGGCTACCTTTGGGGGACGCCTGTGTCCAGCAGTGGACTTCATTTGTCTGAAATGATGATGATATTTTAGGGTATATTTTAAGCTGCTGGCTCGGCACGGGCCAGCTCAAGCAAGGGTCAGGGGGAGATTGAACGGGCCCTCGAAGACGAGGCGGGCCTCGGCGGCGAGGACAGTATACCGGTCTGTTTGAACGAGACTGCGCCTGTCTCTTTTTATGTGATTCGTGTAATAAGGTAGTTCTATCGTCAGAAACGATTATGCAATCTTGACTCAATTACTACTCTATTTACTTGCAGCGATTTAGTATTTCCTTATGTTAAGTTTTTTACGAGAATAAGAGACTAATGTTTCTGATTAGTGTTTTTATGTACAGCTGTAATATATGTACGAATGCAATTACCTGATGACGTAATACAAACTATATTTAGCTGATAATAATCTATCCCAGTGATTCCCCTATTGTTTACGCTGATGTTTATATTGTTGAGAGTAGACTTCTTCTTTAATTCGATCTTACTTTCACTATCTAAACAAATAAATAAAATTGAAGTGTCTGTTTGTAATGTCAAAATAACAGCTTTTTACTTAATGCATATGGAAGTACATACTGTACCAATAACAAAAAAAAAATTTCTGTCTGTTTGTTCCGGCTAATTTTGGCGGGACTTTCATTGGCAGATAGCTGATTTTATAAGGAATAACTTAGGCTACTTTTATTTTGGACAAATAATTAGTGTTCCGCGTAAAAAAAACCTTGAATTCTAATACATATAGTCTATGTCGAAATACTCTAAATTTCTTTTAAATTAAACGCGGGTGAAACCGCGGGTCCCAGCTAGTAATAAATAATGATAACTACAAGTAAATAGCTTTAGGTAAAACGTCTTTATTACATGTGAAGGAGATTTTATACATGTATATAAATAAATTCTTTCATTTCGGCCGAATTAAGTCCACTGCTGAACACAAGCCTCCCCCAAAGATCACCACAACCACCGATATGGATGTGTTGTGGGCTCATTGGCAGGTTTTGCCATAATCGCCAGGCTTGGCAGGCGGGTTGGCGATCGCAGTTGAGTTGTTAATGCACTCGAAGGACGCTGCTGCCTATCCTCCGGCTAATCCCTTAGTCGACTTTTACGACACGCATGGGAGGAGATGGGGTGGTGGCATTCTGAGCCGGCACCACACGGCAAAATAAATATATATTCTTTTATAAGAATATTCAAAGGAGATCCGCTTCAACCAAACCAAACCGCAAAAATAAGCTGCAACAGCTGAAAATATTAGTAAGGTAAATTGGCAATGTGTGGGGCACATAGCTCGTAGAACTAATTGCCGTTGGGGCAGAAAGATTCTCGAGTGGTGACCATGCACCGCACCACACTATATCGGACGGCCTCCAACAAGACGGGCAGACCGGGTAAAGGCAGCTAGTAGTTGGGTGGGGACGGCATGCAACTGGCGGGCTGATTAGCTAAAACAGCAACAGCAGAGGCGATAGCAGCTATCGCGCAGAAAACGATCCATCGGTGGCAAAACGTCAAAAAAATTGGTATTACGTCAGGCATCGCCCGCCTGTCGCTATTGTGGAAGATGCATAGTTACTAGCGCCAGTAGCCACCAGTGGTACTAAAAAGAATGAACATTTTTAATTCATTGATTGTCTGACAGAGGCGCGTCAGAGATCTTCGCCTGTTTAGTCGCTATCGGCAAATAGGTAATACCAAATTGACGTTTGACAGCGGCGTTGGAGCAATTTACGCCTGTTGCAAAGCGTCTGCGACTAAGGTAATCAGCCAACTTAGAACAACCAACTTATTTTGTGGTCAAGATATGCATAAATTCTTACCTTTATATCATGCACAATTTTTTATTGTATATTACGTCCATATTGGTACAAAATGAACACAACATTAGAACGATCTAAATGTCTTCCATGATTCCTTATTATTTAGGATTTCTTATTTATAATTTTAAAACGCAAAACACGTATTTCATAGGCAGAATCTGACAGAATGCTTGTTTAGGGTGACAGGCACAGACTAGGTAGTAAGATACTTCGTATGGCGAGGCAGATTATCGAAATTGAATTTGCCGGAGTTTAGTGAAAGAAGAATGAATTAAAACATTTTTATATAGTATATAGTTTTAAATGTTTTTTATTATTAGGATACTTTATGGTTTTTGTAACACTGGACGACGTCAATACGTCATATAAGGCCACAGACTAGGTAGCAAGATTAAGGCTGTCACAGAATATCAGCGCAGTGGTTTTACATCTATGTGACGCCACTGCAATAAGCTGAGCGATATACCTATTTCTGTTTGTACGGACGGGACGCACACTTTATCATTGTAATTGATTTTTGTTTCATAAAACGTTTATTGTTTGGCTATGCGTTATGTCCGTGTCAGATAAGAAATAAATATTTTTTCTTTCTTTCTATTATCTATTAGTCAGCCAGTGAAACCCCACTGTTAAATCTTCAATGATTGGAAGTCGGGTGTCAGTGACAGGTAACACAGCCCACTGCTGGGCAGAATATCAGTACACTGGGCCATCGAGATAGTGATCAGTGATTAGCCCTTGTGCACTTATGACCCGGATAGAACCATTATTAGCATGTGACACTGCTACTGCGCAGCCTTGGAAATGCAGTAATACCGCCATTTTGTCAATAGTCCAAACGATTTCTTGTCATTATATCAACCAAAAGACGTCCACTAATCTAGTGCTGATCTAAGGCCTTAAACAGTCCTCACCACGCTTGGCAGGCGGGTTGGTGGGCGAAGTATGCTGTTCCACAGAAGGGCTGCTGATTCCTCTGGTTAAGAATCCTTTAGTCGCCGCTTACGACATCTACGGGAGGAGATGGAGTGGTGCTATATTCTTAATCCGGACACCAGACGGATAGTTAATGCACACTTCACAGAAAAAACAAAAAATGTGTGTAGGTAAGCATAATTGTAAGTTGCTGACATTGAAGTCTTTTTTGCTAAATTATCTGCGAAAGGTTACGACAAGGTCAACAGTATCATCAATAATTTTGTGTTATCTAATAAAAAGCAAATTATAAGTTATTCGTAGTCTTGTTTTTATTTACTGTCCAAGGATTGGGCAGCTTAATGCTGCCATGACAATTTAATCAGAAACTTTTGTAAACGTAATATTAAAATCAAGCTTGTTTAGTGTAGACTTTTTAATCATTTTACTTTGCTCCTACATTGTCCTCAACTTAAATTGTCTTTATTATGAGAACCAGTCAAAAAAATGCACCCCGGGAGTGCCGACAGAAGTGAAAACTTATTCTAGCGCGTTAGACTTTTTAGGTGGGTACTAGGGTTAATGTGATCCCGACGGCGAAACGCCAAACTAAACGTCTAGCGTCTCGTAACAGTGTCGCGAGTCCAGAGATTTTATCTCATCTAAAAATATATATATATTGACAGTACTCTTTCCTGGACTAAACAACTTCAGGAAGTCAGTCGTAAATTATTTGCTGCAGCAGGCTCCTTGAGACGTCTTCGTAATTTTCTCCCTATTAATACCAAAATTGCGTTAGCACAATCTCTTCTACTCTCGATCCTTGACTATGCTGATGCCAGCTATCTCGATCTCACGCAAGACCAATTTGACAAGCTTGAGCGACTTCAAAATCTTTGTATCAGATTTATATTTGGCCTACGCAAATATGATCACGTTTCTGAATTTCGAACTAAGCTCAAATGGCTTCCCATCCGCTTTCGCCGGAACGCTCATATTCTTTCTTTGCTTTATAATGTTCTCTTTAAACCTTCTACTCCTTTTTATCTTAAAGAACGCTTTCAGTTCATTTGTGAGACACATTCTAGTTTCTTGAGATCATCAGAAAATCTAAAATTGAGTATACGTATGCATTCCACTTCCTTCTTCGATAATTCATTTACTATTCAAGCGGCTCGCTTGTGGAATGCATTACCTATTGAAGTAAGACGTGCTCAAACACTACCTATTTTTAAGAAAATGGTGAAGGAGCATTACCTTTCTCTCTAATTTTTCTTCTCCTATCCTAGTTATATTTGATGTTTATTAGTATATTTTATCATCGTTTTATATATATAATATTTATTGTATATATTGTTATGTATTTTATATTTTTATGTCTAAAGTAATATTGTGTATGATATATTGTACACTTGACAGCCCAATATCTCTCTCCTTTCTTCCTGTCCATCCAAAGGTTGTCTGGAAGAGATCGCCCTGTGCGATAAGACCGCCCATTGTACATGTATCTTTTTAAATATTTATCTCTATGTATGTAGCATGTGGTGTACAATAAAGAGTATATAAATAAATAAATAAAAATATGCGAACCGCGCTAAAAGAAGTTTTCACTTCAAAAAATGTAACAATTATTATGACTTAAAAAGAGTATCCATGGAGAGTCTTGCCCGTTCTTCTCCATAGAAAAGCTGCATCTTGGAACGCGGCAACTAAAGTCTTGACTATTCGTAAGTGCCTGTATACGGTTTTACATGAATATAAATATTTTTATGTTTATCTTTATTGAGATATACTAAGATTTATTGTATAATATACAGTTTACAGATATGCATCTGCATGCATGCATCGCAAACACCCAGACCCGAAACAACTATCTGGAGATCACACAAATATTTGTTCCGTGCGGGGACCGAACCCGCGAGCTTTGAAACCCAATTGTTTAGCCACAGACTACGTAAAAATAAAAATACGGGTTGCACTCCGGGAGTGCCGACAGAAGTGAAAACTTATTTTTTTTATTTATCTAGTCGCGTTCGCGGTCTGCTATATGTACATGCATATATGCACACACTATGGCTGCGTCTCGTAACGGTGTCCAGAGATTTTATCTCATCTAAAAATATGCGTACCGCGCTAAAATATGTTTTCACTTCAAAAATATTTTATTTTTCCTGTAGATATGATCGCCCGCAGGTTTTTTCGTTGCTCGGGGTCCGTCAAAATAACTCTTTTCAAAGCGTTTTGTACGTCCCTGTACACAGCCAGCCTGTGGATGTCATATACCCAGAAGCAGTACAACGCTCTCCGTGTTCAATATAATAAGGCGTTCAGAGTGTTGTTGGGGCTGCCCCGGCACTGCAGCGCGTCGGGGATGTTCGCCGACGCTCGTGTCGACTGTTTCTACGCGACGATGCGAAAGCGGTGCTCAAGACCACCTCCAACACCATATTTGCGAACAGGTTTGATTGTCAGTACATTAACCATTATTATATGATTAATGCATTGACAAATAAACAAATAACTCAGAGGCAGGCGTATTATTAATCATTTTTATTTTATTTTCTGATTTTAATTTAGTTTAATAATGTAAATTTCTATTTTATTTATATTATTTACCCATCCCGTGGGTGTCGTAAAAAGCGACTAAGGGATTAGCCGGAGGATAGGCAGCAGCGTCCTTCGATTACATTATCAACTCAACTGCGATCGCCAACCCGCCTGCCAAGCGTGGCGATTATGGCAAAACTCCCCAATGAGCACACAACACACCGATGTTGGTCGTTGGTGACCCTTGAGGGAGGCCTGTGTCCAGCAGTGGACTTTTTTCGGCCGAAATGATGATTAATATATATATAGGGTCTTACTTTATTATTGGAAAATATTTTAGGAGGTAAATCTATAGGTAGCAATGATGCGTTTTAACAAAATAAATAAACGTAACATCAACCTTTATTTTATCAAATAGTACAGAGTAAGTCAATCTTTCGCTAGTCGAATGTTTGAATATTGATTTATTTATTATCAGTAAAACCGATACTTGATATTTGAAATGAATTCTGTACCATTCATAGAGCCTAGCCTTAAAATATTTTCCATTATTAATGTAAGACCCTATATATTATGATTAAAATTTTAATTTTATTTCAAATGTACATACAACATATGATCTTAAATGGATTGAAATAAATTATTATTGAATTTGAATATAGACCTTAATAGGCTCTTACGAATAGTCAACAGTTAAGTGCCCTGTTTACATTTCATCCTAATTAAGATACTGTTGTGGATATGTGTTTGCTTGCCATTTGTTACTTCAGGAGTAATCAGACGAAACTATTTTTGCTGGTATTAGGTCTCTATTGCAAGAGCCCAGGAGGGTAGGTACCACCCCGTGAGAGGGCCGATCTCAATCAGGGAACTCGGGGGTCGCGGGCGCGCAAATTGGAGCACGCAGCTCATACTGAGCGATCCCCTGGAAGACGGTGGACCGCACGTGGCCACGTGCCGCCGTGTGCGCAGCACAGCGCACAGCGAGGCTTTACAATCTTCCCCGAGAAATGCTTGGGGGGAGCAGCCTTTTTACTCTTGCCTTCTCACCGCTAGAGAAGGTAACCGCTTTACAGTCATCCCCTCCGAGATGTACCTAAAGGCGTGGCATCAATGGACGGCACTAGTGTGATCTTATGAGGACATGGAGTCCCCTTCGGTGCTGAAGATGACCGCTCCAGTGGTTTTAACCAGCAGGACTCCGGCATGCTCCTTCGCGCTTCCCCGGGCGGAGGTAGTTCATAATGAAAATATAGGTAGGTACCACCCCAGTGCCAGATTTTCGCCGTCTATCTTTTGTCTGTGCATCGTCCTATATGTCCTGCACACCGCCACTTCTGTTTTACGGCATAGTCTAAGGCATCTATAACTATAATTTTTCGTCTTATTTATTCACTTTTTACTTTTTGTGTATTTTCTTATTTTTAGTACGCTCCTTTCCATAGCTTTCTGTTTTTTGTTTTTGTTTTGTTTTTTTTATACGTCCACGTTTGGCATGCGCATGTGAGTGTAGGCATAACACACGTATTGTAGGTATTTGACATAACAGCAATAAACAAAACGAAATTGACCAGTCCCGACAAAGGGCATCCGTTCACTGCGTATTGAAACATTATATACCTGATATTATGTTAAATACATAATTATGAATATTAAATAGTGAGATAATAAATTGAAATACAGTTAAATCCGTAATGGAACAACAATGTAAAATAATAATATTGAAAGGGCAGATAGTGTACTTTATCTAGTTTTCAGGGTTCCGAACGTCCGAATGAAAAACGGCGGTATATGATCACTCGTTTGTCTGTCTGACTGTCCGTCTGTCACAGCCAATTTGCCCCGAATCTACTGGACCGTATAAGTTAAAATTTGGTACACATATGGATTTCTTCTTCTTAAAGAATTAGTACCTTACCTTACCTTCTTAAGAACTCCGGGTCGTGGGTTCGATTGACGGCACGGTTGGTGCAGTGGCTGATACAGTCGACTGCTGCGCTCCGGGTCGTGGGTTCGATTCCCACACGGAACAAATATTTGTATGATCTGGTGTATTGGGTGTATTGTATGTGGAATTCATGTCTGTAAACGCACCCACGACACAGGAGAAATCCTAGTGTTAAAATACCTGTAATTATTGTATTAATTTTATATAGTAATGTTCTGTACAGGTCTTTTTGCATAGTATTTGTTAATTATATGGTAATCGACCAAACGATTAGTTGTGTGGATTAGTATAATTGTGTTATCCTATGTTAGTTTAAACAAATATTTATTTAGATAATTGAAATGAATAATAAAATATTATCTTGATTATCGTGTCAAATAAGATCAGTTGGTTTTGTTTATTAATGTTTTGATTATGTATTTAATGTTGTTTATTTAAATAATTTGTTTATATATTCAAAGTATTTTAGAATAGTTTTATTTAGTACGATATGTCGCCTTACAGTATCAAAATCAGTAATGAAACATTGTATTGATTAATTAATAATTATCCGTGGTAGGTAGGAGAATATATATGTACATTTTTGTGTGTTAGAATGTTACTTACTTAGCAGCTGCGATTGTGAAAGGAAGATTAAAAATATGTATCTTAACCATTTGTAATAAGAAGTAAAATAAATAATTGGCAGTGGATATCTAGTTTCAACATTATTACTTCTAGCGATCTAACAAATCAGAAGTGGGATTACTACGCGTCGTTTTACGGTCAAATTGTACTTAATACCTAACGATTTTTCTTTATTTTAGTTTTGCGATTTAAATTATAAAAATGGACGCGACCCAGATTGCGTCCCGAAGACGCTCGATGTCGTCAGTGTGATCAAGGAGGAAGTCCCAACATCGAGACGGTGAACGAGCTTTACGAAATCGTGATGAGAAGCGGCAATCACGTCATGAATCACGGTTGCAATCTCGAAGTAAGGATCGACAACATATCCGGAGGTACCGTAAGCGTATGTCGCACTCTTCGTGGACTGAATCATCATCTGAAGGTACGCAATGTTATTCTAATAGTTTGAACTTGACTTTGACCGAGGTCGCTCATATCATAAGAAAGAGAGCACGCCGCTTAATAGCAATGACTGTTGCGTCTCAACGTACCCTCATCTGCGCGTTTAATCAGAAAATTCTATTACGTTGGGAACCCATCGACGAAAGATGGAATTAGTACCAGATCAACATTCTTACACACCGCCTATGAACACAGTTTGTACACCAAGTAGCAACAGTTCTCGTACTAGTGTCGATTTGATCGAGACAATAAATAACCTTTACAAGCTATAGCAACCGTAAATCCGAAAGCTAAAAAACAAAAATATACATCCTTTAATGTCCTACCTGAGTTTGGTCCCAAAGTTAGAAACCAAACGATACTTACTTGGTTAACGAATGTGCTGAGATCTATGGTCGGGATAGTCATTACGCTCTACCGAAATTGATGCAAATAGCGAAGCGTTGATATGAGGGGCAATCTTCTGTTATACTCACATGGGATATATGGCAAGAAAAAAGCTTAAAGCTCCTTTTCTTACTAATGTAAATGATGAACATTTATTAACAGAAATGCTTAATTTAAAAGCATGACTTAGAGGATTATTACGATGAAAATTTTAAAGCTCTAAATCGTTATCATATATTGGGCCGGAAATTTATAGACTGCATAGTGTACCGCATAGAAGATGGATCAGTTCATGGATAATGTTGATAAGTGGTTAGGGTTTTTAAGGGTTAGATTTATCGCGAAATTTACTGAAAGTAGTAGATAATTGAGTTTTAAGATGTTTCAATTGCCATGAGGTCTGACATGTGGATTCTAATTGTCAAAAACCTCTCCCGATATGTCAAAAGTGTATGAAAGTATAAGGTCATACTGATCCTAATTGTATGAGATAAATCAAAAAGGAAAGGGCTGAAGTTAAGACATTATGACAAAATAAAACTATCAAAATTAGTTACGATTATTAATTTAAAAAGTCAAATGTTTTGGGCCATCACTTTTACGTGATACATAAACTTAACATAAAAACTTACCTTCCTTGCATGGATTCGGCAACGCGATCATATATCCGCTAATTATATACAACTTAGAGTTGTTTGTAGATGGAGTTATAATAGTGGTCGATTTGGTCAGTTCAGACGATTCATTGAGTTACAACATTTTACTAGGACAGACCACTACGGAGCGGTCCCACGTGGAAATCCGTAAGACTAGCAGTAGGTTAGAAATGACGTCTAACAAAGACAATACTAGATGTAAAGCAAATTAAAATTTAAAATGTTGTAAATCGATAAAATTATATGTTAGATGATCTCTTGAAGCATAAAATCATAAGGGAGTCAACCTCACATAAGGTGAGGTGTAAGGTAGCTTCACCCATAATAGCAGCAAAGAAGAATACCGGAGATTAGCGGTTATGCGTGGACTACCGCGCATTAAATAGAGAGACATCTAAACAGCATTATCAGGTTCCACGGATGGAGGACCAAATTGATAGGTTGGCCAGAAGTAGGTCTTTGGTGCCCTTGATATGGCTTCTAGCTACTACCAAATTGGCTTAATTGAAGAGTCTAAAGCTAAGACTATGTTTGTTTTATACCAGACGGACAGTTCTATGCTACACCGCGTTAGCCTATATGTATGACATATGGTCCCGTCCAAAAGTTTTAAGCACGGTATCGATAAGTTACGAATAATACTTGAAAAATAACCCGAGCTTAATTTGACCACACAAAAATATTATTTCTTTCAAGGTTATTCTGGGTTTGAGGTATCTGAACATGGTATACGACCAGGTTTACGTACAACAGAGTCGGTAGGCAGTTTTCCACTCCACAGCCATAACGTAAGATAATTTATAGGTTAGCCCTATAAACTTCCTTCTTTACGTGTTTTATTAGAGGGTTTGCTGAAATTAAGCATCTTTTGACAATTTTATTGAAAAAGGGTGTGACGTGAGTTTGTAGGACAATTCAATGCGTTCATAAAACTTAGTTGCTTTGACTTCGCGTCCTGCTTTACATTTTATGACCCAAAGTTAGAAACTCGAATACAGACATATACGAGCAAACATGGTGCAGTATTAACAAAATCAAGATAATGGCGTTTTAAAACCTACAACATTTAATAGCAGGAAAAATAATAAATAAATGGTGAAATAATGAAGGATCTAGTTTATACCGGGTAACCGAATATGGATTTAGGTCGGTTGTACCAGAGGGCTGTAGATAGCAGATTTTGCAAAAGAATCATGACAGAATACAGCACTTCGGATTCAAAGAGACGCTTTGGATTCAATAAGACACTTGAACGCATAAAATACCACTATCGATTCCCGCGAATGCGTTGATTCATTTAAAAAGTATGTGAATGTATGTTTGGATAGTAATAATAATAATAAAAGTAAAAGAAAGAACTCGTATATTCTAGTATGTTGTAGACGATTCCGAAAGTTTATAGTTTTAAAAGCCGTCAAAAATTAAAATTCATGCTGTTCTGTCGCGGTTTTGCGTGACTATGTTGGTACATTCGGTGTACCTGGTCGGTTGATTACTGACCAAGGTACATTTTATACAAGCTTTAAATTTAAAACTTTAATGAGTGAGATTGGTACGAAACACATTTTAAATGCCGCCTGCACGGGCTACTGGTCTAGTGGAGAGGTACAACAGAACAATTCTCTGTCCGCTCAAAACTACAGAAAAGATGGACGTTTATGGGACGACCGCTTACTGTAGGTCCGATGGGGCCCAAATAATTCCGTAAATAAAGGTGCAGGAAAAACTTAAACTTAATAGTACTAATAAAGGCTGTATTATATCTGAAATAAAGTTAGAATTTTGTGAAAATGATGATAAACAGGATGAAATTTATAACGTAAAAAGAGTAAGAAAAGAAGTCGAATATCATGTTAATGGGTGCAAATCAAGCAAAAGGAAAATTCTATGAAAAAGGGGGATGGAAGCGAGGATTAAAAATCCACGAAAATTTAAGTTAGGAGGCTCGTTATGATAGAAAAAGAGACTGAATAAAGTTGAGAGTAAAAATTGTAACGTAAGTTATCAGGTTCGTGTCGAATAATAAAAATATTCGATAATGATAGGTATAAAGTTATCGATACTTTGATGACTAAGAAAAGTTCGTTAGCTTATAAAGGGGTGTAAGTTATGGTGAAAATGGGAATGATTTATCAGAGAACAAAGAGTGATAGTGAAAAATCAGATGAGGTAGATGGAAAATAGAGTGTAATGAGCAGGGTAAAAGTAATAAATTCACAATCGTTACTACAAATTGTTTTCTGATATTATCTTTGTGTATGCAAAATCAATGTGAAAACAGCACAAGGTGTGCGATGCGTAGTATATTAAATGCACAAGGTGTGCGGTATGCAAAATATGCGAAGCACAAGGTGTGCGATGCATATTGTGTAAAATGCACAAGGTGTGCGATCTACGAAATATGCGAAGCACAAGGTGTGCGATGCATAATGTATAAAATGCACAAGGTGTGCGATCTACGAAATATGCGAAGCACAAGGTGTGCGATGCATAATGTATAAAATGCACAAGGTGTGCGATCTATGAAATATGCGAAGCACAAGGTGTGCGATGCATAGTTTATTAAATGCACGAGGTGTGTGATCTACAAAATATGCGAAGCACAAGGTGTGCGATGCATAATGTATAAAATGCACAAGGTGTGCGATCTATGAAATATGCGAAGCACAAGGTGTGCGATGCATAGTTTATTAAATGCACAAGGTGTGCGATCTACAAAATATGCGAAGCACAAGGTGTGCGATGCATATTGTGTAAAATGCACAAGGTGTGCGATCTATGAAATATGCGAAGCACAAGGTGTGCGATGCATAATGTCTGAAATGCACAAGGTGTGCGATCTACGAAATATGCGAAGCACAAGGTGTGCGATGCATATTGTATAAAAAGCACAAGGTGTGCGATCTACGAAATATGCGAAGTACAAGGTGTACGATGCATAATGTATAAAATGCACAAGGTGTGCGACCTACTAAATATGCGAAGCACAAGGTGTGCGATGCATAATGTATAAAATGCACAAGGTGTGCGACAAACAACATATGCGAAGCACAAGGTGTGCAATGCATAATGTATTAAAAGCACAAGGTGTGCGATCTATGAATATGCAGCGAAGCACAAGGTGTGCGATGCATAAGGTGTGCGATGCATAAGGTGTGCGATGCATAAGGCGTGCGATGCTTAAGGCGTGCGATGCATAAGGCGTGCGATGCATAAGGCGTGCGATGCATAAGGCGTGCGATGCATAAGGCGTGCGATGCATAAGGTGTGCGATGCATAAGGTGTGCGATGCATAAGGCGTGCGATGCTTAAGGCGTGCGATGCATAAGGCGTGCGATGCATAAGGCGTGCGATGCATAAGGCGTGCGATGCATAAGGCGTGCGATGCATAAGGCGTGCGATGCATAAGGCGTGCGATGCATAAGGCGTGCGATGCATAAGGCGTGTGATGCATAAGGCGTACGACGCATAAGGCGTGCGTTGCATAAAGCGTGCGATGCATAAGGTGTGTGATGCATGAGATGTGTCATCTACAAATAATGCAAAGCACGAGGTGTGTGATTCCTTGTGTATAATATGCAAGAGGTGTGCAATGTGAAGTGTACGAAATGCATAAGGCGTGCAATGTGTAACATATGAAGTGCATAAGTGGTGTGCCATGTAATAGACAAGTTTAACTAGTGCAACAAAGTGTATTTACTGTTAAATATATATTACATATCCATGTTTCCGAAACATCGAATGAATGAATTTATAAGTTTTAGCAATCACGCTCACGAACGTTTACATTAGTACTCATACGATTTATATTCATATAAAGATATGAGCTTACCAAGCATTTGTTGGTACCTAATAATAAAGATGTATTGTTTTGTATTGTAAACTAGCTGGGACCCGCGGCTTCACCCTCCAAATTAAACTAAAAGAAATTGGATTATTTATATATAATTTAGAGTACTTCAGCATACGACACTTGACATAGAGCATGTATAATATATAGGATATCATGGATTTTATTTCTTTTGTCCGGAACACTAATTATTTTTCTAAAATAAAAGATGCTTAAGTTATTCCTTATAACATCAGCTATCTGCCAGTGAAAGTGCCGTAGAAATCGGTCTAGCCATTTCAGAAATTAGTGGGAAGCAATAGATAGACGAACAGACAAAAAAAAAAAATAGCTTTTTTTGTTGTGGGTACCTTATATATTTTCATATGCATTTAGTAAAAAGCTGTTATTTTAACATTACAAACATACCTTCAATTTTATTTATTTTATATAGATACAAAAGGTAAAAAAAATGGGATAGTTCAGATATCGTAATGTAATCTTTCTATTTCTTTGTTTGTATTACACGAGGACGTGTATACAATTATCAGGATGGACGAGTTGTTAAAATACCTGTAATTATTGTATTAATTTTATATAGTAATGTTCTGTACAGGTCTTTTTGCATAGTATTTGTTAATTATATGGTAATCGACCAAACGATTAGTTGTGTGGATTAGTATAATTGTGTTATCCTATGTTAGTTTAAACAAATATTTATTTAGATAATTGAAATGAATAATAAAATATTATCTTGATTATCGTGTCAAATAAGATCAGTTGGTTTTGTTTATTAATGTTTTGATTATGTATTTAATGTTGTTTATTTAAATAATTTGTTTATATATTCAAAGTATTTTAGAATAGTTTTATTTAGTACGATATGTCGCCTTACAGTATCAAAATCAGTAATGAAACATTGTATTGATTAATTAATAATTATCCGTGGTAGGTAGGAGAATATATATGTACATTTTTGTGTGTTAGAATGTTACTTACTTAGCAGCTGCGATTGTGAAAGGAAGATTAAAAATATGTATCTTAACCATTTGTAATAAGAAGTAAAATAAATAATTGGCAGTGGATATCTAGTTTCAACATTATTACTTCTAGCGATCTAACACTAGTGTGGAGCAACGTTTTTTTTAAAAGAAAAAAGAAAAAGAATAAAGTTTTGCAAACTGTACCGTGTAATATATGAAATGGAAGAGCTCGTTGTGAGGGTCTCAAATTAGCTTTTTTTTAAATATATAGTTATAATTTTATTTAAGAAAACAGATGAACATTTACCCTCCCCACCACATTATCTCCGAAACTACTGAGACTAAAATTTTGATAATGTATGGAATATAGTTCTTTACTTATAGATTACAGAAAAACCTATAAGAAGTCTATGGTCTTAAAATATCGTGGTAAATCTTTCAATATTGTGCGTACAAACTTACGTTTGCAGGTTGGGATGTATGGGAGAATATGCTTTCCCATGTTTTTCCACTATAATGTTAAGTTTGCTCTTGGGATAAATTATTGTTACAAGGCTGAACAACATTGTCATTGTCAACAATAAACAATACATTCATCAATTTCTCTCTAAAATCCGGTAGCATACATAATTTTTTGTTACCACAAACAACTTCGGATCAGATTTAAAAAAACACGGTAGATAAGATATTCGTCGTTCGGAACCCTCTCCAGGTGAGTTCAACTCGCACTTGTCCGGTTTTATAAAGATGGTAAACAACTGTGTACCTCTCACAGACAAGGGCAATGCATTCCATAACCTTGTAGGCTAAACTAAGATACCTTTACCCTTTTTAGGGTTCCGTATTAAAAAATTAAACCCTTACAGGATCACTTTCTTGTCCGTCTGTCTGTGGTTTTCTCAAAAATGGCTTGTGGTAACATGTTGGAAATTAAAATCAAATACAAAGGTCTTTAATATCCACATTCTGCTGCAAAATCAAGTTTCTTGTTTACCGTAATAAAATGATACGGCTTTTCAAATCGTATTTTTATTCGACTACGGCGAAGCCAAAATGGCGGTTATACTTCTAGCGTCTACTCGTCTAGTGTGTATGCATAATCATGTTCGCTCAGATCGCCTCACCTAATAACTGTTACAAAGCCAGACATAATTAAAAATCTATTGTGTCTCGCGGCTGCCGGCAATAAACAGGTAAGAGGCTAAAGTACAGAGGGGCAATTCCCTAAGCTCAAATATCCATACATCCTTAAAAACAGAATTGAAATAACGGTGACAACCCAAGTTGGTAATCATTGAGACTCGTCCTCATGGCTGCAACGTGTCCTTGAATGGCTTTAATCATGTCTTAGCGAATACCAAATTGGTTTATCACTGTTATTTCAATTCTGCATTCAAGGATGTATGGATGTTTGACCTTAGTTAATTGCCTCCCTGGTCGTATTTTGATAAATGAGGTATCATTGGAAGCGTCGTGCCACAGGCTATATATGACGTCATGTCTTCCAACATGGCGGTTAATGAGGACAATAAACTGTATCAATTTTTTATCTCCTAATTGGTTATCCGTGATACTCTTAAGTGTAATCAAAAATGTATACCTAGATAACCTATCTATACAAATAAATAAAACTGAAGTGTCTGTTTGTAATGTCAAAATAACAGCTTTTTACTAAATGCATACAAAAGTATATACGGTACATATAACAAAACAACATTTTTTTGTCTGTCTGTCTGCCTGTCTATCTGTCTGTTTGTTCCGAGTAATCTCCGAAAAGGCTGGACCGATTTTGACGGGACTTTCACGGGCAGATAGCTTATGTTATAGGATATAGGAATAACTTAGGCTACTTTTATTTTAGAAAAATAATTAGGATTCCGCGCACAAAAAATAAAACCCTTGAATGCCAATATATAGATTCTATGTCAAGTGTCTATGTCGAAGTACTCTAAATTTCTTTTAAATTAAACGCGGGTGAAACCGCGGATCCACAAAGTCAGGTTACATGCCACATGCATCCAACAGCTCCCAGCGACCTTCACCAGGTAGTCGGTCCACCTCGTTGGAGGTCGTCCCATGCTGCGTTTTCCGGTGCGCGGTCTCCTCTCGAGAACCTTTTTGCCCCAGCGGCCATCAGTTCTACGAGCAATGTGCTCAGCAGTGGAGATCGTTTGGCTGATATGATGATGATGATAATAAATTATATATGAATACATACATCAACGCCATTTTAATTTTAAGCCCAATTACTTAGTATATTGTGTTTTACGCCATTCTATCAGTGATCTCAAACACTAAAATAATTTAAATAATATTTTGAATTTTATTTTAAAAACGAATACCCGACTACAGAATAGCACAAAACAAGTTCGAAGACCCTGAAGAAGTGAAATAGATTGTTCGTAGTCGTAGATTTTAATCACACTGAAAGTTGTGATAGACGATACACCTGCAAAATAAAGGTTTTATACTTACACCTACGTCGTACTTGCACTTGACTCTCTTTTTATTGCCCCACCCTAGGATTTCTCCTGTGTGCATTTACTTCTTAATTTTTACTCGACTACAGCGTAGCAAAATAGAGGGTTATTATTTTGACCGGTATGTATGAGAAAGAAAGAACGAAAATAAATTTATTTGACACGGACAATGTGGTACACATAAAACGAATAAAAATTTTGCCAGACCATTGCCTGGCGCTCGTTTTTAACTGGTTAAGTTGTGACCAGGGGGGTGAAACTCTCATACAAATAGTGAGTACGAAAAGTTGCATCGAAAGTAGCGCCATCTCCTGCGTACAGTCGGCACATTTCATATTAAGTTTTATTCAAAATATGACTAGATGGCAGTAGTACCTTACCGGAAGTACCCAAAATAAAAAAAATTAATGTTTTATTTTTGGTAATACGTTCTTAAATTACAATCTCTTTTTTGTGATATTAAATAAACACGATTTCGTTTATTTAATGTCGACAAACAATAATATGTTTATTATTAAAATATCATCACTTCACAAATTGTCAAAGAGAAAAGATACCTACCTACCTTTTATAAGTTTGTAAACTTAATTTAGCTGGTGTTTACGTGTTTGCTATTGGATTAGATTATTTTACGAGTGTAATCATTTTACGTTGAATTTCTTGTAATTTTTGAATAATCTCGCACTGAGTTTTATAATCCACGGTATAAAGAAGTGAATATAACTTTGAATGTTAAATTTTCTTAATATGAGATGAATGACCTAGTTTTGGTAAGCTTATGATTATTAAACGAAAATAATAATCAAAACATTGAAACGTTTCCCTTGTTTCTTTTTTGTAGAACTATTCTAGTTTAGAGAAATTATTAGGTCGGTTTAAATTGCAAAACTTTTTTCAATGTATTATGGTCTGCGGCGCAATTTAATCGATCTAGTGATTTTTTCATACAATGAACAAATTTTATTAAAAATACTTCTGGAGAGGCACGCCACCTGCAGGATTGTTTCGGTACTAAATGAAAACGTAGCGCCATCTGGTAGTCAAGGTCGCATGTTTGATTATTGTGGTCTTAGAGTTGCGCATCTATGTCAGTATTAAGTGTATTGTCAGTATTAAGTGTATAGTCTATGGTTGTGACGTGTTGTGTACGTATGTGGGTATGTATGTATGTTCATCTGTTTCCTCACAACTTCTTTCTTCTCGTTCTTTTTTTTAACACGCTATTATTAGCTTGGTATGTATCTATGAATCTCTGTAACAGATTTTATAACTCTATTTTCAATGCCTTCAAAACGTCGGATTGATTTGAAACTTCGCACATTTATCAAAGATCGATGACAATGCAATAATTTAAACACTTTGTCCCATTATTGTCGCCAGGATCCTCAGGATTAGCAATTTTTTCATCTCATTTTATATACACAAACTTACACAAAAATAATATCTCTATAAGATGTCGATTTAACTTTCCGCGGAAAGAGTGCGATGAGACTCGAATAGTGTCTCATTCTTCAGATGATTTTAGCCGTAATATAGGGAGAATTTGTTAACTTAAACGTCGAAAGGAAGATGCTTGGGTAAATAATTAACACCCGGAGTTATTGAGACTATGGACAGTAGTACTGGGCGTTTTGTTCAGAAACGCTTTTAGTAAAACAGTTTTTAGACGAAGAACGAACGGACGGTTTCTCGGCTAACTGGAATTACGTTCCAAAACGAACGAGATTTCTAAATTCGTTCTCTCAAAAATCGTTCCATGCGCCGTTTCTTCACAAACGTTCGGTTGGTACAACTACTTTGCACGTTTTTGGAACGAAGCATCTAATTAAATACCTTACGACGATTGTAATAAGAACTATTATCGTGTGAAGAACAACCAGTTGTTTTTAACCGCCAAGTAACTACTTTTAGTTACAACGCTAAAATGAATCTTATTTATATTAGTGCAAACTACAAATTTGGTGGTAGAAAAACATGATGGAGAAAAACTGTTTCTTTTTGGCTCTCGTTTCAAGGACGGCTAGTCAGACGTTCGTTTTTGTTTGAAATTTGATTCTTACTTTTATTGTTTAGTGTTGGTTGACGTCATACGTGCATAGTTCCCGCGTTTTTATAAGTCTAGAAAAGTATGACGAATGGTTAATAAATTTATTATTTTCGTATTAATGAATGCAATTTATTGCAATTTATATATTAAATTATATTAATTTATAATTACGACCTAAGTCACTTTCGAAACCACCTAATATCCATTAATTGATGAATTCATTTTTCAGCAGAATATTTTCGTAGTCTAATTACGCGGAAGCACGGAAGAATAATATAGGTATATTATAGATAGGGGGGAATGGGAGGGGAGGCCTTTGTTCAGCAGTGGACGTACTGTGGCTGATATGATGATACATAGTTCATGGTCATGAAAAAACAGTTTCTTTAAAATCTGTTTCTGGAAACTCTTTTTTGAGAAAATAAAACTGTTTCGTTTCATTTTCCGAAAAATCTGAAACGACCCTGTACTAATGGACAGGCAACATGGACGTTCAGTTCATTCATTCATTCATTCATTCATTCACTGTTAAAAGCGGGTGCTTTATCAGATATTTTCATGATGACGCTACTTTTACAAATATTCACAAAATTATTTACCACAATTGACATCAAGCACCCCACGATTTTCAACAATAAAATATTTTTTGTTAATCACTCTATTGCTATTTTAAACTTATTGAAAATTCTTTTCCACTTTTTAGTTCGGTTATCTACAAAAGCGTGTTTTTTATTTTTAAACTATTATTAATTTCTATTTTTTTGTGCGGCTAACTACTAAAAAACGTTTTCATTTTTAGTTTGCCTATCTTAAAAATAGGAAAACCTTTTTAATTATTTAATCTCTGAAATAATAAGTAACAGTTGCCATTTTGAGCACGCAATGTATCGTAAACAACGCGATCAAAACGGTACGTGATCATTGCACTATGATAAAATACTATTATCCTACTGCGAGCATAGACCTCATCCATGGACTGTTGCGAAACAACACCCTGAATAGCTAAAAACAGCGACAGCAGCTATCGCGCAGTGAAGGATCCACCGGTGGAAAATCGCCAAAAAAGGTATTACGTAAAGCATCTGCCCGCCAGTCGCTTGTAGATGAATGCATAATTACTAGTGCCCGTAGCTAAATGTAGTTTTGTAAGTGTAATTTTAGTTCATTTATGGTCCAACGGGGTGTGCGTCAGTGACTTTCGTCTCTTTAGTGGTACGCAGGAAAAAAGTGGAAGCAAAACGCTTCGTAGATCCTATAACGGTGGCGCAATGCTGTTCGTCTGCTCCTTACCGACGTCCCGGAGGCCTATCGCGGCAACACCATCCCGACCAATTAACTTCTCCCATCCGTCCCTTGCTCGCGCCGGCCCGTGCCGAGCCTATAGTTGTAAATATCCCATAATACATATTTAAATAATACCGAACCAGCTGTCCCCCTTAATAGCGTGTACCGTTCAGCAACGCCCTAAGCAGAGAATCGACTCCCTACAGGGGGCGCCCTTAGCAGCGGTCGCTTAGTTTATAATACTACTTTTAAGCCTGCTCGGAGGCCTCTTTTGGCATCGCCAGGTCTGCGAGAAGCAGATTATAAAAAAAATGTTCATCTGCTTGTTTGAAAATGGAATGGGCTTGGATTTAATCGTGCAATTCCAATGCATACTTTTCGAAATGCATACCATTTTTTAATAATGTAGAACTTTCTTGTCGTCCATAAAACTATCACAAACCCTATTTTGTCTCGAAAAATATCTTTGCCTATGATCTTCAGGTGGTCAAATAAAAAAAATAACTTACTGTAAGCACCGCTGACAACACAAGGACAACTAAATTTAATAGAATCATGTTTAACGTTCACAAACGCAGCTTATTCCACACTGGATAGAGTTAAGCTCAACGTATGTATTTAATGTTCTTCATGTAAGCACAGAGTAAATAATAGTCCAACGTCATGTAAGCCGCAGATGTGATAGTAGGTATAATACACGAAGCATGGTTTTACACACAGGTTTTAAGTGATCTCTGCATACAAAACAACTTTCAGTCTCATTCAAACAGACCGTTATACTGCCCTCGCTGACGAGGCCCGTCACGATGATCAATTCGATCTCCACCCCGACCCTTGCTCAAGCCGGCTAGGGTGGCCATCTGACAGACATTTGCCGTATTTGGCAGGCATTTACGGTTTAGATAGGCGTGCGGCCGGCGCTAAGACAGGCATTTTAGAATTTCGCGGTATCACGCAAGCCCTGGTGAAACTGACTTTAAAATCGCGCCACGCTAATTATCATCATTTCGGCCGAATGAAGTCCACTGCTGGACACAGGCCTCCCCCAAATATCACCACAACGACCGATATGGTTGTTGTGAGCTCATTGGGGGGTTTTGCCATAATCGCCACGCTTGGCATACGGGTTGGCGATCGCAGTCGAGTTGTTAATGTACTCGAAGGACACTGCTGCCCATCCTCCGGCTAATCCCTTAATCGACTTTTACGACACCCACGGGACGAGATGGGGTGGTGGTATTCTGAGCCGGCACCACACGGCGAAATAACAATGTAAAGACGTCCACTTCTGAGCATGGGGAAATGTAATTAGAGTTGTACTGCAATATGGTCACGAGACTACTACTACACAGGGTGAATAGGCATCTTCTAGATTCGCTCGTCCATCGTAGAACTCATCTGTCGATGAGGTCAGGAGTTGAGGTCAAGAGCAGTTGTATTAATTAATTTAAAAAAACAGAGTGGAACATTTTAAAGCTATGCATTACATAACACGAACGCTAAACGATTATATGTACTAGAAAGAAAGAAAGAAAATTTGTTTATTTTGTGTCCTTATTCATACACACGTTGCAAATTTTATATAAATAGTAAATGAAATAAGATAGTACGTGGTTGTGAATGCTCGTGGCCAAAATTGGTACCAATTGGTTGCATGTTTTATTTTTACTTTTTATATTTTTGCAATATTCTGTGTTGCTATTTACAATTTTGTGTGTACGATCAGAATAATATTATGTCTTTCTTTCTTTATTTTGGCTGAAATGATGATGATGATATTCAACAGTGGGCAATTATCCACACAGATGCGGTTCTGCGCGAATAATCTTTGACTTCGCGATTTCAACTCAACATAATTACTATGAGAAACTGGTTTTCAAGAGTATACCTTGACCAGTCATATAAGATCTATGCTAGGTATATGTACATATGAACTGCTAACAAAAACAGTTGATAGAAATAGACAGTTCAAATACCTAAAATCTCCTTTTAACTTGAGGATTTTTCAAACTGCGTGTTTGCTTCACTGGGCGAAATTCAAAACAAAGTTCATTGCCACTTGCCGTATTATTAATTAAGTAAATCAATTGTAATGGGTAAATTAAATATTCAGTGTGGTGTCCAGATTAAGAATACAGCACCACTCCATCTCCACCCGTGGAGGTCGTAAAAGGCGACTAGCGGACTCTGATCCAGAGGGATGGGCAGCAGCGTCCCGTCTCCGGAACAGTAGGCATATTGCACTTACCGATACGCCTGCAAAGCGTGGTGAGTACTGGCAAATTCTCCCAAAATATAGATACACCTGTGGAAATCTATCGTAGTGCGATTATGACAAAACCCCCAATGAGCGCACAACACAAACCCCGCCTCACCGACGTCGCGGAGGCCTATCGCCGCGTCACCTTCCCGTTCAAGTTAGCACTTCTCCCTCCCATCGCGCCGGCCCGTGCCGAGCCTATAGTTTTAAATGTCCCCTAATACATAATAAATAATACCGATCCAGCTGTCCCCAAAACAATAGCTTGGTATTGCCAGCAACGCCCTAAACCGAGGTCCGTGTCCCGCAGGGGGCGCCCTTAGCGAAAGTTCCTTAGTTTTTAATATTAATTTTAAGCCTGGCCGGTCATGTCTGGCGAAGCCAAAAGAGGCCTCCATCTTTTGGCTTCGCCAGACATGACCGGTTAAGCAACCACATTTCCCAGAAATGTATGAGAGAAGCCAAGAAAAAAAACCTGTCGTTGTGGCAATCTTTGGAGGAGGCTTCTGTCCAGCTGTGGACTTTTTTCGGCTAAAATGATTGAGACCTTTGCTCTGCAGTTGACGTCTTTCAGCTCATATATTGATGATGATGATGATGATGGTCTTTATAGACAAAACAAATACAGAAATATGGTTTACGCTCCATCGGAATTCTACAGATGGCTAGTGGAGCAGAGAAATATTCTCAATAGTCAATTGCACACCAAGAACGCCAAGCGGAGAAATAGTGCAGTGTTATCTTTTTGTTATGCCTGGTGTACAATAAATTGTATTGTGTCGCCAGAAAAAAGATCACGACTCACTCAGGTTACATTATTTACACCAGCTTTATACTGCACTTATATAGTAAAAAATAAAACACGAATGGCAAGAGGACATTCCAATTCTGACATAGTAATAAGTTCTTTTATTTATAATAAAACACTTTTAAACGGATTCTATCGCATACATTTTTGATTTACCTGACGTTTCGAATACTTTGCAGCATTCTTTTATTTAGATACATTAAAAAAAGTGTGTGTGTCAGCTCCGACGCACGACTGGAGTTTACTCCTTACAAACGATAATTATGATATATGTCGAATAGAAAAAGAGGGTAAATTAACGCACCTTCTAAAATGATAAGAGAAACAAACATATATCTAAAATTATTCGGACTATTTATATTACTTCAACAAAAGCAAAAGTATTACATAAAGGATGTTACATAATAAAAATATGATTTGTTTAATAGTCCATAAAATACACGTATCAATGCATAAGTACAAGAAAACTTTAAAATCAAAACATTAAAAGTTGATGGTTAGGTTGCTGTTTATGTACGTTGATACAATAATGCTACGAGATGCATTTATTATACAGCATGCATACCCTGTACTCGGCAGCAGTATACAAGTTGCGGCAGAACTTCGAGATACGCAGGCACAACACACACGTACAAACATACGCACACATTCAACTCTCAGACCAGAGGTAGTGAACTATACAGTGAGACTACGAAGCGTCGCACAAAGAGGAGGCCCCGAGAATAAGATACGCTGTGTAATGTATTCCATCTCATTCTTTTGCATGTTCAATCCTACAGATATATATGTTTGTCTCTTTCTACGTAACGCCTCAATTTTCCGAGTGTTGCACTTGATTTTACTCCTCATAAAATTTCGATTTATTTCTGTCGTTTAGCGATTTTTTGTTTTTAGCGACTTCTAGCGATATTTCAGTCGTCTTCATCTATCCTAAAAGTTTCTAATAAAATATTAATTACTATTAATGTTCTTGTTTTGGCGTTACAATATAATTATTACAACCAAACTATGTTATCTATTTTTACAATTACGGTTGTTTTTCCATACTTAGAATTTGTTGATGAATTAGAAAATCTGGTTTTTGACATAGTCACAGCGTTTATTGTTATTACGTAACAATATTTTAACAATGATTTTTCTTCTACCTGCCCTGGTCCCAAGTTACTCGAGGTTGGCGAAATTAGTGTTATTTATATTGCAAAAGGGTTTTACAGTCGACCGTCTGCCTGAAACTAACCCTCGTTGGGTATGGTAGTAGTAGTCGGTTGTTTATCCGTCAAGTGCGGGCAACTCAAAGTGCCTAATAATAATGGTACACACCGGGTTCCAAACTCCCTTAGTCGTCTTCTACGACACCCACGGCATGAGATGGGGTAGCCCTAACCGTGACCGGAGCTACACGGCAAGTTGAACATGTACTGCCACTTAAGTAGTCTGTCCAGTACTATCGATACTTCGATAGATGGCATTACAATATTGTTTCTACTAAAATATATTTCTTGGGATTTCTGGTGACTTTCGCTTCGAATTTAGCCCAATCTGGTGACTTTTGTGTTTTAATCTAGTGACTTACATTTTTATGAGAACACTGAAAACCAATCGCGTCAGTCACAACCGGGCCTTTCCAGCGTTAGGACGTATTACTTTGTGTTATTGGCGCTCACGACTTTGACGTAAGGATTATCACGAAATATACTGTAACTACCACACCTTGATACAATCAAGTATTGATTATATTTTAAGTAGTTTTTATAGACATTAGCATTTTAGATTTTTAGGCGACTTTATGTTTATTATTTATTTATGTCATTAAAGTTACAGTCATGTATATACATTATAAATTCACAGGTCTTATAGTAAAATTATATTAAGTAGGCAAGTAAGTACACGTACCCCGTAAGGGTGTTTGCAACTGGGTTTTAATTATATAATAATTATTATTTGATGTTTAATATCCGTCGTTTAATAATCCAGTCATCCTGCGACCACGAATGCTGCAAAGTATTCGAAACGTCAGGAAAATCAAAAATCAAAATATACGCGATAGAATCCGTTTAAAAGTGTTTTATTATAATATTATTATTTTACATTTTGACAGCACAGTTGGTGCAGTGGCTAATACAATCGGCAGCTGCAGTTCGGGTTGCGGGTCAATTCCCGAATGGATCCTATATTTGCATGATCTGCGGGTAGTTGTTCCGAATTGGGGGGTGTGTGCAATTTGTCTGTAAATGCACCCAGAGGGGGGAAACGTGTTTTGAAAAGTACAAAAAAAATTATGCAATCTTAGATGAAATATTAACAACATGAAACCTATTTTTGATACCTACAATGTACAAATTTATTTATATTGTACAAACCCCTTCGTTTGATGGTCTATCATCTATCACGGCTACATATAAGCTGATCTCTCACTGCGCGGAAAGTCAATGCCACCTCATTGCGTAGGTGTCGTAAAAGTAGGCGACTATGGGAATAGCCGGAGGATGGGCAGCAGTGTCCTTCGAGTACATGAAACCATGTTGGGCGCCAATGTAACGTTGCAGTGTTGGTATTGCAGTAACGCTGGGAGAGAATTTTTATTTATAAAATTCTCTCCCAGCGTTAACATGTATATTAAGTAAAAAATATCAAAGAACAAGAGGTGTGCTGAAAGTAAAACTTGCAAAGAAATATACAAAAACGCTCCACAGACAATTGATACAGAAATACTTATATTAATTATTTATGGCTTTCTTTTTATTTTCGTAAGGTGTTGTATATTTATATACTTTTTTTAAGATTTTGCTGAACATATATTGTGTTTTTTTGGTAGGTATTGACTCAAGCACTCACCCCCTGCAGTATGTCGTGCTATTTACTGGACAACCTGTATAGGGTAGAACAATATAATATTGTTTTATTTTGTATTTCATATATTTGTGTATTAATAATATAATAATTGTATGTCCTAGGGCTGCACGTTGCACGTATAGATGCTGTACGTAAGTATATAGAATTAATTAATTAAACGCGATATATTTCCGTAAGCTATTTTCAATTCGATGGTGTGATTAAAATAACACAAACTCGCTATTCGCAGTCGGTTAATTATTAGGACACAGTCAGTATCTCTAGTGTGATCTTACGAGGATCTGGAGCCCCCCCTTCGGTGCCGAAGATGACCGCTCCAGTGGTTTTAGCCTGTAGGAGTCCGGCATATCCCTTCGCCCTTCCCCGGGGTGAAGGAAGTTCCATGTAGAATTTCCACTGGACATCAATAAAAAAAATGTGAGCGGCACAGTCCGAGTTTATTAGCATAAACCAATAAATGCAATAGGTCTTCCGGTGATAACAGATCCGATCGAAGTGGTATTTTTAAATAGAAACACTTAAATTGACGATGCGAATGACTCCGCCTCCCCGCGCCTCCCCGCGCCTCCCCGCACCTTTCTTTTGTTTCCACGCAGGTGTGCAGCGAACGGCCGACTGGTTTTATCGAGGTGTTTTTTATTAGGTCCTTTATTTTATTTCTATGATGCGCAGGCAATAGAGATGCGCGAAGTAAATCAGTGATATATATATTTAGTCCTAAAGATATATATCACTCTTTTATATCTAGATCCCAACTCGCTCAGTAAATCAGAGCCGCTCAGTCACTCTTTCACTTCGCGGAGAACGAAGAGCGGGTGACGAAGATTTGATCTATTGAGTGAGGAAAATTCGAATCAATCGCTCTCACGTTCAGAGGCGAATTAAGCGAAGAAATGATTTGAAAAAAAATTGTGCTCCGTGTCACAGTATGCACAATTACCTAATTCAAGACATTAGTACGACTAATTTTATTTAGATTACAATAACCTTTCCACCCAGTCGCTCTGTCTAATAATTAACCCAGACACAGATACAAAAGATATAGTTGCAATAAAAGTGAGCGAGTGAGAGATTCGCTCTTTGAGAGAGATATACATATTTTATATATCTCGCTCGCGAGCGACTCATCTCTAGCAGGCAAACCACTCCACAAACAATAGATACGGGAAATATTTCATTACCTATGTATTAATTATTTATCTTGCAGAAGTTCTGTGTTGATTTTATTTTCGTAACTTTCTTCGTATTTTATTTTTCTGTAGAACCCGCAGAATTTATTGTTCTTTATTATTGGTAGTAAAGGGGATGGACTGAAAACCAGCGTTGACCAGTGCCTTGTTTAATTACTGCGCACTGCCAACATTGCTGCGTCCGTTCCTTTTACCATACTACACAAAAAAAAAAGTATTGTTTTGCATTGAACGAATTATGGTTTTAGTTTGGTAATAAATGTATATTTATCTTGTATATTGCAGCTCTAAAACAAATATGTAAATAAATAAAGGGGGTAAGTGGAAGAACATAAATCTAGCTCACAAACGGAGTGATCTCGCTGCACCAGCCTGCTTGTGACCCCGATCGGTGCAACCCGGTCGAAACGTCAAGCTATTCAAAGGTAATTTTACGTTTATTCCCGTTTTCTTTATCTATCTATACAAATAAATAAAACTGAAGTGTCTGTTTGTAATGTCAAAATAACAGCTTTTTACTAAATGCATATGAAAGTATATACGGTACCTATAACAAAATTAAACATTTTTAAATTTTTTGTCTGTCTGTCTGTTTGTTCCGGGTAATCTCCGAAACGGCTGGACCGATTTTGACGAGATTTTCACTGGCAGATAGCTTATGTTATAAGGAATAACTTAGGCTACTTATATTTTAGAAAAATAATTAGGGGGCCGCGCAAAAAAAATAAAACCCTTGAAATCCAATACATATATTCTATGTCAAGTGTATATGTTAAAGTACTCTAAATTTCTTTTAAATAAAACGCGGGTGAAACCGCGGGTCCCAGCTAGTATATTATAATTATTACAATTATACTATACTGTTAGATAGTCTATTTTCACCCATTCGTAATACATCATCTAGATATTCCGTTCCGGTGTAGTACACCTGAGTGATCTTCTTCAGCAGCGAAGGGGGGACGCCAGGACCTCGAGAACAATAAAACCGGAGCCGCCTATTAGTGCCACGCCTTTAGACACATCCCGGAAGGGATGACTGTAAACCTCACCCCCTATAGCGGAGGGGAGTTGACAGTAAAGAGACCGCCGCCCAGGCACATTTCGGGGAAGATTATACAGAATTTTCCAGAAACCTTGGTGTGTGCTGCGTTGCACACGCCATATCCAACCTATACGAACTTATAACTATCAGAATTTGACTAGTATTTTGCAAATTATCAGTACATAATTATTATTTAAACATTCATATTCGCTTGAACTCTTCGTCCGTAATAATGTTGAATATCACTAAAATAATCTTTCTGGTTCATTGAAATAAATACATTAAAACGAAAAACTGATAGTGCAAGCGAATAATGTAGCTGCCATTATATTAACAGACTAGCGTAGTAGGCCGTATAGTGACGCTAAACGTACCAATTTCCTGTTACCAGCTTTTAAGGTATCGTACTATATACCAACAAAACATTGTGTTGGTACCAATGACATTAGTTGGTACCAATGACATTGGTTGGTATACGAATAGCACCAACCCATCTCATCCCGTGGGTGTCGTAAAAGGCGACTATGGGATTAGCCGGAGGATGGGCAGCAGCATCCTTCAAGTAGGTACATTAACAACTCAACTGCGATCGCCAACCCGCCTACCAAGCGTGGCGATTATGGCAAAACCCCTAATGAGCACACAACACACCCATATCGGTCGTTGTGGTGACCTTTGGGGGAGGGCTGTGTCCAGCAGTGAACTTTATTCGGCCGAAATGATGAATGACATTGGTTGGTACTAATAACATTGGTTGGTACGCAAAAACCAATAAGTTTCTGATATCGACTATAAATATCAAATAATTGATTTAAATACTTTCATAGTAATGTCTAAGATTTTCGCGATTATTACACATTATAATAAAACACTTTTAAATGGATTCTATCGCGTAGTTTAGTTAGTATTCGAAACGTCAGGAAAATCAAAAACCTAAAATATACCCGATAGAATCCGTTTAAAAGTGTTTTATTAAATACTTTCGTCAAGCTGGGCGCTCGGTATTTTTAAAAGAAATATGGGCTCATGAGTAGGGGAAGGTACTATCCTTTCTGATATATCGGGACTGTCACCGCTATCCAAGCCCTATGTCCCCACGCCTCGACTGAACCTATATGTATTTGACCCATTTAATTGTGGCCGTAATAGCTTAAGCAAGTAGGTAGTAGTCGAGTAGTAAGTAAAATGTTGAACATAAAATTTATTCTTAACAACACGTTACACTTTTTTGTCACCCACTGGAAATCCATCATGGACTCCCTCCACACCGAGAAAGGGCGGAGAAGTATGCGGCACTTTTACCGTCTAAAACTACCTGAGTATCTTTGGTACCGAAGGAGATCCAAGATCTAAAGAACAATCACACGGGAGCTGCCCGTTCATGCCAGGCCTTTTAATTGGATCTAGTGAAAGTTCTACATGAACTTCCACCGCCCCAGGGAGGAACGAAGGGGCATGCTGGACTCCTACCGGCTTAAACCACTGGGGCGGTCATCTTTGGCACTTTGGGGGCTCCAGGTCCTCATATGATCACAGTAGAGCCGGCCACTGGTACCACGCCTATAGGCACATCCCGGAGAGTGACTGTAAAGCGGTCAACCCCCAAGACCGTCAGTGTGTTTGCAGACTGATTGACCACACAGAGTTGTTTTCTTTTTTTTGCGGCTATCCGATGCATCTCAGGGAGAAGTCGCTGCTTAACTGGGCAATCGGCTCGAGCTAGGGTCGGGGGGAGACTAAATAGGTTGTCAACATGGGTCTCGGTGTGGAGGACCTCAGCTGCAAGGACGGTATCTGAATGAGACTGTGCTAGTTTTTCGCCTTTCATGGCGGAATTCGGATGGATTACACGGAATAGCTTTGTTTTTTATATATGCAGGAAATTTAGGGTCTGTGTGTCTGGTGTCCGAATCGGTGTGGTGTCCGCATCTATACAAATAAATAAAATTGAAGTGTCTGTTTGTAATGTCAAAATAACAGCTTTTTACTAAATGTATATGAAAGTATGTACGTTACATATAACAAAAACACTATTTTAATTTTTTTTTGTCTGTCTGTCTGTCCGTCTGTCTGTCTGTTTGTTCCGGGTAATCTCCGAAACGGCTGAACCGATTTTGACGGGGCTTTCACTGGCAGATTGCTGATGTTATAAGGAATAACTTAGGCTACTTTTATATAAGAAAAATAATTAGGGTTCCGCGTAAAAAAATAAAACCCTTGAAATCCAATATATTTATTCTATGTCAAGTGTCTATGTCGAAATACTCTAAATTTCTTTTAAATTAAACGCGGGTGAAGCCGCGGGTCCCAGCTAGTTAAGAATATAGCACCACTCCATCTCCTGTGGAAATCTATGAGGGAGGCATGGGTTTCAGCAGTGAACGTTTATAGGGCGATATAATGAGATTCAGGGTTGAAGAACAGACAGCAAACTAGTGGGCGACTTTTGTTCGAATCCTCGACTTTTACTATATACAGATATTATATTAACCAAAATCATATTATAGTACACATTGTGTAAATGTACTACGTTTTTATCTTTATCTGGAATACAATTTTTTGCAATATCTGTACCAAGAGTATCTGGCCACTGTTTAACATCACTAGAGCCGTCCGTATCTCGCACCACGTTTCTTTATTAAGTAGTTCACCACATCGAGTCGCCAGCACTGCTTGTCCCGCTACCTCGAGGTCAAAGAGCTTCGCTGTCAACAATACCGAAAATATTCTACGATCAAGAACAAATAAGGCTGTATTGTGTATTTGTACAGCTTTACACGTGAGAGAGACCATGGGGAATTATTGTGTTCTTGTGATTTTCCTTTATGCGTATGTTTCGGTGAGTTTTGTTTTGATTAATTTTTGTTTTGTTTGTAAACGCATAGGTGCATGGACGCCAAGATTAAGCTGCTCAATTTTTGTTTGGAGAAAAATAAAAATCACACACAAGTTTTCTGGGGACAGTGTTAATATTTTTATTTTGTATATCAAGGTCTACAATTTTATATGATGACCTCGCATTGTATAATGAGAGATCAGCTTATCCTGGAAAATATAGCTTGATATGTAGCCGAGTTAACAGTGGATTTTTTTACATAATTTTCTACTTTATCAAGTGAATTGTTATCGAAACAATATAAAGTGTTATTATTGTTAATAACCATTACGAGTAATAACCGACGCAAATTGGTTGATATATTGTGTGCTAATGAGATTCAAATTCTTTTACGGTTACACTTACTTTATGTACTTCTTTCTTTTTATTTAAGTATAAGGAAAAAATGTCGGTGTGGATCCCGGCGATAAATTTACCATCCCTCTAGGGTTGCCAACCACACTTTATAATAACGTATCCTTTTTTTTTTATTGGTCTCCAGTAGAAATTCATCATGAAATTCCTTCGCCCCAGGGAAGGGCGAAGGGGCATGCCGGAACCCTACAGGCTAAAACCACTGGAGCGGCCATCTTCGGCACTGAAGGGGGGCTCCAGGTCGTAAGATCACACTAGAGCCACCCATGATGCCACCACGCCTTTAGTCACCTCCTCTAGCGAATAGAAGGCGGCTGTCATAAGCAAAAGGTCTAGGTGTATTGTATGTGGAATTCATGTGTGTAAACGCACCCACGACACAGCAGAAATCCTAGTGTGGGGCAACGTTACAAAAAAAGGCCTCCCCCAAAGATCAGCAACGACCGGTCTAGGAGTGTTGTGTGATTATTGGGGGGTATTCCCTCTAATTGCCAGTTGAGTTGTTGTGTGCTCGAAGGACGCTGCTGCCCATCCTCCGGTTACACTACACACCCATATCGGTTGTTGTGGTGATCTTTGGGGGAGGCCTGTCCAGAAGTGGACTTATTCGGCCGAAATGATGACACGGCATTCGTTTAAAACGACAATTAAATAATTAGTTAAAAGAATTGGAAGAAAGAATATTCGATAATTACTTTGATTATCATTGGGGCACGTGTCGCGGATTCGATCTCCGCACGGAACAAACACTGGTATGACCTACAGATAGTTGTTCGGGGTCTGGTTGTTTGTGTGTGTGAGATTTATGTCTGTAAACTGTACAGCTATGGTATGCCTTATGTCCCTATCACCGGTTACATAAAGTACATAATTCATTTGTAGGGCTCGGTATCCGTCTTTATAACAAAATCAGCCAGTGTCGGGGCCTGATAAAGTTGGAGAGTATTCATCAAAAGAACTTTAACAAGAGGAAACAACTTGATAGAATCAGATACACGAAAAAGCTGGCTTGGCACAGCTTATGAACTGGAGGTCTTTGTCGCACCTGTGATAGAATATATGTGTTGTCTCTTTTCTTTGCTTGACCTGGGTTTTCTTCGAGAATATTATTCTATAAGTAATTTGAATAGTATTTTTATTCAAATGTTTTATTTTATTTGTTGCTCACGTCTGGTACGAGATCCCTAGTTCTTTATTCATGTTTGCTTGATAGTTTTTGCATTATCTCTATACGCACGATGGCAGTGTTATCACTTAATTAATAAAAAACAGAGATTATGACAGCGTGTGCCCATTGTGCGAACTGTACCCCTAGTACGAGTTTCGTTTCACGATCGAAACGTAATAGTAAATTACACGTTTATTACGTTTTGTGCTGCGATTGGGCCGCTCCAAAATCTTCAACCAATCAGAGCACCGAACGCGGTAAACGTGTAGTTTACTATTACGTTTTGATTGTTTAAAGAAACTCGTACTAGGGGTACTGATTGCAAAGTGCTACAAGGGGAGTTTTGGTTCTTACTTTTGGCGCGTATGTAACATATCTACCTCTTTTAATATATAATATCATTGGATATGATATAGTTGCCAAGCGGTCGGCTACCAGTGCCGCAGCGGTCCGCTGGCTGTATGCAGCAGGCGACAGTATACGTAGTTAACAGGTGTACAGGCTATTGCATAGTAGGGGTCGCGAGCGCGCCTATTTGGAAATCTGCGTGCTCATACCGCGACCCCCGGGAAGACAGCGGTGTGCATGTGGTCACGTACCGCTGTGTATGCAGCACCGCGCATAGTGAGGCTTCGGGGGAATCTTTTACAATCCCCTCGAGAGGTGCCTGGGGGGTGGCCTCTTTACAGTCGCCTTCCCTCCGCTAGAGGGGATGACCGCTTTATAGGCATCCCCTCCGAGATGTGCCTAAAGGCGTGGCACCAATGGGTGGCTCTAGATGGAGATCTTTCGATTTCCTGGAACCTCCCTTCGGTGCCGACGATGATCACTCCGGTGGTTTTAGCCGGTAGGAGTCCGGCATGCCCCTTCGCCCTTTCCCGGTGCGAAGGAAGTACATGAGGTATTTCACCGGATCAATAAAAAAAGAGGCCATTGCATAATATAACGACTAAACACCAACTCGACTCAACATCAACTCAAAGTAATGACTGCGTTTTTGAATCCGTATCCATCAGGTGCTAATCTTTCTTACACCTAAACGTTAGTGTAAAACTTTGTAAAAAAAATTTTTCATCGACAACTCTTCTTACTGGCCAATTGTAAAAACATTCAGTATGATCCTCGTATTATTACCGAGTCTGTAACAAAGTCGGAATATGATCTTTGACCTTGCCCCGAACGATCCCGCACAAATGATATGAATAAATAAAAAATGCGATTAGGCGATAATGTCATAGTAGTGGTAATGTACCCGAGGCCATACTGCTCTCTCATGTGGTGAGTATAGGCAAATACACCCCAAAATGAGGACACAATTATGGAAATCTGTGCGGGAGGCCTTTATTGATAGTGACGATGATGAGGTGAGAATGACATGGTTCCTTTCATAACAGCAATAATGAAACCGATCGGTTCATATCTTTATTATGAATCAGTCGCCGTAATTATATTGATTCACAATAATGTTAAAAGTTGCATTTCCTATCCGAAAGCTACAAAGCTGCATCATAAATTGGAAGGTTTTTTCACATATACTTAGCTATTTATACTATATAACGTTACATTTATTTATTTATTTATACTTAATGTACACTACTGTACAAAGGCGGTCTTAATGCCGTAGGCATTTTCTGCCAGACGACCTTTGGGTGATGCAGAGAACAATAAGGTAGATGCACCAACAACATATGAAAGAAAGGTATAGATGCGAAGACATATTATACAAATACATAAACATTACATGTATAAAAATAGATTTACATATACGAAATAAACACACACACATGAGAAAAAATTAAAAATAAATAGAATCAGAATTGAGATGAATCTGTTATGTTACATTATCATCCATAGAAAAACAAATGGACGTAAATCTAGTTTCTAATTCATTTGACCTACGGACTTTAGTCGTGCATTTGAAATTGTTTATTAATTGTATCTTCTGTTGTAGTTTTTACTTTTATGTAACCTGTGGACAACGATGTGGGTTACATTGTTACAAGCACTAGAGGTTGCCCAGAAGTCGAAATTCGACAGTAATTTATTAAAATGTTAGATTTATTTTTGAAGTGAAAACTTCTTTTAGCGCGGTACGCATATTTTTAGATGAGATAAAATCTCTGGACTCGCGCCACCGTTACGAGACGCAGCTATAGTGTGTGCATATATGTATGTACATACAGCAGACCGCGAACGCGTTTAGAAAAATTAAAAAAAATAAGTTTTCACTTCTGTCGGCACTCCCGGAGTGCAATCCGTTTTGTTTTTAAACCTTTTCCCCGCGCTATCGTTTCTCCGGTGTCGTGGATGCGTTTACATACATGAATTCCACACAATACGCCCAGACCCAGAACAACTACCTGCAGATCATACAAATGTGGGAGCGCAGCAGCCGTCTTTATCAGCCACTGCACCAACCGGGCCGTCAATGTATGCGTAGCAAATATTGTTAACTTTCTGCAACTCCTCCTCAATATGAACTGTAACTATGTCAAATGTTACACTCCACCGAGCGTGCAATGTGCTTAAAAGGTTTTCATGAATTTCATTCTTCATGTTTCATGAAGCCTAACGTTCATATATTATGTTTAATTTGGCTGTTCCAGCTAACAGAAGCTTCGGTACCAACACTTAAGCTTCACGATGGCCGAGATATCCCCGCGCTGGCTTTAGGAACTTGGCTGGGTAACCGCACAAAGGTATTTATGCGTATCACTTGGCCAATTTGACCAGAAATTATTTGCATTTCGGTTTAACATCGGTGGGGAAGTTAGCTGGGCTTCGTTGAATGCGGGTGGCATGTAATATACTGTGACGAAGTCATCCTTCATCTTCATTTCAGTCAACCTCTTTCATGACTTCATACCTTTTATCTCCATCACTGTCCACCTCTTTCTTTCCTTCTTTATTAAAGTCAAAATTCGAATTTAGTATTGTGGTGTCGAATCGTTCATATTTTGATCATTATCATTACACATTGGATTCTGAACGCTAGTGGTTCGACACACAGCTGTCGCTCTGACAAATAGTATGCCTGCAATATTACAATTACTTATTTTTATTTTGCTTAACATTGTGATAGTAAGCTATATTTTAAAATTTATATAATCATTAGCATGAGTGTTGAAGTTGTGAATATCAATATACCATTACAACAATATATATGTTACGTTTCATTGATCTCGTTTACCGAACTCCGTTACTTGCTGCCGTGGAGAGAGCCTCCTAATTGAGGTAACCGGGAAGGAAACACCGAGGGAGGCACTCCACGACAATACTAATAGTAACATGTTTTTTGTTTTGTACTTTCGACTATACCCAGTTGATCTAACTCACTGGACATTCTACAGACAGCTCTATTTTCACCTATTTTCTTAAGTATATTTGAGACCCTCACAGCAAGCCCTTTCATTTAATGTTACACGGTACAGTTTCCAAAACTTTACTCTGAGATTTTCTATTTATGTTGCCCCCCAAAAGAAGGTGTCACTTTTGGGAGGTAACATAGAAAACCTATATTCAAAATTAATTTACCTACTTACGTTCCACGTCCGTGTTTGGATCGCAGAAATCCATATGTGCCCAAATTTCAACTTAATCGGTCCAGTAAATTCGGAGCAAATTGGCGGTGACAGATGGACAGACAGAGAGACACACGAGAGATCCAATGAAGTCCACTGCTGGACACAGGCCTCCCCCAAAGATCACCACAACGTCATTGGGGGGTGTTGCCATAATCGCCACGCTTGGGCAGACGGGTTGGCGATCGCAATTGAGTTGTAAACGTACTCGAAGGACGGTGCTGCCCATCCTCCGCCTAATCCCTTAGTCGACTTTTACGACACCTATAGGATGAGATGGGGTGGTGGTATTCAGAGCCGGCACCACACGGCAAATACATACCTACTATATTAAGCTTGAAGTATATTGTGTTGCTTATACAGTTTTAAATAACTAAAATAAAATAAAACACATTAAAAGGAAAATAGAAGTCCAGAATGTATACGCGTGTATGTACGAGATAGAAATACTGTATGTGTGCGGTATATGCGCATAGGCGTGTGCGAGTGTCTGCATGTTTTTGGGCGTATGTAGTGTGTCTGAAAGACGTATGTGTGCGTGTAACGTACGAAATGAGCAGATGACCGCAAACTAGAGTAGATAACCTCAAAGAGGATTAAAATAACTAAATTTATCAACACCAATTAAGATGACGAACTGACACGATTCTGAATATTGACATAATTGGCGTCTTTAGATATAAAAAAAACTGTTCTTTCATACCGTTAAATATTTTATATTAGTTATTTTTTTAAGTGAAACTTCTTTTAGCTCGGTAGGCATATTTTTAGATGAGATAAAGTCTCTGGACTCGCCACACCGTTACGAGACGCAAATAAGTTTTCACTTCTGTCGGCACTCCCGGAGTGCAGCCCGTATTTTCTTTTTGTATACATATTATCGTATGCATGTTTATGTTTATATCATTATCTATAGTTTATACACATAAATAAAATTGAAGTGTCAGTTTGTATTGTCAAAATAACGGATTTTTACTAAATGCATATGAAAGTATATACGGTATCCACAACATAAAAGCTATTTTAATTTTTGTCTGTTTGTTCCCGCTAATCTCCGAAACGGCTGGACCCATTTCTACGGGACTTTCACTGGCAGATAGCTCATGTTATAAGGAATAACTTAGGTTACTTCTATTTTAGAAAAATAATTAGCGTTCCACGCAAATAACTTAAAACCCATGACATCTAATATACAGGTTGTCCAGTAAATAGCACGACATACTGCAGGGGGTGAGAGCTTGGGTCAATACCTACCAAAAAAACACAATATATGTTCAGCAAAATCTTACGGATTCACAGTAGTACAAAATTTTCCGAAATATTGAAAAATCTCTACCTTGACACAGATTTTTAAGCATCTTGTAATGAAAAATTCCTTTTCTAGTTTTTTTTTACCTCAAATTATTTGTGAATAGTTACTTTACTCATTGATAAGTCTTTATTCTATTAAAAACTAAAAGGTTTTCAAGAAATACAATTTTTATTTAAATTTTCACATCTAATTTTCTTATCTATAAAATTTTGTACTACTGTAAATTCGTAAGATTTTGCTGAGCATATATTGTGTTTTTTTGGTAGGTATTGACCCAAACTCTCACCCCCTGCAGTATGCAGTATATATATCTATCACTCTATGTCAAGTGTCTATGCCGAAGTACTCAAAATTATTTATAAATATTCCGAATTCTTTTAAATTAAACGGCGAGTGAAACCGCGGGTCCCAGCTAGTTATATTATAAAGAGCTCAGACCTTGACCTGGATATCGTGTCGGATGAGGTCCACGATGGACCGAGTACACCCAGAAGATGCTTATTCACTCTTTAAAGGTTAACGTAGAACCCAGACGATGGCATGGAGTTAGGATGCGATGGATTAATAACCTGTGCTTTACCCCAATATGGCCGCGTAAAGCCTGGTACCAGCGAGGTGGAGCATGCTGTCTCCTGGGCTATAGACGCTGGCTACAGGCACATAGACACCGCCTTCGCGTACAAGATAGAAGATCAAGTTGGAAGAGCCATCGCGAAGAAGATTGGAGAAGGAATAAAGAGAGAGGAGCTGTTTATAACTACGAAGGTTTGTGGTTAACTTTAATATTATCTTACTACAAATAAATGAAATTAAAGTGTCTATTTGTAATGTCAAAATAACAGCTTTTTACGAAATGCATATGAAAGTGTTGAGGCACGGTGTTGGGGTTGACTCCTCAAATAAAATTCACTCTCGTTAACTATTTATATAATGAATTATCAATTACACATTTACATACAGATACACGCGACTCTCTTACATCCCGCCAACACCGTGACTGGTGAGGCGATGGGCGATACAAATGTACAATGTTGCAGTTATAATAATAGGGTTCCTTAGGACATATATGTAGTCCCTACAAAAGTATATACGGTACCTGCAACAAAAATACAAGTTTAATTTTTTGTCTGTCTGTCTGTTTGTTCCGGGCAATCTCCGAAACTGCTGGACCGATTTTGACGGGACTTTTACTGGCAGATAGCTGATGTTATAAGGAATAACTTAGGCTACTTTTCTTTTAGAAAATTTTCTCTATTCCTTTTCTCTCAGAGGTCTTAGCGTAGCAGGTATTCTACAGAGTTAGTTTTCAAAGACTGCTTAAATTTCAAATTAAGATTAGAGGTGAAATCGAAGGTTATAAAAATTATTGTCCATTGAAAAATATTGTCAAAGGTTGAATTCAAATAAAAATGCATTTGAATTCATATTGACAGGCAAAATTATTATCGGATTGTGATCAGTATATTTACTGCAAAAACAACTTTCGTTGAATGTTCGCTATGAAGGCCGGACATATTTATGCCGCATATCTTCTTCTATCTGTCTATGTTTATACCTACGTCGGTGTAAATATATTTAATATCTCAAAGCAAATTACATTGTTTACAAAGAGAAACTTACATTGTTCGTAATAAGTAAAACGATTTAAAATCTTTAGTTACCTCCTTTTAACACGGTTTTACTAGCTTCATCATTTCAGCCAAAAACGTCCACTGCTGGGGCAATTCTCTAAGCTCGAACATCCATACATTCTTGATTACAGAGTTGAAATAATGGTGAAAAACCAGGTGTTTTGAGAAGACTGAGTGAAAGAGTCTTAATTGTTTCAGTAATCAGTGTAACTGACTAGTTGTCGTTCTGATATTTTGATAAATAAGTAAATAAATTAGCGTATACCAAATTGGTTTTATACCGTTATTTTGATTCTGTATTTAAGGATGTATGGATGTTTGAGCTTAAGGAATTGTACCCCTGGACAGAAGCCTCTCACAAAAATTGCCGCAAGGACCGGTATGGGTTAGTATTGTGTGCTCATTGGGGGGTTTTGCCATAATCGCCACGCTTGGCAGTCGGGTTGGCCATCGCAGTTGTGTAATAAATGTACTCGAAGGACGCTGCTGCCAATCCCATAGTCGCCTTTTAAGACACCCATGGAATGGGATGGGGTGGTGGTATTCTTAGCCGGCACCACACGGCATACTCTTATATATTACTAGCTTAACTTGACAGACTTCTAATTGTCGTATCGATTTTAAATTTTGCAAGTTTATATAATCCGGATGACAATACAATAGTCTGGTAACATCAAATTGATCTGATGACGGAGCCAGGAGGTGGATAGTGTAACTCTTCAATGGCTACTAGGAAACCACTCGAGTTTGGGCTCATTTGGTTTGTTTGAACGAGTTCCATATATTACGCTTGGTGACGATGGTCTGGTGGTAGAGCCGGATGGATAGCGGAACAAACAAACGTGTTTTAAGCAAAAAATTTATCTGACATGAACATTTTAAGGGATACTCGTATTCCATACTATATAAGTAGTACTTAGGGTGAGATTCAGAAACGAGTCTAAGCATGAACTTACGCTTCCATCTGTCAAAATTAGGGGCGTAAGTAGTGCATTTTGACATATGGAAGCGTAAGTTCATGCTTAGACTCGTTTCTGAATCTCACCCTAAGTCACCGCGCCAAGCGTATCGACAACTAGTAATTGAACCATAATTTTTGTCCAACAGCTGTGGAATGATGCTCATGCTAAAGACGCTGTGGTGCCGGCGCTACGTCGCTCGCTCGCCAGCCTCGGCCTGGACTATGTGGACTTGTACCTCGTGCACTGGCCAGTTGGACAGTTCGTAAGTTACCTCTAGGTTTTAATAATTTAGCCAGGCAAACGTTGTTCTTCGCCGTCGGTAAAGCCGCTGCGATGAGTTTCAAAAATATTTATCGCCACTTTTTTGTACCGGTTTGATTTGCAAGTCATCAATTCATGGCTCAAAGTTCTCGCATGTATACTAAAATGAATAAAATTTACACAGGTTGTCCAGTAAATAGCACGACATACTGCAGGGGGTGAGAGCTTGGGTATATATGTTCAGCAAAATCTAACATTTTTTTTCACCACTGTAGGTTAAAGTTAAGCGATAAGAAAATTGTACAGTGAAAATTTAAATAAAAATTGTATTTCTTGAAAACATTTTAGTTTTAAATAGAATAAAGACTTATCAATTAGTAAAGTAATTATTCACAAATAATTTGAGGAAAAAAAAAACTAGAAAAGGATTTTTTCATTACGAGATGCTTAAAAATCTGTGTCAAGGTAGAGATTTTTTGATATTTCGGAGAATTTCGTACTACTGTAAATCCGTAAGATTTTGCTGAACATAATATTGTGTTTTTTGGTAGGTATTGACCCAAGCTCTCACCCCCTGCAGTATGTCGTGCTATTTACTGGACACCCTGTATAGACGAAGATCGCACGAAATAAAAAATAAAATGGTGGAATGATGAACGCAGCGTTGTTGTTAGTAGAACACGAGAGGATACTGCTGTCTATCCTCTTGATATCATTCCTTAGTCGCCTTTTACGACATCCATGGTTGTAGGGGCGACATTGCTACTTTTGTAACCCAAATACCGATTACAGAGTAACGGCACATACGACTACACAGACTACGTGGAAACTTGGCGCGGTATGATGGAATCCAAGAGCCTAGGGCTGGCGAAATCCATCGGACTGTCTAACTTCAACCAGAAGCAAATTGACAGGCTGCTGGAGCTGGGGCTGGAGAAACCTGCAGTGCTGCAAGTGGAAGTAAGTACTTTAATACGACACACTTGGCGCAGTGGCCAAGCAATTGGCTTTCTGTTTGTATGATCTACAGATAGTTGTTTCAGGCCTGAGACGGCGTCGCATTGTCTTGCGCGCGCCTCTGAACGGACCGGGCCCGTTAGACTAAGTGACGGGCCGATATCTGCCGAGGGTGTATTCTAATGGCCTTTTTTTTATTGGTGCCCAGTGGAAATTCTTTATAAACCGGCTAAAACCACTGGAGCGGTCATCCTCGGCACCCAAGGGAGGCTCCAGGTTCTCGCATGATCACACTAGAGCCACCCACTGGTGCCACGCCTATAGGCATATCTTGGAGAGGGTGACTGTAAAGTGATCTCCCCCCGATTGTAAAGGATCCCCCAAAGCGTCCCACGGCAGCGCGCGACCACATGCGTGCTACCGGTGTTGTAATGCCTACCCGGTGAACAACGCCCCCCCATATGCTATCGGAAGGAACACCGTGGGGTTTTTGCTGGTAGTTAGTCTGGATTGCCCCTCCGCCTCTTCCGAGGTGTAGGAACTCCATGAGGATTTCCTCACGATAAAAAAGGGGTTTGGGTGTTTGTGCATGTGTGATGTAAACTGTACCCACTACACCGGAGAAATCCTAGTATGGGCTTTTTAAATAAATAAAAATATATATAATCTTATCCGTGTGGTGTCCGGATTAAGAATATAGCACCACTCCATCTCCTCCCGTGGATGTCGTAAAAGGCGACTAAGGGAATCTAAACCAGAGGGATGGGCAGCAGCGTCCCTTCTGTGAAACAGTAGCCATACTGCGCTCACCAACCCGCCTGCCAAGCGTCGTGAGTATTGGCAAATACCCCCCCAAAATGATGACACAGTTGTGAAAATCTATGGGGGAGGCCTTTGTTCAGCAGTGGACGTATAAATGGCCGTTATGATTGATTGATTGATGATTGATATTCTTAATTCGGACGATGGAATACCAATAAACTAAAATAAACTATTTAATTATTCCCCCACAGCTCAACCTAAACCTCCAACAGCCAGACCTCTTGTCATACTGCTCGCGTCAAGGCATTCGGGTGATGGGTTACACGCCTTTCGGCTCTCTATTCCACATGAAGGCAAAACCCGACGCACCGCCGCCTCGTGTCGATGACCCAGCTCTCGTCCAGATAGCTCAGAAGTACGGGAAAACTGTGCCGCAAGTAGTGTTGAGATACCTGGTAAGAATGTTTACATAATCAGCCCAGTACCGTGCCACTGCTGAGCAAGGGCCTTTTCTTCAGAAAGGTTAGGCCTTAGTCCAGATTTTTTTGGTTGCACGTAATTTTAAAACGATTATATCTCGCAAGTATTAATTTGTGTGATATAGTGTAGACAATTTTAATCTATAATAGCTTCGCAAATAACCTATCCTTTTTTACTAATCTGTAATAGACAAAAATAGTTATTGTGAGACGTTAGGAGATAGACACATCCCGGGGGGGTGACCGCTTTACAGTCACCCTCTCCGAGATGTGCCAATAGGCGTGGCACCAGTGGGCGGCTCCAGTGTGATCATACGAGGACCTGGAGCCTCCCTTACGTGCCGAAGATGATCGCTCCAGTGGTTTTAGCCGGTAGGAGTCCGGCATACCCCTTCGTCCTTCCCCGGGGCGAAGGAAGTTCATGAAGAATTTCCACTGGACACCAATAAAAAAAAAAGAAAAATAAAAGGAGGTAGACACATGCTATCGCAGACTTTTCTGTAGGCCTTTTTAAGGCCTAGAATATTCTAGTGTATTGTTTTGATGTATCTCTTAATTGGCCGACGTAAGCCATGTAAGCATACGAAAACTTGTTTTTGACAAAACATTTACGAAATATATACACAATCCTTCCTCGTGAACCGTATCAAAATCCGTTGCGTGCTTTAGAACAAGTAAGCGGATAAACAGACAGAGGCATATCGCTATAGCGACTTTGTTTTGTACTATTTAAAGATTCAGATTTTAAGATATCTGGAAATAATTTTGGTTTTCATGGTGTTTGTTTTGACGAACAACAAAAATTAGTTGATTTGATTTTGAAGAATTCTGATATAATTATAAGAGACCTGACCCACTCTTTTTTTAGTCGTGGGGATCCTCTTGGAATTCCTCCGCCTTGGGAAGGGCGGAGGGGCATGTTGGACTCTTACCGGCTAAAACCCCACGGTGTCCTTTCACTTACCTCTGGCTGGGGGTGAGATATTCGCCTCTTTGTATTAAACCACACCCCTGGCAGTTATCGGACGGTCACTACACTTTTAAATTAATAAAATAAAAAACAATTTTGGTTTTTTTATTTCTTGTATCAGTCCTATGGCGAAGAGCCGGCAAGAAACCATAGGGTTATATATATACTCTTTTTTTTAAACAGTTATATTACATTTTTTTTAGTTGGTTATATTACGGTTATATTATATTTTTGTTTTTCTTGACGTTTCGAACCAAAGATATAGTATTACCTACGTACATAAATAGAGCCTATTAACTTGAACAAGTTTCCAGACACTTGGTCTTAGGAAAGAACACTTTGCAGCATTCGTGGTCGCAGGATGATAAGTGACAAGCATCGTTACAGACTTTAAAAAGTTATTTTATCTACCGTACAAAACTAATCTAAACCTATCTTAATACTTTATCTATGGTTCTAATCAAAAGTTATTTCGATGCACGCAGTAATCACTCAGTGCCTTGATGTTTTTAGTGTGGTATGTTGTTTGGGACGTTATTATTTTAATAATAGGATTCCAAACTGGTGTTACCTGCCAGCCTCATCATCAGCATCATCTCTATTAAAATTAGGGTGTTTTTTAAATTCCAATACCCTCAGGAAACATTTGAAATATACTGCTAATTGCTATCAAATTCCGCCTGCCAAGCGTGGTGATTGCAATATAAGTATATGTTTGTGTGTGATCACGGTTCTTCTCTCCTCCCCAGGTGGAATTAGGCGTAATCCCGATACCGAAGTCTCTCACGAAGTCACGTATAGAACAAAACATAAATGTGTTTGACTTCAATTTGACTCAGGAAGAAAGGGATCTGTTGAAGGCATTTGACAAGAACTACCGGACTATCCCACAGCTGAAGTGGATCAACTACCCATACTACCCGTTTGAGACGAGCTAAGATTGTTTATTTATACCCTACCACGAAAAAAAGGAGGGGGTAATGATTTTAGCAGTGTATATCCATATATGTAAAAGTATAATAAATAGTTTAAAAAATATTTTGCTTGTAATTTATGAAAAGTCGCATATTGGTCCTTTCCCTTTTATAGAGGTCCGTTGGAAAACAAGAAACCCATCGCTGAACTCTGCAAGTGAATAGAATAGAAAACATTTTATTCAGCACACGAGATAGTTCATCATTTCGGCCGAATGAAGTCCACTGCTGGACACAGACCTCCCCCAAAGATCACCACAACCGCCGATATGGATGTGTTGTGGGCTCATTGGGGGGTTTTGCCATAATCGCCACGCTTGGCAGACGGGATGGCGATCGCAGTTGAGTTGTTAATGTACTCGAAAGACGCTGCTGCCCATCCTCCGGCTAATCCCTTAGTCGACTTTTACGACACCCATGGGAGGAGATGGGGTGGTGGCATTCTGAGCCGGCTCCACACGGCATAGTTGACAGCACATAATTAAAAATGAACAAAACCACATTTAAAACTAAGTGCACTGACGAACATGTCCATGCCGAAAGGGTTACCAACTCGGCATGTGCTGGGCGGAACTCCCAGCGCTGGCTTTCAGTTGGCACCCCGCAGTGACACACGGACGAAGGTAAGTAATAATTATCTATACAAATAAATAAAATTGAAGTGTCTGTTTGTAATGTCAAAATAACAGCTTTTTACTAAATGCAAATGAAAGTATGTACGTTACATAAAACAAAAAAACAATTTTAAAAAAATTTGTCTGTCTGTCTGTCTGTTTGTTCCGGGTAATCTCCGAAACGGCTGAACCAATTTTGACGGGACCTTCACTGGCAGATAGCTGATGTTATAAGGTATAACTTAGGCTACTTTTATTTTAGAAAAATAATTAGGGTTCCGCGTAAAAAAATAAATCTCTTGATATCCAATATATATATTCTATGTTGAGTGTCTATGTCGAAGTCTAAATTTCTTTTTAATTAAATGCGGGTGAAACCGCGGGTCCCAGCTAGTTAAAAATAATCAAAAAAACTATTTAAAACATTTTTGTCTGTCTGTCTGTTTGTTCCGGGTAATCTCCGAAACGGCTGGACCGATTTTGACGGGACCTTCACTGGCAGATAGCTGATGTTATACGGTATAATTTAGGCTACTTTTATTTTAGAAAAATAATTAGGGTTCCGCGTAAAAAATAAAACCCTTGAAATCCAATATATTTATTCTATGTCGAAGTACTCTAAATTTCTTTTAAATTAAACGCGGGTGAAACCGCGGTTCCCAGCTAGTTGTAAATAAGTAAATAAATATTGTTGCTACAATATTAATAATAATACTTTTTAATGTAAATCAATAGGAATAATTGGTACATAAACATGTATAAATTATAAATTTAGTCGCATCCACTAATACGAGGGCGGCACTGAAAATTTCGGGAATCAAGGAAGTGACACAACATTACTATTTAAAAATGTATTTATTGCTTTTCGAAGTATTCTCCGCGAAATTTGACACATTTTTCCATACGATGGAACCAATCATTGAAGCAACCATTCCATTCGGAAGTTGGGGTCTCCAAAATGGCCGTTTTGTAGGCGTCCACAGCTTCTTTAGGTGATGAAAATCTCTGTCCACGCAATTTATTCTTTATTTTAGGGAAAGTATAGAAATCATTAGGGCTTCGGTCGGGGCTGTACGGCGGATGGTCTAATAATTCTATGTTTTCTTGCTCTAAAAACTCTTTTGTTCTGTGCGCGGTGTGAGAACTCGCATTGTCGTGATGGAGGATGATGCGGCGGTTGCAGTTCTCTCTACGGAGTTCAGAAACGACCTGTGGCAAACAAATGCTAGCATACCATTCTGCATTAACCGTTCTTTGTCCCTCAAGAGGAATAGTCGTAACATGGCCGGTTTTGGAGACAAACGTGGCCACAATTTATTTTGCAACACTCCGTGAACGAAAAATTTTTGTTGGCTTTAACTCATTTTCGAACACCCAAACTCGTGACTGGTTTTTTGTTTCGGGTTCGTACGCATATATCCAGGATTCGTCACCTGATACGATGTTGTATACAGCATTTGAGGATCCTGCGTGGAATCTTTCGAGAGTTCTGACGCACCAAGTAACGCGAGCCGCTTTTTGCTCTTCACATAGCAAATGCGGTATCCATCGGGAAAACAACTTTTTTACACCTAATTGTTCATGCAAGATTATTTGTATTTGACTCATGCCAATGTCTAAAGTTGCCTGAATTTCGCGGTATGTCACATGTCGATCTTCCTCAATCAGCTTACGCACAGCATCACCGTTTTCTTGGGTGACTGCAGTTTTTGGACGACCTTGACGAGGATCATCACTGAGCTTGATACGTCCACGTTGAAATTCAGCAAACCAGCGATAAATTGTGGTTTTGGATGGGGCTTCATCACCAAATGCAGAAATCATCCGGTCAACACACTGTTTTTGTGTTAAACCACTTCGAAAGTCATAATAAATCATCGCTCTTGAATTTTCTCGAGTCAATTCCATTTTCTCAACGACTAAATTTTTTTTTTTTTTTTTTTTTCATTTATTACGGGCATTGGTCTTACCATCAACCCAACAAAAAATTAACAATTCGGATTATTTTTACATGTTAACTTTAAATCTTTTATGTCTAAGTTATACTTAACATTATCTATATAATATATATGACAAAACTAATATCTATATATAATATCGTATTTCAGCGGGGTAATTTTACTGGTTTGCATCCCTAGTACATAGTATAGTCTTATAACTAATTCATATAGATCTAACAGAACTTAGGATGAATATAAAATTGAAATTTTTAATAAATCACAAATATTTTTCCTTACATATAAAAATAAAACAAAACACATTTTTATGTATGTGACAGTATGTCACATTTCGCCAGTATGTGTTGACATAGGTTGACAAATTGACAATTGATGAATTGACATTGCTAAAGCAATCACAGTCACGGAGTAGGTTTATAAAATCAATAATCAGAGGTTTTATTTCCACTACGTTATCAACAATGTACATTATTTAAATATTTACAATTACCTATTAGCCCAAAAGTAAAGTAATCTGTGTATTATGTTGCGCTGCACCGAAAACTACTTACAATCAAAGAACATCATAAAAATTGTTATTTTACACTTTGCAAAGAACAATTAGCAATAGCTTTCCTATTTACAATATATTTAACATTTATTATCTGGAGAGTTTTAATCTATACAAATGACAAGATGTTTTACAATGTCCAAAACTTAACCTATGACTATTGGAACTGAAAGATGGAGAAACAAAAACTAAATCTAACATTTACTCGTATTGACTATAGGGGCTAAATTACAATATTAAGATCATTAAAACGAATGCAGTTTTATCAATCATGAAATTGTCTCTAATGTTATTCATTTTAGCACCCCAAAAACAGAAGAAGAGCATTAAATTAAAGTATGCAATGAATAAGAAATTATGTTTTTATTTTACTAAATGTTTCTTTCAGAATATTAATATAAAATTTACCATTAGGTGGAGAAGGACAATATACACACAAAAAAATAGAGAAAATACAAGAAACTAATTCAATTTGACATAAAATTTTATATTACTTATATCAATAATAGTGAATTTAAAATATAAATTTAATAGCAATGGCTCTGAGAGGTTGATCAGAGCCTTTTGCAAATATAACCCATATGCTTATTTTTTTATTAAAACAAAATCAGGTTCCATTTATTAATTAAAATAAAGTTGATGCTATCAATACTATTATCAATAAAGTTATTTAGAAACATCAAGTTTAGGGGAAATATATCTAGGATTCCAGTGTGAAATTTAGTTCCATTACATTAATATACTTTAATAACTTTATCCATATAATATTATATATTGCTTAAATTGTGTATTAACAATTCTTTTATTATCCTGGATGTAATTGGTGCTCCATCTTTCTTGGAAATCAAATCTACAACTGTTTTTATAATACCATTTAATGTTGAATCACAGTTCAATATGTCGCTTATAATGAATCGTTTCTGCGCTGATGTGGCTTTAGTATTTACATTAGAATTCAAAGATATATTTTTTGAGGTTTTGTCATTAGATGTATGTAAGACTGATTTGGAGCCTTTAATAGCTGAAGCATATGATGTACCACCCAAAATTCTGTTTTTAATTTCAGCAACTTTCGAAGCCTTAAGGGGGCACTCATAGGCGACTGCTACGTGAGGTCCTTGGCAGTTATTACATTTAATTTTATCTTTTTGTAAACATTCTTTATAGAAATGGTTACCTGCACAGATGGAACAAACTTGGGCATTTTTGCAAGAACCACTAGTGTGGTTGAATTTGAAACAGTTAAAGCATTGAACTAAAGGTCTAAAATATTCTCTTACTTCTAGCCATAAATGTTCATAAGTAACATGACTGGGTCTGTTAATATTCAAAAAAGTTACCAATACTGTTGGGAGACTAGTAAGTGAGCCATCGGGAAGCTTCTTCTTAAACCTCTTGATACCTAAAACTTCACACCCAGGTGACTTCAAAGACGATAGAAGTTCAGAATCATCAATTTCAGTAGGGACCTTTATTACTCCCTGACTTTCAATTTGATCAAAAGGTATCTTGACTGACCAGTTATGTTTGCTATGAATGGGCTTATTCATAATGAAAGAGTTTGCTTCTTTTTTTGTTGGAAAAAAGATCTTGATAAAGTAATGACCAATGGGCTTAACATACGTGTTAGGTGGCACCAAGTCCTTAAGAATTTTATTAATTTTAAAGGGATCAATTTTTTCCTTGTTTTCCTGAAAAAGTAAAACGGGATAATCCTTTCGGTTCTGTTCTTCATAGATTGGAAGGATATCTTTGAATAAACCCCTTTTAGTATTTATGAACTTGGGTAACATCTTGGGAACCGGTTCATCTTCGCGGATACAAGTTGTGCTCTTCCGCTTTAAAGTGGCATCGAAAGCCAAGGGCTCCATGAGCCCACCACTAAATTCACTCATGGACTTGAAAAAGGGCTAAAAACTGATTATTTATAGGTCAAAACAAATTAAATTTATTTAGTTTCAAAAAGAGCGCCTTTTAATTCGACTTTCCCGCCCTTTTTTTTTCTCTCAACGACTAAACAAGTTTGACAAAACCTTGTGACAAGACCGTGAATCTTTTTTTAAATAAATAAATGGTATTCGATTTGTAAAACCAAGGAGTTTTCAATTAAAAAGATTTTAATATGACAGGAACAGTGGAAATATTCCATTCCCGATACTTTTAGTGCAGCCTATGTATAAGAGGCATTCGTTTCCGGTCGATGCGATGTGAAGCGGTTGTCAGTTGCTTTGTATCATTTGTGATGTGTCTACTACAGGTATGTTTTGGTTTTCTTCCCAACTTACTAAATAACATTCATATTGTGTATTGTCGCCAACTGTTCAGATTCAATATATCGAATTGTGGATGAAATATATAGATTTAATACGCAGGGGCTTATGCAGTAAACAGCGTACCTACCCACTACCAGACAAAGGATTATCTGTATAATAAATTAAGTATTAATTAGATAAATATTACTAAATCAATAAATTAGGCATCAATCGATTTTAAACAACGAGTTCAATAAAAGAGTCGTCAGTTTTTTTTTTTACTTTGCTCCACTCTAGGATTTCTCCTGTGTCGTGGGTGCGTTTACAAACACAAATTCCAGACACAATACACCCAGACCCGGAACAACTACCTGCAGATCGTACAATTGTTCCGTGCGGGAATCGAACCCACGACCCGGTGCGCAGCAGCCGACTGTATTAGCCACTGCACCAACCGTGCCGTCAAATCAGTACTAATATTAGTATTAGTGAATGTATTAATCTGAACACATGTTGTGCTGCCTGTTATTGTACCGCCATCTTCAGTAGTATACGTTCAGAAATACAGACCAACTACGTCAGCAACTTCGGCAATATCTATACAAATAAATAAAATTGAAGTGTCTGTTTGTAATGTCAAAATAACAGCTTTCTACAAAATGCATATGAAAGCATTTACGGTACATTTTATGTCTGTCTGTCTGTTTGTTCCAGCTAATCTCCGAAACGACTGGGCCGATTGTGACGGGACTTTCACTGGCAGATAGCTGATGTTTTAAGGAGTACATCAGGCTATAGACACTATAGATTTTTAATTGCGTCTCGATTTACGACACGCAATGAGACAAGGAGTACCTTAGGCTTTTTATATAGAAAAATAATTAGGGTTCCGCGCAAAAAGTTAAAACCCATGACATCAAATGTATATACTTTATGTCAACTGTATATGCCGAAGTGCTCTAAATTATTTATAACAAACCCAATTTCTTTCGAATTAAACGACCTGTCCGTGTGGTGTCCGGATTAATAATATAGCACCACTCCATCTCCTTCCGTGGAGGTCGTAAAAGGCGACTAAGGGACTCTAAACCAGAGGGATGGGCAGCAGCGTCCTTTCTGTGCTGCTGCTGTATACTGCGCTCACCAACCCGCCTGCCAAGCGTGGTGAGTATTGGCAAATACCCCCCAAAATGATGACACAATTGTGAAAATCTATGGGGAGGCCTTTGTTCAGTAGTGGACGTTATATGGCCGATATGAAACGGCGGGTGAAACCGGTCAGCTAGTCTATAAATAAAACGCATATATCTAAAACTGTTCATATTAAATACTTTATATACACCTAAAAATTATTGAATGCTATAATTTTTCAAATTTTTCACATCTTTCATCATCGCCTGCTTCTTTAGCCTTAATATTGACATCTCTAATTTATGTTTCTCCCATTTAAACTGCTTCTCCATCTCAAATAACTCCTTCTGCTTCTTCAATTCAAACTCCAGCAATTCTCTGTTCAACTCTTCTATTGGCTTCTTTTCTTCTGCACTTGGTACTACTATTTGTATAGGATCTGTTATACAGAAGGTTTGTAAACTGTTGCCAGTGTTTATATGAGGTTTATCGGGAGTAGCCGGTAGCATTATGTGTTCTGTATGTCGTTCAGAGCGTGCGACTAAATAGTCGTCTTGCGACTGTTCATCCGCGCTGTCGAGGCCGCCGCTGTCGTCGATTTTTCCATCGTTGTTGCTTAATGACTTATCGTTACCCAGCTGTACATTCTGGAAAGGAAAAGATTGTTCTAGAACAGAGTAAAATTGCATATCTTTAGGCAGCATGTACTCCCTCATTCGTAGCAAGTTAATTTGGGTGGGGAGTGTCTAGGGTAGTGTAAACAAGGTATGGTGTATTAACACATTTGAAAGCAGACCGGGATCAGGAGGCGATCCCGTGCAGAGAAGGTGAGGGCGCCGGGGTAGCAACCGCCCCTGGCCAATGTCCAACACGCAGCCCCTTGCAGTCGCTATATGGGGGTGATCCTTCACAATCCGCCCCGAGAAGAGCCTACTTCTTTACAGTTGCCATCTCATGATAGGGGGGTCTGGCATGCGCCTCCACCCCTCTCCGGGGCTGAGGAAGTACCCCGTCACTTTTGACCACGTCGATGTCACCAGATTGCTATAGGACATGAGGTTTCTAAAAACCATCCTCACCGAAATGTAGTCCACGTTGGAGGCGTCAAATAAAACCATAGGAAAACTACTTTTTTTTATTTTTTTTATTTGGGACAAGCCCGCCACGCATTCCCAACCACTGCAACTCCTGTAAGCCAGGATCTACAATGGCGACCACCGAAAAGAACACCGACCAATGAAGGTCGATGTGTCCCAGAGAAATGAATAACTGTCTTGGAACCCGCACCGAAATTAATCAGAAAAGAAAAAGGAGGAGTAGGAAAGAATATACGTTCCACTTCCCTCCGCAGCAAGCAGGAGACAGAGAAAAACGATAGGCCATAGGCACAATAAATGGGAGTTTACAACAGGGTTAAGCCCAGTTGCCAAGCACCACGGGTACAATTTTTTTATTTACGGGTCCTATGTTGTGAGCTATTGTGACTGATTCCAATAGTAGGTATGGCAAAAACACTTGAACGCACGGAAATTCGTCCTAGTCGCAACAAGGTCTGTATAGTAAAGAACCCCGGATGTAACTTGCATGCTGTCAAACATAATGTTGCGTTCATCTTGCCAAAGAATACACTCCCACAGGATATGATGTGCAGACTGTTCATATTCACAGTCCGGTGTTGAACATTTGCAGAATGAACTACTTGCCGAGTGTACAACATTATTGTTACGGACCGCTGTTTCGATAACTAGTTGACCTAACGCCTCTAACGTCAACACACGTCGCGGAGCCCAAGGCATGTACAGTTATGAGTCGGTAAATTTAGTTGTCACCGACTGACGATAATGCGGACGGTGCATCGCATACCACCGACATCCGTCCCTCGACCCCGGTAGAAGTTACTACACGCATACGTCGACTGCTATAACGGGCTTAAGCTAATATTGCCGCCACCAACAAATGACGGCACAGTTGGTGCAGTGGCTGATACAGTCGGCTGCTGCGCTTCGGGTCGTGGGTTCGATTCCCACACGGAACAAATATTTGTATGATCTGCAGGTAGTTGTTCCGGGTCTGAGTGCATTGTGTGTGGAATTCATGTCTGTAAACGCACCCACGACACAGGAGAAATCCTAGAGTGAGGCAACGTTTTAAAAAAAAAAAAAACCCCTGCGTCTAAAACAAAGCAATCAGCAGGTCAATCCATCCATAGGGATCTACGAACACTGGGTCTGGATAAGGAACAATGCGATAAGGAGGGCGTCGCCATGGTGGAGAAGAGGAAGAGAAAGCCTACTTGTCGGAACTAGTGCGGTACCGCATCGACCGGACCAAACCATCTGTTCCGTCCTGCTGTGCCTACGATGCTGCTATATGTGTCACGGCTGCTTTACTCTACAAAGGTCCGAGAGATTGTAGAGTACATCAGAGTCAAGATCTAGATCAAGAAATTCTCACTGAGGGTCGAGCGGTTGGAGTCTCGTCACAATGTGAATTTCAATTCTTTTGTGCCGACCGAATATCTGTCCACCCTAATTTTGGAACTATTTATCTCGCCAATATCGCGGCTTTACTTAATTTTTTTAATCATCGTTCATCATCAGCCGCAGGAAGTCCACTGCTGAACACAGACCTCCCCCAAAGATCACCACAACGACCCGTCTGAGTGTGCTGTGCGCTCATTGACGGGTTTTGCCATAATCGCCGCTTTTTAAATAATACGTCATTTCGTATCAGAAATGCTTAAAATCAAAAATGAAAAGGTAGGTAGGTAACAAGTAGGTACTTAGGCTATATTTTGTAGATCATCATTATCAGCCAAAGGACGTCTTCATTTTAAGGCCCACCTGTTGGGAAACTCTGTTGAGATCATCGAGCATTGTGCTGAGCTCAGTAGCGATTCTGCCATGACTACGATGTCGTCGGCAAATCGAAGGTGAGTGATATACTCGCCATTGATGTTAATGCCGAATCCTTTCCACTCCAGCAGCTTGAAGGCGTCCTCCATTGCAGCGGTGAACAGTTTCGGGGAAATGACGTCCCCCTGCCGCACACCTCTCTGCAATGGAATTGCCCCCGTGCTCTGTTCATGTACTCGGACTGACATGGTGGCGTTTCTGTATTAGCACTTCAACACTTCAATGTACCGATAGTCAATCTGGCACCGCTGCAGAGATTGCAGCACTGCCCAGGTTTCCATCGAATCGAAGGCTTTCTCATAGTCCACAAACGCTAAGCATAGTGGCAGATTATACTCCTCGGTCTTCTGTATAACCTGCCACAGCGTATGGATGTGGTTTATGGTACTGAAACATTTTCGGAAACCGGCTTGTTCGGGAGGCTGGAAGTCATCAAACCTGCGCTAGAGACGATTCGTGATGACCCTTGAAAACAGCTTATAAACATGGCTCAGAAGTGAGATGGGTCTATAATTCTTCAATAGGGTGTTATCACCCTTTTTGAAGAAGAGCACCACCTCGCCTCTGGTCCATGCTTCCGGCGTTGTGCCCTCGATTAAGACGGAATTGAATTGGGAATAAGATGATTGACCATGGTACTCGGATTTCAGCGCTGTGAGTCGCAGTTTCAATCTTGATACAAATAATTTTATGGCCTACAGATTTGAACCATTCCAAATCTGATGTTAGATGTGTTTTATACACTCCCATGATCCAGGATAAATAAAATGAAAAATTGCCTTGTATACTGGATTTTTCATCATCACCATCATATCTGCCAAAGGATATCAAAGGATCCCCCATAGATTTCCACAATTGTGTCGTCATTTTGGGGGGAATTTGCCAGTACCTCACCACACTTGTACTGCCTGCAGCACCAGCTGGTGGTGAGCGCAGTATGGCTACTGTACCATGGACGCTGCTGACCAGAGTCCCTTAATCGCCTTTTACGACAATCAACTGAGGAGTTGGAATGGTGCTGGACATCACATGGGCAGACACCATACTCTGGTCATTTATGTATACAGAATACAATTTAAGCAATCCATAATATAATGTTAACAATAATTGACATAGCTCATGTGAACTCACCCCAGTGCCCTTCAATGGAGACTGCATCGTAAGGTAACTATTCATCTGATAGAACACGGAGGCTGTAGGCAGAAGGTTCCCTTCCTCATCCGTCAGGATCTTAACTAGCCTCTCTTCTAGAGGATTCAATTGGAGAGTACAGTGAGTGCCCTCCTTCTGACACTTCTGTATGACTAGGTATTTCCGACGGATCTTACATTTGAAGTCTGCCCAATACTGCAAAGGATATTAATAGATAATTTAGGTGTGAGTGATGGACCTACTTAGGATATCGTGAGAAACGAGAAGCTAGTAAAGACACACATATTAACCCATTAACGTCCACTATTGGACAGAGGCCTCGCAATGATCACTACAATAATCATAGACAAATGCTTGCACCCGCTGCTTGTTGATTTATATATATAAAGAAACCGACGATTCCCATTTACTCGAGACGTCATTTTCTTAAGTTTAAACCTGCCGCGCTTCCGACAAAGTTAGACTTGAGTTATCGATTGTCGTCAACCATAGTAAACCAGAATAATACTCTATGGGAATTTGCTCTGTGGTCTGCATTGTGCATTCTAACCTAAAAATATTAAACATTCAAGATTACACTAATTGTGCTAAAAATAATTTATTGAATTGAAGTAACGAACAATAAATTGTAAATAACCTGGAGTAGAAACTTTTAATGTTGTTTTATTGCAGAAACCCAACTGAGTTTTTACTTCGATAGACAGTAATATAATAAAAAGATTATTATATATATATATATATAAATTGATGTGTGTATGTATGTTCGCTATGGACTTCAAAACGGCTGAACCGATTTTGATGACATTTTCAGGCAATCTTCAGATTAGCCCAGCAGATGATCCTGTGAAGTTTGGTAGCTATCGAATCAACAGATATATTTGGTTATATGGCAATTTGCGTCATGTATGTCATCTCATCATCATTTCAGCCGAATAAAGTCCACTGCTGGACACAGGCCTCCCCCAAAGATCACTACAACGACAAATATGGGTGTGTTGTGTGCTCATTGGGGGGTTTGCCATAATCGCCAGGCTTGGCAGGTCAGGTTGGCGATCGCAGTTGAGTCGTTAATGTACACGAAGGATGCTGCTGCCTATCCTCCGGCTAATCCCGTAGTCCGCTTTTACGACACCCAAGGGATGAGATGGAGAGTGTTATTCGTAGCCGGCACCACACAGCAGCAGTCATCTGGCTATACTCGTAGATAATTAGTGCTACCCGTGCGAAGTCGGGACGGGTCGCTAGTATTTTCTAAATTCTCTTCGGTATCACACATTATCTCACTAACTGACAATGCTAGACCCAATTAAAAATCTATGTCTCGCAGCCCGCGGATTTAGACATTTGAGAGGACAATACTTACGGCTTATAAACACATGCACGATTAAGAATATAGCACCACTCCATCTCTTACCATAGAGGTCGTAAAAGCCATTCTGCGCTCACCAACCCGTTCTTACTTGTTTGTATATCATACATCGCCTGGCCTACCTAACTGTTACCTACATAAACTGAATTCAAGATCGAACAATCTCCATAACTCAAAATTCAATTTAAGCACCGACCCCCGTTTTCCGGCATCCCCGCTAATCCTGGTCTTGGTAGAAGCTACGATAACGTCGAGGCAGGGGGTGCTTAGAATCTCCAGATGAGGTACCTCTGCCACGCACCAAAAAACGCAACGTGGGACGGCTTCCAATAAAGGGGGCAGACGACCTGATGAAGGTCGCTGGGAGTGGTTGGATGCGGGCGGTATGTAACCGCTCATTGTGTAAATCTATGGGGAGGCCTTTGTTCAGCAGTGGACATCCTTTGGCTTATATGATGATCTGTAACTTCATGTGCGAGTCCAAAATAAAACTGTTTTCTTCTTTCTTTTCACTTGGCAGGCAGATTGGTAACCGCAGTATACTATAATTAGCATTGGAGGATGCTGCTGTCCATCCTCTTGGAATCATCCCTTGGCCTCCTTTTACGACACGACACGGCGGGTGGAGGAAGGAACCATAAGGGGGACAGCCAACCTTTTTTTTCTTCTATATTAGTTACTCAGCTGTAACTCGTAAAAAGGCTAGCTCGCCTGGGGAAGTTCGCCACGTCACAAACGTGAGGGCTAAGTATAGAATACATAAGGGAATTTAAGAAATAAGTACCCTTGACCAACTCCTGCCATTCTTGTTGACACTATCGTCGATCCTGTTGAGGGTCCTGGCAATTTTCTCCCACATTCTCCTGGACTGGACGTACCCTTCTCTAGAACGAGCACTGGCCAGCGCTAGAGCAGGATACCGCTCCATGTATTGTGCTAGTACTTCGAGATGCTGGCGGGAGATTTGACGACGGTAGAAAAACTCCTCAGACATGATCCTGGAAATGAAAAATTATGACTTTAGGTATGGTTTGTCGGTTCAGTTCTAGTTGAGTTTAGACATTACTGTGTTCCTACGAAATTCCCGTGTGGTGCCGGCTACGAAATTCCCGTGTGGTGCTGGGTACGAAATTCCCGTGTGGTGCCGGCTACGAAATTCCCGTGTGGTGCCGGCTACGAAAAGCACCAACCCATCTCACCCTGTGAGTGTCGTAAAAGCCGACTTAGGGATTAGACGTACAATGAGCAGCAGTGTCCTTCGAGTAAATTAACAACTCAACTGCGATCGCCAACCCGCCTGCCAAGCGTGGCGATTATGGCCCAATGAGCCCACAACTCATCCATATCGGTGGTTGTGGTGATCTTTGGGGGAGGCCTGTGTCCAGCAGTGGACTTCATTCGGCCGAAATGATGATGATGATGACAACTAGCCCATCCATTTAATATGTGACACAGTACAGTTTGCAAAACTTTATTCATAAATTTTCTGTATTACCCCTCAAAAGTGACCCTTATACTCAAAATTAATTCATTTACATTACATGTCCGTGTTTGGGTTGCAGAAATCCATAAGAGTACCAATTTTCAAATTAATAGGTTGTGAAGATTCGGAGCAAATTGGCTGTGACAGACAGACATACGAGTGAACCTATAAGGGTTTTACCATTTTTTCCTTCGTACATTCAAAACCCTAAAAACTAAACATTAGATGTCTCAACGTAGGCACTTTTGATTTTGTTAATGTAAGTAAAAGCATGGAGTGTCGATATCAAAGGTAAATTAATTATGAGAACATTAGTAGAGAGCACACCACGCTTTAATTATTTTTACATTTTAAAAATACCTTGACCCATTAGTCGTTTTACAGATATATATAATTTTTTCGAGGTTTATATATTTTTACAAATACAGAGAAATCTTTTACCTAAAGCTGTAAATTCACAACTCAAAGACTCAAATTCATTATTTACACATGTCTAGTGTAATAATAACCTGTTAAGTATTAGCTATTTTTAATCGCCGATGATCCTGGTGATAGGACCAGGTCATACTCATGTCAAATTATATTGTAGTGTCATCGATTCTTGATACAAATTTTCATTCATACATACAGATCAAGCTAAATAAAGCGTGTAAAATAGGTTAACGCGAACATAGCAGCCACGATAGGTAGTTAATACAATGTCTGCAACATTTGGAGGCTCATAGCACTTGCAAGCATGTGGATGTTGACATTTGGCTTGCCTGCACTCACTAAGCATGATTGGTAAGATAAAGATAAAAGATCAAAATATTTTTTATGTATAACCATAAATAGTCAAAAATTTTGATGCCCCGTTCCAAGATGTTGATTTTCTATGAAGAAGAACGGGCAGGAATAACCATGGTTACTCTTTTTAAATCATAATAATTGTTACAGTATTTATATTACATGGACAATGTAGCAGAAAAAAGTAAACTTCTTAAAAGTCTACACTAAACAAGCCTGATATTTAGAAAAAAGTATGATTAAATTGTCATGGCAGCATTAAGCTGACCAATACCAACAGACAGCACTCATACAAACGCTAGGCGAGTGATTTGTGACAAGCATGTAGAGATAACATTAGGATGTTAGAATATCGAACTAGTGCTTGATACAAATATGCATGAATGTCACAGTGAGATCTTGAAAGTTAAGTACTTAAAGTTCTACATGTTCGATGTATGATGATGATGATGAGTATTTGGTGACCAGATAGAAGACTTAATTTTGTACATGAATCAAAACTTATCGGAATTTGGTAATTTCATATCTTATTTAATGGACTAGGACAGTGATATGAACTATACAGCATAGTATAAAGATAAACAAAATATGATACTCACGTATATTTTAAATCTATGTATTAAATTTCAAAATTGGTATACATACAAAAAAACACTTTTATAGATTGAAATTATTATAATGATTTACTTCCATTTCACGATACCTCACCCCAAAGACTGTTTTAATGTAACGGGCTTCACCCACCATGCACTGAGTAGGTTTACGATGTATAATAATAGAAAACCTCACTTCTTCTCCCAAAGTAAAACATGTTATGAAATTAGAAAAATAGCAAGGGATAGAGAAGAGAAAGAGAAACTCTGAAATCAGAACCACAGAGTACCTTTTTATAATCTGATCAGATCTTCAGAAATAGGTAAAGTTGGGCGTTATAACACATAACACATTAAATATTCAAATATATTTTTATAGCAGTATAACAAATTATTAGAAATCTAACAAGACTGTTATAATATATATTAAAGCCATTGTTTTAATTTTAATTTCGATATTTTGGTTACAGCGCCATCTAGCTTCGTTTAGATCACAGTACATGTACGTACGATATCGAAGAACTAAGTAATTCAATCTGTACAATTTCGGTACAAGATACCCAAAAACCTGAGGTAATGGCTGTATTAAAACAACGTTCCCCTGGAGCGAGATAATTTATTCACAAAACATTATTCCTCTAGTAAAGTCGATGTAACGTAACCATATCGTCATCTAATTAGACGCCAACACCATCTAGTTAGATTATTGGAAACTTGTAATAAATTAAATATAATATGTATTTTCTTGTGATGGTGTTGGAGTCGATGCAGATCTTGTACATTCCGCCCACCAAAAGGATTATTTTCCTTTTAGAACCGCCCACCATGAGCAAACTCGATAAATAACAATAAATAATGGACTGTATGATATTCAAACATTAAATAGTGGACGATTTGTATGCAGAATGTAAAGGCTATCATAAAACAGTATCAACATTATGAACTAAAGCTAGAGAAATAACACGATTCAGATTAAATCTGGCAGTAACATAATAAAAGTTCATGTAATGTTAACTAAACTATCATTAAACATTTGACCTAATCAAATCTTTAACAAGACGTATTTATACAGTGTATATAATCATCTAGGCATATGTAAAATAAAAACAATGTATAAAACGTGCATACCATAAAACAAAACGGTGCTGCTTAAATTTAAAAATAAACACAATAATTGACGACTTATTCTGTTACATCGAGCAGACATTATTTTGAAGTTGGACGTTTTATTGTAGTGCCTTTACAGTTGAGAGTTACAACGTGCGTCACATTGTCCTTCCCGGGATGCACTTGAATAATTCTACAGCACTACCACTTGGCAGGAAGTAGGTTATCTTCGTTGACTAGTACTATGTCATAAAGTTCAAAGTCATTAGCCCATTTATGTCCCTGGAAGAACTGCATCAGATACTCCTGTTTCTACCTACGCCAGCAACTCTGCACCATTCGTTGCACCAATTGCCATCTGCGTAACGTGCTCATTGTAGAGTACTCATAATTATTTATAGGGTTACCTTCCTTAACATTTCAATTTCTGCATTGTATCGTTGCTGTTGAGTCTTTCGGATGCAGAGATTGAAAGCTTTACTACTGACAGGTAATGCGCTATTGTAGAATTTAATTTACGATGCTTTGCTGATTAATACTGTCTACAGAATGCAATCACTCTTCAGTTTTCTCGACGAAGAGAACCTAGACATAAAGTTATTATCAACATCTGATTCCACTTTAGTTTTCGCTGTTATGAGATGAGAGTGTATCTTGCTATCAGAGTCAATAATTTTTGAATTACCATATTTACATGGTGGATCTTTAAAACGAAAAGGTGACCGTAAGTAACGACCTCTGTCATCTCGTCGCGTTGTAGCTATATAATAATCTTTGCCAGATTTGACTACTGGTGTTAAGGATTTTCTAATTAATAAACGCTCAGAATCAAAATTCCATAACCTTTTCTGTTCTTTTCTATCGTTTTGTTCAAGTTGAGCATGCATACTAAGAACTATATTATGTTGATTATGTAAGCGTTTTTCTGTGTCCACAATACCACTTACAATCCACCCCATATAGGTGTCTTGTGCTACTGGGGAGCCCTTTGGACTCCTGATTAAACCCTCTTTTATAACATTGCAATAAATTTCAGATCCTAACAAAACATCTATTTTGTTAGGCGCATTAAACGTAGGATCGGCTAACTTAATTTTATATAGTTCCGGCCAATCCTGAATTTGGAATCTTGTGTCTGGCATAACTGAAGTCAGTGAGTTCAATACATGTGCAGTTACATTAACGGCGTAAGAAGGATCATGCAGTGACTGTATATTAAAATTAACTACATGTCTAGAGACAATGACGCTATGATTACCCCCTATTCCGGTTATAGAAGTTTTAGTTGCTACCTTTTTCAATTTAAGTAACTGCACTGCTGCCTCAGTTATAAAGGATGATTGAGAGCCCTGATCTAACAAGGCTCTTAAAATTTGAAAAGACCCATCTTTTGACTCAGTCCCAATGAGGGCTGTGGGTAACAGGACTTGACCCTGTGCATTTTCATTCAAAAAATGGGTTGCAATATTAGCACTGATCTCATTCTCTGGGGAAATTGAATCATTATCATGTGTTTTTGTGGGTTCCGACGAAGCAGTAACCGCACTAGTTACACAAGAGTTTTTGGGATGCAGTAATGAGTGGTGTTTACGCTGACAAATATGGCATTTGGTGAGAACGCGGCAGATATTGCTTGTGTGGTTGTTACCGAGACAATTGAAACATACACCCAGTGTCTGGGCAATATCGCGACGTTTATCAGAGTCTTCCTTTGAGAACTTTTTGCAATTAAATAACTTATGATCCTCGGAACAATGTGGGCATGACAACTTGGTAAGACTATGCAAAACTTTAGGATGAGGTGTAGGTTCGACGAATTCTAGAGCGCGATATCGTGTCTCTAAAAACTCTTTAAACTGTTTGAATGACGGTAAATTCTCAGATGATTGGCTAGCATGCAGTTCCCACTGCTTCCGAGATTCTACGTCCAACTTCAAACTTACTACATATACAATAATGACATCCCATGACTTAATATCTATACCAAGATTTGTTAATTCATGTAAACAATCCGATGTTACGTCTAAAAGTTCCTTAAGGGCACCGGCTGACTCTACTGACATATTGCGCTGACTAAACAAACGTTTGAGTATACAATTGGACAAGTACTTTTTATTATTATAACGATTCTCTAACATTCCCCAACATTGCTTATAATTATTTGTGGTTATGGGAATATGTCTAATCAGCTGCTCTGCTTCACCAGATAGCTGTGACCTTAAATAATGCAATCGCTGAACATCATCTAACGATGAATTATTATGGATCAATGAAGTAAATAAGTCTCTAAACGATGACCACTCCAAATAATTCCCACTGAAGGTAGGTATTTTAATTTCAGGAAGTTTAACAAGAGACCCTTTTGATTTATCTGGTGATACGTCACTGCTGTCATTTGATCTAATATCTTTGAACTTGGATAACGTTTTCTTAATTTCAACTTTATAATTTAAATATATTTCCGAAACAACTTCACAAACATCTTCTTTAAAATGACTTGAAATCTTGCTACATCCTAGTTCGCCAACCAATAATTCATATTTCGATGAAAAGTTTTTAAATAATTGTTCCAATATTTCTAATCTTACTTCACAGTAATACTCTGTCAATCGATCTTTCGGAGTTTTCTTGAAGTTTGAAAATGCTTTTGCTATTTGAACTTTCAAGTCTTCTAGTATACGTAATTCGTTATCCATTTTTAAAATAAAGTTTCTGTTAACTTTTCTAAGTGCCGTGTAGAGAGAAATCGTCTAAGTGTTTTAACTATTCGATCTTAAATTGGGCGTGGATTCCCCGTCTGCCCCAATTTTAGCTGATTATTCTAAGTCCAAGCTAATCTTGTAGCAAATTTTCTAAGTTCTTCTTTTTACTTAGCACAATTCAGAGTACTCACCGATTGTCCACTTTGCACTTTATTACTCACGATAATATTCTATCAGCCAGTCGCTCAGCTCTTTACAATAACAGCGCCACACAGTTTGTTATTCAGGAACTTGCGATTTTCACCAAAAATGCCCTTCGGCTCGTTAGGACCATGTACAATTTCGGTACAAGATACCCAAAAACCTGAGGTAATGGCTGTATTAAAACAACGTTCCCCTAGAGCGAGATAATTTATTCACAAAACATTATTCCTCTAGTAAAGTCGATGTAACGTAACCATATCGTCATCTAATTAGACGCCAACACCATCTAGTTAGATTATTGGAAACTTGTAATAAATTAAATATAATATGTATTTTCTTGTGATGGTGTTGGAGTCGATGCAGATCTTGTACACAATCTAACTAATAATAGATGGCGGTTGTTTTACTTATTCAAGGTTAAATGAGCACTCTCTACTTAGAAATAAGAGCTACTTTGACTTGCTACAACCAAAAATAATGAGATAGCTTATAATGAACTCCAAGAATTTTTAACAGTTTAGAGTTCATTGCACCGAATATATTTCGTTGGTTTTAAATTGCGAATATTTATTTGCGGTTGCTACCGACAAACTACATAATGTTTAGGTTTTGCAACATTTTGGAACAAGTAGGTAGTTTAGTTTAGTAAATATTTTAATTTCGTTTTCATCATCATCATCATCGTAGTTCGATTACGTATGCTATAAGGTGTAAATATCATCATTTCGGCCGAACAAAGTCCACTGCTGGACAAAGGCCTCCCTCAAAGATCACCACAACGACCGACATCGGTATGTTGTATGCTCATTGGGGGGTTTTGCCATAATCACCACGCTTGGCAGGCGGGTTGGCGATTGCAGTTGAGCTGCTAATGTATTCGAAGGACGCTGCAGCCCATCCTCCGGGTGTAAATATAGGTCTAGTGTAAAGTGTAAATGATTTAAGTGTTCTAGATATGAACAACTTATTTTGTACCAAACACAACTCAAAAGACTAAATAAAATCAAACCGTAATATTAACTTTCATAATGTAATACAACTCTTTCAATACAATGTAACACTAAATAACATACAACTCATTATAATTATAACAAACAACGCTGTAACCAAAAATAAAATACAACTCATTATAATTATAATAAACAACACTTTAATTATAATACAACGACGCATATAAGTTATAACACTCTAAGATATAACATTATTTCAAATAACATTTTAATAAATATTATAACACTTTAAAACAACAGTTTAAAAAATATAACACAGCAGTATAATTCATTGAAAAATTATAACACTTTAGCCCATCTTTAGAAATAGGAATGCTCGATACTAATCGATATTAACGCCTGTCGATTAAAAACTTATCGATGGATCGATTTTTATATCAAACGTGACTAGACGATAATAATGTGAACGAGATTGGTTTTCCCAGTAACATATAATGTTCAAAATAAATACTTAACAGTACATGAATAGAAATCTATTTCGTGACACCATTCATTCAGTCTGGGAGAAGTTAGCTTACGAACAAACTTCAATCAAACCATTCCGCCTGGTTTTTGTTTAGATTATGTGGTTAGGTCACAAAATCACAATTGTTTATTAAAGTATAAGGGTGAGATTCAGAAACGAGTCTAAGCGTGAACTTACGCTTCCATCTGTCAAAATGCACTACTTACGCCCCTAATTTCGACAGATGGAAGCGTGAACTTAGCTTGTACTCGTTTCTGAACCTCACCCTTAGACTCGTTTCTGAATCTCACCCTTACGCCCCTAATTTTGACTGATGGAAGCGTGAACTTAGCTTAGACTCGTTTCTGAATCTCACCCTTACTCACTTAGTCTGAGTCAGACCACTTGCCGCAACGTGATGTGTTTGAGCTCTTAGTTGTATTACTTAGATATCCCTTCACGTGTAGTAAGATATTGTTTTAAAAACGGAAGAAAAATAATCCTAGTGGTAAGTATCGATATAGATAGTAATTTCTTAGGTTTTCGCGATTATTACACATTAAAATAAAACACTTTTAAACAACGGATTAATGATTTATGTGTTCGAAACGTTAGTGATTTCATCCCTATTTACGCAGCGTTCTCTCTTATATATGTTTTATGCTTGAATAGATAAGTCTGATGTCGGAGGCACGAGTTTTTCTAGATACTACTGCTATATATGAGATCATGATGCTGGGTCGGCTGGGCACTCCTTCAGCGTGCACCGTGCTGCGTCTGCTGGGTAGTCTCCGCAGTGATGACAACCCTGGAAGGTGAGGGTGCCATGCCGCCTCTCAGGTAACTCCTGAGCGAGGCGTGCCCTGCGGGAGTCTATCATAAAAAGGAACGTATATCTTACTATGAAGTATGAATATGCGAATCTCCATCTGATAACTTCATTCACTTCGCACATAGGTAGAAAATAAAATCAGTGGTGCAGTTTATTAATAAAAAACTCGTATTGTAAAAAACTATATAAAAACCTGTAGGTCTAACTGATAAATACTGGCAACAGTATAATAGTTTATTTTAAATTAACTTTTCCTTTTTTACACCCAGTGAGTGCAATTAATGCAATAATTTCAGTTTTGGATAACTTTGATTATTTCTATTTCATAACAAAGTGTGAGAAAAAGAATCTTAGCCCAATTCAATTGAAAGGGTAAACTATAAATATACACAATTTTTTATTTTTTATTGGTGCCCAGTGGAAATTCTTCATGAACTTCCTTCGCCCCGGGGAAGGACGGAGGGGTATGCCGGACTCCTACCGGCTAAAACCACTGGAGCGGTCATCTTCGGCTCCAGGTCCTCGTATGATCACACTAGAGCCGCCCACTGGTGGCGCGCCTATTGGCACATGGCATAGGCAAAGGGTGACTGTAAAGCGGTCGCCCCCCCGGGGAAATATACACTACTACCAGACCAGTTTAAATAATGTACTCTGTGGACACTACATCTTTATACAAATAAATAAAATTGAAGTGTCTGTGTATAATATCAAAATAACAGCTTTTTACTAAATGCATATGAAAGTATATACGGTACCTACAACAAAAAAAACTATTTGTTTTTTGTCTGTTTGTTCCCGCTAATCTCCGAAATGGCTGGACCGATTTCTACGGGACTATCACTGGCAGATAGCTGATGTTATAAGGAATAACTAAGGCTACTTTATTTCAGAAAAATATTGGGTATCCGTGCAAAAATGAAAACCCATGAAATCCAATATATATATTCTATGTCAAGTGTCTATGCCGAAGTAAATAAATTAATACTTTATATATAATATTTAAATTATTTCTTTCTAAATTATTTTATTTAATGTAATCTGGTGACGATACTATGACGATGATTTTAAATTAAACAGCGGGTGAAACTGCGGGTCCCAGCTAGTATTACAATATATTTTAAACAATAAGACAAATATCTAAATACATTAAGGTATCTTTAAAAAAAATTAAAGATATTTTTTTATATGGCTAATGTAAGTGATATTAAAAGAAATTGAAAAAGCAACCATAATTATTATTGCTATAAATTCTAGTTATATGTGATCAAAATCGAACCCTATTCCTAGCATATATCCGAACGTATCTCAGCTGACGAATCACAGCCGAATATTGCTGACAACTTTTTTTATATACTTGACGTGAGCGGGTACGGTTGCAGATTGCGGTCGAGATGTCTTTGATTAAATTAAATTTAGTTGTGTGCAGTGTGATATTATGCTTTTTGGAGTGCGTCAATACTCAGTCCGTACACAGACGTTTTGAATACAAATATTCTTTTAAGCCGCCGTATTTAGCGCAAAAAGATGGATCTGTTCCTTTCTGGGAGTACGGAGGCAGTAAGTACAATCTTATTTCTTATTAAATGTCAATGACAAATTGAATTTAACAGCTTTAAATTTACGTATAGACTCTCTATCTAGGTTTCTATGTTCATGAATATGCATGTTATGTTATAAATATAGAAATAAAAAGTTAAAATCATTTGTTGTTTCGGTCCATATTATCTGACAGCGACACGTCAGTGAAAACTGTCAAGAGTGAAAGAGATGTTGTTATATGTTTCGTGGACAGTTAGAGAGAGATGTGGAGTAATTGCCGAGATCATGGTTTTTGGTTCCACGAAAGCAGTCGACACGGTTAAAAACCTTTTATAATTTATGATTAAATTAAATACTAGTTATTGCTGTTGTAATTAGTTTGTAAACTGTTTCAATTTTTTATTAACACGATGTGTTGATATTTCATGTTGTTAACATCGTTTCGAAGATTTGATAACAATTTTCTTGTAATTTAATTTTCCTGATATATCCTATCCTGAATCCGTCTAACACGTTGTTATGTATGCCACATTATACCTCAATGAATCAACTATAAAACAATTGAACCTAGCGCAGAGTATCAGTGCTGGATACAGAAAACAGAATGATGTTATAAATGATTTAAAAAGTAACTGTTTAATCTCTGTAGAAAGTTTTTTATATTGCCATTTAAGATTATTACAGAATATTTATTTGTACTGGCTTTTATACAATTGTACAAATCTAGCTGTTGCTCATAATTTTGTTTAAGTCTGCATTGTTTCATCTCACAACATTGCAAACCAAATAAAAAAATGTTCTTTCATTGTGCTTAAGATAATTACTCCTATTATATTATTAAAAAAAACTAGTTTCTATTAGCATATATTAGCATAAGCCTTGTTGAAAGAGTAATTTGCATTTTCATTTAATATATTTAAGTTGAAGCACATGTTTTATTTGATCCATGTGGTGTCTGAATTAAGAATCCAAATAATCCAAAAGAAAAACCTCTCTATCTCTTCCTGTGGATGTTGTAAAAGGCGACTAAGGGAATCTAAACCAGAGGGATGTGCAGCAGCATCCCTTCTGTGGGTGAGTATTGGCAAATACCCCCAGAATGATGACACAGTCGTGAAAATCTATGGGAGAGGCCTTTGTTCAGAAGTGGACGTATAAATGGTCGATATGATGAACATTTATACATTGTTCCATTAGCAATGCTTAAAACGTGTAAACTATGGTTTTAATAGCATTGCGCAAGAAATTGCTTGTGCAGTAATCAGTATTCTCTTGATGTACTATTTAATAGTTTTAATGTTTACATTTCATACTGTTTTACAATGTGGTACGCAGTTAAGACGTATTATTCCGTGTGATGTCCGGTGACCCACCCCACCTCATGCCGTGGGTGTAGTAATAGGAGACAATGGGCTTAGCCGGAGGATGGGCATCAGCGTCCTTCTTGTTCATTAATTACATTTCAACTGCGATCGCCAACACGTCTTTTTTTATTGGTGCCCAGTGGAAATTCTTCATGAACTTTTCGCCTCGGGGAAGGGCGAAAGGGTATGCCGGTCTCCTACCTGCTAAAACTACTGGAGCGGTCATCTTCGGCACCTAAGGGAGAGCCGCCCACTGGTGCGACGCCTATAGGCGGATGATCGGAGAGGGTGACTGTAAAGTGGTCATCCCCCGGCGGGATTGTAAAGGATCCCCCAAAGCGTTCCACGGCAGCGTGTGACCTACATGTGTGCTACCGTCTTTTCTTGGGTCGCTCGGTGTGGGAACGCAGATTCCCAAATCTACGCACCCGCGACCCTAGAGGCCTTATAGCGACGGCAGGGGGTTTCAGGCGTATGGGAATTAGGCGCCAGGGCGGTTGTGCCCCGGCGCCGTTTCCTCCATCTTCGAGCGGGATCGGCCCTCCCCGCCAACACAAAGTCAGTCCACTCGTTGTGGCGGTCTTTGGAGAGGCTGTGTCCAGCAGTGGGCTTTCTTTGGTTAAAGTGATAATGATGATTATGATAAGATTAAGAATATAGCACCACTCCATCTCTTTCCGTGGATGGCGCAAAAGGCGACTAAGGGAGTCTAAACCAGAGGGATGGGCAGCAGCGTCTCTTTTGTTGAACAGCAGTCATACTGCGCTCACCAATCCGCCTGCGAAGCGTGATGAGTTCTGGAAGGTTCCCTCCAAAATGACGACACAATTGCGGAAATCGATCTTTGTCCTTTGGCTGTCATGATAAAGATGGTGAACGTATTATAATAAAACATTTTTAAACGGATTCTATCGCGTATATTTTAGATTTTTGTTTTACCTGACGTTTCTAACCGAATCGACGACGAATCGAATCCGTTTAAAAATGTTTTATTATAATGTGTAATAGTCGCGAAAACCTAAGAGCTTACTCGACGGCACGGTTGGTGCAGTGGCTGATACAGTCGGCTGCTGTGCTCCGGGTCGTGGGTTCGATTCCCACACGTAACAAATATTTGTATGACCTGCAGGTAGTTGTTCCGGGTCTGGGTGTATTGTATGTGGAATTCATGTCTGTAAACGCACCCACGACACAGGAGAAATCCTAGTGTGGGGCAACGTTTTAAAAAAAAAAAAAAGAACTATGGTGAACGTAATTAGGGTTGAAGTAGGCTGATCAAGTATTCGGGTGGCGCTCGAAAAGACTGAGGCCCTGGTTGTTCACGGGCCACGTCGTCGGCCGCCAGCAGACGGTTACATCACCGTCGGTGATGTGAGTATAGTGGTCAGGACGCAGATGCGCTACCCGGGGCTGGTCCTTGACTGGAGGTGGGACTTCGGCGGGCACTTCCGCCAGCTTGCCCCGAAGCTGATCGGCACTGCGTCCGCTCTGCCGGCTACTGCCGAACTTGGGTGGACCCTGCGCGGGCTGCCGACGACTTTACACGGGGGTGGTCCGCTCGATGACGCTTTACGGCGCTCCGGTGTGGGCAGAAACCCTGACTGCTGCGGAGGCCTCAAAGAGTCATGGCAGTCAGGGTCATACGCGGATACCGCACGGTGTCTGCTGAGGCTGCATGCGCGCTCGCGGAGACACCCCCGTGGGACTGGGAGGCCCGATTTCCACAACGAGCGGTTACATACCGACAGCATCCAACGACTCCCAGCGACCTTCACCAGGTCTTCTGTCCACCTCGTTGTCGTCGTTCCACGCTGCGTTTTCCGGTGCGCGGTCTCCACTCGAGAACCTTCCTGTCCCAACGGCCATCAGTTCTACGAGCTATGTGCACCGCCCGCTGTCACTTCAGTTTACTAATTCTTGTCAACTATACCGGCAACTTTAGTTCATCTACGGATCTCCTCATTTCTAATTCGATCTCGTAGACAAAAATACCAAGTCTATAAAGTCGCAGTAATATCTAGAAATTTGAAAATTGCAGATCAAGCAAGTGACGCAACCCGGAAATGTTTGAACTATATGTGATATCCATGATGAAGCGTTCGTGCACGTTCGGCAATGTTCGCAGATTTCGATGTTGATATTAATGCGTGTTACCTAAGCGATTGTGGAATGTACTACTGTTCTGAGTTATCGACTTTTAAACTTTCATAATTTTGCGGTAATATTATTGGCTGTGCCGTGTGGTGCCGGCTCATTGCCGTGTGGTGCCGGCTCAGAATGCCACCACCCCATCTCCTCCCATGGGTGTCGTAAAAGTCGACTAAGGGATTAGCCGGAGGATGGGCTGCAGCGTCCTTCGAGTACATTGAAAACTCAACTGCGATCGCCAACCCGCCTGCGAAGCGTGGCGATTATGGCAAAACCCCCCAATGAGCCCACAGCATATCCATATCGGTGGTTGTGGTGATCTTTGGAGGAGGCCTGTGTCCAGCAGTGGACTTCGTTCGGCCGAAATGATGATGATTATTGGCTGTGCGGTTCCCGCGATCTGAGGGCCTTTTTTTATTGATCCGGTGGATATACATCATGTACTTCCTCCGCCCCGGGAAAGGGCGGAGGGGTATGGTACGGACTCCTACCGGCTAAAACCACCGGAGTGGTCATCTTCGGCACCGTAGGGAGGCTCCAGGAACTTGAAAGATCACACTAGAGCACAATAAGATTGCCATAGCAGTTATAAACTGACCAGTCCCGACAGAGAACGCCCGTTCACGGGCATGCGGCAGCATTACACTCGAAGCCGAAATTGAACAATATTCTTTACATAAGATAAATATTTCTATTCATGTAAAACCATATGCAGGTGCATGATGCACTTATGAATAGTCAAGACTTTAGTTGCCGCGTTCCAAGGTGTTGATTTCCTATGGAGAAGAATGGGCAAGAAACTCCATGGTTACTCTTTTTAAGTCATAATAATTGTTACAGTATTTTTGGTAACATTGTTCTCAAAATAAATAATGCGAGGACAATGTAGCAGAAAAAAGTAAACTTCTTAAAAAGTCCACACTAAACAAGCCTGATAATTAGAAAAAAATATGATTAAATTGGCATGGCAGCATTAAGCTGACCAATCCCAACAGACAGCACTCGTTCACGAGCATGACGCATGCATCAGCGTCGCTCAGCTCAACCATATTGTAGGACAACTAAGCGACCCGATACACGACGCCACCATCAGCAGGACACTTGAGTGAGCATGACATACCTAAACTGCCAGACAACTATCACGTCGATTAAACAAAATAAATTAATAATCCACATGGTCCTCCCACTTACAGTTTACAGTCATACATTTGCTTATATGTTTAATAGTTAAGTATTAAAGAAGCTGTTATAAATAACGTAAGCAGATTAGATAAACAAAAACATAATATTAGTACATTTGTGCGGTGAGCTAATGTTAATCTTTATTGCACTTTATCATTATTTATTGGAAACGTATTATATTACGACACGATCATGATACAGTCTGTGTACTGGACATTTACAATATGGTTGAACGATGTTGATGATGCATGCGTCATGCTCGTGAACGGGTGCCGTCTGTCGGGACTGGTCAGCTATTTAAGCTACAATAAATATTAGAAATCAGGCTTGTTGAGTGTATACTTTTTAGAAATTTACACTACTCCTACAACTATACAAATAAATAAAATTTAAGTGTCTGTTTGTTGTTGTTTTTCTCTGCCTGTCTGTTTGTTCCGGCTAATCGCCGAAAAGGCTAGACTGATTTTGACGGGACTTTCATTAGCTTTAGCTAATATTATAAGGAGTAACAGGTCCGGGCCCTCGTAAGATCACACTAGAGGTACACAATAACTCACTTTTTTTTATTTATTTGTATAGATTAATTTAAGTATATATGGAGTATGGAACCGTGCAACTTAAATTCTGACGTTTTAAGGATATAAAAAAATTACTTCGTCACTATTGTAGTATCATTATTAACATAAAATCAAATATTTCTAACTGCGTTATAATACAGTTCACTTAACAAGTATCAAAGTCACGGTCGCGGCCGAATACTGAAACGGCAGTTAACATTAAAACCCTAACTATTAGAGACACCTGTTATCTTCCAATAAGATTGGCATTTTTTTTTTATTGTATTCAGTGGAAATTCTTCGTGAACTTCCTTCGCCACGGGCGAAGGGGTATGCCGGGCTCCTACCTACTAAAACTACTACAAAAGAGAGTATTGGACAATACATGGGCATTTCCTCAGCTGTGCCTATTATAAATGGTAGTAGGCAATTGCTAGCCTCATTTGCCCCAAGATATGACCTGAAGCTCTTCCTCAACAATGTACTAACATATTAGGTAATTATGTGTGAAAATATTGGGGCACACGCCCCAGTGACCTCCAACCTCCTATTGAAAGTCACCCCTGACCCATCAACACTGTACTCATGGTACACTTGTCTTCTTCGAATGAATTGGCGCCGGCCGCTACCGCTCGTTCCCTCGCTCGCTGTCACTCGAATGACACGCTTTTTTTTGTAATATTTTAACGGCCCTGGATACTGGTCCTTTAGAGCTTGAATGACACGCCTTGGCGGCAGTGTTGTCAGCCCATACTGGGTTACTAACAAATGGACTTGCCAACTCATAAATTAACCACCTTCCGTCTTACAGATGCGATCGCGTCAGGCGAGAGTGTCAGACTCGCACCGTCGCTCCGCAGCCAGAAGGGAGCGATCTGGACGAAGCAGCCGATCAACTTCGATTGGTGGGAGGTCGATGTCATGTTCAAGGTGACAGGCAGAGGCCGGATAGGAGCCGACGGACTGGTAAGTGGCCAAATATGAGTAGTGTAGAGTTCCAAGCGTGGCGATTATTCGTTGGTAGCAATAGCATCCTCTTTGGGAGCTGGACCTGATTTGGATTGTTTGTAGGTATTGTGGTTGTTTGGGGTCGCGAGCGACCCCCGTGATAACAGCGGTATGCTTGTCATCACGTACCGCCGTGTGCGCAGCACAGCGCATAGCGAGGCTTCGGGGGAATCCTTTCAATCCCCCCAAGATGTACGTGGGGGGTGACTTCTTTATAATCGCCTTCCCTCCGCTAGATGGGGGGACCGCTTTAGAGTAATCCCCTCTCGAGATGTGCCTAAAGGCGTGGCACCAATGGGTGGTTCTAGTTGGAGATTATTCGAGTTTCTGGAGCCTCCCTTCGGTGCCAGTCATATACCGGCCCTTTCTGGGGGCGGAAGAAGTACATGACGTACTTCCACCGGATCAAAAAAAAAATGTATATACTACTTTCAGTAACGAAAATGAGACGTTCCTCGGTACAGGTATCCAGCTCGTTTAAAGCATCGGACATTATTAAATACTACCGCAATATCTATCAACCCCTAACAACTTCTCCCCCAGGCATTCTGGTACACGACTCAGCGTGGAGACTACACTGGCGAGGTGTTCGGCTCCTCAGACAGGTGGAACGGGCTGGCCGTCATCTTCGACTCCTTCGATAACGACAATAAACACAACAATCCTTATATCATGGCTGTGCTCAATGATGGAACCAAAGTCTTTGACCACAAAAGGTTAGTAGCAATTTAATATGATGATGACGGCACGGTTGGTGCAGTGGCTGATACAGTCGGCTGCTGCGCTCTGGGTCGTGAGTTCGATTCCCGCACGGAACAAATATTTGTATGATCTGCAGGTAGTTGTTCCGGGTCTGGGTGTATTGTGTGTGGAATATATGTTTGTGAACGCACCCACGACACAGGAGAAATCCTAGTGCGGGGCAACGTTTTAAAAAAAAAAAAAAAACTTTAGTCGAGAGTGTTCACCATCATCATATCAGCCAAAAGACGTCTACTGCAAAATAAAGGTCTCCCCCATAGACTTGCACAACTGTGTCAGCATTTTGGGGGGGAATTTGCTAATACTCACCACGCTTGACAGGCGCGTTGGTGAGCGTAGAATTGCTGCTGTTATACAGAAGTGCTGCATCCCTCTGGTTTGAAATCCCTTCATCATCAAAGGCCTCCCTCACTGATTTACGCAACGCCTGGTGACATGCCGCTCGCATCCAATGACTCCCAGTGAACTTCACCAGGTCGTCTATTCACCTCGTTGGAGGTCGTCCCACGCTGCGCTTTCCAGTGCTTCCTTAGTCGCTTGGAAGCCTGGTGATGGGTCAAGCTAGTTAGGTCCTACGCCAATTACAGTCATCCCCTCCGAGATGAGCCTAAAGGCATGGCACCGACGGGTGGCTCTAGATGGAGATTATTCGAGTTCCTGGAGCCTCCCTTCGGTGCCGACGATGATCACTGCGGTGGTTTTAGCCAGTAGGAGTCCGGCATGCCCCTTCGCCCTTTCCCGGGGCGAAGGAAGTACATGAGTTATTTCCACCGGATCGATAAAAAAAAAAGGTCCTACGCCAATGCCAGATATTTAGCCGCCAAGCAGCAGTGTTTAAACTTTAGACATTATTGTGTTCCGGTTTGAAAGGCACTGTGGTCATGAAAGACTGTGCATAATAGACTCGAGGCGACGAGCACAGTGTTGTGCCACGCAGGACTACTCCTGGGTAGCAATAAAAGTGTTACGGGCAGGTGTGAGGCGTACGACACACAAAAACATGACGCAGATACTTTTGCGCGTATTTTTTTTTAAACGTTGCCCCACCCTAGCATTTCTCCTGTGTGGTGGGTGCGTTTACAGACATGAATTCCACACACAATACACCCAGACCTGGAACAACTACCTGCAGATCATACAAATATTTGTTCCGCGCGGGAATCGAACCCACGATCCGGAGCGCAGCAGCCGACTGTATCAGCCACTGCACCAACCACTGTTATTGAAACAACGGAGGGCTGTTCGCAAAACTAAATGGGTCCAAGGTACAGACCAGATATTCACCCTCATCATTCCAGTTTTTGCCGTGACAGTACTAACCTTTTACTCTTTTACATTCCAGTGACGCTTCACAACAGCTGTTGTCGGGCTGCCTGCGCGACTTCCGTAACAAACCGTTCCCGACGCGCGCACGTATCGAGTACTACCTCAATACTCTCACCGTATACTTCCATAATGGTACGTATACACTAGTGCATAGTAGAGGACGCCTGTTCACAACAGACCACATCTGTGCACAGTAAACCACACATGTGCATAATTGACCGCACATGTGCACAGTAGACCGCACATGTGCACAGTAAATCGCACATGTGCACAGTAGACCACACATGTGCACAGTAGACCACACATGTGCACAGTAGACCATAACTAGCAACAATATAATATATATCGCTCTATCGATGAAAATGATAAATAGTGTCTCTCAGCCTCGATCAGTTCTAAGAACCTCAGAATTCCACTCTACGTTCTTCAAAAGCTGTCTCCACTCAACGACTTGAATTGGGTCCTTTGAAAGCCATTTATTATTTCCAGAGAAGAAGCGGCAATCGCTTTGTTGACAACAAAACTGAGTTTATTTGTCCGCAATACAAATATTACGGACAAATAAACTCAACAACAAAATGTATTTCATGTGTACATGATCAGCCCATTACTATCCTACTGCTGGGCCATGAGCGTTTTCTCACGATGAGAAAGGTTAGGCCTTAGTCCACCATGCTGGCCTAGTGCTAGTGCGGAGGGAAGGGGGGACTGTAATAATAATACTTGTCTAAAAAACATGAACTATTCTATTCCACAGGCATGACAAACAACGAAGCCGACTATGAGCTCTGTTTCCGCGCCGAAAACGTAGTGTTGCCCAGAGGTGGGCTCTTTGGACTTTCGGCCGCCACCGGAGGGCTAGCGGACGACCATGACGTCATACACCTGCTGACTACGTCACTACACACACAGCAACAGCAGTCCGGTGAGATAACAATACCCTTTTTTTTAAGTTTCCCCAGACTATGATTTCTCCTGTGTCGTGGGTGCGTTTACAGACATGAATTCCACACACAATACACCCACACCCGGAACAACTACCTGCAGATCATACTAATGTTTGTTCCGTGCGGGAATCGAACCCACGACCCGGAGCGCAGCAGCCGACTGTATCAACCACTGCACCAACCACCAATTTTGGAAATCTATGCTGGAGGTCTTCGTTCAGCACACAAGGACTTTAGCTGACATGATGATGATGAAAAAGTGTAAATGTGGTGCAATATTAATTTGTATAGATAGAGAAGGTCGTGGAAGTTTCTGGAAGGATGCTATAACCAGCTTAAAATACTTGAGCTTAGGTGTTTACCTTCAGCGCCGAATGACTCAGGGATCTTGATTACGATCGCTCCGGAGTCGCCTATTGTTGTCACGACTTTAGGCACATCTTGGAGGAGGTGACTGTAAGCACACACCCCCTAAAGAAGCTAACCCCCATTCGTGACCATTCGCCTCGCATGTCTTCGTCTCCTGCAGGAGTCAATGAATAGATAAAGATTATACAGCCAGTTATGAACAGTCGAGACTATAGTTGCCAACAGTTGTTTAATTTAAAAGAAATCATAAATAATTTGGAGAACTTCGGCTTAAACCAGTTCGGCTCGTCTCGGCAATGCTCGGTTTTTGTCGGGCGACCCTCGCTTTCCTTCGTTTTGACCTAGCGCTCTTTCTGACTCATTTTGCTCGGCTCCTAACGGTCGTAGCGTGATGTTAAAGAGCCTATAACCTTCCCCGAAAATACGGCTAGCAAATGGCAAAAGTTTTTTTTAAAGCCGAGTCGTAGTTTCAGAAATTAGCGCGTTCAAACAAACAAACTCTTTAGTTTTATTAAATTAGTATAGACATACTAAAGCCTAAATCTTGATCGTCAGGTGGGCAGCAGATGAGCTCGGATGAGCAGCAGAAGTTATCTCTCGAGTACCAGGAGTATCAGAAGAAGTTGGAACAGCAGAAAGAGGACTACAGAAAGGAGCATCCTGATGAGGTATGACGGACACACACAACACAACGCCTTTTGTGGAAATTCTTCATGAACTTCCCTCGCCCCGGGGAAGGGCGAAGGAGTATGCCGGTCTCCTACCCGCTAAAACCACTGGAGCGGTATTATTCGGCACCTAAGGGAGGCTCCAGATCCTCGTATGATAACACTAGAGCAGCCTTTTGTATCTACAGAACTCTATACGATTTCTTTATTCGCAATCACCTACTCCCACAGAATTACCTTTCTAAATCTTGCCGAACATCCATCTCTCTCACACCCACTGATCCCCCCTCAACTCGCAGGTGCGCGACAAGGACGGCGAGTTCGACGACTGGTTCGAGTCTGACGGACAGCGCGAGCTGCGCCAGATCTTCCAGGGACAGACGCAGATTCATGACGTGCTCAGGGATCTTAACAAGAAGGTCGATGAGGTGAGAATGAACCTTATCTTGTTTGCTTTTTCTATAATACTAATTTACTTATAAACACAAATTTACACACCACACACACACTTATACGTAAGCAGCATACGCCTGCAATACACATACGTAGGCACGCATCGCACAAAATACACACACGCACATAGACACAGACACAATCTCACAAACAAACACACAAAAGCATACACGCGTAAGCACAAACTAACGAAAACCCACAGACACACAAACACACTCAACATAACATACACACACGCAAACTCACATAAAAACGCACACGCATGCACATACGCACGCACAAATATACACACACAGAAGCAAACAAAAGCAAACACACTCTACACACAAACGCATATGCAAAATTCGTCAGGCACAGCTAAGTCTATAGACTGAATGTCCTTCTGTCAAGTAATACCATTGCTTCTATTCGCAGGTCATAGGAAAGCAGATGAACTCTCTATCAATGCTGTCTGCTGTGTACAGTCACTCCCAGGGCCAGCCCATCCAGCCGGGAGCCGCGCCGCCCGCACAGGTAACACCGGCCGTTCGTGATATCGCCCTATGGACGTCCACAGCTGGGCATGAGCTGCATAATTTCTATGGTTAACATATTAGCTAGATGCTTTTACCAGTGGCAAATTGCGATTTTGTAACTGCATCGATATTGAGTCGAGTTTTGTAACCTCTAAACTGCATCGCATTTAGCCAACCCTCGGCTGCATCGATATTGCATCTGGTTTTGGCACTTCTCTACTGCACCAATATTTTATCGCGTTTTGGCGCCTCAGTTGAATTGCGTTTAACCAACTCTTGACTGCATCGATATTTGATAAGTAACTTACCCGCATCGATATTGCAAGACGTTTAGGCAACTCTCGCCCGCACCGATATTGCAACACGTTTAGGCAACTCTCGCCCGCATCGATATTGCAACACGTTTAGGCAACTCTCGCCTGCATCGATATTGCAAGACGTTTAGGCAACTCGCCCGCATCGATATTGCAACACGTTTAGGCAACTCTCGCCTGCATCGATATTGCAAGACGTTTAGGCAACTCGCCCGCATCGATATTGCAACACGTTTAGGCAACTCTCGCCTGCATCGATATTGCAAGACGTTTAGGCAACTCGCCCGCATCGATATTGCAACACGTTTAGGCAACTCTCGCCCGCATTGATATTGCAACACGTTTAGGCAACTGACGGACTCTAAACCTGCGGGATGGGCAGCAACGTTTCTCCGTGGCACGGTAGCTGTACTGTGCTTATCAATTCGCCTGCCAAGCGTGGTGAGTACTGGCAAACCCCCCCAAAGGGTCATATTTGTGGAAATCTATGGAGGAGGCCTTTTGCAGCAGTGAACGTCTTGCGTCGCAGGTGCGATGATAATTCAACAATTGTGTATATGTCAAAACTACAAAAAAGCACCACTTAAACCTTCTTGGGTTTGTGTGCGGCACTTACAATTCAATATCGTATCAGCATATATAAGAACATGTCGCTTGTTACTTATATTAATGACAATATAAATGTATTTTATTCTGGTGTTTGATCCACCTTATACTACATAAAATAAGTTTAGACAGCGTTGTGATGACATCTGCCTAAATTATAATTCGGATAGGAAATATGCGTTTAATTTGTATTTTATGTTTTTATCAGTGATAATATTACGTATGGCGGAAGGTAAAGAATGAGGTGCCGCCTCAGAATACCACCACCCCATTTCCTCCCGTGGGTGTCGTAAAAGTCGACGTCGTAAAAGTCGACTAGGGGATTAGCTGGAGGATGGGCAGCAGCGTCCTCGAGTACATTAACAACACAACTGCGATCGCCAACCCGTGCCATTATGGCAAAATCCCCCAATGAGCCCACAACACACCCATATCCGTCGTTGTGGTGATCTTTGGGGGAGGCCTGTGTCCAGCAGTGAACTTCATTCGGCCGAAATGAGAAGGAATTAATGAGTCGTGGAATCAAATAAGCACACGTTCGCTCGCCGTAGCAATTTTTTGCCGGTATAGTTATAAGTTTATAATGTTGCAGCTCCCATCTATGCCCATCGGCCGCCACGACTGGGACGCGTTGATCGCCAACAACCAGATCATGATCAACACTATCGCTGAGCTGAAGTGAGTATAGCGGTTTCCTATTTATATTATTACTAGCTGAGACCCGCGGTTTCACCCACCTTTAATTTAAAAGATGGATTATTTCGACATAGACACTTAACATAGAATATATATATTGGATTTCAAGGGTTTTATTTTTTTTGCGCGGAACCGTAATATTTTTCTAAAATAAAAGTAGCCAAGTTATTCCTTGTAACATCAGCTATCTGCCAGTGAAAGTCCGTCAAAATCTATCCAGCCGTTTCAGAGAAGACAAGACAGACAAAAAAAAATTATTCGTTTTGTTATATGTACCGTATATACTTTCATATGCATCTAGTAAAAAGCTGTTATTTTGACATTACAAACAGACACTACAATTTTATTTATTTGTATAGATTGGACAGGGTTTTTCGTTCATATGATGTCGGGAAAATGGTTAGGTTTGTCAAAGGCATGTTCGCACACTGTAGACTTTGTGGAGCATATATTCTTGACGACAGCTATATAATCTTAACTGTAAGAATAATATCATATTTTAATGTGAACCTTATTATCATCAACAGAGGGTTCATAATCGAGGTGTCCCGCAAGTCTGACTCGCTGATCGCATCCGGCGGCGGAGCGGCCGCGGGCGCCATCAACCCACAGTTCCTCAACGAGCTGAGGGACAGCTTGAACCAGGTCAAGACCACCGTCAATGGAGTCGCACAGAGGTACGTACAATCGCTAAAATGGACGCCTATACATCTTAAAGTTGCATTTTGTATAGCATGATGCATTGAAGAAACCCCACTTCCATGGTCCTTTGTTTTCCTCCATCAATAGAATTATCCAATGGCTGACCAAACTGTGAAAGTCTCAGAAAGAAATGTTTTTTTTTAAACGTTGCTCACTGACTGACCGTTTTAACTTCGGTACCTACCACCTAGTGAGGACACTAGGTGGTAGGTACCGAAGTTAAAACGGTCAGTCTAACTGCGCGTGCGCATCTTACTGTCGTGTACTTACTTTATAAAATTAACCACCCTCTCCCTGAGGGTGTAATGTGCGACTATATGTACAATCGGCAAAGGCTAAACCTTACCAATTTTAAATTTATTTATAAAGGAACGATCGTAACTTGCCCCACCCTTATTTCGTCCACAAATTAGGGTTTTTAAAACGGACAGTTTCTGTAAAAGCCCATTAATTTAAGGTATATATTTATTTATAACGTTATGTATTTATTTAAGTATATATTATGTCCATGCTGTATAGTTGTTTATTTTATCATTATTCTGAACTGTTGTTTTCTTCCTGAATGTACACTTCATATTGTCCCCTTTTGTTTCAATTTTTTTAAATATTTAAATGTTTGCTGGAAGATAACTCAATGTTGAGTTAAGCTCGCCTTTGTATATCATGTTTTATTTTATTTAACAATCTGCATTTTCTGTTTTATGTTGTACAATAAACAATAAGAACAATAACGGACGGTCAGTGCAGTGGCTTATACAATCGGCTGCTGCTCTCCGGGTCGTGGGTTCGATTCCCGCACGGAACAGATATTTGTATGATCTGCAGGTAGTTGTTCCGGGTCTGGGTGTATTGTGTGTGGAATTTGTGTTTGTAAACGCACCCACGACACGAAAGAAATCATAAGGTAACGTTTAAAAAAATATGAATAACCCTCCGAATCCCAAGGCTCCCAGCGCCACTACATAACAAAGGCTTCCCCCATAGTCTACCCGTTACATGGCGTGTTTCGATATTGTTACGAGCCGGGTTTCGGGATAAATTAAATTTACCAATATTCACATTACACACAATTTATTCTTAATTACAATTAATATCACTTATAAGAGTTACAAGATAATTGCATAGTATTCCACTTGTTCTTCACTATATCGTATCGCAGCGTAAACTGAACTGTCTGCCCTTTTTATTTGTTTGGCTTCTCGCATACATTTCTGGGAAATGTGGTGGCTTAACCGGTCGTTTCTGCCGAAGCCAAAATAGGCCTCCAGCCAGGCTTAAAATTAATATTAAAAACTAAGCAACTTGCGCTAAGGGCGCCCCCTGCGGGACACGGACCTCGGCTTGGGGCGCGGCTGGGGATAACAAGCTGTTGTTTTGGGGACAGCTGGATCGGTATTATTTAAAATGTATTAAGGGACATTTAAAGCTACAGGCTCGGCACGACCGGCCCGAGCAAGAGACGGGAGGGGGTCTGCCCTTCCTTCGCGGACGGTATATATATGGGCTGACCGATACTTTGCAGAAAGTTCCAGAATGTTAGCTTTCCAGAATTTTCCAGACTATGTGGTACCGCTACTAGACACCAGATGGCGCCACAAACAACAATCCCGAACATTCTGGAAGTTACTACAACCCGTAGTTACAGCTACTGGATAACAGATGGCGCTATGTGCCTTATTTACGAAGAACTATTCAGAACACTCCATGAGTTTCTACACGCCTTTGTATCGCTACTAAACACCAGATGGCGCCACGTTCCGCTATTGCTTATTGGATGGCATAACAATATTTTGAGGAAAATTTTTCCAGCACCAACCGCGCTTGGTGAGTCAGAATGGCTGCTGTTCCACAGAAGGGACGCTGCTGCCCATTCCTATGGTTTAAAGTCCCTTAGTCGACTTTTACGACATCCACGGGAGGAGATGGAGTGGTGCTGTATTCATAGGAGCCGTTGAATGTCCGTTAGCATCATATTGATCGTAATTACACTTTCATACTCTTCCTGAAAATCCTTACACATATTTATTTTGTCAACAGGATAGCGACCGGCAGTCCGCAGGCCCTGAACGCGCCGGCCTGCCCGGACGTGTCCTGCGTGAGCTTCACAGGACTCCTGCTGGCGGTGGCGTGCCAGCTATCGCTCATGCTGATATATGCGATGTACAAGTAAGTGTAATAAATTACTAGCTGAACCCATGGCTTATCTTTTACCATACTGTGTTGGAACAGCTTCCAGGGTAACAGGATTTGACTGACCAGGTGTTATAGTGAGCGATTGGCATGGCGACCCCGAGGTTTACGGGTCCGCTGCTAAGTGACAAGGTTGTTAAAAACCCTCTCGGGGGGATGGGGGCCCAAGATTGGGGAGTCTGCGTGCTCACACCGAGCGACACTCGGGAACACGGTGGCGCGAACGTGGTCACGTGCCGCCGTGTACGCAGCACAGCGCACAGCGAGGCGCGGGGGGATCCTTTACAATCCTCCCCGAGAAATGCCTGGGGGGCGACCTTTTACAGGCGCCTTCCCTCCACTAGAGGGGGTGACCGCTATATGGGGATTTGCCAGTACTCACCACGCTTGACTCTGGCATAGAGTCCCTAAGTCACCTTTTACGATATCCACGGGAGGAGATGGAGTGTTGTTATATTCTTAATCCAAACACCACACGCAACGCAGTACGCAAAAGCAACTTCTCATGCAAGTGCGTTAGAACAGTCCCGCCAGCCCAAGGTGCCAAGTAACAACAAGTCCGTAAACGCCTCGGGCACGGAGCAAGCACCCCCCAGTCCAAATCTAACACCCCTTGTGGTTCATTGAGACGGCAACAGATTAACAGATTTACTAATTAGCTCTTTGTCCACAGAGAAAGAAAAGAGGCGCAAGCGAAGAAGTTCTTCTAAGTAGTTATTAGTAGATGATAATAGATGTCGCCATTAGTTTCATATTATTGCCGACAGTCGCCGATAGATGGCGTTTAACCATAATATTGAAGTATTACCACAGTGGGCGAGACTGTACGACGCTTCTATTTATTCCATTATTGATAACTCTCTTTGTTTTATAAAGAAAATGTCTATCATCTCACTTCTATATTTCTAAAGGTTATATGCACTGTTGTATATTCCATTTACTTCTCGGGCACGGAGCAAGCACCCCCCAGTCCAAATCTAACACCCCTTGTGGTTCATTGAGACGGCAACAGATTAACAGATTTACTAATTAGCTCTTTGTCCACAGAGAAAGAAAAGAGGCGCAAGCGAAGAAGTTCTTCTAAGTAGTTATTAGTAGATGATAATAGATGTCGCCATTAGTTTCATATTATTGCCGACAGTCGCCGATAGATGGCGTTTAACCATAATATTGAAGTATTACCACAGTGGGCGAGACTGTACGACGCTTCTATTTATTCCATTATTGATAACTCTCTTTGTTTTATAAAGAAAATGTCTATCATCTCACTTCTATATTTCTAAAGGTTATATGCACTGTTGTATATTCCATTTACTTCTGAATCTTTCAACATTTACTATGTGACACGCCACTCACAAAAATACAGTTCCTTACCGGTATCCGTTACTTCGGCCCTAAGACAGAGACAGTGATTCATGATCGGCTAGTTTCGGTTTTGTATAGCGCTTACTCTGTCCCACAAAACTGTCAATCTGACATCATGATACGTCACAAAATGACAGAGCCCGCGCAGTATAAAGCCGAAACTAGCCGATAATGACCGAATATCTCTCTCTTTTAGCCGTAACAATATGTGCAATATACGAGACATCGCAAAAAATGGTTCAGTATTTTCATAGCCTCAAATGATCTCATGAACATCTGCGCCGTTTTCGATAAAACTTTAGCAATAGTATGAAACTAGTGTATTATTAGACTTTTTTTACTAATATGTGAGTGCGAGATAGTTTAATGTGTGTACATAATATTTATGCTGTTTTTTGTCCTTTCATTGTTTTTTTTTTATTATTATTATTTTTCATGAAATTTGTTATTTTTCTATGATATGTGTCGGTTTCGTCTCGCTATGTGTGTGTGGGTGTGTAAAAACGGTTGTAAGTAAAGACTATTTTTTGAGATTAAATGGCTGTTGTTTTATTTGAAATGCCTTTTTTGTTAAACGTCATCTGTTAAACCAGGATCTGACAGAATCGTCATCATCGTTCTAGCCGAACATCTGCTGGGCATAGGGCTCCCTCCAAAGATCGTACCTGTTTGTGTACTCATTGGGGGGCTTTGTTATAACTTCCACTCGTGACAGGAGGGCTGGCGATTGCAGTTGAGTTGTAAATGTACTCGAAATGAAATGATGAAGCTGTTGATGGAAGAGAGGTTCATGGTTTATCAGATTACACAGAGCTATTACCTAAATACAAGAAATATTGTTACAATAACTGGAAAGAGTATTTTAATGAGAGATCTTTAGAAAAAGGAATTGGTACAATGTGAGCCCCATATACCATGGCGTATGGATATCAAGTAGATGTTAAATTGTAACAGTGTGGCGACACCTACATCGCCAGCATAACTACAACTTACAACGACATCTACTTGACTATTAAATGCAACTCTCCGATGACGTCAAAGAATCCTGAATCACGCTTGTAAAGTATTCGCGCGACGCTGCATATATACAGTCGCCCAACATCAAACGTTGGGCTTCGGCCCGCCAGGCATACCATCCACCTGGCTGAAGGATCCTCCCTTATCTATGGAGGAACACCACACCTTGTTCCCCATAATAGCATTTCGTCAGAAATCCGCATACGGCTACACATCAATAGAAGTGGGTAATAAAGCTTTTTGCGTGAACCGAACCGAAACTATGTATTGGTATCCGATAAAGTGTTTCAAAACTATGTATTTTCAAAAACTATTTATTGGACGATATGCGTATAAAGTGTTTATGAAATGATAAACGTTTTCGTGTCGGTTCAGGTATTTGCTTTGAAACATGCTATCAACACAAAACTATGTATTTACGGTAACTATTTATTGTAGAAGTGGGTAATAAAGCTTTTTGCGTGAACCGAACCGTAACTATGTATTGGTATCCGATAAAGTGTTTCAAAACTATGTATTTTCAAAAACGATTTATTGGGCGATATGCGTATAAAGTGTTTATGAAATGATAAACGTTTTCGTGTCGGTTCAGGTATTTGCTTTGAAACATGCTATCAACACAAAACTATGTATTTACGGTAACTATTTATTGGACGAGATGCGTATAAAGTGTTTCAAAACTATGTATTTTCAAAAACTATTTATTGGACGATATGCGTATAAAGTGTTTATGAAATGATAAACATTTTCGTGTCGGTTTAGGTATTTGCTTCGAAACTTGTAATCAATAGTAAACAAATTAAAATTCGCTATCAACTGAAAATTTTATACTTTGGTTTTTTGTTCTTTGTCTGTGGTAAATGATTATTATGACTGGTAAAATACAATAATTTGACACAATAAATTATAGTCTTATGCAAAGTTCTAATATGTAATTTATACTCGTGCCAATATAGGATGGATATACCTAAATAACGTGTCAAAGATTTGATAGCAGCATAAAAATGATTCCTAATAAAATAGAATAAAATGTGATTTTTATTATTATTATTTAGAATGACTAAAATTCATAAATGCGCGATCTCGCTTCTTGTTCGTGCGATCGTCGGTATCGGTCGGGTTTACTTCGGAATAACTCGGTCGGAGTCGTTCGGCTAGTTTCGGTAACTGTTTATCGACGATCCAATGCTGTGTGAATAAAGTGTTTCGCCCGATAAATAGTTTCAGAAGAGACCAATACATAGTTTTAGGTATTGGACGCGATACATAGTTTCAATAACTGTTTACGGTTTGCAACGCACACCGCTAATTTATTGGACGAGATGCGTATAAAGTGTTTCAAAACTATGTATTTTCAAAAACTATTTATTGGACGATATGCGTATAAAGTGTTTATGAAATGATAAACGTTTTCGTGTCGGTTTAGGTATTTGCTTCGAAACTTGTAATCAATAGTAAACAAATTAAAATTCGCTATCAACTGAAAATTTTATACTTTGGTTTTTTGTTCTTTGTCTGTGGTAAATGATTATTATGACTGGTAAAATACAATAATTTGACACAATAAATTATAGTCTTATGCAAAGTTCTAATATGTAATTTATACTCGTGCCAATATAGGATGGATATACCTAAATAACGTGTCAAAGATTTGATAGCAGCATAAAAATGATTCCTAATAAAATAGAATAAAATGTGATTTTTATTATTATTATTTAGAATGACTAAAATTCATAAATGCGCGATCTCGCTTCTTGTTCGTGCGATCGTCGGTATCGGTCGGGTTTACTTCGGAATAACTCGGTCGGAGTCATTCGGCTAGTTTCGGTAACTGTTTATCGACGATCCAATGCTGTGTGAATAAAGTGTTTCGCCCGATAAATAGTTTCAGAAGAGACCAATACATAGTTTTAGGTATTGGACGCGATACATAGTTTCAATAACTGTTTACGGTTTGCAACGCACACCGCTACACATCAAGCTTTACTATACCAATATAAGCTGATCTCGCATTGGCTTTTCATATGATGACTGATGAGCGATCAGCGTAAACTGGTTTTGTATAGCTTGCTTGATGTGTAGCCGTGTGTACCATTATACAAGTTTGCTTTTATGATTGGAAAATCGAAATCCCCAAATTGTGATTTGTGCGGTGTAGCGGAAGACGTAACATCTTCTTACTTGTTGAAGGAATGTGTCCATTAGCAGACGTACACAGAGACCTTGATGAGGACTCTTAACCTGAACAGACTAAGTATAGGCATGTTTCATGATTTGCTATCGAGACCATAATCTAAAGCATCAAAAAACTTGTTTATGTTCTTTAGTCCCCATCATAGAAAGAGGAAATAGGGAGAAGTGGTAAGGACATGCACAATCCAGTCCATTCGGAAAAATGGCTGATTTATAACATCAGTTGAGATTCGTTCGCGTAAGTGAAACTTTGTTGAAGTGTCGTGTTGTTCGGGAATAATTTGCAAAAACCGAAGCGAAAATAATAATAAAAGTTATTATTTTCGCGATCGTATTTAACTGTTATTGTTAACAATCAATCTAATATAATATAATTTTCCTTATATGTAGGAGATAACAGTTATCTATCTAGTAGACATATCTTGTTATGCTGGTCCTATTTATACATTTTGTTATTGTTGTATCAATGAACGCCAGACCGCTTCACGGTTTCGCGGCGTGTTGTTGTGTTGTGAATTCTCATCATATGAGTAGCAATAGCAACTGATTTTAAGTTTTATTGGTAAGTTTTTAAGTTATGTTTTGATCAGCGAATTAACACAATAATAAAACACTTTTAAACGGATTCTATCGCGTATATTTTAGATTTTTGTTTTACTATGAATTAACAGAAGTGCCAAGGTTAAATTTAAAAAAGTTATCGTTTCTCTTTTTGCAAGTACTTATTATAATTATAAGCGTGGTGAGTATTGGCAAATACCCCCCAGAATGATGACACAGTTGTGAAAATCTATAGGGGAGGCCTTTGTTCAGCAGTGGACGTATAAATAGCCGATATGATGAAGTACTTATTTTCATAATTCCTCTCTGGGATATTCTGATTAAGAATATAGCACCAATCCATCTGCTCCCATAGATTTCGTTTATGGTGACTAATTAATAACCAATCTAATCCGTAATCTTCTGACTTATTTTGAAATTCATTCGTTGTCGTAATATAAATAATAATAAGAAACTTTATTGAAACGAAAAACACTTTTACACAGTTCTTAACCTAATATCACATTTCTGTAAGTAAAGATCAAACTGAACCCTAACGTCTAAACTAGGCCGAGCCTGTATCTTAGACTTTAGTTTCTTCCCGTAAAATTATAAATCAGAAATGTGTACTAGACTAATCAATTATTTTATTCAACATTAATTAGTATTAGATGCTCAAAATACAATGCAGGTAAATAACAAATTATAGTGTTTAGGAAGAATGTGACATCAACCTTTTCTTTATTTTTATTTTTTTATTGGTGCCCAGTGGAAATTCTTCATGAACTTCCTTCGCCCCGGGGAAGGGCGAAGGGGTATGCCGGACTCCTACCGGCTAAAACCACTGGGGCGGTCATCATCGGCACCTAAGGGAGGCTCCAGGCCCTCGTATGATCATTATTATGTATTACGATCACATTTAACACATAATTAGACATTTCCGTAATCCGAAATCGAAAGATTTTGGATTACATCGAATATTAATTTCAGCCGTAAGGGACTCGTAAACAGAGGGATAGGCAGCAGCGTCTCTTCTGTGGGATAGCAGCCATTCTGCGCTCACCAACCCGCCTGCCTAACGTGACGAGTAGGTAATCTAACTGATAAATGTGTCTATCTCCTAAGGTACACTCACAATAACTATTTTTATCTATTACAGATTAGTAAAAACCATAGATTATTTGCAAAGTTATTTTCTATGCGGCTATTTAGAAGACATTTCAAGCAAACAACCGACACGTTAAAATTTAAGCTCCTATGTGTTCGAGTGCCGTGTGGTGCCGGCTCAGAATACCACCACCCCATCTCCTCCCGTGGGTGTCGTAAAAGTCGACTAAGGGATTAGCCGGAGGATGGGCAGCAGCGTCCTTCGAGTACATTAACAACTCAACTGCGATCGCCAACCCGTCTGCCAAGCGTGGCGATTATGGCAAAACCCCCCAATCAGCCCACAACACACCCATATCGGTCGTTGTGGTGATCTTTGGGGGAGGCCTGTGTCCAGCAGTGGACTTCATTCGGCCGAAATGATGATGTGTTCGAGACCCTCTTTTCAAACCACTGTGCACCGTTGCCATACTCGCTATGGCCTATAAAATTAAATTTTTAAAATAAATATACTTAATACTTTCTTGTATGCGCTTAGCGCACTTCTCATTTTCTTTATTAGTAAATGCATTCGTGCGAAGCCGGGGCGGAGCGTTAGTTCATGCTATAACTAACTGCCAATATTATAACTAATTCCCAATGCACTTTACTCTATGCTGCCAATGTAAAGAATCTTAAAAAAGTCAACCTACCTGTCCATACTTCTCATGCATTTTGTATTTTGTATGATAAAAAATTAAGTTTAAAAAAACTAAAAAAAAAATTTTACTGTGAAATAGTTGTATTTTTTCGTTCACCCATTTGGGCAGGCCTTTTTAATTTTTTTTTATTAATGCCATGTGGAAATTCTTCATGAACTTCCTTCACCCCGAGGAAGGGCGATACCATACGCATACCCATGCGGGACTCCTACCGGCTAAAACCACTGGAGCGGTCATCTTCGGCACCTAAGGGAGTCTCCAGGTCATCGTATGATCACACTAGACCCGCCCCCTGGTGCCACGCCTATAGGCACATCTCGGAGGGGGTGAATGTAAAGCAGTCATCCCTCCCGGGGGGATTGTAAAGGTTCCACCAAAGCCCACCACGTGCTACTTCTACTACGTGCGTCTTCACTTGGGTCGCTCGGTGTGGGCACGCAGATTCCCCAATCTACGCACCCGCGAACCCAGAGGTCCCCCGCCTTATAGCAACGGCAGGGGGTTTCAGGCGTATGTCCATAACAATTGTAATGCTATCCAGGACTATTCCTGCGTTGCACCACACTCGCTTGTCACCTTCAGACATTAGTTATTTATTCTCTTCATATCAGCCACAGGTTTGTCCACTGCTGGACAAAGGCCTCCTCCTTAGATTTCCACAACGAGCGGTCACATGCCGTTCTCATCCAACGACTCCCAGCGACCTTCACCAGGTCGTCTGTCCACCTCGTTGGAGGTCGTCCCACACTGCGTTTTCCGGTGCGCGGTCTCCATTCGAGAACCTTTATTCTCTTATACTCAGTAATTTCTCCAGCTACAATTCCTTTCTAATCGGAACACAGTAATAGTTTAAACAGCACTGCTTGGCGCCGATTATCTGGCACTGCGATGTTACCCAGCCTGACTCGGAATAAGAGACCTAAAACTAATAAAAATGACTTGCAAAAGTGTAAGCTTATCCGCAATATATACGACACTGCTTATTTTATTACGAAATGAAGACTTATCAACTCATACATTTGTATTGTTATCTTACAGATAGTGGAGCAGCCTACTCTATTATCAACCACAGTTAAGCATTGTATCAGGCAGTTAAAGATGATCACCGCAGCGATTGTAATCATTATTTTCCTCTCCCTGTACTTTTACGGTACAAGGACGTTTAAATACTGGGAAGACAGAGGAATTAAATTCGATAAGCCGATTCCTCTCTTCGGTAACAATTTAAAAGGATTTTTATTTAGATCTAGTATGACGCAAATCGCTCAGAACTTATACTGGAGATATCCCAATGAACGTGTGGTAGGATTCTTCCGGTCTACGCGTCCTGAACTATTGATAAGGGACCCAGAAATCGCTAAGAGAATTTTGATCACAGACTTTGCGCACTTTTTCGAGCGTGGGTTCACACCTCATAAGACTGTGTTTGAACCACTGATGCAAAACTTGTTTTTTGCTGAAGGAGACGTGTGGAAGCTGCTGAGACAGAGAATGACCCCGGCTTTCACTACAGGAAAGTTAAAGGCGATGTTCCCTTTGATTGTAGAAAGAGCAGAGAGGTTGAAAGTGCGTGCGCTGGCCGCAGCAACCGATAAAAAATCTCTCGATGCCCGCGAGCTAATGGCGAGGTATACTACAGACTTCATAGGAGCCTGTGGATTCGGCCTCGACTCAGACTCCCTCAACGATGAAAACTCAGCGTTCAGACAACTTGGAGTAAAAATTTTCAAAGTAAGACCCAGGCACATATTTGTTGCAATACTGAAAGAACTGTTCCCGGAAACGTTCTGTAGCTTGAAGATCTGGTCACATTTAGAAGCTGATATCAATGAACTTGTTGGAGAGATATTGAGAAAGAGGAACTATCAACCTGGTGGAAGGAATGATTTCATAGACTTAATGTTAGAATGTAAAATGAAAGGTACTATTATTGGCGAATCAATTCAGAAGAAGAAACCTGATGGTACGCCTGAAACCGCAACTTTGGAATTTAATGATGGTCTGATTGCTGCTCAAGCATTCATATTCTTCGCAGCAGGGTTTGAGACATCTTCATCAGCTACAAGCTTCACTCTCCACCAGCTAGCTTTCAATCAAGAAGTCCAGAAGAAGGTTCAGGATGAGGTCGACCGAGTATTGGCTAAACACGATGGAAAATTATCTTTTGATGCAGTCAAAGAGATGACTTACCTAGAATGGGCGTTTCGAGAAGGATTACGAATGTTTCCTTCGCTTGGCTTCTTGTTTAGACAGTGTTCGAAACCTTACACTTTCCCTGAACTGAACCTAACGATAGATGAGAATGTCAGGGTGTTGATACCGCTGCAGTCGCTACATAATGATCCGAAGTACTTCCATAACCCTGAAGAGTTCAGACCAGAGAGGTTCGACCCTAAGGAGTTTGATTCTAGCAATAAATACGTGTATTTGCCTTTCGGTGTAGGCCCTAGGGCTTGTATAGGTGAGTAACTTTTTCTCTAAACGTATATTATATATAAAGAATTTCTTATAAGTCAAGTCTTATCGTCTTTAGCCCAGGCTAGGATAAGACTTGACTGATAAGAAATAAATTCACTTTATAAATCTTCAATTTCCCGCCAAGGACCCCATTGTCACTTTTTGTCATTGTAACAACAATTTATTATCAATTGACTATTTTATTTCACAGGTGAACGTCTCGGACTGATGCAGTCGCTTGCAGGACTAGCGGCTGTTCTGTCCTGCTTCACAGTGGAACCTGCGCCGGAGACTATAAGGCATCCGACTGTAGATCCCAAATCCAGTGTCGTGCAGAGCATCCAAGGTGGTCTTCCTCTTATGTTTCGTGAAAGGATAATTAATTAAGCGGGATAACCAGGAGGATCTTCCTTGTGCTCACGTTTGTTGAGGAAATTATGACGATATTCAATTTTGGTATCTGAAAATCCGATAATGATTGATGCCAACCAACACTTCAACGTCCGTTGCTCATATCTGTTATGCGTCAAAGTCAAAGATTTGTGTATTACTACTATTGTAAAATAATCTGTTACTATAATAAAATCGTAGAGCGACAAAAACTGTATATACCGTTACATATTGGGTCAGGCTAAACTAGAAATCATCACGCTTTTGTGCATGGGAGGTGAGTAATATAACAATATGTCTATAAAGATTTGTTTTACAGTGAATATTTATATTATGAAAAATGCATACAAGTGAACACATTCGTTATTAGTACGTAAATCACGTTATATTTAAAGGGAGCTAACGACGGATTTTAAGAATAAGAATGCTTATTTCGCCTTTCACCATTGATTACATTGACACGCAGGTTGTGATTGTTTTGTTCTCGGCATCGTATCTAAACAATCCGTATCGTATCGTATCCAAAAATTAAGATTTACTTTTTGGATTGTTTTGTAATAATTTAATTCACTTGAAAAGCAATTTCTATATCTAATATTTTATCAGGTCAATACTTGATAATTTAATAAGTATTCAATATGTTATTATGTATTATGAGACGGAAGCAAGCAATAAGTCACAGCGTCACGGGTTCAAGGCATTTATAATAATAACAAGCAGCAGCAGATGTTGCTAGCAGTTCTCTCCTTTGGACTATGTCATGAGTTTTTATTTGTATTTCGCATATATTGTCATCATGAAACAGAGTTTAATAATTTGTTTGTTGAGAAGTGTTTTATCTATTTATTAGTGAAAAACTATTGACTTCGGTGCCAAAAGTTCTTTTGGACGATTTAAAGCCAAAACGCGTGATAAAATATTTTTGTTGTTACCCTTAAATAAAGGATAATATATTCAATTTATTACGACGTTTCTGGGTTAGTTTTTAATGATTAAATGTATAAAATTTGAATACTTATTTCTTATACACATTACTATATACACATAACTAAAAAAATATACACAATAATATAATAATATTTATGCCTTAAATAACTAACAACAAATAAAAACACTGAAAAAAGGGGGCATTTAGACGTCAAAGTACTTCTCCCCATCGCTGTCAACTGGTAACACAAGTTGCGTCCAACGCTAGAGGCCTACCCATTTTCCAAGGCAGTAACGACATACCGTCCGGTCTTTGACCATCGTCGCGTGCCAAGCCGTTGGCACAGCTGTACCCGTACCTGTAGCCGTACAGCTGGCACGACGAATAATGTCATTAATGTTGGCATGGCGTGATAGACGATCAGCTCAGCGTGCCGCGGCCGACAGCGCACGCGTATCTGTCTCGACTTTTGACTCAGCCGTAAGATAATTTATTGCCACCACAACGGACTTTTAAAAATGCAGATCTTCATTCGCTTTGTTCGTCGTTCGCCTTCTTAACTTGGGACGATGTACTTAGTTCCAACAATGTTGATGTAGCTCTGAATGAATTTTACAATAATATTCAAGTATGCTGCACTAATACTAATGTACCTCTTAAAAAATATCTAAATTCGAATCATAAACTTAAATATCCTTGTTATGTTATACGTCGGAAATTATTTAGAACAAAGCAAAAATATTTTCACTTAAAAAAATATAAGGCCTTTAAGGCCGAGTTCAACCAGCAAATGTTTAAATATTACAGGCAGCGTATCAAAGAACTCACTAACTTAGCCTATACTAACTTTATTAAGCGAGCAGAGGCGGATATAAGAAAGGATTAAAAAACTTTTGGTCATTTGTTAGGGATCAGCGCTCTTCTAGAAGCTCCTGCACTCAATTCGAGTATGAGGGTGAAATTCTAACCGATTTCAATGCCGCAAATGCTTTTGCAAGGTATTTCAAGTCTATATTTTTACCTGATCTAGGTTGATGGCCTGTCTACCGTAGTAGCTGAAGCTGAAACTTCTAGTACGCTGTGCTCCTCCCGGATTTCCCTAGATCATAGAAGTTCGGCTGATTTATGGCTCGCCGTCAAGCGACTGAAGGCTCATCTTGCGGACCCGACAGCATACCGCCTTTTTTAGTAAAAGATTGTATGGCTGTATTTAAAAAGCCTCTTTTACATATTTTTAATTTAAGCTTAAAAACGGGGACCTTTCCAGCCTTATCGAAATTGTCTCGCGTCACGCCTATACCCAAGGATAGCTCCAAATCGAAAATTGTAAACTATAGACCTATCACCGTGCTGTCGGCATTCGGCAAGTTATTTGAGTCTATTTTGAATCAGCATATTACCAGACAGGTCAAACCACTATTGAGCGATTGTCAACATGGTTTCAGGGCTGGTAAGTCTACAACTACAAATTGGATCAACCTCGTTGATTATGCTGTGACTGAAATGGATCGCAATAGGCAGGTGGACGTGGCGTATTTTGACTTTAAAAAGGCTTTTGACCGCGTTCACAACGATGTGCTTTTGAAAAAGTTTTCTGGGATAGGGTATACACCTAACCTTTTAAAACTATTTGCCAATTACTTTGCCAACCGTAGGCAATACGTGCAACTATCCCATTACCGATCAGATCCGTATGACACTTGTTCTGGTGTAAGTCAAGGCAGCACGTTGGGACCGACACAGTTCCTCATAATGGTCAATGACTTGCCGAACGTCGTCACAGCGGCTCAGTGTCTTTTGTTTGCGGATGATTTGAAGTTATTCTTGGGTATCGGGTCTGTTGCAGACTGTGACGCGCTTCAGCGGGATATCAATAGTGTTGTTGAGTGGGGCACGCGAAATCGCTTGGAATTCAACTTATCTAAGTGTAAAATAATAACATTTACGCGATCTCGTTTCCCCAGCGCATATACATACAGGATTGCTGATGTTCCGCTTGAGCATGTTACCGAAATCCGAGACTTGGATGTAATTTTCGACAGTAGTCTGACGCTGAACACCCATATATCAGAAATCTGTGCCAGAGCTTTTCAATCACTGGGATTCGTCATGAGACAATCAGCTCGATTTCAGGACAAGGGTGCAATTACTTTGCCTTCGTGCGTAGTATTTTAGAGTATAACTCTATTATTTGGGCTTCGCATGAGGAGAAGTATAGGACAATGGTCGAACGTGTACAACGGAAATTCGCACGTTATCTTTATAAAAAACTGTTTGGCTACTATCCGTTTTTGTATCCGTCTCTGTTTGTATCTGGTATGGTGGGCTTAAACACGTTGGAGTTAAGACGGAAGTGTGCTTTTATAGTTTATTATTATCTTACTTTAAACAGCAAGATCGACAACCCTACAACCCTCGCTCGTTGTTTCCTGTCCGCGCCTGACCAGTACACGCGGCTGCGCGCGCGCCGTCTACTCGCGATGCCATCGGTACGCACATGTACTTCCCAGTATGCTCCCACGAGTCATGCTGTTTCATTGCTAAACGCTCTGATTGCTCAGCAGCCAGAGGTTGATATTTTCAGCAACAGCATTAACCAATTTATTAGTTACTGTCTTAAATTCCTTAATGACTAAATATAAGAAATATGTATTTACGAGTAGCACTATTGCTTGGCTTACTGTGCGCGTTGGGCAACTGTAAGTGCAGTAAGCGGTTGTTAATTAAATAAATAAATAAATAAGTTTGTAGTTGGTACTATAAAACTTTGGAGTTTAAGTAAAGTACACCAAATATGCCACTGGTGTATGGCCTTACAAATATATATTATTGTTGGAAACAAGAGTGTTTTATTACCACACTCTAATGCTGATATTGAACGAGTATTCAACACCATGAACGTAGTGGAAACTAAGCTGCGAAACTCATTAGGCTTGCAAAAACTAAATGCCATTTTATACGTTTGCTATGGACTTGTTTACAAAAAAGTAACTGCGCAGAATGTCTACTTCCGAACAATACAAATGTGTTTATTAGAATCTAATCCACAGATAAATAATATAAATTCAAGCTTAAAACTGAATACAATGAGCCTTAGGCCTCATATTTCGTCTGGAGCAAGCGTTGAACGAGTCCGAGAATCAGATGGTTTTGCTACGATTACGTACATAAGTACCTACTCTATGTACAACTTATTTAGACGGTTGATTTTTATTTAACATTTACCTGGGACCCGCGGTTTCACCCGCCATTTAATTTAAGAGAAATTAGATTTTTTATAAATAGTTAAGAATACTTCGGCGTAGACACTTGACATAGAGTAGGTATATACAGGGTGTCCAGTAAATAGCACGACATACTGCAGGGGGTGAGAGCTTGTGTCAATACCTACCAATAAAACACAATATATGTTCAGCAAAATCATACGGATTTACAGTAGTACAAAATTTTCCGAAATATCGAAAAATCTCTACCCTGACACAGATTTTTAAGCATCTCGTAATGAAAAATTTTTTCGTTTTTTTTTTTCCTCAAATTATTTGTGAATAGTTACTTTACTCATTGATAAGTCTTTATCTATTAAAAACAAAAATGTTTTCAAGAAATACAATATTTATTTAAATTTTCACACTACAATTTTCTTATCGCTTAACTTTAACCTACAGTGGTGAAAAAAAATCCGTAAGATTTTGCTGAACATATATTGTGTTTTTTTTGGTAGGTATTGGCCCAAGCTCTCACCCCCTGCAGTATATCGTGCTATTTACTGGACATCCTGTATATTGAATATCATGCGTTTTTTTGCGCGGAACCCTAATTATTTTTCTAAAATAAAAGTAGCCTAAGTTATTCCTTATAATATTAGCTATCTGCCAGTGAAAGTCCCGTAGAAATCAGTCCAGCCGTTTCAGAGATTAGTGGGAACAAACAGACTGACAGACAAAAAAAAAAGAATAGTATAATCCAATCGATTATGGATAAGATTTCACTTTTCAATTTGAATGTATTATAAAATATTGTTTTAATGTATTTTGTCTATTCATTTTAGTGCTGAGCTGATAAATTCGTAGTGATCAGCTTGCACGATAGTCTAAAATTTGGCGGTAAATAAGCGTTTTTTCGCCAGTTACAACTTGGCGCGTTCTAGCGCTTTTTAAAATGTCTGACAGCTCGTTTTTGCTTGAAAGAGTTGGCAGCAGTGGCGTATGGTGAGTGGTGACATAGTCAAGTAAGTCAAGTCAAATGCAGCGTTGCCAGAAGGGTACGAATAGTACGAATTATGTACTATTTCAGTCGTATGTGTACTTGCGTACTCTAGGCCATTTTTGCGTACTCAAAGTAATTATCCAGATATTTTTTAAAATAGTTGTTTTGAACGCAGCCTACATAGACTCATCATTATATCAGCCAATATACTTCCACTGCTGAACAAAGGCCTCCTCCATAGATTTGCACAATTGCGTCATCATTTTGGGAGGAATCTGCTAGTTCTCACCGCGTTTGGCAGGCGGGTTGGTGAGCGTATTATAGCTACTGTTCCATAGAAAGGACGCTGCTGCCCATCCCTCTGGTTTACAGTCCCTTAGTCGCATTTTACGACATCCTCGGGAGGAGATGGAGATACACAAACAGATTTTAAGCACAGTATAACATAAAAGAGTCTAAGTAACACATACATACCGGTACACAGCTCACATTAATCGAAATTCTTATTCTTGTGAAGACATAACGTACTTTTGTTGTTAAGTTTTTTCGCGGTTTTCTGGTGGTTCTGAAGCTCAATTTTCTGAAGACCTACTTATGAGAATTAAGTCTACTATGAAGTCTGTGTTTATGTACCTTCTGTACTAAATTATGAAGAGAAATACTTTTGTGTATCCTACTATAGTTTTGTGTACTATTTCGGAAACTCGTACTTACCATAGACGTATTATCATCTGGCAACGCTGGTCAAATGACAATGGCGGCAATAAAATGTTCAAATCTTTAAAGTAACTACCTTCATAACGTACGAAATACAATAAATGATTGTAAATAAATGTAGTGATCTAGAAGATCATTATATATTGTATTATCTATTCACTGTATTGCGTAAATTGAAGAGGCAAAGGAAAACTGATTCTTTTACGATAATTTGATGACCACGCAAATCTGTCATTATACCGTTCACTATGTTCACTTAATAATAACGTTGATAACTTCAGTTTTTATGAAAATTATAATGAACTACGTAGTTTATGTGTAAACGAGTGAACGCTTTACTTTTTAAACTACGCACGGAACTTTGTATTCTAAGAAATGGGGTCTAATTATAAGAGCAGTAAAACGGAATTAATAGCGATATATCGTTTAGAATTCTATAAAAACAAGAAGAACTGGAAGCTGTGCCAGGATTCCAGGAAGGAAGCACTGCCTTCTCAGTCTCCTAAAACTACAAGGTAAGTATCTCCTGTCAGTTACAATAATTAGGTTTATAGTGTCTTAGACAGTCAATAATTAAATATTACCTAAGTCCTAGAGAATATGTAGTATTGTATCTGTTGAGTTCTGTTTTATGTAATTGCTGCAACACTGAAATCACATCTGTGGTGTACTCCAAGACAGAATAATGTCTTGCTTTATATTTGGTCTTATGCTGAGAATTGGTATTGGCTCAAAGTACTTATATTATTTATATATAGAATCCTTAAAAATTGTGGATGCCCTGGTATTCATAACACAAATTCAATCTTAGTATGGGTATCAGATTTTCACTTATTAATCTGTAACTGGCCTGTTGTATCTAGTGCACAAATAAAAATAATACTCATATTTTTTGTTAAATAGTAAACTAGATTGTATTAAATAAATACTTAAATTGAAATTAACAAAATCATTTCACTAATCATTTAATTCATTAATATTGTAGACAACATAATATACTTAAAACACAGATAGGCCCCAAACATGGGTGTTTGGTGCAATCCACCGAGAAAAATCAATTTAAATTTCATACCTCTTTGACTGTAACTATCTTAAACTTAACTATGGAAGCTCAATAAAGTCTTGAATAAAAAAAATCTGGATTAGATGTTTGCCTTTGATATTAAAATAGAAAAAAATATGTTAATAAATATGGTATTTTAAAATTTCTATCATAGCTGAAGACTTGAAGGCTCAATTATACTTTTCCAGTCTTCAGTAATGGCTGTGTTACAAAAATGATGTGACTTGCTGTGTGTACAACCACTTTAGTATTTAGTAAATGTGCACATTTTTTGAGTCACAACCATCATATAGAGTGTTCAGCAGATCTGCCTAAGTACATCTGTTGCTGCACAAAGGCCTCCCCCATAGGTTTTCATGATTTTTTCATTTCATTGAATGGTGCTATTTTCTTAATCTGGACAATGCATAGGCTCAACTTTGACTAAAATCTGATTTTTGTAGAGACATGTTATTATATCGGCCAAAAATAGGTCCACTGCTGAACAAAGGAAACCCCCATAGATTTTCACAACTGTGACATTATTCTGGGGGGTATTTGCCAATACTCACCATGCCTGGCAGGCGGGTTGGTGAGCTCTGTATGGCTACCATTTCACATAAGGGACGCTGCTGCCCATCCCTCTCAATCTATCTAATCTCCCATCAGCCAAAGGATATCCACTGCTGAAGGCCTCCCCATAGCTTTCCACAAGAATTGTGTTGTCATTCTAGAGGGAATTTGCCAGTACTCACCATGATTGGCAGGCGGGTTGGAAAGTGCAGTATAGATCCTGTTCCAAGGAGCCACTGGTGCTGAAAGAGATGTGTTTAGAGTTCCTCAGTTGCCTTGTACAACATCCATGGGGTGTGATGGAGTGGTGCTATATTTTAAATCTGGATCCACATGGAATTGTGCGAAATACTGAGTGGTGAAACTGTGAATAAATTTGATTGATGTAGGTGTATGTTAGAATGTCTACTTTCAAGCATATGTGTCAACTCAGTACGTGCAAAGAATGCCTGCCTTTCACAAGCTCCCCCATCAGACCTTGTCCTCGAACTTCCACACTCTACCTCTCTCACCTTCTTCAGGAAGTTGCCCCCAGCTAACCAAGTTGCATCTCATCCTATGCTCACCGACCTGAGCCTCTGCTCAAGGAAGCATTTGCCTATGCACCCATATTTTTTTCTTGTAGGAAAATAAGTTATTAAATATTTTTAGTGTTCTAATTATTTATTTTACTTTTTGCAGTAAAATTCTAAATGAAACTTATAATATAGAGCCAGATATTGAGCCAGATATAGAGCCAGACATAGAAACAGAGCAGGAATCTGCACATAACAGGGCTTTCTTGCATGAGGAACCTGGTGAGTGAGTTTATTCTCTTTGATCTTCAACATGATATAAACACCAAGTGAATATGCGACGGACTGGACTATGAGAAGGCCTTTGACTCTATCGAAACCTGGACCGTTCTGAAATCCCTGTAACAATGCCAAGTCGATTGGCGATATATCGAAGTGTTGAGATGTCTGTACGATACCGCCACTATGGCCGTCCAAGTACAGAACCAGCTGTCTGAGCATATCCCCCTGCATCGAGGTGTGAGACAAGGGGACGTTATTTCCCCCAAATTGTTCTCAAATGCATTGGAGGATATGTTTAAGACGCTGGACTGGAAAGGACGTGGCATAAACATAAACGGCGAGTACATCTCACACTTGAGATTTGTAGACGACATCGTCATAATGGCCGAATCGTTGCAGGATCTAAACCAAATGCTAAACAGTCTAGCTGATTCTTCTCAACGCATCAGTCTCCAGATGAACTTGGATAAAACCAAGGTCATGTTTAACCAATATGTGGTTCCGGAGCCGATTGCGGTACACGACAACACTCTCGAAGTTGTTCAGGAATATGTTTACCTCAGGCAAACCTTGCAGTTGGGTAGAAACAGCTTTGAGAGGGAGGCCAATAGAAGAATACAGCTGGGCTGGGCGGCATTTGGGAAATTACGTCGAGTATTCTCGTCATCTATTCCTCAGAGGCTAAAGACTAAAGTCTTCAATCAGTGCGTTCTACCCGTCATAACATACGGTGCCGAGACGTGGACACTCACGGTAGGGCTGGTCCACAAGTTTAAAGTCGCTCAGCGCGCAATGGAGAGGGCTATACTCGGAGTCTCTCTGAAGGATAAAATCAGAAATGAAGTGATCCGACAGAGAACCAAAGTAATCGACATAGCTCATAGGTTTAGTAAGCTGCCACAGTGGGCCGGCCATATTAGTCGTAGAACCGACAACCGTTGGGGAAAGCGTGTTCTCGAGTGGAGACCGCGTCTTGGTAAACATAGTGTAGGACGCCCCCAAGCTCGGTGGAGTGATGACCTGCGCAAGGTGGCTGGCAGTAGCTGGATGAGAGTAGCCGAGGATCGCGATCAGTGGCATGCACTTGAAGAAGCCTATGTCCAGCAGTGGACTGCGATAGGCTGATGATGAATATGCAACTGCTCTCATTGATAATTCATTATTATATTGCAATATAAAATTCATGATAGTTTGTATACTTAATGAAATGCCTTTGCCACATTATAAAACTTTGACTATGTAGGAACTAGTGTATACATTCCTTTTTTTATGCCACGACTATAAAATAAAAAAACATGGTGATGATGATGATGATAGACGACACGGCACCGTGGTTAATCAATTGGCTTTTTGCACAACGTGTCGCGGGTTCGATTCCCGCATGGAACAAATATTTGTATGATCTACAGTCTGGGAGTTAGTGCATGTCAGATTTACGTCTGTAAATTGTACCCACGACACAGGAGAAATACAAGGGAATGACTTCTATAAATTTGATTGAATTAAAAAATCTCATGTTTTCCACCAAAATACGTCCATTGCAGGACATATGCCACCCCAAAATCGCCACAACGACTGAGTGTGGTGTGTGCTTATTGGGGGGTTTTGCCTCAATCACCACTCTTGACAGGACAGGACATAACAACTAAGCAGCAACTTAATTCTTTGGCAGAATCATCTCTATGTTAATCATTCCTACAATAAATCATTTTTAAGTGTATATATTGTTATTGTATGGTTTTATTATTATACGTGTACGTATATTTATATATGTATATGTCGGCGTCAGCGATGGCTGAGCGATAGAGCAGTCATCATCTTGAGTCGGTGGCATAGCGTTCATGTCGCAGGATTTCAATAAAACTCAGTTCCACAGCAAATCAGTTTGTATTTAACTTTTACAATAATTCACTTTGTTCAAATCGCTTATTTTCTTATTCAGGGCAAACCGACAGTTTCATTTCGGAGAAGTGTATCGGATGCTTGCTCGCACAAGACTGAGCCCGCTCACAAAAACTTCCCCCAACACGACTCTGCCCCACGCGCCGCCACAGCACCATGACGACACGGCGTTTACCCCTACTACTAAAACATTAGAACCTTCTATCGCTCAATTATCGTACTCCACGACATATATATTTATATTAATTCAACGATAAACGTCTTGCGTAAATTGCCTTTCGTTATTTTACTACTCACAGTTACACTGTCTGTGCACCATGTTTTGTCTCTGCATCACCCTAAAGTCGGCTGGTAGAAAATGCCTAATGGCATTAAGTCCGCTTTTGTACAGTTTTAGTGCATAAAGTATTAAATATAGTCTGACTATCCATAAGTGCTTGTAAATGGTTTTACATTAATATTTTATCTTTACAGTGGGTTGTTAATGTACTCGAAGGACACTACTGCCCATCCTCCGGCGAATCCCATAATTGCCTTATACGAACCTCACGGAATTTAGTAGCAGTAGATTATTTTTTATTAGAACCTTGGATGAACTAATTACTAATATTGACAGACGATGTACCCGACATCCCAACACCTCCAGACCCTGAACCCTTACCACCAGCTTACAATCAGCAGCTATGCCATCACATGTGGACAGAACAGCATCAGCAGCGGACGGAAGAGAAGTCAGATGCCATGTGGCAGAATGCGGAGCAGGTGATTCGATCATATCTATTTGACTGCAGGTTTAACTTGGTGGATAAGTGATTGGCGTATTGGCTTTCTGTGCTTCGTTCGTGAATTAAAACAATAACAAAACATAAGTTTAAATTAAATTTACACGTGTTTAGAATTGAGGTTATACAGCTGACCGCGCACAGTACTTGCAGGTCGAATCTCGATAATCGGATCCACACACAGACGTATATGATAAAAAGAGACAAAGAGAAAGAGAGTGAAACGTCGCCTACCGTAATGATAGAAAGAGACAGACGAAAGAAAGAGAAAGAGAGGAAAGGTTGCCTGGAGGGGACATAACGCTTTTTCCTTACGTGACGATTTCTTGCGTTGCATTGCGTCCTATTGCGCCGCATCGCGTCTTGTTGCGTTGCATCGCGTCTTGTTGCGTCACATCGCGTCTTGTTGCGTCACATCGCGACACGTCCTATTGCCTCGCACCGCGTCTTACTGCATCTCATCACTCTCATTGCGTGTATTCACTGTTTGTTCTGACGCGATGCATCGTGTAGCTTCACATCGCACCCCAACACAACCTTTTATTAGAATAGTATGGTATTAAATGCCTGAATTGGTCAACAACATCATATCAGCCAAAGGACGTATACTCCTGAACTGAGGCCTCTCCCATAGATTTCGACAATTGTGTCGTCGGTTTGTAGGGAATGTGCCAGTACTCACCACGCTTTGGTGGCGAGTTCGTGAGCGCAGAGTGACTGCTCTTACACAGAGGGGACGCTGCTGCCCATCCCTTTAGAGTCCCATATTCGCCTTTTACGAAATCCACGGGAGGAGATGGAGTGGTGCTATATTCTTAATGCGGACACTAAACGGAAAAGTCAACTTTCTTTAAATTAATTTGAATTATTTCCTTCTTTAGAACCTCGTGTCACGACTTGGCTTAATGACTGTAGATTTTTTTTATTAGACAACAACCGGGACCGAGCATTTTACGTGTCCTCCGAAGCACGGAATACCACTATGCTCACCCATCCATAAACTGACCACGTCGAGAGTTGTTTGACCTCACCGGCCGTTTATCGATCAGCGAGTGCACCTGGCATTGGTTTCTACAAATAAAAGTGTAGAATTAATGCTTTTTTACTGCGCAGGAATGGTGCGGGGCGGAGGCCGAGGGTGTCCCGGAAGACATCGCGTACGCTGATGACTGCGACGGACCCTGCCATCAGAATATGTGCCCACCAGGTATTGTTCTGTATATTCTGTAGTGTCCGAAAGAAAAATCCGTTTCGGCAAAATTTCGGCTGTAGTGCGCGACAAAAAAAGTGCATGTAGGTAGGCAGTGTTTGCCATATTTATGGGGGTTGGACTTCCGGTATTCGAAAATGAAAATAACTTTATTTGGTTTTTACTATGATGTTTTAAGATTTTTATCAGGTAGTAGTACATCATGTCTCACCGTATGATCGGCATGCACAATATTATTAATTGAGTACAGGAAATGCACGATTATATCCAAACGAATGAACATTAAATTATAATCATCATCATATCAGCCACAGGACGTCCACTGCTGAACAAAGGCCTCCCCAATTCCACAACATCCGGTCACGTACCGCTCTCATCCAACGACTCCCAGCGACCTTCACCAGGTCTTCTGTCCACCTCGTTGTCCACGCTGCGTTTTCCGGTGCGCGGTCTGCACTCTAGAACCCTTCTGCCGCAATGGTCATCAGTTCTACGAGCAATGTGCTCCGCCCATGTAGCTTCAGCTTACTAATCCTTTCAGCTATGTCGACAACTATAGTTCTTCTACGGATCTCCTCATTCCTGATTCGATCTCGTAGAGAAATACCAAGCATAGCTCTCTCTCTATAGCTCGCTGAGTGACCTTGAGCTTTCTTACGAGGTCCATAGTGAGTGACCACGTCTCCGTGCCATATATTATCGCCTATTGTCTATAGGCTTGTGCCAGATGTGTAAAAAAGTCCTCTTTGATACTAATTTGTCTGAAATATTGCAAACAATTCCTTAATTACATGTATCGATACGTACTATTTATGTGATAAAATAAACTATAGTATCTATTGGATCATACTGCCATACTTAATCTCACTGTAACAAAAAAGAGGATTTTACATAAACGCAATTGAGAATAAAAATATATAACATTTTAATTAACGCACGGTTGGTGCAGTGGCTGATACAGTCGGCTGCTGTGCCCCGGGTCGTGGGTTCGATTCCCACACGGAACAAATATTTGTACGATCTGCAGGTAGTTGTTCCGGGTCTGGGTGTACTGTATGTGGAATTCATGTTTGTAAACGCACCCACGAGTGTGAGGCTTATCTTAAAAAAAAAAAAAAAATTTGCTGTCCTATCACACCATACCAATTTCTTAAATGTAACAACTAACAGAATGCGCGGCCATGTATTGTATGGGCGATTGTCTCCTTTAGTTTGTCAAAAACCAATAAATCATTCTTAGGAAAATGCATTCGATTTTACAACAAAACACCTAAAGCAATTTCTGATCACGCGGGAAAATTAAAGCTCACGTTAAAAAATCTCCAAATAAGCCTACTATATGATTAACGACTGTGTTGATGATAGGGATTTATTGGCAGTAGCTGTTTTCTGCACACGTGGCTACCCTCGCAACCAAATATGTCTGAATTGCTATTTGTACTATATAGCTGCTATATAAATTTTTCATCAATGTTTCAAGTTGTAAACACCTTGTAAATGTTCAATATCTTGTTCCACATTCCAATATCAATTACTTTAAAATAGTTTCCATGGCGTTTCTTGCCGGCTCTTCTCATTAGGACCAGCTAATTAGTACCGTGCAACATAAATTCTGACGTTTCATAAGTTCCAGTAATTGCATTAATAAACCCATTTTAAACAGATTAGATCGCGTAAGTAAGTATGTAAGTAGTAAAGTACATTTATTTAAAACACTTCAAGTACAATAGTGGCTCAGAATGCCACCACCCCATCTCCTCCCATGGGTGTCGTAAAAATCGACTAAGGGATTAGCCGGAGGATGGGCAGCAGCGTCCTTCGAGTACATTAACAACTCAACTGCGATCGCCAACCCGTCTGCCAAGCGTGGCGATTATGGCAAAACTCCCCAATGAGCCCACAACACATCCATATCGGTCGTTGTGGACATCTTTGGGGGAGGCCTGTGTCCAGTAGTGGACTTCAATCGGCCGAAATGATGAAGTACAATAGTTACAAAAAAACCCAGTAGTACATAAAAGTAAACGTATGCGCTTCAGTTTTACAATTGCACTGGACCCCACAACTAGGATTCCCTGTGTCGTGGGGTACAGTTCTTCCCAGTTTAACATCATAACAAATAGCATTCTGTACATAAAGAAAAAAAAACTTGAACACATAGCATAGATATATTATAGATTTTTGTTTTTCCTGACGTTTCGAATACTTTGCAGCATTCGTGGTCGCAGGATGACTGAGACCTAAGGGTGAGATTCAGAAACGAGTCTAAGTGTGAACTTACGCTTCCATCTGTCAAAATGAACTACTCACGCCCCTAAATTTGACAGATGGAAGCGTAAGTTCACACTTAGACCCGTTTCTGAATCCAGCCTAAGACTTAAAACTTACTATGCCAGTAATTGGTTTATTTGTAGTCAAAATATTTGACTTTGACTTTGTAATAACACTTTCTTTTAAAGAATGTTGTTGATATTGATGGGAGACGTAATACAGTTTTATTACGGGATAAGTATGTTTCAATTATTCTTCAATCACCCTACGAAAAGCAACATCACTGTTGCTACAAACAATGTTGCCACTTCACGCCGGTACTCTGTGACGTTAGCCCGTGAAATTCCAGTACTGTACAATAGCGGCACGGTGGGTACGCGATTGGCACGTGGTGGTGCTAGTTTTAGTTTGAAGTCTGACATGACCTTTTTCCTCGGGTGACGGAAGTCTACGATGGTTTCCACCGTGGACCTGAAAACTATTAAACAAACGACTCTACTCCATTCTATAAAAATGACTGGCTTCCCACTGGCAACCACGCTTATATAAGTCCATATGCTTTTCGAAATTGTGGGTGCTCGGAGTGGGGCTCGAGGCGTTCAGTGTTGGTATCCGGGGAGCCCCTGAGACGAGATGGCACAGCATATTCAGGCAACGCACCGACATTCCACTGCAGATTCCAGTGCTCCTGATTTCCACTCGAAAAAAATTGGTTCCTAGACTTGTTAACCCAATAATATTTTTTCTTCAGGTTACCAATACGAGCAGTCGAAGCCAGTCGAGCCTGTAGAACAGCAGTTGGACTTCTTCTCACCAGCTGAACTATTACACATGGCTGAAGAGTGGCTGCAGAGCAACGGGTACCCTATCTGTCAGGAGGAATACGCGCCGTACTACGAACAGTATGCGGTAAGGGGATTTTATTTGTTTTATTTTATTTTATTGACGTTGGGAATTATTCCTATAAATCCATAATAAACAGAATGATTAGATTATTCTACAACATCTTCTATGAATGCTAAATATATATATTGTTCTTGCTAACTGAAAATTATTATTGTTACGCCATCCAGTAAATAATAGCGAAATGTGGCGCCATCTACTGTTTAGCAGCGGTAGTGTAGCATGTAGTTAACATATAGAGTGTTCTTAATAGTTTTGCGTTACTAAGGCACGTGGCGCCATCTGTTATCTAGTAGCTGTACTACGTCGAGTAATAACTTCCGAAATGTTCGGGATTGTTCATTGTGGCGCCATCTGGTGTCTAGTAGCGGCACCACATTGCCTGGAAACTCCTACAAAGCGAACATTCCGGAGAGTTCTACTCGGTATCAATCGACCCATGTGTATAGCGGCCGCGCAGGTAGGAGACCAGTAAATTACCGGCTAAGCAACCACATTACCCAGAAATGTCTGCGAGACGCCCAACGAAAAAAGAGTTCAGGTTACTCGATAAGACACAGTGAAGAACAAGTGAAATACGTAGCGATTATCCTAAAAATCTAGTAGTGAATTAAGTGATATAAATTGTGATCAAGAAATATATGAAAATTGTGTTTTAGGTGTGATATTATATTTAATTTCTCATGAACCCCGGCACGAGAGGAAATGGAGTGCCGCTATATTCTTAATCTGGACACCATATGAAAGATGATTGGGAAACGATTAGCGAGGTTAATCAACGCTCAGCGCGGTCATTCTATGGATGGGTTACCACATAGTTGTATTTGCACTGAGCGTCTCACTCTCAGTGCTTCGAAGAGCACGTAAATTCGTCGGTCTCATCACCTTGACCGCTGGCGGTCTAGCACTGTACGATTAACTCGTCACTTCTTCCCCCGTACGATGAAAACGTGGAACCAACTTCCGTCAGCGGCTTTCCCGAAAACATACGACATTTGAACTCTCAAGAAAGAAGGGAGACGTACACTCCACGTCTCCCTGAAAGGTCGGCAACGCATTAGCGACTGCTCTGGTGTTGCGGATGCTCATGGACGGGGGATGAACATAACAAAAACAGTTTAAATAATATTTACACGTATTTAAAATTGAGCTGATATACAGCTGACCGTGCACAATGCACACACGCACACACACACACACACACACACACAGTTCACTGTACCGTAAGCCGCGTTAAAGAAATTCGTTCCAATATTGTATGCCTGATTTTAAAATTAAGTATATTTTGTATTAATAATACTTTCCCTGCATAAATAGACAAGTTAATCCCTGGTAACATTTTCTTGCACAAAAGTAATAGCTCAAACACCATGCATAGTGGGCAAGAGTCGAGATACCTTTCTGGCTTCAGGATATAGTATATGTAAAGAGAAAGAGGGAAAGGTCGCCACCCGTATATAATAGAAAGAGAGGGACAGGTAGCCTGTAAAGGCCATAACGATTTTCCCTTACGTGACGATTTCTGCCAGTTCACTCTATTGTAACACGCGTAAAAGAATTTCGTTCCAAAAATTGTACCAATTTCTAGTTCTAATGTTATTTTTGTTCTACAGATGTTGGACGACAGCACGGAGTTCGTGCGCGGGGCGCATGGAGCGCCGCACTCGTCCGAGGCCGACATCAGCGAGCTGCACGGTTCGTACAGGGGAGACTGGAGACGGGGAAGGGCACAGGAATATATCAAGATAGTTGTAATCACTCATCATTCATCATTTCGGCCGAATTAAGTCCACTGTTGGACACAGGCCTCCCCCAAAGATCACCACAACGACCGATATGGGTGTGTTGTGTGCTCTTTGGGGGGTTTTGCCATAACGCTTGGCAGACGGGTTGGCGATCGCAGTTGAGTTGTGAATTTACTCGAAGGACGCTGCTGCCCATCCTCCGGCTAATCCCTTAGTCGACTTTTACGACACCCATGGGAGGAGATGGGGTGGTGGTATTCTGAGCCGGCACCGCACGGCATTGTAATCACTGTTTACTTACATTTCGCGCATGTCAACTATTTGTCGAACCACGCCCACTCGCTGACGTCATTAAGTGAGGTGACGTCTTCAGTGTTATCGATACTATCGATAGCTAACACGTCAAGTGTAATATTCGCCATGATGCATAATAAAAAGTGAGCGGATACGTAAATAAAATAACCTAACTTTCCATTAAAACATATAGACTTTGCAATGGTGCGAATTTGTTTATTGTCGTCAAAATCATCATTTGTAATACGAGTCGAGCAAATTCTGTTTGTTAATAGAAAATAACATTATTATTTCCGTGACAATTTAGAAACTCTCTGCTGGACACAACCTCTCTCGGCCCACATGGAAGTCGATAAACCGACTTCGGACCCAAGTGCGCAGAGGCAGGTCCAACATAAACACCTGGAACCTCCCTTAGGTGCCGAAGATGACCGCTCCAGTGGTTTTAGCCGGTAGGAGTCCGGCATACCCCTTCGCCCTTTCCCGGGGCGAAGGAAGTTCATGAAGAATTTCCACTGGGCACTAATAAAAAAAAAGTCCAAAATAAACAAGTGGGGTTTTATCGAAGGAACGGCGACGGAATGTGGATGCGGCATTGTGGTCTTATCTACTGTCCTGCTCATCTTTCCCTAACTCCTGCACTTTGAGCGACCTATTATTTGCCACTAGTAACGCCTTAGGGGTGGCAACATTCTGGGAAAATGAAATCCAAGTTTTCGAAGACTCGCCGAAGAAGAATTTCCGTCGTTTCCATCCATTTATCTTTCACTTGGATCCTTTGGAAATCTAGATTAAACTATCTCGTAGAACTGATGGCCGTTGGGCCAAAAAGGTTCTCGAGTGGAGACCGCATACCGGGAAACGCAGCGTGGGACGACGACAGCTAGGTGGACAGACGACCTGGTGAAGGTCGCTGGGAGGCGTTGGATGAGGGCGGTGACCGCTTGTTTTGAAAAGTGTGTCAAAAAGGCAAATCAAAAACACCAAAGAATTTGCTTTTATTTGGATCAAATATCTCTATTATTCAATATTATTTATATTCTCTTTATTTAACTTATATACATATTATATTACATTTTTAAATACACAATACAAAAATAAAATATAATTAAAAATATAAAAAATCGCACCGGCATCGGGAACATGGTCCAAGCTGCCGGTGGTTAGGGCTCCAGAGCGAGGAACCTCCTAACAATACGTGCCGTGTTAAGGAGAACCACTCTCTGTATCAGGCCCTTGATCCAAGCCTAACAAGAGCCTCTTAAGATGGTGGTCGAGGCTCTTGGTCATTAGGCCGTTGGCCGTAACGACTAATGGCACAATTATTGCCGAGTCAATTATTTATATTAGTAAAACTTGTAAAGTAGCACTAAAAGTAACATCTAAGTTTTTAGTACTTCCAAAGCAAAGCATAATATTATAAATACATGACAATATGAAAGCATAATGACAAAAATCATGAACTGATATCTAAACACATACATAATCACAATCATGAACCAGATGCGCTTCGAGAAAAGGTAAGTTTTGTAAATTTCCGGTTTGTGCTGTATGAAATAACTTTTGTATGTAAAATAAACATGTTCGCAGTTTAAAGCTGGCCAAAGGGCCACCCCCGCCGTAACTTAACTTTTTTTTAAATTATTTTTTATTTTGTTGGTGCTCAGAGGAAATACTTCGTGAACTTCCTTCGCCCCCGGGAAGGGCGAAGGGGTATGTCGGACTCCTACCGGCTAAAACCACTGGAGCGGTCATCTACGGCACCTAAAGGAGGCTCCAGGTCCTCGTATGGTCACACTAGAGCCGCCCAATGGTGCCACGCCCACGGTCACAGGGGGGTCCCCGGGAGATTTTAAAAGATCCCCCAAAGCGTCTCACGGCAGCGCGTGACCACATGCGTGCTCGCTCGGTGTGGGCACGCAGATTCCCCACCTACTGTCACACACTACTACTAGATACTTCTACGGTCTGTTGGATCACCAGTCTCTCCCACCAGTGTTGTACAACGAAGTCACGATAGCCTACTCGAGAAGTGCAAAAAATTTGGGTGTCTATATAGACTGTCACCTGTCTTGGAATATCCACATTGCAGAGGTTAGCAGGAGGGTGTATTGCTCGTTCCAGTCACTCAAGCGTCTCTAGAAGTTCCTGCCATTTCAAACAAAAATTACTCTTGCCCAATCTCTTCTTCTTCCACTTCTAGACTATGCTGATGTCTGCTTCCTTGATGCAACGGAGGATCTTCTAAATAAACTCGAACGTCTGCAGAATTTGTGTATCCGCTTCATTTTCGGCCGCACCCACCACACTGGAGAAATCCCAGTGTGGGGCAACGTTTAAAAAAAATAGGTTTTCTATTATTCGGTTGTATTAATGTTCGGAATAATCTATTTAATTCCTTTCAATCTGGTTTTCGTGCGGGTCACAGCACCACCAAAGCCATGATTAATATTACGGATGATATCAGGTCAGGCATGGAAAACGGTAATCTAACGGGCCTAGGATTGTTGGATTTCAGCAACGCTTTAAATACCGTTGATTTCGATATTTTGCTTAGCATACTATGCTCTCTAAATATATCTCCACCGGTAATTGGCTGGCTTCGTAGTTACCTGTCTGGCCACCGACAATGTATCTGCATTGAAGACACCTCATCTACATAGCCCAATACTACTGTCGGTGTACCGCAGGGTGGCGGTTTGTCTCCATTACTTTTCGCAATTTTTATAAATTCTTTATGCAGATGATCTTCAAATTTACTCTAAGGCTCTACTTGTTAAGCTATCAGACGCTGTTGTCACTATTAACGTGGATCTGGTCTGAATATGTTCTTGGAGTAAAAGATATGGACTAAAGGTACATCTATAAAACTTGCGTACTCATATCGAGCGACCTCTGAAATGACGGCGGTACGCATGTTATCACGCGTCGCCGTGTGCGCAGCACCTGGCTAGGTTTCGGGAAATCCTATACTTCTAGATGCGAGATTTTTCGAGTTCTTGGAGCCTCCTCCCTACGGTGCCGAAGATGAGCAGTCTGGTGGTTTTAGCCGGTAGGAGTCCGGCCATACCCCTCCACCCTTTCCCGGGGCGGAGGAAGTACATGATGTATTTCCACCGGATCTATAGAAAAAGAAAGGCAGCATGCAACACCCTTAACTAATGATGGTTCGTTCCTGCAGTTGAGTAGTGTTGTCGGCAGATTGCGAGTGCGCGAGCCACGCCGCGACGCTGTCGGGCCGGCGCCTGGCGCGCGGAGTGCAGCGGCACGCGAGTGCGCTGCGCCGCCTGCTGGCCGAGCACGCCGCGCGGGGGCAGCTCGTACGTATGCACCGCACGCCTGTAACACACTGACACACTGTACTGTAGTACTGTACGTAGCCGTGCAGCGGCCCGCGAGTGCGCTGCGCCGCCTGCTGGCCGAGCACGCCGCGCGGGGGCAGCTCGTACGTATGCACCGCACGCCTGTAACACACTGACACACTGTACTGTAGTACTGTACGTAGCCGTGCAGCGGCACGCGAGTGACGTGAAAAAGACCTACGTTCCAGTTTTATTCTATATGAAATTTGTGGGATTTTGAAGATACTTATGACACTGCAAATACAAAAAAATATATATAAATACAAATACTGCATATGTTTATCTTTAACAACGGGTCTACGTTACGACAGCGATGAGTGTGTAAAATTATATCGAATTGACTCATATCTCCCGAACATACAAGATCGAAATCTGTTCGCTCTGATGAGGCGTCATTAATATAATTTGGCTGCGGGTGTTCCCCAAGGTAGCTTCTTGGTACCTCTTCTCTTCTTTGTTTTGATAAACGCAATCACAAAAGTGCTATGATCTCTCTTATGTAATTTTTCAGTTACATCGCCTTTTTTATATATTTTTTAATGCGCTTCGTGCCATTAGTCATGATGTGGGGAATATTAGGAAATGGGATTAATCTTGGCTACCTTAAGTTACCTCAAAAGCTCTCATTATTGGTGACAAACTACAACTTTGTGCATCTGTGCGTCTGTGGAGCACAGCGGGGATATATGTTATGGGGGAAATAACACCGTTCAGGCAGTCAGTAGGAAATGCCGGATTCACCTAGAGTTATTGACGCGTGAAAGTGTTTCTTGAAACTAACTTGTTAAATAAAGATAGTTAAGTACAGTATGTTTACGGATTGATATCATATATACATAATTCTTCTGTACGTGTCTATGTCACTGAACTCCTCCGAAACGGCTGAACCTATTTCGATGTTTTTTTTGTGTATATTTGAGTGAGTCCTTTGATGGTTTAGATTCACAATTGGACCCGGTATGTTCTTTTCTTCTTTTTTTTTTAAATAGCAGCCCCACACTGGTGTTTCTCCTGTGTCGCGGGTGCGTTTACAGACATGAATTCCACATACAATACACCCAGACCCAGAACAACTACCTGCAGATCATACAAATATTTGTTCCGTGCGGGAATCGAACCCACGACCCGGAGCGCAGCAGTCGACTGTATCAGCCACTGCACCAACCGTGCCGCTGTAAACGGGTTAGCATGTCTGTGCGAAGGTGGGGCGGACAGCTAGTAATCGTATATATTTGTCTCCAGTACATCCCACCCACCGCAGCTATCTCGTTCGAGGAGTGTCCGACCCGCGACACCGACCCGATGCACTCGGCGGACTGCTTGCTGGCCGGCTCGCATGTGCTGCAGGAGGATACAGGCCGGGGCAGGGGGCGGCTGCATCAGGCGAAGCAGGTCATCGGCATCGGTATGGGGCGGCCCTACCGACTGTAGAACAAACAAGTACATGTACAGGTGTAAGTTTTCTTTTACACTGTTTGATGGAGAACAATTTGTACAATAATATGGTGGTTTCTTTTTTGTTCTTAGACAAATGGAACTGCTTTTTTCTTAATTTTTCTAACTTTTCCTCGCACTAGCATTCCTCCTGTGTCGTGCGTACAGTTTACAGACATATATCTCACATGCACAAACACCCAGACCCGTAACAACCAATTGTAGATCATACAAATATTTGGTCCGTGCGGGGATCGAACCCGCAACACGTAGCGCAGGAAGCCAATTGCCTAGTCACTGCACCAACCGTGCCGTAAAATGCAAGCTATGGGTAAAATAAAATATTTAATAAAATTAATCTGTAAATTTTAAAGCACTTATTCTAGAGATACCTCTACTGAATTTATGATATCATAGCTAAACAGTCTTATTACAAAAATCTTGTTAGACTCAGGTTTAAACCAGAACTATGTAGTCTGGACTTAGTACGGAACTAACGTTAGTACCGTGGTTTAAACCCGTCCGTATTACAAATAACAACATCGGCCTTATTCCAAAACACGGACTAAATATAGTTCTGGGATTAGTACTAGGTTTAAACCATGAACTAAATAACACGTTATTACAAAACGAAGATTATCACGAATGGATGGATTATCTCTGGTACTAAAGTTAAACCCGAGCGACCCCTAGTTTAACTATAGGACTAACTTTGGTACTACTATATTTGAGGTTGTCGTTGTCTTTTATTTACAATTCGGGAAAACGATGGATTTTAACATGATTGACTTGATGGATTTGGAAGATTTGGACTTGCTGGAGACCTCTCGGCAATCGGATAAACGTCACCATCGTGTGAATCCTATTGAATTGACTAAAATATGACGATGATTTTAGATATAAGCAAGATTCACAAAACGATTCGGAGAAAAAATTGTTGGTTATTTACGTGAAGAAGCTCACGACCATCGAGGATGCCTATAATAAAATAATTTAGATATATCACAAACCTTTTCTTCAATGATCCAATTTTTACCCCGTATTTTCTTTTGTTATTCCTTATTTTGTAAAGGTGCTCACTATTTAACCACACAATCACCCAAGCAAAACCACATGAACTGTAGTGCCACCAATATTAAGAAGGAACAATGAGTAAAAATAACAAGAGCAATTATTTACGACTATGGATTTAACATAAACATTTCAATCGTCTCTAATTACGCGCGCGAGACGTTTATTCCATATCACGATAGAGTTGTTAAGAAATATAGCAACTTTATTATAAAAAAGCGCGAGAAAGTATAAGTTGTGTGTGTTCTCTATATTCTAACCTAAACAAAAAAGTACTTATGATACATTATTGTACTGATAAATAACTATTTAAGCATTTTAAGTGTGAAGATAACATTAACATTTAGAGAAACCGAACGTTGTTTCGAATAAGGCCTGTATGAACGAATGAAAGAATGCATTTTTTTGCTTGTTATCTGTGGATATTATTTAAACCAGTACTAACTTTGGTACTAACTGATCCTCTGATAGTCTTGGTTTTGTAATAAGCACACATTTTAATACCAGGACTAACCTTAATACTGTAACAAACCAAGACCTTTTAGTTCTGGTTTAAACCTGTACTAAAGATGTTTTTTGGAATAAGACTGCATAAGTCAGGACTAGATAGTACCTGACTTTAGTTCTGGCTTAAATTATTTCCACAGATTATACACGGATTTCCTTGGAAACATTCATTCAATCAGATAGCATTCGGTTACATCGTTCCGTTTACCCAAATGCTGAATATTTCTGTAATTTTTTTATACTAATGGTATTGATATTTTAACATATATAATAGGGTATTTAATGACGATAACTATTAGAAAGTAATGGTTGTTATTGTTTCAATAAATGCCATTTATTTTTCTTTCTGAGGAATACTTTTATGACATTTATTTCATGTCCGAAATATGTACTTTCAAACAACACTAATGCGTAACGGAATGTCTATATCGCGCGGAAATCTTTAAACATAGGTAAAACTATTCTGAGATTTGGACGTTTCTTCGTACTTATTATAGATAAGAAGTTAGGGAATAATATTAATAAAATAGAACAACAGAAAAAACGAAGAAGTGAAAACTGGAATTCTGAAGAAAAAGTTAGTACTTGCCTACAATTATTGCAATTACGGCACATTACTATCTTTAGGACGACGCAAATTTAAACTATTTCAGGAAATATTACAATACAACACACAAAAATAAACCAAATCTAACCTCAAAACAATGAATTTGACGTATATTTGTTAGACCAAAGGTTTTAGAGTTAAACTAGGTCCCCATCAGGTTTATCTTTAGTACCATAGATAGTCCAAGACTAAGAGTTAAGTTGATTGGAGGCTGGGCAGCAGCGTCCTTCGAGTACATTAACAACCCAACTGCGATCGCCAACCCGTCTGCCAAGCGTGGCGATTATGGCAAAACCCCTCAACGAGCCCACAACACACCCATATCGGTCGTTGTGGTGATCTTTGGGGGAGGCCTGTGTCCAGCAGTGGACTTCATTCGGCCGAAATGATGAAAAAAAAATGATGAAGAGTTAAACCACTTTTTGTAATAAGAAATTTGATTAAACCACACTTTTAGTCCGAGACTATCGATAAACCATGTTTTGTAATAAGACGGTATGAGTTTAAAGACATAGATAATACACAACTATATGCATTGTGAGAAAAGGCCCGTGCCCAGAAGTCTAAATAGAAGACTAATTATGTTGTAAAACACGCAGCTTAATATAAATTCCCTTTTGCGGACAAGAAGCTGACATTTTAAAAGCGTTTTATTCCGCCATTTAATCTTTCATCATCATCATATCATCCAAAAGACGTCCACTGCTAACAAAGGCCTCCCCATAAACGACGGGTTACAAACCTGAGGGAAGGGCAGTAGCGTCCTTTCTGTGGAACAGTACATATACTGCGCTCACCAACCCGCCTACCAAGCGTGGTGAGAATTGGCAAATACCCCCCAGAATGACGACACAATTGTGGAAATCTTTTGGGGAGCCCTTTTTTCAGCAGTGGACGTTAAATGGCTGATATGATATGATCATCATGAGAGTCATTAATATTTAGTCATTCTTCTTTTTATTTGTCCTACCTAATAAATGTTTAACAAATTCTATTATAACACGATTCGATAAATCAAATGGATTAATTAATGTCAACTCTCCCATAGTTCGCTGTGTCTTTCTCGCTCGTACCTGTGTTCCGTGAGCGAGAAGCGAATAGTGTAACCGCCATTTATAATTCCGTTACTTACAGTGAAGCGTTTTGCCTCTACCTACAGAATAATATATCTCAAATCTTATTACATTGTATTTACTACTTGTGAACGTAGTTTCCTCGAGTCATAATCAGCCCATTACTGTCCCACTGCTGGGCACGGGCCTTTTCTCACGACGAGTACTTAGTGGACCGCGAGTAAACTCATTTAAACCCTGTATCCTATGTCTTGTCCAACCACCAAGTTTCGTAGCGATGAGCGACTGAACATACAAACAGTTTTATTATATGAAGCCAGATTATTTTTCGCCATTTAGTATGGAACCGCGAACCCAAGATTACGTACGCAGCTGGCAGACTTCCTACGTTCGCTGACCTGGGACGGTTGAGAGGGCGCCTGTGCATGCAGATGAATTATACAGACGAGTATGTATACAATGTGTGTGGCCAGACGGTATTAGGTATTTTAACTGCCCTTACTGGTCATATCATAATTTAAGCCTGTGTAGAGTGGCATTACCTCACTAAAATATTAGATACTAACGGCTGAATACTAAAATGCCATTTAATATTAGGTCCCGCTTTCACTTTATTTTTTTATTATATTCGTGAAACCTGTTTTCGGTGGGAAACCGGGTGGCTCAAATAGTTAAAACGGAACTTAATATTAAGTGGCGGTTCAGTATTCGGCCGTAAAGCTAATAAGTACAACATATTTAATATTTACTTATTTTGCAACGAGTTTGTGTCATATGTGACTTCAATTCACGAGAAAATCCATGTTCCGCTAGAATTAATAACAAAATACTACATAAAATTTTAATTACACAAGGCAACAAAGATTTTGCAGAAGCATTTGACAGTTATTACGTCGTGCTCAATTGTATCAAAATACATTTTAAAACCAATGCCAACCTGTATAGCATTATTCTGTGACTATGTGGATACTTTCAGGAGCCTGTGAGAACTTTCTAGAAGATATGGAGGTTGGATATGTTTTTGTACCAATTGTAGTAACAAAAAGTAAATGAAAATAATTTATCATGTACTCAAGTTAGCCTTGGTTTTCACTGGCTGAAAGCTAATGTGTAAAGTGATTTTGTTGATTACTTACCAAATATTATTTCAAATGTTATTAAGACTGAAAACGTTCCTACAGCTCTAAATTTAAGATCGTTAAGAAATATATTTACCTGTTATTTTTGTAATAGAAACGTAAGTTTAAGCGGCCGACCAAAGTATGATATGATATTTGTATTGTTGGCCCTAAGAAACGTAAAGCAAGCGAATATAAATACAGGAATGTGAGTTAATCCCCTTGTTAATACTAAAAATAATGTTTTATATGTCGCAGGGAAATGATAAAAACACAGATTTAATCAAATTACTCAGTGATGATCAATTCACGGATGATGTTAAAATTACAAGTTTGTGGGGTGAGTTCCCTGAAGAAAGTCAGTGATTTGATCAAATCCCTTAACTGTTTATAGCTTTCTAAACTAAATTATCCGAGTCGGGTCCGCCTCCGATCCGACTTTATGGTTATTTTTTCAAGGGATTTGAATTTGCCGGCTACGAATAGCTCCAACCCATCTCATCCCTTGGGTGTCGTAAAAGACGACTATGGGCCTAGCCGGAGGATGGGCAGCAGCGTTCTTCGAGTTTTTTATATGGTGACAAGTCCGCCACACCTTCCCAACCACTGCAACTCCTGTAAGCCAGGATCTACAATGGCGACCAGCGAAAAGAACACCGACCACAGAGAAATGAAGAACTGTCTTGGAACCCGCACCGAAATTAATCAGAAAAGAAAAGAAGGAGTAGGAAAGAATATACGTTTCACTTCCCTCCGTAGCAAGCAGGAGACAGAGAAAATACTATAGGCCATAGGCACAATAATTGGGAGTGTACAACTAAGATAAGCTAAGTTGCCAAGAACTACGGGCACAAAAATGTTTGTAAATATTTAATTACGGGTTACCTAAGTTGTAGTGAGTTATTGTGACTGATTCCAATAGTAGGTATGGCAAATATGTTCCGGAACGCACGGAAATTCGCCCTAGTCGCAACAAGTCTGTATAGTAAACAACTCCGGATGTAACTTGCAAGCTGTCAAACATAATATTGCGTTTGCCAAAAGAACAAGCTTGAAGCTAAATAATTTACTCTTAAAGTTACCATGACCGGTGAGAAATTGGGTCACGCAATTATCAACTTCCAACCATGCACTTGCCAGCCGCTCACGAACGGATGGAAAGTACTGGTATAGGTGACGGCTCTTAATAGACGTGTCCCACCTGCATTGCCATTCGGCCAAGAGTTCTTCCCAAACACCAGTCTGTGGTTTAAACAATCTGCAGATTCTAACACGATCGCGTTGTAGTAGAAATTCCACGTCCATGTTTTCTCGCGTTGAGTAATACATGGCAGCACGTCGCTGTATCTCAAGATCGACTGGCAAAACACCTGCTAGCACAGGCAGTCAGTCAGTACTTACTGTCCTATATGCCTTGCACAAGAATATCAACGCTAAGCTTTGGAGCAGTTTACGTCGTACCGTGCCGATAGTAGCCCTATCGGCCCATACAGGTGAACCATCGCAAATACAACCCAAGTAAGTAGCCCCGTAAATAGTTTTTAAAGTAGAAAATGAAAGACCCCATGTAGCTGTTGATATCCTTGTCAGGGCATACAAGTTCCTTTTAGCCTTTTCACCTACAGACCTAATGTGTTCAACGAATGAAAATTTTCTCTCTAATACAAGGCCGAGGTAGCACACTGACTCTTTTCTTTTAACGGTAATATTATTGAATTTAATGCATCAACACGCATACGCATACCTTAAAATTGCCTTTTAAAATTAGTTAAAAGGTTTTTTGCGGTGCAAACATTAAAGCGGCTCCGTTCGCCCCACCTAGAGATTATTGCTGATTTGATCAAATGACCGTTTTCATCATTTCCCTGCGACATATAGATTCCGATGTCGTTTATAATATGGTGTTAAAGTTTATTTAATAGTTGTATTTAATACAAGACACAGTTCAGAGTTGGCTACTGAATCGGTTTCTGTCATTTTTACTATAAACTGTCGCTCATAGATTTGTTTATATGCACCTTTTTTTTATGCATAGTGTAAATTCTTCGAAGGGTGAAGTGGTATGCCGGACTCCTACCGGCTAAAACCACTGGGGCGGTCATCTTCGGCACCTAAGGGAGGCTCCAGGTCCTCGTATGATCACACTAGAGTGTTTATATGCACCTACTGCAAGTAATAACACTATTTCTACACCTCTTGTATGTCAATTTCCGGCAGCCGTGTAGACACAAAAGATTTTCTCGTCTCGTTTTGCGGTATTTCATGAGAAAAAAAAACAGTTTACCTGAGTCGTTAGTGACTGTATTATGTTTGAACTCAATCTCAAGTCGTTAGATAAGCCAAAAGACGTCCACTGCTGAACAAAGCCCCCCCCCCCCCATAGATTTCCACAGTTATGGCGTCATGATATGGGGAATTTATCGGTACTCATACCACCCTTGGCAGGCAGGTTGGTGAGTGCAGTATGGCTGCACAAAAGGGACGCTGTGCCCATCCCTCTAGTTTAGAATCCTTAGTGGCCTTTTACGACGCCCACGGGAAGAGGCGGAGTGGTGCTATATTTTTAATCCGGACACCACAGAACAGCGGTCAAGTCATTCTTTTATTATTTTATATGTGGTATACTTTTACTTGCAAATATTCTCTTATATAAGATCTTTGCTTATGTATAAGATGATAATACTGTTTGTTCTGAGAGATCCCAAATTGATTGTTGATACATTTATATATGTTTATTTGAATGTTTAAAGTTGATAGTTTAATGTATGCGATGCATGTGATGTGTAAGAGCAACGTGCTAGTATAACTTGAGATATTATATACATATTAATACCTTAGTTCTAAAGTGTAAGAAGTCTGAAATTCTGTTAGTATGAGATAAGTACTTTTATTTATTAAAAACATTTCCCCGCACTAGGATTTCTCCTGTGTCGTGGGTGCTATTACAGACATATATTCCACAATACACCCAGACCCGGAACAACTAACTGCAGGTCATATAAATATTTTATCCGTGCGGGAATCGAACCCACGACCCAGAGCGCAGCAGCCGATTGAATCAGCCACTGCACCAACTGTGCCGTCTAGTATGAGATAAGTATGTGAAATTGTTCCATAGCTGGTTACCCATTTCCAAAGAGAAACAAGGCTCTCATATATATAAATCTTAAACCGCACTGACTTGTATCTCTTTGGAAATGGTGGGTAATCATCTATAGAACAATTTTTCATACTTAACTCAAACTAACAGAGTTTCAGTCTTGTAACCCTTTGGAACTGAGGTATCGATATATTGAGGATGTATTTTTGCACAAAGAATTATATTTTGTAAATTGATTTCTTGTTTTCTTTTCTTTTTTAATAAACGTTGCCACACACTATTTCTCCTGTGTCGTTGGTGCGTTTACAGACGCAAATTTCACACAAAATGCACCCAGACCCGGAACAACTACCTGAAGATCATACAAATATATGTTCCATGCGGGAATCGAGCCCTCGACCCGGAGCGCAGCACCCGACTGTATCAGCCACTGCACCAACAGTGCCTTCAATTACTTGTTTTCTTTCGTGATGCCATTGTGGTACCAAGTTCAGTTCATTCCAGCCGAAAGACATCCATTGCTGATCTTAGGCCTCTTCGAAAGATCACCACAAGGACCAGCCTGGGTTCATGTTGTCGCCACGCGTAGCAGGCGGGTTGGCGATCGCAGTTGAGTTGCAAATGTACCACGGGAGATAGAGTGGCGCTATATTCTTAGTCCAGACGGACGGAGGCGGCTACATTAAATTCGGACGACACACCATAAGCCATATGTAGTCGCCACAGCCGTAACCTACTTTGTTCATGTGGATAAGTCTCCACACGAAATCATATAATTCTCTTTTATTACGAAAGAACAAACTAACTGCAACTGGTTAAAATTACTGTATATTACTGGAGTTCACGTCACCCGTTTTGCTCGCTATAATGAGCAATAGAGATATGCGTGGTGATCAAACTGGTGGTAGGTTTCTTATCGCAAGGGTCCGGCTATGTAAGTACTACATGTCAGCTATGTTGGCAGAGCATGAAAACTGGAATGCAGTGGAGAAAGACGCTCTCACAGAAGGAGACCGCAGAGCGGGATCGGGAGAGGGCCGATCCTGCTCGAAGAAGGAGACGGCGCCGGGGTAACAACCGCCCTGGCGCCAAATTCCTATACGCCTGAAACCCCCTCCCGTCGCTGTGAGGTGGGAGCCTCTGGGTTCGCGGGTGCGTAGATTGGGGAATCTGCGTGCCCACACCGAGCGACTCGCTCGCTTTAAGGGATATTTACAATCCCCACGGGGGCTGACCCACTTACAGTCACCCTCTCCGAGATGTGACCCAGCCCGCCCCAGTGGTTTTAGCCGGTAGGAGACCGGCATCCCTCCGAGATGTGCCTAAAGGCGTGGCACCAATGGGCGGCTCTAGTGTGATCTTACGAGGACCTGGACCCACCCTTTCGTGCCGAAGATGACCGCTCCAGTGGTTTTAGCCGGTAGGAGTCCGCCTAGGAGTAGTCCCCGGAGTAGCAGTACCCCTTCGCCCTTCCCCGGGGTGAAGGAAGTTCCATGAAGAATTTTCACTGGACTCCAATAAAAAAAAGGAGACCGGCATGCCCCTTCGTCCATCCCCGGGGCGGAGGAAGTACATGATAAATTTTCCAATGGGGCCAATAAAAAGTAAGTACAACTGCAGTGCCGGATATTCTTCCTCCAAGCTCTTAGTGTTTATATAAATACTAATGTTGTGGCGCACGCTGGGAGAGGCCTACGTCGAGCGGTGGACCTGTATAGGCTGATGATGAAGATGAAATGATCATCAATGGTGCTGTAGCTAATGAAATTACTGGGCATAAGAGACTAAATAACAGTACTGTCTCGAGATGACGAGCGCAATATGATGTCTCGCACGACTTGGGAAGCACTACAATTGCTATGCGCAGGCATGCTGCTTCCCACCAGGTCAATGACGTGCTCTTCTCCACTTCAGTTCTGCGCACCCTTAAATAATACCGCCCATGCTCTTGTCGCTGCAAAACAAACTGGTTAGAGCTTGCTCGCTACTGACACCCGAGTAGCGAGCAAGCTCATGAGTCTCAAGACACTTGCATACTTGTTCATGTGTTCGACGCGAACGCCGGTTGCCCAGCTCCGCTGATCGTTTGACCCCACAGTCCTCCACGGCGCTCCTTGCTCAAGTCTCGGAGAGCTATCCATCTCGGCTGTACTTCGGGAAAGTAGATAAGGAAGGAAACAGTTTTCAATCCCGATCAGGCTGATTAACATGTTTACCAATGCTGTTAAGACCGCGCGCACATTGTAAGAAATGTTCTGTCAGAAAAACGGAAAACATTCCGTATACCCTGCATATATTAGAAATTTTATTCCGGCGTCCGGCGGGGTCTAGTGCAAACTATACGGAGAGCGCAACTTCCGACATTCTAATAAGCATTTCTGATGTCCGGTTTGTATGCATCCGGCGAGCGTTAGAAGCGGACGACCGGTCCGGCAAATTTCCTACGGTTTGTGGGGTCTTGTACAAAATTTATGCGCATAGTGAACAATGTGCGGGTGGGTTGGTTAAAGTCTCTAATTTTAACAATCAAACAAACGTGTGTGTCCGCCATGTGGTGCCGGCTCAGAATACCACCACCCCCATCTCCTCCCGTGGGTGTCGTAGAAGTCGACTAAGGGATGGGGGATGGGCAGCAGCGTCCTTCGAGTACATTAACAACTCAACTGCGATCGCCAACCCGTCTGCAAAGCGTGGCGATTATGGCAAAACCCCCCAATGAGTCCACAACACACCCATATCGGTCGTTATGGTGGTCTTTGGAGGAGGCCTGTGTCCAGCAGTGGACTTCATTCGGCCGAAATGATGAAAAAATGAAACAAAGATGGTTGAATTACATGAATAATCTGTCGCCCGCCGACCGCGGGACGGCGCGGTGCGGTAATATCGATAATGGCAAATATCCGATACGAAAAAGCTACCACGCGACTAAGTAAGTGTTGTTTGTTTTGATGGTGACTATACTAGCTCAAGCAGTGGCAAGACGGGAAGAGGACCGTGCGAGCGACGTATTCAAACCCCTCGGAACCAGAGTACGAGAAGCAGATATTGGAAGATGAAACTAGGATCATCCCAGGGCTAGGAGAAAGTGAAGAAACTGACCAAGGAATCCGAGAAACAGATAGCGATCAACGTGTATCTTACACAGTGACAGGAAACCATACAACCGAACTTTAAACCGTAATATTTTAGTAATGTCTTAGGTTTTCGCGAATATTACACATTATAATAAAACACTTTTAAACGGATTCTATCGTGTATATTTTAGATTTTATTTTTGCAGGGTTTGTGGTCGCAGGATGACTAAGATGACAGGCGTCGTTTATTTATTTTATCTACTGTACAATTATAATCAAAATTTATTTCGATGCACGCAGTAATCACTCACAGTGTCTTGATGTTTTTTAGTGCGGTATTTAGTTTGGGACTTTATTATTTTAATAACAGGATTCCAAACTGGTGGTACCTGCCAGCCATCTTCTCTATTCCTCCTCGGGCGGCATTGGTACAGGTTATAATATAATCATCCCCAGGACATTTCACGTAACTAGTTGTTGAGCGAAATGTTGATGATGATGAGTCGACGCTGATATTACACGGAAAAGTATTTAATAAATAAAATGCACAAAGAGAAACAAACATTGTATTTATTACTTATATATATGTTTACTGTACAAACTTGTAGTAAACCTAAATAAACAAAACATTTATTACTTTAAGTTTTGAACACAGTGGATGCATTTAGATAAGACTTATTATGATGTGTATCGACATGTTCTTAAGGATATGGCGGTAATCACGTCATATTCAACTAATTGGGGTCAATTATGTCATAATCTCAAGGATTCATATGTCACAATGTCAAGGATTCATAGGTCAAAATGTTAAGGATTCTTATGTCAACATATTACCGTCAATCTCATAACTACCCAGAACATTAAACTAAAATCTGAATTGGAACTATCAAGAATGTGAAAATGTCAAAGTACAATCTTATACTAACTTCGGCTCATTTCCCGATCGTTTTCACAGTTCCAGTCACGTTCAATTGCTAGTAACCACAGATACACAAAATACAGACTGAAGACAAGTAAATGAGTCAGTACAGTGCGGCCGCCGAGAGAATGCGTTCCTAACACCTGCTAATGGGTCTAGTATCTGTTACATTAAATATTTATTTAGCGCAAAACGATTTAAGTTTATTGTGCGTTGACGTTACTAAATTAAAATCAAATTATATATGAAACTAGCTGGGACCCGCGTTTAATTTAGAGTACTTCGACATAGACGACATGAAATATATATATTGGTTTTCAAGGGGTTTTTTTGCGCGGAATCCTAATTATTTTTCTAAAATAAAATTAGCTATTCCTTATAACATCAGCTATCTGCCAGTGAAAGTCCCTTCAAAATCGGTCCAGCCTTTTTGGAGATTACTCGGAACAAACAGACAAACAAAATATTTAAATATTGTTTTTTTGTTATATGTACCGTATATACTTTCATATGCATTTAGTAAAAAGCTGTTATTTTGACATTACAAACAGACACTTCAATTTTATTTATTTGTATAGATCGAATCTTTATTATAATAGAAACTAGACCAATTGACACATGTCTGGAACGCATTCTCTCGTCAGCCGCACTTTAGGTCTATACGCTAAATAAAGTTAATTTATATATATTTTATATTTTTTCTATCTCGTGTGACCTGGATTGTCCGTGTGTAACTACTTGTCCGTGTGGTGTTCGGATTAAGAATATAGCACCAGTCCATCTCCTCCCGTGGATGTCGTAAAAGGCGACTAAGGGAATCTAAACCAGAGGGATGGGCAGCAGCGTCCATTCTGAGAAACTGTAGCCATACTGCGCTCACCAACCCGTCTAAGCCAAGCCAAGCGTGGTGAGTATTGGCAGATACCCCCCAAAATTATGACACAGTTGTGAAAATCTATGGGGGAGGCCTTTGTTCAGCAGTGGACGTATAAATTGCCGATATGATGAACTGAATACGGTACTATATCCTAAAATTATTTGTATTTGTTTTTTACTTTGAGCCGCACGAATAGTTAAAGCGGGACTTATAGTAAGTGGCGTTTCAGTATTCGGCTGTTAAAGTCGTATCGATAAGTCCCACTTAAACTTCAAATGTAACAGAGGAACATTTTGCTTAATTAACAATAAAATTAAATAACTAGGCACTCTACAATTTAGCACACTTACTATATTACTAATAATTTACAATTTGGCCCCACACTTACATTATTATTATTCTATCGGGTCGCGACTCCGACCGTAGTTCTGTCGAAGATTATAAATGATAAACCGTATGTGGGTAGTGATGCTACTGGGCATGAGACTAAATAACTGGGGTGCAATTCTCTAAGCTCAAACATCCTTAAATACAGAATTGAAATAACGGTGATAACCCGATTTGATATTCGCTAAGACTACTCCTCATGGCTTACCTACTGCTGTGTCCTTGAGTAGCTTCAATCATGTCTTAGCGAATACCGAATTGATTTTACACCATTATTTTGATTCTGTATTTAAGGATGTATGGATGTTTGAGCATAGAGAATTGCACCTCTGATGTCTCGAGGGGACGAGCGCAGTGTGGCAACGCGCAGGACTGTCCTAGGTAGCAGTACAAGGTTGTGAGCAGGCATGACGTTTACCAACAAGCGTATAACTTGGTAACCTAGTCACTAGACTGTATATAAAATAAGTTTTTATTTAACCCATTAAAGCAAATAAAAAACCATACCGCATAAATAGGACCATTTCGCCCGTTTTGAAATTCCGGAAATGCGTTGGTGGCCGTTATTATTGAGATAAAAAAGTACCGATTTTTTCGAATTTGAATAACCGACAATTTCTACAGCTAAGACTAACCCGTAACTATTTTCGAATATTCTCATATTTTCTCATATTCTCATAGAGGCTAATATTTACGGTCTTGGCTATGTGTAAATATTCGGTTTTTCGCAAAAACAAACTAGAAAACTAAACCTTAAACGAATTTGCAATTTAAAATATTATATACCTACAAACATATCTCTCTATTACACGGGTTTATATCCCCTGTAAGGGGGAACCCGGTCCTTTGATAGGCTTACGCGGGGACATGGGTCCAACACGCAGAGGCCCTTTAGAGAACTTTAATCTAAAATATATTGGGACACTAACCGGGAACTCTCCATGGCTACACTACAAAATGCAGTCTCGGATTGTCCCCGGAGGTGTAAAACTATTGTATAAGATGGAAACTACAGTTATAAGGTCTATTGTAATGGGTGCCAAATGGATTATATACTTCTAAAAACGGAAACAACGGCGTCTGCCTTTCAACCTTTAAAGTGAAATTCTGTGGCAGACGGTGACTTGCCACTCACAAGATGGGCCCCCTAAGTGGCCACCACTACAGGCGACAAGGAGCAACACCGGTGTGAGCGGCAACATATTATTATTATCATTCTTTGTTATAGAATTGACATATCATTGTGAATTGATATCTACAATAATGTACTGACATCTATTTCGCGACACGGTATATCATATAAAATGTATCTAAGTTTAAAATTGGACAAAATGTAATGATAACGTGACATAGTAATAATTCAGTTTTGCTTGCATGTATTTTACAAAATATTTACCAGCCTTTTAAAAAGGTGGAACATGGCTTAAATGCTGGATAAAATAAGGCCTTCCTTCCTGCAGTTAAACATTCTAATCTATATTTTAAAAAGTCAGTACTTTTTTAACTTTCAAAAAACATGGCCGTTCACGGAATTTTTAAATAGAGGAACTCAATAGAGCGCCATCAAATACAGTCGACTATAAGTTTTATTTCAAAGCATTTCAAAATTAATGATAATCACAACAGCTGAAATTGTCCAAACCACGATTCCGATTCCACGAGATCGTGGTTTCGACAACTTCAGTTTCATTGACGCCCAAGCTTTAATAGGTTAAACATATCTTCGGTTTTCTATAGCTACCAGTAATATTGTCATTTGACTCGTATAAAATCAACGTCGACAAAGTAGGGTCGTGGTAAAAAATCTGATCTGATCTGATCTGACTCAGTGAATGATTTATAATCTAAGTCGGTCATAAACCCTTAAAAAATAAGCTGCATGTCTTTGGTACTGAGCTGGCCCAACCATAGTCGGTAATCTTTCGCTATCAACCAAGCAAAAAAGTGTCCCCTCTCAAATTCACAGATTTTATTGCATTATTAATATGTTTCCAGCTTACAACATAAAAAAAAAGTTAGAAAATGACCATGGATCGAAGCTAAAGTAATAAAAAAAAATTGCCAAATTAGATGTCAGCCCTACTTTGCCGGTTTTGATTTTATACGACATTTTTGTGTGTATGGAAAACGAGTGAAATGATCTGGGGGCCTAAAAAGGCCGCTTTAGGTGAATCATAATATGAATTACATTAGAAATCACAAAATGGTCACGTTAATAGTTATGATAAAGTGACCATTTTGTGATTTCTAATGTGAATCGTATTTAGATCATTATTATGCCTTATAAATAAAACCTAATACGGTCTTTTTAGGCCTTCTGGACCATTTGGTGATATTTAATCTGATTCATATTATGATTCTGCTAAAGCGGCCTTTTTAGGCCCCCAGATCACCGCGGCCGTAGTCTAACAATAAAGGCAATTTACATACATCCTACAGTAAGCAGTTAACATTAAACTATTATTAAATCATATTCTACGTACAACACATCGCCAATATGTGGCGAAAATTCAAAATACAACAAAAAGGACGGACTGGTTGTAATGCTAACTTAATGTTTACATATTATGATAAACAATTGAGCTGTGTATATACATACACTAAATATATATTATATTATAAGCTTCAGAAAGTTTACACGAATAGAATCCATTGGATGGGAAATATATCTCGTTTATTTAATTCATTCTATATACCTACGTGCCGCATATATACGTGCAATTATTATATTATTAATGCACACATATATGTTATATAAAAATACAATATTTTATGTATACTCACACTAGTTCATAATAAATACCTAAAACATCATACTTAGACAGTAGTGTGGTGCCGGCTCAGAATGCCACCACCCCATCTCCTCCCGTGGGTGTCGTAAAAGTCGACTATGCGATTAGCCGGAGGATGGGCAGCAGCATCCTTCGAGTACATTAACAACTCAACTGCGATCGCCAACCCGTCTGCCAAGCGTGGCGATTATGGCAAAACCCCCCAATGAGCCCACATCACATCCATATCGGTCGTTGTGGTGATCTTTGGGGGAGGCCTGTGTCCATCAGTGGACTTCATTCGGCCGTTAGATTAGAAGCACACACACGTATAGTGGAACATAAATGCATGCACGATAAATATATAAAATAAAATATTACTCTTAATTAACTCGAAGTTTCAAACACCTTGTAGCGTCCATTGTCACGAGGAGAGTAGGCTTGTTTAAAATATATCGAGTATATATATCGAAAAATCTATATTTTTCATAATATAATGGATATTTTTAATCTGAATATATCGATAATCGATATTTTTCGAGTATCAATTTGGTTATCAAATTCGATATGAACGCAGCTCTGTATCCGTTTTCATGCGTTGCATTTATAACATTTTGGGAATACGTTTAGATAATTACATATATCGATATCTTTTTTCCATTCGCCCATCCCTAGAGCAGACTGATTTGTTATATACAATGAATGAAATAAACATGATATATTTCTGTAAACTATTCAATATCATATATATTATTTTAATCCATGTAGTGTGGTTGCGGATAGGGTTACCCCATCACATACCGCTGATGTTTTAGAAGACGACTAAGGGAGTTTGGAACCCGTTGCATGCCATTAAGCACCTTGGAGTACACGCAGGTGGCGGGTGACCCAAAGGGTTCCTCTCCTCCCCCCACGAGCTTCATTCAATGTCACTCGTGTGCTACTGATCCCTGTATAACCTACCGTTGCATATTTCTAGCGCTTTATAATATATTGAGACGGAAAAGTATCGACATTGGACGGATTACAATATTATGTATATTTAATAAAGAATACGAGATTCATAAAGAAATCCGGAATATAGAATTGTCCGAAGACTTTTAAAACCTCCCAATAATACTATTTTAATAAGTCATACGATATCTTAAAATAACTATTTGTAACCCCGAAATCATAGTCTAATATGAGTGAAATTCGCGATAGTTTAAAAATATGTCATCTTTATTAGAAGTAGATGAGCGATGCGTAGCCTATGTGAGATGCAACCAGCGCATATCACACCAAATCTAGCAATTTATTTATTTATTTAAAAAAAAAAACGTTGCCCCACTCTAGGATTTCTCCCATGTTGTGGGTGCGTTTACAGACATGAATTCCACACACAATACACCCAGACCCGGAACAACTACCTGCAGATCATACAAATATTTGTTCCGTGCGGGAATCGAACCCACGACCCAGAGCGCAGCAGCCGACTGTATCAGCCACTGCACCAACCGTACCGTCAATGCAATGTTCTATCTAAATAAAAAAAAGGTTGAAGGTACTTTGAAGAGGCCATTATCCTTGGAAGGCGACCTTGACAGGCGTTTCGAGACTGTTCTAGATTCGATATCGAGTTACTTACTTAACATTTTTTTAAAGCGGTTTACATGTCCGGTCCAAAAACACATTAAAAGAAGTATATTACGAATGAATTAAAATAAATTTCTATATATAAGCTTTTGTAAATGGGTTGTACACGTCTCGATCTCGCAAACGTAACTGCAGAGTTTCACCTGCTTCGTGTAAAACATATTAATGTACGTGTAGTTCTCAGTCGCCGCCGCTCTCGGACGAGCTGGACGAGTGTTGCACGCTGGCGCTCTCGCTGTGATGCATCTGCCGCTTGATCTCCGTATTCGGCTCCAAGACTTCACGGTTACTTTCGCTGCTGTTCAGCGGGATGGCCAGCTCGCCGAGGAAGTCGTTCCTGGTTAGATAACATTAAAATATCATCACAGTGCACCGTGTGGTGCCGGCTCAGAATACCACCACCCCATCTCCTCCCGTGGGTGTCGTAAAAGTCGACTAAGGGATTAGCCAGAGGATGGGAAGCAGCGTCCTTCGAATACATTAACAACTCAACTGCGATCGCCAACCCGTCTGCCAAGCGTGGCGATTATGGCAAAACCCCCCCATTGAGCCCACAGCACAGCCGTATCGGTCGTTGTGGTGATCTTTGGGGGAGGCCTGTGTCCAGCAGTGGACTTCATTCGGCCGAAATTATGACAGTGAACCTATATTCACCGACTCCTAAGTCACAGGATCGGAATGGTAACATCAACAATCATCGTGCGGCGCTCTAATCGATCTATCACCACTATGTCAGGCTTATTGGCGACAATAGTCCTATCAGTGATGATAGACCGATCCCAGTACAACGTGACATGACCATTTTCAAGAACTGGGTCGGGCACATATCTTATGTACGGTACCTCAGACTCCACAAGATTGTAATATCGTTAATAATTATTATTATTCTGTCTTTCTTTTCGCGGGTTTATATCCGCTGTAAGGGGGAACCCGGTCTTTTGGTGGGCTTACGCGGGGACATGGGTCCAACACGCATTTTTTTTTTATATCAAAAGGTAGGAAGATTACAAGCAGCTGCTTTAATCTGCCCTCCAGGATTACCTGATCCCATGGTGAGATAACGACTGCCCAGAGGGGTATATTATTATTATATTTGACCGTGAATAGGCGATCAACTCGAGCGTACTCGCTGAGCACTCGTAACGAACTTGTGTATGGGCGAGGCTGTCCAGAACTACCAACCTGTAGATCGGTCAGCAGAAATCTGTTTCAATCAATGGCGTGAAAGTACTATAGAGTAGTTAGTAGAAGTCCACTTCTGAACAAAGTCTCCATAGTATTCCACAACTCCCGGTCACATACCGCCCTCATCCAACGCCTCCCAGCAATCTTCACCAGGTCGTCTGTCCAGCTCGTTGTCCTCGTCTTTGTGCCCCAACGGCCATCAGTTCTACGAACAATGTGCCCCCCCCATTGCCACTTCAGTTTACTAATCCTTTCAGCTATTCTATTCAGCTTTCCTATTCCACCTGCCAAGCATGATGATCATTACAGTGATCATTGGGAGTTTCATGTCCAGCAGTGCAAGTTTACGGGCTGAAGTAAAAAAGATCTCGTCTCCCTAGTCGAGGGGCAGGTTGGTCCTGAGGAGAACGTGGCCTGCCTCTGTGAAGATGGTGAAGATGTCGTTGGGCATACTTACACAAGGTCATCTGTGGCTTTGTTCTTCCACGAGAAGAATTCGTCTCCAAGGTTAAACGTCAGGTTGCTCCTCATGACCACCTTGACCGGCGAGGCCTCTGCGCTCGCGTTGGACGGGTGGGAGTACATGGGTTGGAAGGCTGCTTTTCGCTGTAACTACATCACACACAATCCTTACAGCATTTTTTTTATATCCCGGTGGAAATACTTCATGTACTTCCTCCAGCCCGGGGAAGGGTGGAGAGGACCGACTCCTACCGGCTAAAACCACTGGGGCGATAATTTCGGCACCGAAGGGGAGCTCCAGCTCCTCGTAAGATCACACGTGCAGAAAGTTAAAATATATGGAAAATATGTGTTACAAATACAATAAAACTAATTAAAAAAATTAATGCCTTAGGGTCGAATTTCTACCTCTGGGCGACCACTAGTTTGAATAAACACATCATAAGTTTATTTATTTTCACAAAACTGCAATGTACTGCAGAACTAAACGGCTGTTTTTCGCTAAGTTTGCGGACCAGGTATTATCATATTATATTATAGTAAAATAGATATATAATATATAGAGGCGCTCATAGCCAGTTGCACTCACTGATCGGTAAACGATTGACGAGGTTAAGCAACGCTTGGCGCGGTCAGTCTCTGGATGGGTGACCGCATAGTGGTATTTCAACTGAGCGTCTCCGTGCTTCGGAGGGCACGTTAAATCGTCGGTCCCGGTTGTTGTCATTAGACAGCAGTCGTTAAGCCAAGTCGGAGGCCTTTGGGCGGCTTGAACAACTCTGACACAAGGGTGGCCACTAACCATACGAAATATATATAGTAAAATAATCACGTAGCGTTTTGATCGCGTTGTTTACGATACATTGCGGGCTCAAAAATGACAAAAACTGTAATCCATTATTTCCAAAACAATTGGCTCTCCTAAGTGTAACCACTTCCCAAAGCTTTCGGTACGTTACTAACATTCTGTATATCTCAAAGTTTGTACACAGAAGACTCACCAATCCGCCTGCCAAGCGTGGTAAGTATTGGCAAAATTTCCCCCCTAAAATGTTGACACCGTAATGGAAATCTATGGGGAAGGTCTTCGTTCAGCAGTGGACGTCAACTGGCTGATATGATATACACAGAAGACTTGAGGATGTCTTGTCTCGTGACAGAATAGTGGCATATTCCTTGCTAATACTACATACCTACTATACAGGATGTCCAGTAAATAGCTTGGGTCAATACCTACCAAAAAACACAATATATGTTCAGCAAAATCTTACGGATTTACAGTAGTACAACATTTTCCGAAATATCGAAAAATCTCTACCTTGACACAGATTTTAGAGCACCTCGTAATGAAAAATTCCTTTTCTAGTTTTTTTTTACCTCAAATTATTTGTGAATAGTTACTTTACTCATTGTCTTTATTCTACTTTACTCATTGTCTTTATTCTATTAAAAACTGAAATGTTTTCAAGAAATACAATTTTTATTTACATTTTCACAGTACAATTTTCTTATCTTAAAGTTTTGTACTACTGTAAATCTGTAAGATTTTGCTGAACATATATTGTGTTTTTTTGGTAGGTATTGACCCAAGCTCTCACCCCCTGCAGTATGTCGTGCTATTTACTGGACAACCTGTATACGATTTTCTACTCACATTATCTTTGGTCGATTCGCTTTCAGTATCTGTGGGCGTCTCCTGCCTCTCGTGTCTGCCGTATGTGTTGTAAGCGAAGCTCGGCTCCCGTTCACTGGAGGTCACGTCACTCAGCCGATCACTCAGTTGGTCACTCAGTCGGTCGCTCTGTCGGTCATGAGCTCTTTCGTTCGCGAGTTCATTTAATCGAGCACCGTGCCCGCTTGATATCTCGTTGGCTCGCTCGCTCTCTCTTTCGCGTTCATGTGAGTGTATGAGTTGCTGAGGGAGGGGGTTTCCGTGGGAGTTTTTGCGACGAAACCGAGATACACCTGGGATGAAAATAAGGTCATAATTATAACGGGTCTGCGGGTCGCCTAAACAATCACCGCCAGCCATAAAAATCTTCAACACCAGGGGAGTTGCTAATGTGTTACTGGGCTTTAGAGCAAACTGAGGGTGAGATTCAGAAACGAGTATATGCGTGTATATACTTACGCTTCCATCTGTCAAAATGCACTACTTACGCCCATAACTTTGACAGATGGAAGCGTAAGTTCACGCTTAGACTCGTTTCTGAATCTCACCCTTAAACCTCTTCCTTGGAGGCCCCCCTGTCATATTTCTACCATTTTTTTTTAACTTTGCCCCACACTAGGATTTCTCCTGTGTCGTGGGTGCGTTTACAGACATGAATTCCGCATACAATACACCCAGACCCGGAACAACTACCTGCAGATCATACAAATATTTGTTCCGTGCGGGAATCGAACCAACGACCCGGAGCGCAGCAGCCGACTGTATCAGCCACTGCACCAACCGTGCCGTCATTTTTGGTGGTGGGGCTTTTGGAGTCATACTGTTGCTTTCAACAATGGTGCTATTTCGCTCCGGTGGTCTGTACCGGCGTGGCACTTCCCCGATCGGGCTGTCCCATTTACGAGCTCTACTCAACGGTTGACTACAGCTGGACTCTCCCATACAATATTGTAGTCCTCCAAGACCATTCCATATGAAGGATATTCCACCTTCGCACGAAGCGGTTGGCTTACACATTATGCGTACCGCTAAGGAGCGAAACGTCTTGGGTCTTGCATCTGCGTCTCCCGACCGTTATAATCTGGGAATCTTCAAGTAGCGAACGAACATATTTTTTCTGGGCCAGCGTGTGGTGCCGGCTCAGAATACCACCACCCCATCTCCTCCTGTGAGTGTCGTAACAGTCGACTAAGGGTTTAGCCGGAGGATGGGCAACAGCGTTCTTCGATTACATTAACAACTCAACTGCGATCGCCAACCTGTCCTCCAAGCGTGGCGATTATGGCAAAACCCCCCAATGAGCACACCCATATCGGTCGTTGTGGTGATCTTTGGGGAAGGCCTGTGTCCAGCAGTGGACTGAATTCGCCCGAAATGATGAGGATGACTATCGTATTTTTATCGTAAAAAATACGGTATATTTATTCAAATAAATCTACTGCGAGCTTCTACCGAGGTTCATTATTTAAATAACCGGCTGTAACAATGGCCCATGTCCTGGTTAATCATAACGAGGCAAGTTTTTATGGTTCCGAACGTCCGAAGGAAAAAAAGGCGGAACCCTTATAGGAGCACTTGTGTCTGTCCGTCTGTCACAGGCACAATTCTATAGACAATATATTCAGCAAAAAAACCCTCTCCACGCGAGTTCAACTTGCACTTGACTGGTTTTTAGTTATTATACAACCCGGAGACTTAACTTAGTCATTCGCCTGATAGTAACAGCTGGCCGTAACAATTGTAATGCCGCCCAGGAATAGTCCTTCAGTCTCTTATGTCCAGTAATGTCACTAGCTACAGTGCCCTTCTAACTGGAGCTCAGTAATGTTTAAATACTACTGCTTGGCGGCAGATTATTTGGCACAGCGATGGTACCTTTTTTATTATTTTGGTCGGTCACAAGAGATTCAAAATGAACTTCTTTCACCCCCGGGAAGGGCGAAGGGGCATGCCGAAGTCCTAACGGCTTAAACCACCGGCGCGGTCATCTTCGACACCGAAGGAAGGCTCCAGGTCCTCCGTACGATTATACTTGAGCCGCCATGGATGACTGTAAAGCGGTCACCCCTTCTGGGGGGATTGTAAAGGATACCCGCGAAGCCTCGCTGTGCGCTGTTCTGCGCACATGACGGTGCGTAAACTGCGATATTACCTACAAAGGCCGGGATCTTACATCGACCTCATCATATCAGCTACAGGACATCCACTGTCGAACAAAGACCCCCCTGAGATTTCCACGACGAGCGATCACATGCCGCTCCCATCCAACGCCTCCCAGCGACCTTCACCAGGTCTTCTGTCCAGCTCGTTGTCGTCGTCCCACGCTGCGTGTTCCGGTGCGCGGTCTCCACTCGAGAACCTTTGTGCCCCAACGGCCATCAGTTCTAAGAGCAATGTGCCCCGCCTTACAATGTACAAGTAGTAACGAGAGCGTTCCGATGGTATCTCTCTCCTGCCCCTGCAACTCTAGTTGTACCTACCGAAGGGCCAGTCCTCTCGGCCAGAGGAGCGGTCCATGCTGTCGGCGGCGAAGGGCTGCCCCTCCACGGAGTCGTCTCCGTCGCCCTTAGCGGAGCTAGTCGCCTCTCCTGAGTCATGAGCCGCTGACCTACAACATTATTCATGTAATTTTTTTTTGGGTTCAGACAGTCCGAAGGTAAAAGCGGCGGAACCCTTATTGAATTACTCGTGTATATGTCTGCCTGTCCGCCTGTTACAGCCAAGTAGCTCCAAATCTACTGGACGATAAAGGAGTTTTGAATATGGGGTCACTTTTGGGGGGCAACATAGAAAATTAAAGAATAAAGTTTTGCAGACTGTGCCGAGTATCATATGAAATGAAAGGTTTGTTGTGAGGTTCCCAAATACGTTTATTTACAATTTTAAAATATAAAGTTTTAAAGAATTTTAAGAAAATATATGTCCGTGTGGTGTCCGGATTAAGAATATAGCACCACTCCATCTCCTCCCGTGGATGTCGTAAAAGGCGACTAAGGGAATCTAAACCAGAGGGATGGGCAGCAGCGTCCTTTCTGTGGAACAGTAGCCATTCTGCGCTCACCAACCCGCCTGCCAAGCGTGGTGAGTACTGACAATATGATGAAACAGTTGTGGAAGTTGTGTAGCTGTTGCCACTTCAGCTTAATAGTTTTATGAGCACGTGTGGTGCCGGCTCAGAATGCCACCACCCCATCTCCCCCCATGGGTGTCGTAAAAGTCGACTAAGGGATTAGTCGGAGGATGGGCAGCAGCGTCCTTCGAGTACATTAACAACTCAACTGCGATCGCCAACCCGCCTGCCAAGCGTGGCGATTATGGCAAAACCCCCCAATGAGCTCAAAACACATCCATATCGGTGGTTGTGATGATCTTTGGGGGAGGCCTGTGTCCAACAGTGGACTTCATTAGGCCGAAATGATGAAAATGAATGGCAACTGTAGTTCTTCTTCTTTGCTCAGTATTGGGCATCTTTTGGCTGATATGCACGATGGTGACAATGTACACATTAGAGAGCGTTTCCAGAAATGTGTGTGACTCTTTATGTTTCGTGTGGGAACAGCTGCCGGAAACCTTATTGGTACTGCACTTACCTGGTGTCATCTGGTACGTGTCTCTGCTTGTGCGCGGGGTTAGAGGGGGGCGTCGCTGTGGCGGCGGGGGTCGCGGGGAGCGGTACGTGCGCGGGTGTGGCCACCGCCGACTCGTGGATGCGCTTACGTTTGCGCTTGCGCATCCGCTGTCGATTTCAAGGTTTGGATAAATTGATACCTAAGCAAGTTTGGAATGCCATGACAGACGAGCGCGTGTCATTCACCCTTTTTATTTTAACCTGCCTATAATGGTCCAACGTCGACATTTTTATAGTCGCCTTCCCTCCGCTAGAGGGGGTGACCGCTTTACAGACATCTCCGTGGTTGCCTAAAAGCGTGGCATCAATGGGCGGCTCTAGTGTGATCTTACGAGGACCTGGAGCCCCCTTCGGTGCCGAAGACGACTGCTTTAGTGGTTTTAGCCGATACGAGTACCATACATACATACATGCATGCATACCCCTTCGCCCTTCCCCTTTGCTCCGGGGATGGGCGAATAATTTCCACTGGCACCATCTAATGAGCGCTAATAAAAAAAAGGTGCCGACTTAATCACCTGTGACCTTTCTGGTTGTGAATGAGTCCACGATTCTCTACCCAAATCAGTAAAAAATGTAACCTTAATAAATATCAGAATATTCATTGATTTTTAACACACGGTCAATCCAATAGTGCTGATGGTCAATGGCCTCATGTATCTACCATGTGATCAGGTGGTAGGTACTAAACATCTCTAGAGCGGGATCGGGAAAGGACTGATCCCGCTCGAAAAAGGAGAATATCAAGCGACCCCCGGGAAGACGTGTGCTCAGCACAGCGCACAGCGAGGGTGGTGGGATCCTTTAGTCCCCCGAGATGTGCCTGGGGTGCAGCTTCTGCACAGTCACCTCCCCTTCGCTAGAGGAGGTGATCACTTTACAGTCATCTCCTTCGGGATGTGCCTGAAGCCTGAAGATTTACTGAGTTCCTAGAGACCCCTTCGATGCCGAAGATGACCACTCCAGTGGTTTTAGTTGATAGGAGTCCAGCATGCCCCTCCGCCCTGCCCTGGACAGAAGAGGTACATGAAGTACCTATTTCCACCGGGTTAAATAAAAAAGGGGTTCCTAAACATCTCAGCAGTGCGGCTCACGCTCCGGTCATTGTGTAAGTTGAGTGATTACGTAAGCTACGTTTTGGAGGGAGTATAACTAGTAATACTATCGCAATTTCTTTATAGGTATAAGTAAAAATCAGTGCTCTACCATTTATAAGTATGGAAGGTGAAGGTGTGGTGTCCGGATCAGTCCGTGTGGTGTCCGGATTAAGAATATAGCACCACTCCATCTCCTCCCATGGATGTCGTAAAAGGCGACTAAGGGAATCTAAACCAGAGGGATGGGCAGCAGCGTCCCTTCTGTGAAACGGTAGCCATACTGCGCTCACCAACCCGCCTGCCAAGCGTGGTGAGTATTGGCAAATACCCACCAAAATGATGACACAACTATGGAATTAATGGGGGAGGCCATTGTTCAGCAGTGGACGTATAAATGGCCGATATGTAAATAAAATAAAACGAAAATAAATCGTGAAACAAACCTTGGACGATGGAACAGGTGCGCGGGTGCTCGTCAGCGGCTTGACCTCCACGAACTCTTCGATGATGATCTTCTTATCGGAGTCGCTCTGCAGGCCGTGCGTGTGGCGCGGCGCTCCGCTCGGGCTGCGCGGCCGCTTGTGACCCCCGCCCCACGTGTCGTGCCTTTCGTCCCGCACTTCATGCCCCCCGTCACGCCCCTCATGACGCTCGTGCCCCCCGCCCCGCACCTCATGCTCTTCGCCCGACACCACGTGCCCCTCATGCCCTCCGTCCCGCCCCTCGTGAACTCCATCCCGCCCCTCGTGCCCTCCGTCCCGCCCCTCGTGAACTCCATCCCGCCCCTCGTGCCCTCCGTCCCGCCCCTCGTGAACTCCATCCCGCCCCTCGTGCCCTCCGTCCCGCCCCTCTTGAACTCCATCCCGCCCCTCGTGCCCTCTGTGCCGCCCATCGTGCTCTCCGCCTCGCCCGTCGTGCCCTCCATCCCGCCCCTCGTGCCCTCCATCCCGCCCCTCGTGCCCTCCATCCCGCCCCTCGTGCCCTCCATCCCGCCCATCATGTCCTCCGTCCTGCCCCTCATGCCCTCCGTCCCGCCCATCCCGGCCCTCGTGCCCTCCGTCCTGCAGGTGCTCGCGCCCCTCGCCCCCCATGCCCCTGGCGGCCATAGCGTTAGCTGGCTCCTGACTGAACACGCTCTTCACTCCAGGATTCAACTTTCTTTTTTTCACCAGGCGCTGTTTTAGCTGCTGAATAGTTTTTAAATTTAATTAATACTAATACAAAAGCATTGGATTTTATTTGATTTTATAAAGCTAGCTAGGACCCGCGGTTTCACCTGCGGTTTAATTTAAAACAAATTGAATCATTTATAAATTTGGGTTTAAATTTTTTGCGCCGTACCCTAATTATTTGTCCAAAATGAAAGTAGTCTGTATTATTTCTTATAACATCAGCTATCTGCTAGTGAAAGTCCCGTAGAAATCGGTTCAGCCGTTTCGGAGATTAGCGGGGACAAACAGACAGACAGAAAAATTAATTAAAATAGTTTTTTTGTTGTATGTACCGTATATACTTTCATATGCATTTAGTAAAAAGCTGTTATTTTGACATTACAAACAGACACTTCAATTTTATTTATTTGTATAGATTTGTTTATATATACAATTTAGTGATGAGACGAGCAGGCCGTTCGCCTCCTGGTAAGCGTCAAGCCTGCTCACAACAATTGTACTGCTACCCAGGACAGTCCTGCGCGGCGCCACACTGCACTCGTCACCTCGAGCTATCAGTTATTTAATCTCTTATGCTACAGTACTACAGCTATAGTGCCCTTCTAACCGGAACACAGAAATATCTAAAGTTTGAATACTACTGCTTGGCGTCGACTATCTGGCACTGCGGTGGCACCTTTTTTTTTTTTTTTTTTTTATTGATGCCCAGTGGAAATTCATCATCATGAACTTCCTTCGGCCCGGGGAAGGACGAAGGGGTATGCCGGACTCCTACCGGCTAAAACCACTGGAGCGGTCATCTTCGGCACCTAAGGGAGGCTCCAGGTCCTCGTATGATCACACTAGAGCCACCCACTGGTGCCACGCCTATTGGCACATCTCGGAGAGGGTGACTGTAAAGCGGTCGCCCCCCCAGGGGGGATTGTAAAGGATCCCCCAAAGCGTCCCACGGCAGCGCGTGACCACATGCGTGCTACCGTCTTCTCTTGGGTCGCTTGGTGTGGGCACGCAGATTCCCCAATCTACGCACCCGCGAACCCAGAGGTCCCCCACCTTATAGCAACGGGTTTTCAGGCGTATCGGAATTAGGCGCCAGGGCGGTTGTTACCCCGGCGCCGTCTCCTTCTTCTTCGAGCGGGATCGGCCCTCTCCCGATCCCGCTCTGCGGTCTCCTTCTGGAGCATGACGCTCTCACAGAAGGAGACCACTGCATTCCAGTTTTCGTGCTCTGCCAACATAGCCGACACTACTGCTGGCAGAGAGAGATCTTGCCCGATCCGATCGACCAGGATCCGCCGCTCAGCGGCCCACGCAGGGCACGCCTCGAGCGTGTGCTGTGCGGTGTCCTGGTCGCTATCACAATGGTGGCATTGTGCCGTGGCCTCGCGTCCTATCCTGTGCAGGTACGCGCCGAAACAACCGTGCCCGGTGAGCACCTGCGTCAGGCGGTAGGTGACGCGCTCGCTCCTTCTGAGCCAGGCTCCAAAGAGTGGCAGGACGGCCTCGACGACGCGCTTGGTTGCAAACTGCATCCGCAGGCGATGACGCCACTTTACAAGTGCGCGCCGCCGAGCTAGCCGCCGCAGCTTGTCCAACGCCCCTGGAGGCGCGCCTTCGCCGCTCTGGCGGAGGGAGCGTGTCTGATCGTAGACCCACGCATCCATCTCCGCCAGAATGTCAAAAGGCGGAAAACGCGCCAGGAGAGTTGCCGCCTCGTAGGACACCGTTCGGTATCCTCGTGCGATCCGGATAGCCACTCTGCGCTGCAGACCGTGAATTTTGGTTCTGCAGCGCTGGGCGCCTGATAGTCGAGCTGACCATACAGGCGCCCCGTATAGAACCACGGACCGCACGACTCCTCCGTAGAGACGGCGAACTTCCTCACATGGTCCCCCGAGATTGGGCAGCAGCCGGTGTAGAGCACCCACTATCCTCTCAACTCGGGGGACGAGGCGCTGGAAGTGCTCTTCGAAGCCCCAACGACTATCCAGGGTGAGCCCCAGGTATTTCATGTACCGGCCCACCCCGATTTGCGCGTCACCAACGCGTATCCACGAACTGGGTGGTTCTCTGCTTCTCGGCAGTCTGTGGAACCATAGCGCCTCGGTTTTCTGAGGTGCTATCCGCAGACCCAGGGCGTGGATTTTGGCCACGACAATTGCCACCGCTTGCTCCGCAAGCCGGATGGTTCCCTCGAAGGACTCCCCGCTGGCCAACACCAGAGTGTCATCAGCGTAACAGACTAAGCTGACGCCAGCAGGGAGAACGACACGCAGGACCGCATCGTAGGCGAGGTTCCATAAGAGAGGGCCGAGAACTGACCCCTGCGGAACCCCGCACGTAATCTCCCTCCGCTTTACGCTACCGTCCCTGCCCACGTAGCGAATGTGCCTATCGCGCAGATAGGCCCCTATGATGCCCTGCAGGTAGGGCGGACACCGATGATAGACTAGTGCCGCCCTAATAGCGCCCCACGGGATGGAGTTGAAGGCGTTGACGATGTCTAGACTGACCGCCAACGCCACCCCACCCCGTCGGGACACTGCCTGTTCCGACAGCGAGCGGACGCGAAGAATCGCGTCGATGGTGGACCGCCGCTGCCGGAAGCCATACTGACTTTCGGCCAGGTCGGGGCCAACTCGCGACAGGTGCTCAACGAGTCTTCGGGTAATTATTCTTTCGAATAGCTCCGAAGCCTCGTCGAGCAGGCAAATGGGACTGTATGCAGAGGGAGACTCTGCAGCCCTTCCTTCCTTCTTCAAGAGAACCAATCCGGCTTCCTTCCAGCCGGACGGGAACACGCCACTACGGAGGCAACTGGTGAACAGCCGCCTCAAGCGGTCCCCAAGAGACTGTAGCGCATACACCCACGCACGGCCCGGAATGCCGTCCGGACCCGGTGCGGTGTTGCAACTCTTCAGGCGGCCAATGGCTCGGCCCAGCTCCCCATCCGAAACCCCCAAATCCTCGGCCCAGTCCGAGGCATTTAGGGGTGGAGAGGGACCAGTATGGTCCCGAACCGCCGGAAAGAGCGTTGAAAGTACTCTCTCCAGCAAATCCGGGGCCATGGTTTCGGTCACCGGGGGGACATACGGGCGCAACTTGCCTACTACCATACGGTAGGGTCTCCCCCACGGATCCCTGTCTAGTCCCTCTAGGAGCTCGCTCCAGGACCGAGCCTTCGCCTCACTGATGGCAGTCTGAAACGCCAGTGTGGCCGCCCGGTAGGCCCTATAGGCCTCGTCAGTCTCTCCGGCTGTAGCGCTGTGCCGGCGTCGGATTCGTTGGTACTGGCGGCGGGATGCCAGGCAGACCGCGCGCAACTGCGCGATCTCATCCGACCACCAGTACACTGCCGTACGCCGGGAGCGCCTGGCCCGGGGCATGGATGCGTCGCATATTGACGTCATCGTCCTCCGGAACCACGACGCTTCCTCCTCCGGATCGGGCAAGATCCCTTGATCGACCTCTGGCCAGGCCGCGACGTTGGCAGCTGCGACAAGCAACTCTCGATCCAGCTGTGTGAGGGCCCAACGCCGCGACCGCGGGCTGGGACTAGAACGGCTCGGGCAAGGCGTGCGGAGGGCCACGTCGAACATTATGTGGCGGTGGTCCGAAAGTGTGACCACCTCCTCCGCTACTCGCCAACCCGACACCATGCGGGCCACAGAAGGAGCCGCCCATGTCAGGTCCACGACCGACTCCCCCTGCCACCGAACGCAGGTGCTAACGGACCCCCGATTCAGCAATCGGAGGTCAAGTGACGCCGCCCAGTCTTCCATTATCCTCCCCCTCGGCCCGTCCCGACGGTTGCCACAAGCTCTAGAGTGAGCGTTGAAGTCCCCCAGGACGAGCACTGGACGGGGCGAGCACTTACAGCGAATGCTGCGTGCCACCCCGTCCAGGTATCCCTCGAAGTCGGCGAGAGACACGTTGGGGGAGATATAGCAGCCCACTACTGCCAGAGGTCCCCACTCTACTACGACAAAGCCCTGCCCCCTGTCCAACAGGGAGCAGGGTGGTACCTACATTTTTTATTTATTTTTTATTGGTACCCAGTGGAAATTCTTCATTAACTTCCTTAGCCCCGGGGAAGGGCGAATGCCGGACTCCTACCGGCTAAAACCACTGGAGCAGTCATCTTCGGCACCTAAGAGAGACTCCAAGTCCTCGTATAGGTGGTACCTACCTACCCGGACTCTTCTAATAAGAGATCTACTACCAGAGCTTCTGGACTTCCCTAGGGGGAGAACGCTAGGACGATGAGGCTAGGAATCATGCTTACTTCTTGTCTCGTCGGCGTGGCTCCAATGGGCGCGAGCGGCTGTGCCAGGAGCTGCTGTACTGGCTCCTCGATGTCCAACTTGTTGAGCACCTTCTGGGGATGATGGGTATTCAGCTCTGTGATCTTGTTGCGCTCGAATACGCGGCCATTGTTGATCACCTGTGGGAGAAATGTTAAGATAAGATAAAGATAAAAATATTTTTATTCATGTAAAACCATTTATAGGCACTTATGAATAGTCAATACATTAGTTGCCTCGTTCCAAGGTGTAGATTTCCTATGGAGAAGAACGGGCAAGAAACTCCATGGTTACTCTTTTTAAATCATATTGGAACAATGTTCTCGAAATGATGGTAATGTGAGGACAATGCAGGGGAAAAGAGTCAAAACTTCTTAAAAAGTCTACGTTAAACAAGTTTGTTTGTGATCAATTCAGCTGTCGGAGGTTTAAAATGATAAAAGTAGAAAATCTGATAAAAACCGGACAAGTGCGAGTTGAACGCGCGTGGAGAGGGTTCCGAAATTTTCTGAATATATTGTCTGCTATTGAATTCGTTACTGTACCAATAACTTATCCCGAGAACAAACTTAAAATTGTAATTTAAAAACATGTTTTTCCATACATTCCAACCGCAAACGTAAGTTTGTACGCACAATATTGAAAGATTTACCATGTTATTTTAAGACCATAGACTTCTTATAGGTTTTCCTGTAATCTATAGGTAAATAGCTATTATGTCTATTTTTTTCACAATTTTAGGCTCAGAAGTTTCCAAGATAAGGGGGAAATATTAAATTTTCGCCTATTTTCTTAAATAACTTTAAAACTATTTGGTTTAAAATTTTAAAATAATTACATTTGAGACCTGAGGCTTCCAGGGAATTTGCTCACAACACGCCCTTCCATTTTATATGACTATTCGGAACTCCGTGGCGCTCAATTCCCTGGAAGCCTTGCCTGGCAATACAAAATACAGAAGCCCTGGAATGGTCAACTAACATTGGCACGCTCTCAAGACGCGACCATAGCTGACTCACCGAAAAGATCACCCGCAGTCTTCAGGGGGGAGTAATGTGGCAGTACAAACATCGCCATTTGCATAGTGCCATTACATTTATTTTTTTATTTTAAAAATAAAAAAATAAATAAATTACAGTAACATATAGTGACATCTACAATAACTCTGCGATGACGTCAACCATCTTGAACTGACTTTGAACGTCACTGGTTCGATTTCCGCACGGAACAAATTTTTTTAACGCCTACAGATAATCGATTCGGATTTTGTACATGTGAGATAATTATATCTGTGAACTGCCCACGACTCAGAAGAAATACAGGAGTTGGCTATCGCGTTTTTATTGACGGCACGGTTGGTGCAGTGGCTGATACAGTCAGCTGCTACGCTCCGGGTCGTGGGTTCGATTCCCACACGGAACAAATATTTGTATGATCTGCAGGTAGTTGTTGCGGGTCTGGGTGTATTGTATGTGGAATTCATGTCTGTAAACGCACCCACGACACAGGAGAAATCCTAGAGTGGGGCAACGATTAAAAAAACAAAGTCAACGGTATATAGATACTGACGCCCAACCTCAACCGCTGGAGGCATACTTCCCGCTTAGTCGGAGGATGCTGCCTTTTCTATTTATTTATTCATTATTAGGACCTCCAACAAGGAATACACATTACAATTGTTTTCTTACAGTAGTATTTTACAAGACACTGCTTCCTCAATTACAGGAGACACAGCACGCGTATTAAAAATAATCTAAACATAGATCTAAGTTCAGGTTAGGTACAAACAGTTACTAAAGTATTTAATTTATTATTAATTTTAATTAACATTCCAAACTAAATCATTTAGACTTAGTAATAAAGATAATATAATAAAATTCTATGGAGGAACACCACATCTTGTTCCACTCTGGTGACTCCTGAATTCCTTTAATATCACGTTACGCTTGATCGCACTCACTTCAGTTGCGTCATCATCATCACATCAGCCAAAAGACGTCCACTGCTGAACAAAGGCCTCCCCCACAGAATTCTACAATTGTGTTCATAATCACTTTGGGGGGAATTTGCCAGTACTCACCACGCTTGGTGGGTTGGTGAGCGCAGAATGGCTGCTGCTTCACAGGAGGGACGCTGCTGCCACTGGGTTAGAGTCGGCATCTACGACATCCACGGGAGGAGATGGAGTGGCGCTATATTCTTAATCCAGACCACGGACACGGAAAGCTCAGTTACGTATGACACAATAAATTATACCAACTTGAAGTACTGCTAAATGCTCTTCACATATCCCTGATTGAATTTCGTTTTGACGTTCCATGCAATGATAACGCCAGCAGCATCAATTTAACCCAAAAAGTTGTTTAAGATAAGATAAAGATAAAAATATTTTTTATTCATAGTAATGTCTTAGGTTTTCGCGATTATTACACACTAGCTGGGACCCGCGGTTTCACCCGCGTTTAATTTAAAAGAAATTTAGAGTACTTCGATATAGACACTTGACATAGAAAATATATATTGGATTTCAAGGGTTTTACTTTTTTACGCGGAACCCTAAGTATTTTTCTAAAATTAAAGTAGCCTAAGTTATTCCTTATAACATCAGCTATCTGCCAGTGAAGGTCCCGTCTAAATCGGTCCAGCCGTTTCGGAGATTACCCGGAACAAACAGACAGACAGACAGACAAAAAATGTAAAAACAGTAGTATTTTTGTTATATGTTACGTACATACTTTCATATGCATTTAGTAGAAAGCTGTTATTTTGACATTACAAACAGACACTTCAATTTTATTTATTTGTATAGATTATAATAAAACAATTTTTAAACGGATTAAATCGCGTGTATTATAGATTTTTGTTTTTCCTGACGTTTCGAACACTTTGCAGGGTTCGTGGTCGCAGGAGGACTAAAGTGACAGGCGTCGTTACAGATTTAAAAAGTTATTTTATCTACCGTACAAAACTAATCAAAAATTGTTTCGATGCACGCATTTTTTATTCATGTAAACCATATACAGGCACTTATGAATCGTCCAGACTTTAATTGCCGCGTTCCAACATGTGAATTTCGTATGGAGAAGAACGGGCAAGAAACTCCATTCCATTTTCAAAACTGTATTTATAATTTCTTTTAGAAATGATATCCTCAGTTTAAAAATTGCCGCTTACAGATATCGATGGAAACAATTAATATTTTATCGATCATTTTTTCCAGCCTTAATCAATGTGGTTTTTTTTTTTAATTAAACCAAATCATTTATCAATTGGATTCGCAATTAAAACCTTTTTTCAGTGTCCAGTAGTTTTCTGCAGCTTACTTGTTACTAAATACCCCTAGACCATGTCGATAAATGTAAACGAAGTTCCTATAATATGACTTGAGTTCCGAAGATTAGATGACAATCTGAACATTCTAGAAGGATCTTCTTTTACTGACCTTAAAGTTCTTGTCGTTGAGTATAGTGACGAGGTCCCTCACGAAGGAGTTGTTAGGGTACAACTGTCGATGCTTGCAGTGGATGTCCACCTCCAGGTGCTCCTCGGTGCCGTTCATCAGCGTGCGCAGTATCTTCAGTATGAACTTGTTTTTGACTCGCTTTGAGCCGCTTCGATTACGTTTTCGACCGTGGCGTTTGTGGTGTTTGCTCTGGGGAAAGAAGGGGTATTGAAGAATATGTGATGTGATATGGCACAGAGACGTGGTCACTCGCTATGTGCCACTATGAGAAAGCTCAAGATCACTCAGCGAGCTATGGAGAGAGCTATGCTTGGTATTTCTCTACGAGATCGAATCAGAAATACGGAGATCCGTAGAAGAACTAAAGTTGTCGACATAGCTGAAAGGATTAGTAAACTGAAGTGGCAATGGGCAGGGCACATTGCTCGTAGAACTGATGGCCGCTGGGGCACAAAGGTTCTCGAATGGAGTTCTCATCGGAAAACGCAGCTTGGAACGGCGTCAACGAGAAGAACAGACGACCTGGTGAGGGTCGCTGGGAGGCGATGGATACGAGCGGCATGGGACTGGTCATAGTTGAAATCTATGGGGGGGGGGGACCTTTGTTCAGCAGTGGACGTCCTTTGGTTGATAAGATGATGATAATGGTGAAAATGACACAAAGCGTGTCCAGTACGGTCACCTACAAGGTGGATGAGGTGTCCGATGTAACAAACGCACCCAAAAGATGCCTATTCACTCTTTCTTAAGAGGTTAACAGGTAAGCAGGGAAAACAGACGACAGGCTCAATTCGATGCGTATTTTTTTTGTGTATGTACACCAATTACTCCAAGATTAGTAAACCGATTTGAGTAATTCATATTTTAACTAACGCAGAAAGCTTTCTAATTGGTCCCATATGAATTGCATTACATTTGATTGAGTAGTTTTGAAACCAGCTTCAATAAACAGGCTAATTTGACTGCGCCTATCTAGATGATGTCTTAATAGTTTCTATTCCTCTCAGATCAGAGAACCGATTCGAGTCATTCTTCTTTTTAGTGTTAAATACCACTGGCATTACCTGGCCACTGGTATTATTTCCTTTAAAAATCTGTTTTTCTTATGTTCATCCTTGATACATGATACACAGTAAGAACATATCGTCGACATCTTACGCCTAACATGACAAAGTTCACGTTGGTCAAGGTGACCTGGTCGTATGCATGCTGCAGCAACCGGCCTGGTGATAGCCCAGCAGGAGTTAATGGACTCATACCTTGTGCGAGTGTCGTCGTATAGTTGCGTTGTCTCCGTCGTCACGTCGGGTCTCTTCTACGACGTTCGTGTTGGTGTCGGCGTACGAGAGCAGCGAGCGGGAGATACGACTGCCGATAAATAAATATAATAATAATAATATGAACCTAACAACCTAACCTAACCACCGGTATCTTGGACCCTGTGCCCGATGCTGGTTGGTCACTATTTTTTATATTTTTAAAACATGTATTTTGATATATATTTAAAAAATGTAATTGATATGTTTATAGTTTGAATAAAGGGAATAATATGATATAATAATAATAATATTATATAATAATAATATTATATAATAATAATAATATTATGTTATATAATAATGATAATGCCGTGTGACGTCAGGCGAACGCGCATAGCAAGCGCGTAGCCGAGTTAAATACTTTCAAGTCTTTCTAGTCTTGCGGGTACGCGTGGTGCGAGTACTTGGAAGTAAATACCTGGTGTCCAATACCTGGTCGCGTATATAGGCACCTTCCCTATAATCAAGTAATAGCTCATTTACGACTTCAAAAAGCAGGAGGTTCTCAATTCGACGTGTATTTTTTTTTATGTATGTACACTGATTACTCCTAGATTTGTAGACCGATTTAAGCGATTCCTTTTTTTAATAGGTGCAGAATGCTTTCGAGTTGGTCCCATATCAGTTTCATTACATTTGATTGAGTAGTTTTTTAACCAGCTTCAATAAACAGGTTTAATTTAACTGCGCTTACCTAGATGATGTCTTAATAGTTTCGCTTCTTAGAATTATTTTTAGTGTTAGATACGGATACCAAATTGACAAAAGTTCTTACATTTATTTACACTAAAAAGAAACAAATAAAACTTTTAAACAAAAAAGAAATACCCACTTTAAAATTCAATACGATATAAAAACAACAAAAAAGAAAAAAATGTCTATTTATGAAATCGGGCGGGGCCAGGTATGCCCCAACTATGGTTCATGCAGACCAACGAGTTATATTTATGGGTGTTTAGTGGTTTTAATATCGTATTGAACTTTGAAGTGCGTATTTTTTTTTTGTTAAAAAGTTTTATTTTAATTACTGTTATCAATATAGTAATATGGAATTATCGTGGGTCAGTAAACCTTTCATACATACGAATATCAAGCGCCATCTAGAGGTCACTTATCATAACCTCAGCCGCAAAATGTTGACTGCTGGACACAGGCCTTCCCAGAAATCGTCATCGGCGTGTGTGTTCATTGGGGGGTCTGTCATAATTGCCACGATTGGCTAGCGGGGGTCTGCGGTTATAGTTGAGTTGATTAATGTACCTACTCGAATGCCTCTGTTGCCGATCTTCTGGCTTATATCAAAGTTGTCCTTTGCGACACTCACGGGATGAGACAGGTGGTGGTATTCTCAAGCCGAATCTAGAGATGGCGCTGTATGCAGTTCAGTTTTGACATAGATGGCGCTTTTAGTACGTTTTATGGCAGTATTCCTTAGGACCGTTTATTATCCCCGAGAAGTTCCTGGGGGGGGGGACCTTTTTAGTCGCCTTCCCTCCGCTAGAGGGGGTGACCGCTTTACAGTCATCCCCTCCGTGATATGCCTAAAGGCGGGGCACCAATGGGCGGCTAGTGTGATCTTACGAGGACCTGGAGCCCCCCTTCGGTGCCGAAGGAAACAGGAAGCGATGAAGCCCCCCTTCGCCCTTCCCCGGGGTGAAGGAAGTTCCATGTAGAATTTCCACTGGACATCAATAAAAAAAAGACCGTTTATTATAGCGTTCATTTGACCATGTAGAACACTGGACCCTTAGGGTCTGATGCGACGAACAATTTCGAAAGTCTACGCAGGCTACAATGAAAGTAAACAAAGCCAAAGTACTTACCGCTGTCCACGGAGCCTGTTCAGCCTCTGCTCACGTTCGAGCCCGAATCTCAAGTCTTCTGTGAACAAACCTTGAGATAAATTATATATTAGTGACCTGTCCCGAAGAATAGACCACCCCTCTCCTTCCCCCGCCATCCATGGGTAACGTAAAAGGCAAGTAAGGGTATATAGAGGATGCACACCAGCAAACTCCCGTGTGGTAATAACAACGTGTTTCAATCACCAATCCCCTTGATTTGTATCACTATCGTCCTGGAACGCTCATTTGGAGGTGCATATGTGCGCGTTGGTAAGCGTGTGTATGAGTTTGTGTGTGTTTGTTTATTTGTGTGTGTTTATTTATTTGTGTGTGTGTGTGTGTGTGTGTGCGTGCGTGAGTAGGTGTATGCGTAAGTGCGTGTGAGTAAGTGTGCGTAAGTATGTATAGGTGAGCGTGTGTAAGTGTACGGCTGTGTGTGTTAACTATGTATTATTGCGTCATCCCTGAGCACGAAAACATGTTAAGGCCAAGGCCATTTTAGTTACAACCAAATATCCAAACGTTTTTAATTTTAAGGGTTGTCACACACTTATCATCCCGACACCAGATGAGCATCGCCTCAGCTCGAGCATTTTAGAATTCTTTGACGTCAAGCCATCCCCGAGGCCATGATACGCCGTCAACGATCGGCCGCCCAGACGCAACCGAGCCGTCTCTCAGCCGTAGCTGCGCCGACACCTCGGAGGTGCGGACGCCTGTTTGACGGCGAGACAGTGAGCCAATGAGGTGCTGGCTGATCCAATAGAGAGCGTGCAACAACCTTAATCATTATCATCATTCATCATTTCAGCCGTAATAAAGTCCACTGCTGGACAGGCTTCCCCAAAGATCGCCACAATGGCCGGTCTGGGTGTGCTGTGTGCTCATTGAGGAGTTTTGCCATAATCGCCACGGTTAGCAGGCGGGTTGGCGATCGCAGTTGAGTTGTTAATGTACTCGAAGGATGTTGCTGCCCATCCTGCGTCTAATCCCATAGTCTCCTGTTACGCTACCCATGGGATAAGATGGGTTGGTGCTATTACCGGCACCGAACAGCATATTTGACAACCTTAATGAGAGTTCTAAAATCTATTATACGATTAACTGTTGTAGAAAAACGTGAAGGACATCCAACTACGAAGTATGTAAGTATACTAAAAGACGGCATGGCTTCCGTAGTTCAAAAAAGCCGAGCTCAAGTAAAACCTTAAAAATAATGACTATGAAAAGGAGCTCCTCAACGCGTTGATGTCTTTTTTAAAATCGAATCAAAATTTTAACGAAGCTACAAATTTTAATCAAATCTAGCATGTCCCGCGGTTTCACCCGCCGTTTAATTTAAAATAAATCGTAGTATTTATAAAGAATCATGATATAATTAGTATACATTCAATTTCATGGGTTATAATACATTTTCGCGGAACATCTAAGTTTTTTTTCTAAAATAAAAGTAGCCTAAGTTACTCCTTATAAGATTAGCTGTCGGCCGGTGAAAGTCCCATCGAAATCGGTCTAGCCATTTCTGAGATTAATCGGAAAAAACAGACTGACAGAAAATGATTGATAAATGTGGCAGGTTTTATTTTAAATGAGAACATGTGTATGTATTTGCAATCTAAATAACGGAAGCAAATGCTCATACATTTGTATTCAATTGGAATATTATTTTATGAGAATTTGTTTGCAATCTAAACACAAATGAAAAGTTTACACTTTTATATTGAAAGGGAACGATGAATATGTATTTGAATTTAAAACAAAACTCTACTCAAATGCAATAAAAGTACAACTGTAGGTACTAGTTGAAGCAATTTCTTTTACGCATTCTAACAGAGAGAAGCCAGTATCATATTGCAAGGTAGAATTTTACAAATGCCTTTGGTATTTCTGCTCTTCCTGTGAAATGTTGTCTCATGACACATTTCTTTATGCATCCATAGGGCTGCAGAGTGCTCCAACTATCTACGCTGGAGTAAATATCAAGAATTTATTGGACATAATTATCGATCGACACAATAACGGATTAAGAATGTAGGACCACTCTATCTCCTCCCGTGGAGCTCAAAAAGGTGACTCAAAGCCAGAGGGATGGGCAGCAGCTTCCTTTCTGTACTCGGCGACTCGGCGCTCAACAACCCGCCTGTCAAGCGTGGTGAGTACTGACACATTCTCCCGAAATGACGACACATAGCACGAAACCGGTCGTCTATGTTTATTTAGCAGTGGACGTCGCTCGGCTGATATAATGACGATGATCTCGGCAGAGGCTGCGTAGCCATGTGCAGTAAGAGCAATCTTTTGACTAGCTAAACATCTTGAATGTTTTACACCAAAAACAAACCTGTCAAGTACGGCGCAAACACGTCCTTTACATGTTTATTAAATTGCAGTGCTGATCAGCATTACCCCCAAACAATTTAATTAATATGTTTCCTATTATTTAATCCCGACAAAATATTGTTTTTTTATTTAATGTATTTGGTTTTTAATAGATTGACACGTAAACGGTTACTATCCAGCTAGTCTAGAACGCAATCTACCGCCACTTTCGGATCTTTTTCATGACTGTTGTATGATTTATTGTTATTTGCGAACTTAAACTCGAGATATCATCGGCAAAGAGAATACATTTCTATAGAATGGCTGCGGGTAAATCATTGATGAAAATAAGCAAAAGAAGTGGACGTAGTACACTGCCTTGAGGAACACCTGGTATATTTAACTGCGTTTTATATAGATCTATAAGCAATATTTTAAGACAATATCGGGTCTATTCGCGCACAGGTCATAATAATATTTTGACTAACCTCGATGTTTCAATCAAGTTACTTCTTTTATTAGTCTACTCGTGATCACGGTTAATACAACTTAATCGAAACGGTGGTGTTTGCCGTGGAACTTGCCGTGTGGTGCCGGCTCAGAATGCCACCACCCCATCTCCTCCCATGGGTGTCGTAAAAGTCGACTAAGGGATTAGTCGGAGGATGGGCAGCAGCGTCCTTCGAGTACATTAACAACTCAACTGCGATCGCCAACCCGCCTGCCAAGCGTGGCGATTATGGCAAAACCCCCCAATGAGCTCAAAACACATCCATATCGGTGGTAGTGATGATCTTTGGGGGAGGCCTGTGTCCAACAGTGGACTTCATTAGGCCGAAATGATGAATCGAAACGGAGAGGTTAGTCAAAGTATTATTTTGATATAAATTTGAGTGCCAATAGACCCGATATTGTCATATAAATGGTAGACAATTTATGATAAGAACACGTAGCTCGTAGCATTGTAGGGTATATTGTTAGTTATAAGCGTTGTAATATAGCGTAAGCGTGTTATAATAATATAACTCACAGGGATTAACTATATTTGTACTAACACTCATTATCATAGAGCAAAGTAAATGCGGAGGCTAAGCGTTCAAAGAAAAAAAAAATCTGGAAACATCATATTGTAAAATACCCACTTTCATACTGGTAGAAAGTATAGCTTATCTATTTTGCATGATGGCCTCATTAGATTGGTTGTTACTTAATTCGATAACACGTGGATAGCATCTATCAAATTTATAAAGATTCATGTATGAACACTATTGTAAAACGTTGTTGAAAATGTACTATAATATTAGGACTAGGGATTTGTCATAAAATGCATAAAACGGGATACTTCTCATACTCAGGACCAATGGAAGGCAACCAATCACGACAACCATAATAGTAGTAGTAATAGTAGGTGGGAGGTAAACTTTTTAGAGAGGGCACAAGACCTCCGACGGGCAAAGGAAATAGAGTAAAGAGTGAGAAACGAAAATCTTATATAGGATTCCATGGCGCACATGTACATTTAGTGCCATTCGTTCCTTCGGCCAACCAGCTCGTGGCCACTCTGCACGATGTAGAAACGGAAAGTTAAGTATAATGAATAAATGAATAAAATCCTGGCTAGTAAATAAATGTTATTATTCTGTAAAGGAGTACTTAAATGCATGTAAACTGTAATTTAATATTTTTTGGTTGCAATATGTTTATTTAGGAATTTGCTGGATATCTGCTTACAATATTTTAATAATTGTATAAAGTAACAAAAATATCTATGGTTCTATATTTAATTTATTGATCTGCATATATTTTATCAAGCGATGTTTAATTTTCTATGTGTACATAATTGATGTTTATCTTTGGTAATTTAACTCTAACCCATAATTTGCATACCAATTATAATATGGTAAAATATGTGGAACTTTCTCGACATCTATAAAACTGTCATAACCCATATTTTTTGCGAATAAATATCTTTATCTTTATGTTATCTTTAATTAATGCTAAAGTACAAAACATTGATGTTAAAGACACCATTAAATATTCAAAGTAAAACATAGACTATCTAAAACTTAATGTAAAGCAAAGTTATAAAGAAAGAAAGAAAGAAAGAAACATATTTATTTTGGACTCGGACAACACTTACAGAACAGAATAAAAGACAGATAGTTACTTTTACGAACAAAAGAATGCTGTACGAGGCCAAAAATGGTCCCTATCTCAGCATATGCTGCAACGGTGGAACGTTACAGCGCTGGTTTTCAGATAGGACCGTGTAGTGAGGCACAGTAGGTCACTACATATACATTTAAAGAAAATAAATAAATAATGCAGATACTGTGATTAAATAAACAATAAAATTTAATAATTAAATCAAATAGTATTTAGTGTGTAAAATGGGTTGTTTCTTATCGGTCATTATCCGAGGTCCACCTCTATTGTCTTTGACAAGAGACGAACGCTGCCACAGAGTAAATATATATAGCGAAGTGAATATAATCGTTTTATATTATTGTGTTAGGTACAGGTATATAGTGAAGAGAAAAGTTTAACTGTATTGTGTTTACTGCGCCATATAAGATATTGACTGTCACTGTTCAGATATAAAACATAAAAGCTATAGACTGCTTGTAGTATAAATCAGTGTTTATCTTAGTACCTAAACCTATTTGTGGAATTTGTAATATACATTGTTATAAACGTCTAAGTCATCCCATTGAAAAGGGTCTCCACTATCACGAGGTTTTAGGATTAGCACCCGGAGACCTGGCAGCCCCCAGACAGGCTCTCCTGACTACGGACTGTAAGGGTCATCTCATTTCAGCAGAAAGACGTCCACTGCTGAACAAAGGTGTCTTCCATAGTTTTTCCCCACCAACGGTTACAAGCCGCCCTCACCGAACCGTCCCAGCGACCTCCATCAGGTCTTCTGTCCATCTCGTTGGAGGTCATACCACGCTGCGATATCCGTGCGTGGTCTCCACTCGAGTACTATTCTGCCCCACCGGCCACGGTGTCAAAGGGTAAAAGCAGTTTTTAGTTTATTTCTGCTGCTACATTACTACGGCGTCGGAGCACATAAGGTATTCAAGTACTTTTGATAAGTTAAAGACTAAAGTTGTAGGACGATGACTATTTGTTTCTTTTGTCACTTTTTTATGAAGGCGTATTACCATTAACAATTTGGGTCTTACAGGAAAAGTACCTAGCATCACTGATGTGTTAATCAAATATTGAAGAATGGACGGTATATGACCTGCACAAGACTATGTATAAACATCATCATTTCGGTCGAATGAAGTCCACTGCTGGACACAGGCCTCCCCCAAAGATCACCACAACGACCGATATGGGTGTGTTGTGGGCACAGCCCCCAGGTTTTGCCATAATCGCCACGCTTGGCAGGCGGGTTGGCGATCGCAGTTGAGTTGTTAATATACTCGAAGGACGCTGCTGCCCATCCCCGGCTAATCCGTCGACTTTTACGACACCCACGGTAGGAGATGGGGTGGTGGTATTCTGAGCCGGCACCACAAGGCAAATATATAATATCTACGTATGTTTATATATGTATAAACATACGTAGACATATCATCAAGGCCTACTGACTATTGAGACTTTTTTTTAAAGCGTTTCCACTTGTCTTTCTCCCATGTTGTGGGTGCGTTTACGGACATAAATTCCACATACAATACACCCAGACCCGGAACAACTACCTGCAGTTCATTCAAATATGTGTTCCGTGCGACCCAGAGCGCAGCAGCCGACTGTATCAGCCACTGTACCAACCGTGCCGTATAGTTATTATTTATTAACTATCAATCAAATATTATTTTGTTAGAAAGAAAAAGTGTAGGCAAGGAAGAAAGAAAGAAGGAAAGAAAGAAAGAAAGAAGAAAAGGAAGAAATAAAGAGAAAAAGAAATAAATAAAACATTTACTCTTAGCCGCACACAGTAAACAATTATTAAACTATATTAATATTAATAAAACTATGAGGACGGAACTTTCCGTGTAGTGCCCGGATTTAGATTATGGTTCCTCTTCATCTCCTCCCGTGGACAGTGTAAAAGGCGACTAAGGGATGCTAAACCCTCCCCCCTGTGCAGCAGCGTCTCTTCTGTGGAACAGTAATGATCTGCCAAGCTCGGTGAGTACTGGCAAATTTGGAGAAAGCTCTTGATCAGCAGTGGACGTCTTTCGACTGATATGATCGTGAGGGCGGAACACGTTCGCGACACGTCTCGACACGTGACACGACATGCATGGAGTGACTTCGGGTGTCACCAGTGAGCTGGCACCTTCAAGATAACTGTGTGATGCCAGAAAAGGCCCTCCCTCAGTATTAACAACAATTAAATAATGTTGCAGCGTTGGTCTTCCGATAGAGCCTTAAGAGAAAGTTATGTACTAACATAATAATTACATTAATAAAGTATATAATTTAGACAATAAATAAACTGAACATAATTGTAGAAATTAGTATTAAAAGCATAAGACGATTATATAATATTCGGTTTTAAGTAATAATAGTCAAGAATGTTAATAATTGAAACTAAAAGTTCATTAAAAGAAATAATAATTTGTATCGATTACAACTGTTTAGTCAATCTGTGCAATCCTAACGGTCACTTCTGCTTTTATTGTCTATGACTATGTTATAATATTATAAAGTAGATCAGATGTTACTAAGCTAAGCTAGTTTTTTTTCCAAGAATTGTTTGGAGACAATTATCGATATTACTTTAGTATGTACGCTGGTCCCCTCACTACTCTAGAATTTATAGGCTTGCATTAACGCTCCCCGCTGCGTTTGCCTTCCACCAAAATCAGTGAACAGAATCTCGTTCAGAATGTCGAAGATGCTACATGTGTCGGAATTATCTGTGAAAACAGTCGAATAGATCACAATCAGAATAAGCCTGAAAATCACGTCTCCAGTTGCATGGATATTGAGTGAAACTCACTGGCGTGGAAGTTGTTGTCCTCGGTGTAGTCGATGGCCCAGAGCTGTGTGTCGGTGCCGGGCAGGCAGGCCACGGCCCGCACGTCCCCGGTGCGGCGCGGCGCATCCAGGCACAGGCGCGTGGCGGAGTGCTGCAGCTGGCCCGAGGCGAGGCGGCGCCACTTCTGCTCGCGCCCGTTGCCGTGGCACGGCACCATCGCGACCGGCCGCACCACTTCCGCCGAGCGGTCGGCCGGGGCGAGGCTAGCGAGAGAATACTCCATGTTACATAAATAATGGTGTAAGGGAGCACAAGCAGCGCCTCAGTGTTCCTAGTCCACCTCTCTGGCTTGTGCGACATGTGACCTCACACGCACCGCCGTCTTCCCGGGAGTCGAAGGCATGACAACCCAACAAATTCCGCATCCCCAGCCATAAGTAGAGAGAACACCGTAGGACCGTTTTAACCAGAAATCGAAGAAGAAGGAAACGGCGCCAAGGTCACAACCGCCCTGGCGCCTAATTCCCATACGCCTGAAACCCTTACCGTCGCTATAATTCAGGGGACCACTGAATTCGCGAGTGCGTAAATTGAAAAATCTGCGTACCCACGCCCTGCAACCCACGAGAAGACGGTGGCATAGTAAGCAGGCACACACCACCGAGTGTACAGCACAGCGCACCAGAACATGTCGGAAAATCCTTTACAACTCCTTAGGAGGTGACCACTTTACAGTCACCCACTCCGAGATATACCGGCATGGCACCTGTAGGTAATTCTGGTGAGATCATACAAAAACCGGGAGACCCTTAGATGCCAAAGATGACGCCCCAATAGTTTTAACCGATAGAAGGCATGCCCCTTCATCCTTTCCCGGGGCGGAGAAATTATTTGAAAAATGTCCACAGAGCCCAAATAAAAAATAATAAAGGACCGTTTTAACCGGTACGAGACCAGCACGTACCTCCCTTTCCTAGACAAAAGGAAGGCCATGAGGATTTTCCCAGGGACGTAGCAAGAAAGTCAAGACGTTATTCATAAATTATATCTTAATTTAATAATTACTATATCTCAAGGCTATCCAAGTAAAGAAAATTGCTGTTAGACGATTCCATTCAATTCCGTCATCATCACCTTCTTTCGAGTACTGTACGATTCGCTGGTTACTTTTGACCCCGTACGACAAAGATGTAGAATCAACTTCCATCATCGGTTTTCCCGAACACATACAACACCATCAAGAAAAGAGTACCTTTCCCTCAGGCCAGCAACGGATCAGCGGCTCCTCTGTTGTTGCAGATGTTTGTTTACTTTTAAGTGTTTCAAAACCTCATTTTCCAGCTAAGCTATCCCTAGAAAACAATGATGACAGAGAGAAGCATACCTTGAAGCCTGTACGACAGCACAGTTGGACTCATCCCGCAGTTCACCCGTCAGGGAGAACGAGAAGTACTGCGTCGCCTGCAGCTCGGGGTGACACGGGTAACACCCGAGCAGAGCAGCATCTCCCTCGCGTTGTAAAGTGTCCAGGCACATGTTAGTGGCTTCGTTCTTGAACCTGGGTAAAGAAGATATAAAGAACAAAAAGCATATAGATGAGAACTTTATTATTGTTACGAGTAGGGGATTTCTTCATTTTCACAATTTAAATCACTAATTATCACTATTACAGCCGGTTTCTGAAAGGCGTATCCGAATTCCGAATTAGCTAACAAGCTGTCACAATTACCCCGTTAACAGTCCGTCACAATCTGCGAGTTTCTGTAACGCAAATATAGAAAAATTACGGGTACGTTCAGGAAAGTGTTCTTTTGTTATTGTCTAGCGCATATGATTGTCTCTTTCGTTTAACAGCAAACCTAGAATGCCTAAAGCGGCCTACTTAAAGCCCTGCCTGCAGAGCACTACATACAGTATCTCTGCTGGATTGTATAGTGGAACAGTTCTCACTTCCAGAATGTTCACTTTCTAGAAATTTCCAGGCTATATGATACCGCTACTAGACAGCAGATGGCGCCACATAGAACCATCCCGAACGTTCTGAAAATTACTACACGCCGTAATACAGCTACTAGATAACAGATGCCGTAACTTGCCTAAGTAACGTAGAACTATCCAGAACACTATAAGTTTCTACATGCTGTAGTACCGCTACTAAGCACCAGATGGCGTCACATATATACTATCAATAATACATAGTATTGCACACGCCTCGCGCTCGTTTCGCTCGCGTCATAAACATAGGTTACGTCCGTCTGAAATAGTATAGTTTCCTCATAGTGAAATGATGAACAAACCCAATTTTTATAATGTTAGTTTAGATTTCAATTATAATAAATACGAAACATTATCAACGGTTACTGCGAATGCAACTACAATGAACATGCGAATTATCGCTTTCGAATTAGTTCTATTTAATTATGGCTTTGAGTATATTTCTAAACTTAAATAAAATTCATGGAGACTGAGAGGGAGTGAAGGGAGGGTATTCGGTACTTTTCACCCACCACATAAAATCATCATCATCATACTAGCCACAGGTCATCCACTGCTGAACACAGGCCTCCCCCATAGATTTCCACAACGAGCAGTTACATGCCGCCCGCAACCAATGGCTCCCAGCAACCTTCACGAGGTCGTCTGTCCACCTCGTTGGAGGTCGTCCCATATGAAACGCAACAGCATAACATTGCTTCTTGACGCCGATATCCATTAGCATCATGTGGTGGAAGAAGAGAATATAGCACCACTCCATCTCCTATGGATGTCGTAAAAGGCGACTAAGGGGCTAAACCAGAGGAGAATATAGCACCACTCCATCTTCTCCTATGGATGTCGTAAAAGGCGACTAAGGGGCTAAACCAGAGGAATGGGCAATAGCGTCCCTGTCAGCACTTCTGCGCTCCCTAATCCCAAATGTAGTAGTGTACTGGCGAATTCCCCCCAAAATGACGACACGACTGTGTCCACAAGTCTCTGGGGGAGGCCTTTATTCCGCAGTCGACGGTTTGTACGTATATGTATATGGTCTACACGCGCAATCGTATCCTAAACGGATCATTAGCCTAAAGCGAAACAAACATTTGTATTAATAAACCAGGCACATAATATACACTTTCACTGTGGTATATTAGTTCGCACCTACAATATTAGAATTAATATGTATGGTGCGGCTGCTTGTTTTGGTGTGTTTCATTTGTTTCTGTTATCAAATACTTTGATCTTAACGCAGTATTTAGTCGCGCGACCACACAGAACTCGTGCGCAGGCAGAATGAATGACACGCCATAATAAATACAAACGTGTGCAAGCGCGACCCGCGCTGTGGGAGCGGGAGCAAAGCAAGACATGGCTTGAGGCCTGCGAATACGTTTGATGCTTAGTGTTTGATAACTATTAGTATATATGTATGTATAATGATAGTTTTCCACTTACCTTATATTGTTTTGTGTTTTTTATAGCTGTATTATTATTTAAATTATGTATGTTGGCTTAATATCCGTCCGTCACAGGTCAGGGTTAGCACTGAAAACCAGCTCTGTGTTGCGGCTAGCGTTGCAACGCGGTGTTATGCTGAGTGTTGACCTCTTTGCCACTGTTGGGACGTGCATCGGCAATCTGTTATTTTTGTTACGATTATTTTGTTTCTCATTTTGTTTATTATTATTTTTATTTATATTCTACGATAAATCTTTTTGTTATGTGTTTTTTATTGCAAGTTTGGTGTAGATATAGGTTTAATTAGTATGAATGTACCGATGCGCGTTTTGTTGTGGCAATAAATAGCTTTTCTTTCTTTCTTTCTTCTTTCTTCTTTGATTGTTAAGGTGACACTGATATCTTGTAAGAGCAAGGTAGTTTCTCGGTCGAGCCAGTCCATTTTCGAGCTGTAGTCATCTTCTAGCTACAGCTAACGTCTACCAAGAAAAGTGGTATGGTACTTTTATCTCACCTGCCGTATCCGTAAACATCTCGCACCGGCACAAACTTCTCCTTGTAGATGTTATCCAGGTACCACTGGAAGCTCTTGCACTTGAGCTTCTCGCGGAGTACCTTGCGGTGCGTTACATCGCCAATTTTTGGGTTGTTCTATAAGGCGCAAGTAACTGATTAGCTTACAAATCATTTGTCTCATAAAGATCTGAAGACTTACAACTATATAGGGATTCAAGATTTAAGGATATTCATGAATATTCTAAACTATTTATCCATAATTATGACTAGTAAACTGATTCCGCTTTTTAAATACAGTGATAGTAAAGATTCCAATAATTATAGGTCAGTATTAGTAACTCTCGGTACTCAGCAAGAAGCTTAAAAAGATATTACTTAAATCAATGTCTACATCACTTTAACAGCAAGAACGCCCTAACGCCTTGCCCTGGCAGTATGGTTTCCCCGAGGGATATACAACTGGTATTATAGTTAAAGCACAATTTAGATAATGGAAAGGAAGCTGAAGATTGAAGGTACATTCAGTAAACACTCCAGCTACTGAACACGTAAATCGTGAGGGACAGCTGGTCAAACGTGTGCACCACCCAAAAAATACAGATCGTAAAACCTGTGAAAACGGTGTTAATTCTTACTTACGTTTACAAAACTAAACCAGGTACTACGTCACAGACTTAAAAAGTAAAATTGAGAGTTCCTCAGGGTTCAATATTGAGACTGTTCCTTTTTGATCTATACAAAATATATTTATTTACGGCTGGTTATGTAGCACACATCTCAAAGTACATCTTAAAAATTAGATAATTTGCACTCACCCTGAGGTCAGGTCTGTGCAGATAGAATAGTTCGGCGTACTCGTCCATCCACACCTCGGCCATGCGCGCGGTGTTTATACCTGCCCATAACAAAACAGTTTGCAGCATAAATAATCCAGGTAAGACTCCAAAATTCCATCATAATAATGTCTTAGGTTTTCGCGAGTATTACACATTATAATAAAACACTTTTAAACGGATTCTATCGCGTATATTTTAGATTTTTGTTTTTTCTGACGTTTCGAATGCCATCATCTTTTAAGGAGAAACATAAGGAATCTTGATGAATCATGCCGTCTTGTAACCCCTTGTTAACGATAAAATTCTATTTTTGTGTAACGAGGCGACTGTCTATCCACAATAATATTATAAATAGAGAAAGTGGTTGCCGTTATATGATGAGTGATCTTGGGTTCTACTGTGTACTAATTAAGTGGAAACAACCGATACCTTGGTAAAAGCTCACTAAGATTTATATACTACTGAGGTGGTGTGATGTTTCACCATTCGTGTAACGAGCTGTGGACGACGTCAATTTTCAGCAGCGTGCGTCAACAAGCATTATGTTAATCAACCAACTCAGGCTATCACAAACCACCGCTGGACATAAGCGCCTCGTGTTGCAACATAAGACTCAGATCCCCGCCTTTCACTACCTTTCCTGATGATGAATCTGTAGACAATACTGACCATGCGTGTCTGTGTAGGCCGGCATCCCGTACGGATGGAAGCTTCGGAACACGTGGCCCACGCGAGAGCAAGGGATCGTCTCCAGGGTACCGCCACCTGGAATAATATAAGTAATCAAGTTCAGATACGACTTGCTTCGAACTGGGGAAGCTCATTAAGTATGTATGTTCAGGATCCTATAACACAGTTATTCGTTTTGCCAGCAATAAAACTTTGCGGCAGCGAATATTCGTGTAGAAGAGGTAGAATCGTGTGTATTGAGAGAAGACCAAAAGTATTTTGTATGAAGCACCTACGATATGCATCCAGCGACAGTGTCGTCTAGGCAATTTTGAGTCTCATTTCGCCGATAAATAGAACAAATAACGCTGACGATGGTTTGGACTGAAATAAGTTAGGAAAACGCTAGTAAATGAAGGATTCTCGTAATTAGTTCTAACATTTCAATCAGTAAATTGCAACATATATTTCTGTATTCTAATACACAAGCTGTCTCCAGTTCCTGCATACAATCCAAAGAAACTACAATCGTATACTTACACTGCCATATCCTGAAGGACATCTCAAGGTTTTCTCCGCCCCAGCCGCCCATCTGTTCGTCGTAAGCTCCGAGCTCCCAAAAGTACGTGCGACTGATCGCGAACAAGCCGCCCGCCATAGTTGGTGACCTGTCATGGTGTTGTCAAGGTTAGAACTGTCAAGAAATCTGATATAACATATGGCCTCAGGTGCGTTCCATATCGTCGGATGGTCAAACATCTCTGCAGTAAAGACGGGTGCATATGTAAGCTACAAGTGTTTAGTTAGATAGTAATTACACTGTCGCCTGTTTTTTATTTGTATGTGTTGGGAGTCGTCGGACGCGATATGTATCCGGTCCTTGTGGGATTCTATTGGGAGGCCTTTGTTCAGCAGTGGACGTCCTTTGGCTGATATAATGATGATGATGAGATGGGACATGTGACGGAGACCCTAGCGACTCATAAAATGATCGTTCTCGACAAATTGAATGTTGATCGCAGCGTTTTGTTTCACGGCACACGAGAATGCGGCTGTCCATCTCGATATACTCACTCTACTCTACTTTATTGCCTTCCGCGACACCTATGGGAAGATTGGGATGGACAGTTTTCTGTATAATTATAATGATACTGACCAAGTAGGTGCTATGTCTGAACCGCGGCGCTTCTTCTCTCGCTCCGGCACGTCGGTCCACGTGAAGTGGCCCATGAATGTGAACCCTCCCACCTGGATATAAACTTATAACATTTTCAAGGGAAACGTAAGAAGTATCAGTCTTCTGTGTGAGCTAGTCCAACAGGCCTAACAAGGCTTATGAGTATCGATATACAGTGGGTGGGAAACGGTCGGGGCTTGCGGCTAGAACTGCCTTATTGCAGCCCAGGACTGGCAGTCGGACTGGTAAGTAAGTTTCCCACTAAGAACTTGACTTTGAATGTAACGAGAGTGTATAGAGATATAATGAAAAGATAACATAATCGGAAGATTCAAGGAACCACCAACATCGAAATACACCTGAAAACAGGTGCTGGTGTAGCTATCCCCAAGCCAGTTGAGCCTGTTGGATATAGTATGATAATAATAAATGATTTGGACAGTACTTACTCTGTGAGGGAGAAAATGGAATCGAACGTTTTAGGAAAGTCCAACTTGGAACTATAGTTTCAAGTCTGAATTGTTTGTGGAGATAAATTGGCAGAGGCTATTTAGAGCTGTTGAACCTTATTGAGCCGGTAGTTCAGTTGGAACGAAATTTTTCCAGTCTAGGAAAGTTCAGGTGAATATACTCGCTATAACAAACAACTATTGAACAACAACGACGTTACAATATAAATAAATAAATAAATACCTACCATTCAGTTTTTAACACGCTTTTATTAGCTTCACCTGTATGTATGTATGTATGTTTGTTTGTAACCGACTCCTTTGAGCTCGATTTTGCCCTACTTTGAACGATCAGATTTGATTCAAACTTTGCACACCTGTCAAAGGTCGATGACAATGCAATAATCCGATCAAAATATCCGATTATCCTAATTAGATTCGCCAGGATTAATTTCTTTCCGCATCCTTTGCATGCGAGTAAGAGAGACAGAGCTAGTGCGCGAACTACGTATGCGTGCAGTTCCAGACTTGCTCTTTCGGGCACTCAGTTGTTTTTTTTGTGTCAGCGTGTTTTTTTAGTTTTTTTAAACTATTATTTTATTTTTAAACAATTGGTACAACTACAACTATCTGTAGGCCATACAAGTATTACGAGTAGATGCGGGGATCGATTCCGTGACATAACTGATATTAGCCACTATGCCAAACGCGTCGTATTTTCCGTATTAAGTCAAACATTTGTTGTTTAGTTTAATATTTTCTCAAATCTAAACATCTTTACGGATATGCATTCTACTGGCACCACCCGGTTCGCGGGGCATGTTTTCTTTTTGTTGTAATGCTTTTTACGTGATTTGCATAAAAATTATCCTATGCCCTATTCCACGACATAATCCACATCCATTTCAAATTTCATTTGAATCGGTACAGCCCCTTGAGCGTGACGAAGCCGTTCAGACATAAGACCTCGGAAATTAGACATAGTAAAACTAGAGTCTACATCATCATTTCGGCCGAGTGAAGTCCACTGCTGGACACAGGCCTCCCCCAAAGATCACCACAACCACCGATATGGATTTGTTCTCGCTCATTGGGGGGTTTTGCCATAATCGCCACGCTTGGCAGGCGGGTTGGCGATCGCAGTTGAGTTGTTAATGTACTCGAAGGACGCTGCTGCCCATTCTCCGGCTAATCCCTTAGTCGACTTTTACGACACCCATGGGAGGAGAAGGGGTGGTGGCATTCTGAGCCGGCACCACACGGCAAAGTCTACATAACGTTAGTCAAATATGAACTATACATAATAGGGCAGCATTTATATTCAATTGATGCAACCTCAACTCAAGGTCTACTTAAGTTCTGATTCACGATTTGTAGTCCAAAAAGTCAAGCGATTTTCTTTATTTTTTTATTGACTGAAATCTCTGCTAAAACTTGGATCACTATTGAAGTAATTAATAAACATTGATATTATTATGCCCCAGTAGATGTCGCTGTAAGTTATTATAGCTACACGGTGGCGAATACAATAATATCGGCCCATATTGGATTTTTTTATTTAATGTGTTGTTAATTGTTTGTTATAGCGAATATATTCACATGTGATTTCTGCCACAAAAGATCTCTGTAAGGGGTAGGGGATGCATGTTTCCCAATATAACTATTAAAATAGCATGAAAAGAGACTTGGAACTATATGTAAACAAGCTATAATGTGCAATAAGCGATAGCTCTCTGTTCTCAGTTGCCTCTCACGAAATAATTTCTAATAGTAAATCCTTTATATTTTGGTACTCTCAGAAAAGCAATAACTTAATTAAATACAATATAATAAAAGTACTTAGTAAGTACTCATTTGACTTAACAAATATGTTTTTTTTTATTACGATGTCGCAACCGAGATCCAAACAGCTAGTAAATATTTTTAGCTACCAGGTTAAGTCAATTGAGTGATCTATAAAACTAATTATCTAGGCAATTTGTGAAAGGTGAATAATATCTACAATGATTAGTAAATTACAGTCGTTAGTACATACACCACCAAACACCCGAGTTTGTCTACATTCCCAAGTTAGTACAGCAAGCGAAATTGTTAAAATTATATGCTTACATACTGTTTTAGTATATATCTTCAGGATTAGTACAAACAAAGTAAATAATTAGCTTTGTTCAGTCGTCATCAAAAAACTATGTGAAGTGTTTCGATGTATTTATGTAGAGGAACATAACATGAGGCGTCACGTCCTCCCCGGTACGCAATGTTGTTTAGTGAAATTCAAATTGATTTGTTGATATTAATTATGCGACTAATATACGTAAAACCTGAATAAATACGACGAATAACAAACAACAACAGGATAATGGATGCATATGCACGTAGATTTCCCCACAGCTTTTAGATGGGTACGTCACGTGTAGTGCAAAATTTCCATAGGTTTATTCCAGGTTTTACAGTTATCTTTATTGATAAAAACTACACGAGGAGCATGTCTAGATGTAAGCTACCTTTCAAAATTGTTTGTGTGGGACTTTGACAGCATGTTCACTATGCGCGACTAAAGGTATTCGCAAGACATTTATTTGGGGCCGTTTATCAAAATAAGGACTACGAGCATCAATCGGGCAATCAGGGACTACCTATCCATATCCCGCATAATCCGGGACGATTTTCAGCCTTACCCAGATTCAGTAACGTAACGAGTATCGTTTATAGAAAACGATTTCAACATTATTATTATATTGCCGACATAGCCATTTATAAGCTGAAGTGGCATTGGGCAGAGCACATAACTCGTAGAAGTAATCCCCACTGAAGTAGAGAGGTTCTCGAGTAGAGATCACGAACCGGAAAACGCAGCGTGGGATGGCGACAACGAGATGGACAGACGACCTGATGAAGGTAGCTGAAGTCGTTGGCTGCGGGCGGCATGAAACCGGTCGGTGTAGAAATGTATGGGGCAAGCCTTTGTTCAAGAGTCAACGGCCTTCGGCTGATATGGTGACCAAAATCATATTTTCCTATCCCTTGATGAATGATTTCCAAGTATGGATTAAACGAATATTTTTCAATTATTTGGTATATCCATTTCACGTACACTACACCGGTGACTGATTAAATTTGAATGAAATCATATGGGCACCGAATATTACACTTATTACCGGATATCGATATTGTGTTTAACAATTGCTATATTTATAGAATATAGAAATAGTTTCTAAAAACGGAAGATTTAGGTATTGTTATTATATTTAAATACTGCTTCGAGGACAGTAGTTCGATACACGTGATACCTGATTAACTTTATAATAGGATATAGAGAAAACAGAGATTTTTTGTATCAAATCCCGGTCTTCTCACTCCCTCCAGATATTTTAAAGCGTGTTACTCCGTTGTTTATCACCGATTTTACCTTGCTCTTTCAATAACAATAATAATGCTAGTCCATTTTACTGGAACTAGAAGTACTCGAACAAATAAACTTGCAAAAAAATAATTTACTTGCATCTCGTCCCCCATGCCGTAATTACGGTGTCCAGAGTAATGTCACGATTTGGTAAGTCTTATCAGCGACATGTGACATCATAACATTTTCTTTGAACAATATGCTTCAAGAATTGAAATAATAAATATGTTTTATTAATTTTGTTAATTTATATCCACCACCATGGGTTATTGCAACCTAGAAATGTAGTTTAAATGCTTATTGGATAAAAAAAGTAAAGTCAGTGTAGGGAGATACCAAAATTGAAAACTTATGCAATTAGCATTGTTTCTACGTAATTTATTATTAGGCACTAACTTAAAAGTGTTTAATCTTCATTAAATAATAGGTAGGTATTGTAGTAACACTGATACTATAAGTATAAGGACAGCGTCAAATCAAGTAATGACTGGAAATGAGACCATTGTGATGGTCCTAGAGGGCAAAAAGTCGGAATAAAATAAGAATTTCTCTTTTACAATGAATTCCATACCTTTGTACTTAAGCGTTTAAATAATGAATAATTAATTTCACGAGAATTTCTCCCATAGGTACTGAAAATTATTCATTTTCATCTTTAGAATGTTCATTATTAGTATATTCATCCCTGTCATCAAGCCAATCGATAATTATACGAATTTTATTTCAATAATCCATTACCGTCGAATTATTATTTCATCAAGCATTTGAGTTAGATTGCTCCATTCCATTCCTTATCGGCCACATGCATATTATAATAAATTGCAATAAAATTATTTCAAGCAATGGCACGCTGGCCAGCAACCTGAAAAGACTCCGACCCCTCATAACTGAAGGTGGACTGGTCGATCACATCAATGATGGGCGTCAGGACTGAGTCTTTCTTGTGCTTCACTCGCTCCAGCAAAGGTCTGAGCCAGTCTGTTCCAGCTTCGCAGTGGGCATCCAGGAAAATGAGAACGTCTCCGCGAGCAGCCCGGGAGCCTGCCAGACGGGCCAATATCAGACCTTGGCTGTTGATATTTTATAGCTTGAAATGGTGATAATGAGTGAGATAAAACGGAATTTAACACAAAACAAAATACAGCTAGATGCAGTCTTTCTGTCGGTATTATTTTGGTGTGTGAACATCGCTTAGAATAAACAATCTACACATAAAAATAGATGTATTAAAGTTCCACTGTAAGTAGTTTCACTGCTTTTCTTATATATTCATCTTATAATTTAAATTCTTTAAATTAATCAAATACTTGTGTTGCAAATCGGTTTTGTCACGCCCTCGCCGCTAACACTTACGCTCAGGGCCTTTGAATGTCGTGCACCATAATCTTTCGGGTGAACATTCATATAAAAGGGACAGATATATAAAAGTACATACAAATAATTATATAAAACAAGATTCAGCCGTTCACACAAAAAAGAAACAAATAATTAAATATGTACGGAAGTAAATTTGTTTAGGTATTCAACTGAATGTAAACAAACTAGTACCCGCCATTCAGCAAGTTCTTTGTCAGGAGGTATCTATAGCACAAAACATAAGAGGCAATTGAAAAATGGATAGAATTTCAAATGGAGATATCGCTGTTCCTCCACATACTTTTATGTATTAGGCAAAATTGTAAGCTGCATTAACAAATTTTTATATTGACGACTGCTCAAAGTGACCTTTGTTCAGAAGTGGACGACCTTTGGCTGATGATAATTAGGACTTGCTGAAATAAATAATAAGCTGCTGGGGGTCAACAGTGGGTCGAAAGGATTGGCGTAAATAGCGCACGGCGTGCGTGTGACCAGCGTTTTGAGAAGTTTGCCTGCACACTCCTGTACGCTTAAATCGAATCTATAGCAATTGATATTTTAATATTTATATAAAGAGAAAATTCATGTCTTAGGTTATTGCGATTATTACACATTATAATAAAACACTTTTAAACGGATTCATCATTTCGGCCGAATGAAATCCACTGCTGGACACAGGCCTCCCCCAAAGTACACCACAATGGGTGTGTTGTGGGCTCGTTGGGGGGTTTTGCCATAATCGCCACGCTTGGCAGACGGGTTGGCGATCGCAGATGTGTTGTTAATGTACCCGAAGGACGCTGCTGCCCACCCTCCGATTAATCCCTTAGTCGACTTTTACGACACCCACGGGAGGAGATGGGGTGGTGGTATTCTGAGCCAGAACCACACGGATTATATCGCATATATTATAGATTTTTGACGTTTCAAACACTTTGCAGGGTTCGTGGTCGCAGGATGACTGCTGATGACTAATGATCCTGCGACCACGAACCCTGCAAAGTGTTTGAAACGTCAAAAATCTATAATATACGCGATATAATCCGTTTAAAAGTGTTTTATTATAAAGAGAAAATTAAATACCCAAATTTATATAAAATCTTAACTATCTACAATATAAACGAGTAAAAACACTCGCTATATAAACAGTCTACGTACGCTACTACAGTAAAAACATTCAATTGAATACATGAAAACGTAATTGAAAAACAATTAAGAACTCATTTTTACACTGGCATCATAGATGGAAATAAATGAAAAAAATATTACACCGATGCTTTCGCTGTTAGAAAGGCCGGATTAAAACTTATATTTCTTAAAGGTCTGTAGATTACTGGGCTCTTGCGATAAACATTTATTTGCAACAATATTTTCGGCGATATAATTGCAACTGCTGTACGTCACATAATGAATTGGCGCAGCTCGCCATTAGCAGCACGGTAACTGACAGCACTAACAGTTGCTGGTGAAGCCACTTCATGATTTCTCATAGTTCAAGACAACAGTCAAAATCTACAGACATAAAAACACTAAATGGAAATGAAAATGATTGTAAAGATAGGAAAAAAAAACGTGGAAATGAAAAAGATGATTAAAATCTCATATATGGATAGTCAGTCTCATATAGTCAGGCAGAAATATTTATAGCAAAAAAGAAATACCGAAAAAAGTCAATGCGTTATTGCCCCAGAAAATGAGATTAGGTTTCCAAATAACACAGAAAAGTAAAGCGAACGAAAGTGTCTGATTAGTAGTTATATTATTGCTAAGTAGTTCACCTGTGTTCAGAATTTCTGTTTAGAGTCAAAATGTGGATAAAAACGTGGAATAAATGCCTTGGCAAATAAATCGTATCAGTATAAGTAGAGCAACAATGTATATGCACCTTTTAGGCAAGTCTCCGCCAACCACTTGGCGACATTATGGTGTGAAGACAAGTAACACAGGCTAAATAATTATATTGTAAAGAAAAAAACCGTAGTGAGATCTAAATTTGAAACGATTGATGTGAAATTATTGCTTCGTGACGTAAGACACTCGCGTAACGTTGGAAGTTTCCGCCAAAATATCAACTGGCAAAAGAAAAACATTAATAAACAAAAACAGGCAAAGTATATATCAACAAGACCGACCGATATTCTTACAACTAACATACGTAATTACAATAAAACACTTTTAAACGGATTACATCGCGTATTTCATAGATTTTTGTTTTTAGTGACGATTTTATTTTATCTACCGTACAATTCTAATCAAAAGTTATTAATATTTTGAGTTTTTTTTTAAAACTTTGCCCCACACTAGGATTTCTCCTGTGTTGTGGGTGCGTTTACATATATGAATTCCACATACAATGCACCTAGACCCGGAACAACTACCTGCAGATCATACAAATATTTGTTCCGTGCGGGTATCGAACCAACGACCCGGAGCGCCGAATAGCCGACTGCATCAGCCACTACACCAACCGTGCCGTCGCTTGATGTAGATAAAATAAAATAACTCTAGGAAACCTACATTATATAATTGTTTATAGTAATAGTTCTACTGGCAACCCTGTCCAAGTATGTAACAGAAATAAAGCTAGCTTCCGTGTCCTCTCTCAAAGTATTGTAGACGTGCCTTTTTCCTGTTGTAATTAAATTAATTTAGTTCGATATATGTGTCAATAAACTGTCCGTACAACAATCATAACCACTTTTATTACGAACCACAATTATACAGTCCACGCTCAAACAATAACTTTAAAATATGTAACGCTTTGTCACCTTATTCACCCTGCGACCACGAATGCTGCAAAGTGTTCGAAACATCAGTAAAAACAAAAATCTATAACATACGCGATGTAACCCATTTAAACGTGTTTTATTATTATGAGTAATAATCGCGAAAACCTAAAATATTACTAAACATACGCAATGCAAATAGCGGGAAGTTTTATATAAAATATCAACTATTTTTAATCAGGTGCAGTTGATCAGGAGCAGGTGGTTTAGTATAAGATCGAGCAGTTCTCTAGCTAACCCGTCATATGCAGTCTATGGGTGTACTAAATTATCTAAATAGCTTTTATTATGGATGTACTCGTGATGCACTCATAGTGTCTCATTAGCTGCTGGACCGATTCTATAAATGTCAGTAATATTAAATAATTGCGCTGATGTTTTGGATAGGTGTTCCAGTAAACATGTAAAGCATATTCAAATGCTATAGCGAGCTCAACTATTTAAATGCAAAAATAAATTGACGTCATGCTAGATACAATTTGTAACTTTATATTAACACATCAACTAAATGAAAAACTAGTGTCGATGGGTACCCTATGGATAAACCTGATATTCCTAAGTGTAGCAGCAGACAGATGCTGAAGCTTTACCAAAAATTAACGACAGTGTAGCCAAATGAAAAGATTACCCGCATACACATGACTTAAAGCCAAGAAAACCGAACCGAAAACTTTAGAATAAAGAAGATTTATTTACCAGATTTAGTTAAATCAGATTTAATAAACAGAAAGTGAACCTAGTGCCAAAATTTTAGCACCGACAGATCAAAGTAGCAGAGCTTCTCTTCATCTTTGTGACCCAAAGCTAAAAACGGAACCCGAAGAAAGGCAATTCAAAAACGGCGCGAGCGGTGAAGTGCTTTTCATAGTAAGACGCGTGCAAACAGAAACGTTGGACGCGGCATGGAAAATGTTGTAGCAAACATAAAACTACCGGATGTGTGGCAAATGTTGGACCAACAGATATTATTGCACAAATGTTTTGGTTAAAGATACTGTTGATTGAAAGGCAATGACTCATTTCGAACCGCACATATGTACATCCGATTAAAAGAAAAGAGTAAAAAATGGTCGATTAAACAATTGTGATTTTGTTTTTCATCTTTAAGTGTTGATTGCGTCACGATTAGTTTTAGAATCCATAAACAATTGTAATTGGTGGCATAGTACCTGGTATATACACTACTAACTATTAGTTCACCAACCTTGGATATCAGAACCTTGATTCGGTAATGGGCAAAAGCGATTAAAAGACAATTTTCCTCATTTATTTATCGGCCATTGTCTTTATAGTCAATTTAAGGTTCGATATTAAACACACGGTTAAACAAAGTACTTTGATGGGTAAAATGGATTTTCAGCATAGATTTACGCATTACTTCCTTGCTTATACCAATCGTGTCCGAAATCAAACACCTACAATTACTTGCCTGAATCACTTACGGCCGATTAATTTCGTCAATCAATCTAATGCGAACTGATCAGATTTAAGATTTTGAAATTCATCTGTTGTTCTGTTACGATTACATTTAACACAAAAACAGACATATCTGTTATCCGAAATCCAAAGATTTTGGATTAGATCGAGTATTAATTTCGGCCGTTAGATGTCATGATACTCCAATTACACGATTAACGATAAGAGACAGATAAGTGTTTCTATAGTTTCTGTAAATCGCAAAATTTGCCACAACACCTTTAAAATTAACCTGAAAAGTCGAAGTGTCGAGCACGCTGTAGTACAAATTGTTGGACTCGATGACGTCAATGATGGGGACGACAACAGCGTGTGGATGGTCCTTTATGTCTTGCAGGAGGGGACGCATCCAGTCCGGCTGGCCCTCGCAGTGCGAATCAAGGAACACGAGCACGTCACCTGCCGCGTAGCGCGCGCCCGCCATCCTCGCACGCGTCAGCCCTATGCTGCAGTGACGACAGAATTCATTGCCACCAGTGTTACAAGGAGCGTTCAATAAGTTTTCGGTATCGGTATGGTTAACTATATAGATCGTTTGATCATTGCTTTCGGTAATGACTCTTACAGATACCAAGTATCAACAATTAAGAACATTTAAACACCCTACAATATGGTTGAGCTAAGCGATGCTGATGTATGCGTCATGCTTGGGAATGGGTGCCGTCTGTCGGGCCTAGTCGCCGTTAATTTTGTATCAATCAACACTGTAATCATATTATTTTAAAAGAGTATCCACGGTGTTTGTTTCCGGCTCTTCTCCATAGGATCAACCAATTGAAACCGTGCAACTTAGATTCTGACGTTTCCTAAGTGCTTGTGTTGGTTTACTCGAAATAAAAAACGTTGAATTACAGCTCTTCATCATACTATCCTGCACTATTTTATACATACTATACTATCCACTGCTGAACAAAGGCCTCCCACATAAATTTCCACGATTGTGTAATCATTTTGGGCGGATTTGCCAATACCCACCACACTTGGCAGGCGGGTTGGAAGGTGCTATATGGCTAGTTTTCTACAGATGGGACGCTGCTGCCCTACCCTCTGGCTTAGAGTCACTTTTACGACAGCCATGGGAGGAGATGGAGTGGTGCTATATTCTTAATCCGGACAACACACCGAATATACCGCTATTAGTTCTCTAGTAATAAGAAAATAAGCCAACCATAATGTATGACGAGACACAATTAACGAAAATCGACCACTGTGCTGTGATTAAGGTCCTCACTAGACTAAGATAAGGTTAAAATCCATTAACGAACAAATGGTAAAGGTTTATCAAGAGTGCTCCATCGTTACCCACCATAATGAAAAGGCCTAGTGAATTTAACAGATGCCTTTTTTGGGACAGTATCGAAGACGACCCTCACCCGGGATGGCAAATTGAAGCCACTACCAGAGAAGCCATAGGAAATTAGGAAACTCATATTGAATAATCTAGAGTAGAAAGAGTAACAAATTTTATTTTAACAGAAATAACAAAGCTATATCTTGAAAACATACACTCTATTCTTTATGACCATCCTAATCTCACAAAAATCTGTAAAAATGATTATTGACTTTTTCCAAATTTAGAGAAAGACCTTCACCTTCGGGGCAAGCGATTTTGAACGGTACGATGATGAACTGTATCAGCCGCACTTTTTTTTCAGCGCACTGAAACAGGTTTTACCCCTTATACTATTTATGTGGAAAATCAAAATAATATACTAAGAATCTATTGAACGCCCCTCGTGGGTATAACAGGTTTTGATAAATTAAAGACCAATTTGGATATTTTGCTTGGACAATTGGTAATTCGATCGAATAAATAAGATATTGTTATGATAATGTAAAAAGCAAATTATTTGTATTAAGATGTCGTGTGTTTTACATTTTCAAATCAGGAGTACGCAAATTAAGCCGAAGTAATAGTTACAAATCTTAAAAAGCATTGATTGAAGATTTATCACGTTTCTATGAAAATCAACCGATAAGTAAAATATAACATATGGCATATGGCATAACATTGGCCCAAAAATCTTTTTTTTTAACGTTGCCACACACTAGGATTTCTTCTGTGTCGTGGGAACGTTTACTGCACCAACCATCTCATGAACATGTTTATATTAAAGAAGTCAGTCTTAGAGAACAATGATACTTTCTTCAGACACCAATCCCGCGTACGTTTTTCCGTTACACTGGTAGCATCATGCTTTCAATGACTTGGATCTAATGATCTGAAATCGCCAACACGCGGAGAACAAGTGTTACAATGCTCGTCCTTCTTAGTATGAAAAAAGATGTATCTTTATTACAATTAAGTGTTCAGTCGTGTGGTATGTATAAAAGAGGACAGCCGAATAGCCCCAGATTTTTAAAAGGCGTTTGACTATTTGATATGCTCTTATAAGACGTGCAAAGGAAATTCGACCAAAAAACTTACTACTGTGATTTGTAAATAGAATATTAGCATCAGTATTAATATTAGGAGCATTAGTTACGTTCCCGGCTTCAAATAATACATTATATGTGAAATACTTTACGGGATGCTGCAGGGTACTAATTTCGGACCGATTAGACAAAAGGCTAGAGTGATTAAACAGTGAAAATGTAAAAAATGTGGTCGATTTTTAAACCTTCAAATCGGGTTCGGAACAACCCTGTCCCATTTGTTATGAATAATATAAACAAATCCAGGTTGCTAAGGCTCGGAGACGAGGTCCGTCATCGGAGACGTAGCCCGTCATCAGAGACGGGACGCGTCAGACAGTGACGGGCTGATATCTACCAGGGGTGCGGTCTAATGCTGACAAAGCAAACACCTCACCCTCAGCGAGAGGTAAGTGGAAGGAACCGTGAGGTTTTAGCCGGTAAGAGTTCGGCATGCCCCTCCGCAGTTTCCAAGGCGAATGAAGCCCATTAGGAATTCCCCACTACATAAAAAAGGATGTCTATGGCTAGGTTAATAATCGTCTAAGGGTACTGTTGCTTATCCAGCTTCATGGGGACTACCACAATAAAGTTTTTGACTTTTATCCTATCGCGATTGCCAATCTTTAAAAAAAAGGAACCGACTGGACCGAACTCCACTAACCGTAGAGATTCAATAATTGAGTTGCCTAATTTGAAGCCGAATATTGATAATGTTCTAATATGACTCTCTGTGGTTGCACTATAGAAATACAATCCCGGATTTTTCCTGGTGGCGTAGGACTATCGTATGAGATGGAAGCTACAACGATAAGGTCTATTGAAATAGGCATTAGTACAACAACAGTAACAACATATTGGTATATTGTTAACTTGGATGGGCTAAAGAACTCGCCTCAAATGTCACTTCACTTTATTACAGATTGTGATTTACTATATTTAATTATAAAATTTTATTTGTTTAGTTTTGAAATTTGCAACACTGCCATGATGGCATGATATTCGATGGTTGTAGTTTGGTATGGTAGTTTGAGTTGGTCAGCTTTTATTGTTCGGGCAGGCAGTTCCTGCTAAACACTTTATTCGAACAGACGTTCTGAGTTTGAATACATTGATATTCTTGAGCTCATTTTTAAAAAGCATCCATTTAATTGAGTCACAAGTTGATTTTCGTAATAAAATGTTTTTTGGTAAATGTATTTCACCTATCAAAGGGGTTTGTAACATTTTAAATACAACATAGTACTAACATTCTTGCGAGTGAACATTTAGTTGCATTTGAATGATGTGTTGTGAGTATTTTATAACACACGTGAGTTTACATAAAAATGAAGGAGTTATAACAATGTCTGAGATATGGAAAATAACTGAAGTTGTGTATCTGACTCCTATAGAAGAGTGTTATAGTTAGAATGTCATAGGACATAGATGAAGATGAATTGTATTTAACACAAGCCACAATTTGAAAATCCCGAGGTTGTAAATTGCCTTGCACACGCAATATACAACTAATGTATTTACCATATTTCACGTGAGCTGTTCCTCATATCTGACGTCACAACTATATGATTATTCACTGCCAACTATTCTACTACGCACTTCGAAAAACCAACAAAACAGTACTCACAAAATCTAGGTTACATGATTTTACAGTATTAGTTCAATCAATTCTATGTCAATGAAACCCCAATGGAAGCTCAACAACACGTTAGATATTCGGTATCACAAAATAAGATACAGAAGGCCCAGTTTTAACAACGCAGATAATTAACTCACACATAAACAAATAAGGAAAACGGAAATGTCTCGAGCCATAAATAACCCTTGAATGACACGAACTCTACCCTCTTGATATCGCTAGCCTTCGTTCTCCTGGTCTAGAAGGTTCAGCGAACGCCAACGAAGTCTCCAGAGGCTAACGAGATTCGGTATTTGCTGCCATCATTGGTAGACCCGATGTGTGCCCATCATTAGCGATATTTTCGATTCGTCTTGCGTTTATGTGTGCGAGAATCATCGCACCTTGTATCGGACCTTGTGTACCGTTGCGTCCGGGATCACCTCAAAATCGCTAGCGTCTCCTGATTGGTAGAGAAAGTCATCCTTTTCTATGACATCTATGAGTGGGGTGACAACTGCCGTTCGACTTTCCTTGATTCGGTGGAGTAGCGGACGAAGCCAGTCCGGTAAGGCTTCACAGTGGGAGTCGAGGAAGATCATGACGTCACCAACAGCAGCCCGGCTGCCCGCCATCCTGGCTTGGGTCAAACCTACCCTGGGTGTTGTAGAACGTTTTAGTGTAGGAAACTGAGAATTTTATTCTGGCTTTTAATGTATGGGAAAACTAAATTTTGAACATGATTGCCAAAAATTTGGAGAAAGGATTGTTTGTTTGTTTGTTTTTTAAAAACGTAGCCCCACACTAGGATTTCTCCTGTGTCGTGGGTGCGTTTACAGACATAAACTCCACATACAATACACCCAGACCCGGAACAACTACCTGCAGGTCATACAAATATTTGTTCCGTGTGGGAATCGAACCCACGACCCGGAGCGCAGCAGCCGACTGTATCGGCCACTGCACCAACCGTGCCGTCAAAAGTGAGTATAGTACTCAAATTTATTTAAAAAAAATTAAGGTGTATCTCATATTCACAGGACTACAGCGACTGACGGACTATTTGCTAATCTGATCGGCGCGCTGATCACTTAAGTCGCAGACGCTTTGCAACAGGCGTAAATTGCTCCAACGCCGCTGTTGAACGTTAATTTGGTATTACCTATACACCTATATTTGCCGCTAGCAAATAAACAGGTGAAAAAACAATTGAACCGTACGACGTTGCCGACATATTTTTTAGAATTTTTTCATTTTTGTGTAATGTTTTATTGAATATGTAAAGATTTATTAATCTAAACACCGTACAACGTTGCCTTATACTTGACATTGGCGAAATTGTGGAAGATACTCTACAGAAGCCATAATCTAAGAGAAGAAGAAAAAGAAGAAATAAACAGGTGAAGATCTCTGACGCGCCTCTGTTGGACAATCAATGAACTAAAAAAGGTCATTCTTTTTAGTTCCACTGGTGGCTACTGGCGCTAGTATCTATGCATTTTCCACATTAGCGACAGGCGGGCGATGCCTTACGTAATACCAATTGTTTTGCCGCTTTGCCACCGGTGGATCCTTGGCTGCACGATAGCTGCCATCGCGTCTGCTGTTGCTGTTTTTAGCTAATCAGCCCGCGGATTACAGAAGAAGTGTTGACAAGTTACACCGCAACGCGCGCGCGAAACCTCTGGTGTTGCAAGCGTTCATAGGTTACAGTAACCGCTTACCATCAGGCAAGCCGGATTATTGTTTCCCACCTTAATAGTATAAAAAATAGCGTTAAGCTAACATTGCGTCAAGGCAGTGAAGTAATATACAGGTGTCCAGTAAATAGACATACTGCAGGGGGTGAGAGCTTGGGTCAATACCTACCAAAAAAACACAATATATGTTCAGCAAAATCTTACGGATTTACCGTAGTACAAAATTTTGCGATAAGAAAATTGTACTGTGAAAATTTAAATAAAAATTGTATTTCTTGAAAACATTTTAGTTTTTAATAGAATAAAGACTTATCAATGAGTAAAGTAACTATTCACAAATAATTTGAGGTAAAAAAAAACTAGAAAAGGAATTTTTCATTACGAGATGCTTAAAAACCTGTGTCAAGGTAGAGATTTTTCGATATTTCGGAAAATTTTGTACTACTGTAAATCCGTAAGGTTTTGCTGAACATTTATATTGTGTTTTTTTGGTAGGTATTGACCCAAGCTCTCACCACCTGCAGTATGTCGTGCTATTTACTGGACACCCTGTATCAATTAAAGCAACGTAGTTTCCCCATTATAATTTTTATTAAAATGAAAACTTCTTTTAGCGCGGTACGCATATTTTTATACGAGATAAAATCTCTGGACTCGCGACACCGTTACGAGACGCAGCTATAGTGTGTAATGATAATGATGATGATACAAGAGTTGTCGAAATTGTTAAAGATGACTCATAAAAGAATATTAAATGTATTTTAAAGTTTCTAATAATTAAAAAAATACACTTCTAAAAACGGAAACGACGGCGTCTGCCTTTCAACCTTTAAAGTGAAATTCTGTGGCAGACGGTGACTCGCCACTCGCAAGATGGGCCCCCTAAATGGCCACCACTACAGGCGACATAATAAAATGCAATTCATAACCCAATAACCCTAGTATCCATCTAAAAAAATGTCTAACGCGCCAAAATAAGTTTTCACTTCTGTCGGCACTCCCGGAGTGCAACCCGTATTTTAATTTCCCCGTTTAATTCCAATACTTCTCCTGAAATATATTAAGCTCTGTATCAGGAACATCTCAAGATGTAAGCTAGCTTAACTCCACACGTGCCTTCTGATATTCAAGATCTATCTTAAAATTCAGAGCGGTTTTTAAATACGAATACTGTATATCCTATTTGAAATGTCTCGGGACTGGTAAGTCCGTAGTAATATGTATTTGATACGAGTAGTACATTGTACCGTACAACTGTTTGTATATTATACAATCATATCAGTGCCAATGAAATCACGCAAGCGTGGTATTGACCGTCATTTTTACAATAGTTCACACTAGCGTTGAACATTGAATCAACGAACGGCTTTATAAAACCACTTTGTTTAAAGTAACGAATTAACTGTTCTCTACTGTTTAGAAAACAGGTTGCAAACGGACATTGACAAACGAACTGGTCACAAAAAACTTATGTAACGCATGCCGTTGACTGGCGAATTGTTTAAAAAAAACAACTCAATTTTATTTCGACAAAGGAACATTTAAGCTGTTTTAAATATAAAAGTTAAGTTAAGTTTTTAAATAATTTATTGAATAAACAGCTTTTAAAAACTGTTACCAACAAACGGTTACATTACATTGCCACGAAAACCGTCAATGTCCCACCTTTAGTTCACACTCCACTGGCTCCATGCGTTCGTAATACTACTAATCAAGAAAACGATGTGTTTGCAGAGGAAAGTACTTCTAGTCTAGATAGTTTAGCAGTTTTCTAGAAAGAAATTTACGAGAGGTAATTAAATAAAAGTAAGTAAGTGAATTACGACTGAGGCTTAAATTGTCGTATGTTCTCAGTTGATTGTCTTGTACTGAAATAAATAAATAATATGTTCTCTATTGTTGAAAAATATGTAGATGAGAATAAAATTGAATTTAAGAATTGGTTACTTAAATATAATAATTTTTTATATTATAATTATTATTATAATTGTCATCAGATTGTATTACAACAGGGGTGATCAACATGTAGATCACAAACGACTAGTCGCGAACCGTTCCGTTCGGCCACAAAAGGACCAAAACAAAAAAAGTCTGTAAAAAAGTGAGTGTATTTTCCTATTTGAAACTATTGACAAGTAAAAATTGTGTAAAAATGTCAGACGTCACACAGAAGACTCTAAAATGGGGTGCGCGATATGAAAGGTGGAGTAATTGTGAGATTATAAGTAAAGAGCACCCCACGCTTTTAATATAAACTTAAAAAGAATTTTGAGCTTTTTGTTCATATGTCAATAAAAGAGTGCTTTCGTTTTTTAAACATAAAAAAATAATTATAATGCTATAATCTGTTTAACTGTTGTCTTTTTTTTCATCCAACTAAACCCATTCAATCAAGTTGATCCCAAAAGGCTAGGTTTCCACAACTCTAAATTGGCCACCCCTATTATACAACATTGGTTGTTATAATTTTATCTTATGTACACCATTAAGGTGGCATACAAGCATACGGCCCGCATGATGGTAAGCGGTTACCCATGTGAATGCTTTTTAGATGGTTCACTCGCACGTTGTCGACCATGTAAAAATCATTTCACGCCTTTTTCGAAGATTCCTATTCTGTAGTCTCTTGAAAACCTGCAGGGGAGCGGGGAGCTGATTTCGCAACCTGTGCGTGCGCGGGAGATAGTTCCTCTGAAACCATTCGGTACGAGATTTAGGTTCTAGGGTATGCAGATGGAACTCGTCGCCGATGGCGAGAGTAAAATTTTGAAAGAGAAAAAAGAGAGATGTGCGATAGAAAAAAGTGGCCGATGTTTGAAGATATCAATTCGCTAACTCTTGGGATCACCTTTAGATCTCACTTAATGTATCATATCTTAATAAAACACTTTTAAACGGATTCTATCGCGTATATTTTGATTTTTGATTTTCCTGACGTTTCGAATACTTTGCAGCATTCGTGGTCGCAGGATATCATATCTTGTCTGTCCGGCCCGTGTTCATAAACTGCTCCAATATCAGAGGGCCAATTTAAAAATGCAGAAAATATAGTACCGATCTAGTCTGAATGTCGTAAATGTCACAAATGGTAAGTTGTAAACTAATAAACAACGTCAAACGTGAATTTATACTGTGATGAGATTGAAAATGGATCGAAAGTTGCTCGAAGGCAAAACGATATGCTGCTGACATTTTGAACTGACACAGATTAAATAACGTCAAAATTGACATTGAAATGGGACTGGATTGAGGTCATACCTCAATCCGACTAAACGTTTATAGGACCAGAATACTTTTTTTTTGTCAATTCATAATATCAGTTCGGTCAACTTTCGTGGTTTAACGGCCAAAATTAATAATCAATCTAATCCAAAATCTTCGGATTGTGAAATTTATCTGTTGTTCTGTTACGATCACATTTAACACACAAAACAGACATATCCGTAATCCGAAATCCATAGTTTTTGTATTAGATCGATTATTAATTTCGGCCTTAAATTAATTATGAGAATCAGCCCTTTGAGATCGATAGTTAGTTGTGACAATCTCGCCATGCTTATTCGATTTATTGACGTATCTATACGTTGACACGTGATAACATTAAGATGTAATTTCAGTGCCTCTTAGTACTTCGTTCCCAAGTACCATTATACAGGGTGTCCAGTAAATAGCACGACATACTGCAGGGGGTGAGAGCTTGGGTCAATACCTACCAAAAAAACACAATATATGTTCAGCAAAATCTTACGGATTTGTACAAAATTTTGCGATAAGAAATTGTACTGTGAGAATTGAAAACATTTTAGTTTTTAATAGAATAAAGACTTATCAATGAGTAAAGTAACTATTCACAAATAATTTGAGGTAAAAAACAAACTACAAAAGGAATTTTTCATTACGAGATGCTTAAAAATCTGTGTCAAAGTAGAGAGTTTTCGATATTTCGGAAAATGTTGTACTACTGTAAATCCGTAAGATTTTGCTGAACCTATATTGTGTTTTTTTGGTAGGTATTGACCCAAGCTCTCACCCCCTGCAGTATGTCGTGCTATTTACTGAACATCCTGTATACGCGTATGGTTCCAAACTTTCCTTTATTTGTGAACAGATACTAGGAGCGCATAGGTCTATTGACGGAATCGTTTAAACTTGACCTGTTTTTAGTTTAATTTATAAGACGACGCTCACGTGGATCGCGTATCGTGGGTACAGTTTCATTCATATCTATGAATCTCATATGCACGGGGCTCTCAGACCCGGTACGACTATCTGTAGAACATACAAACAACACGTAGCACAGATAGGCAATCGCGTAGCACAGATAGCCAATCACGTAGCACAGGTAGCCAATCACGTAGCCACTGCTACAACCACTAAACCGTTAACGTTGTTGCACGTTGTTGTCCTGTGGCGTGTCATTATGTCGGGCGAGATGTTTACGTCATATGTTTTTCTGTACGCATAGGTGTATGCGATGCGAGGAGTAAATAAAGCAAAAGGAATGGAAATGAAATCGTGCTCGCTTAAAAATGAAAAAAAAAACACACTAGGCTCTCGCTGAAAACCAGCGCTGCAGCGATTTATGCGCTGCTGCATAATGCTGAGCGAGGGACCTTATTGGCACAACGGCGACGTACACTATAATCGATTTATGGGTTAATGCCCACTATGACTGTAGTAATTGTTTTACTTCCTAGTTTTTTTTTTTTCCGTTAGACACCTATTTGCATTTATTTTAGTTATTTTTTGTTTTTTATATTTCCTGTGTCTATGTGTACGCTGCTGCAAGCCAATAAAATATTTTTCTTTCTTTCTTCTTTCACTTAAGAAACTGGTCCTACACCTTATTTACCCCACCCGGTTTATCAATTACCCCATTCGTTATATTATTTACCCACATAATATAATGTTACCAGACCTGTATATCATTTACCCCATCCTGTATATTTTTTACCCCGCACTGCTTGATATTTCCCGCGGCCTATATATTATTTACCCCACTCGTGTATACAATAATGTATTCTATTGAGAGTAGGATTCGTTTTATTACGAAACTGATCGTTGCGCATCTATGTATTATTTTACTTATGATCATAATCCTCATGTCCATAATCAAATATGCTGTAATATACAGTGAGGACTTATTTCTATATCATATTACCAGTCTTTATTGTCAAATAAATAGCAAAATTTCATTTTATTTATTTCTTCACCTGGTAACGATATGCAGCGGCCGGATTGCCATACACAGCGGCCGCGCCCCTAATCGGTTTACATAATAAAAACCAAGCCCTTTCCACAACATATATGGAGAGCAGCCCGTCCGCTTCATACTGGAGAGCGACCCGGCCTCGCAACCACTTATTCAGTTATACAGAACAACTAAGCAAGCCCATAATGTATTTGAAAAGCGACCCGTCCGCTTTCGACGTTACCGACGCAAGTGAACAAGTATAAACATATATAATAAAAAACATAATCTTATTATCTTACTAGCTGGGACCCGCGGTTTCACCCGCGTTGAATTGAAAAGAAATTTAGAGTACTTCGACTTGACACAGTATATATACATTGGATTTCAAGGGTTTTATTTTTTTTGCGCGTAACCCTAATTATTTTTCTAAAATAAAAGTAGCCTAAGTTATCCCTTGTAACATCAGCTATCTGCCAGTGAAAGTCCCGTCAAAATCGGTCCAGCCGTTTCGGAGATTACCCGGAACAAACAGACAGACAGACAGGCATACAGACAGACATACAGACAGACATACAGACAGACAGACAAAAATTTTAAAAATGGTTTTTTTTGTTGTAGTGTTCGTACATACTTTCATATGCATTTAGTAAAAAGCTGTTATTTTGACATTACAAACAGACACTTCAATTTTATTTATTTGTATAGATATAAGCCGCGCAGCTATCTTGCCGCACCACGGGACTCGACCGTTGGTTGCCTAATGAATCGCATACAGTACCATGTTGTTTCACAATAAAGCGGCCGGGCCGCTCGGTCATGCGAGTATAATTTCAGTCCATGTTATACCACTCTGCAGGGAATTTATGGCAACTGAGCAAACAAACAACATATGCAGTGCATCATGTCCACCCGTTAGCCCGTTATAGCAGAAATGTAGTCGCGAGCGAATATTGCGATAATTAAATGCCAAACTATACTAAACATCTTTATCGCATCTTCTGACAACTACACGGGAAGAGCTCCTATTTGGTGCCGTGAGAATCTCGACTTACAATTCTTTAATCTATACAAATAAATAAATTTGAAGTGTCTGTTTGTAATGTCAAAATATAAGCTTTTTACTAAATGCATATTTTTAGTATGTAAGTTACATATAACAAAAACACTACTTTTAATTTTTTTTGTCTGTCTGTCTGACCGTCTGTCTGTCTGTCTGTTTGTAATCTCCGAAACGGCTGGACCGATTTTGACGGGACCTTCACTGGCAGATAGCTGATGTTATAAGGGATAACTTAGGCTACTTTTATTTTGGAAAAATGATTAGGGTTCCGCGTAAAAAATAAAACCCTTGAAATCCAATATATATATTCTATGTCAAGCGTCTATGTCGAACTACTCTAAATTTCTTTTAAATTAAAGGCGGGTGAAACCGCGGGTGCCAGCTAGTTTATCATAAGATACGCTTAATCTGCTGCTCCGTACAAATGACTTTTGTTGGGGTAATTAATTTAGCGATGACAATCGTGACTGGCGCCGCGTTAGCTCTCTTTTTGTCTGCAAAGCTAGCAAATAGCGCTTTCTCCCTCTAACATTCGGGTTGTCACACACTGTTCAAGAGTGCCATTGCTATTGATCTGTGAAAAATAATGCGATAATTATGTATAATTACATCTACATCTATGACTTACCGATCCGGCAACCTGATTATTCGTATGAGGTCGGGTGGCAACCTCGTCCGTACGTAGTGGCTGAGTTTGCCCTTCAGTTCGGGGAGAGTCGAGTTGTCGTCTACTAGGATGATCTCCTTGAGGTATACCAACTCAGAGTTTGGGTCTTGGCCTGGGTAACCTGCGGGGGGTTGGGGGGTTGATTAATTATTAGGAGCTGTGTATGACTTCTACGGCTCGAGGGTGAAACCTTTGACTCATATCAATGACTCGATGATACAATCTCTATTTATTGGATCATAAGGTTGAAACTTATCAGCAACCGTGACTCTCCCATTATGCCTATCCACAATACACTATCTGTATTTGGGTCATACAAAATTGATCCCTGTACCTAACGCCCTAAGGTTGAATCTCACCTGCATCAGTGAGCCTTCCTGTCTGTCTGTCAACGAAGTTGGCATGTTTGAACCATGGCTGGTCTCTTCGCGCGCTGTTGACGACGCTCCATATAGTCCTTACTACCACGGAATATGGCTCATTGTGGAAGATCAAGATAACTGAGGCTGATGGCAGCTCTGCGTCGTAGACGACCCTCTTGCATGCAGGGTTGCGGTAATCTATGGATAAAGAATGGATTACAAATCTGGTAATATAAGCCTCGCGCCCGCACTCCCGAAGTAAGGGGAAGTGTACTCTTGTATAGTATCCGCTAGTGACGGATTCTGGTCGAATGTAATAGGGGGCCGGCCTGCTAGAGGGGATGACCACTTTAGTCATCCCCTCCGAGATGTGCCTAAAAGCGTGGCACCAACGGGTGGTTCTAGATGGAGATTATTCGAGTTCCTGGAGCCTCCCGTCGGTGCCGACGATGATCACTCCGGTGGTTTTAGCCGGTAGGAGTCCGGCATGCCCCTTCGCCCTTTCCCTGGGCGAAGGAAGTACATGAAGTATTTCCACCGGATCAATAAAAATGGGGGGCCGGCCTATTGCGGATCCGAAACCCCCAATTAATTAATTGCCCCACACTAGTATTTCTCTTGTGTCATGGGTACAGTTTACAGACAGTCATGCTCGTGAACAGGTGCCGTCTGTCGGAACTGGTCAGCCATTAACAGCCAGGGCAAATAAATTATTATTATATTATTGCAGTATGTCCCTTATTTACACACTAACCTACATTTTTCTCGTTATATGTTTTAAAATTATTTAAGAATATCCATGGAGTTTATCCGTGTGGTGTCCGGTTTAAGAATATAGCACCACTTCGTCTCCTTCCGTGGAAGTCGTAAAAGGCGATTAAGGGACTAAACCAGAGGGATGGGCAGCAGCGTCCTTTATGTGGAACAGTAGCCATTCTGCGCTCACCAACCCGCCTGCCAAGCGTGGTGAGTACTGGCAACTTCCCCCCAATATGATGACACAGTTGTGGAAATCTATGGGGGAGGCCTTTGTTCAGCAGTGGACATTGTATGGCCGATATGATGATGGAGTTTGGCCGGCTCTTCAAAATGACGATGCACGGCATGTAACCGGTTTTCTAATGGAGGAGGCTTTTGTTCAGCAGTGGATTGTTTGGCTGATATGGTGATGATGGTGACTATATTTGGCTTAATAGACCTGGTATCACTGGCACGCAACAAAAATACTGTCCAGTGTTTAATTTAACCCAAACATGTTCTACTAAACCAGATGCTTTATAATCTGTGAACTCATAACACTATGACCGTTCACACGAGACTTGCGTGTCAGATAACGTGGGAGTGCCGCCAATGTTACTGATTCATATAAATAATAAGAACTGACCCAAAGCATAAGAGACCACAGAAATAGGAAATAAAGAGAAGTGGTGCGGGAGCGTAACCGCGCCACCGCGACTGGATCAATTTGGGCCATCCGGAAAAAATGGCCGTTTTATAACATCAGTTGAGTTCGATCGCGTAAGTGAAACTTTGTTAAATTGTCGTGTTGTTCGCGGATAACATGCAAAAACCGAAGCGAAAATAATAACTTTATCAAGGAAGGAATCATATACAAGTGAAGAAATTTTCTTGTATTTGTCTATAAAAATAATAAATTAAAAAATATTGTAATGTCTTAGATTTTCGCGATTATTACACATTATAATAAAACAGTCAGTCAGTCGTCAGTCATCCTGCGACCACGAATGCTGCAAAGTATTCGAAACGTCAGGAAAATGAAAAATCTAAAATATACGCGATAGAATCCGTTTAAAAGTGTTTTATTTAAAAAATGTTGTTTTCTTTATTATGTTACATTGGAATTGATGGAGCAGAACAACTTTATTATTTTTGTACAAAATACAATGCTTCTTATCTACCACTTTTAACTAGCAATCGGTGAATAGCAAACGCAGTGAATAGAACAGCGAATGGTACTCCCAATAAACTTACGCGTTGCGTGGTACGGCTGTCGTGTGCGGTCTGTACGCTCGGTATGATTGGCTACCTACAAAGTCGTGGGGGTGTTTTAGTATGAGAAGCCAATTATAATGTTGTGTTTATTCAGTTCATTGCATGAGACCTTGTAACTGTGTGCATTAGTGTGCTTTTATGAATAATGGTAGTGGGAAAATGGGATTTCTAGGCTCGCATACATTTTGATCTACATGGCATATCTCCTTTCTTCCAGTATCTTTGGCCATAAGTGTCTCAGGGAAGATCTTCAAATTGGCTAGATTATGGCTTCTGTAGGCTAATCTCCCACAATTTCGCCAATGTCATGTATATCGGCAACATTGTTCGGTGTTCGGATAAAAAATTACACAAAAATAAAAAATCTACAAAAGAAATGTCGGCAACGTCGTACGGTTTAGGTCTTTGTTTATATTTGTTTTACAAATTATTTAAGACAGCTGTTTATACATTAAAAAGCATTTTGCAGCTATACAATACAAACAATGCACATACAATGTGTTTCCAGGGAAGACGCATGTGCAGATAAGAATAGATAAGAATTAACGCCACACGTCCCTGTACATAGTACATAGTCTTTGGTTTTAGAATACGCTTTTTTAGTTGTGTGTATGTGTCTGTCTGCTTCCAATTTGCTTCGTATCTTTGTTTCTTTATTGGTTTCCAGTGGAAATTCTGCATGAACTTCTTTCGCCCCGGGGAAAGGCGTAGGGGTATGCCGGACTCCTACCGGCTAAAACCACTGGAGCGGTCATCTTCGGCACCGAAGAGGGGCTTCAGGTCCTCGTAAGATTACACTAGAGCCGCCCAATGGTGCCACGCTTTTAGGCACATCTCGGATGACTGTAAAGCGGTCACTCTCTCTAGCAGAGGGCAGGTGGCTGTAAAACGACCGCCCCCCAGGCACTTATCGGGGAGGATTGTAAAGGATCCCCCCGCGTCTCGCTGTGCGCTGTGCTGCGCACACGGCGGCACGTAACGACGTGCGCGCCGGCGTCTTCCCGGGGGATTATTGCTCCGTATCTAGTGGACCGATTAAGTTAAAATTTGGTACACATATGAATTTCTGGGATTTTATATGAGAATTGTTTTAATGCGAGTTTTTAACTTCCCATCAGTAACATCTTTGGTAACTTATTATAGAACCGGATACAATACTGCGTATTTTGACGGCACGGTTGGTGCAGTGGCTGATACAGTCGGCTGCTGCGCTCCGGGTCGTGGGTTCGATTCCCTCACTGAACAAATATTTGTATGATCTGCAGATAGTTGTTCCGGGTCTGGGTGTATTGTGTGTGGAATTCATGTCTGTAAACGCACCCACGACACAGGAGAAATCCTAGCGTGGGGCAACGTTTAAATAAAAAAATAAAAATATTACGTATTGTAAGGGCAGGTCCATATGCAGCGACGAGGCCAGCTGAATTAGTGGCAGCCTAAGAGTTCTTATCGCAAATCTACGAGTATCAGCTACTGTAATACACAATATTAATAGTAGCGACACGCTGCGCCGGCGCCGGTCACCGGCGTGCATAGCCGTGAAATGAGGCGTCACGTGTGCGTACTCGAAGATATTCAAGTAGCAGGTGTGAGCGCGCGCAAGTGTTTTTGGATTGGTGATTGCGTTAAATTGTTGTTAGCGCTGTGGAGGACTTTCCTGACATTACACTTAACTTAAACACCTGATGGTATTCGGTATAGTTTCCGGATTAAGAATATATCATCATCTTTAATAATAATTTTATTTGTTTATAATGTATGTACACACAGAGTGAATTGGTTAGGTTACAATATGACATTTGAGGTACAAAGCTACTACTTATTCCAAAAATAAATTTCTGCTTTTTTTAAAGTCTAGCTGGGACCCGCGGTTTCGCCCGCTGTTTAATTTAAAATTATTATTATCATTTATAAATAATTTAGAGTACTTGACACTTATATTACTTATAGACACTTGACAGAGTATATACAGGGTGTCCAGTAAATAGCACGACATACTGCAGGGGGTGAGAGCTTGGGTCAATACCTACCAAAAAAACACAATATATGTTCAGCAAAATCTTACGGACTTACAGTAGTACAAAATTTTCGATAAGAAAATTGTACTGGGAAATTTTAAATAAAAATTGTATTTCTTGAAAACATTTTAGTTTTTAATAGAATAAAGACTTATCAATGAGTAAAGTAACTATTCACAAATAATATGAGGTTAAAAAAATTAAACTAGACAAGGAATTTTCCATTACGAGATGCTTAAAAAACTGTGTCAAGGTAGAGATTTTTCGATATTTCGGAAAATTTTGTACTACTGTAAATCCGTAAGATTTTGCTGAACATAAATTGTGTTTTTTTGGTAGGTATTGACCCAAGCTCTCGCCCCCTGCAGTATGTCGTGCTATTTACTGGACAACCTGTATATTTGATTTCATGGGTTTTAATTTTTTTGCGCGGTACCCTAATTATTTTTCGAAAATAAAGGTAGCCTAAGTTATTCCTTATAATATCGGCTATCTGCTAGTGAAAGTCCCGTAGAAATCGGTCCAGCCGTTTCTGAGATTAGCGTGAACAAACAGACAGACAGACCGACAGACACACAGACGGACAGGACAGATGCTGTAGGTACCGTATATACTCTCATATATATTTAGTAAAAAGCTGTTATTTTGACATTACAAACAGACACTTCAATCTTGTTGATTTGTATAGAGTATAGATAAAAAGAAAAAAACATGTATACCATATATGTTATACTTATGAATCGTCGAGACTTTAGTTGCTGCGTTCCAAGATATTGATTTACTATGGAGAAGAACGGGCAAGAAACTCCATACTGGTGGTAGATGTCTTATTCCGGCTATGTAGGTACCACCGCAGTGCCAGATATTCGCCGCCAAGCAGCAGTGTTTAAACTTTAAACATTACTGTAGTCCGGTTAGAAGGGAACTGTAGCTAGTGACATTACTGGGCAAGATACTAAATAACTTTGTATCGAGGTGAAGAGCGCGGTGAGATGCCTCGCAGAACAGTCCCGGGTAGCGTTCTAATTGTTACGGGCAAGCATGGCGCTCACCAGGTGAATGACTTTCTAGGCTCAGCACCAAGTTGTATAAAAAAAACTGCATTTCCTCCCTCAAATTCCGCTCAAAATGAAGACAATTATGGAAATCTATGGGGAGGCCTTTGTCCAGTAGTGGACGTCATATGGCTAATATGATGATGATGGAATCTCGTGATATCTACAACAACCACGTGACGAGAGAAGACCACGTCAGGTATCCGAAGACGATGTCGAGGATAGAGCGAAGTGGAAGACAAAGACCAGGAAGGCTAATTTGGGATACATAGCCAGGAATAGAGAGAATTTTCTAAGTATATAAATTTATTTGCTTCATCATTTCGGCCGAATGAAGTCCACTGCTGGACACAGGCCTCCAAAGTACAACACAACGATCGATATGGAGTTTTGTGGGCTCATTGGGGGGTTTTGCCATAATCGCCACGCTTGACAGACGGGTTGGCGGTCGCAGTTGAGTTGTTAATGTACTCGAAGGACGCTGCTGCCCATCCTCCGGCTAATCTCTTAGTCGACTTTTACGACGCCCACGGGAGGAGATGGGATGGTGGTATTCTGAGCACCACACGGCCAATTTATTTGCTTGAATTGCACCAACGACCTGACAATGCAGCTGGTACAGGTACATTGGATGCAGGAACGGGATGTTGCGCAACGTTGGCATGCTTGATCGGTTGTTTGTCATTATGGTAATCTATTGATTTTCCATAACATATCATCCAAAGGGCAGTAAACGTGACGGGTCCGATTATTTACTTTGATTAAGTCGGCAGCTAACCTGCCTAAGTAAACGTGTTTAGTCTTGGTAAAGATGTAAAAATAAATATGGTGCTTTGTGTGTACCAAACAAACAGACAAAGTGTCTCATTGAGTAACAGCTGGGTAAACACTTGTTCATAGTAAGTCAAATTAATCATTATCGTGTTAACAGGTGACTTTCATTTATGAACCTTTTGCCCTTCTCTTAGGTAAAGACACATGGAAAGCATAGCCACATTATATAGTTCTTACAGACTTAGTTTACTATTTAATAATGTAACAATTTGAAACATAACTTATATCTTCAGTCACCATTTAAGAATATTTCTATTATTAGAACTGAAAACGGGATATTTACCATGTTTTTTATTTGCTTTGAGTTCCCGATATTTCGGCGCTGTTGCAAGCGCCATGTTCACGGATGTATGTGGGTAATATGATCCAGAGAGTGGACATTAACGGAGAGAAGTTTCCAGGGTTCGCCGCAATGGGGAGTTCCACGGGGCTTGATTCTAGGCCTGTTACTTTTTCTAGTTTATTTTAATGACCTACCTTGTTTTAAAAAAGATACGAGATCTTACTGTGGCAGCAGATACTGATGATGAAAATAATGATTTCTCCGAAGTCGTCAACATCATCATATCAGCCAATGGACTTCTAATGCTGAACAAAGGCCTACCACATAACTTTCACGATTGTGTCCACGCTTGGGACGTGGGCTGGTGAGCGCAGTATAACTATTGCCGAAGAGAAGGGACGCTGCCTGGTGAAGGGTTGCTCTGGTTAGATTCCCTTAATTGCTTTTTACGAAATCCAAGGGAGGAGATGGAGTGTTGCTATATTCTTAATCCGGAAACCACACAGAATAAACACCACTTGAAAGTAGAGCACTGTTTAAATGATAACAATTTAGTTTTGAACAAGAGAAAGACCAAACATATCAGATTCTTAACAACTAATGTAAAGCAGGTGAAAACTAGTGCCCTTATAAATAGGAATGAGGTAAGGTACTACAAGACACCACAATATTTTTGAATAGGAATTACTTTAGATTTAAAGCTAAAACATAAATTGACGACTCAAATCAGCACTGAAGAAGTTATTTTTAGTGAAATGTCATATAACATTTTGCTGTAAGGAAATGCTACTGACATTCAAACTATCTTTGCGCTGCAAAAGTAAGCTATTAATACCATACATCCCAAAATTACTATTGATCTATTTTCAAAAGGCCTAGTATCCCAATATGTCTGGACTTTAAAACAGAAACCTTTTGAGTTCAATTTAGCATTTCTGCTCTTAGTAGGTAGGAAATGCCAGCTTAAACAAAACTGATTGATGAGCAGAAGAGTTTCTTCAAACCTACTTGCTAAAGTAACATTTATTTCAAGATCTTTTCATTTCATTTCATTCCAGTCATCAGGTTGGATGCCAACTTTATTCAATCACGTTCATAAAATAAATTTCACAGACATAAAATTAGCTCTCAGTCTGTCACTGACAGACTGCAATATATCTGTTGTACAGCTGTGAAAATAAACTAGTGGTAGTACAGTTCTAGGTTGAGAGCTACACTGTGATGGTACTAGAGAACCTTCTTTTATTGGTGCCCAGTGGAAATTCTTCATGAACTTCCTTCGCCCCGGCGAAAGGCGAAGGGATATCAGGGAGAGGTATAAGGGACTCCTACCGGCTAAAACCACTAGAGCGGTCATCTTCGGCACCAAAGGGGGGGCTTCATGTACTCGTAAGATCACACTAGAGCCACTAGAAACCTACCTAATTCACCCAACATAATGACTGCACTAGAATAACTAGATTGCCGATAGCCATGGGTTCTGTTTCAGTTGTTACTTACTATCGAGAAAGCAGATGCATGGTTATCATTAAAAAATATACCATAAGAGAAGACCCATTGACCACTGATGCATACCATAAAATTCTCACATTCACTATTCACGATGACCCCAGAACTAATTTAATTCCTCAGCTTGTAGCAACTAACATTAACGTGATGTGACATTAAGTAACGTTATCATAGTTCAATTTCTTTCACTGCACGGCTCAAGTTTGTTATGAAGTTGTTATAAGGTGCATTATAATTAGACATGCTGATTATAAATCTTATTATGCTGATACTGTTAATTAAGCACACTGTGCCTTTGTACTGTATTGCCAATTACTGCAAAATAAGGGAATATTTATAAAAGTGTAGGCAATATTTTGAACAGTATGGAGTTCTATGGGGAGAAGTTCTTTCTTTCTTTCTTTTTTTATTAAAAACATTGCCCCACACTAGGATTCTCCTGTGTCGTGGGTGCGTTTACAGACACAAATTTCACACACAATACACCCAGACCCGGAACAACTATCTGCAGATCATACAAATATTTGTTCCGTGCGGGAATCGAACCCACGACCCGGGGCGCAGCAGTCGACTGTATCAGCCACTGCACCAACCGTGCCTTCAGTTGTTCAGCAGTGGACGTCATTCGGTCATCTTATCAATATGATGAGATAGTGTGTTATTATATTATAACTGTGTAAGACAATTTTATTATTAGGGAATGTCATTGGGGACTAATTTTAAGATTATTTAGTTATTACATATATTACAATAGCATAAAAACAGTTCTAAGTATGAACTTCAGTAAGATGATGATGTTAAAACTAAGTATAATAACGTGTACAGTAAACTCCACAATATTTTACTATGTCACAGCATAGAGATTACGCGCCATAGACATAGAAATATGAAAAAAAGTAAATTAGTCTTAGCCAGCACTTTCACTATTCAATTTACCATCTAGAAATTTAAGAAATATATGATTGTAAATGTGTATAATGTTTACATTTATAAGTAGTCGTTACAGTTATTCTCCCAGGTATCGTGTTTAAAATTTGATATAAAAATATTACCTTTCAAAGTTCGGTTGTATGGTATCCTGTCACTAAGGTACACATTGATCGCCAACTTTTTCTCGGATTCCTCGCCCAACTTTTTCTCATTGCCAATGAGGTGGGCAGCAGCGCCGCCTTCACCTAACCCAGGGATGATCCTAGCTTCATCTTCTAGTATCTGCCTCTCGTACTCGGCTTCGACGGGGTCTGAATACGCCGCTCGCGCAGTCCTCTTTCCGCCTCGCCACTGCTCAAACAAGGCCAGGATAGTTACCACCAAAACAACCAACACTGTTATCTTGGCCGCTTGGTAGCACTTTCGCACCGGAAAATACACCATTCTCAATACTACAATTAATAAGCGACACAGCGCCGTACCGCTTTCGGCGACCAACTGATTTTGACGTTTCGCTTCACCCATGTTTGTTTACAGTTTGAGTTTTTTAAACAGGAAAGGCAATCGTAAACATGCTATTCAGCCTAATCTGGATAGGAAACAGTTTAGCTTTTATTTCGATTTTTTTCTGAGAACTTATCGCGTAAGTTTGGCTTTATTAACGACAACACGACAATTAGTATGCTTACCACTGGTCATCACTATATTTGCTGCTAACTAACAAAAATGGAATCCTTTAAAAACAAACATTAGGTTGTAGTACCAACCTACCTACTCTATGAAATAGTTAATTAATTGATCTTCCTATTATATTTTGTTTGCACAACAATAGCGGGAAAAAGTGTTTACAAAACAAAGGCTTCCCCCATAGATGTCCACAACGAGCGGTTACATGCCGCCCGCTTCGAAGGACTCCGAGGTCATATCCCATATCGCCAAAATCATAACGATTGGGAGGCGGATTGGTGATCCCAGTATGTTATTATTGACACATACTGCTGACCATCCTCTTGATATCATTGATTTGTCAACTTTCACAACAGAAATTGATTTGTTTATACCTTATGTACAATGGTAGTACACAAGGCGGTCTTGATTAAAATGAATTAAATTGAGTGATGTAAATTTTAGTTTCGCTACAGACACATTCCGTGTGTGTCCAGGTTCAGAATTAGTACCACTCCATCACCTCCTATGGATGTCGTAAAATGCGACTAAGGGACTCTAAACCAGAAGGATGGGCAGCAACCTCCCTTCTGTGGAACAGTAGTCATTCTGCACTCATCAACCCGCCAAAATTCCCCCTCAAAACGATGACACACAGCATGTAACCGGTCGTCTCTTTTAGCTGATATAACGATTATTAGGCAGAGATAGCCTTTTTTTATTAGAGTCCAGTGTGGTATGCCGGGCTCCTACCGGCTAAAACCACTGGAGCGGTCATCTTCGGCTCTAGATCCTTGTAAGATCACACTAGAGCCGCCCATTGGTGCTACGCCTTTAGGCCCATCACGGAGGGGATGACTGTAAGGCGGTCACCCCCTCTAGCAGAGGAAAAGGTAGGTAGTTATGATGATATCCGTCAACTAATACGTTTCAAAGTAGTGCCTCTTGAGAGCTGCGACGGCGGGCGTTGCGTCAATAGTTAAAGTTGCACGAAAATAGTGTAGAGGGGCATTGATCCTCTTGTAAAGTTTTAAAAAAATCTGCGATATGTTTATCTTCTACAGATAACTAAGAGTAACAAAGATATGATGGATCCGTGCGGGTCAGCAGGTAGTTCTTTCAATAAATTAACTGTGCTATACTTTCTTATGTACTAAACCTAAGTGACAATTGCTTAAATTAAACTTAAACTTAACCAGTCTGACCATAATCATTAAATCATTATAGTCGAAAAACGTCCCCTGCTGAACACAACCCACCCCTAAAATTGCTTCAACGATCGGTTTGGATTTGTTGCGTGCTCATTGAGGGGTTGTCCCCATCTTACCATAATCATAACGCTTGGTAGGCAGGTCGGCGATCGCAGTTGAATTGTACTTGTAATTGTATTGTACCTACTTGAAGAACGTAACCTACATTTTTCTCGTTATATGTTTTACTCAAAGATATTGGAAGAAAGGAGATATGCCGTGCAGTCCTAAATGTACGCGAACCTAGAGATCCCATTTTTCCCCTGCCATCCATCATAAAAGACAGTAATGCACACGGTTACAAGTCATCATCCAATTAACTGAATAAACACAAGATTGTAATTGGCTATTTACACTAAAATACGCCCACACAAATAGTAGGCAGCCAATCATGCCAACCGTACGGCTGCATAATGTACAACTAGGCAATTGAAATAGTCGATAAATTTATTGTTATCGATATGTACCATTAAAACGAGTATGCTTAGTTCTCCTTAGTTACTGTCGTCGTGTTCGGTACAAAATAAGCAGATAAAGTTAAAGTTAAGTTTCATAAATATTATAAACGGATGTAGGTATAATATGAGATGCAATAGAATTACAAATCATCATATCAGCCACAGGAAGTCCACTGCTGAACAAAGGCCTCCCCCTTAGATTTCCACAACGAGCGGTCACATGCCGCTCTCATCCAACGACTCCCAGCGACCTTCACCAGATCGTCTGTCCACCTCGTTGGAGGTCCTCCCACGCTGCGTTTTCCGGTGCGCGGTCTCCATTCGAGAACCTTTGTGCCCCAACGGCCATCAGTTCTACGAGCAATGTGCCCTGCCCATTGCCACTTCAGTTTACTAATCCTTTCAGCTATGTCGACAACTTTAGTTCTTCTACGGATCTCCTCATTTCTGATTCGATCTCGTAGAGAAATACCAAGCATAGCTCTCTCCATAGCTCGCTGAGTGACCTTGAGCTTTCTTATGAGGCCCATTGTGAGTGACCACGTCTCTGTTACATATGTCATCACTGGTAACACACACTGGTTAAAGACTTGCGTCTTGAGGCGTTGCGGTATTGTTGACGAAAAGACGTTGCGAAGTTTCCCGAACGCTGCCCAGCCGAGTCGGATTCGACGATTGACCTCTTTCTCGAAGTTGGACCTACCTAACTGGACAGTTTGTCCTAGGTAAACATACTCGTCAACAACTTCGAGAACAGAGCCCCCAACGGATATTGGGGTGGGCACGACATGGACATTTGACATGACTTTTGTCTTACCCATGTTCATTTTAAGGCCCACCTGTTGGGAAACTCTGTTGAGATCATCGAGCATTGTGCTGAGCTCTTGCAGCGATTCTGCCATGACTACGATGTCATCGGCAAATCGAAGGTGAGTGATATACTCGCCATTGATGTTAATGCCGAATCCTTTCCACTCCAATAGCTTGAAGGCATCCTCCATTGCAGCGGTGAACAGTTTCGGGGAAATGACGTCCCCCTGTCTCACACCTCTCTGCAATGGCATTGCCCCCGTGCTCTGTTCATGTACTCGGACCGACATGGTGGCGTTTCTGTATAAGCACTTCAACACTTCAATGTACCGATAGTCAATCTGGCACCGCTGCAGAGATTGCAGCACTGCCCAGGTTTCGATCGAATCGAAGGCTTTCTCATAGTCCACAAACGCCAAGCATAGTGGCAGATTATACTCCTCGGTCTTCTGTATAACCTGCCGCAGCGTATGGATGTGGTCTATGGTACTGAAACCTTTTCGGAAACCGGCTTGTTCGGGAGGCTGGAAGTCATCAAACCTGCGCTCGAGACGATTCGTGATGACCCTTGAAAACAGCTTATAAACATGGCTCAGAAGTGAGATGGGTCTATAATTCTTCAATAGGGTGTTATCACCCTTTTTGAAGAAGAGCACCACCTCACCTCTGTTCCACGCTTCCGGCGTTGTGCCCTCGAGTAAGACGGAATTGAATAGCTTCTGAAGGACTTTAAGTACCGGTGTTCCACCCGCTTTCAGAAGCTCTGTCGTAATTCCGTCTCCACCTTGCCTCCACCGGCGCCTTGTTATTTTTAAGCTGTTTCAAGGCCATCCTAATCTCGTACAGGCTGATGTCCGGGATATCCTCGGTATAGTGTCGGGTTAGTTTGGCTCGCGGGTCTTTGTCAGAGCCAATGGTAGGTATAGTAACCGAGGTGTATAACTGCCGGTAGAAGTTCTCAATCTCTCTCAAAACCTCTGGCTTAGTCGACGCTACACTGCCGTCCTCGGTCTTCAGCTTCATAATACGACTTTGCCCAATAGACTTGTCTCTTGCGAACACTTTGGAGCCTTGATTCCGCTCAATCGCCTCTTTAACACCGTTAGTGTTAAAGGTGCGGATATCGTGACGCAAGGACTTCCATATCCGTCTATTGAGCAGTCGGTATGCTTCAGCATCACCGGAAGACTGCAGCGTCATGGCGCGTCTTTCTGCCATGAGGTCGAGAGTGTGATCGGAGAACTTTTTTGGTCTACCTTTACGGTGGGCTTTAAAGAACTTAGACCCAACCGTTTGGACAGTTTCTACAAACCTACCATTTAAATCGTCCACAGATACGCAATGTTCCAGGCACTCGAAGCGGTTTTTGCGAGTTGAAAGCTCTCGGGGTTTTGGATATGAGCACTAGAGGGCCGGAGCGTAGACCTCATCAGACGAGACCTCTCAACTTTGAGATTAATATTCAATGTGCCTCTTACCATTCGGTGATCACTACCGGTTTTCACCCTGTGGATCACAGAGACGTCATTGAATATTTGTCTTTTATTGGCCATGATGAAGTCAATCTCATTCCTCGTGGAACCATCGGGACGCATCCAGGTCCACTTCCTGTGAGGCGGCTTTTGGAAAAAGGAGTTCATCATAAAGAGTCCCTCCTTTTCCAAAAAGTCGGCCAGCCACTGTCCCCTGGGGTTCCGTTGCCCATATCCAAATTGCCCCACTCTCAACTCACCATCGCATCGAGTGCCCAGTTTTGCGTTGAAGTCCCCCATCACAACAGTGAAATGTATCTTCGAGGTATGTATGGCCCTACTTACGTCCTCATAAATACTCTCTACTTCATCATCTGGGTGTGTCGAGGTCGGTGCGTAGACCTGTATGACCTTCAACGAATACCTCTTGGATATTCTGAGTATAAGGTACGCTACCCAGCTCGACACACTTTCGATGGCCACTATACTGTTAATGAGGGACCTGCGGACGAGAAACCCGACACCACCTTGAGACAGATGTTCGCCTTCCCGGTAGTAGAATAAGTTGCCGGATTTCAGGGTTATCGTGTCCTCCCCCTCTCTTCGGACTTCTGATAGACCCATGATATCCCAGTGCAACTTATCTATTTCTTCTTCCAGCTCAACAATCTTTTCGTCTGCCCTCAGTGTGCGTGTGTTATACGTCACCAGGGCCAGTTTTCGTTTGGGGTGGTAGCCGGATCCCGTCCGGTGATTCTTAGCACCCCCTGCCCCGCCGTTTCCGTGGCCGCTACCATGATTAGGAATGGCGGGGCTGCCGGGAACTAGGGGCCGGTGCTTATGTTGTGTTGTCATTTTGGGGGGAATTTGCCGATACTCACCACGCTTGGCAAGCGCAGAGTTGCTACTGCTCAGCAAAAGGGACGCTGCTGCCCATCCCTCTGGTTAAGAGTCCCTTAGTCGACTTTTACGACCTCCACGGGAGGAGATGGAGTGGTGCTATATTCTTAATCCGGACACCACACGGATAAATTACAAATATGCGTGTTATATCTTTGTCATAGCTGATCAGCTAACAAAATAAAAATAAAATATTTCGTATTACAGTTATTACAATCATGTGGTAACATAAAGGCCGATTTTTCAATCGTCAGATAAGTCGTCTAATAACTACTTATCGAATAACGGTTATCGGTCTGACTGGTTGTCAATTTTTCAATTGATATTTATTTAACGAATAACTATCCGGCCGATTATTTCGCCTCGAACGACGCTAACTTCAGGGAGATAAAACAAACATAGTGCAAATACAGATGTTAGAGCAGGACAGACTGTTCCATGCTCTATGTATGACAAAATATATCACTGTTATAAGTAGATGGAGATGGATTGCCGTGTAGTGCCCGCTCAGAATACCACCATTTCCTCCCGTGGGTGTCGTAAAAGTAGACTAAAGGATTAGCCGGGGGATAGGCAGCAGCGTCCTTCGAGTACAATATCAACTCAACTGCGATCGCCAACCCGTCCGCCAAGCGTGACGATTATGGCAAAACCCCCCAAAGAGCCCAGAACATAACCATATCGATCGTTGTGGTATTCTTTGGGGGAGGCCTGTGTCCAGCAGTGGACTTTATTCGGCCGGAATGATGAAGTATTGTTTATACTAAATTCGAGGTTATGTTTGTTGTTTTTGAATATTTACTTTTAGTTTGTTTAAGGTTCCCGTTAATGTGTACGTAAAGTAATTATAAAATTAAATAATAATTATTAAATAATATTATCACTGATAACAACATAAAATACAAATTAAAAGCATACTTCTTATCCGAATTATAATTCATGCATCATAACGCTGTCTAAACTTCATTTATATAGTATAAGGTGGATCCAACACCAGAATAAAATACATTTATATTGTTGTTATTAATATAAGTAACAAGCGACATGTTCTTATATATGCTGATACGATATTGAAGTGTAAGTGCCGCACACAAACCCAAGAGGTTTAAGTGGTGCTTTTTTGTATTTGACAAACTTGAATTGTATTTTTTATTGATAATGTAATAAATAAATAAATAAATAAATAATAATTATATTTTATTTCCAATGGAATCGAAGAAAAGAGAACGGTCGGTGAATTTTCATACTGCTGCAGTTGAACAACAAAATGAACTGACGCGGTAACGTATAAAAGCGATTTAAATATTTGAATTCAGAACTAAAAAAAATACAATAAAATACTGTCAAAAAAGGTAAATTGTACCACAATCCACAAACCACATGGTAAAGTGATCGGGTCTGCACCTGACAGTCCTTATATTTCTTCTCGATGGATTAATAGCGGTCGATTTTAAATTAGAACATCCAGGTATTGCAGGTTCTGGTGACTCCTGAAATATTCAACACATGGTTTGATTCCCTAGATGTAGAAAATAGGCAGTCAAACAATTTTCAATTCAAAACAAACACCTAACCAACCGATGCAAAAACTAGAAATTATTTTAATCTTGGGACTACCCACTCAAATAGCCTACGACCTTTTTTTAAAGGCTGGAACATATCTGATTCAAAGTGAGCCGAGCATATGCAGGTAGTTTTTTTAGGAAACCAATTAGGTGGCCGCCCTGTAGCATCAATCCATTTTATAATGTTTGGTGCTCTCGGGGAACTGTAAAGTAAGAATAGAAATCTATTTAGTGATTATTATCTGATTATAAACAGCAGATTTTTTTCGAATTAGCATGAGAAACATTAAGTAGCAGGCGGCGGATAAATGCATGATTATTATTATATTGACAAATACTTTGCCTCTACATCGACACTGATGTTAAATTTCATGAAGTAATTATTGATATTTATTTATAGGTAAATAGTTAATGCTTAAATATGTAAGGATTCAATAAATCCATTAACACTTAAAATTGCAATCTATACAAATAAATAAAATTGAAGTGTCTGTTTGTAATATCAAAATAACAGCTTTTTACTAAATGCATATGAAAGTGTGTGCGTTACATATAACAAAAACACTATTTTAAATGTTTTTGTCTGTCTGTCCGTCTGTCTGTCTGTCTGTTTGTTCCGGGTAATCTCCGAAACGGCTGGACCGATTTTGACGGGATCTTCACTGGCAGATAGCTGTTGTTATAAGGAATAACTTAGGCTACTTTTATTTTAGAAAAATAATTAGGGTTCCGCGTAAAAAAAGAAAACGCTTGAAATCCAATATATATATTCTATGTCAAGTATCTATGTCGAAGTACTCTAAATTTCTTTTAAATTAAATGCGGGTGAAACCGCGGGTCCCAGCTAGTATTCAAATATATGCATATATCCATATTTCATCATCATCTTAGCAGAGATCGAATGAAATGAGGAGATCCGTAGAAGAACTAAAGTTGTCGACATAGCTGAGAGGATTAGTAAACTGAAGTGGCAATGGGCAGGGCACATTGCTGGTAGAATTGATGGCCGTTGGGGCACAAAGGTTCTCGAGTGGAGACCGCGCATCGGAACACGCAGCGTGGGACGACGACAACGAGGTGGACAGACGACCTGGTGAAGGTCGCTGGGAGTCGTTGGATGAGAGCGGCATGTGACCGCTCGTTGTGGAAATCTAAAGCGGGAGGCCTTTGTTCAGCAGTGGACGTCCTGTGGCTGATATCTGCCAAATAACGTCCACTGCTAAACAAAGACGTTGTCGTCATTTGGGGTGAATTTGCCAGTACTCACTACGCTTGGGGGTGGGTTGGTGAGCGCAGTATATACTACGCTACAAAAGGGACGCTGCTGCCCATCTAACTAAGAGTCTGTAAGTCGCCTTTTACTACATCCAAGGAGTGGTATACCTATATTAGTATATTATCTATGGAGTGGTAGGTATAGTGGGGCTATATTATTAATCCGGACACCACACGGATTACGGACTTACGGGAATTTCATTAAAATAAAATTATGACATTTCAGTTCATAAAAAGTTTATTAGTTATTTCATCTAGTTATTGCACAAAACAGCAAACATAAAAGATTAGTGGAATGTCGATAAAATCACATCACTTACGATAAATACACACAACATTCATACTCGTCCATTAATAAAATCATTTTGTTACATATATTTAAACTAAGTTCATTGTAAATATGACCGAAAATATTGATTAGAAATGATGTTTAGTTCATGTACAGTCATACACATTACATTGACTATTCGGTCGGTACTCACATTAATAAAAGAATATAATATATAATACTCTAACATAAGGCAGGAATATACCACAAAAAGCATACAGCACGCACGCAGCATTGCATCGATATATTTGTGTCCACACGCTCAAAAAATGGAATTATAAATGGCGGCTCTTGTTCTCATTACTTGTCGCGCCTCCATTTTGAATTCCATTTTATTCGATATGTGAACATGATCACTATGCTGCTGCCTGCGCGTGCGCTGCTTTCTCGGTTTTGACATGGAACAGATCTATCAGGCTTAGTTTATGTTTTAGGTTGCATTCCTATAGGTCAGCATACCAGCATACAGCTACCCATGTGTAGCATTTAGATATTAGCACCCGTATCTAGAGTCTCGGTCAGTACTATAGTGGTCAACTACACGTTCATTTGGAAATAGATTTTTACAATTCACTATCACTTCTCAGTTTTCGTATTAACCATGAAATTAATTATGATCGGTAAGGTTAAGCAATTTTCGGCGCCGTCAGTCTATGCATAGGTGACCACATCGTAGTATTAGAACTAAATGTCTCCGTGCTTCGTGCCGAGGCGGGGCCTTTCGGGCGGCTGAACAACTCTGATATTAATATTTTACCTTCAATAAATTTAATTTACAATATTATGCACTTAAAAATGTCTCCTAATAAAATTAAATTGTACCTAAACTTTGACCCTGTTCGCACTGACAGAATAAACCGTAAGTTCAATATTCATTCAAATAGGATTACATTTTGTCTCTCCATTCAATACATTTATTTACGAGTTCTTATCAAATCTCAGTACATAACATTTATAACAAAAAGTTCATACACACCAATGATATTATACTATAGATATGTTACGTCCATATTAAATGGCGCGCAAAATACAGTCTCGCTTGCACAACCATGTCGTGAGAAAGAAGATACAAAAACAACAAGAGCAAAAGAGATAGCTATCTAGGCGAACCGATAGCGAGGTGCTACAATTGGGGGTTTTAGTTCTTACTTTTGGCGCGCATGTAACATATCTACTTCTTTTTAATGTATAATATCATTGATACACACTCTTTCTTCATTATCAGACTATGCTGGTACAACTCTGTTCTCAAAAACTATTTAAGTACTTCTATGGGTCCATACACACAAATCTCCATCTCCTACTTCCCAGTCTCACTGTTCACATTCTTACAAGTCTGCTTAAACAGCGCATCCAAAGAACTCTGCTGAGCCTTCGACAGCTTCGCTCCTTTCATATCCAACACCTTGTGGAACTCAGCCACAGTGCATTCCGGTAACAGCTGCACGAACTGACCCACAAAAGCCTCCAAGTTCCCGTCTAATGGAGCCATGACTAGTTTTAAAATCATTTCTGCTTTCGTCATCAACTTGATCACTACTTTGGTATACGTCGCCGGCGCAGGCCGACGCACCTCAGATCCTATCGAGGGCAGTTCCAACAACGCAGTTTTCAACATATGCGTGTCGAGAAGCAACTGCTCGGAGCCCACGGTCGAGATGGGCTTGCATTTGTAAATGTTCTGAATGAATTTTGGGATAAACGAATTCGCGAATCTGATGCAGAACTGCGTGAAGTACTTTCTGGAAGATGACAAGTTGTCTCTGAGGTTCGGAACTGCGTTCTTCAGATGCATGATAATCTGGGTCACGTATGAGCTCTGGTCTCCGACATTATCGAAATGTAGCCACGATATCTTTGTCATGGCTTGCAGAGCTGGCTCGCAGGCCAGCTCAAGGTCCTGAACCAGCATTTGGATGCAGTTGCTGATGATCTTATGGAACAGGTCCTGTTCTGGACTCATGTCTATCTTGTCCGCGAGGCCGGACGACACTTTTTCTTTGAGCTTCTGTTCCAAGTGGATGGTGGTCTCGAGGCAGTACTCTGAAGTCGTTATCACGCTTGTGATCTTTGATATTTCTTGTTTGGTGTACCTGTGAGACAAGATTATTTAGTATCATCATTATCATCATAATTTCAGCCGAAAGACGTCCATTGCTTTAGACTCCCCCAAAGGTCGCCATAACGACCTGGTCCTGTGCTACTCGTATCCAGCGGATTCTGGTAACCTTCACCAAGTCGTCGGTCCAGCTTGTTGGGCGCCAGCCCTGGGCGCCTTGGGATGAGGTCACCATTCGAGAAATTTTCGGCCCCATCGGCCAGCACAAGCAATGTGGCCCGCCCATTGCAACCTAAGTTAATTCTTCGGGCTATGTCAGTTACCTTATGCGTGCGTTGTCCGGTTTAAGCATATAGCATCGATTCATCTCCTCCCGTGGACGTCGTAAAAGGGGACTAAGGGACTTTAAACAGCAGCATCGTCCCTTCTGTAGAACAGTACCCATTCTGCGCTCACCAATCCGCCTGGCAAGCGTGGTAAGTATCGGCAAATTTCCCCCAAAATGATGACACAAAGGCGTTGGATGCGGGCGGCATGAGACCGCTCGTTGTAGATATCTATGGGGAAGACCTTTGTGCAGCAGTGGACGTCCTTGGCTGCTGTGATGATTATGTCTGTTTCTATATAAGTATATGGTATGATATGTTTACTTCACTTCTATCTAGCAGCGTCAGGAGCATGGTGTATCAATAAAGTACTTTTTTTGATGAGAATTAAACGTTAATATCATTATTTACTTGAATAATATTTTGAGGTGGCACACTCATCTTTTAAGTAAATAATGAAATTAACGTTTTGATTCCAATGGAAACTACGAGTACGATTGTTTTAAACTTAACCTTTTTATTTCTTACAAGCTGGGACCTGCGGTTTCACCCGCGTGTAATTTAAAAGAAATTTAGAGTACTTCGACATAGACACTTGACATAGAATATAAATGTTGGATTTCAAGGTTTTTTTTTTTGCGCGGAACCCTAATTATTTTTCTAAAATAAAAGTAGCCTAAGTTATTCCTTATAACATCAGCTATCTGCCAGTGACATCCCGTCAAAATCGGTCCAGCCGTTTCGGAGATTACCCGGAACAAACAGACAGACAGACAGACAAAAAATTTAAAAATAGTTTTTTTGCTATAGGTGCCGTATATACTTTCATATGCATTTAGTAAAAAGCTGTTATTTTGACATTACAAACAGACACTTCAGTTTTATTTATTTGTATAGATGATTATTGAAATGAAAAAAAAAAGTTTAAGACGATCATACTCGTTGCCTTCATAATTTCATCCTCGTTAATGTCATTATTTACTCGAAAAATGCCAATGTGAATGCCACTTCAAGATATAATTTTTTTTTCATAATCAACAAAATGTAAGCACAGTTAAGAAAAAAGTTATTTTCGACCCGTCCTTTTATTTATACATATGTTTCACTACGAAATACTGCTACGATTTTCACCGAGTCAATTTTGATTATTTCCATTTTATTTGGGTGACTTCGGCCGAAGAGCTGATGCTGTCCAGCAGTGCAGTGGGCCAAATACAGTAACACCACTTTACCTGGTGTACCTGCTGTCGCTGTTCCCATCATCTCGCAGCAGCGTGTGCAGGTTGGTGACGATGCTGGGCACTCCGAGGGGCAGGCCCGAGGTAGCTCCGTTTCGAGGCAGACTGCCCTGCAGGACGGAGCTCGCGTACTCACGGAGATATTTCTGGAATACGCCCGCCAGTTCTGTTCGCAAGGATAACATTTAAAATAGATAACTTTTGGATACTGAAACATAACGGCAAACTTTTTATGCTAATCATTCTCATCATCATCTTCAACAAGTCATTCGGCTGGTGGTCATGCCTGCCCATAACAACTGTAATGCTACCCAGAACTAGCCTTGTGTGGTACCACACTGCACTCGTCACCTCGAGACATTTGTTATTTAGTCTCTTATGCCCAATAATGTCACTAGCTACAGTGCTCTGAATGAATCTGCTGAATTCTATATTTATGATATAAATTGTTTGCCTATGTTTAATTTAATGACTGCAATTTACATTCTAATAATATTTTGACATTTTAAATTAATCATAAAATTGTAAATGTGCGAGCATCATGTAGCCGTTAATGTTATATATTTAGTACCTATACTTTGCCTTCTGCCTGGCTGTATCGGTCACTAAAATGTCTTGCTGGTGGTGGCGTTGTGTATCGGATCGTTCGGTTCCCTATAATATGGTTGAGCTAAGCGATGCTGATGCATGCGTCATGCTCGTGAACGGGTGCCGTCTGTTGGGACTGGTCAGCCATTAACTGCCATGGCGAATAATGATTATATTACATTAGTATGTCTTTTTTTTATACATTGGCCTACATAATGCTCTTTATATGGTTTACCTTAATTTGTATTAATCAACATTGTAATCTCAATTATTTTAAAAGAGTATCTATGGAGTTTCTTGCCGGCTCTTCTCCATAGATCAACTATTTGGAACCGTGCAACTTAGATTCTGACGTTTCATAAGTGCCAATATTTGGTTTATTTGAAATAAAAATATTTGGCTTTGACTTGACTTTGGCTCTTCTCACCGGAGCACGGTATGTCTAAAGTCTACACATTCCTGCTTGGCGGCGAATATCTGGCACTGCGGTGGTACCTACCTAGCCGGCCTCTTGCAATAAGAGACCTACCACCAGTATTGAAGAGCAGATTTACTGATCAGAGATTTGGATGAGCTTTTAAGACCCAGCGGTTAGTGTGCGAACGTTAGCAGAAGTTAACTGTTGTCACAATAATTTTACTTTATGAAGCAAAATGAAAGGTAAATAGAAACAAAAGTTTTTTTTTCATTTTTTTTTTCATTCCGGGTTTTTGTCATCAGAAGGCAGTCGTTAAGCCAAGTCGGAGGCCTTTGGACGGTATGAGCAGCTCTGACAAGGTTGGCCAAATGAAATAAAGAACGTTCATTACTCCATACAAGGTTTCGTTGTAACAAAGCGTGCCAATTGTACACAATAACCAACTGTTTCATACACGTGTTGGTACCAGACGTGGCGATGTTGTTGTTTGGTGTTCACATAATGGCGTGTTGTTCTGCACGCGGTACAAACATAGCGCGCACGTTTTGTTCCTGCTAACACAACACAACATCGAGGTAACGGTTGATTGCGATTTAAGTTCTATAATGAATCACTAGATGTTTGACCGAGCTTTGCTCGGTATTTTTTTATTTTTAAATTGTGTTTTCTGGAAATTATATTTAAGTACGAATTACTAATAAAATAATGAAATATGAATAATATTTTTCGATCTTACCGATAGAATAATAAAAAATATGAACTGGTTATTTAAAGAAAAAAATCATGAGTGCAATTAGTTTAATCTTATATTAGAAACAAATACTTAATTTTTTACAGTTTATCAATCAATTACGTAAGTATATATATATAGTATTATTATTCGCCAATAGATGTCTGGAAGAGTCATATTTTTCAGTTGAGACTACTCAAATTTAAATATATAAGATTAAGAAAACTTGAACTTCAATATTTTGAGTTTAGCGCCATCTATGCGGCAGTAGTGGTACCACTAAGCACTCCATTGTCTCAAAATTAGACTACATAGCTAACCTCATAAAATAGTTCTTAGAGTATGTAACAGATGCTACTTCTCCAAATTAATTTTTTTGGACAAAGTATTTAATATTGAATGTCAGTGGTACCTAAACAAAATTATAATACTTCCATTATAATTAACTTTTATACTATAATGTGAAATAATACTTGACATTATAGTATAAAATGAACATGGTGTTATGCTCGATTATTAATATACCTGGATGACCGAGCTTTGCTCGGTATTTTCGTGTTACTTAACAACGCCATCTGCTGTTGTGTCGTTAAAGCAATTAGTTGCTCACAAAAAATAGTATTATTATTCGCCAATAGATGTCAGGAAGAGTCATATTTTTCAGTTGAGACTACTCAAACGCCTATAAAATGACATTTTCTAAAAATGATTCCTAGCTAGATCGATTTATCGCCCCCGAAACCCCCTATATACAAAATTTTATGAAACTCGTTGGAGCCGATTCCGAGATTCTAATTACAAGAATTGCTCATTTAAAGAGATAAGATATTAATTTACTAGCTGGGAACCGCGGTTTCACCCGCGTTTAATTTCAAAAAAATGTAGAGTTCTTCGACATAGACAGTTGATATAGAATATATATATTGGATTTCAAGGGTTTTATTATTATTGCGCGGAAGGTTAATTATTTTTCTAAAATAAAAGTAGCCTAAGTTTTTCCTTATAACATCAGCTATCTACCAGTGAAAGTCCCGTCAAAATCGGACCAGCCGTTTCGGAGATTACCCAGAACAAAATGACAGACAGACAAAAAAAATTAAAATGATTCTTTTGTTATATGTACCGTATATACTTTCATATGCAGTTAGTAAAAAGCTGTTATTTTGACATTACAAACAGACACTTCAATTTTATTTATTTGTATAGATATAATGACACTCGATTATTCTATATTTGTTTAAATTACATTCAATTATTATTATTTTTATTTTTATATTTACTATATTTTGATTTGCACTGGTACTTGCAGCGCGAGAACCATGTGGGTTATTTATTATCTATATATTAAAACGTGAAGACAACCTTTGTACCCCTTTTTAAGCACACTGCGCGCACGGAGGAGTGTCAGATTTGGCATGCTTAAAGTTCATATGGAGGAGGAGGTGCAGAATGTTCTTTTTTTCATCGTTTCGGTCGAATGAAGTCCACAGCTGGACACATGCCTCCCCTAAAGATCACCACAACGACCGATATGGGTGTGCTCATTGGGGGGTTTTGTCATAATCGCCACGCTTGGCAGAAGAGTTAGCGATCGCAGTTGAGTTCTTAATGTACTCGAAGGACGCTGCTGCCCATCCTCCGGCTAATCCCTTAGTCGACTTGTAGTACGACACCCAAGGGGGGAGATGGGGTGGTGGTATTCTGAGCCGGCACCACACGGCAAAGCCGGCACCACACGGCAAAGCCGGCACCACACGGCAAAGCCGGCACCACAAGGCAAGCAGAAAGTTAAAATGTATGTTATAATATTTGTTAAAAATACATTCAATCAATTCCAAAATTTCAATAAATTATGAGCGGATTTCGACTTGGGCGACCTCTAGCTTTGTTTAATGGACGTGATAGTTGTCTGGCAGTTTAGGTATGTCGTGCTCACTCAAGTGTCCTGCTGATGGTGGCGTTGTGTATCGGGTCGTTCGGTTCCCTACAATATGGTTGAGCTAAGCGATGCTGATGCATGCGTCATGCTCGTGAACGGGTGCCGTCTGTTGGGACTGGTCAGCCAAATGCCAAACTTAATGATGACTTCAAATCGTAGATCTTTTATTTTTATCTGAGGACATTAGCCATCTTAAACGCAAGACTTGCCTAATTAATGTACTTGATGGTTATATATGACTAAAGATATTGATTTTCATTTGAATTTGTGACATCATTTATAATTAATGAATTGAAGTTTTATTGATGACCAAAGACATATATTATTTAACAATGACAGAATCAATGATTATTTATTTCACTGTTTAGAATTATATTATGTTATTTAAATTTGTTGTGCCCGATATTGCATCATTAATCACTAAATCGCTGTCGCTTGATGGGTACCATCGTAGATAGCATAGTGCGCCGTAACTATCAGTATAAAATAAAAAAGCTTTCCTTTCTAAACTTGATTTAAACAAAGCATTTAACACTGTAGATGTTGATATCCAACTTACTATTCTTTGCTATCTTCATATATCTCCAAAAGCGATTGACTGGTTCCGTAATAATTACCCGAAGGATCGCCGCCAACGTGTTTTCAATAAGTATAAAACTTGTTCGTGCCGTGATACTACTGCTGGTGTTCCACGGGGCGGCATGTTGGCTCCTTTACTATTTACAGTATTCGACATCGCTATTAGCGATAAAAGCATCAGTTGTTCACGTATATTTCTACAATGATGCAAGTTTCTTTGATTCTGGTTTAAAATATACTATATTGCATTGTAATTGTCTAACTAAAATCCAGTAACACCTCACCAGACCTTGAGCAAACTGAGGACCGCTAATTTAGCAACTTTGACGGCGTGATTGGCGCAGTGGCTAAGGGATTGGCTTTTTGAATTTCGTGTCACCGGCTCCATCCCCAGACCCATAACAAATATAAAAAAAATGGTACCCGTGGGTAGCAGCCGCGCTGGGAATCGAAGAGTAGAGTTCCTTTGACATACAGGGTGGAATATGAAATCCACTTGCGAGATAATGGAGTAGTGAAAATGATACAATAGCGATATGTTCTTACCTAACATAGGCTCCCCCGTAGTGAGCCTAGCGCACTGCACGAGACACTTCTTGTAGAACAAGAACAGGTCGGCACACGACGATATCACCGCGCCCGAGCCGCTCCCGCCCGTCTCCGTCACCGATGACGACGATGATTTAGCGTCCTGATTACCATGATATCGGAAAAGTTTGTATTATAGTTGTAGATCGGAATAGGTAGAGTATTTTAAGCTAAACTTCAAGTTCAATAATTTGTGATTCTTAAATCCCGGGATGAAAACGTAAAGATTATTCCGGTATTTTAGAGGGAGGTTTTAGCACTCTATGTTACATACTTCCTCTAAGTTTTGGTAAATTTACTCTACCTATTCCGATCTCTATTTGTAATGCATGGAATGTATGAGCGATTTTTTTAATATATCTTATATATCTTATACAAGACATTAGGATTAATATAATTATGTTCTATTCTGTTTCAAATAGTTGAAGTATGTCGTGATTTCTGGCAGTAACAAAAACGTACCAACTTAAGACTGATATAAAAACCACTTTATATCACCTATTACTAACTTAACGACACACCAAACACTGGGCAATTGTTAAAGAAAAAGATTTGAATAAATAATCGACGATTAAACTATTGCGTATTCTATTGTCGAAAGCAATTGAACGAAAATCAACAATACAATTGCGCACAGCGTGTAGACAATGCCTCTTGAGTTAGTTGATCTCCCGAGAGACTGATTTATTTATTCATGTAGCTATTAATGTCAACGAAATACTTGAAACACATACATTTGATTTTGAGACCTTATCGAGTCTATTCGCGCAGAGATTCATCATCTCAGCCACAGGACGTCCACTGCTAAACAAAGGCCTCCCCCTTAGATTTCCACAACGAGCGGTCACATGCCGCTCTCATCCAACGCCCCCCAGCGACCCTCACCAGGTCGTCTGTCCACCTCGTTGTCGTCGTCCCACGCTGCATGTTCCGGTGCGCGGTCTCCATTCGACGTTTCGATCAAGTTGCATTGACCGTGGTCACGAGTAGACTCAAGGTTAGTCAAAGTGCGCGAATAGACGCGATATTGTATCAAATCATGTATTCAATTCGCGAAAGTTTAAGAATTACTAACTGAAAAAAAATGGGCTGCTATCGTGGTTTAATTCTATCTTGGGAGCAAAATACATTAAATTACTTAAATAATAATAGTAAAAAATATAATCCTAATCATCGAAAGTGAACTGCGCAGGGCGATTCAAAGTTAATGACATTGCATCGCAAACTAGTTGGCGGGCGACCTTACTACAGTCGCTTCCCCTCCGCGAGAAGAGGTGCCTCATCACACATCCCCGTCGAGATGTGCCTAAAACGTAGCTTTAGGTGGAGAATTTTGAGTTCTTGTAGCCCTTCATTGGTATTGAATATGACCGTTCAGATGAATTTAGTCCCGCCCTTCCCTGGGCGGAGGAAGTACATGATTTACTTTATTTATTTATACTTCGATTAACACGGTTCAAAACAAAACCAATTACACTAATCAAAGGACTCTACGTTACACCCATCAAAAACAATAGTAAAATCAGTAAAAATAAAATCGATAACCAACATAAAATACTACCTAACTTGAACTAAATAAACATTTTGTTCACATACAATAAATTACTTTTATTTGTTTCACAAAACACACAGACATTAAGACATTAAATTCTTCGGCGAACAGGTCGCCGTCCGGGTTGGCTTGCAAGAAGTTATTAAGCGCGATCCGAATACGCGGTATAGGAGACGAGGCGCGGGCCACACTTCCATAGAGAAAACCAAAGATGTGCTGCCTCGCGGGATTTAGATCGACGCACCTGGGTGAACCGGTCCATGAGCTCGGCGAGGTTGGCGTCCAGCGAGCTCACGTACAGCGACAGGTACGGCTCGAAGCAGCCGCCGATGAGCCCCGCCCAGGCCGAGCCGGCCAGCTCCTGCGCCGCCTGCAACGGGACGCGGTCAGTGTTGCCAGTCACACGGTACACCTGGCTCCGGGCCTTCGCGCCGCAAACTCACATCTTTATTATCGCCGTCGAACCCTGGCTGCTTCTCAATGTTCACCTCCGCAGGTTCCGCGCCCAGGTCGGTGCCTATACACGAACAGAATATTGTTAGAGACATTGCATCTCACGAAGTTCTCTGTGCATAACGGCACGGTTGGTGCAGTGGCCGATACAGTCAGCTGCTGCGCACCGGGTCGTAGGTTCGATTTCCGTACGGAACAAATGTTTGTGTACGATCTGCAGGTAGCTGTTCCGAGTCTGGGTGTATTGTGTGTGCAATTTGTGTTTGTAAAACGCACCCACGACACAGGTGAAATCCTTATGTGAAGCAACGTTTTAAAAAAATCAAAATAACAGTACTTGTCATTACTACAACCATAGACAAACAGACTGCGTAAGACGGAATATCTGTATCTCAGGAGTATGACAAATTATCTGTGGACGATAGTAGATCCTATCCCATTTAATTTATGTGTATTTTAACAAATGTTTTGTCGACTCCTGATATGATATGGTGCGATACTAAGGCGTGTAGAGACTCATAGTGTTCTGGATAATTCTTCATATTTAAGACACATAACGCCATCTGTTATCCAGTAGCTGTACTATGGTTTGAAGCAACTTTCAGAATGTTCGGTATTGTTCTATGTGGCGCCATCTAATGTCTAGTAGCGGTACCACACAGTCTGGAAATTCTAGAAAGCCAACATTCTGGAACTTTCTACAAAGTATCGGTCAGCCCATATATATAGTGGCCACGGAGGAACGACAGACAGTTCAGTTTACTCTGCGACACAGTGGAGAACAAGTGGAATACCAAGCATTATAATATAAAAAGCTTTCCCCGTATACTCAATAGTGTCGTCATTTTGGGGGTAACCTGCCAGTGCATACCACGCTTGGTAGCCCGGCTGGAAAGCGCAGTATGGCGACTGTTGCACAGAAGGGACCCTGATTTACAACATCCACGGGAGGAGATGGACTAGTGCTATATTCTGAATTCGCACACCACACTGATGTGTGGAGCTTTCTAATTACGTTCACAGTATTTTCAAATGATACAACGGCACGGCTAGCGCGGTGACTAAACTATCGGCTTGCTGTGCAATGTACTGCAGTTCAATCTCCGCTTGGAACAAATATTTGTATGATCTACAGATAGCTGTTTCGGGTCTGGGTGTACATGTGAGATGTATGTTTGTAAACTGTACCCAGGGACTGTACAGGGATATTGGTTGAAACAAATGCAAAATTGGACCAGCTATAACTTATTGATATGAAATAAAGTTCTATCATTTTAGATAGGCATATCCACGTTCATCAGCATCATATCAGCCACAGGACATCCACTGCTGGACAAAGGCCTCCCCCATTTATTTCCACAACTCCCGGTCTCATGCCGCCCTCATCCAACGCCTCCCAGCTCCAGCTCCCCTGTCCAGCTCATTGTCGTCGTCTCACGCTGTTTTGTTTCCCGGTGCGCGGTCTCCACTCGAGAACCTTTTTACCAACGGCCATCAGTTCTACGTTCTACTACTTCAGTTTACTAATCTTTTGAGCCTCATTCACCTTTAATTTATTTTTTCTTTTATTGAGCCATTGAAAATACATCATGTACTTCCTCCGCTGTGGGAAAGAGCGGACTCCTACCGGCTGAAACCACCGGAGTGGTCATCTTGCGCACCGTAGGGAGGCTCGAGGAACTCGAAAAATCTTCATCTAGAGCCACCCACTGGTGCCACGCCTTTAGACACATCTCAGAGGGGATGACTGTAAGGCGGTCACTCCCTCTAGCGGAGGGAAGGCGACTGTAAAGAGGCCACGCCCCTAGGCGGATTCCCCCGAAACCTGGCTATGCGCTGTGATGCGCACAAGGCGACGCGTGACAACATGCGCACCGCCGTCATCCCAGGGGTCGCTCGGTATGAGTACGCAGGTTTCCCAATAACACCTCACTCACCTGTGAACCTCTTGTGCAGCAGCAGCTCGAAGTTGTACGTCTTCTGTATCGCGTACAGCAGCAGCTTCACGTCCACCTCGTTGCGACGCGACGCCATCAGGTTGCTGAGCTCTGTGCGGGTGATCTGCAACACATTCAGCAACTAAAGTGGGACTGGTCATAGGCGCCTGTAAATTTATTCATTTAGGTGAAAAGAATTATCATCATCATTTCGGCTGAATGAAGTCCACTGCTGGACACAGGCCTCCCCCAAAGATCACCACAACGACCGATATGGGTGTGTTGTGGGCTCATTGGGGGGTTTTGCTTTAATCGACATGCTTGGTAGACGGGTTGGCGATCGCAGTTGAGTTGTTAATGTACTCGAAGGACGCTGCTGCCCATCCCCCGGCTAATACCTTAGTCGACTTTTACGACACCCACGGGAGGAGATGGGGTGGTAGTATTCTGATTAATGATATTATATATTAAAAGAAGAACGACAACGAACAAAGGATCTCATACCACATATGAATAGCAAACTATATAAAATATAGAATAATATTCTCGAACAAAACACAGGCCAAGAAAAGAGACAACACATATATTCTATCACAGGCCATACTACGTATTATTTATAAATAATCTATTTTCTTTTAAACTAAACGGCGGGTGAAACCGCGGGTCCCAGCTAATAACTACTATAAATGAACCTACAAAAAATAAAAGCCTCTCATTCACGTCAAGTCCGGTCGAATGGTTAGGCCGAATATTCGTCTATTCGGCCAAAGGACGAATATTCGTTATTCGACCGTAGGATGAATATTCGATATTCGGCCTTAGGCTGAATACACTATTAGTTGCAACACAAAAAATTACCATTTTAAGGCATACTCTACTGCCTCGCACATTCCCAGTAAACGGCAGTGTAACCAGCCTACCTTACAGAACTGCTGTGTGATCCTCTCGCTGAGTCTCCAGGCGTGAGGGAACATGTTGGCCAGCGACTCCTCGAAGGCGAGCAGGTGCCTCTTGAGCCACGCGTAGCGCCGCTCCACGTGGGAGATCCACGCCGACTCTTGTTCTGACGAGAACAGGTGCTGGTATTCCTGTGGAGACAAGTTATTAATGTATTTTACGAAAGTGGGTACACGCATGAGTCCGTAAACATCTCCAAAAGTCTCCAAAAGCAATTTGTCAGTACTCACCACGCTTGGCAAGCGGGTTGGTGAGTGCTGGCTGCACAGAAGGGACGCTGCTGCCCATCCCTCTGGTTTAGATTCCCTTAGTCGCCTTTTACGACATATGTGGGAGGAGATGGAGTAGTGCGATATCCTTAATCCGGACACCACGCGGATTAGAGGGTGTTTTACACCCCAGGTGGCGTAGGTATTTCATCACCATCATCATATCAGCCACAGGACGTCCACTACTGAACAAAGGCCTCCTCCTTACATTTCCACAACGAGCGGTCACATGCCGCTCTCATCCAACGCCTCCCAGCGACCTTCACCAGGTCGTCTGTCCACCTCGTTGGAGGTCGTCCCACGCTGCGTGTTCCGGTGCGCGGTCTCCATTCGAGAACCTTTGTGCCCCAACGGCCATCAGTTCTATGAGCAATGTGCCCTGCGCATTGCCACTTCAGTTTACTAATCCTTTCAGGTGTGTCGACAACTTTAGTTCTTCTACGGATCTCCTCATTTCTGATTCAATCTCGTAGAGAAATACCAAGCATAGCTCTCTCCATAGCTCGCTGAGTGACCTTGAGCTTTCTTATGAGGCCTATTGTGAGTGACCACGTCTCTGTTCCATATGTCATCACTGGTAACACACACACGTAGGTATTTACTATTAGTAAAAGTAAATCAAATTAAAAAGTATTGTAATTGGTCCTAGTATCGATTCAGAACAAACTGGTTTCAGATTGTGGGTCATTTCAATTGCACGTTGTATTATGTTGCGTTAAAAAAATTAATAAGCAATGATTTACTTCTTGTAAAATTTGCGTGGAACCTCGTTCAGTTCACAATACTAGCAGTGTTCGTGGTTTGGTTCGGTTCTAATTTGTGTGCATCATAAGAACGAACGCACCGTGTGGTACGGTGGGTATACCAGAATACCGCCATCCCATCTCCTCCCGTGGGTGTCGTAAAAGTCGACTAAGAGATTAGCCGGAGGATGGGTTGCAGCATCTTTCGAGTATATTAACAATTCAACTGCGATCGCCAACCCAGCTGCCAAGCGTGGCGATTATGGCAAAACCCCCCAATGAGCCCACAACACACCCTTATCGGTCTTTGTGGTGATCTTCGGGAGAGGCCTGTGTCCAGCAGTGGACTTCATTCGGCCCAAATGATGATGATTTCGGCCGAATAAAGTCCACTGCTAGTCAAACGATAAGAACGAATAGAGTAGAAGCTGTAACCTGTAGCTGCACATCGATGAACCACTTGAGCAGCTCGGCCTTGACCTTGGGCTCCAGGATGTCCACCACGCCGCAGGCCTCCGACAGCGTGCGGTGCGACACCCCGCTCTTGCTGCCTGCTGGGATAACAACCTTATTTGTACTGGAACAGGGTGGATTATATGAAAGTCACACCAGTTCCTAATTTTTATTACCGACTTCGAAAAGGAGGAGGTTCTCAATTCTATGCGTACTTTTTTAAGTTTTTTATTATTTACACCGAATAAATCCAAGATTTGTGGACCGATTTGAGCAATTCTTTTTTTAACTGGTGAAAGAAAGAAAGAAAGAAAGAAATAATTTTATTCTGATCGCACACAACAAGAAAATAATTGTAAACAACAACACATAAATTGCAAAATATCATATTAAAAATAAAAAGCATGCAAACAGATTTTTGTGTGAGACATCAGAATAGGCTCCTATCTCAGCATTGCGCTGGTCTTCCGATAGGACCTTACATAAAAGAAGTCATATCACGCACAGTTACCAATATATTATTTATATTAGTAATGTAGATTAATACAGCATATTATATTTTAAGTAATTATATAGAAATCAAATACAAACGTAACGGAAGAAGGAACATCAAATTTGATTACATATAAAATTATCAATGTAATCGACTGCCAATCGATTACCTTATCGATTTAGTACTTCACTAGATAGGTGGCCTCTACTTAATTTGTCTATGACAAAAACAAAACAAAAATAGTTCGTGAAAAACTTTAGCTAACATTATTATTGTAAAAAATTAATTAGATATCATGTGAATTGTGTGCCTTATAATTATTTATTTGATTTATATTAATTGAATTCATTTGTGGTACATTGGTTACATTTTATTATTCAGTACGTAAATTTTATATGTGTATAAATAAGTGCATTGTGTAAATATGGAATGTCAGAATTACCCCTGTTTACATTGTAATGCAATAATTTGCCGCTCGTTCAGCTCTTCTGGCCAAAAGAAACCATTTCCCTCAGTGCGTAGACCCAAGGTGAGTATTAATTTCGCTTTTGTTTACATAACAGATACTTTTTATACTTAATACTAAAAGCAGAAACGGTGTTTAGGGCACGTAGCGGTGGTGGCAGGTCGTTCCAGCAGCGGGTCGCAGCGAACTTAAAGCTGCCTCGGAAAGCAGCAGTTCGATGACTTGGTGTGGTCATTAGGTAAGACGAAGCCCTTGTCATATGTTTGTTATATTCACGCGACCAAGATAATTTATCATAAAGGTATTTAGGTTTCCCAGTCAATATAACGCCAAAAAGTAACGTGCAGAATGATTTCAAGTTGGTCCCATATACATTTGATTGAGTAGTAATTTTTTTAACCAGCTTCAATAAACAGGTTAATTTGACTGCGCTTATCTGGATGATGTCTTATGATTTCGATTCCTCTCAGATCAGATCACATTTGAGTCATTCTTTCTCTTTTCTTTCATTCTTACATATATTTGAGAGGATGGGCAGCAGCGTCCTTCGAGTCTCACAGACTAGGTCCTCGTAAGATCACACTAGAGCCGCCCATGATGCCACGCCTTTAGGTACATCTCGGAGGGTATGACTGTAAAAAGGTCGCCCACTTTAGGGGAAGGCGGCTGTAAAAAAGGCCGCCCTCCCAGGCACTTTTCAGGGAGGATTGTAAAGGATTCTCCCGAAGGCACGCTGTGCGCTGTGCTGCGCACACGGTGGCACGTGGCTACGTGCGCGCCACCGTCGTCCCGGGGGTCGTTTGGTATGAGCAACCCGCGACCCCCGAGGTGTATAGGTCCTAAGCGAAGTACTACACCGCTTACGATTGATTATATCCACATACGGTAAATAAACATAACTTCAAAGTGCTACACGAACACTCACCATATCAACACTAACAATGGCCTTTTACTTACTTTATATATGCTAGTTTGTAAGGTATATAACTATGGGCCATGAAGCCTGAAATAAATGATTATTATTATTATTTCCTTTATTTTAAATTAATACATATAAATTACATTTTTAAATACATTTAAAAGAATACAATATATATTTAAAAAAATAAAAAAATAGTAGCCCACCGGCATCGGGAACAAGGTCCAAGCTGCCGGTGGTCAGGGCTCCAGAGAGAGGAACCTCCTAACAATACGAGCCGTGTCTAGGGCATCAAACCCTTGACCCAGCTGCCTAACGGGAGCCTCTTCAGGTGCTGGTCGAGGCTCATGGCCATAAGGCCATTGGCCGTAACAACTATCGGCACAATTATTGCAGTCTACCTCCCACGTTATTATTATTATTTAAAGAAAGCCATTTTGAGTGGACCCATCCTTATAATAGCTTGTGGTGTAATCAGGGATGCTAAGGAAACATTGGTCATACATGACGTACCAGTGAATGCCTCTTTAAAGTCCGCTAAAATCTGTGTAGCGAGCTGGTTCCGGACGGAGGTCACCTGGTCGCGCAGGGTGCTCAGCTCGCGGATCTCGCGGTAGCACTCGAAGTGGTGCAACACCTTAAAAAAGGAAACCTGAGATGTAGAATACATGCAGCGTGGTACAGTATCCTATGGACTCATAACATGTCCGTGTGATGCTGTTACCTGGATGTCAAGCTGACTTGCATGTGGTGCTAATTGTAGTGGTGGGGCGCGGCGGGACAGGGACGAGTCGTCGTTGCAATAAGAGACCGAGTAGTGTCATCTAGTCATCGGACTGGTGATTTAACCTAAACTGGTTATAGCCATTCAGTTATCACCAGTTTAGGTAGATATCAGAGGGACGATTCTCGTAATTAACTTACACTATGACTGAAAGTTGACCGAACTGTGAATTAAATTATGAATTGACAAAAAATTGCTATGTGCTCCTCTTAAAGTTCAGTCCAATTTCAGGATGATCTCAATCCAATCTCATTCTATTGTCAGATTAGGCATTTCCACCACCACCACCACCATTATGGCCGAATAAAGTCCACTGCTGGACACAGGCCTCCCCCAGAGTTCACCTCTATGATATAGATGTGTTGTGCGCTCATTGGGAAGTAATGCCACGCTTGGCAGGCGGGTTGCCGATCGCAGTTGCGTTGTTAATGTACTCTGCTGCCCATAGTTGCCTTTTGCGACACCCACGGGATGAGATGGGTTGATGCTATTCGTAGCCGGCACCACACGGTTATAGGTAATTGGCATTTATTTAATGTCAATTTTAGTACCTGTGTCAGTAAAAAAATTGCAGAATACTGTTTTGGCTTCAATCAACTTTCGATCCAATTTTGGTTTCATCACGTTTGACCTTTTTTGTTAGTTTAGGAGAACACAATTTTTGACGTTTACGACACTGAGACTAGATCGGAATTAGGTTTTGGACATTTTTTATTACGAGAATTGGCATATTCAGTGCATGTCTAGTTTCAGTCTACGTTTAGCTTGACATATATTTACCTCCATAATAGCCTGCATGGGTAATACAATCTCTTTATACTGCCGACTCTGTGTCATGTTCCGCAGCGTATCGACTCCTCCGACTAGCATGTGGAGATGGTTCAGCGCTGTGATGGCCGCGGTCAGGTTGGACTTGGCACAGTCCAGCTGTTTGATCTCTGACGTTATCTCTCGGACCATGCTCTCACTTCGTTCAGCTTTTTTATTTATGTCCGCCACCTGTGAAGAAGAATTGCATATGGATGGGGGGCTCAGATGACTGATGGGCTTGTCACCCATTGGCTACAGCACACAGTTAGGGTTACCATTTGAAAGGCATTTGCCGCATTTGGCAGGCATTTCATGGTTTAGACAGACCAGTGCTAAGCAGCCGTGTGGTGCCGGCTCAGAATGCCACCACCCCATCTCCTCCCATGGGTGTCGTAAAAGTCGACTAATGGATTAGGCGGGGGATGGGCAGCAGCGTCCTTCGAGTACATTAACAACTCAACTGCGATCGCCAACCCGCCTGCCAAGCGTGGCGATTATGGCAAAACCCCCCAATGAGCCTACAACACATCCATATCGGTGGTTGTGGTGATCTTTGGGGGAGGCCTGTGTCCAGCAGTGGACTTCATTCGGCCGAAATGATGAGTGCTAAGCAGAAACAGACATTTTTCAATTTTACGGTATCAAGCAGGAAACAAGCCAAGTGAAACTGACTATTAAATCATTTTTTGCAATAGACAGGCATTTTTCTGAAAAATCTGACGTTTTGTACATCCTAGACAGGCATCCTCCTTTACATAGACGGTAACAGTTAGATTTAAGATGCTTCATACACTATCCTTTGTCAAGTATCTCACATGCACAAACATGTGGGGATCGAACCCACGCAGTCCCATAACCACTGGCCAAACTAGGACCTCATATTTCCACTGCAGTGACTAAAATCATGTATTTTAGTCTACAAGATTTGTTTCAATCTTTGATATTTTCACAATTTTGTTCTAAGAACCAATAGTTATCCGAGCTTCAGCCCTCAGTCTCGAGGAAGATTATTTTTTGTTATTTGTACAAAAAAGTTTTTGTGACGATTTCTTGACTTAAGATCTCATGCACAGTCATTTTATAATATACCTGCAATGCTAATTCACCAATACACCGCTGTGCTTCTACCAATGCCTTCTGCCCGGCATCCCTCTGTTCTGCCTGTGCTCTCACGAGCCTCCGGATGTCATGCTCAACCCCTGCCAAGTGAAACTCACAGCGGGCAGCAGCACTCTCTACTCCTGAGAGAGACTGCTCCGTGGGGAAGACTCGGTTGATGTATGCTACAGCATCAAACTGTAAGATTTGTTATTATTTATTAGTTAGATGCACATTATCATACTAATAGTTCTCTACAGCAGGGCATGAAGAATAATAATTAGAATTGCATCCAAGGGCGGATCCAGGGCGCCCCTTGGGCTCAGGGGGCCATGCCCCCCCAAAATTGTGGGATGCAGTTGACCTTAGACCTAGTAGCAACAATGATCTCTGAAAATCTTGACATGCCCTTGAAGACCTGAGGCCCCCAAAATTAAAATCCTGGATCTGCCCCTGATTGTATCCCCTATTGATTGAATATAAGGATCAGACTGTAATAATGAAATAAAAAATCAAGATAAAATCATGATTGGTTCTTAATAAGCAATAAGACCACATTGTTGTACATTAGGTAAAACCATTTAAAAGTAGTTTTTTTTTTTTTTTTTTTTTTTTTTTCTTCTTTCTATCTACCGTATATACTTTCATGTGCATTTGGTAAAAAGCTGTTATTTTGACATTGCAAGCGGACACTTCAATTTTATTTATTTGTATAGATTGTATAGATGAGCGAGATATGAATTGATTTCCATGCAGCACAGTGGCACCAGCAGGCATATTCATACACCGTTTTTTATATGTATATACCGTTTTACTGCATGATTTATGGTTAGATGCTATAATAACATCAATATACATATTATTGATATACATTACATTACACTAGCCAGTAAGTGGAGATTACAGTTCCGTGATCGAACGCCACGAAGGTGCTGACGGTACCGGGACTGTCGTCGTCAACAGGGGTTATCACTGAAAACCAGCGTTGTGGTGTTGCTCTGGCCACATCATAGCATTATGCTGAGTGAGGACCCTATTGACACAGCTGCGACGTACAACTGCCAACTACCAACTGCCAACAGGTGCAGCTTAACTACTTGTACTGTTGAGCCTCGTCCCGTCCGCCCCGCATTACCAGAGCCACTCAGAGCTGTTAATTACAATTATCTAATTCGCTGTTCATCGGGTAGCGAGACGGGGCGGTAGCTCGATGCTGTTGCATCGAGTGACTCGATCTTTTATTATTGTAATAAAACCTTATAAAATTATTAACATAATAGTTAGATGCACTGAATTTGTAAACATAATAGTACGTCGTTAGTTGTAGATCAATAAATGAGTTTCTTTCTTCTTTCTTTCTCAATTTGAGTTTGAGTTTCATATTTTTTATACAGGAAGTTATTTATAATAAAAGACTTTTAAACGGACTCTATTGCGTATAGTTTAGATTTTTGTTTTTCCTGATGTTTCGAACACTTTGCAGGGTTCATGGTCGCAGGAAGTTTTTTTATAATGCTGTAGTATTAACATAAAAAATTTTTCATCATTTTGTGGAATAAAACATGGTTTATTAAAAATGACATGTAATATTTACAAACCCCTATAAATTAAAAATCCTTCCAGGACAGACCCAACTAAGTTCTAAGAACTAAGACACAGACAGGTTTGGTTGAACCCCAGCAAGCCTAGCACACATTACCGTGACAAGAAATGTATTATGGATAGTGTCGAAACTTGCGGCACAAGACTATTTCGTCAAAAGTGTTGGCAGAGTATCATAAAAAATACGGGCCACCGTGCCAAAAAGTAAACAAACTTCACGCAGCCTTTTAAAGCCAATCATTTTGTCGAGCCCATCGTGAGATTTATTTATTATTATGGACTTCCAGCAAAGGATACACACATACATGGGCTATTACAAATTGGTATATAAGTTTGTGTTTGGTGTGCACCTCCAAGTAAAGGAAGCCACAGCGTGTTCTTGTATATCTAGGTGAACCAACATAGAAAAATTATCAAAATTTAAATTAAATTGAAATAGTAGATCTTTTACATTAAAATCTATATACTTAATATTTAAACAAAACTAAATAAACATGCAATCATTTGATTAGGAACATTTTGAAAACACTTCCAAAGAAAACAAAACTAGTATATAATAAATTAACAGAAAAAAGATTAACAATACCACAATAATTAATACAGTCAAATAATATTAGAAGCGTTGACGAAGACGTTGAAGACACATCTAAATGTCGCTGGAAAGTATGATGTTTAACTCCCTCTTGTACTTTGAAAATGGGAGGGCTATATCCAAATTACAACGCTTAGATAAATCATTGAATTGCCTGCAAAGTCTTGGCAGTGCAGCAAAATGCCCAAGGTTTGTTCTGGATCGCGGGATATTTAACAGGCTATAGCTATTTATTCTTGGCAAACGAGATGGCACATTTATTTGCATCTTTCCAACTAGTTCACTGCAGTCCAAAACTCCATTAAATAGTTTGTGCAAGAATATGAGATCAGCGGATTTTCTTCTATGTTCCAATGAACTCATACCGTAGTGTCTTAGTTTATCTTTGTAGCTGACTAGACTGAGATTATGTCTTGCTATCGTGCAAGGGCTTCAGGGACATAAAACAGAACTTACGAAACATTGACAATAAACGTAATTCATTGGACATCTATGTAGATGTTCTTGGTCCACAATACCATTAAATTAAACTTTGATACACACACGGACTGTAAAGGCAAAGGAATAAGAAAAAACTGAAAAAAGGCACTCACTTCCGCACTATCAAATTGTTCAGTTCCACCCATCATTTCTTCAATACGGCTCATTACGGAATTGGGAAAGTTTATCTGTACCTCCGGCCCACTATCCTTGTCGTCTAATATGTCGTTCGAATCCATATTTAGATGTGTATCTTGTATAATATTTTCGAAAAATAAACTAGTCACAAGCCCGCAGGCTTGACTGACGTTGAAAACGTCACTGTCAATTGTGTTTTTTTTTTTTTTTTTCATGGCAATTGTACTCCATTACTAATCATGTCGATCTTCATGGGTTTATATCCCCTGTAAGGTGGAACCCGGTATTTTGGCAGGCTTACCCATGGACATGGGTCCAACACGCTGAGGCCCTTTAGACATTTTTAAACTATATAAATAAATAAAATGGGTCTTTGTAATGTCAAAATAACGGCTTTTACTAAATCTTTATAAAAATATAAATGGTACTTAAACGAAAATAACGAGTTTAAATTTTTATGTGTCTGTCTGCTAGTTTCGACTTATCTCCGAAATGGCTGGAACGATTTTGACGGGACTTCCACTGGCAGCTGATTAGGAGTAACTTAGACTATTGTCACTTTTGAAAAATATCAGGTTTCCGCAAAAAACCCCGTGAATCCCAATATATTTACTAACTATATAATAATAATTATTATTTATTAACAATCCGATTTCTTTTAAATTAAACGTTGAAACCGCACAGCTAATCTAAAATGCAATGGGACACTAACTGGGGCCTCTGCATAGGTGCACTATAAAATGAAGTCACGGATTGTCCCCGGTGGTGTAAGGCTATTGAGTGAAATGGAAACAAACTATATCGATAAGGTCTATTGCAATAGGTGTTATATGGAACGAAAACTGTAAGAAATACGGGAACAACGGCGTCTGCCTTTCAACCTTGACGGCACGGTTGGTGAAGTGGCTGATACAGTCGGCTGCTGTGCTCGGGGTCTGGGTGTACTGTATGTGGAATTCATGCCTGTGAATACATCCACGTCATAGGTGAAATACTAGTGTAAGGCAAAGTTTAAAAAAATACTATGGCAGATGGTAACTCGCGACTCACAAGATGGGCTCCCGAAATGGTGACCTACAGGTAGGGGTGTCGAGATGTACGGCACCGGTTTCACCGCGTTTCGAAAAGTCGGTGCTCCAAGCTTCAAGTCTCGGGTTTCCCCGTTTAAAATAAACAAATAATCATTATTATCAATTTATTTTAAATGTCCAGTTTAAATAAACTGCTGGGTTTGTGTCCGGATTAAGAATATAGTACCATTCCATCTCATCCCATCGATGTCATAAAAGGCGTCCCTTCTGTGGGACAGCAGCTGTTCTGCGCTCACCGACCTGCCCAGCTCAGTGAGCGGTTTTTGTGTCGTCCCACACGACATGTAACCGATAGTTTGTGGGGAAAGCCTTTGTTCAGCAGTGGATGACTTTTGGCAGATGTCGTGATAATGATGAGTTAGAAAATGTTAATAAATATAGCAACATTACAGAAAAAGTACATTTCCGGAATTCCGGTTTCCATTGTTTCATGTTTCATGAAGTAAACAGTAGTATAGACATGGTATAGACACTAAAAACCGACTATGAATAAAAAATAATGTCATCTATCTCCAAGGCAGGAGCTGACAATGTATCAAAGATATATAAATTTATAGAACCCTTTATCAACCCTAACCCTGATTAGAAAAAGTTATTATATATTCAGGGTAGGACAGTAGATGGCAAACATGTTAATGACCTTTTATTTTAAATACCCACTCTTTGCGATATGAATATAATGCAAGATCATCAGGCCACTATTTAACATCACTAATTGTCAATCAATTGTCATTCTTTGATGTCAGATGTATGTATTGGATATATTATATGTATGTAGTTATTACATTTATTTGTTTTAAACATAGTATTTTAGTTTTTATTTTCAGGAATTATGACACTCGTCCGTCAATAACTAATGGTTTTTTTTTTACTATTCAGTATTCAATCAATTATTATGGCTCGCAAATTATGAACTATTGACACGTTAAAGTGATGAAAATAATCAATAGTTTTTAGAAGATGCGATACGAATGATACGATTTTCATTATTCTTCTGAAATGTCTAGAATGTTCTTCTTCTTCTCTTATATTATGGCTTCTGAATCTGTAGAGTATCTTCCACAATTTCCCCAATGTCAAGTATAAGGCAACGTCGTACGATGTTTAGATTAATGAATCGTTACATATTCATAAAATATTTCTCAAAAATGAAAATAATTCTAAAAAATATGTCGGCATCGTCGTACGGTTCAATTGTTTCGTCTAGAATGTTGTTACAGCTGCATTAACGTGAGTCAGTGGAAACATACACAGCAATTATCTCGACCGCTAACGTCAAGTGAGCGGTCACATCGTGCGACGAGATCGCTTATTGTTTTTCAGTTATTTGGACGCGCTCGGGGCGTGTTGTCGTCGTGCGTGTTTCGCCGCGATGAACTGCGTGCAAATCTCGCCGTAAATATTAGCTGCTGTGATCGTTTTTCTACTAGTTTTGTATACAAGCACCAGTGTCAGTGCAGTGATTTTAACCATGGCCCGCCTAACTGAAGAAATGGTGATTGCGCGCTCCAAGCAGTCGGACCTTACTGCGATAAAGAAGCTGAACTGCTGGTGAGTACATGACTCCGGGTTCGTGGTTGGGTCGCGGACAAAGAAACGTTCATAAATTAAAATCTCTAACTGCCCTAGTCTCGGCATCTGTTCGTCGTGGTTTGTCATAATGTGAAATCGCAGGCAGTGCAGTGCACGGAGGCGGAACGCAAACGTATTTGTTTGCGTTAATGTGCTACAGTTCATGGTCTTAAGGTTTATCATAATTTCATTCTAGCTTTATTGCCTTGATCTTTCACTTTTATGAATGTGCCATGTTCATAAAGCATGATATTTGTTCTATAAATCATATTATTTACAAAGTTAGTGAATCAGTTTTCGAAGAATTGTCTTTGAGAAAACTATTATAATAGAATGCAGGTATTTGTAGTGTGCTGCAATATATTACTCATCTATTGTTAACATTTGTTCAAGATGAAATGTGGAGGTTCTTGTGTTTGATAAGTACTATTTGTACCAGATGTTTTTATCAGTATTTATATTAAACTTTAATAGGCATTGATAACAAGTCGTATCTAGTATTTAAACTTGATTGACTTGTGTTCCTTACTCTACAAATTGACTATATCCAAATGTTATATTTGAATTTATAAGTTGAGTTAGGGTCACCTTCAATTAATCTAACAGCCTACTATTGTCCAATGTTGGGCCTCTTCCACATTGAATGTGTTGTCTTGCTTGACAAATAATGAAAAGCTAGTTTTTCTTAATATATAAAATATTAAATAGTAAGATAAAATGTATCTATTCTGTTTTGAGGATATTTATTTCATCAGCAAAAACCATGTGCCAGTTACAAAATTATTTGTTTTATAAGGAAAAAACAACAATATGACTACCTACAAAGTGGTTCTAAAATGCCACATTTATAAGAGTATATTTTACAGAACAATAATTTAGATTTATGACAGGTTTCACTTGAAATTACAATTCAGCTGCTATTAACAGCAAGTTAATTTAACAGTGATCGCAATATACACTGCTAACAAGAATAATAAATAAGCTAAGCAGCTGTCTGTAACTCTGTCTACATATAGGTATTTGATCTTCCACAAAAATTTGGGAATGTTATTTCAAGGCGACTATCTATACTTTATAGAGATCGTGTTGATGAAGAAACAAGTGGTTATTGGTATTTTTTTTCTGAAGCCTTGCTAAATTCTTAAGCTGGATACCACATGGTCATACCGGTGAACATATAATGTATTAGATATGGCAATCACACTTTTGTGAGTCATTATTCATCATATCAGCCAAAAGAAGTCCACTGCTGAACGAAGGTCATAGATAACTTGTGACGTGCCATGTGTTGTGATGAATGACAACTCACAGGCAAGTTGATTAGCGCAGCATAACTGTTCCACAGAAGTGATGCTGCTGCCCATCCCTCTGGCTAAGAGTCCCTTAGTCGCCTTTTACGAAATCCACGGGATGAGATGGAGTGGTGTTATATTATTAATCCAAACATAATAAAATTTATCATTATTACTTTACAATAATAAAGAGGTCACCCCCTCTAGTGGAGGGGAGGTGACTGTAAAAAGGCTGCCTCCTAGGCACATAGGATTATAAATCATCCCCCCCAAAGCAGCTCATATTAGGCTACTTATTTCTATCCTCTCACACAATAATATCCACCAGCTGGACACAATGCAATTTTAATTGTGTTTGGAATCAGTCGAGTATTCTGTCATTGTAACCTTCCCTAAGTTGCGATTTGCTACCAGTATTCCCAGGTACTAATGTCACGGTCTGTGTAGTGGTTAAGAAATTCACTTTTGAGCTGTGTATTGTGGGTTTGATGCCCACATAGAACTGATAGGGGTCTTATTTATGTCTGTAAAATGTATCTATGATACAGGAGAAAGAGTACTCTGGTTTATTAACTATACAAATAAATAAAATTGAAGTGTCTGTTCGTAGAGACAAAATAACAGCTTTTTACTAAATGCATATGAAAGTATATACAGCATTTCAACAAAAACTTGTCTGTTTGATCCAGCTTATCTCCGAAACGCCTGGACCGATTTTGACGGGACTTCCACTGACAAATAGCTGATGTTATAAGGCGTAACTTTAGCCACTTTTATTTTAGTTAAAGCAAATAATTTGGGTTCCGTGCAAAAACACACGTGAAAGCTCGTAGAACTGATGGCCGTTGGGGCTAAAAAGGTTCTTGAGTGGAGACCGCGCACCGGAAAACGCAGCATGGGACGACGACAACGAGTTGGACACACGATCTGGTGGAGGGCGCTGGGAGTCGTTGGATGCGGGCGGCATATGACCGCTCGTTGTGAAAATCTACGGGGAGGCCTTTGTTCAGCAGTGGACGTCCTGTGGCTGATATGATGATGATGATGATGAAGTGAAGCTAATAAAAGCGGACCAAGTACATTACCTCCACAATTAACTCTACATTGTATCAATGATTCTGAAATTTCACAAACAGTGCTGCTTACTTATCTTAGTTGCTGACTATTGTGAATCATTCTTATGATATTTTAAGATAATATTGTAATCATCTCCGACACAGATCATCATAAACAGTTAAAACACTTATATCTGTCATCTGTGTGTCATGTTTCCTGTAACGATATCTCAAGTGTTTTCGTACTTGTGTTTGTGCTCTAGAGATTAGTTTAATATCCTGGTTAAAAAAGTTATTATATCATAGTAAGTAAACAATATAAACAGTATGCTTGGTATTTCTCTATGAGATCGAATCAGGAATGAGGAGATCCGTTGAAGAACTAAAGTTGCCGACTTAGCTGAAAGGATAAGTAAGCTGAAGTGGGCATGGGCAGGGCACATTGCTCGTAGAACTGATGGCCGTTGGGGCACAAAGGTTCTCGAGTGGAGACCGCGCACCGAAACACGCAATGTAGGACGACCTCCAACGCTATGGGTGGATGATCTGGTGAAGGTCGCTGGGAGCCGTTCGATGCGTGTGGCATATGACCGGACTTTGTGGAAATCAGTGGGGCAGGCCTTTGCTTAGCAGTGGACGTACTTTGGCTGATATGATGATGATAATGATGAAGTAAATACTTCTCTCATTTTTAAAGTATTATCCAAATCACAACAATTTTAATAACATACCACGAGCCTCGAGGCTCATGCGGCAGCGACGTGCACCCAAAAATTCGATACTACGATAACAAACTCTTCGGCCATCAGTTCAGCTATGTCGGCAACTTTAGTTCGATCCATCTCGAAGTTCTGCAATGTATTGAATTTTTAGGGGGTAAATGGTAGGAAAAATGTCATGTAGTCATTTATTGCTTACTACTTACGTTACCCGCCCGCTGCGCTAATCCTCATATCATGGAAACCCTGCAAGATATTGAAATGGAACATACACGAAAATATAAGTATAAATTCCTGTTTTAATCCGTAAAATTTTCATTGTGATCCGTTGAGCCGTTTCGGGGCCTATTCGAGACAAACACACATGTCTATAAACGGTCATTTATGATTAGGCATCGCATTCGCCACTACCCGATTAACGTTAATGTCATATGACGAAAAAAGTAGTAACAAAAGATTCCTTTAAACCCTAATTAAACATTGATCCAGCAGTCCCTTGCGATTATTACTGTCCCAGTAACTCCCTGCGCCGAGGTCCGTGTCCCGCCGTCCGTGGGACGCCCTCAGGTGCAGTTACTTAAGTATATAATTAAGCCAGGCTGGAGGCTATTCATGCTTCGCCTATTTTGTCCCGGGAAAGGTACGAGAAGCGCTACATAAAAAAAACCAAGCGTCGCGTAAATAGCAGTAAAATATAAATAAAAGTAAAATTTAGCATTTATTTTCAAATCACAGACAGACACCAATTTTATTATATTGGTACAGATACACACGTAGCGTGTGAACTAAACTGTTGCGATAACAAAACCAATTCTACATAGTACCTGTAGCAGTTGCGGCTACATATCAGGCTGTAAGTTTCCAGTTTAAGCTGATCTCGCACTATATAGGCTTTCCTTGTAATGAGAGATCAGCTTTTGTCTCTGTAATATTGGTACCGGTGGTAAGTCTCTTATTGCAACATCCGGCTTGGTACCCAAGTACCACCGCAGTGACAGACAGTAGTGTTTAAACTTGGACATTACGGTGCTCCGGTTAGAAGGGCACTGTAGCTAGTGACATTATTGGCCATAAGACATTAAGAATGAACAATACTTTTTTTTTATTGTTCCGGTGGAAATACATCATGTACTTCCTCCGCCCCAGGGAAGGGTGGAGGGGTATGCCGGGCTCCTACCGGCTAAAACCACCGGAGTGGTCATCTAGAGCTATTGGTGCCACGCCTTTCACGGATGACTGTAAAGCGGTCACCCCCTCTAGCGGAGTGAAGGCGACTGACTGTAAAGAGGTCGTCCCCCAGGAACCTCTCGGGGGGATTGTAAAGAATTCACCCCGAAGCCTCGCTATGCGCTGTGCTGCGCACACGGCGGCACGTGACCACATGCACACTGCCGTCTTCCCCGGTTGAGCTTCTCCGGTATGAGCACACAGGTTTCCCAAAAGGCGTGCTCGCGACCCCCAAGGCCCCCTGTCACATAAATACGACCTTACGGCTTAGGCGTGTTGGACACGGAGGCCGCGGCGGTTATCACCCCGGCTCCGTTTATTAATTCGTTAATTATCCTAATAAGTAATATTAGAATTGTATTACAATACTAGCGGCCCGGCCCGGCTTCGCACGGGTGGACATTTATTTTTTAAACTTTTTGGGATAAACGTAGACGTAAACATGGTCTGATTCTGGACGGCATTTGTATCAACTTTTAAAATGAAAAAATCAGTTATAGTTACATAACTACAATAGTTGGACATATGGTATCGCGAAGTTTTTTGTAGAAATTGATATGTTCTTTAATATCGTGGAACATTTTTTTGCTCTATCATCAATAGTTTACACAGCGCATGCGATGAAAGACATTTTACGGTAATTATTTTTACACCTTGGGTTAAGTTATTGAAGATTTAGTAGGGATCCCTAATTCTTTCTAGTAATAAATATTGCCTATATTACTCAAGGATATTGTAGCATTCTAATGGCGAAAGATTTTCTACAAACGTACAAAAATACAAATAGATTTATATTGGAACGTTTTATGTATTTTTAATATACGTTGATTTTCTTAAACGGGCGATTTTTGATCAGTATTAATTTGCTTTAATTATTAACATTACAAATGTTGGAATTTGGTTTTATGTGAATTAAATGTTAATACGCAAATGAATATTTTATTGACACGTCTCACCGAAAATGTTCTACATTAAATCTTATCTTGAAGTCTCGAAATCCCCGGGCGTCCCGGGAATTCGAGCCTAAGCCGTCTCGTGACCCATGACTTTGAAAATTTCGAGACTTTCCAATCCCTATAAACAACTCACTCTCCACAAACACTCGCATCCAATTGCGAACTCTCACATGAGTATAATATTAATACGTAAAGAAAAATCTTTGTACCCCTTTTTAAGCACTTTGCGCGCACGTAAGTTCTTATGGAGGAGGGGAGTGCAGAAAGTAATATGTGTAGCAAATTCCTTTTTTTTATGCTTTATGGTCGAAGTTCGACCTCTGTTCGACCACTAGCAATTTATAATTATTGTTATGGCATTCTATGACTACGCTACGTTCAAAAAAGATTGAAACAGACTCCACAACACAAGGAATCTTAGGGGATCTAGGACTCCACGCTTCTCCACAACCTTAATATACGCACAGCCAAGCAGTGGAACTCCTTGCTAGCGTCCGCTACGAGTGAATACGCATCTTCTGGGTGCGCTCGTTCCGTCGTACACCTCATCCATCGCTTTTCGGCAGGCGAGATCGAGGTCAAGATCAAGACCGAACACAGTCATGAATAAAAAAAATAAAACGAGCGAGCCTTACGACTACTCGCATATGATATGTAACATCTGACATCTCACCTTGGTAATAAGCATCATTAATAAAAGATCGAAATTCAGTACCTACAACGAAATGTATGAATGGCGCCAAAACTCAGCACTTCACCGCGCAAGCGCTAAAGCGGGCGCTGCCACAGATTTTCTACTTCTTCTTCTCTTAGATTATGGCTTCTGTAGAATATCTTCCACAATTTCGCCAATGTCAAGTATAAGGCAACGTCGTACGGTATTTAGATTGATAAATCTTTACATACTCATAAAACATTTCTCAAAAATGAAAAAATTCTAAAAAATATGTCGGCTACGTCGTACGGTTAAATTGTTTTTTTTTTCCAGATTTTCTAATTTGACTCAAAACTTTTTGTAATGCTATAAAAATGGCGCGAGTCGCATATGCGTTCCATTAAAAAAAAAGATGGAATCTCCTTGGTGATATTAACTTCTTGAATTTGCCCTGTATCGTAATGGAAAAAAAAGTATTATAACATTATTTTGTTAGAGAAATAGTGTTATATTATAATAAAACACTTTTTAACGGATTCTATCGCGTATATATTAGATTTTTGATTTTCTTGACGTTTCGAATGCTTTGCAGCATTCGTGGTCGTAGGATGACAGTCATAAAATATACGCGATAGAATCCGTTTAAAAGTGTTTTATTATAATGTGTAATACTCGCGAAAACCTAAGACATTATTAATAGTGTTATAGTTTGATTCTGTTTTTAAATATTCCCTGGCTTCCTATTACACACTTCCGTCCCTTTTCACGATATCACTCCCACATATTACAGGAAAGCGAGTGGAAAGATATTACAAAAAGAATGTGTTTTTTCTGAGACCATAAACTATATTGTTTTATTTATTTTATTATAATTAGTATTCGTGCAAGGCAGTCGGTACAGCCTCGCCGCGTCGACGCGCCTTCGATTGCAGATCTTTATATGGATAACAGTGGACACACTGGGTGAACTTATGTTAAGATCAATATGGGTAAACAAGTTGTGCAATCCAGTTTTGTAGATCGTTGTGGATTTTTATATCGTAGGTGTAGCGAAAGAGGTTCTAGATTGTAAAAGTAGAACCTTATTTTTTTTTTTTGGTGCTCAGTGGAAATTCTTCATGAACTTCCTTCGCCCCGGGGAAGGACGAAGGGGTATGCCGGACTCCTACCGGCTAAAACCACTGGGGCGGTCATCTTCGGCACCTAAGGGAGGCTCCAGGTCCTCGTATGATCACACTAGAGCCGGCTGTATCGGTCTGTCATGCTCACTAAAATGTGTTGCTGGCGGTGGCGTTGTGTATCGGGTCGTTCGGTTCCCTACAATATGGTTGAGCTAAGCGATGCTGACGCATGCGTCATGCTCGTGAACGGGTGCCGTCTGTTGGGACTGGTCAGCCGTTAACTGTCACGGCAAATAATTTATTATTATTATATTATTATGGTATGTTCCATCTTTACACATTGTCCTACATTTTTCTCGGTATATGTTTTACAATAATTTGTATCAATCAACATTGTAATCTCAATTATTTGAAAAGAGTATCCATTGAGCTTCTTGCCGGCTCTTCTCCACGAGATCAACTATTTGGAACCGTGCAACCTAGATTCTGACGTTTCATAAGTGCCAATATTTGGTTACTTGAAATAAAAAACTTTGACTCTGCGGGCGCGTAGATTGGGGAGTCTGCGTGCTCACACCGAGCGACCCCCGAGAAGACGGTGGCGCGTACGTGGTCACGTGCCGCCTTGTGCGCAGTACAGTGCACGGTGAGACTTGGGGGGATCCTTTACAATCCTCCCCGAAAGTGCCTGGAGGGCGACCTTTTTACAGTCGTCTTCCCTCCGCTAGAGGTCACCCCCTCTTTACAGTCATCCCCTCTGTGATGTGACTAAAGGCGTGGCTCCAATGGGCGGCTCTAGTGTGATCATATGAGGACCTGGATCCTCCTTTAGGGGCTGTAGATGACCGCTCCAGTAGTTTTAGCCGGTAGGAGTCCGGCATACCCCTTCGCCCTTCCCCGGGGCGAAGGAAGTTCCATGTAGAATTTCCACTGGGCACCAATAAAAAAAAGGTATGTTTATAATCATCAGTCAAACTTATAACGCGTTACTTAAACTTGTTACGCGCAAAAAAAAACCCTTGAAATTCAATATATAGATTCTATGTCAAGTGCTCTACTCTAAATGTATTTTAAATTAAACGCGGGTGAAACCGCGGGTCCCAGCTAGTCTATAATATACGCAATGAAATCCGTTTAAAAGTGTATTTTTATAACAACAACAACTTTTTTTCATGTTCCGCCTTTTCTAAAGGCAGGGAGATATTCAGTTAAATACATGCAAACTAAACTCAGTTATTACTATGTCACACTAACTTACAATATCATTGCATTTTATACATACGTGCCTTTAAACTTGTACACATTTTATATAATAAACCAGGGTCGTCGTGGTCGACAAAGTGGTCGATATCGGGTTCCTCGGGGGCGACATAAACGAAAACTGATTATGGCGGTCGACGAGGTCTAAAAATCGACCCCTAATTCAACACAAGTTCTTATTTGAAACTTTCAAGATACTGTATAAGTTGTGTTACGTGTACCAACCAACTTGTTATAAGATTGATAAATATTTTAGTAGGAATTGGTAAGTATTTTGTATCAATAGAAAAAACAAGAGATATGATTTTTAAAGTAATTTGGCCGTGGACTGTGGTGGTCTGAGGTATGAGTTCATTTTGGAAAAGGGGTCTCTTGCCCAAAACAGTTTGGGAATCCCTGTAATAAACCATGTCAGTGATGTCACGGCAAAGGCAAGGTGTTAATACATTATTAACAAACTTCAAACTTCAAATTGTCAATTCAATAGCTTGTAATAGCGCGTACTTGTCATATAGTAAAATGGCCTCCGGTGTTTTCAATATGACGTGTAAAAGTGTCTGATAAGACCTAATTACTGAATAAACGATTCTATTCTATTCTAGTATCCAGTAAATAAAATATTTTAAGAAAATGTGACAGTGCTTGCCGTGTGGTGCCGGCTTAGAATACCACCACCCCATCTCCTCCCGTGGGTGTCGTAAAAGGCGACTAAGGGATTAGCCGGAGGATGGGCAGCAGCGACCTTCGTGTACATTAACAACTCAACTGCGATCGTCAAGCGTGGCGATTATGACAAAACCCCCCAAATGAACACACAACACATCCTTATCGGTCGTTGTGGTGATCTTTGGGGGAGGCCTGTGTCCAGCAGTGGACTTCATTTGGCCGGAATGATGAACAGTGCTTTGTCATCTGATGTCTACATATTTATTTATCTCAGTCAATACCTCTCGTTTCGCTACCAAAATTTCTCACTGTCGCAGTCGTAAAGTGGGTCAGCTGCATTGCACAAGTGACAACAATATAATAACTAAACAATCATAATATTTCAGTGCCGATCCTCTCTTGACCGTCGATCTGTGTCATCATTTCATTTTTTCATAATTTCGGCCAAATGAAGTCCACTGCTGGACACAGGCTTCCCCCAAAGATCACAACAAGGACCGATATGGGTTTGTTGTGGGCTCATTGGGAGGTTTTGCCATAATCGCCACGCTAGGCAGACGGGTTGGCGATCGCAGTTGAGTTGTTAATGTACTCGAAGGACGCTGCTGCCCATCCTTCGGCTAATCCCTTAGTCGACTTTTACGACACCCACGGGAGGTGGTGGTGGTGGTATTCCGAGCCGGCAGCAGGCTAAAAAGCACCACCACGTCTCTTCCCGTGGGTGTCGTTAAAGGCGTCTATAATCAAGTCCACCGCTGGGCAGATGCCTCCCCTAAAGATTCCCACAACGACCGGTCAGGGTATATTGTGTTCTCATTGAGAGGTTTTGCCATAATCTCCAAGCGTGGCAGGCGATTGAAGCTATTCAAGGACACGTTGCAGAAGGTAAGCCATGAGGACCAGTCTTAGCGAATACCAAATGGGTTTTTCACCGTTATTTCAATTCTATGTTCAAGGATGTATGGATGTTTCAGTTTAGAGAATTGCACCCCTGCACCAAGTTCAAAAATTTAACAATGCAATAACAGTATCGAATTTTTACATTGGCGCCATGAATTGGTCTTTTTTATTCACCGTTCCGCTACCAAGTCTTCTAACTAATTAGCCGTTGTCACAGTCGCGGTACGGCTGATATATGCAATACATGTAATAGGTGTGTATTATGTATGTAGGTACGCGTAAGCTACTTGGGGGGATACTTTACAATCCTCCCCGAGAGGTGCCTGGGGGAGCGACCTTTTTACAGTCGCCTTTCCTCCGCTAGAGGGGGTGACCGCTTTACAGTCATCCCCTCCGTGATGTGCCTAAAGGCGTGGTACCAATGGGCGGCTCTAGTGTGATCTGACGAGGACCTGGAGCCCCCCTTCGGTGCCGAAGATGATCGCTCCAGTGGTTTTAGCCGGTAGGAGTCCGGCATACCCCTTCACCCTTCCCCGGGGCGAAGGAAGTTCCATGTAGAATTTCCACTGGACATCAATAAAAATAAAAATAAAAAGGTACGCGTAAGCTTATCGGTTGAACAACAAGACTACTCTCAATGCCACTTTGACCGTTGCGTCATCAAGATTAATTACTGGTATTAAAAGTTCTAGAAATGTTCATCATCATCATCACCATCATTATAGCTGAAAAACGTCCACTGCTGAACAGAAGCCTCCCCCAAAGATTGCCACAACGACCGGTATGTTTCGTTTTGTGGGCCCATTTAGGGCCCATTCCCATAAGCGCCACGCTTGGCGGGCGGGATGGTTTTTTTTTTGTTGGGCTTCTCGCATACATTTTAGTGAAATGTGGTTGCTTAACCGGTCATTTTCTGGAGAAGCCAAAAGAGGCCTTCAGCCAGGCTTAAATTGAATATTAAAAAACTACTAAGCAACTTTCGCTAAGGGCGCCCCCTGCGGGACACGGACCTCGGCTTAGGGCGTTGCTGGGGATAACAAGCTATTGTTTTGGGGACAGCTGGACCGGTATTATTTATTTACAATTAAAACTATAAGCTCGGCACGGGCCGGCGCGAGCAAGAGACGGGAGGGAGAAGTGGTAACTTGAACGAGAAGGTGACGCGGCGATAGGCCTCCGCGACGTCGGTGAGGCAGGACGGGATGGCGATTGCAGTTGAGTTATAAATGTACTCGAAGGACGCTGCTGCCCATCGTGCAGCTAATCCCTTAGTTGCCTTTTACGACACCCACGGGTTGAAACGTGGTGGTGGTATTCTTAGCCGGCGCCACACGGCTAGAAATGTTATTAACTCAGGATAATAACTTGTATTTTTATAAATTTCGTTTATTTCATTATATATCAGCCAAAGAGCGTCCACTGCTGCCCCCCATAGATTTCTACTAGTAAGCGGTAAATGTGGGGTGAATTTGACAGTCAAAGTCACTCACCAGGCTTGGCAAGTGGGCTGGTGAGTGCAGAATGTCTGCTGCAAAGGTGCTCCACAGAAGGGTCGCTGCTGCCTATCCTTCTACTTTAGAGTCCCTTAGTCGCCTTTTACGACACCCACGTGAGGAGAAAAGGGCCTTCCTAACCACACGAAATTCTTATGTTTATTTAAGTGCTTTTCTGAGTTCTTTATTGCTATCTATGTAAATCAGGATTTATGCTTATTCTGTTTGAATGTAAAATCATTTACCTTCATGTTATATTATTAGGTGATATACCTCTTACATCGTCGCAGCTGAAATGCCAATTATTGGAACAACATTTCCAAAACAAATAGTCCAACAATGGACAAAGTTAGAAACAGTTGTGTTTCTAAAAATAAGTTGACTGCGTCATAGAGTAAGATCAGAAAATCCGGCCAGTAGGCAGAACTAAACTACCTTCAAAACTACTAACTATGGGCAAGAACTCGATAACTCCTTAAAAGGGAACTTGTACCAATCTGATAAATGTAGTGACGTAACCTGCGTCACTGACGTCACGTTACAGTGGTCGCTTATTTGTAACAATGATTGTTGTACCACAAAACAAATGGGTACAGAAGACCCACTGCATACAATGCGCTGAGTAGGAGGCTCGCTCAAATTTCACGCACATTTCTCCAGTATTATTTACTAAGTACAAATGTATTTGTTGGGGGGGGGGGGGGGGGGGGTTTACTACTGGGTCTAAGTGCTGGGCGCAAGAGACGAAATAACTGATGTGTCCAGGTGACATCACGCAGCACAAGCCTTGGGTAGCAATCGTTATTGACAGGCGTGATTCTTCCGTGTGCGCAGATAACAGCGCACAGGGACGCTTCGGGAGATCCTTTACAATCCCCCCGTCCCAATCCCCAATCTCTAGCCGTTTTACTGCTATTGGCGATGGTTACTGTGCTAATAATGAAAAATAGTGATAAGCGGATGCTGATGCATGCGTCATGCTCGAAAATGAGTCTCTGTCGGGACAAGCCACGGTCACGAACAGAAGTCAATACGAATTTCTTTTCACTATAGAAACGTAACAAACTACGCGTTTACCGCGTTCGGCGTTCCGGTTGGCCCGCTCCAAGCTCTTCAACTAATCGCAGCGCCGAACGCGGTACACGTGTAGTTTACTATTACGGTTTCGATTGTGAAAAAGTCGTAGTAATTTGGTCTTTAGGGTGTCGGAATAGGCGTCCTAAGTTTTCATCATTTTGGTCGAATGAAGTCCACTGCTGGACACAGGCCTCCCCCAAATATTGCCACAACGACCGATATGGGTGTGTTGTGTGCTTATTGGGGGGGTTTTGCCATAATCGCCACGCTTGGCAGACGGGTTGGCGATCGCAGTTGAATTGTTAATGTACTCGAAGGACGCTGCTGCTCATCCTCCGGCTAATCCCTTAGTCGACTTTTACGACACCTACGGGAAGAGATGGGGTGGTGGTATTCTGAGCCAGCACCACACGGCAATCCTAAATTTTACGTCAAGATATAGTAGCGTCCCCATCTGCACACTATTTGCTAAGAATGTATGAGATGGATAAATAGTTTCATGTAGGGCTCGCGGACCTCTCAGGCGCTGCGGGCGCGCAGATTAGCGGAGTCTGGTCACGTGCCGCCGTGTGCGCAGCACAGCGCACAGCGAGACTCGTGGGATCCACTCCGAGAAGTGCCTTTTTACAGTGCTCCGCTAGAGGAAGTGACCGCTTTGCAGTTATCCCCTTCAAGATGTGCTCAAAATCGTGGCTCCCCCGTGAGTGCCCCTCCTCCCCTGCAAGTGGTTTTAGCCGGTAGGAGCCCATGCCCCTTTGCCGTTCCCCGGGGCGGAGGAAGTTCATGGGGTCAAGTCCATAGGGTTCGCGGGCCTTCTGCTCGCCTGTCTGCTCTGTGGTGGTACTCAGCAGAGACAGCTAATCTAATTAGTGTTAGATTCATACGTGAGTCAACCGCTGGATTCCAAACGTGCTTTTATTGTAGCGTATAGTCGCTCGTCTGTGCGCCCCGTATTACATAATACATTAATATTAAGTTTAGTATAGTCGTATTTCACATAATAATTGAACTATCGTAACCAGCAGTTTATCCGTGTGGTGTCCGGATTAAAAATATAGCACCATTCCATCTCATCCCGTGGATGTCGTAAAAGGCGACTATGGGATTAGCCGTAGGATGGGCAGTAGCGTCCTTCGAGTACATTAACAACTACGATCGCAACCTGCCTGCCAAGCGTGGCGATTATGGAAATACTCCCCTATGAGAACACAAATCAAGGCTGGTCGTTGTGGCTATCTTTGGGGGAAGCTTTATATCCAGCGGTGGACGTCTGAATGAAGATGAAGGCCTCGCCCCCCTCTAGCAAACAACATCTGTATAGCACGCGTGGTGTTCAAGCAAATAACCATTAGAAAGGAAAAGTTGCAGAGTGTGATCTGTGGTCTCACGTCCGCACTTCTCGGACATAGTTACATATATTAAAATCTACGCATTAGCGTCAAGTAGTAGGTCGTTTGTCTTGTGTGGGCACCATTGTGTGTGGAATGGTGGCTATATATTTACATACTGGTCGAGAATCGGCCGCCAGTGAAGGATTATTGCGACAATAGCAACGGATGATGTGTCAACTGTGTTGAAAGCCGTACGTTATCCACTGACAGTCAGGCTTGCCGTCCGGCCCGAAATGGATGAATCAACTCCTGAAAATCAGTGTTGCAACACTTCGTCTTCTAGCATGTGGTAACATAGGGTCCATTTTTGGATTTGTTTAGCAATTTTTAATAATTATGAAGTGAATCTTCTTTGGGACGGTGTGAATTGGATCTCTCTCTCTGACTTTTTTTTTTCTATATGTTGTTTTGGTTGTTGCCTTATTTTGCTAATCAAAGTCAAATATTTTTATTGCAAATAAACCAAATATTGGCACTTATGAAACGTCAGAATCTAAGTTGCACGGTTCCAAATAGTTGATCTCATGGAGAAGAGCCGGCAAGAAACTCCATGGATACTCTTTTAAAATAATTGAGATTACAATGTTGATTGACAAATTATGGTAAAACATATAACGAGCATGATGTCGGCAAATATATAGAAAAAAAACATACGAATGTAATATAATCATTATTCGCCATGGCAGTTAACGGCTGACCAGTCCCAACAGACGGCACCCGTTCACGAGCATGACGCATGCATCAGCATCGCTTAGCTCAACCATATTGTAGGGAACCGAACGACCCGATACACAACGCCACCGCCAGCAAGACATTTTAGTGACCGATACAGCCAGGCAAAAGGCAAAGTATAGGTACTAAATATATAACATTACTGACTACATGATGCTCACACATATTTAATTTAATAATGTCAAAAGATTAAGAAAATATTAGAATGTAAATTGCAGTCATTATATTATATAAAAAACTGAAAATAGTTTATTTTTGTTGTACCGTATATACTTTCATATGCATTTATTAAAAAGCTGTTATTTGTTACATTACAAAGAGATACTTAAATTTTATTTATTTGTATTGATCAATATTTTGCTAACCGTTTCCTTAATGGCCGACATTCAGTTATAAATTGTTTCTCATAACCATATCTTAAAAATAATTGTTCCAGAACCTACCAGAACAACAGCTATCAACTCGCTTTGTTTACTCAGTCTCTTTATAACATTAATAAGTTAATAACTTATCGATTTTCTCATGTATTGTGAATCAGTAATGGTTTTATCGCAGTCACAATGTGCTGACGTAGCCAAGGGCGGCGCGCTTTGCCGTGTAAGGCAAGCGATACGTGGGTGGCGACCTCGGCGACATCGCACGCGGGTGTGGTTGCCCAGCTGTGAGCAACAAACCTATAGACAAACACGCTCAGAAGTTCCACATCATGCGAAAAAAACAAAGAATCGAGGCGCGTGCATTTCTCACTAAGATATAAAGAAGAAAAGAAAGAAAAACAGGTTATTTTTGCGGATATTGTCAAGGACCGATAACAATGCAACTTCGTTCCAAAAAAAAACAAATAATAACATTAATAAAACTAAAAAAAACACTTTTTTGTAGATAACCGTACTAAAAAGTTGAAAATAATTTTCAATAAGTTTAAAATAAGAATACAGTGATATACAAAAAAAAAATTGTACAAAAGCGTGGGGTGCCTTATCAGATATTTTCATGATGACGCTTCTTTTACAAATATTTACCACAATTTACATCAAGCATCTCACGATTCTTTACAATTAAATATACAAACCGACTTCCTTCCAGCTGGAGCTCCGGCAGCTGGCGAACAGCCGCCTCAAGCGGTCCCCAAGAGACTGCAGTGTATACACCCATGCCATTTTTATTGGTGCCCAGTGGAAATTCTTCATGAACTTCCTACCGGCTAAAACCACTGGAGCGGTCATCTTCGGCACCTAAGGGAGGCTCCAGGTCCTCGTATGATCACACTAGAGCCGCCCACTGGTGACACGCCTATAGGCACAGCTCGGAGAGGGTGACTCTAAAGCGGTCACCCCCTCGAGGGGATTGTAAAGGATCCCCCAAAGCGTCCCACGGCAGCGCGTGACCACATGCGTGCTACCGTCTTCTCTTGGGTCGCTTGGTGTGGGCACGCAGATTCCCCAATCTACGCACCCACCCACAGGTCCCCCGCTTTATAGCAAGGGCAGGAGGTTTCAGGCGTATAGGAGTTAGGCGCCAGGGCGGTTGCTACACCGGCGCCGTCTCCTCCTTCTTCGAGCAGGATCGGCCCTCTCCCGACTGAGGTGGTACCTACCTACCTGGACTCTTGAAATAATCGACCCAGCATCAGTACAACGTGTTTAATCTCCTCATGAACTTGTGAACTAAACGCGATTGTGTGTCTGTACGACGTGCTGCTATCCGTCCGATAACAATGTTGACAATATTATGTGCACTTTCTTGTCGATAACCGCGTCTTGTGTATTGCAAAATATCGAGTTGTTGTGCCAAACGATTTTGTACGTTATACACAGGGTGATACGATGTTAAATGAACACCTTTACCTTGTACTATACAGAGCAAGTATTGAGTCATTGTGTCAAGCCATTGTGTGCTTTATGTCATGCGTTATGTTTAGCGGCAAGCCCACGTCGGGTAGTGAGTAACGCGAGCGCTGTGTGGTCGACCGGCGCCATTTTAGGTATTATCTTTCGAATGTATTGTTTAAGTTACGTTTCATCATCATTTTGGCCAAATGAATTCCACTGCTGGACACAGGCCTCCCGCAAAGATCACCACAACGACCGATATGGGTGTGTTGTGCAACGCTGGGGGGTTTTGCCATAATCGCCACGCTTGAGAGACGAGTTGGCCATCGCAGCTGAGTTGTTAATGTACTCGAAGGTCGCTGCTGCCCGTCCTCCGGCTAATCCCATAGTCGCCTTTTAGGACACCCAAGGGATGAGATGGGGTGGTGGTATTCTGAGCCGGCACCACACGTTACGTTTGATGAGGGTAAAATAGGGAGCTGCGCGCGCATCATCATCATCATCATTATTTCAGCCGAATGAAGTCCACTGCTGGACACAGGTCTCCCCCAAAAATCACCACAACGACCGATATGGATGTGTTGTGGGCTCATTGGAGGGTTTTGCCATAATCGCCACGCTTGGCAGACGGGTTGGCGATCGCAGTTGAGTTTTTAATATACTCGAAGGACGCTGCTGCCCATACTCCAGCTAATCCCTTAGTCGACTTTTACGACACCCACGGGAGATGGGGTGGTGGTATTCTGAGCCGGCACCACACGGCATCCGGCACCACACGGCATTTATTCTATTATTGATGAAATTTTAATATTATATTTCTTGTTTTTTTTTTAAACCTCCACTAGGATTTCTCCCGTGTCGTGGACAAGAAAGCATTTATATATTCATGTTTAATTTAGTTGTACTAAGCCTGTCATTTATTGTGTATTTAATACAAATACCACTCTTATCAAGTTCGTGGGTATGTATGCAGGTGCCCGCACGTTACGGCGTGACGTGACGTGACATTTCCAAACATATCCATAGAGTGACGAAATTTTCATCGTGACAAAAGTAACCCGTGCGCGCTAGCTCTAAAGGTAGTTTACGATTACGAGGGAAACATATTTTTTTATGACCACGCTTTTCTAACAAATTGTACTCATCATATCAGCCACAGGATTTCCACTGCTGAACAAAGGCCATTACAGAAAGGGAACACATTAACACTAAGCAGCACGTGCGCAACACATTCTGTGAAGTATTTACCACACAGAGTCATAATATTGAAGTCTATCAGCACTCAGCCGACTTCATTGGTCGGTGTTCTTTTCGGTGGTCGCCATTGTAGATCCTGGCTTACAGGAGTGGCAGTGGTTGGGAATGTGTGGCGGGCTTGTCCCATATAAAAAAAAATGCAGCAGCTACGCTGGTGTGAAAGAGTCTGGTCGCTAATCTTGCATGCTTGTCCAGAGAGTGGCTAACGTTCTGTCTGTGGTCAATGATCTCATAAAAGGACGAAGTTGGTTTTTCACGTATATTCTTTTAACTTTTAACTGTAACATTATGCGTGACATTACCGAAGGTCAGCCCAGAGGGTTCGCGTCACTTCAAATGTACTCCTATTGTTGCCCAGATGCTCGCTGATGTCAATGTCATATGCATATAGTATACGTCTAACCAATGATTTTTTACAAATAGATGCGCCATACACGAACGTTATGACACTACAGAACGGCGTAAATTTTACTATAGCTACCACCAGTACATATAACTATACAGCTCTCGAACAGTGCGCGAAGGAAGTGAGAGAAAATGAAAGCCATGCGGCGTACCGGTTGTTAGAAAGAGACGAGTGTACACCGTTAGTTACGTGGCATTAGCAGCTGCATGGCTTTCCTGGCGCCGGCCGCCATTAGATTGCCTAAATCAAAGTACTGTAATTTTTATTTACAGTATAGATTTACGCATGAAATTGTTTTTTCTAACAGTTGCAGTATAATTCGTGCATTAACGTTCTATAAACACAAGAAGGCATTCTTTTCCGCAATATGTTGCATGAATTACGTTTAGGATTGACGTCTAACCGTGACACTGGTCGGTGCGCGACTAAATGAACTCCGAGCAATTACCTTACTTACATGTGACCATCACAGAGCGCGGGCAACGCATCTACACTCATAAAAATATCTTAGCGTCTAATTATATATTTAAGACTTACTTTTACGTACATTATGATATGTATATTGAATGATAACAATAATTTCGAGCGTATGGCACTCGTCGGTTGCAGCTGAAAATCAGCGTCAGGTAGTGGTACCTTGTTCTGCCACCTGACATCATGCTGAGCTGATTGCCCTTTTGGCACTTCTGTTAAATCATTGTATTTTTGTTTGCTTATCAAATTGTTTGTGCCATTAAATAACTTTTTTTCTTTCTTTCTTTACTCAGGTCGTTACAGATATCTTCAAAATTCCCATACCCTGGTGTATGCAGATGCCCATTTTCTGACCTAAAATCTTTCGCTATCGTCTATAACCATCCACGTGAAGACATACCGCGACCTATCCTTAAACCAGGCACCACTTGTAACACACCCAGGCCAAAATAGTGTGCGTTGCAAGAAGTGGTCCTTCTGTACTATCTTAGTAAGTAACATATTTCATGCCTCATTACTCCCTCGCATCTTGACTGCATAGTGCTCTGTCTCTTTCGCACACGTGTTGTATGTCTGCGGTTATAAGATACAAGGTCTTGAAGAATCGATATTCGTGTTCGTATTTGTTTTGTAGGAGTACCAGGCAAACAGGCGATATAAGGATGCGTGGACACGGTCGTGGTGGCCCGGAGGGACTTGCTTCTTAAGTAATAGGAACCTGGCAAGTACCAAGTGTAGGGTTCAAATCGATTGAGGACCTTGGCTTTTTTTGTATGCCTTTTTTTATTGGTTCCCAGTGGAAATTCTTCATGAACCAAAGGTGGATGCAGGGCCCAGGGGACCATACTCCCCCAAAACTGTGGGATATAGTTGCCGTGTGGTGCCGGCTCAGAATGAACCCCATTTCATCCTGGGGGTGTCGTAAAAGTCAACTAAGGGATAAACCGGAGAATGGGCAGCAGCGTCCTTCGAGCACACAACAACTCAACTGCGATCGCCAACCCGTTTGCCAAGCGTGGCGATTATGGCAAGACAAGCCACTGAGCACACTACACACCCATATCGGTTGTTGTGGTGATCTTTGGGTGAGGCCTGTCCAGCAGTGGACTTTATTCGGCCGAAATGATAGTTGACCTGAGACACTGAGGGCCCCCCCAGATTAACCACAGGGTCACTTTTGTGGGGCAATATAAAACATTAAAGAATAAAATTTTGCAAACTGTATTAAAAAAAAAAAGAAGGGCAGTACAATTTTCTTATCTTAAAATTTTGTACTACAGTAAATCCGTAAGATTTTGCTGAACATATATTGTGTTTTTTTGGTAGGTATTGACCCAAGCTCTCACCCCCTGCAGCATGTCGTGCTATTTACTGGACACCCTGTATACCTTAAATACATACTTATTACAAGCCTCGTATATTGTCAGTGATATCCATGGGGGTGATGGCGTGTCCAACTGGTATTGACATAAATTGATCGCCGTTAGATAAATTTGCATATTTGGAGGGCATCGACCCCATTTATTGAAATCCTGAAGTATTAACTCTTATTACTTTAAACGAATAGAACAGCGAATGGTACTCCCAATAAACTTACGCGTTGCGTGGTACGGCTGTCGTGTGCGGTCTGTACGCTCGGTATGATTGGCTACCTATAAAGTCGTGGGTGAGTGTGTTTTAGTATGCGAAGCCAATTGTAATGTTGTGTTTATTCAGCTCATTGGATGAGACCTTGTAACTGTGTGCATTAGTGTGCTTTTATGAAGAATGGTAGTGGGAAAATGTGGGAAAGGGATTTCTAGGCTCGCATACATTTTGATCTACATGGCGGAGATAGAGACGATTGACGGCATGGTTGGTGCAGTGGCTGATACAGTCGGTTGCTGCGCTCCGGGTCGTGGGTTCGATTCCCACACGGAACAAATATTTGTATGATCTGCAGACAGTTGTTCCGGGTGTATTGTATGTGGAATTCATGTCTGTAAACGCACTCACGACACCGGAGAAATCATAGTGTGGGGCAAAGTTTAAAAAAAAAAAGAGAGATTTCTTCCAATATCTTTGGCGATCACCAAGTAGTGGCCAGTTGCCGCACCGTAGTCATGGTGGTCTTGACCACGCAACATACATAATCAGCCTATTACTGTCCCACTGTTGGGCACGGGCCTTTTCTTAACTAAGGAAGGGTTTGCTCTCAGTCCACACACTATTGAGTAAATTTTCCAAAGATTTTGAAGCCCTCTCAGGTGTGCAGGTTTCCTGACGATGTTTCCCTCCACCGCTAACGCAAGTGATAATCAAATTGAAATTAAAACAGCGAGTTTATTGTTATATCCAGATGCAGATGCAGTGAAAGTGCGCACTCATGGGGTGCAAGATGATAACTGGGTATAAAGGACAAAATCAACCAGTATCGGGGTCTGATAAAGTTATAGCAACGTATTGTGCCGTGTGGTGCCGGCTCAGAATACCACCACCCCATCTCCTCCCGTGGGTGTCGTAAAAGTCGACTAAGGGATTAGCCGGAGGATGGGCAGCAGCGTCCTTCCAGTACATTAACAACTCCCAACTGCGATCGCCAACCCGTCTGCCAAGCGTGGCGATTATGGCAAAACCCCCCAATGAGCCCACAACACACCCATATCGGTCGTTGTGGACATCTTTGGGGGAGGCCTGTGTCCAGTAGTGGACTTCATTCGGCCGAAATGATGATTCTATGAAATGGTGACTGTAGACCTAAATTTGTTTTCACAGTTGGGGAGTAAAAAAGTTTTTTGATTCTGCTTCGAGGATAGTTGACTAGTCGGGGAGGCATGTGTCCAGCAGTGGACTTCATTCGGCCGAAATGATGAACGTATTGGGGAGTATTCATTCAGAGAAAATAACTTGAAATAATCAGATACACGAAGAACATGAAAATGGAAAAATTTCGCTGGGCACAGTTTATGAAAGGACTACGAAATTAGGACTTCTGGCGAGGGAGGTCTGGTGACCTAAAATACAGGCTTCAACCTAGTTTAGGCAACATTCTCCCACAGTAAATTTGTATAGGTAATGTTGTAAAAAACATATGTAAAAAATTGTGATCGGCATATGAATCCGAAAAGTCAGAGGTGCGGGCCGGAATCGAACTCAGACCTTCCTGTGTGAAAGGCAAGCGTTCAACCACTAGGCTACCACAGTCACACAACATAAATATCAAGTTAAATAGTATAAACACCCAATTGCAACCAACACAGAGTTCAGAATATAGTTATTGATCATATTTGCATTAGTAATACGCGGGCAGCCTCGCGTGCGGCGTGCACGGACAAGCGGAATCGATTCGTGTAGCTGCCACTAACTGTGTGGTGTGACGTTGTAACTTAAATCTAACATTTATTATAATGAACATGAAGGCTTTGGATGCGCAATTTTTTTTTTTTTTTTATGTTGCCCCACACTAGCATTGTATTCATGACATGAATTCCACACACAGTACACCCAGACCCGGAACAACTACCTGCAGATCGTACAAATATTGGTTCCGTGCGGGAATCGAACCCACGACCCGGAGCGCAGCATTAGACTGTATTAACCGCCGCTTTGATCCAGCATTTATTATAATGAACATGAAGGCATTGGATGCGCTTTTATTTTTTTTTATTTTGCCCCACACTAGGATTGTATTCATGACACAAATTCCACACAAATACACCCAGACCCGAAACAACTACCTGCAAATCGTACAAGTATGGGTTCCGTGCGGGAATCCAACCCACGACCCGGAGCGCAGCATTCGACTGTATTAACCGCCGCTTTGATCCAGCAATGCATACAGGATGGAGCTCGTTGATCAGCAACATCAGAGGTGCGAGAAAACCCACCGAGACATTTATACCAATATAATAAAAGTGAAGTGTCTGTCTGGGATTTCAAAGTGGAAACTGCTATTTATACGACCATTAATGACCATGTTTTTTTTTTCTGTCTGTCTGAAAGTTTGTCTCGAATGGGCTCCGAAATGGCTCCACGGATTTCAATGAGATCTTTAGGGATTAAGTCAAATGGTCGTGTATAAACAGAACGTTTAGATATCTTGAAGGGTTCACAAGATCCCACACCGAGCGACCCAAGAGAAGAAGGTAGCACGCATGTGGTCACGCACTGCCGTGGGACGCTTTGGGGGATCCCCGGGGGGATGACCGCTTTACAGTCACTCTCTTCGAGATGTGCCTATAGGCGTGGCACCAGTGGGCGGCTCTAGTGTGATCATACGAGGACCTGGAGCCTCCGTTAGGTGCCGAAGATGACCGCTCCAGTGGTTTTATCCGGTAGGATTCCAGCATACTCCTTCGCCCTTCCCCGGGGCGAAGGAAGTTCATGACGAATTTCCACTGGGCACCAATAAAAAAAGGGTTCACAAGATATGAATATAAATATAATGAACGCCGAGCGAAGCGGGCGGGGAGCGGCTATTTGGAGTGTATAACATTATATATTTACATATAATTAACATGGTATACCATCGATAATTTAAAAACTCGTTTAAGATTTTAATTTAGAAACTTTACAAGAAATTAGTTAAATCATTAATGATTCAGGTTACCTAAGAACTTTCACTTAGAATTTTTGGTAACAGTATTTTTTTAAAAGCTATCATTGTTCAGCCGAATGAAGTCCACTGCTGGACACAAGCCTCCCCGAAAGACATACAACGACCGGCCTGGGTATGTTGTGTGCTCATTGGGGGGTTTTGCCATAATCGCCGCTTGGCAGGCGGGTTGACGATCGCAGTTGATTCGTTAATGTACTCGAAGGACGCTGCTGCCCATCTTATCTTATCTCATCGTACTAATTACAATTACTGTTTTGACGGCACGGTTGGTTGATACAGACGGCTGCTGCGCTCCGGGTCGTGGGTTCGATTCCCACACGGAACAAATATTTGTATGATCTGCAGGTAGTTGTTCCGGGTCTGGGTGTACTGTGTGTGGAATTCATGTCTGTAAACGCACCCACGACAACCCTAGTCTGGGGCAACGTTTTTAAAAATAAAATAAAAATACCGCCTCCTTTTTTGAAGTCTCTTAAAAATGACGTTTTTCTTTTTAAACGTGTCCCCACACTAGGTTTGTCTTGGGTGCGCTTACAGACATGAATTCATTCCTTTCCCCTTTCTACATAAACATATCTTCTGTGGTCTGGGTCCAATGCTTTCGAAATGAGTCAGCTCGTCTCGCCACCTCACTCTGATTAGTTATAAAGCGGTACATATAAATTACTCACATATTTAATAATACAAAATGAACAAATACCGAGGCGAGTTCTTTTTCAAACCAATATAGTTTATGATATAATTGTGTATTCTGAAACATATTTCCGTGAATTAGATTAGAAAATGGCACAACACCTATATATATATTGTTGGTTAGTCAGCGGACAAATGGGCACCGGCACTGTGCCAAACACATGCAGTTCATGCGGTCAACTGGTGACCGGCGGGCTGATTAGCTAAAAACAGCAACAGCAGACGCGATAGCAGCTATCGCGCAGCCCAGGACCCACCGGTGGCAAAGCGGCAAAACAATTGGTATTACGTAAGGCATCGCCCGCCTGTCGCTACTGTGGAAGATGCATCGTTACTAGCGCCAGTAGCCACCAGTGGAACTAAAAGGAATGAACGTTTTTAGTTCATTGATTGTCCGACAGAGGCGCGTCGGAGATCTTCGCCTGTTCAGTCGCTATCGACAAATAGGTAATACCAAATTGACGTTTGACAGCGGCGTTGGAGCAATTTACGCCTGTTGCAAAGCGTCTGTGACTTAGGTAATATTTAGCGATCTTACTACTTATAATGACTGTATTACACCTTTTTGTACCTATGTTTTACATAAAATAAATTATTATCTTATCTTATTACCTTATAATCAGCCCGCCGACAGTTGTACCACTGCGGATGTTTCTGTACTGTGGCTGAACGTGGGAGGAATGGAGCTTCGTTTAAGGAAAACTTACGATTGTGTGGAATTAGAATTAACCGGTGAGTGCAAGATGGCCTCCTTTCCACACACAATTAAAATCGTTTTTGTCTGGAAAAAATAGGCCACTATACATATATATAAGCGTAAGAGTGGCCTAGATAGAAAAGGGGCATATGCACTTAGGCGTCAAAGTAGGTACTCCTCATCGCTGTCAGCTGATAATGTTCCTAGAAGGCTGGCAGCATTGCCACGTTGAATGGCAATGCTCATTCTTTGGCCAAAGAAAAGGCCAGCCCTCTGATCACGCGAAGTGTCGACCAACCGTCTAGCTATATCTTTGAAAAGCAGACGTGCACTCGGACCCCGTGACCCAAGCGTTTCGACCCCAAACGGCTCAAAACAATAATTGCCAATGAGGTTAATGTATTTGCGCCGTTTGAGGACTGCTGCGGAAGCGGCAGCGCCAGCACAGCCTGCCGTGGTGGAAGATGGGATACAAATAATAATGATTTTTTCTGAAGTCGTTTTTTTTTATTCGCCAATAATACGTATAGTGTGGTGCCGGCTCAGAATGCCACCACCCCATCTCCTCCCGTGGGTGTCGTAAAAGTCGACTAAGGGATTAGCCGGAGGATGGGCAGCAGCGTTCTTCGAGTACATTAACAACTCAACTGCGATCGCCAATCCGCCTGGCAAGCGTGGCGGTTATGGAAAAACCCCCCAATGAGTCCACAACACATCCATATTGGTGGTTGTGGTGATCTTTGCCTGTGTCCAGCAGTGAACGTCATTAGCCGAAATGATGAGATAAATAATATGAATACGTATACCATCAAATCATAACCGAAGTCGGAACCCAAGACTTTAGCTTCATAACAAACCTCATTTCTACTGGACTTTGACATCTGCCTAAAAAGAGGCTGCTTAACCAGCAAGGTGTACCTGTCAGTCGCCATGTCGGCTAACAGTCGTCAGCTGTAAGTGAAACCCATACTAGTGTAGACCGATTAGACCAGGCATAACTACAGTCGACACGCACATGCTTCACGACAAATTGCTTGGCGCAAAAATAATCAATTCCCGTGAAAATCAATAGAATTGATCTCTAATCGCGCCTGATCACACATCTGATTGTTCCATCAGTCGTATTTATGTACAGTTTCCACGAAACCTACTGTCTAATGTGATTATCGCCCGCGTGACACGATTTCGCGTGCAAACTTAGTTTGTGTACGTGTTGGTCACGGCGACGTATCCCTGCACGCCATCTATTGTTTTGTTTTTATATAATTTATTTTATTTTTATAACTTACTTCATTATCACAATTTGTAATGTCTTAAATTTTATTTTTATTCTTTAGGTTATTGATTTGATTTGTTTTTTAAAAGAAGTAGCATAACATATAAGCGTTTTGGTCCACACTGTAAGCTTGTATTGTTTGAAATAAATAAATAAATCCCACGTGTGACGTGAGACTAATGCGTCAGTGTGGGGCTCTCATGGTTTCAAGAACAGGGGTGCAATTCTTTAAGCTCAAACATCAATACATCCTTGAATACAGAATCGAAATAACGGTGTAAAACCAATTCGGTATCCTAAAGACATGATTGAAGCGATTCAAGGACACGTTGCAGAAGGTAAGCCATGACCAGTCTTAGCGAACGCCAAATTTTTTCGATCAACCCTTTCTTTTTTTTTTTTTTTTTAAAAAACGTTGCCCCACACTAGGATTTCTCCTGTGTCGTGGGTGCGTTTACAGACATGAATCCCACATACAATACACCCAGACCCGGAACAACTATCTGCAGATCATACAAATATTTGTTCCGTGTGGGAATCGAACCCACGACCCGGAGCGCAGCAGTCGACTGTATCAGCGACGCACCCACGACACAGGAGAAATCCTAGTGTGGGGCAAAGGTAAAAAAAAAAAAAAACTACCTGCAGATTATACAAATGTTTGTTCTGTGCGAGAATCGAACCCGCGACCCGATGCGCAGCAGTCGACCGTATCAGCCACTGCACCAACCGGCAAATTGACTCGTATTAAGAGCTCATAGTGTCGCGAAGTCCTCCCTCCGTGTTCCTTCCCGGTTAGCTCAACTGGTAGGCTTTCCACGGCAGCAAGTAACGGAGTTCAGTCATAGATAGTGAATGAAACGTAACATATATATTGTTATAATGGTATATTGATATTCACAACTTCAATACTCATGCTGATAATTATATAAATTTTAAAATATAGCTTACTATCACAATTTAAGCTAGTTAAAAACAAGTAATTGTAATATTGCAGGAGACTATTTGTCAGAGCGACAACTGTGTGTCGAGCCTCTAGCGTTCAGAATCCAATGTGTAATGATAATCAAAATATGAACGATTCGACACCACAATACTAAATTCGAATTTTGATTTGAATAAAGAATGATTCGTGAGGTGGACAGTGATGGAGATAAAAGTTATGAAGTCATGAAAGAGGTTGACTGAAATGAAGATGAAGGATGACTTCGTCACAATAGTCAACCTCCTGATGGCCGTTAAGTCAAAAGAGTTGTCGAGTTTCTCTCTTACTTTCTGATCATTATACAAATTCGATAGTACAACTCAATCAGGATATGCGCAACAAATTAATTACCATACATTCATAATATTAAAACATTTATATAAGTTACCAGTTTCACCTGCACACTGGACAGGTCATGCCAGCGCTATTTATTTACCAAACATTACATAAATTATAATAGACTTATTAAGTGCGTGCGACACGCGAACGTGCGGGTCGTTTAGTTCCTAGTATGGAATCTGCAACCCCTCTCTCACCGTGGGTGTTAAGAGTACTAAGCGTAAAAGTGCCAAGCATAGCTCTCTCTCCATAGCTCGTGACTAGCTAGTGACCTTGAACTTTCTTATGAGGCCCAATTGAGTTGTCACTCACTCCCTCCATTCTTATTGCATTCATAATTACTCTGAAATTGCTACTAACGGAAACGATTTCAGAGTTATTTTAATGAAGCGTTCCTTGGCTAAAAGTTCCGTCTCAAGGGAATCTATATAAAGATAAAACTTTTAACCGAAAAAATAACCGACTTTAAAATTCAATACAATATTAAAACCACCAAAAAGAAAAAAATAACTTTATTTATGAAGTCGGGCGGGGCCCATAAATATAACTCATTGGTCTGCATGAACCATGGTTGGGGGCTTGGAGCATACCTGGCCCGACTTCATAATAAAAGTATTTTTTTCCTTTTTAGTAGTTTTAATATCGTATTGAATTTTGAGGTCGGTATTTTTTTTGTTAAAAAGTTTTATCTTTTCTTTTTAGTGTAAATAAATGTAAGAACTTTTCCCAATTTGGAATCCGTATCTAACACTAAAAATAATTTTAAGAAGCGAAACTATTAAGACATCATCTAGGTAAGCGCAGTCAAATTAAACCTGTATATTGAAGCTGGTTAAAAAACTCCTCAATCAAATGTAATGAAATTTATATGGGACCAATTCGAAAGCATTCTGCACCTATTAAAAAAATAATCGCTCAAAGAGTCTACAAATCCCGGAGTAATCGGAGTACATACATAAAAAAAGGAAATACGCGTCGAATTGAGAACCTCCTTTTCGAAGTATAGTAGTAGATTAAAAATAAAAAATAAAAACGATGGAAGAACCTGTGCCTTCGTGGGCAATAATTATTAATATTTCTAATAACGACAATACCATCGCCAACTATCGGCCAAGCCCGGTGATTGAGTCGGCTTCCTGACCGTTAATATGAACACTAAGTTCAGCTATGATATTTATGAGCAAATGATAATTACGATGACATTACGTGCGTGCGACACGCGATCGGTTGTTGCTACTTGTCGCAGTCGTGACGTGACACCGGCGGTCAACAGATATCGCAAAGTTGATTGTTTAATGTTTAATTAGTAATTGATACCGAGTTTTTGTTTGCTTTTACCGTTTTCACACTTTTTTTGCAGCGTAAACTAAACTTGTATCCAGGTTTGCAGTTAATTAATTGGAAAATAGATCGATTGATAGTAATAAATATGCGGGGTTTTGTATGGATTTCAGTTGATCTAAGTCACAGTTCTATCTGCAAGTGGCAATGAAATCAGGATGAATTTGAGTGCGATAATTACTTCACAAGATGTCAGCCAATTTATGTCGGCCCTGTTTTTTTTTTTTCACTATTCAATATTCAGTATATTTATTACATATATCCACAATGAATTATTAGGTGGTTAACATAAATTATGAGATATATCGTGGACAGTCGGGCACATGCAAAGCAGGAAGCGAGAAAGAGGACATAAATAAATATATCTATACTACTATAAAATAAATTATAGCAATACAATTTGTATGTATATATTACAGAGATTTGTTGTTTAGGTATTCATTATTATTTATTCATTCATTTTCTCTTCTCATTTGTATTATATATCTATTTACTATAGAGGTATGTATGTATTTATTTAGTATATGTATCTATATATTTTATGTTAGTTTATACATTTGCACACTTGTATGTATGTCTTCACATCTCTATACCTTTCTTTCATATTCTTTTGGTGCATCATCTACCTTGTTGTTCTCTGCATCATCCAAAGGTTGTCTGATAGAAAGTGCCTACGGCATTAAGACCGCCTTTGTACACTATTGTACATTAAGCATAAATAAGTGGTGGTTTGGTCAAAGACCTAGCGCAAGAGTAGCGTAATACATAATACTCGAAGCTATCCCAGAGAATTGGTTGCCAGAAGACGAAGTTGTCACGAGTTGGTCCCGACTTCCGTGTTCGTGGAAACGAGTGGGTGACGCGCGAATCAGGGTGGGCTGGTACAAGAAGTACCTTGGGCACACCCTGGACAGTTATTGGGGCTTCGAAGAGCATTGTCTGCTGCCTAATCTCGTGGGACAGAGAGAAAGTGAGCCGCCTCTACGGGGATCTTGTGGTCCGAAGCCCTACGGGGCGCCTGTCTGGTCATTCCGATTTTCAAGCGTGGTCCCCAGCGCAGTGTGGCTATATGGATTGTACGAGCATACATAACAGTATCCTTCGCGGTAACAATTCTTCTGTCGTGCTTTCCGCCTTTAGATATCCTGGCGGATGTGGCTACGCGTCCACATAGATCTGGCTAAGCTAGATTCGGCGTCAGGGGCGTTAAGATAAGACTGAAGGCTCGATGGCGCGCGCTCGAGTTTTGGCACCAGCGTCTGTCGTGGCTATCTTACGTGTAATTGCGCGACGTCGAGACCGTCCTGCCATTCTTCGAAACCTGGTTCAATAGGGATTAGCGCGTCGCCGGACACGGTTGTTTCGTTGCGTACCTGCACAGAATAGGCCGCAAGGTCACGACACAGTGCCACCACCGTGAAGGCGACCAGGATACTGAACAGCAAGCGCTCGAGGAGTGCTGCTCCTGCGTGAGCTGCTGTGCAACGCATACTGGTCGATTGGATCTGACAAGATCTCTCTCTACCAGCAGTAATGTCGGCTATGCTGTGGCAGAAAATTGGAGTGCTGTGGTTCTCTTCTGTTTAGCGTCATGCTCCACAATGAGACCGCATAGCGGAATCTGGAGAGGAATGAATATCCTACACGCCTGAGCCACCTGTCGCTGTTACGGTGGGGGCCTCGCTGGTTGCGGGCGCACATTCAGAGCGACCCCCGAGAAGACGTGTGGTTACGTGCCGCCGTGTGCTCAGCACACTGCGAGGCTTCGAGAGGATCCTTTACAAGCCTCCCGAGATGTCCAATAGGTGGCCCTATCGTAGCACAATAAACCGCTCCGGAGCGTTCATTTTTGAGATGCTGGCTATCTCCTAATCTGGAGTCCCGAGTCCGTTCTAGAGCCGGTAAGAGTCAAGGATCACCTTTCACTCCGGGGGCGTCCGACGATGCATGAAAATTTACAGCTCGGTGAAAATTTAAAGTTAAAAAAGGTAGCGTATACAATTAACGAGCTGATTTAGGAAAGCGATCCCCAGAATTGCGATTATATATGGTTATCTAAAGGTTGGAGCCGTTTCATTACGCAACTAATATCTTTATTGACCAGGGGCTGGCTCAAAACACTTGGTCATAATCCGGATCGATATCAACGTGGGGTGGGTTCAAAGGTGTTACGCGTTTTAAATATCCTCAACCACTACAAGTGACCTACATATTTACCCTAAAAGAGACCGGCCTGACCGCTCAAATATTAACTACAGTACGAACAAACGAGACTTTGTTACTTCAGAAATCTTAAGGGTGGAAGGTTGTTTGATCTGTTTGTATTGTTACGAACACACTGTCGGTATGGAGTAAGCTATTTCAGCAAAAAATGTTTTAAATTATAATCAATGGCAGTTAGAGAATCCAGCCTTTTTCCCGGCCATGTTTTCTAATCCCGGGATTCCTGGTATTTTACAAGTCATGAAATCTCGAATTGATTCTCTGAAGGCAGTCAATTTCTATCTGTTGTTCGTTGAGTGTATCAGACTTGTGTTCGTAATCAATTTCAGCAGTAATTAAAACTGTTTAGGGACCCACAAAGCTTCACCCTTACAATACATTACATGATGATGAAAGATGAAGTCCTTGATACTTGGAAGATGTTATACGTACCAAAATGAATTACGAGATTCGGCCCTCAGATCTTTTGTTACGACAAAACATCTGAGGGCCAATTCAATTAAGATATATACTTACGCTTATCACCTATTCACTGACTGACGCACTCACTGAGTAACTGCCACTCTGTACGATACCTCAGGCGCCTTACAACTCAATAGTAAGCTAATCAATTATATTATACCATAGGTATGTTACGTCCATATTAAATGACGCGCAAAATACAGTCTCGCTTGCACAACCATGTCGTGAGAAAGAAGATACAAAAACAACAAGAGTAAAAGAGATAGCTATCTAGGCGAACCGATTGCGAGGTGCTACAATTGGGGGAGGTTTGGTTCTTACTTTTGGCGCGCGTGTAACATATCTACTTCTTTTTATAATAGAATATCATTGTAGCTAATAGGGAGAGATGATAGGGATTGAGCGGCAGCTGTTTTTTTTGTTTTTTATTTAGCCGTCTATTACGCAGATGCCTTCCATACGGCCAAATACTGACACGCTAATTAATATTAAATCCTGCTTTAACGTTCGAGGAACATGTTTTCGTACAAAACCGGGACTTATAACATTAACTGGGTTTCAATATTCAGCCGTTACACCAAGACCTGAAACGTTATTTTTCGGATTCAAGTGCGGATCAGAATTTGATTATTACTAGCGTAGACGGTGAAGGAAAACACCGCGAGGAAACCTGCACACCCGAGAGGGCTCCGAAATGCTCTCAATGGTGTGTGTAGTCCGCCAACCCGCACTAGGCCAGCGTGGTGGACTAAGGCCTAACTTTTCTCATCGTGAGAAAAGCCCCGTGCCCAGCTGTGGGACAATAATAGGCGGATTATGATAATGATGAATCCAAACTCAATTAGAACTTGACTAGAGATAACAATTGAATATAAATACTGGACTTATGACGTAGGTTTCATAACGCAAACTCTTTGGATTCTCGATCTGTAATACGCGCTTAAGAGAGGGTATCGAAATGATTACTATTTACAAAGCACAAGCTAACTCTCTGAACCGTTGCTTTATGACTATCAGATTTTCCTTCATAATCGATTATCATCAAAAATGTCGACTTGTTATACAACCGTTTGCAGCAATAACCGTGCTATTGTGATGCGATCGGAACTAATGTCCGATTGTGTTATAATCGTAAACTGTTCGCCTGTCGGTAGCTGTCGTGACATGCATGTATGTTATATGCTTAATCCATTTACACAAATAAATAAAATTGAAATGTCTGTTTGTAATGTCAAAATAACAGCTTTTTACTAAATGCATATGAAAGTATATATGGTATCTATAACTTTCCTTTTTAAACATTTTGGTCTGTCCCGTCTGTTTGTTCCAGATAATCTCCGAAACGGCTGCACCGATTTTGACGAGACTTTCATTGGCAGATAGCTGATGTTATAATGAGTAACTTAGGCTACTTTTATTTTAGAAGAAGAATTTAAAAAATACTCATGAAGTTTGTCAAACTGTCTATGCCCAAGTAGGTATCCACATTTCGGAGAGGGTGACTGTAAAGTGGTCACCCGTCCCGGGGAGATTATAAAGGATCCCCCCGAATCCTCACTCTGCGCTGTATAGATCTACAACCAGCGAAAATACAATGCAGACAACTAAATCCATTTTCATTATTTGAATATACACAACTATGATAGTAATACTCAAACTATGCAGTAGGTACCTACTGTAAATTATCTATACAAATAAATAAAATTGAAGTGTCTGTTTGTAATGTCAAAATAACAGCTTTTTACTAAATGTATATGAAAGTATGTACGATAAATATAACAAAAACACTATTTTTTTTTAAATTGTCTGTCTGTCTGTCTGTTTGTTCCGGGTAATCTCCGAAACGGCTGGACCGATTTTGACGGGACCTCCACTGGCAGATAGCTGATGTTATAAGGAATAACTTAGGCTACTTTTATTTTGGAAAAATAATTAGGGTGCCGCGTAACAAAAAAACTTGAAATCCAATATCTATATTCTATGTCGAAGTACTCTAAATTTCTTCTAAATTAAACGACGGGTGAAACCGTGGAGCACAGCTAGTATGTAATATGTTTAATATTCATTATGCATACATATGTGAAGTACACGCGCGTACATGTCGTGAGCAGCATTTGCAATGATGAGGTACAATGTCGTGAGTATAGTTTACACACACAGGCATTTGTACGGGAGAGCCGTTTGTGTTTAATTGAACCCAAGATGTGCGGAGTGCGCAACTGCGAACCCGTCTACCAAGCGTGGCGATTATGGCAATACATACATACCCCCCATGAGCACACAACACAAATAGTGGTCGTTGTGGCACTTTTTGGGTGAGGCTTCTGTCCAGGAGGGGATATAATTCGGCTGAAAAAAAAAATGCCGTTTGCTGATGCACGTCTCTAATGTGGCAAACAGGTCAACACTTGGCATAATACTGTGCTGTAACACAGCCACAACACAGCGCTGTTTTTCAGTGCTAGCCCTGTTTGCCCGCCCCGATGGTCGGCGACATATCGGCGACTTGTAATGCTATCCAGAACCAGTCTCGCACGGCACCACACTGCGCTCGTCAGCTCCTGCTCCGTCTTTTAGTCTCTTATGCCCAGTAATGTCACTAGCTACAGTGCCCTTCTAACCGGAGCACGGTATGTCTAAAGTTTAAACACTACTTCTTGCTGATGACTGTAATGTGGCCACCACCTGTAGCCACCTGACTGCAAACCCCCCCCCCCCCCAGGCATATCTCGGGAGATCGTAGAGTATCTCCCCGAACAGAATACCTACTCAATTCTTTTCATCATATCAGCCACAGGACGTCCACTGATGAACAAAGGCCTCCCTTACATTTCCACAACGAGCGATCACATGCCGCTCTCATCCAACGCCTCCCAGCGACCTTCACCAGGTCGTCTGTCCACCTCGTTGGAGGTCGTCCGACGCTGCGTGTTCCGGTGCGCGGTCTCCATTCGAGAACCTTTGTGCCCCAACGGCCATCAGTTCTACGAGCAATGTGCCCCACCCATTACCACTTCAGTTTACTAATCCTTTCAGCTATGTCGACAACTTTAGTTCTTCTACGGATCTCCTCATTTCTGATTCGATCTCGTAGAGAAATACCAAGCATAGCTCTCTCCATAGCTCGCTAGTGACCTTGAGCTTTCTTATGAGGCCCATTGTGAGTGACCACGTCTCTGTGCCATATGTCATCGCTGGTAACACACACTGGGTATAGACTTTCGCCTGGAGTCAATATTTTTTACTGCCTTTATTTATCTATCTATTCGTCAGAATACCTACTCTATTTCCGTATCGAACCTACAAATCGTTAATTAAACACCGTTATATTTTGTTCTCGTAAACTTGATGTAAGTACTTATAATACAATCAACAGTCAACAGTAACTGTTGTTTACCTAAGTAGTCTGTGGTGGGAGAGCGCCCCTATTATGGTTAAGATTATAACTTTTTGTTGGATAGTGGACTTTATCTTCCGCTACATAGAGTTGGGTTTCGCTTGCAGATTGGCGGGACATTAAATAACAGTGTTTGGGTTCCGTATTTCGGTTTTTTTTACTTGGGTGGTTTATTTTTTGCCCCTCTACTATTTTGACGGCATGGTTGGTGCAGTGGCGGATACAGTCGACTGCTGCGCTCCGGGTCGCGGGTTCGATTCCCGCACGGAACAAATACTTGTATGATCTGCAGGTAGTTGTTCCGGTTCTGGGTATATTGTGTGTGGAATTTGTGTTTGTTAACGTACCCACGATACAGGAGAAACCATATAGAGTAGAGGGGTATAGTAAAAAAAAAGCTCCTATTTCGTGGGTACAGTTTACAGACAACTGCCTGTAGATCATACAAATATTTGTTCCATGCGGGGATCGAACCCGCGATACAGCGCCGAAAGGCAATCATTTAGGCCACTGCGCCAACCGCGCCGTCGCCCTCGAGATGTTGGATTACCATCATCAGATCCCGTGCCGTGTGAAATAATTCCACGCGCGCAATAACAGTACAGTCGGTAAGATTGGAAGATATCCAACATTTAGAAACACTTACAAAAATAATGTTAGAGTGACCCACTTTCCCACTGAGCTCGTTTTGCTGACTCAAAAAGCTCTACCGTAGAATAAAGACAAGTGTCAACAACCTTTGACCGGGAACTTTTCCAACTACACTCTATTTTTTGCATTCACTTTGAGGACCTTACCCACGAAACCCTAAATAGTACTTCGAAAAAGCTCTTACATAATCGTACATTCTATTTTATACCTTAACTCTACAGTGATAGTGTTCAAAATGGAACATCTTGAATGACACTTCATGTGTTAAATTACCCTACATTTAATTTCATGCCTTACTAGATCATAAATAGAGTAGAAAATACATTAGACACTGTACAGGGGTGTCGCGATGTTACGAGCCGACACAAAAGGCGAACGAACCCTTTTGTACACACAGCTCGGGTGGGTGGGTACACATCAAGCTATACTAAACCAGTTTACGCTGATCTCTCATTATACCGAAAGCCTATACAATGCGAGATCAGCTTATACTGGCTTTATGTGTATTGTTATTTTGCTAATGTTGGTTGTACGCTAGGTAGGTCTAGGTACCACTGCAGTGCCAGATATTCTGCCGCCTAGCACTAGTGGAACTTTAGACCAGGGATTCCCAAACTGTTTTGGGCTAGAGACCTCTTTTCCAAAGTGAACCTCAGACCCCCATAGCCAAATTACTTTAAAAAGCCTATCTCTAGTTTTTTCCTCTGCACTTCCGCCGAATAAAGTCCACAAACACACAGGCCTCCCCCAAAGATCACTACGATGACCGATATGGGTGTGTTGTGTGCTCATTGGGGGGTTTTGCCATAATCGCCACGCTTGGCAGGCGGGTTGCATCGCAGTTGAGTTGTTAATGTACTCGAAGGACGCTGCCGCCCATCCTCGACACCCAAGGGATGAGATGGGTTGGCGCTATTCGTAGCCGGCACCACACGGGTGTTTTTCTCCTATTGATACAAAATACTTACCATTTGCTACTAAAATATTAGTCATTCTTATAACAAGTTGGTACACGTAACACAACTTATGCACTATCTTAAACGATTCAAATAAGAACTTGTGTTAATTACAAGGGGTCGATTTTTAGACCTCGACGACCCCCAAAATCAGTATTTGTTTATGTCAACCCCTGGGAAACCGATCTCGACCACTTTGGGAAGCCCTGCTTAGACATTACTGTGTTCTCGTTAGTGATGTCTCACGTCTTTGTTCAGCAGTGGACGTCTAGGACGATGATAGTATGGATGTCTTACACCAGGATCCCTCCAGTGTCATGGGTACCGTTTACAGACATAAATCAATCAAACATAACGGCCATTTATACGTCCACTGCTGAACAAAGGCCTCCCCCATAGATTTTCACAACTGTGTCATCATTTTGGGGGGTATTTGCCAATACTCACCACGCTTGGCAGGCGGGTTGGTGAGCGCAGTATGGCTACCGTTTCACAGAAGCGATGCTGCTGCCCATCCCTCTGGTTTAGATTCCCTTAGTCGCCTTTTACGACATCCACGGGAGGAGATGGAGTGGTGCTATATTCTTAATCCGGACACCGCACGGACTACAGACATAAATCTCACAAACACACAGACCCGAAACAACTATCTGAAGATCATAGAAATTGTTTTTCCGTGCGGGAAGAGAATCCGCGACTCGTAGCGCACAAAGCCAAGTAACTATCCGCCACACCAATCGTGCTGTTCCACTCCCCCTTAACAATTAAACCGTCCCATTGAAGTCGGCATTCATTCACGACGGGCGTGTTAATTACGGAGCCGCGACCAAAACGCTTCTCATAAATCTGGTTAAATTTAAACAAACGAAACGCGAGCGCGAGGAACTAATTAAAATTTCGCCGTGGCTTTCATAATTTCAGTTTGACACAATAATACTGGAGGTAAGTCTCTTATCTAGTGTGATCATACGAGGACCTGGAGCCTCCCTTCAGTGCCGACGATGAGCGCTCCAGTGGTTTTAGCCGGTAGGAGTCCGGATACCGCTTCGCCCTTCCCCGGGGTGAAGGAAGTTCATGAAGAATTTCCAATGGGCACCAATAAAATAAAATAAATAAAAAAATCTCTTATAGCATGAGGCCGGCTCGTTAGGAGTCACAAATTGGGGAGTCTGCGTGCTCACACCGAGCGACCCCCGGGAAGACGGCGGCGCGCACGTGGTCACGTGCCGCCGTGTGCGCAGCACAGCGCACAGCGAGGCGCGGGGGGATCCTTTACAATCCTCCCCCAGGAAGTGCCTGGGCGGAGATCTTTTTACAATCCTCCGCTAGAGGGGGTGACCGCTTTACAGTCATCCCCTCCGTGATGTGCGTAAAGGCGTGGCACCAATGGGCGGCTCTAATGTGATTTAGCTGGTAGGATACCCCTTCGCCCTTCCACGGGGCGAAGGAAGTTCACGTAGAATTTCCACTGGATACCAATAAGAAAAAAAAGGTAATAAGGCACTGTAGCTAGTGACATTACTGGGCATAAGAGACAAAAAGACGGAGCAGGAGCTGACGAGCGCAGTGCGGTGCCACGCAGGAGTAGTCCCTGAGGACAATTACAATTGATACAATGATACACCGTGGGACCCTGCCTAAACTTTGGCCTTTATTTCAGGATCCAGCTCTCCACCCCTTTAACAATGATAACGGTTATTTCTTTTTTTGTTTTTTGTTTTTTAACAAACGTTGCCCCACACTAGGATTACTCCTGTGTCGTGGGTGCGTTTACAAACACAAATTCCACACACAATACACCCAGACCCGGAACAACTACCTGTAGATCATACAAATATTTGTTCCGTGCGGGAATCGAACCCACGACCCGGTGCGCAGCAGCCGACTGTATCAGCCACTGCACCAACGTTTGGTAAGGAAACTTCTAGAAAGGATAATTTTTAAGGTTTTCAGAGATCATTATTGCTACTGGGTCGAAGGTCAGCTGCATCCGCCCTTGGTATAATAGGTTAACATAAAACCAAAATAATAATAAAAATGGATGTCGCAAACGTTGCCTCGATATTTATGACAAAATAGCTGGGACCCGCGGTTTCACCCGCCGTTCAATTTAAAAGAGAGTGTATTATTTATATATAATTTAGAGTACTTCGGCATAGACAGTTGATATAGAGTATGTATGTATACAAGGTCTTAATTTAATAGTCCACGATATTTTGCATGGCGCTATAGTGAACGATGAAGATAATGTAGGCATAAAAAAAAACTTGTAAATCTGCTGTTTAAAAAAATATTTTATTAAATCATTTCTTTCTTTACTTCCTAGTTCTCTTAGTTGTGATAATATTCACATGCATCTAGTAAGACAATGGTGGACGGGGCTGGTTGACTGATTTAGATAGGCTGTAACGTTAAACGAAACAGACGGCGCACGGTAGCGACATCACGCAAAAGAAAGAAATTGATTTTGACGTGACAACGTCTTATAAATTGGTTTGCCGGGTGATACTTCAAGAAACTGCGTTACGCTCCGCTCACGTTATGCGCTCACAATGAGAGCGAGTGAGAGGCACGCGTCCCTTCCACTCGGGCATGGTTAGCCCGCCTAAGAGCGAGAGAGACAGACATAAAAAGTGAAAGGCACGCGTCCCTTCCACTCGAGCACAGTTAGCCCGCCTAAGAGCGAGAGAGACAGAGCGAGAGAGAGAGACCACTCAAAGTCGTTGTCACGTAAAACTTTCGCCCGTATACCGACTTTACAGGCAACCAATTTTTTTACCATGAATTTTTTTTTGTGTTTGGTACATCATCTTAAGCATTTACTGAGGCACCATGCAAAATATCGTGGATTATTAAAATAAGACCTTATATATTGGATTCCGTGGGTTTTATTTTTTTGCACGGAACTCTGATTATTTTTCTAAAATAAAAGTAGCCTGAGTTATTCCTTATAACATCAGCAGATAGCTGTGAAGGTCCCGTAGAAATCGGTCCAGTCGTTTCGGAGAATAGCGGGAACAAACAGACAGACCGATAGACAGACATACAATTTTTTTTTTATCTACCTTTTGTACTTTCATATGCGTTTTGTATAAAGCTGTTATGTTGACATTACAAACAGACACTTCAATTTTATTTATTTGTGTAGAGTATAGATGCCTGAATGGTTCATTAATTGAGACCGCCTCGCAGCTCACGCGGCCTTCAATCATTCAAACGAACGCGTTCCTAATTAAAAATGTTAAAGTTCATGACCCAATACTCCCACGTCATCAGGAGAAACTTCTATCAGAAATGATAAAGCCGAATAGTATTTCTCAAACTTTCGCTAATTGAATACGTTATTTTTAGATAGTATCGGGTCTATTTACGTTCAGTTTACTCATCATGATCATCAATTCGGCCGAATGAAGTCCACTTCTGGACGCAAGCCTCCCCCATAGGCCGCTACAACAACCGATATGGGTGTTTTGTGTGCCCATTGGAGGGTTTTGTCATAATCGCCACGCTTCTCCGTTGTTTCCATATGACGTGTAAAAGTGTCTGTTAGGACCTATTTACTGAATAAATGATTCTATTCTATTCTATTCTTGGCAGGCGGGTTGGCGATCTCAGTTGAGTTTTGAATGTACTCGAAGGACGCTGCTGCCCATCCTCCGGCTAATCCCATAGTCGCCTTTTACGACACTCAAGGGATGAGATGGGTTGGTGCTATTCGTAGCCACCACACATACATACATCGGTACTGTACAATTTAAATGAAGCGTCATGTCGGCTGCTCCGACTTCCGCAACTTCGATACCGATACCCAAATACCGATATCTTAAGATTCGACCGGGTCTCAGACTCGACTTCGGATCGTCCCACTGAAAGCCTTGACAACAAACAAGACTGGGAAAGTTGCTTGACCTTGCAGATCCATTTTGCTGCCACGAGTATATCGCTTTTTTCTTATACATCGATGAGTTAATTGGGGCGTTACTGTAGCTTTGTGGTACAGATAGGTCAATGTACAGCTACGGCGGAAGCGCGTGGTCATCGACTAGCGAAAGTGAAACGCGTTGTCAATGAATGTCTGTCGGTGATCTATGCGCGGTTTACTTTGAACTGATTTATTGTTCGCTCTTTGTTTGATTTTGATGCGCACGCGATTCTTCCACACGGTCTCGAGGTGTGATTAATTAGTGGAACATTATTTCATTGTTGTCCAATTAGAGTTGCCAGATCGGAAAACTAGACGAAAACTAATTTAAAAAGAAATAGAATTAGGATTATTTATAAATAATTTAGAGTACTTATATATATACACTTAACACAGAGTATATATATTGGATTTCATGGGTTTTAATTTTCTTGCGCGGTACCGTAATTATTTTTCTAAAATAAAAGTAGTCTAACTTATTCCTTACATCAGCTATCTGCCAGTGCAAGTCCCGTAGAAGTCGTTTCGTAGATTAACGGGAACAAACAGACAGACAGACAAAAAAAATAGATTTTTGTTCTAGGTACCGTATGTACTTTCATATGCATTTAGTAAAAAATTGTTATTTTGATATTACAAACAGACACTGCAATTTGATTTTATTTGTATAGATGTTTGAGTGGGTCCCTGGATGGTTTAGATTCACAATTGGACCCGGTGGATGGCGCTGCAATTGTGTTTGTATGTACCTGCCTGAGCGAAGCTGGGGCGGGCATCTAGTTTTAAAAATAACTTACAAGCAGGTTTTCTGGCTTTCTCTCATTCATCTCTCAACCTCAAACATGCTAACAATATCTTCATCCATTCATCAAACAAATCACATCCTGGGTTGGATGCCAGGAATACTTTGAGCACTGTGAGAGATCTGGGCACAGCTAACAAGTCGCGATGTTATGCGACATGAAGTATTTATAGAACCAGTGCAGTGCAGGATATTAATTGTTATTTATTTATTTATTATACTCTTTATTGTACACCAATCGTTAAAGGTAATAACAACAGTAGTCCTTATAAGTATATTTTAGAGTACAATGGGCGGCCTTAACGCGCTCGGCGATTTCTTCCAGGCAACCTTAGGATGGAGAAATACTTAACTGGATAATATATGCGGCAGTTGATGGTGCACACAGATACATAATGATATAACTAAATTACGTATACTATACTAAACATATAAATAATGGAAGATTATACACAATAAAGATATTTTTTTTTTTTTTTTGTTGGGCTTCTCGCATACATTTCTGGGAAATGTGGTTGCTTAACCGGTCATTTGCTGGCGAAGCCAAAAGAGGCCTCCAGCCAGGCTTAAATTAATTATTAAAAACTAAGCAACTTTCGCTAAGGGCGCCCCCTGCGGGACACGGACCTCGGCTTAGGGCGTTGCTGGGGATATCAAGCTATTGTTTTGGGGACAGCTGGATCGGTATTATTTAAATTGTATTAAGGGGCATTTAAAGCTACAGGCTCGGCACGGGCCGGCGCGAGCAAGAGACGGGAGGGAGAAGTGCTAACTTGAACGGGAAGGTGACGCGGCGATAGGCCTCCGCGACGTCGGTGAGGCGGGCATCCTCGGCGGCGAGGGCGGTACAACGGTCGGGTGTTCAGTGAACGAGACAACGCGAGTCTCTTCATGTGATCTAACGTGATTTTATCGTCTGGATCGACCAGAACGTGCCTCGGGCGGCGTACTCTACTGATACGGGAGGGTTCGTAGTCGGCGGCTGATACCACAAGGGGATTTGGGTGGGACAGAGCAGAATCGAGATAGCGTTTGGACGCTTGTTTCATAAATTGCCTGATGGTCGGCAAGTTAAGGTCGAAATGGAGTTGGTCGTTTCGCATGTACAGAGGCGCTCCGGTGGCCTTGCGCATGAAACGGGTTTGGAGGGTTTCTAATCTACGGAGTGGGTATGATTCGGCGTGTGCGAACACTGGGCTGGCATAGGTCATGATGGGTCGAATGCATGTGGTGTAAATTCTCACCTTATTTCTAAGGGATAATTTACTACGAGCGTTCAGAATATAGTGAAGGCGACCGAGCACAAAGGCAGCGCGGGCACGCACCGTCTTTGTGTGGGGAATGAAGGTCAGTTTTTTGTCTAGGGTGACTCCAAGATACTTGGCGTGCGGTTCCCAAGGAACCGATTGGCCCAGCATCGAGATCTCCCTGAAGCGTGGGTGGTCGTCGCCTAATTTGCAAAATAGGACGGCTTTACTTTTGATAGGGTTAACTTCGATCCGCCATTTCCTAAACCATTTACCGTAGACGTTGGCTGTGGTTTGGAGGATCTTAGTTATACTATCGGGACTGCTACCAGAGTAGAATATGGCCGTGTCATCCGCGAACAGTGCTAATTGGGTCGTATTAGCAGGTCTTTTGGGGAGGTCACTGGTGTACAGTGTGAACAATAATGGGGCTAGCACGGATCCTTGTGGGACTCCGGCTCTAATGGGGTGGGGGGAAGAGAGAGCGCCCGTGATTCGATATCGGAAACTGCGATTTGACAAGAAGTCTCGTATGATGAGAACGAGACGGTCAGGCACTCCGAGTTGGTACAACTTATATAATAAGCCATTGTGCCAGACTTTGTCAAATGCTTTCGCAACATCGAAAAAGAGGACTCCCGTCATCAGGCCGCGTGAGAATCCGAACGTGATGTGTTCAACTAGTCGGTGGACTTGTTGTACACACGAGTGTTTGGTTCTAAAACCAAACTGTTCGTCGGGAATGAGTTTCTTGGAATCGGCATAATCCTTTAATCGGGAATAGATAATCCGCTCATAAATCTTCGCAAGAGAATTGAGAAGGCTTATGGGGCGATAGCTGGAAGGCTCGCACTTGGGCTTACCGGGTTTGGGAATACCGATAACGGTGGCCTGTTTCCACGTATGCGGAAATAGGTTATTGTTTAATGCCGCATTGAAGATGACGGTCATTAAGGCGATAAGACGTTCGGGGAAGAGTTTAATCACCTTGTTGGTGATACCGTCAGAGCCGGGGGCTTTGCGAGGGTGAATCTTTTTCACGAGATTTCTGACCTCGTCTGCCGTGACCGGAGGGAGGGGGTCGTCAGGGTCCTCGGCAGGCGGAATAGCTGCTCTACGTTCGACTTCAGCGTCAACCTTTTTGAGGTGAGCTTGGTCTACAGGTAGAGTGCTTGGGGAACATTGCGCTTCTAGACTGTCAGCTAGGCATTCGGATTTTTCGTCGTCATCAAAGGCCGGCCTTTGGTTGGGACGGTTGAGGGGGGGGACAGCATTGGATGTTTCGGATTTGAGTTTCCGTTGCAGATGCCAGAACGCAAGGTGGGTTGGCTCTAAGTCGCCCAACATCTTATCCCAGTTAGCCTCTCGGCACTCCTTGATACGTTCCTTGACAGCACGCTGCAGGTGGCGCATAAAGAGGCGATTGGGTTCGCTGGGAAAAGATGAGTACGCTCTAAGGGCTGCGTTCTTCTCCGTCATCAGTGCACGTACATCGTCAGGGAGTTTAATGCGATGGTCTTCCATCGCAGGAACTCGCCGTGAACACTCGTCCACGACGGACTGTACATGCCCGGTGAGGGAGTCGATCGCGCCTAGCGTGTCTGCGACTGACGTTATGCATTCGGGAATTCTATCTAACTGAGCGGACGAGGGGTCGTTGAGGCGTTGCCTAACTTTCCTCCAGTCCGTCGTCACAATGGTCTGAGGGGGTAGCCCTGTGTCCGTGGGGCCAAAGCGGGAGGTGAGGTGAAGGATCACAGGACGGTGATCGGAGTCTAGCTCTTGTAGTACTTCAATGGAATGCAACTTGAGGTTGACATTCATTAGAAGTGCTATGTCGAGTATATCCGGGCGATGATTAACATTGCTGGGGTAGTGAGTGGGATACATCGGGGCGATGATGTCAAAATTGAGGAGGTTACTGAGGGAGTATAATTTACTTCCTCTGTGGTTGTGGGTGAGACAGTTCCAAGACTCATGTTTGGCATTGAGATCTCCCGCCACTATGACGGAGTCGCCTAGATCGAAGAGTGCTTCGAGATCCGATTGGATTGGATCGTCTTGGGCATTGGGGGATTGGTAAGCCGACACTATAGTGATCGGTTGATGACCTGTCATGCCTATTCTGCACACAGATGCCTCTAGATTGGAAAGGGACGGGGTATCTAGGGGCATGCAATAAAGGGATCTCTTATAGTAGATAAGAGTGCCTCCTCCACGGGAGTGGGTCCTATCGTTGCGCACTATATCATAGTTTGCAATTCTAGGGTTCCTGTGAGAGGGTTTCAAAAAGGACTCTTGTATCAACATAATGTCAATAAGGTGGTCGCGGAGGAATAAGGCGATTTCGTGTTTTTGGCCATTAATGCTGTTGGCATTGAAGATGCCTATTTTAAGGGATCGGGGTTTTATTCTGCACCTGCTTTGTGAATCCATTACGGATGAACGCGGTAGGAGAGGAGGGCGGATGAAACATCAGCGAAGTCGCTGAGAACTAGCATTAGGCCGTATTGGCCCTGGTTTGCCCTAATGGCTGCGGCCATTTGGGCGACTCTGTTCGGGTCGACAGAGTTGAGAAGACCGAGGCAAACTGAGAGGTCGTCAGTTTTGAGAAGGGGTGAGGGAGGGGCGGCCCTCTGAGAGTGCACTTGTGGTGCGGGTTGGTTGTACGGCACGGGAAGGTACGGTGCCGTATGGGGGGCGGTCATCAGCGAGGGAATCGCTGACGCTTGGGTCGCCTGTTGGGTCAGTAAACTAGGCCTCAGGGCGGGGAACGCTTGCTGATGATTCAGCGCGTTCCACGGCGATGGCCTTTGAGGGCTGAGTCGTTGGGACGTGGGAGGGGCCTGAGAGGCGTAATGGGCGGCCGCGAAGGCTTGGGTAGCCGCTTTGCGCCTTGCTGCCTTGTTGTTAGCGCGCGGTGCTTTGGGGCATCCGCGATAATTCGCGGGATGACCCGACTCACCGCAAAGCACACAACTCGGAGGCTCTGTGCAAAGCGTGCGATCTTTGGGGCGATCGCAGTCGGAGGTGCTGTGGTCACCTAGGCACTTAACGCACCTAGGTTTGGCGTAGCAGTGTCGCTGCGCGTGACCATAGAGTTGGCAGCGGTGACACTGCCCGGGAGGACCATAACGATGGGGAGGTTCGATTTTAATGCCTGAGAGAATAAAGATATATAAATACACTAACATTTATATATACACATATACAAATACTTTTTTAATTTATTCGACAAAATATCGAAAAGCAGTTTCTTCCGATGTATATGAATACTTAGTAAATTCTAAGCAAACATAATCACAGTGACAAGTAATGTTAACCTAACTAGTCTATTGTGAGCACTAACGCTGGTATCTATGTCGCAATGCTCCGCGCGTCGCTATCAGCGCCGGAGCGGGCCTGCGACTGGCGGAGTGTCAAGCGAGTGCACTCACCCGCGCCATGCCGAGCGGAGCGCAGAAGGACAACTGCGAACAATGGGACACGGAACTCGGAACCCCCTGGGGAGACACGGCACTGTCGGTAATCTATACAAACAAATAAAATTGAAGTGTCTGTTTGTAATGTCAACATAACAGCTTTTTACTAAATGCATATGAAAGTATACACGGTACCTACAACAAAAAAACGATTTTAAACATTTTTGTTTGCCTGTCTGTCTGTTTGTTCCCGGGAAATCTCCGAAACGGCTGGACCGATTTTGACGTGACTTTCACTGGTAGATAGCTGATGTTATAAGGAATAACTTAGGCTACTTTTATTTTGGAAAAATAATTAGGTTCCGCGCAAAAAAAATCTCTTGAAATCCAGTATATATATTCTATGTCGAAGTACTCTAAATTTCTTTGAAATTAAACGCGGGTGAAACCGCTTAGGTCCCAGCTAGTCGGTAACTAATTTTAAATCGTGGTAGTTCTGTTATTGAGCTCGGGGGTCGCGAGCGCGCCTATTGGGGAGTCTGCGTGCTCATACCGAGCGACCCCCGGGAAGACGGCGGCGCGCACGTGCAGGTGCCGCATTTACAGTCCTCCCCGAGAAGTGCCTGCAACCTTTTTACAGTCGCCTTCCCTCCGTGCTGTGGCATCATGGGCGGCTCTAGTGTGATCTTACGAGGACCTGGAGCCCCCCTTCAGTGCCGGAGGTCGCCACTTCTGTGGTTTAAGGCGGTAGGAGTCCGGCATACCCCTTGACCCTGCCCAAGGGTGAAGGAATGTCGTGTAGAATTTCCACTGGGGACCAATAAAAATAAAGAAACAAGACCATCACCCCAGTGCCAGATATTCTGCCGCCAAGCAGTAGTGTTTAAACTTTATACATTACTGAGCTCCAATTAGAAGGGCACTGTAGCTAGTGACATTACTGGGCATACGAGAATAAACAACTAATGTAACCAAGTGACCAGTGCAGTGTGGTGTCATGCAGCATTAAAATTGTTATAGGCAGGCGTGATGCTTACCATCAGGAAAATTACGAGCTCGTCTCACCAACATGTTGTGTGTGGTTTATGGTTGTACAATTGGATGGGATACAATCGTGGCAAAAATAAAAGGACAGTTGCGATAACAGATCACTTCGAAATAGTTATCATAATAGTGTTTCCACGTGGTGTCCGGATTGAGAATACAGCACCACTCCATCTCCTGCCCTGGATGTCGTAAAGGCGCCTATGGGACCTTAAAGCAGAGGGATGGGCCGCAGCGTCCCTTCTGTGAAACTGTAGCCATACTGCACTCACCACACCAACCTGCCTGCCAAACGTGGTCTTACTGAATGACGACACAATTGTGGGAATCTAAGGCGGAGGTCTTTGTTCAGCAGTGGACGTCCATTGGCTGATATGATGATGACGAAGGTATTTAAAGAAGGTCTTTATAAAATGGACCTTCTGTGTTTATATCCTCAGCATGTCAAATGACTTATCTTAATAATTATGCAAGTAATTAATCAACCTTATTGCTAACGCGATAGAGTTCAATGTCTGTAAGGTACGATTTATCGCACTAGCGTTGTGAGCACACGTACCGCTCAAACAATAGACAGTCTCAGCTTCACTAATGAGAGGCGTTTGTATGAAGTGAACCGCGGCGTTCCGGTTATGTCCTATTGTGAAGAGTTTATGAGTAAAAAGTTCCGTGTGGTTCCTGGCAAGTAGAGTACCTCTATCCCTCTATTGTATGGCGGCAGAGGATGCCGTGTGGTGCCGGCTACGAATAGGACCGACCTATCTCATCCCGTGGGTGTCGTAAAAGGCGACTATGGCATCATCAAGAGGTTGGGCAGCAACGTTCTTCTACTACCTCACATCACACTAGAGTCGCCCGTGGTGCCTCGTCTTTAGGCACATCTAGGGGATGACTGTAGCTCTAGTGTGATCATACGAGGACCTGGAGCCTCCCTTAGGTGCCGAAGATGACCGCTCTAGTGGTTTTAGCCGGTAGGAGACCGGCATACCCCTTCGCCCTTCCCCGGGGCGAAGGAAGTTCATGATAAGTGCACATAATTTTTTTGCATGCCTCAAAGGCAGAATGTACAAGGACCCTCTAAATATTTAACATCTGATTTGTAATACAACATATCTCTCTATTACACGGGTTTATATCCCCTGTAAGGGGGAACCCGGTCCTTTGATAGGCTTACGCGGGGACATGGGTCCAACACGCAGAGGCCCTTTAGAGAACTTTAATCTAAAATGTAATGGGACACTAACCGGGAACTCTCCATGGCTGCACTTTAAAACGCAGTCTCGGATTATCCCCGGAGGTGTAAAACTATTGTATAAGATGGAAACTACACTTATAAGGTCGATTGTATTGGGTGCTAAATGGATTATATACTTCTAAAAACGGAAACAACGGCGACTGCCTTTATACAACATTATTATTAACATACAAATAAAACATTCTAGAATAAAAAAAAATACACTGGGCACCAATAAAACAAAGGGGATGACTGTAAAGCGGCCACCCCTCTTGCAGGAGAGGCGGATGTAAAAAAGCCGCTGCCCCCAGGCACATCTCGGGGGGAGATTCGAAAAGAGAAAAGAAGAAGAAGAACCAGCACAGCGGCGGCAACTGGCTTACCGACCGGGAAACCGGGACATGTCTCGATGTACCGAGAACTATGATGTATTGTATAATCCTCACTACTTAAGGTTAGTTGATAACGCAACAATAGGTGCCTTGTATCCTATTACACTACATAATCTACCTCATGCCAAACTTCATTAGAATCGGCTCAGCCGTTCGTACGATATACAGGTTGTCCAGTAAATAGCACGACATGCTGCAGGGGGTGAGAGCTTGGGTCAATACCTACCAAAAAAACACAATATATGTTCAGCAAAATCTTACGGATTTACAGTAGTACAAAATTTTCCGAAATATCGAAATGTCGAAATAATTCCATAAAATTGCGGATAAATGTAATCAAAGTGTACATTTTTTTCTTTCTTTTTTTAAAACCCTTGCCCCACACTAGGATTTCTCCTGGGTCGTGAGTGCGTTTACAGACATGAATTCCACACACAATACACCCAGACCCGGAACAACTACCTGCAGATCATACAAATATTTGTTCCGTGCGGGAATCCTTGACACAGATTTTTAAGCATCTCGTAATGAAAAATTCCTTTTCTAGTTTTTTTTTACCTCAAATTATTTGTGAATAGTTACTTTACTCATTGAAAAGTCTTTATTCTATTAAAAACTAAAATGTTTTCAAGAAATACAATTTTTATTTAAATTTTCACAGTACAATTTTCGTATCGCTTAACTTTGTACTACTGTAAATCCGTAAGATTTTGCTGAACATATATTGTGTTTTTTGGTAGGTATTGACCCAAGCTCTCACCCCCTGCAGTATGTCGTGCTATTTACTGGACAACCTGTATATCCTCTAACATACAAACTTTCACATCTTCATTAGAAGTAAGATCACTTTCACTATCTAAATTATCACCGATACACCACAGGTAATAACTAATTGAAAATTGATCTTCAAACAACAACGATACTGATTTCATAACCCCTGACTATCTATTATTATCCAATTAAGTTGAAAACAAATCGATACATATGTATCATGTTCTTGATAACCTCTTCCAATGCTTACTGTGTTAAATATTATAACTAGCTGGGACCCGCGGTTTCACCCGCGTTTAATTTAAAAGAAAATTAGAGTACTTCGACATAGACACTTGACATAGAATATATATATTGGATTTCAAGGGTTTTATTTTTTTACGCGGAAACCTTATTATTTTTCTAAAATGAAAGTAGCCTAAGTTATTCCTTAAAACATCAGCTATCTGCCAGTGAATGTCCCGTCAAAATCGGTTCAGCCGTTTCGGAGATTACCCGGAGTGAACACGCTGCCCACGCACACATCTACACACATCAAAAAAGTCTAAGCAACACATACTACTTCAAATTATTAATCAATTATTATATCATTTCTTACCAAGTGGGTAATACCTATGTAAACTTTTCAAGCCTGATACTAGAAGGGTAAGAGTGTACCGTCGTCCTGGAAAGACTGAAAGACTGAGGTGCGTTCAGGAAGTGCATCCATACAACGGCTCAACAGTTATGGTATGGGCGGGTATTATGTTGAGGATGTTCTAAGGCCTTATGTCCTTCCATTCGCGCAAACGCTTGGCTCCGATTTCACGTTGATGAATGACAATGCGCCTTCGCATACAGGGGTGCAATTCTCTAAGCTCAAACATCCATACATCCTAGAATACAGAATCAAAATAATGGTATAAAACCAATTCGGTGTTGGTTAAGACATGATTGAAGCTATTCAAGGACACGTGGCAGAAGGTAAGCCATGAGGACCAGTCTTAGCGAATACCGAATTGGGTTATCACCGTTATTTCAATTCCGTATTCAAGGATGTATGGATGTTTGGGCTCAGGGCATTGCACCCCAGCTTTGCACACACGGGAGTACTTGGCAAGGGAAAACATGTACAGTCCAGTATTGCCTTGGCCTGCACAATCGCCAGACCCCAACCTCATCAAGCATGCATGGGACATGCTCCAGAGACGTGTTTTAAAGGACTTGGACGGAGTGACAACAACCCAACAACTTACTAAAATTTCATTGGGAGCAATTGCCGCAGGATAACATTAACAGTCTCATCGATTCTATGAATAATCGGTGCCAGCAAGTTCTCCATAACAGAGGAGGCCACACTTTGTATTAAAAAAGTCGACTAAGGGATTGGCCGGAGGATGGGCAGCAGCGTCCTTCGAGTACATTAACAACTCAACTGCGATCGCCAACCCGCCTGCCAAGCGTGGCGATTATGGCAAAACCCCCCAATGAGCCCACATCACATCCATATCGGTCGTTGTGGTGATCATTGGGGGAGGCCTGTGTCCAGCAGTGGACTTCATTCGGCCGAAATGATGAATATCAAAAAAACATTAAAATATAACATAAATAATAATTACTAAGGATTTAATGCGAAAACACATTGTAAAATTGAAATTTGCATGTGTTGCTTAGACTTTTTTGATGTGTGTATAGTGTGTAGGTTGCGACGATGTACCGCAGCTTCCTCGAGAGACTTCCTTTCTAGATATTATACATCTAAGGTCATAAATCTTTTCGTACCTACGTGACAGTTGGACCGATAACTTCGTCACAGATCACTTGAAGAATTTATTTCGTACAAGCGCACTTATGTTCGGTACACTGCGCATGCGCGTTGAATGTCAATTTATTGATAGCATAGTTTACCTATAGTGGTGTGGGTGATTGCCGCGACCTTGCTTTGTGTCCGCGCGCGAGCACTTCCGCTATTATTTATGTATTATATGACATAATTAAGACAAACGTGAGAAGACTCCTTGTTGTCGTAATGCTAAATAGGTATGCTTGATATGTTAATGGTGTGTGGCAGTGACATTTTACAAATTGACGCGCCATACACGAATATTATTTCACTACAAAACGGCGCGCCGGCCGCCATTAGACCGCGTAATAAAAAATAAACCAAAACACATTTTTTTACTTACAATATCGATTTACGTTACGTATTTATTTATTCATGAAATAAAACGTCTTTGACTCACACAATAACAGTATACTGCGTGCATCGTCTATAAACACAGGATGGCATAATTTTTTCGCAATTAATTATTGAATTACGCTTATTAGTCACGTCGAGCCGCAACACAGGTTGGTGCCCCACTAAGTGAACTCCGGGCAATTACCTTGCTTTCATGTGACCACTACAGAGCGCGGGCAATGCATCTACACTTACTAAACATCTTAGTCATAAAGTCAGTACGGTATTAACCGTAGTATGGCTATTTACTTTAAAATTGTATAATAAATATATTTAATAACCTCACAACAATCCCTATATACATTTAATATGTTACACGGTACAGTTTGCAAAACTTTATTGTTTAATTTTCTATATTGCCCTCCGAAAGTGACCCCCCTGTTCAAAATTCATTTATTTACGTTACACGTCCGCGTTTGGGTCACAGATATCCATATGTGTACCAAATTTCAACTTAATAGATCCAGTAGATTCGAAGCAAATTAGCTGTGACAGACGACAGACAAACAGACACACGAGTGATCCTATAATGGTTCCGCCGTTTTTTCCTTCGTTCCCTTTCCTCAAGCCTTGTCTGAAAAAATTACTTGATACACGGACAGATGGTCAACAAAATATTCCTATAAAGGCAATGACATTTGTTTATAAAAACATCTTAGTATAAAGGTTCCTAAATATCCTTGCAACTGCTGCGATATCGTCGAAATCAAAGAAGCCAGAATGACTTGTATAACTAATGTTATGTTTGTTTGTTGTCAGGGGCGCGGAGCTGGGTGACGTCAGTCTGCTGCGCAGGATGCCCAACGTTGAAGTGCTGGCTCTCAGGTGAATATTACTTCTGTGCACCTTGTATAACTAATAAATACTTCTATAACTATGCTTGGTCTTTGGAACGTTCGCTATGACCATAGATTAAGTTATATTATCTGTAATTTAAAAAGTAAATAGTGTTATGTTAATGGTTTATATACATTTTTTATATTAAAATATTCCATCGTACAGTTATCCGGGAGTCTCGAAATTGTTTTTTAATAAAATTATGTTTTACAAAACTAATAAAAACACACTTTTAATTAAACAAAATCATTTTCAAATGTAAAAATAGAGTGTGGAGTGTCTGTACCTACATTATTATAATTAATCTACTTTCTATTTAGCAATCCAGGCTAATATTTTAAAGAAAGAAAATGGTGAATTATGTTTTAAAGCATGTTTTTACTTGTACTCGTAGATGTAACTAAAGGCTGGCCTTTTTCCCTGAATTATTCAAGGACGGAATCTATAATCTGGATTCCACCTTGCCTCACACATCTTAAAACATCATATTGATCAGTAGGCTCGTTGTCGGTTCAAGCGAACGTCTGCTTTGTAAAGTATGGAAGATAAATTGATATTTATCCCACTACTTTGTATAAGGCACGCCAACGAATACACTCGGTTCATTCTCTTAATGTGAATAGAGTAAAGGAGAGCCAGTACCTTATTACGGCGAGAACTACAGTATCCTGACTGATTCTTGGATTGCTACAGGATATAATAGTTAGCATCTTTTGATGAACTACGACGTCTGCTAGGGGTCTAATTGCTAGACCCTTGCACGGACCTTACCCGTCTACGGAAAGGATTCATAATCTGATTCCGGTGTACATGTGCTCGCCAAAGATATTGGAAGAAAGGAGATATGCCATGTAGTTCAAAATGTATACGAGCCTAGAAATCCAGTTTTCCCCTACCTTTATTCATAAAAACACAGTTACAAGTTCTCATCCAATGAGCTGAATAAACGAAACATTATAATTGGCCTCTCATACTAAACACACCCACGACTTTGTAGGTAGCCAATCATACCGAGCGTACAGACCGCACACGACAGCCGTACCACGCAACGCGTAAGTATATTGGGAGTACCATTCGCTGTTCTATTCACTGCGTTTGTTATTCACCGATTACTAGTTAAAAGTTGTAGGTAAGAAGCATTGTATTTTGTACAAAAATAATAATGTCGTGCTGCTCCATCAATCCAAATGTAACATTATAAAGAAAACAATAATTTTTAATTTATTATTTTTATAGACAAATACAAGAAAATTTCTTCACTTGCAAATTATTATTTTCGCTTCGGTTTTCGCATGTTATCCCCGACAATTTAACAAAGTTTCACTGACGCGATCGAATCTCAACTGATGTTATAAATCGGCCATTTTTTCCGAATGCCCCGGATTGTGCATGTCGCGGCGGCGCGTTACGCCCCCGTACCACTTCTCCTTATTTCCTATTTCTGTGATGCTCGCTCATATTAAATATATGGAAAACGCGCGTTTTGAATTGGTTATTATAAATCTTCCGATCCGAAATTCATAACGCTCGTCAGTTTCATCTGACAGATCATCATCATCATCATATCAGCCACAGGACGTCCACTGCTGAACAAAGGCCTCCCCCTTAGATTTCCACAACGAGCGGTCACATGCCGCCCGCATCCGACGACTCCCAGCGACCCTCACCAGGTCGTCTGTCCACCTAGTTGGAGGTCGTCCCACGCTGCGTTTTCCGGTGCGCGGTCTCCATTCTAGAACCTTTTTATCTAAACGGCAATCAGTTCTACGAGCAAGTGCCCCCCCCATTTCCACTTCAGTTTACTAAGCCTTTCAGCTATGTCGGCAACTTTAGTTCATCTACAGATCTCCTATATATACAAAATAGCAAGCATAGCTCTCTCCATAGCTCGCTGAGTGACCTTGAGCTTTCTTATGAGGCACATTGTGAGTGACCACGTATCTGTTCCATATGTCATCATCTGACAGATTCTTAATCTGAAATATCAGAATATTTAAATTGTATGTAATTCCGGGCTCTCTAAATTAATAATATAAATTCAGAGAGCTATTGCGGCTGTATAAGGCCAGCTTCAGTTGTTGTAGGTTTATGGTGGCGATACAAGTTTCTTATTATTTTATAATTTATGCACACACAGAAACACAAAAATAAAGAAACATGAAGTAGGACCAAAAGGTACAAAGGTACAGCTTATTTCTTAAGAAATCTCTTCCAGTAGACCTGCGAGAGGAGAGTTTGAATAAGAAATGTAGACACAGTGTGTGAAGGAGTAAATAAATGAAGAACAAACGTATATAATTACTTATAATAAAAATATACGATACATAAAATATAAATATATATAAACACACAAATATAAATATACATATCTAAAAATAAAATACATATGCAACTATGTAGACGTGGAGAGATAGTGCTCTTTAAGGCGTTTTTTAAAGATAGTTACGGTTGCACAGTTCCTTATATCAGGCGGGACTGAGTTCCACAATCTAACCGCATGTACAGAAAAGGAGTAGGAAAAGAATCTGTTTTGTGGGGGGGAATTTGAGGATGGTCCTAAGATGAGACCTGCAGGGCATATCAGTTTTGTAAGTATAGAAAAATCGTTCCCGCAGGTATTTATTTATTTAATTAATGCATGAAAGACTTACAGCTAGAGAACCTTAAGTATAACACAAGCTTAGTTATTTGAAAGCCAATTACAAGTCTTCGCTTATAGATACTGACTAAGAAATAAAATATGAGCAGTATAATCTCTCTCAATCTCTCTCTCATCAGCCATACTATCGTCCACTGCTGAACACAGGCCTCCCCCATAGATTTCCACAACTGTGTCATCGTATTGGGGGGAAATTGCCAGTACTCACCACGCTTGGCAGGCGGGTTGGCGAGCGCAGAATGGCTACTGTTCCACAGAAAGGACGCTGCTGCCCATCCCTCTGGTTTAGAGTCTCTTAGTCGCCTTATACGACATCCACGGGAGGATATAGAGTGGTGCTATATTCTTAATACGGACACCACACGGACAAATAACAGCAGCACTATAAATCACTTTTTTAGACACTAGACATTTACATTACACACGACATATATTTACTAAATATCGCAGTATACTTCTACTTTATGCTTAACTAAAAAACTTAGGCACTTTCTTGCCGAGGAAGCACCTGTTATAAAGGGATCAATATCATGCTGTTGATTGCCAAGCAAATATTTTGTCTATAATTTGTTGAAACATTTGGAACGTGGAGATGGAGGTGTTGGGTTAAGGATATTAAAGAGGAGACACAATATCCGAGTGTTTCTTTAAAACAGAAAATGTTTCTTGTGTACCTAAATGATTCAGTACTTTATATACCAATAGACCATGTATCGTGTCCTCGAGACACAGTGACTTGACTTTATTCCCTAGTGCCAGCCGACACCTGGCCCTCGCGGCCTTCACGTCGATCATTAATTAATAAGAAACTTATTGTGGTTGCCATATTTCGTGTGAATAGACTTGTGCTTTCAAAAAGCTATTGACATATATCACATAGTGAAGGTCCAGCCAGGACGGGCTTCAAAACGTGTACGATGCGCCCGCCTAAGTTAGGAACTCTGTTGGCCAAATGCTGAAACGCCACTTAATATTTAAATTCCGCTTAATGATTTGAGATGCCTGACTTCCTACAGAAAACAGGCGTAAAAAAATTGCTTTAATTGATTTAAGTGGCGTTTCAGTATTCGGCCGTTTGGCAGTTAGTATAAACTGCGCGTCCACTGGATCGGCCTTAGAGCGTACGAAACGTCGGCATAGGAGCGTCGGCACTTTTTGCTTTGTAACAATTCAGACGTCCGGCGAAGATTTCCGGTTCTAGAAAACGCAGTTCCATAAGAATCAATATAAACCAAGAAATCGTGCGTATGGAGCTATGTACGCTCCGATGCCGAACTAGTGGAGGCGCAGTTTTATACTTCAGCATGCAGTTGTGCCTCGAGAGGAAGCAGCACTGTGTGTCATCATATCGGCCTAAAGATGTCCACTGCTCAACAAAAGCTGAAAAATAACAAATGTGGCTTATTAGTTCTGTAACACAATACATAATGTGTTCTCCATATTGAGTCGTATTTTTGTTATTTCCTGTGTACAATAAAGAGTTGATTGTATAATATTTATCATCATCATCATATCAGCCAAAGGATGTCGACTTCTAAACAAAGGCCTCCCTCTTAGATGTTCACAAGTGTGTCATCATTCTGGGGGTATTTGCCAATACTCACCACGCTTGGCAGCTGGTTTGGGGAGCGCAATATGGCTACCGGTTCACAAAAGAGACGCTGCGGCCCATCCCTCTGGTTTAGAGTCCTTTAGTCGCCTTAACGACCTCCACGGAAGGAGACGGAGTGGTGCTATATTCTTAATCCGGACACCACTCCGTGTGGTGTCCGGATTAAAAATAACAAAGTCCGAAAATTATCTTGCAATGATAAAGCTTTTATCTTTGGTTAATTGGAGTTTCCGCAAAAAATTGTCCCGGTAACAAAATGGAAAATAATAATTTAATATCTAGTGTTTTTACTAACTTAAAATGATAATAAAATAACTGTGAATCTAGTCCCAAAGTCACCTTTTACGACAACCACGGGATGAGATGGGGTGGTGTTATTCGTAGCCGGCACCTCACGGTCTCTACTCACTAACACACAAATGTAGGTACGCTTTACGACCAGTAAAATAATGAAGCATGAAAAATCGTTCCACCTGGTAAGTGGAACACTATATTTTTAATCAACGTAAGTTCTCGTTTAGTTTTCGTCTAATAACTTCGGAACGTTTCATCGCTGTAAGCCGCAGTCGGGGTCGTGACCCGTCTGGACTGGAAGCTTCTAATATTGTCGTAATGGACATTACTGTCAGCAACACACCCCGATACTGAAATACGAGCTGTAACTTGCACTACTACAAACGACATTTTATGTTTTTCCGATGATTCAAGAGTAATCCAATATTTTTTAGGGTTCCGAACGTCCGAAGGAAAAAACGGCGGAACCTTTATAGGATCACTCGCGTGTCTGTCACAGCTTTCAATCAATGTCAATTTGCTCCGAATCTACAGGACCGATTAAGTTGAAATTTGGTACACATATGGATGAATATGGGGGTCACTTTGGGGGGGCAATATAGAAAATTTTAGAATAAAGATTTGCAAATTGTACCGTTTAACATATGAAATTATAGGGCTTGTTATGAGGGTCCCAAATGTATTTATTTCATAATTTTAAGATATATAGTTTTAAGATATTTAAGAAAATAAACGAAGATTGACCATCCCCCCCCAGTTATATCTGAAACTACTGTGCCTCAAATTTTGAAAGAATATATATGTAATGGCTCTTTACCTATAGATTACAGGAAAACCTATAAGAAGTCTATAGTCTTAAAATAACATGGTAAATCTTTCAATATTGTGAGTACAAACTTACGTTTGCGGTTGGAATGTAAGGGGAAACATGTTTAACAACTACGACGTTAAGTTTGTTCTTGGGGCAAGTTATTGGAACAAGACCAAGCTCAACAATAGACAATCTATTCAGCAATTTCGGAACCCTCTCCGCACGAGTTCAACTCGCACTTGTCCGGTTTTTTTTGTTATAGGTATACTGTTAATGATATTTTTGTTACCTATTTAAATACTTTTTAATTTTAATTAATATAGTAAAGACAGTATATGTAATTGTTATTGTATGCCTAAGAGGCGGGACATAGCTGATCACTGTATTATAAGAACATCTGTATTATGTACGTACCTATGATCCACAATAAAGAATATGAATATGAATATCTATACATCTATACAAATAAATAAAATTGAAGTGTCTGTTTGTAATGTCAAAATAACAGCCTTTTACTAAATGCATATGAAAGTATATACGGTACTGACAACAAAATAACATTTTTTATTTTTTTTGTCTGTCTGTCCGTCTATCTGTCTGTCTGTTTGTTCCGGGTAATCTCCGAAACGGCTGGACTGATTTTGACGGGACTTTCACTGTCAGATAGCTGATGTTATAAGGAATAACTTAGGCTACTTTTATTTTAGAAAAATAATTAGGGTTCCGCGCAAAAAATATTAAACCCTTGAAATCCACTATATATATTCTATGTTCTTTTAAATTAAACGCGGGTGAAACCGCGGGTCCCAGCTAGTAATATATATGTTTTCTGCACTCCAGCCATTATATTATTGATTATTTTGCTATTGATCTCGACCGGGGATGTTACGAATGTCCGCATTCGCATATTTATTAATTTACTAGCTGGGACACGCGGTTTCAACCGCGTTTAATTTAAAAGAAATTTAGAGTACTTCGACGTAGACACTTGACATAGAATAAATATATTGAATTTCAAAGGTTTTTTTTTTACGCGGAACCCTTATTACTTTTCTAAAATAAACGTAGCCTAAGTTATTCCTTATAACATCAGCTATCTGCCAGTGAAGGTCCCGTCAAAATCGGTTCAGTCGTTTCGGAGATTAATAATTAATTTTGCGTCGGTCTTTTCATGAATTTTCTGATTCTCTATTTATTTTCACATAAAACTTGAATGTAATTAAAAACTAAACTAAACTTCCGGTCACATGCCGCTCTCATCCAACGCCTCCCAGCGACCTGCACCGGGTCGTCTGTCCACCTCGTTGAAGGTCGTCCCACGCTGCGTGTTCCGGTGCGCGGTCTCCACTCGAGAACCTTTGTGCCCCAACGGCCATCAGTTCTACGAGCAATGTGCCCCGCCCATTGCCACTTCAGTTTACTAATCCTATCAGCTATGTCAGTAACAACCAATGCCTAGAATACCGCAATACTTGAAAAAAACCGTAAGCTGTATGTAGGACAGAGCCGCGTCCTACATCATTGTAAAGAGATACTGTACCGGTAACAAGCGGCAATTCCTAGAGACACATTTTCTCCGGTTGTGTATATGTGCACGATGCGCGCACGCATGTCGCCGTGTCGTTGTGTCGCGCGGCGATGACTTCGTGCGCGAGTGCTGCTTGCCGCGTGGACGTACTCGATAAACATAGATGGTATTCACGCAGAGAGCAGAGGAGTATAGAGAGGACACTATGGTGCGTTTGAAGATCATGGTTTCCTATCAATCATTAACAATCGTACATATTCTTCTCTTCTCCATCGTACTCCTCATCACACCTCCAACCGTTACGATGGATCATTTACAGTACGCGGAGTGCGTGTCTGAAATTCTCTTTCACACTCACTACGCGACAGCCCTTCTCTGAGGCATTGCGGTATTGTTGACGAAAAGACGTTGCGAAGATTCCCAAACGCTGCCCAGCCGAGTCGGATTCGACAATTGACCTCTTTCTCGAAGTTGGACCTACCTAACTGGACAGTTTGTCCCAGGAAGACATACTCGTCAGCAACTTCGAGGACGAAGCTCCCAACTGATATTGGGATGGGCATGATATGGGCATTTGACATGACTTTCGTCTTGCCCATGTTCATTTTAAGGAGCATTGTGCTGAGCTCTTGCAGCGATTCTGCCATGACTACGATGTCATCGGCAAATCGAAGGTGAGTGACGAGCTCCCCGTTGATGTTAATGACGTATCCTTTCCAATCCAGGCTTCTGATATGCTTGGTATTTTTCTACGAGACCGAATCAGAAATGAGGAGATCCATAGAGAAACCAAAGTTGCCGACATAGCTGAAAGGATAACTAAACTTTAATGACAATAAGCGGGACACATTGCTCGTAAAATTGATGGCCGTTGGGGCACAAAGGTTCTCGAATGGAGACCGCGCACCGGAAAACGCAGCGTGGGACGACCTCCAACGAGGTGGACAGACGACCTGGTGAAGGTCACTGGGAGTCGTTGGATGAGAGCGGCATGTGACCGCTCGTTGTGGAAATCTAAAGAGGAGGCCTTTGTTCAGCAGTGGACGTCCTGTGGCTGATATGATGATGGTGGTGAATAACATGAAAGTACTGTTTCCGGAATCAAAATTTTCTACTTTAATGGACCTTGTAGGTCCTTAGGTCCAGCCTGGTCATGGATCAGTTCTTGGGAATAAACTAACAAATCAGTTTAATACTGAAACGTGAAGATCTAGGTATATTTGAAGGTAGATAAGTGCATTGTCTTTTTATTCTGGAAATCTGTCCCTCTGTCTGTTAAGTAATTGATGGCTTCCAATAATGCAGTACTGGTATTGAGACCATCGTAAACATTCTGGAACTTGAGCAATATCATACTGTTGTCCTTATTTTTTAATGACAATGTATTTCAATGAGGCAGTCGATTAACAATCGATCTAATCTGTATGGCCAAACGCAAATTCATGAATTAGCCCGACAAAGTACCAAACAATGCACAATGCACAGTATCTAACGGTTCAGAATGGCTTCAGAATTAAAGTAATTAAGTTTCCGCCATTGCAATATACGGCCGTGTAAAGGACGCCGACCAATCAGAGCATGGCGTGACGAACGTTGCCCAATCACGCGCGAGCGTTAGGACGTTGACCAATCAAGAGAGTACGAACGTTACACTTTTGAAATTTGAAAAGGCCAACTTAATTTAAGTTTTACTTGTTGAGAAATAAGGAATATATCGCGTTGTATAGAAATTGTTAGTTGAAAGGTATGTACAGGTATCCCGCAGGATGTGTTCGTCGTTCGTAGTAGAGCGTTGCGTCGCTGCGTCGGCCTTGTGCCACCAACTGCTGCGCGCTGTGCTGGAACAGAACCGAGATCGCGTTACATGTGCGTGTTGGCTTACGTTTCTAAATGTTCAGGTGCTCGAAGGTTTATGTGTATATAAAGTAGCAATTTGGTGTCCATGGCCTTAGAGCTCCTGCGATACTTACAGCTGACACACTGGTTGTAGTTCTCGTATTTCAGGCAGATTAGGATCGGGCTAGGGGCGATCCCGGATAACAACGGCTCGTGTCCAAAATGCTTGAGCCCCTGTCTTCGTTATATGACGAGGGGCCTCGGGGGTCGCCAGCGCGCACATTGGGGAATCTTCGTTCTCGACCCCCGGGAAGACAGCGGTGCGTACGTGGCCACGAGCCGCCGTGTGCGGAGCACAGCGCCAGTGGCGCTTCGGGGGGATCCTTTACAATCCATCCTGAGCTGGGCTTGGGCCTTGCATAAGATGACTGCTCCGGTGATTTTAACCGCTATGAGTCCGGCATACCCCGGTGCGAAGGAAGTTCAGGTAGAATTTCCACTGGACACCATAAAAAAAATAATTAAAGAAAGGTGTCCTGCATTCCCCTTCGTCCTTCCCCGGGGCGGGCGGAGTTCATGAAGAATTTACACTGGGCCTAATAAAAAAAAAGTTTCATCCCAGTGCCAGATATTCTGCCGCTAAGTAGTTTAAACTTTAGACATTACTGTGCTCCGGTTAAAGGGCAACTGGTGAAATGAGGCTAAACAACGAATGTGTCGAGGAGCGCGAGCGCCTGGGGCGTGATGGGCAGGACGGCGGGCACAAGGGCCGTGATGGGCAGGACGGAAGCACAAGGGCCGCGATGGGCAGGACGGAGGGCACAAGGGCCGCGATGGGCAGGACGGAGGGCACAAGGGCCGCGATGGGCAGGACGGAGGGCACAAGGGCCGCGATGGGCAGGACGGAGGGCACAAGGGCCGCGATGGGCAGGACGGAGGGCACAAGGGCCGCGATGGGCAGGACGGAGGGCACAAGGGCCGCGATGGGCAGGACGGAGGGCACAAGGGCCGCGATGGGCAGGACGGAGGGCACCAAGGGCCGTGATGGGTGAGACGGAGGGCATGAGGGGCGGAACGGAGGGCACTAGGGCCGGAACGAGGGGCATGAGGGGCGGGACAGAGGGCACGAGACTGGGTAAAGGAGACTAAATAACTTCACGTCTCGAGGTGACGAGCTCAGTGTGGTGCCTCGCAGGTCTTGTCCTGGGTAGCATCCGCACCCGGCGAATGACCTGCTCGTCACGTCTACAAGTTGTAAAAAATAACAGAAAATTGTATAGTTCTAGTAGTTCTATTGTATTGTATACTATATATCGAAATCTCCTAAAAACGGTCCTCCGTAAAGTTAATTATACCCGCTGGGCACCGGCCTCCCCTCGGTTGCTCTCTGACACCCAGTGAGCCCTATCGGGAGCCGCCCACACCAACAACCTACCCGAGGTGTTCAATCCAAAATATATTCGATTTTATTCTTTATTTTTGCGCTTTGTGTAGTTCTTATTTGTATAGTTGTATTTGTTGATTTATTGGGAGGTATAATATGCAATATTTATTTTATATACTGTTATTACACCCGTGTCCAGTTGAAAACCAGCGCCAGGCTCTTGTCTGGCAAATGCTGAACTGGTCACCTGTTTGGCGCAACTGTGGGGCACACAACAAACTCTAACCTAATATTGTTTTTTTATGTTGTTTATAACCCTATCCAAACTTTTTATCGTGTTTTTTTTTCAGTTTTATATTAAGTTTTATTACCGTTTGTGATGTCTCACTTTGCTGTCAAATAAATAATTTCTTTCTTTTCTTTCAATCCACCCTGCTAAAGCCGACCCAAACTGCGTAATATTTAACTTTAATCAGTCCGTTTCAATTTCCAGTATAAACAAAATCCGGACCCTCGACGACTTCGCTGGCTGCAGACGGCTGCGGGAGCTGTACGTGCGCAAGAACGAGATCAACGACCTGCACGAGATCCGACACCTGAGGAACCTGCCCGAACTCACCAGCTTGTGGCTAGATGAGAACCCCTGCACCACGCACCCGCAGTGAGAATGCATCATATATTAACACCCTTTTTAATATTCAAGACTCAGGTAAAACTATTGAAGGAACAGCGGTAGCTAAGATTTTAGGTTTATATGTTGGCAGGCAAATAAATTGGAAGGTTCACATTGAACACGTTTGTAAAAAGGTGAGTCAATTTTCTTATGCCTTAATGAAATTAAGAAATGTAGTGAATCTATCAGCCGTAATTGTGTCATACCAAAGTTTGGTTATGTCAACATTTCGATATGGTCTAATGTTTTGGGGCAATTCTACAAATAAAGATGATGCTTTTAAAGCACACAAGCGCTGCATCAGGGCAATATTTAATATTAAAAAAAAAAAATACTTCGCACACTTATCGAGAACCGATGACAATGCAACGTCGTTCCAAAATAAAACACGTTTTTGTAGTAAGCCGCACAAAAAACTAGAAAATAAATAATTGTGTAGAAAATAATTTTCAACAAGTTTTAAATAAGAATAGAGCGATTAACAAAAACAAATATTATATTGCAAAAAAACGTGGGGTGGCACGTACACAGTCCGCGCCACCGTCTTCCCGGGGGTCGCTCGGTGACACGCAGACCCCCGAGGCCCCCCGCCATGCGACGACGGCAGGGTGCTCAACCTTTTTTTTTTCTTTTTTTTTTTTTAACGTGGGGAAATCCTCTTGGACTCGGTGTCCTTCTTCTTACCTCTAGCCGGGGGTGAGTTGTACGCTTTTCTGCATTGGACCGCTCCCCCGGCAGGTATCGGCCCGACAATGATTGACGGGCCCCTTCTGTGTGCGGCCTTGTTGGCCGCACCTATCCTTGGGAGAGGCGCCATCTCGGGCCTGTTTCTGTTCGGGCGACGGACCGCCCCTGGCTCGTCGCCCGCAGGCCGCTCCTCATGGTGGCCGGAGATCGTCCAGCGCCCTACCCCGGCGCCCACGCCCGGTGTGTCTTCTGCGAAGGGGATCGGAGATCTCCCTGCGTCCCCGCTCTGCCGCCTCCTTTGCTTACATAACTTCCTCGTAAAAGGAGGCGACGGCATCTCACGCGCTCTCGCTCCGGACGATGGACTGAACCACGGCCGGAAGCGAGAGGTTACCCGCTTCGACCGCCACGACGAGGTCACGGCGCTGCCCTGTCCAAGCTGGGCACTCCTCCAACGTGTGCTGCGCCGTGTCCTCCGGGCAGTCTCCGCAGTGATGACAACCGGGCGTCTCTTCTCGGCCCATTCGGCACAGGTACTTCCCGAAACACCCATGGTTCGAGAGTACCTGCGTCATCCGGTAGGTGAGGGCGCCATGCCGCCTCTCCAGCCATTCCTCCATTACTGGTCTTACCGCCGCTACAACCTGCCGAACCTGACGAATACTGGCAAATTGCCCCCAAAATGACGACACAATATTGTTGTAGAAATCTATTGGCCTTTGTACAGCAGTGGACATCCTTTGGTTGATATGATCATAAAGAATAGGGCATATCAGACCAGGCATAGGGCGCAACTCAAGCCACCCCTGACGGCCAGATGACTGTCAAGATCTCGTTAATCTCCATACCATTAAAAATCACTGTCAATATTTGTTTATGTGTTCGCAGATACAGAATGACAGTGTTGAGGAACTTGCCAAATCTGGAGAAGTTGGACAACGTGCCTGTGCAGCCGGATGAGGTGAGACACATGTGTTCTGAACGTTTGGGCTAACCTGGTGCCATTTGACGCCCTTTCTTAAGATTCAGTGTACGGCGTGCAGTGAATCCTGACGATGTATTCCGCCCGCGCGTCTTCTGTAACCGGGTCGCTGCGAGCGGGCTCCTGTTTACCGACTTCGGAAAGGAGGAGGTTCTCAATTCGATGCGTTTTTTTTTTGTATGTACACCGATTACTCCGAGATTTGTGGACCGATTTGAGCAATTATTTTTTGACTGGTGCAGAATGATTTCGAATTGTTACCATATAAATTTCATTACATTCGATGGTGTAGTTTTTTAAATAGCTTCAATAAACATGTTAATTTGACTGCGCTTATCTAGATGATGTCTTAATAGTTTCGATTCCTCTCAGATCAGAGAACCGATTTGAGTCATTTTTATTTTTAGTGTTAAATACTGATACCAAATTGGAAAAGGTTCTTACATATGTTTACACTAAAAAGAAACAAATAAAACTTTTTAACAAAAAAAATACCGACTTCAAAAAGGAAAAAATACCTTTAGGAAGTTGGGCGGGGCCAGGTATAACATATAACTTCTGGTTCATCATTTCGGCCGAATGTAGTCCACTGCTGGACACAGGCCTCCCCCAAAGATCACCACAACGACCGATATGGGTGTGCTGTGACCTCATTGGGGGGTTTTGCCATAATCGCCACGCTTGGCAGACGGGTTGGCGATCGCAGTGGAGTTGTTAATATACTCGAAGGACGCTGCTGCCCATCCTCCGGCTAATCCCTTAGTCGTCTTTTACGACACCCATGGGAGGAGATGGGGTGGTGGTATTCTGAGCCGGCACCACACGGAACTTCTGGTTGGCCAGCATGAACTATGGTTGGGGCATACCTGGCCCCGCCCGACTTCATAAAGGTTTATTTTCCTTTTTAACACGCTTTTATTAGCTTCACCTGTATGTATGTATGTATGTTTGTTTGTAACCGACTCCTTTGAGCTCGATTTTGCCCTACTTTGAACGATCATACAGGCCATACCTGGCTTACAGGAGTTGCAGAGGTTGGGAACGTGTGGCGGGCTTGTCCCAAAAAAAAAACCTCGGGAGGAAATGAAGTGGTGCTATATTCTTAATCCGGACACCAGAGTAGATTCTGATAGTGAGGGATATACCTTTTTTTTTATTGATGCCCAGTGGAAATTCTACATGGAACTTCCTTCACCCCGGGGAAGGGTGAAGGGGTATGCCGGACTCCTACTGGCTAAAACCACTGGAGCGGTCATCTTCGGCACCGAAGGGGGGCTCCAGGTCCTCGTAAGATCACACTAGAGCCGCCCATTGGTGCCACGCCTTTAGGCACATCTTGGAAGGGATGACTGTAAAGCGGTCACCCCCTCTAGCGGAGGGAAGGCGACTGTAAAAAGGTCGCCCCCCCAGGCACTTCTCGGGGAGGATTGTAAAGGATCCCCCCAAGCCTCGCTTGAGGGACATATCTATGTCCGATCGTCGTAACGGGCATAAGGCTCCCATGTTGGGCAGTAAGCCCTCTGAAGGTGTCCTCTGCGAAGCTGTAACCTTGTCGGCTAATGTTGTGAGGCGGCGCAGGTGCAGGAGGCCATGCGGCGCGGCGCGCACATCCCCGACTCGGACGACGAGGGCTACCCGCAGCAGGTGAGCGACTCTACTGTAACAGGCCGGATCCAGGATTTTAGTATGGGGGGCGCTGTTGCTAGTAAGTCTAAGGTCAGCTGCATCCTACGAGTTACGGTTGAGGTAGTCAATTTAATGAAAATCATCATTTTCATCATCATTTCGGCCAAATGAAGTCCACTGCTGGACACAGGCCTCCCACAAAGATCACCACAACGACCGATATGGGTGTGTTGTGGGCTCATTGGGGGTTTTGCCATAATTGCCACGCTTGGCAGACGGGTTGGCGATCGCAGTTGAGTTGTTAATGTACTCGAAGGACGCTGCTGCCCATCCTCCGGCTAATCCCTTAGTCAACTTTTACGACACCCACGGGAGGAGATGGGGTGGTGGTATTCTGAGTCGGCACCACACGGCGAGATAATGAAAATGGTAGGTTTTATTTATTTATTTGCTAGCGAAGTAAATTCCTATGTGATTTTGATCCAAATAGCTTAGTTGAATGAGAGAGGAATATTCTAGATTTCCAAAGGATCCAGTTGTGAAAGATAAATGGAATAACAAATAGTTTTCTATTAAGATCTGAAATAACATCCGTTCTGTCTTGATATATTTCTGTGGGTGCAATAATATTATGTTATGCAACGATTCTCTTATAATTGCATTTTAAGTGAAGCATTGGAGCCCGGGCATCGCAAAATTCGAACGAGCCAAACGCCGCCTCAAGATCGCCAAGACATGCTTTACTAAAACTTGACCAGTGAATATCTTTTAATGCTTGTACTTTCAACCACCCCATCTCGCTGTGTTCAGCAGGAGAGCTACGAGCAGTACCGGCGGCCGCGGTCCTGCGAGTCCAGCCCCGAGCGCGAGCCGGAGCAGTACTACGCGAGGCCGACCCCCCGCCACGAGGTGCGCACGCGCCACTGCGTTATATATATTGTATAGGTCGGCAAGAGGGTGAGGGAGCTACACGAACAGATCCCACCGTCTCCCTTCTACCATCGGATTTCCAGACCCATTGCAGGCTACCATCCGCGCTTGATTGATATCCTGAAATGTAGTACTCAGCTAAAGTGTGGACCTCCTTGTCTGCCTCGGTTTTCTTCTACTTATAACCCGTTCACCTGTTTAAGTAAGACTGAGTAAGCATCTTCTGGGTGCGGTTGTTCTATCGTAGACCTCATCCATCGCTTCCGTCAGCCGAGATCGAGGTCAAGAACGGACATTTGTATGTTATAGTGAAATTGTGTTTTGTTTCCTTGTGTTTGTGTTTATCTTACTTAACAACGTAGATAACGATAATATTGTTAAAACAACTATACGTTTATATGCAGAGCCGGATATAGAGGATGGCAACCGGGGCTATAATCCCAGGGCCTTCACAACAGAGGGCGACAATAGAAATTTCTAGGTGAAATTTTGTAACGAATATCGAATATGATGCGATGTTATATTTGAAAAAAGAAAGTATTTAAAGAAAAAGTTCTGACTACAGAACAGAAGTTCTCACATTGATCATATATATATATATATATGTATATAGGCCAACGAACGTCCATTCCTAAACAAAGGCCTCCCCCGCAGGTATCCACAACTGTATCGTCATTTTGGGGTGGGAGGGACGCTTCTGCCCATCCCTTTGGTTTCGGGTCTCTTACGGCCGAAACAAAACACAGACATATCCGAAATCCAAAGCGAAATCAAATCGATTTTGGATTCGATCTATTATTAATTTCGGCCGATAGTAGCCTTTTACGACATCCGCGGGAGGAGATACGAGTGGTGCTGTATTCTTAATCAGCAACAAAATTTATTAAAACGATTTAAAAAAAAAAAACCTTGCCCAACACTAGTATTTCTCCGGTGTCGTGGGTGCATTTACAGACATGAATTCTACACACAATACACCCAGACCCGGAACAACTACCTGCAGGTCATACAAATATTTTTTCCGTGCGGGAATCGAACTCACGACCCGGAGCGCAGCAGCCGACTGTATCAGCCACGGCACCAACCGTGCCGTCGAATTTAAAAAATAATTAAGGCTCTCCACTCATTAGTTGACCCAAGGCTTTCACACCTCTAAATCCGGCCCTGTTTATATGTGATTCCTTATCAAGTACATCTGTGTATCAGTAGATGGTAATATTACGAGTGTCTTTATGTCAATTAGATCTGATAACTGATTGTATCAAGACTCGTTATGAATTGGACTTTATCACAATGTGATAGCGGTTACTATCAATCGCTTATTAACGTAATCATATTGCGATGTAGTAGGGTGCGCACACATGTACCAAGCCGCGTCTAAGGCGCGTGTTCATTATCGCGAGCTTAATATGACAACAAATATAAGTGCCCGTTCACACGGCCGTGTCCTGTCTTAGCGGGACAGAGGCTCCAGAGCGCACTTCTCGAAAATCAATCACTCGAGATGGACGTGAATGTGGTGATATTGTATTGGTATTGTCGCCATCGGCAAGTAGAAGTTTCTCATCATCATCATCATTTCGGCCAAATGAAGTTCACTGCTGGACACAGGCCTCCCGCAAAGATCACCACAACGACCGATATGGGTGTGTTGTGGGCTCATTGGGGGTTTTGCCATAATTGCCACGCTTGGCAGACGGGTTGGCAATCGCAGTTGAGTTGTTAATGTATTCGAAGGACACTGCAGCCCATCCTCCGGCTAATCCCTTAGTCGACTTGTACGACACCCACGGGAGGAGATGGTATTCTAAGCCGGCACCACACGGCAGTACAGTCGAAGTTTCTGGCAACAGCTAATTGTAAATCAACGTTTTTAATGGACTTAGAAATCTTAAAGTCAATTGAGAAAAGTTGACTCAAACTCTTGAATTACTTTAAGATTGCCATACTACGTTTGAAAATATTGAAAGCGAAACATATTTAAATAAGCAAGATATAAATATGAAAATGCCTAAACCACCAAGCTCGTGTGAAAACGGAATATCATCACATCAGCCAAAAGACATCCACTGCTGAACAAAGGCCTCCCCCATAGATTTCCACAACGCCCGGTCACATGCCGATGTGCGCGCCTTCCAGCGACCTCCACCAGGTCGTCTGTCCAGCTCGTTGCCGTCATCCCATGGTGCGTATTCCGGTGCGCGGTTTCCACTCGAGACCCTATTTACCACAGTTATCATCAGTTAGACGAGCAGCCTTTTTTTTTAAATAAATTTATTGGTTTAGTGGAAATACTACATGGAACTGCCTTCGCCCCGGGGAAGGGCGAAGGGGTATGCCATACTCCTACCGGCTAAAACCACTGGAGCGGTGATCTTCGAAGCTCCAGGTCCTCGTAAGATCACACTGGAGCCACCCATTGCTGCCACGCCTTTAGGCACATCTCGGAGGGGATGTATGTAAAGCGGTCACCCCATCTAGCGGAGGGCAGGCGGCTGTAAAAAGGCCACCCCCGAGGCACCTCTCGGGGAGGACTGTAAAGGATCCCCCCGCGCCTCGCTGTGCGCTGTGCTGCGCACACGGCGGCACGTGACTACGTGCGCGCCGCCGTCTTCCCGGGGGTCACTCGGTATGAGCACGCAGACTCCCCAATCTGCGCGCCCGTGACCCCCGAGTCGACAAGCAGCCTATTGCCACTTCAGTTTGCTAATTGTTTCAACTAAGTTGGCAACTTTAGTTCTTCTATGGATCTCGTCATTTCAGATTCGATCTCGTAGATAAATACCATATGCTTGGTATTTCTCTTCGTGGCTTGCTGAATGATCTAATGACCTTAGCTTTGTTATGAGGCCCATTGTGAGTGATCAAGTCTCGTTATCGATGGTAACATACACTCGTTAAAGACTTGGGTCTTCTGGAACTGGAAGATATGTTAGATCCTGGTTTATACAGGATGATGGGTCCAGTTTGCAGTGACAAAACCGAATAAATTCGACTGGATCGGCTTATTGCAGGTTTGTGTGAACACTTGAAACACGTTCGCCACTAAACAGGACCTTGTTAAGATCAGGATATTGCCGTGTGAACGGGCCCTAATACGTTCAAACTGTGTAGTAATCGTGAAAACCGTGAAAGACATTATTGTGAGTTGAGTTTCATGAACGTCAACATTCGTCGTTAGACTGTGTGTGCGCACCCTAACGTACTTACCTGTGATAAAATAACATTGGCTTGTTATGTTTGTAATAGTGATGGCCGATTGCTAATAAAAAAAACATCGATAAACTGACAATTGTGCAATCGTGTATTAGATTGGCGATTTATTCGATGTCGCCGAATAACAATCGATTAAAAATTAACAATCTAATACAAAATTTGCTCTAAGAACTCGTTGAGGTCGACACAGCAAACGATCATGATCGACGAACAACCGATTAACATCGATTTATATCGATTAAACTGTTTTTTAACACGCTTTTATTAGCTTCACCTGTATGTATGTATGTATGTTTGTTTGTAACCGACTCCTTTGAGCTCGATTTTGCCCTACTTTGAACGATCAGATTTGATTCAAACTTTGCACACCTGTCAAAGGTCGATGACAATGCAACAATCCGATCAAAATATCCGAATATCCTAATTAGATTCGCAAGGATTAATTAATTTCTTTCCGCATCCTTTGCATGCGAGTAAGAGAGACAGAGCTAGTGCGCGAACTACGCATGCGTGCAGTTCCAGACTTGCTCTTTCGGGCACTCAGTTGTTTTTTTTGTGTCAGCGTGTTTTTTTAAACTATTATTTAAATTTTTAGTAACAATAGCCTTTCGCTTGTGTGTACTAACGAACTAACACTCGCAGGGCAGCGACAGCTCGGAGGCGGGAGGGGACGCGCCCGCCGGCAGTGCGCCCGGCGACCAGGTGAGCCGCAGCTGTGGCCGGGGGGCCAGACGAGGGATTCAGTCAGAGGGTCAATTCTCGTAATTAATTGACACATTGACTGAAACTTGACCGAACTAAGATTAAATTATGAATTGACCGAAAAAATGGTATTCTGCTACTCTTAAAGTTCACTCGGATTTCGGTATAATCTCGGTCTAGTCTCATTTCGATCTCAATTTTGACGTTTATCTAATGACAATTTAGTACATGTGACAGTTCGAAATGTTAGCAGAATACCATTTTGACTTCAATCAACTTTCGATCCATTTTCGATCTCATCACAGTGTAAGTTCACGTTTGACGTTGTTTGTTAGTTTACGACAATACCATTTGTGACGTTTATGACACTGAGACTAGATCGGAACTATATTTTGAACATTTTTAAATTACGAGAATTGGCCTTCAGACTACGACTGGAAGTTAACCCGTTAACCGAACTAAGATTAAATTATCAGTTGACTAAAAGTGTGTTCTGCATCTCTTAAAGTTAACTGACATAGTCACTAACGATATTCATTACAGCCGAATTAAGTCCACTGCTGGGGTGCAATTCTCTAAGCTCAAACATCCATACATCCTTGAATGCAGAATTGAAATAATGGTAATAACCCGATTTAGTGTTCACTAAGACTGGTCCTCAAGCCTTACCTTCTGCAACGTGTCCTTGAATAGCTTCAATCATGTCTTAGCGAATTCCGAAATAGGTTTTATACCGTTATTTCGATTCTGTTTTTAAGGATGTATGGATGTTTGAGCTTAAGGAATTGCACCCTACTAAAGATCGCCACAACGGTCGGTCTGGGTGTGTTGTATGCTCATTGAGGGGTTTTGCCATAATCGCCGCTTGGCAAGCGGGTTGGCGATCGCAGTTGAGTTGTTAATGTACGAAGGACGCTAAGGTCGCTACTCATCCCCCGGCTAATCCCATGGGCGCCTTTTACGACACGCACGGGACGAGCTGGGTTGGTGCTATTCGTAGCCTGCACCACACGCAACGACGGCACGGTTGGTGCAGTGGCTGAAACAGTCGACTGCTGCGCCGGGGGTCGTGGGTTCGATTCCCGCACGGAATAAATATTTGTATGATCTGCAGGTAGTTGTTCGGTGGCTTCGTGGTTCCTTTTATGCGCCGGGTCCGCCCTCGTGCTGCGCGCATGGCCCCCGCGCAATACAGGGATGCACTTGCAACAGGGCCGAATTTAGAAATTGGTTACTATTATAAATACTAACTGTATAGGAGAATAATAGTAATTGTCCTTTCAGTATAATGTAATAATCACTTTTATGACACCAACACGAGAAGCCACCTGACAGCCTAGTATGAGCTGCAATTGCGAGTCTGTTGCTAATGGTGAACTGTCATTTTATATAAAAAAAAGTGGGAAGTCGCGGGATCTGGCAGAACTGAAATATTTCATAGCATAAAGAAATTTATTTCATAGCACAAACAATATAACGCTACACATTAAGTAATGAGTGTGGAGCGCTGAGTCGAAGTGGTCAGGCGTAGAGAGCCGACGAGTCACGAAGTTGTCCGAATGGCATATCGCATTTAAAAAATACAGAAAGAACAACGATTGTACAAATCGGTACAAAATCCCAAAAACCCCAGGAGAGAAATGATAGAACACTTCCTCAGAACGGAGAGAATTTATTCCATAAATATTGCAAAGTATACTAAATTAACGGTAACGAAACCATAGCGACTTCTAATACGCCGTCAACGCCATCTAGTTAGATGCGAAGCAACAAAATTATTTTTACAACAAACATAGTTTAACATACCGCCCACCAAAAGGACTTAGTCCTTTTAACACCACTGCAATATGGTAAATTTAGTTTAACCGAAGGTAACATAAGATCACGCAATGGCCGATAATGAGCAACAAAGTATAAAACTAAATATAAAACATAAAACAAACTACAACAAGAAATCAATCCGATACAGGTATCAAACATAACTTTGAAGTTGGACGCTTCAGTGTGGAATCTTTACATCGAATAGTTACTACACGTATAACATTGTCCTTTCCAGGGTGCAATTCTATTATTCGACCGTATAGCCATTTAGCTGGAGGTAAATTATCCTCCATAACGAGCACAATATCGTCCAACTTAAATTGTGGCATCCTAGTGGCCCATTTATATCTTTGAAAGAAATGGGTTAAATATTCTTGTTTCCACCTGCGCCAAAAGCTCTGCACCATCCTTTGAGTTAATTGCCATCTTCGCAGAGTACTCACCGTCGACCCTTCATAATTATAGTCCGGTGGCACTACCAACGGCCCACCTACTAAAAAATGGCCTGGTGTCAATGGTGTGGTATCGTGTGGATCGGCGCTAGGTCGAGACAGTGGCCGGGAATTTAGACAAGCTTCAATTTGGGAAAGCACGGTAGACATTTCTTCAAATGTCAGCGTGGAATCCCCGATCACGCGTTTCAAATGGTGCTTAGTACTTTTGATTCCTGCTTCCCATAGTCCTCCAAAGTTAGGAGCATGGGGAGGAATGAAATGCCACTCCGTTTGTGAATTTGCCAAACAAGCAGCGATCTCCTTCAGCATCAAATTCTCTTGAGCAAATAGAAGTTTCAGCTCTTTTGAGGCCCCGACAAAATTTGTCCCATTGTCACTCCAGACGTGGCGACAGTGACCACGTCTGGCTACGAAACGTTTAAAGGCTGCTAGGAAGCCTTCTGTTGTCATATCGGACACCGATTCTAAGTGGACCGCGCGTGTTGCCATGCAAACAAACAAACAAATATATCCTTTGTAAGACCGCTGACCTCGACCCTTGGATACTCTCATGTTGATAGGACCTGCATAATCCACTCCTGCATTCAAAAACGGTTTACTTGGATTAACTCTACAGAACGGCAATTCACCCATTATCTGATTTTTTATCACGGCTGCGTAACGAATACACTGGACACAAGAGTGAATATGAGCTCGAACCAGATTCTTTACCCTTGCTATCCAGTATCTGGTCCGAATAAAGTTAAGCATCAGCTGTTGACCTCCATGGAATGTTCTGTCATGAGCATCTGCTACTATTAATTTAGCGAGAATTGACTCATAAGGAATAACAACGGGATGTTTCATATCTGAAGACACCTGAGCATTATGTATTCTACCACCGACTCGTAATAGACCGTCATTATCAATAAATGGTGACAAAGAAAATAAACAACTTTTCTTTTTTAAGGGCCTTTTTGCTTCTAAATTTTTTATTTCTTCGTCGAACCACTGTCTTTGACTTTTAAAAAGACAGACATTCAACGCCTCTTTTAACTCTGTGGCAGACAGGTAAGGAGTTAAGATTCTATTAGATCTGCGATGTTTGTTTATCAACAGGAATCTCCTACAGAATGCAATGACCCGAACCAACCTACGCAGAGATGAAAACCTTGACCATAAACTGTCACTCTCATCGTTACCTACATGGGCTTTGTGGACTTTCAGCTTCTGTTCTAGGTCCGTACGGATGTGTGTGGAATCTGGCCTCGGATATGTTATCTTAACATGCCGTAACCACTCGGGTCCTTGTTTCCACAAATCATTCTCAAGAAGAGCCTTTGCAGATAAACCACGAGACGCAATATCCGCAGGATTGTCTTTGGACTGAACATGTGCCCATTGAGTGTTCTCCAGCAAATTGAGAATCTCTGAAGTGCGATTAGCCACAAAGGTTTTCCATCGGCTAGGATGATCATTCAACCAAGCCAATACAACGGTTGAATCGGTCCACGCATGCAAATTCGTCTTTGGAACTACTAACACCTGTGCGACTTCGGTAAGCAACTTAGCTACTAAGACTGCTCCACACAGCTCAAGGCGTGGAATGGATATTTGTTTTATAGGAGCCACCTTCGTCTTAGCTGTAAGGAAGTTGCAATGGATGTGGCCTTCGGCATCGATAATACGACTATAGATGACAGCAGCGTAAGCCGTATTTGAGGCATCGCTGAAGCCATGCAATTCGACTGTGGTGTCAGCATCTTTCTTCCTGATCCATCTGGGTATGTGAAAATTAATTAAATTTGATAACTCTCCTCTATAATTCTCCCACTCTTGCAGGAGATTAGGGGGCAACATGTCGTCCCATCCTACGCCTGCTATCCATAGTTTCTGGATGAAAACCTTTGATCTAATTATGCAGGGCGCTATCCAACCTAAGGGATCGTATAAACGCGAAATTTCTGAAATAATACTTCTTTTAGTTTCAGGTGCTACTGGAGGAGCCATCTTCACCGTGTAATTAAACTCGTCAGTGTTTCGGTTCCAGGTAAGTCCTAAGATTTTTGTAACAGTGTCCATTTTTATTTCTAGGTTTCTGTTAATATCTTTTTCCAATCCTTCTAGTAAATTAATCTCATTACTCATCCATTTTTGTAGTTTGAAACCCCCCCTTTGTAATAACTCATTTAACTCCTTGTATAATTTTATAGCTTCTGTTTCAGATTGGCACCCCGTCATTAAGTCATCCATATAGAAGTCCGTTTTAACCCTTTCAGCCGCCAAGCTATATTTATGACCCTCATCACATGCCGTTTGCTGCAGCGCTTTGACAGCCAGGTAAGGGGCACAGGATGTGCCAAAGGTAACTGTTAAGAGACGATAATCATGAATTTCATCCGCAGGATTGTCTCTCCATACAATTCGTTGGAAATCCACGTGCTCTTTAGCAACCCTTATTTGGCGGTACATCTTAATGATGTCCGCTGCCAAACACACGGGGTGTTGCCTCCATCTCATCACCGTGTGACGTAAGTCTGCCTGTAGAGTGGGACCTACCATTAAAGTGTCGTTCAAGGAAACTCCATTAGTACCCTTGGACGATGCATCAAAGACCACTCTTACCTTGGTCGTCAGCTTATCTTGTCTGACAACTGCGTGATGGGGAAGGTACACTGCATCCTTCCGTATACGTTGCGACTTATCTGTAATCTTCTCCATGTGCCCAAGAGCCAAATATTCATGCATAACAGCGGAATATTGCTGTTTGAGTTCCACGTCCCTGGACAACTTACGCTCAAGACCTTGTAGTCTTTTTATGGCAATGTTTTTTGAATTGCCATATTTGCAGGGCGGGTCTTCGCTTCGAAAAGGTAGTTTGACAATGAACCGACCATTTTCGTCTCTTTGTGCAGTAGCTGCAAAGTAGTCTTCACACGCCTGTTCCTCTGGTGTCAGATGCCTTTTTCTCAACGATGGCTCTGAGTCAAGCTCCCATAGTCGCTTCAGCATGTCATTCTCTTCAATCCGAGTGTGCATACTAACAATGACATTATGCTCGTTTCGAAGACTACCTTTTCCTTCAACATGGCCAGACACAATCCACCCTAAGCATGTGTCTTGTGCAATTGGTGAGCCTTTGGGACCTTTAATTAGGCCTTGCTTTAAAATCTGGCAGTATGTTTCCGCCCCTAGCAAAACGTCAATTTTGTTAGGCGAATTAAAATAGGGATCAGCTAACTGCACTTTCTGAAGTTCAGGCCAATCGCTGACCTCAAATCGTTTATCAGGCAAAACCGATGTCAGCGAGCTTAAAACATGCGCTGTTACTGTCATTGTAAAAGACGGGTCATGGAGCGACTGTATAAAAATCCTTACCACATATCTTGAGGTAATGCCGCCATGACTACCTCCTATACCCGAGATAACACTTTTCGTAGCTATCTTTTGTACACGTAGTAACTGCGCCGCTGCTTCGGTTATGAAGGATGCCTGAGATCCTTGATCTAGTAAAGCTCTCAAAACTTGAGAGGACCCATTCTTCGACTCAGCTCTTATAAGAGCTGTGGCTAGAAGCACTTGTCCTTGTGCATTCCCCTTCGAAAAATGGGCTGCTATGTTTGTAGTGATCTCGTTCTGGGCCAAATTCTTCTGTGTATCATCTACTGCGGCTACAGTTTCTGTTGAACTAGTAACCGCATCATCATTATTTAGGTTCTTGGGATGCAATAAAGTATGATGCTTTCGTTTACATATACGGCATTTGGTGAAAACTCGACAAAATTTGGTAATGTGGCTATTACCTAAACAATTGTAACAGACGCCTAGGGACTGGGCAATATCACGACGTTGATCTACATTCACTTTGGAGAATTTCTTACAATGTGGAAGTTTATGATCCTCCGAGCAGTGGGGACATTCCAATTTAGATGTGCTGAGCATGACCTTGGGATTTGCAATGTTATTGTGTGAAACCTTGGATTTTCCTTTAGGCTCCACAAACTCAAGTGCACGAAAGCGAGTTTCTAGGAATTCTGTGAATTGAGCAAATGTTGGCAAATCCTCGGAGGATTTACTAACATGTAGTTCCCATTGTTTCCTCGACTCAACGTCCAACTTCAAACTAACAATATATATAACAATAACATCCCACGATCTTATATCAATTCCAAGATTCGTCAACTCATGTAAACAGTCACTAGTCACATCCAAAAGTTCTTTTAAAGCATTTGAGGACTCTACTACCATATTTCGTTGGCTAAATAGCCTCTTTAATATACAGGTGGACATGAACTTTTTATTGTTAAACCTATGCTCTAACATTTCCCAACATTTTTTATAGTTATTTTCAGTTATGGGTACATGTCGTATCAGCAGTTCTGCTTCGCCCGATAATTGAGTTTTTAAGTAATGAAGACGTTGAACGTCATCTAATCTTTTATTTTTATGCACTAAAGAAATAAATAGGTCTCGAAACGACGACCATTCAGTGTATTTGCCACTAAAGGTTGGTATTATAATTTTTGGTAATTTAACTACTGATTCCCTAGCCACATCATCGGACGAAACATCACAAGCTTCACCATCCAATTTGACCGACTTTAATTTTGACAACGCATTTTTAAGTTCAACTTTATAGTTAAGGTATGTCTCATAAACACTATCATATATATCTTCCTTAAAGTAGTCCATTATTTCTTGACTTCCATAATCACCGATCATCCTCTCATGTTTAGTTGTAAAATTCTTAAATTGTTTTTCTAGTATCTCCAATCTGGTATCTATATAATTTTGATTGATTCTTTCTTTCGGAGATTTTTTAAAATTTATAATTCCTTTCTCTATCTGACCCTTGACCTCATCTAGTACTCGTAGTTCCTTTTCCATCTTGATTATACTTGAAATTAATGTCTAACAAATTTTTGAATTTTACAAGTCTTGTGTAGATAGAATTATTCCATGTCCCTTGTAGAGAGAATTTTTCTAAGTCCCGCGCAAACCGAATAATTTTCTAAGTGTTTTACACTTATATCGTTCAGAAATCGGGCGTAGGTTCCCCGTCTTGTCGTTTTTCTTAAAATTATTCTAAGTCCCTGATCTTCGCAAATTTTATAAGTCCCTGGCGACACTTAGCACAATTTTAATAAGTTAATTGTACTTACAGTTTTAGCTTGAACTTAACCACACTTCACAATCACAGCAAGCTTTCAATTTTCTAGCTCAGGAACTTGGCGTTGCTCTGCCGTGCAGCCGTTGACAGGTCGTATGCGGGAACTTGGCGGGTCGCACTACCGTGCAGCCAGATCAGTACTTCCAACGAACTTCGAAATCTTCTCATTCAAATGTAACTTATTACTAGCGCCACCTATACTTGTTTAGCTTTTCACCAAAAACCGATCCGGCTCGAAGGACCTTGTACAAATCGGTACAAAATCCCAAAAACCCCAGGAGAGAAATGATAGAACACTTCCTCAGAACGGAGAGAATTTATTCCATAAATATTGCAAAGTATACTAAATTAACGGTAACGAAACCATAGCGACTTCTAATACGCCGTCAACGCCATCTAGTTAGATGCGAAGCAACAAAATTATTTTTACAACAAACATAGTTTAACAACGATACTACTGGTTTATTGCTACACTGTAAAATAAAAACGAAAAAAAACCAGCGTAGCCAAACGGAGCGGCCTCGGCAAATGTTGGAGTACAGTATTGGCTGCACACAATACGACGTTGGTTTTCAGGCCGATCCCTTAGTTTTGCCATCAGATTTAAACAGTTTTACGGGTTACATATCATAGATTGATCATTACGTAATGTGGATAAAATCATGAGACACTGGTCGACTGTAGATACGCCAGCACCCATGTTAGTAACAATAAAACATTATTTAAAAAGAAAACATTGTGCAGTCGGGAGACCTTCGTCAGTAACGAAGTTCCTTACTTGCAACAATGACAAAAAAATAGTTTAAATAATATTAACACGTGTTTACAATTGAGGTCATACAGCTGAATGCTTGCTGCTTGTCTCGATAATTGTTAGCGAACGTACACATACAACCGTATATAATAGAAAGAGACAGAGAGGGCTTAACGCTTTTTCCTTACGTGACGATTTCTGCCAGATCACTCTTCGATCCAAAAACTATTGAACATTATGGCAGCTTACCAATAGCGACTGGCTCGCAATAACAGCTCATAGTGCGGCCGTCAGTACACGCTTGCGTCCCCGCAGAGCCCGCTGTCGCCGTCGCGCCGCGCCGCGCCCGAGCCCGACGAGCGCTGCCGCCACCCCGGCGCCATGACGCGCTCGCACTGCGACGTGAGTACACAGCCCACACGCAGCCCACACACAGCCCACACACACCCCACACACGGCCGCCGAGCCCGACGAGCGCTGCCGCCACCCCGGCGCCATGACGCGCTCGCACTGCGACGTGAGTACACACCCCACACGCAGCCCACACACAGCCCACACGCAGCCCACACACAGCCCACACACACCCCACACACGGCCGCCGAGCCCGACGAGCGCTGCCGCCACCCCGGCGCCATGACGCGCTCGCACTGCGACGTGAGTACACACCCCACACGCAGCCCACACACAGCCCACACACGGCCGCCGAGCCCGACGAGCGCTGCCGCCACCCCGGCGCCATGACGCGCTCGCACTGCGACGTGAGTACACACCCCACACGCAGCCCACACACAGCCCACACACGGCCGCCGAGCCCGACGAGCGCTGCCGCCACCCCGGCGCCATGACGCGCTCGCACTGCGACGTGAGTACACACCCCACACGCAGCCCACACACAGCCCACACACAGCCCACACACGGCCGCCGAGCCCGACGAGCGCTGCCGCCACCCCGGCGCCATGACGCGCTCGCACTGCGACGTGAGTACACACCCCACACGCAGCCCACACACAGCCCACACACGGCCGCCGAGCCCGACGAGCGCTGCCGCCACCCCGGCGCCATGACGCGCTCGCACTGCGACGTGAGTACACACCCCACACGCAGCCCACACACAGCCCACACACAGCCCACACACGGCCGCCGAGCCCGACGAGCGCTGCCGCCACCCCGGCGCCATGACGCGCTCGCACTGCGACGTGAGTACACACCCCACACGCAGCCCACACACAGCCCACACACGGCCGCCGAGCCCGACGAGCGCTGCCGCCACCCCGGCGCCATGACGCGCTCGCACTGCGACGTGAGTACACACCCCACACGCAGCCCACACACAGCCCACACACAGCCCACACACGGCCGCCGAGCCCGACGAGCGCTGCCGCCACCCCGGCGCCATGACGCGCTCGCACTGCGACGTGAGTACACACCCCACACGCAGCCCACACACAGCCCACACACGGCCGCCGAGCCCGACGAGCGCTGCCGCCACCCCGGCGCCATGACGCGCTCGCACTGCGACGTGAGTACACACCCCACACGCAGCCCACACACAGCCCACACACAGCCCACACACGGCCGCCGAGCCCGACGAGCGCTGCCGCCACCCCGGCGCCATGACGCGCTCGCACTGCGACGTGAGTACACACCCCACACGCAGCCCACACACAGCCCACACACAGCCCACACACAGCCCACACACGGCCGCCGAGCCCGACGAGCGCTGCCGCCACCCCGGCGCCATGACGCGCTCGCACTGCGACGTGAGTACACACCCCACACGCAGCCCACACACAGCCCACACACGGCCGCCGAGCCCGACGAGCGCTGCCGCCACCCCGGCGCCATGACGCGCTCGCACTGCGACGTGAGTACACACCCCACACGCAGCCCACACACAGCCCACACACGGCCGCCGAGCCCGACGAGCGCTGCCGCCACCCCGGCGCCATGACGCGCTCGCACTGCGACGTGAGTACACACCCCACACGCAGCCCACACACAGCCCACACACAGCCCACACACGGCCGCCGAGCCCGACGAGCGCTGCCGCCACCCCGGCGCCATGACGCGCTCGCACTGCGACGTGAGTACACACCCCACACGCAGCCCACACACAGCCCACACACGGCCGCCGAGCCCGACGAGCGCTGCCGCCACCCCGGCGCCATGACGCGCTCGCACTGCGACGTGAGTACACACCCCACACGCAGCCCACACACAGCCCACACACAGCCCACACACGGCCGCCGAGCCCGACGAGCGCTGCCGCCACCCCGGCGCCATGACGCGCTCGCACTGCGACGTGAGTACACACCCCATACGCAGCCCACACACAGCCCACACACAGCCCACACACGGCCGCCGAGCCCGACGAGCGCTGCCGCCACCCCGGCGCCATGACGCGCTCGCACTGCGACGTGAGTACACACCCCACACGCAGCCCACACACAGCCCACACACAGCCCACACACGGCCGCCGAGCCCGACGAGCGCTGCCGCCACCCCGGCGCCATGACGCGCTCGCACTGCGACGTGAGTACACACCCCACACGCAGCCCACACACAGCCCACACACAGCCCACACACGGCCGCCGAGCCCGACGAGCGCTGCCGCCACCCCGGCGCCATGACGCGCTCGCACTGCGACGTGAGTACACACCCCACACGCAGCCCACACACAGCCCACACACGGCCGCCGAGCCCGACGAGCGCTGCCGCCACCCCGGCGCCATGACGCGCTCGCACTGCGACGTGAGTACACACCCCACACGCAGCCCACACACAGCCCACACACAGCCCACACACGGCCGCCGAGCCCGACGAGCGCTGCCGCCACCCCGGCGCCATGACGCGCTTGCACTGCGACGTGAGTACACACCCCACACGCAGCCCACACACAGCCCACACACGGCCGCCGAGCCCGACGAGCGCTGCCGCCACCCCGGCGCCATGACGCGCTCGCACTGCGACGTGAGTACACACCCCACACGCAGCCCACACACAGCCCACACACAGCCCACACACGGCCGCCGAGCCCGACGAGCGCTGCCGCCACCCCGGCGCCATGACGCGCTCGCACTGCGACGTGAGTACACACCCCACACGCAGCCCACACACAGCCCACACACGGCCGCCGAGCCCGACGAGCGCTGCCGCCACCCCGGCGCCATGACGCGCTCGCACTGCGACGTGAGTACACACCCCACACGCAGCCCACACACAGCCCACACACAGCCCACACACGGCCGCCGAGCCCGACGAGCGCTGCCGCCACCCCGGCGCCATGACGCGCTCGCACTGCGACGTGAGTACACACCCCACACGCAGCCCACACACAGCCCACACACAGCCCACACACGGCCGCCGAGCCCGACGAGCGCTGCCGCCACCCCGGCGCCATGACGCGCTCGCACTGCGACGTGAGTACACACCCCACACGCAGCCCACACACAGCCCACACACGGCCGCCGAGCCCGACGAGCGCTGCCGCCACCCCGGCGCCATGACGCGCTCGCACTGCGACGTGAGTACACACCCCACACGCAGCCCACACACAGCCCACACACGGCCGCCGAGCCCGACGAGCGCTGCCGCCACCCCGGCGCCATGACGCGCTCGCACTGCGACGTGAGTACACACCCCACACGCAGCCCACACACAGCCCACACACAGCCCACACACGGCCGCCGAGCCCGACGAGCGCTGCCGCCACCCCGGCGCCATGACGCGCTCGCACTGCGACGTGAGTACACACCCCACACGCAGCCCACACACAGCCCACACACGGCCGCCGAGCCCGACGAGCGCTGCCGCCACCCCGGCGCCATGACGCGCTCGCACTGCGACGTGAGTACACACCCCACACGCAGCCCACACACAGCCCACACACAGCCCACACACGGCCGCCGAGCCCGACGAGCGCTGCCGCCACCCCGGCGCCATGACGCGCTCGCACTGCGACGTGAGTACACACCCCACACGCAGCCCACACACAGCCCACACACGGCCGCCGAGCCCGACGAGCGCTGCCGCCACCCCGGCGCCATGACGCGCTCGCACTGCGACGCAGCCCACACGCAGCCCACACACAGCCCACACACAGCCCACACACAGCCCACACACGGCCGCCGAGCCCGACGAGCGCTGCCGCCACCCCGGCGCCATGACGCGCTCGCACTGCGACGTGAGTACACACCCCACACGCAGCCCACACACAGCCCACACACGGCCGCCGAGCCCGACGAGCGCTGCCGCCACCCCGGCGCCATGACGCGCTCGCACTGCGACGTGAGTACACAGCCCACACGCAGCCCACACACACCCCACACGCAGCCCACACACACCCAACACGCAGCCCACACGCAGCCCACACACAGCCCACACACACCCCACACACGGCCGCCGAGCCCGACGAGCGCTGCCGCCACCCCGGCGCCATGACGCGCTCGCACTGCGACGTGAGTACACACCCCACACGCAGCCCACACACACCCCACACGCAGCCCACACACACCCCACACGCAGCCCACACGCAGCCCACACACAGCCCACACACACCCCACACACGGCCGCCGAGCCCGACGAGCGCTGCCGCCACCCCGGTGCCATGACGCGCTCGCACTGCGACGTGAGTACACAGCCCACACGCAGCCCACACACACCCCACACACACCCCACACGCAGCCCACACGCAGCCCACACACAGCCCACACACACCCCACACACGGCCGCCGAGCCCGACGAGTGCTGCCGCCACCCCGGCGCCATGACGCGCTCGCACTGCGACGTGAGTACACAGCCCACACGCAGCCCACACACACCCCACACGCAGCCCACACGCAGCCCACACACAGCCCACACACAGCCCACACACGGCCGCCGAGCCCGACGAGCGCTGCCGCCACCCCGGCGCCATGACGCGCTCGCACTGCGACGTGAGTACACAGCCCACACGCAGCCCACACACACCCCACACGCAGCCCACACACACCCAACACGCAGCCCACACGCAGCCCACACACAGCCCACACACACCCCACACACGGCCGCCGAGCCCGACGAGCGCTGCCGCCACCCCGGCGCCATGACGCGCTCGCACTGCGACGTGAGTACACAGCCCACACGCAGCCCACACACAGCCCACACACAGCCCACACACAGCCCACACACAGCCCACACACACCCCACACACGGCCGCCGAGCCCGACGAGCGCTGCCGCCACCCCGGCGCCATGACGCGCTCGCACTGCGACGTGAGTACACACCCCACACGCAGCCCACACACACCCCACACGCAGCCCACACACACCCCACACGCAGCCCACACGCAGCCCACACACAGCCCACACACAGCCCACACACGGCCGCCGAGCCCGACGAGCGCTGCCGCCACCCCGGTGCCATGACGCGCTCGCACTGCGACGTGAGTATACAGCCCACACGCAGCCCACACACAGCCCACACGCAGCCCACACACAGCCCACACGCAGCCCACACGCAGCCCACACATAGCCCACACACACCCCACACACGGCCGCCGAGCCCGACGAGCGCTGCCGCCACCCCGGCGCCATGACGCACTCGCATTGCGACGTGAGTACACACCCCACACGCAGCCCACACACAGCGCACACAGCGCACACGCCGGGTGGGGCTAGTGGTGGCCGTTCAATCAACGAACGGCTTTTCAAAACAAGTTTTTTAATTCGGGTAGACAATTGTTAACTAAGTGTCCTAATAATTCGCATTCGTTAAATTCAGGTTTTCGCTTTTCCAGTGTCGATATATGTACAATATGGTACAGTCAAAGATTTACGTACCATGAAAATGATGATAATGCTTCGCCATGAGTAAGCACTAACTGGCTTACACAAAAAAAAAATCGCAAAATTAAAATATAAACAAAATAAAGTTTGAACAGTATTTTCTATAACATCACTAATATAGATAGATCAAAACGTATCCTTTCATGTTTCGTTCATAGTAAGTTTGCGTCACCTACATGACATATCAGCGCTTCTGCCGTAGCCCACAGTTGGATCGTACACGTTGAGCTTCACCACACAGTTGGCAGTCCAGGGGCGCAATTCCTTAAGCTCAAATATCCAGACATCCTTGAATAAAGAATTGAAATAACGGTGAAAAACCAATTTGGTGTTCGCTAAGCCATGATTGAAGCTGTTCAAAAGACACGTTGCAGACGATGAGCCATGAGGATGAGTCTAAGCGAATACTAATTTGGGTTGTGTCCGTTATTTCAATTCTATATTCAAGGATGTATGGATGTTTTAGGTTAAGGAATTGCACTACAGATATACAGGTTGTCCAGTAAATAGCACGACATACTGCAGGGGGTGAGAGCTTGGGTCAATACCTACCAAAAAAACACAATATATGTTCAGCAAAATCTTACAGATTTACAGTAGTACAAAATTTTCCGAAATATCGAAAAATCTCTACCTTGACACAGATTTTTAAGCATCTCGTAATGAAAAATTCCTTTTCTAGTTTTTTTTTTACCTGATATTATTTGTGACTAGTTACTTTACTCATTGATAAGTCTTTATTCTATTAAAAACTAAAACGTTTTCAAGAAATACAACTTTTATTTAAATTTTCACAGTACAATTTTCTTATCTTAAAATGTTGTACTACCCTGCAGTATGTCGTGCTATTTACTGGACACCCTGTATAACGGCTCTGTGACATCGTAACGGAAACTGATACCGTTTGTTCAGTTTAGTACATTTCCATCCCTCAGCGTTAGAATTGCAAATAATAGTAAATGCATAGACTCAAGCATTAATATAGATAGACCATAAATATATAACTACCCTGAGTGTCGAAAAAAGGTATTCGAATAGAAATTATTGACAGTTTACATCTGTCCGTTATATATTATGGCTCGTGGTTATATGCAGTGTGAATTATAACGCTTGGAAATTCAACTTTCAACGACTGCGTTGTCTGTGTGGTCTGGCTCAGCCTGTGGCTCCTGTTTGTCTAAAACCATCCATTGAAGTGTGAACGTAGCTTGACTAAAATAATATACCTAATTTTCTATTTAATTTTATTGAAACTAGAGATGTACCGAGTTTCGCTTTTAGTCGATTAGTTGAATACATGGATTTGAGGTGTAACGATATTTTATGTGCTAAATTTAATTTCAATGTGGCTTGTTATAGTATGATAAGCTGCGGTTGAGAGTCACTACGACAAAACACTAATCTCCATAGGCAGTTGGCCTACTGGAGATATACATTTGGCTTCACTTACAAAGAGCAAATTTTTCTGCTCATCCCTTGCTCGGGATAGCCGGTACGAGCTAGTAGCTGAATCTTAATCAAACATTCTAGATATAGCTCCCTAACTTGTTTGTACTCTGCCAGCAACGTCCTAAGCCGTGGCCCGAGTCTAACTACTAACTAGGGGGCGCTCTTAATTATGTGGCTTAGTTTTTAAGCTTATTGTCCGGCTGGGGGCTCTTATGGCTTCGCCAATTTTGTCTACTAAAAGACTTATAGGAAAAGAGGAGAACTTATGTCTTTCTGTCTCTAATTGACTACCACGGAGGAATAGGCCATTGGGGTATGTCTTTCGGGGTACGACATCACGCAGCGAGGCTTATAGTATAATTAAACACGCCATAATGACTTTATCGAATACTCGGTACATATCTAGTGATGTAGGTATACCAGGGCTGTCAGATACATCAACAGAGAGACGGGAGTCTGTGTTACCAGTTGAGCTGGACGTCAGAATGTGTGGACAGGCCATTGTGTGATGTGATGTGTGTGTAGTACATGTGGAGTCGTGGGTTGCAGACGCGATCAGCGGCACGCTCGCCCGACGCAGTCTCGCTGCGCCACTCGCTCTCAGCGCACAGCGTCAAGGTACACACTACTCACTTAGGCTGGATTTACAATCCCGCTGAATTTCGGCGCTGATCGTTTAATAAGCATCATTCAAATGTGATATAGTTACATTGATTGCTCAGCGCTAATAGAAACGCCGCGATCAGCTTCGTGCCGGGCGTCCCCGCCGATAGTCAGCGTGACTCTAAAACTAGCCTCACGGCTTGCCGACACGGAAGAGTAAGCGAACGAAGTGTTAATGTGCAGCTAAACGTTAGCATTTTTTGGACTTTATTTTTTGAATACCGTAAACTTATCTTTCGCTGGTCTGTTAAAATATAAGTGATTAGGATTGCAATAATTTTACTGAACTAACTTCGTCGGATCCAATATAAGGAAGTCTTAGAAGTTCATAAAACTAAACTGTATATTAATACAGTTGATCGTCTTTGGCTCCAGAACGATGAAGAAAAAACGAAAATGCCGGGTAGTTTTTATTAAAGAAACAAAATTAAATTTTTATTATTTATTCAGATTGATATCTACGACCAATTATCTTACATACTCATAAGCAGCATAGATAAAAACCTATAATCGCGTAAGCCACGCTTACCACACAGCGGCGTCCCGGGGACGCAACGCATGCGGGCTAGTTCATGCGTTGCGCCACACATCGCGTTAGTCGTAACACATTTGTGCCGTATTGGGGACAAATATGCGTATCACCGCTCCATTTATACTGAGTTGGGGACAAATATGCGCATCCGCACTCCATTTGCTTACTACTCCGTGCTTGCCACATACATACACATACATGTTAAGTATATTTAAACAACTAGCGACGCCCTCGTGTAAGTTAGCAGCAATTAACGCTAGCTAGTGTTTGCGTTTTCTCTGCGTAGCGTCAATTACTGACTCAACTTACGCTAGGGCCCTGATTGGATTGTATCTCATCGGCACTTTCAGTTCATCGTAACTAAGATAGCATTCACTGTTGCTAATTAAGGGACGGTTCACACCAAACGTAAAGTCGGACGCAGACTGTGAGCCGAAGGCCGAGTGTGGGCTAATTTTCACACTCGAAACGTAAACGACCGAGACTCGTGTACCGCGTTCGGCGCTGCGAATCGGCCGCTCCATACTGAGCCAATTGGAGCAACGAAAGTGGTAAACGTGTCGCATGCGTTTATGTTTCGATTACGAAAAGAAACTCGCACACGGTTCTCTGGCATTATGAGTCTCAGTGTGGACGTGAAGACGCACTATATTTACAACTAGCTGGGAACCGCGTTGTCACCCGCGTTTAATTTAAAAGAAATTTAGATTACTTTCACATAGACACTTGACATAGAATATATATATTGGGATTTAAAGGGTTTTTTTTGCGCGGAAGCCAAATTATTTTTCTAAAATAAAAGTAGCCTAAGTTATTCCTTATAACATCAGCTATCTGCCAGTGTAAGTCCCGTCAAAATCGGTCAAGCCGTTTCGGATATTACCCGGAACACAGAGACAGACAGACAGACAAAAAAAATAAAAATTGTTTTTATGTTATATTTACCGTATATATTTTCATATGCATTTAGTAAAAAGCTGTTATTTTGACATTACAAACAGACACTTCAATTTTATTTATTTGTAGTATAGATACGCGTAGCATAAAAAAAAAAACTCATCTGCAAACTGAGTAACGCTAGCTCATATTCAGCGGCCGACTGTGACCGGACGCTACGTTTGATGTAAGTCGACCCTAAACATTTCGATACCTCAATTCCAAAGTGTAAAAAGACTGAAATTCTGTTAGTTTGAGATATGTATGAGAAACTGTTCCATAGATGATTAGCCACCATTTCCAAAGAGAAACAAGTCTCTCATACAATTTCAGACTTGTTACACTTTGGAGCTGAGGTATCGATTTGAACTAAATAACAAATCTAATTCGCTTTACTTTATAATAAATGATTGATGCTTTTTTGTTTTATAAACAATTAATTCTATTTCCTACTAGCTAGGACCCGCGGTTTAATTTAAAGTAAATTGGATTCCTTATAAACAATTTAGAGTACTTCGGCATAGACACTTAAAATAGAGTATATATATTGGATTTGGAGAGTTATAATTTTCTTATTTTTCTAAAATAAAAGTGGCCTAAGTTATTCCTTATAACATCAGCTATCTGCCAGTGAAAGTCCCGTAGAAATCGGTCCAGCCGTTTCGGAGATTAGCGGGAACAAACAGACGGACTGACAGACCGGCAGAGACAAAAAAATTAAAAATAGATTTTTTGTTGTACTTACATATGTATTTAGTAAAAAACTGTTATTTTGACATTACAAACAGACAATCATCATAATTAATTGATTTCGGGTGCACTATCATGCTGCCCAGCGAAGGTGTCATATCCGTCACCATTTGAATAACCATTCACGTTACGTGTACCGATGATCCTTCTACGTCTTATTATTCTAAGATGGTAACATTATTGTTACCTGCTGTCGCCGTCATAAGTTGTTGGGAAGGGTATGACCATTATAGTGATGTATTAAATATTATAACGATGTCCCCTCATGCAGGAGTACTCGTATTCGACGAACGGTGACTGTCGCTACACGGCACCGGCGAGCGGCATCGCCTCCCCACCCTACCAGGACACCTACTACGAGAGGCCTGACAGGTAACTAGAGCAGCCCACTGTTGGGCAAAGAGTCGACCGGTAACTAGCGTAGCCCACTGTTGGGATAATAGTTAACGCGTAAGTAACGCAGCTCTGCTGGTCAGAGTTGATTGTAACTAGAGTTGCCCACCGCTGGGCAAATTGACCCATAACTAGCAGCTCCCACGGGTAACCGTCTTAGCCCACTATTGGGCAAAGAGTTGACACTTAACTAGGGCAAGTCCACTGCTGGGCAGAGAGCCAAGTATCGTGCATCTATATTTGTACCCTTTGAATGATTCGGGCGCATTTAACTTTCTATTATTTCAGGAGCGATTGTCGTTTGATTTCTATAGTCCAACTTAATGGTGACGTCAGTATTCTCAGCTTCAACTTAGATATTATATGAGACCCAGGATCAGAGGCGTGGTGGGGCCTCAAAGACAGCACGGGGTTTTGTCAAATTGAATACTTATTATTAGCGTTGTTATAGACGCTTGCAGCCAATTTCACTCTCTGATCTATAAATCGGTGAGGTTAAGCAACGCCAACGCCCGGAGAGGCCAGTCTACGGATGGGTGACCGCATAATAGTATTTTAGCTGAGCATTTCCGTGCTTTGAAGGGCACACAATATGGTCGGGCCCGGTTGTTGTCTTTATACGGCAGTCGTTAAGCCGAGCCGGAGGCCTTTGGCCTTCATCAACCCTGACATAAAGTGGGCTACTAAGCAAACGATAAAGCGGAAAGAAGATTGGCGTTACACAATTAAATTAAGTTACCATCTTCTCAAGGCCCAAAGCACAAACGATACTTTTAACATAGCGATCGGCGATCTCCGTTTCGGAAGTTCGATCCTACAATTGGACACTTACGATCGTGTGGTGCCGGCTCAGAATGCCACCACCCCATGTCCTCCCATGGGTGTCGTAAAAGTCGACTAAGGGATTAGCCGGAGGATGGGCAGCAGCGTCCTTCGAGTACATTAACAACTCAACTGCGATCGCCAACCCGCCTGCCAAGCGTGGCGATTATGGCAAAACCCCCCAATGAGCCCACAACACATCCATATCGGTGGTTGTGGTGATCTTTGGGGGAGGCCTGTGTCCAGCAGTGGACTTCATTCGGCCGAAATGATGATCGTATACTGAAACACCACTTAATATTTAAATTTCGCTTTACAATTTGAGACGTCCGACTTCCTACCAAAATCGGGCGTCTCAAGCTAAGTTAACTCCGCACATTTGATCGTTAGTTTTGGAAGATGGAGAAGGCAATGCAGCCGCAATACCTCTAATCCAATGCTAAAAGTACCGCGTGTGCTTTGCCTCTAAGTCGCCCCCACTGAATATCGAGTCGAGTGATGTTCGCACACGGTGTCCCGCAGGTCGGAGTCGCTGGGCCACGTGGCGCCGCGCGAGCGCGACTACCCGTCGGCCGTCATGGCGGAGCACCGCGGCTTCACGCGCCGCCCCGTCGCGCGGGTGAGCACATGACCCACTCGCATCACCGCATACTGTAGAGGCACCGTATGATGGCATTAATGACGTTTCACAACCATGAAGTCCGTAAATATTGACAGCTAAGTTTTTTTTATTTTTTGATCGGGCAATTGTGACAACATTTTGCCAGTGTCAAGTTATGGACAGCTAGGTTGAAGGTAACAAATGTCGTACTTCATTGCTGTGGACGCCGCAATAGTGATGTACCGATGTACTTATCGATTCGAAATTATGATGTATTTTTTTATAAAAATAATAAATACTACTTTACCACTAGATTTAAGATTATGAAAGACATCTCAAAATAGATTATATTTTAGACAGTAAAACAACACAAACAAATTTTATTAATCAGAAAAAAAAGTTTTTTTCTTGTATAATGTTTTTTATGCAACTCGTTACAAAGACGTTTCTAGTCACACTTGACTATGATTTTGTCGACATTAATTTCAAATGTGTGACAACACTATTGTCAGCTTTCACAAGTGCCATTATGCGGAGCCGCTAGTATAGTTCATAGGAGGACGAACTAACATCACGAACCGCTGATTAATATTAGTTCGGGAATACAGGTTGGAGATTTGAAACGGGCCGCAGATACTAGAACCGCTGTATCGTTATGTACTAAACCTATGAGAAAAGAGTTCGGTTGACCGCAGCGACACTCCTCTCGTTCTTAATTTTTTTTAATCTAAATTTCTATACATTTTTTTCAGAATTGATGACAGTCACTTACAACATATATAGTAATAAGGGAAGGTCTCCTTCTTATTTCGTAGCTAAAACTGCTGAAATAGCTGCCCTTACTACCCCTTGTCAACTCTCCAACCTGTATAATGAAAATGCGACAATACATGATCCCGCATATTTTATATTGCATTATTTGACTGTACACTACAATAAATCTAATTCATTCTATGTATTAGGGTTGTAACAAATATCCGCAACTGCGAAACATCCTCATAGAATATCCGTAAAAAATTAGTATATAAAACTTTTGATTTTAAAATCTCGGCGGCATAACCCTCTTCCTCGTAATTAAAATTAACTTGAAAGTTAATTACAGACATTGTACGAATTGTGTAACCACATCCTCAAAAAGGAGTTTTCTCCAACACGCCCATCGCTCGGGTTTAGAGCTCCTTAGTTGCCTTTTATGACACCCACGGGAGGAGATGGGAGTGGACGTACGGACATACGGACAATGCTCTGCGTGTATAGTAATAGACAAATGTGTGCGTTCATTTTAGAATTCAAACCTGTTATCCGCGGTGCTGTGCCTGGTGAAGGAGCTTGACTACCCCAGTCTGGAGGTCGCCGAGATGGCCGTCAGGTATATAACGTTATTATTGTGTACAAACACTGGTCTTACAGTAGCGATAGCAGTGAAACAATCGATTATTCTTTTTATTCGAATACAATCGAATAATCGATAGCGTAGAATTCTTGGTCAATGTAATGTTTGCTGTGTACTTTGGTACTCTGCCTGGTAATGAAAGTAGGCGAAACAGATGGTAAATACTTTGACGACCTGTTTATTAACTCGCTTTCTTGTTTGTCTATCCGGTACAAGGTTTGCAATCAATTATAAACTTAGTTCCCGATAAGCTAGTCTTGAAACTTCAAACATAGCTCAGAATAGATTGCAATGTAATATTAACTTGACCTTTATAATATCACGTAGAAAAAAGATGGTTTTTAATTCTCTTAAAGACATCCAGAGGAATGCTATTGCATAGAGAGTGCGGAAGAGAATTCGAAACATTTTGCATATGTCCCCTGTCTGTTTGCCATTCGGTCTGAGAATGTTTAAAGATTAAAATTTCTAGCTCGTCGGGAAATCAGTTTTGCCATAATCGTTATGTTTGGCAGGCGGGTTGGAGATCGCAGTTGAGTTGTTAATGTACTCAGACGCTGCTGCCCAACCTCCGGCTAAACCCATAGTCGCCTTTTACAACACCCACGGGGTGAGATGGGTTGTCGATATTCTTAGCCGGCAGCATACAACTCTCGCTGACATAACGTAACGATAATTAGGCAAGATACCTGGTATTTTCCGACGCTTCGGCCGAATGGTCCCGGCGGCACAGTCGGGAGTTTGTTCGCCTGCTTCGTGTTGACATGTATGTGGCCGCAGGTGTCGCATGGACGAGCTGGCCAACAGCCAGTGACGCAGCGCGGCGCCGCCCGCGCCCGACTCGCACTGACGTCACGCGTCACGTCACGCGTCCCGTCACGCGTCCCGCCACGCGTCCCGTCACGTTCTCTAGTCACGCACCCGAACGCGACGCGCCGCGCCTGCGCCGCCTGCCGCCACTTGCGTGCGCCTCCTGCGCTACGTGTGACTCGTGCGCAACGTGCGACGTGCCCGCGACGTGTGCAACGTGCTACTCGTGCGCAGCGTGCGATACGTGCGTCTCGTGGCAAAGTGCAAGTGGCGCTTAGGGCGGGCGCGGCGACACACGCTTCGTGCTCTACTGATAAGATTGTGCAGGGAGACTCGACGAACATTCATATTATCAGATTAACACCGATAACATATTAGTTCAATATCTAGTACGGTAATGAATTGTCTTTCAATCAAAGGAAATCATTAAAATGTATCTCATGTTGTGATATTAAACCAACATGTTGTCGATAATATTTGGAGTTGTCGCAATGCAAAGTTGAACAATGCCCGATCAAAAGTATCGATATGTAGTGTGGAAGTGAATCACGTGGGGCGAGCCGTCACCGACGCACACCAGTTGATATAATATAAGCCTTAACATAATATTCCCACAAAGGATCAGCAGAGTTCGTCACTTGCGCAGTTTGTTGTTGTGACTTGCATGTTCATAGGGGAAGCAGCTCATATTAGTTTCGAAGAAGAGGGGGTGTAGTTGTCAATTTTCAAGGAAGGGGGGAGTGGTATTAATTATCAGAATAAAAGACTATTTTTCTTCCAGGAGGTTTCCCCAATGCCTAATGTGTACGCCCTTGAATTTTGTCCCAGTTTCGCGCGTGATGCACTGATCTAAGATTTCATATAACATACATAAAATCTATACAATTTGTTTTATTGTAAAGGGGAGTTTACTGAAAAACTATTGCACCGGATTTAATCATTATTTCCCCACTAACAAGGTATACAGTTTAAATCGACATAGGCTATGTTTATCACGTGACCGAAGCAAGAGTGGTACGCTAGTGGAGTCTAAAATTGGATAAAAACGCTTAACTTTGTGACCTTAATTCGGAATATTACTATCAAACTGTTACTGTCCCACAGTTGGGCAAACGCCTCTTATATAGAGAAGGGCATTGATCATCACGCTTGCTTACAGCCTGCTTCCGATTTAAAGACCATTACTTATAAATCCAGGTTTCTTAACGATGTTTCCTTCCCTAAAATCAGTGTTGCCTTAAATGAACTAAAAAAGTACCTACATACCACATTGAAAAAGTGACATTTCTTAGGCTACAGACGCACTGACGCCTTGCTTAGAGCCTAGAGACGCCGTAGAGACTACCAAGACGCTAAGCGCAGTCAATAGTGCGTAAATACGCTAAGTACTGCTGATTAAAAGGTTTTTTGGCCAAGCTACTCATATCTACTAATCTAATACATTTTAATTTTTCAAGTTGCTAGACACTATTCTAGGCCCATTACAAACGCAAAGTTAGTGATAAATCATTTTTACCGGACCTCTCGCTCGCACTTACGATCGCTTCGCTCGTCCTTATTGAGCAGTGTTAGTGTTGTGCGTAACTGTGGTGAGTGTATTATCGATACGAGAAAACAAGTAATACAAAAAATATAATTTTGCCACTGTTGGATATTCTCCATCGTCGTAGAAGGATAAAAGTTAATGTTATCACTATCAAATTCTGTTATACCTGCCCACTTCCTGTATCCTTCTCTTGGCGTAGATGGAAGGCCCAATATCGACACTTCTTTCTTGATTTTGTACACGGCCGATAAACTGACTCCACAAAAAGCGCCGTAGTTTCTCGTGGTCTATTAAAATTCAGATGAAATAGTATTTTTCAGAATCCAATTTTAGCACATTTAACATCAAAAACACAACGAGCCTGGGCATTAATATCGCCCTTAAAAGCGTACCTAACCTATCTTGGAGATCCAACCAATATACATTTAGATATCGACAGTCGTACCTGCGTGGACGCATTAGCTAATTCATCATTTCGGCCTAATGAAGTCCACTGCTGGACACAGGCCTCCCCCAAACATCACCACAACGACCGATATGGGTGTGTTGTGGGCTCATTGGGGGGTTTTTTCCATAATCGCCACGCTTGGCAGACGAGTTGGCGATCGCAGTTGAGTTGTTAATGTACTCGAAGGACGCTGCTGCCCATCCTCCGGCTAATCCCTTAGTCTTTTACGGCACCCACGGGAGGAGGTGGGGTGGTGGTATTCTGAGCCGGCACCACACGGTCAATTAGCTAATTATCGCCAACCAACTCGCGCTCATTGTGCATCCTTATAGACAATGATTTATGGGTGTAACTTTGCGTTTGTAATGCTACATTTCAAGCTATAAATTTCCAGTATAAGCTGAGCTCGCACTGTATTGGCTCTCCGTACTATGAGAGATCAGCGTAAACTGGTTCTTATAGCTTGATATGTAGCCGTGTGTACAGGCCGTAAGTTAGGCGCCTTCACAATCCGCACACATACTGGCCACCCCAACATTATACTCAACTTAAAATTACAATAAAAATAAAGTTTATTTTTGTTTGTGTCCGTCGGCGACGGCTCAGCTCGTTTTTATAGAACGATATGGACTATAGTACATTGTGTATGTACATAATTATGCGAATGGTACACCGGACTGCGCTCCAACGTTCCCTGTCGTCCTTACAGTCGTTGGACATGTCTGGCGAAGTTTTCTTTAGTAGTGCAGTAATCTGTCTAATAAATTACTGTAATTTAAAACAAAATAAAATAAAAATAAATTTACGATCAGGGCCGCTTGCTGAGCTCACAGATTGATAGCGTGAAGTATGAGGCGGTTATACTGTAAAAGTTGACAAGTGTTGAGTTTTTTGTATCTTTTAATGTAAAACATTCATACACAGATAAGAACGGCTCTTGTTGCGGTTTCGCAAATAATTGTAACACACAACTTTTTACAATCGAACTTTAATTCCAACACGGTTGATATACATAAATTGCGAATCTGATGATAAGTATTACAGTGGAAGTATATCGGCGAATGCATCTAGCGTCTCTAGAAAATTCAATCTGTGTTACCACAGATAATGCAGTAAATCTGCGTTCCATTACAGCTCTTATTGTACGTCGCTGCCATTCGGCTAGCTTCGTGACTCGTCGGCTCTTTCCGCCCGGCCGCCTCGACTCTGTTTTTCCACGTTCGCCGCTTCTTTGTACCGGTGTATTGGCGTCAATTTCGTAGCAATGTATATATAGTTAATAGGTATTTATGTATTTTTTAGTACGCACCGTTGCAAATCAAGCTATATAGTATCGGAGCCTGATAATGTTATATCAAACTATTGTAGATTCATCAATAGAACTTTAACAAGAGAACACAACTTGATAGAATCAGATACGCAAAGAAGAAGAAAATGGAAACATTTAGCTTTGCACAGTATATGTAAGAGCAAAATTAGACTACTGGGGTGGCGGCCTGGCGACCTGAAACACAGGCTTCAGCCTAGCTCAGGCACCAGTCTCCCACAGTAAATTTGAATAATAATATAAAAATTTTTTCATTATTGTGGTGAGAAAATAAATTACTTACTTACTGACTAACTTAGCTATAGTTTTCCGGTATAAGCTGATCTCGCATTGCTTTACGTACGATGAGAGATCAGCGTAAACTGGATAAGAGCTTGATATGTAGCCTTGTGTAGTTATTTTAATAAATGTAAATAATTTATTAAGTAATTCAAAAATTGTTATTTTATTATGAAATATGTTATGTTTCTCACCTGCCAGGTATCCCATGTCGGCTACCTAAACTCTTCATATTAGACAGGCTAGCTGCTTAGTCAGACACCGAGATCAAACACGAGTCGGTTCGATATAGAAGTAGCTGGCAACGATATTGAGCGCTGACTGTCCCCCGCTGTCCTGCGCAGAAGTGATTTTGGGGTCTGTTTGCGCAGTCGCATACCGCCGCCACACTTTCACCGAGCGCTGAATATCAGTGCTGGGCGCTGTACTCAACATACCACGTCGTAAGACGACTTTTTTCAAATGTTATTCGTTTACTTGTTTGTACATAGCTATGTTATTTCCGATGTCGGTGTTCTGTTGTAAGCGCAGCTTGTCGGCTCGTTGGAGCGCAGTCAGTGGCTGTGAACGCAACTCGCTGAATTAATTAAATTAATGATGTAACTACACCTAATTAATTATATTGTAATACAATTAACTTGCCGTAACGTAATACGTTTGTTTTATTTCTATCCCTCGAAATTCTGTTGTCATTGGTTTAGTGTAAACTAGATCTGAGATGCGTGTGCTATATGGCGGGCTGATTAGCTAAGAGCAACAGCAGACGCGATAGCAGCTATCGCGCTGCCAAGGATCCACCGGCGGCAAAGCGACAAAACAATTGGTATTACGTAAGGCATCGCCCGCCTGTCGCTATTGTGGAAGATGCATAGTTACTAGCGCCAGTAGGCACCAGTAGAACTAAAAAGAATGACCGTTTTTAGTTCATTGATTGTCCGACAGAGGCGCGTCAGAGATCTTCGCCTGTTCAGTCGCTATCGGCAAATAGGTAATACCAAATTGACGTTTGACAGCGGCGTTGGAGCAATTTACGCCTGTTGCAAAGCGTCTGCGACTTAGGTAATCAGCCCGCCGATTAAGAATATAGCACCACTCCATCTCCTCCTGTGGATGTCTTAAAAGGCGACTAGGAGACTCTAAACCAGAGGACACCAGAGGAACCACGGACAGCAGCGTCTATTCTGTAGTAATTCTGCCCTCACCAACCCGCCTGTCAAGCGTGGTGAGTACTGACAAATGACAAATTCCCCCCATAATGACGACACGGGGTGTAACCGGTTGTCTACTCAGGAGATATTTGTTCAGCAATAGACGTGCTCTGGCTGACATGATGATGATGACAGAAGTTAAACGAGTGATATATTCAAGCACACGATGATTCGTGATAAAAAATACATACATCAGACGAGATTTTTCTTTATATAAAACAATTTCACTTTTTTAAGTCGCGAAGTTTATGAAAATGTAGGAGACAGATTCGTATATCATGGTCACCCTTGCGTTAGCGACAAGCGACAAACATGAGCTCGGTATCGAATTGTAATTAAAGTTAGTAAAAAGTACTGATTGAATTTTCTTTCATTTTTTAAACCAGCTTAAACATTAATGCTTTATTAGATCAAATGTGTATTATTAATTGACATAAAATTTGATGTTATTTTAATACATAAAAATATGTCTTAGGACTAATAGAACTTGAATTGCTAGTATTGTATAATCTTTTTAGGTATATATATATAGATCACCTATAAATTATAACAACATTCGCATGCCTTTGGCGAATAAAGAATCTTGTATTGTCTTGTCTTAAGCTATTACTTTTTATACATATTTGTAATAAGATTGGGTACTGAATACTTCCTTCAATATGTCACTCGTTTTGACCAGTCGTCCTGTAGATATACCTGTATAAACATTGGAGGCGTATGTCTTTGACCCGGATTTCCATCAAATTGTGAGTACGGTTTACCCGATATACTCGTATATCTGACATACACAAACACCCAGAGCTGGAACTACTATCGGTAGGCCATACAAATATTAACGAGAGGAGACCGTGCACTGGAAAACGCAGCGGACCAACGAGATGAAAAGGTGCCGGGCGTTGGATGCAGGCGGCCTGTAACGGGTATGTATGGGAGGCTTTAGTTCAGCTGTGGGTGTCATTTTTTTTCTTGTTTAAAAACGTTGCTCCACACTGGGATTTCCCCTGTCTCGTGGGTGCGTTAGCAGACAATAAAGCCAAAGTCAAAGTTTATTTCATAAAGGCCCTAATAGGCACATAAGAAAAGTCGAAAGTTAAGGTTCGGAAAAGTTGATCTTATGGAGAAGAAGCCGGCTAGAAACTCCATAGATACTCTTTAAAAAAAGTGATATTACAATTTAACACGTCAGCTATGTGGACTATACGTGAAATACATATACACAACAATAAACACACTATTGCTTCTGTAATACACAATCAGAAATATCAGCTGTATCAGCCACTGTGGCCGAGCCGAGTCGTCATTCACCTGATATGATGAAGATAATGATACAAATATTTGTTCCATGCGGGGAAGGACCCCGCAACACTGCTGATGGCGTAAAACCTGGCGATAATTCATCGTAAGTTGATATGTTTTGTAAAATTAAAAATAGGCTGTAACACAGGGATTCGAGCGCACCGAAAAAGGTCGGATTCATTAAGCGAAAAGATATAACTAGGTTTAAAATGGGCGTCACTGACGTGATGTCATTATCTACACGTCTCTATTCCCACGTTAATAGCCTTTGCAAATAGGAACCCTGTCTTTTGATACGCTTCGCGGGGACATGGGTCCAGCACGCAGAGGCCCTTTACAGATTTTTTATGTAAAATGTAATGGGACACTAACCGGGGAGTCTCCTGCTGTACTATAAAATGCTGTCTCGGATTGTCCCCGGAGGTCTAAAACTTATTGTATGAAATGGAAACTACAATCATAAGGTCTATTGCAATGTGTGCTAAATGTATTTAATACTATGAAAAACGGAAAATAATGTGTCTGCCTTTCCACCTTAAAATGAAATTCTGTGGCAGACTGGACGGCCACTCGTTATTAGGTATGCTTTCCAATAACGAATCAGAAATGTTTTAGAAATCAAAAAAATCCATTGTACCTTTAGCCGTTACATTGCGAAAATGTTTGCATAAGAAAAGTCTTACGTATACATACCTACATCAATAATTATAGTCCCGGTGGTTGCCCCATTATTTGACTAGTTCGCGAAGACGCTGGCATCAGCGGCGGCGGCTCCGTGTCCTCCTTCTCCGAGTGGGATTGGCCCTCTCCCGATCCCGCTTTGCGACCTCCTGGAGCATGACGCTCTCACAGAAGGAGACCACAGCACACCAACTTTCATTCTTTGCTTGCATAGCCGACGCTACTGCTGGCAGAGAGAGATCTTGCCCGATTCGATCACCCAGAACCCGCTGCTCGCCAGTCCACGCCGGGCACGCCTCGAGCGTGTGCTGTGCGGTATCCTCATCGCTTCCACAATGGTGGCACTGTGCTGTGACCTCGCGTCCTATTCTGTGCAGGTACGCACCGAAACAACCGTGACCGGTGAACACCTGCGTCTGGCGGTAGGTGACGCGCTCGCTCCCACTGAGCCAGGCTCTGAAGAGCGGCAGGATGGCCTCAATGACGCACTTGGTTGTGAACTGCAACCTTAGGCGATGTCGCCACATCTCGAGTGCGCGCAGCCAACTCTGACGGAGGGAGCGTGTCTGGTCATAGACCCACGTATCCGTCTCCACGAGGATGTCGAAAAGCGGAAAGCGCGCCAGGATAGTTGCCGCCTCGTAGAAACGTCGAACGTGCGATCCGTATAGTCACTCTGCGCTGCAGACCGTGAAGTTTGTTTCTGCGGTGGACGCCTGACACCCGGGATGACCATACAGGCACCCCGTACAGGGCCACGGACCGGAAGCACCCCGTGTAATGCACCCTCTACTACCCTCTCGACTCGAGGGACAAGGCGCGCGAAGTGCTCTTCGAAGCCCAAACGACTGTCAAGGGTGAGCCCCCGGTACTATGTAACAACTAGCCCACCTTGATTTGCGCGTTACCATCGCGTATCCATGAACTGGGTGGTTCTCTACTCCACGGCAGTTTGAGGAACCATAGCGACTCGCAAGACTGCGTTGTAGGCGAGATTCCATAAGATGGGGCCGAGGACCGACCCCTGCGGAACCCCGCACGTAATCTCCCTCCGCTTTACGCTACCGTCCCTGCCCACGTAGCGAATGTGTCTATCGCGCAGATAGGCCAATATGATGCCCTGCAGGTAGGGGTAAATAACTTTAAAACTACATATTTTTAATTATAAAATAAATATATTTGAGACTCTCACAGCTGCAGGTCCTTCCATTACATATTAACAAATTTATTTATTACTAGCTGGGACCCGCGTCTTCACCCGCGGTTTAATTGAAAGTAAATTAGATAATTTATAAATGATTTAGAGTGCTTCGGCATATACACTTAACATAAGGTATATATATTGGATTCAAGGGGTTTCATTTATTGCGCGGAATACTAATTATTTTTCTGTAATAAAAGTAATTCCTTGTAACATCATCTGCCAGTTAAAGTCCCGTAGAAATCGGTCCGGCCGTTTCAGAGATTAGCGGCAACAAACAGACAGACAAAAAAATTGTTTTGTTGTAGGTACTGTATATACTTTCGTATGTTTTTAGTAAAACGCTGTTATTTCGATATATTACAAACAGACACTTCAATTTTATTTATTTGTATAGATTTTAACTGAAGTTGATCCGACAAGGGTCAGAAGGAATGAAATTATTACCAATCACTAATTGAAATGTTATCAATCTGTCATAGAACAAAAATTATTAATGAATGGAGGAGGTATAATTCTTTGGACTTTTTAGCCCTTACCCTTTCTCCCTTCCTTATTGGATGCTCACTGATGTAGAGTTCCTGGTTTCTTCTTCCTGCAGAATAAGTTATGTTCTAAATCGGCAGGCCACTACATCAGCATCAATCGTTTGGAGAATTGCGAATGTTGAACACATTAAACAGCATTTTTAAAGAGGTTTCATCTCGAATGTGTTTAAATTTATAGCGAAAACGACGACACACGGTGGGGCGTGTTCTGTACGTCTACCCTGGCAGCAATAGAATCACGAAGGTCGTGGAGCTTAAGACAAAGAAGCGGACAATTTGGCGTGCCTTCAATAATATCTGCCCACTACGTTTGAATATCTGTGTGATGTCCGAATTAAGAATATAGCACCGCTCTATCTCCTCCCGTGGATATCGTAAAAGGCGACTAAGAGACTCAGCCAGAGCGATATGCAGCAACGTCCTATCTGTGCAACAGGAGCTATATTATGCTCAACAAATCGCCTGCTAAGCGTGGTGATTTGCAGATTCCCTCCAAAATGATAACACAATTGTGGAAATCTATGGGGGAGGCCTTTGTTCAGCAGTGGACGTATAAATGGCTGATATGACGATGACCTCTTTGAAGCTGTACTTCAACCCGGCCAAGTCTGCGCGGAAGACCCAATGGTGCGGGTCAATATCGGCGGGGGATGAGGGATCCGTCGGCCTCGCACACACTTTTTACCTAGGCAAAGTTACCACGCGCATTTTAGTCACTGTTTTCTTGATGCAATACGTAGAATTTCTGTATAGTTCGATCGGCTAAGACCCGCCGCTTTGAGTGCCATGCGGGGCGTTCTTTGAGCGCGAGCTGTGCAGTATCCCGGTCTCCTCCACAGTGGTGACAATTCGTTGCAGCTTCGTACCCGATCTTAATCAGGTATTTACCAACGAAACTGCGCCCGAGAACACCTGAGTAATTCGGTAATCGGTACGTGATGTGCTCATCCCTGCTCAGACTGGCCTTAAGGTATGGTAAGATGGCAGGACGGCTTCGACCACGTGATTGTACGAGTTCTGCGGCCCCTCTAGCAGCCGGCGCCACCTAATCAGCGCGTGTGGCTCCTGTTGCCTCAGCACCTCGCTTGTATTCTTGGGTGCACTCCCTGCGTTCCGCGGATCTGGTAGTATACCCTCGCGTCTATATCCGCCAGTACATCCACAGGGGGGAAAAGTGCCAACACAGGTGCCGCTTCAAAAGATACCAAACGGTATTCTCAAGCGAATATGATAGCATTTAGGCGCTTAATAGAATGCAATCCAACCGAAACCAACGCTTGAAAATCTCATCAGACAAACCCCAGTAGAGGCGGCGAACGTCCTGCTTCGCTGACGTTATCGCATGTGCAATAAGAATCTCTTATTCATGGCAAGGTTTACCACGAAATATACTACCAATACCCCACGAAACAACGAAACACCTATATAATAGAATAGACCGACAACAGTTTACAATAAAGCAACTATATTTTTGTATTGTTGTGGAGTGAGAACCTTACAAAATATGTGACTAACAGTTACGTTAGGAAGTGGACTGTATGCGAAGGATGCTTGTAAAAGACTAATGACGTCTTCTTTAATGCAGACCAGGTAATTGGTCGGTATCGCCGCCTTCAGCAAGATTTCGTGAAGACCATGGTGAGTGATAATAGTAAGTAGCCTCCAATCAGGGCTCATGAATTTTGCATACTACAGGTCACGCCATTGATGGGGCCGTGGTTGGTTTGGTGCGAGTGCGGGTGTGGAAGGGATGTTCTAACACATAGGAAAGATAGCGTCTACCAAAATAACAGTTATTTGAATATGATAATTCGTTATTCAGATATAATCGATATTTCAATTGTAAACGGCAACATGTTGATGAGGCAAACAATGCAACTGTCTCTTACAGTAGCAATATATTGGTGAACAGGTTTCAACATTATCGTCGAGCGATAACATAGGCCATAGATAACGTAACTGCCACAGTCCCACGATATCAAAGCATTATGATGAGTAAAGACTATATTCCGTAGGGAGCTTAGAGCCTTCTTGCACCTTAGCATTCGAACATGGAAAGCTGTCACTCTGACAGCTGAGGTCGTGACAAAGAGGCGACCGCACTGCGGCGCCATGCGAGAACATCGGGCGCGCCTGGGGCATAGCCTCGCCGCGCTACACCAGGACTGCAAGTGTAACGACAAAGAATTGACTAGAATATATATAAACTAGGAAACGAGGTACGCAGGAATATTGCACAGTAGAAACCCTCTGAAGGAACAGTAAAGTGTCATGTGTCTAACAACAGTGCTCAAGGTTAGATATAGGAACGGGTAATAAGAAAAAGTAGGCGACGTAAACTGTGCGTGAAACTTCGAATAGTTTGGAACGAGTTAAAAACGTCTATAATAAAATTGGCTTCGACGCACCCCTCCTTTAAGGTACAATCCGAAACGATGTGCGGAGATTGTGTGAGATCCAACTTGTGTGAATATTGAGCAACTCGAGTGACATCATCACTGGCATGTTCATGGATCAATCGTCGAATCCGACTCGGCTGGGCAGCGTTTGGGAAACTTCGCAACATCTTTTCGTCAATAATACCGCAATGCCTTAAGACGCAAGTCTTTAACCAGTGTGTGTTACCAGTGATGATATATGGAACAGAGACGTGGTCACTCACAATGGGCCTCATAAGAAAGCTCAAGGTCACTCAGCGAGCTATGGAGAGAGCTATGCTTGGTATTTCTCTACGAGATCGAATCAGAAATGAGGAGATCCGTTGAAGAACTAAAGTTGTCGACATAGCTGAAAGGATTAGTAAACTGAAGTGGCAATGGGCGGGGCACATTGCTCGTAGAACTGATGGCCGTTGGGGCACAAAGGTTCTCGAATGGAGACCGCGCTCCGGAAAACGCAGCGTGGGACGACCTCCAACGAGGTGGACAGAGGACCTGGTTAAGGTCGCTGGGATTCGTTGGATGAGGGCGGCATGTAACCGCTCGTTGTGGAAATCTAAGGGGGAGGCCTTTGTTCAGCAGTGGACGTCCTGTGGCTGATATGATGAAACTCAAAGATTTCTGTTTTAAAGTTGAGACATGTTTACGATGCAACATTATGTGAGAATTAAGAGTAGCAATGTCTGCGGCCTTTTGTAGAAAGATTCATAATCGTTTTGGAATTACCTGGCATGACGGCAAGCATGGATCAGTCGTCGTGAAGCTCAACCCTATTTTAGGGAGCTGCGTGGAGACTGATTTCGGTAATCCTACACATCTGTAGGGTGGCACACTGCAATGGTGCCCTGATAGTGTTGTGTGCTGCAGGTAGTGCAGTACGAGTATGTCGGCGCGCTCGTCGTCCGGCTCGTGGTCCGGCGGCGGCGGCGCGCCCCCCGACATCATCGACCTGGACCGGTTCATGCGCGGCGCCGTGCGGCCGTCCCGCCCCGACGCGCGCCCCATGCGATGGTAATCACGCGGACAGCATTATTGTGGACTGTATGTATACTTTGTTAGGGTTCCGAACGCCCGAAGGAAAAAACAGCGGGACCCTTATAGGATCACCCGTCTGTCCGCCTGTCTGTCCGCCTGTCACAGCCAATTTGCTCCGAATCTACTGGACCGACTAATTATATAAATATAATTTTTTGCGAACCGTACCGTGTAACATATGAAATGGAAAGGCTTGCTGTGAGAGCCTCAAATAATCATTTCGGCCGAATGAAGTCCACTGCTGGACACAGGCCCCCCGCAAATATCACCACAACGATCGATATGGGTGTGTTGTGGGCTCATTGGGTGGTTTTGCCATAATCGCCACGCTTGGCAGACGGGTTGGCGATCGCAGTTGTGTTGTTAATGTACTCGAAGGACGCTGCTGCCCATCCTCCGGCTAATCCCTTAGTCGACTTTTACAACACCTACGGGAGGGAATGGGGTGGTGGTATTCTGAGCCGGCACCACGTGGCATAGCCGGCACCACACGGCATGGCCGGCACCACACGGCATAGCCGGCACCACATAAATTTATTTAAAAATGTATTGCTTTAAAGTTATCAAGAAAATATACGAAAATTGACCGGAGAGGGCCGGCCTCTTATCTCCAAAGCCTAAATTCTGAAAAATTTGGTAATAGCTCTTATTACAGGAAGGACTATAAGAAGTCTATCGTCTTAAAATAACATGGTGAATCTTTCAATATTGTCGTACAAACTTACACTTGCAGTTGGAATGTATCGGAGAACATGTATTTCAACTGCAATGTTAAGTTTGTTCTTCGGATAAACTATTGGTACTACTCGTTCGCCTTAACTAGGCCAGGCATCCGTCACTTCTCGTACCTAAAGATACATATTCATCGTAGCCTCTCCATGCGAGATCAGCTCGCACTTGTCCGGTTTTTTTTATTCACTTGTTACTCTTCCTTGTTTGTTCGTGTAGCTTGATATAGGTGCTCACTCTCTGCCGGCCGGGTGACTGAAAAGTGCCTGGTGCCACGTTACGTTTCGACTCTTAGAAACAGGATTTGACACATAAGAAATAGGATAATGTTTCAGACACACTAGACGTTTCAGACACTCTAGGTTATTTCAGACGTCCTGAAGTATTTCCTTAGTTTACCCACTATTTCCGACGCGCTAAGGAACTCGCGATTATAAACACTCTGTAGACACTTTAAGCTTGATATACACAATCTTGTTAATACTTATAATTTTCCGCTAATGAACACATAATTCACACAATATTCTGTTTATGAATCGCTTCTCGCACTCATCCCAAGGGGGATCTAGATGCTTAACCGGACAAAACCTAATCAATTCACCCAAATAACCCTGCTTTTATACTATCCTATCTACTAGATAGCAAATTGACCGTTTCGACCAACCAGGTTGTTAAAGGCGTCGCGCTCATCAGCCATCTCTCTCGCACAAAGCGGACGCGTCGAAATCTGTTTTGTGGCTAATATTATACGATGGTTCTGACGAATAAGTTTAAACCTAAATGTTAGTACTAGATACTATTCAGACAAACTTATCATGAATACAAAGCAATAAAAAACCATACCATATACCTAAACATCGTAATGTCCTAAAAGTATTTACATATTCATATTACAATCATAATTATGCTTAAAATCTCTTATAAAGACATTCATTAAATATAAACACACTAACTACATGTCCATAATCACTTAATGTTTGTCTTAACTTCGTTGCCCGCAACAAGCATTATTTACAATGTACTTCTGACTGGATAGATACCGAAACCAGTGTCAAGAATGACAAGAATCATCAACCAGTTTAATATACTTCACCGCTTTCAATTTGAAACAACTTCGTTAAGATGTTATAGAATTACTTCGATCATATTTATCGGATAGGCAGCAAATAACTGAAATTAAAAGAATAAACTTAAAAACAAAAAATGAAGAAACATATACGTCAAAAGACGTTATGTAACACATGGTGTTCCCCAAGGTAGCGTTCTGGGGCCACTGCTATTTATAATATATATCAATGATCTGCCAAATGCCACAATTCAACCGATGACGCTATACGCTGATGACAGCACTGTAACAATAACGTGTAGAGATGTAAATTACTATGAAACAGATATAAATAATTCACTGTCATCTATTATTTCATGGCTAAAAAACAATAATTTAAAGATCAACTTGAAAAAAACAAGTATAATGCATTTTGCTCAAAGGTCTCAAGCCTCATCTAATGTAAATTTAGTTTATGCAGGTAATATTATAGATGAAGTGGATACGGCTAGATTTCTTGGATTAGTTATAGATAAAAACTTAATTGGAAAAACCAAATAGAAGTACTGAGTAAAAAAATTTGTGGTCTAGCTTATGCCTTGTACAAACTTGCCTCAATTATAAACCAAGATGCATTACTCACGGCATATTACGGTACTGTTGAGTCGGTACTCAGATATGGAAAAAATTTCTGTGGTAACTCTACCAACAAAGATGTGGTCTTTACAATGCAAAAACGCTGCATACGCGCAATGTTTGGGATTAAACCTATCGAAAGCTGTAAGCCACTGTCTGTAAAGCATAAGATTCTTACACTTCTGTCGTTATATATAATTGAAGTCGCATTATTTGTTAGAAACAATCCCCACCTATTTCCACGTTTATCAGACTGTGTAATCCGAAATCGCCGAAATGACAGACTTTGTCAGCCAGCTAAAACAGCATTACTACACAAAAGTATAGTATGTATGGCTCCTTTAATCTACAATAAAATTCCAGAAAGTTATAAACAATTGAATATAAATTTATTTAAGCTAAAATTTAAAACATTATTAATTGAAAAATGTTATTACAATGTTACGGACTTCCTTACGGATAAATGTTGAATTTTTATTGATTGATTGATTAACATTGATAATCAGCTCTGGACTTAAATTGTAATGTTAATTGCAACAGCTATATGTATACTTTGACATCTAAATTAATAATTTTGTTATATAATTTTGAATTCATGACCAGGCATGACACCTGTTTCTATTTTTGTACGCCGATCACGGTAAAACATGTTGGACTTACCAAATTCTTTACACCCATCATGCATTTGTATGTGTAGTGACTGACACATGTTTAAGCAAATAAATTTTTTCTTTCTTTCTTTCAATGTCAACGTCCACTTCTGAGCAAACGCCTCGCCCATAGATTTCCATAAAAGTTTTGTCAGTTTTAGGGGAATTTGAGTTTCAGAGACGGGACGCTGCTGCCGATCGCTCTGGTTTATAGTCCCTTAGTCACCTTTTACGACATCCACGGGAGGAGATGGAGTCGTGCTACCTTCCTAATCCGGACACCACACGGAAATGTACCACATGATCGATAAATTTGCTAGATAATAGACACATCCTTTACAAACTATGTTTTCACCAGCGACCAGCTGGTAGTAGACGCAGGCGGAGTCAACCGCAAGCCCGGCGCCGCCACTGTCCCCACCGGCCCCCTGGCCAGCACTGCGCCTGCGCCACCTTTGCTCACGGTAGCCAGCAGTAGCTCCTGCAGCCGCCCTCCGCGGCATGCCAAGCGGTTCTCGCACGACTCTGGACTGTCTGACGGCAGCTATGCGCGACGCAAGCATCGGCCGCACAGGTACCAATTCCTTACAGTCGTCTACTGGACATATGACGATCGACTCTTGCAAGGTGCACCTTAATACAGCTTGTTCGGTGTAGTGTTGAGTAGGACACGATTTAAAAATGAGTTTGTAAGAGTAGCCTCTTTTTTGTACTGCGCCAGTACAATGTCCCACTTCAAATGAGGCGAGGCGTCATGACGTGATGACGCCTCGCTTCATTTGCAGCTTCATGAAGCATGGCGGTACATTTGAAAGAACGAGTATTTCATGTACTGTTGCTGTATTTGTACTGCCCTGTCTTACAAAGTGTGATTGAGGTAATACTTAAAGCAAAGTAATAGAAAGCGATTGATTTTAGACGAATGACGATTGTATCGACGTTTCTACTTATTAGCCACTGTAGCATTATTGTGCAAGCGACTTATTTGTAAAACATGATTTTGATTTGAAATATACCTAATACACAGTCATAAACAAGCAAAACAAATAGGTATTTAACAGACATTCATGAAATCATATTTTTCTAAAACTGTCGCGTCTCGTACTTTGTACTAGTACATTTGTAATAGAGTGAATAAAAACATCATGTTGTCTCTTGCAGTCACGATAATGTCCGTTGAATAAAAAGACGTGCTTTTAAAGCATGTGCCTCATTCTCTCTCTCTCACCCTACAGTACACATGCGTAGAGTAAAGTAACGCGACATAAAATTTGAAGTGGTACATGTTATAATGTTGAGCCGCTCTTACAATATTGTGTCATGTACGGGACAAATGTACCGCCTCTTGTATGTCCTACTCAACACTAGTTCGGTGGTAAAGTAACATTCACTCAGTCTGAATCAGTGATCGCCTTACAGCAGCTACGCCTAAGTTTACGCAAGCTGTATGCCGATGCGGGCACAAGTTAACGATAGACCTCAGATTACGGATATAACTGAAAAATGGCCAAAAGCGGAGCCAGAATCTTGTCGAAAACGTAATCGATAGATTTTAGCAGAAGCCGCTCTTGGTACTCTTACCAATGTCCGCTGAACAAGATCCTGCCCGACGACCGCTTACACGCCGTGTGTCGTAATTTTAGGCAGGACTTGCCAGTACTCACCACGCTTGGCAGGCGGGTTGGTGAGCGCAAAATGGCTACCATTTCACAGAAGGGACGCTGCTGTGCACCCTTTTAGTTTAGACTCCCTTAGTCGCGGCGTACGACATCCATGGAACGGGAAGGTGCTATGTTCTTAATCTGGACACCACATGAATAATAAAACTTTTAACAAAAAAATACCGACAATCGAAAAAACTTTATGAAGTAGGGCGGGGCCAGGTATGCCCCAACCATGGTTTATGCAGACCAACGTGAAATTATATTTTTTACCTGGCCCCGCCCGACTTCATAAAGTTTCTTTTTCTTTTCAGTGGTTTTAATGTTTTTATATGGTGTAGGGGTTTTGAAGTCGGTATATTTTTTTGGTAAAAAGTTTTATGTGCCTCTTTTTAGTGTAAATATATGTAAGAACTTTATATATAACATATTGGATATGGTATCAGTATGTAACACAAAAAATAAGAATGACTCAAATCGGTTTGCCAATCTGAGGAACTATTAAGACATCATCTAGGTAAGCGCAGTCAAATTAACCTGTTTATTGAAGCTGGTTAAAAAACTGCTCAATCAATTGTAATGAAATTTATATGGGACCAACTCAAAATAATTTAGCACCAGATAAAAAAAGAATTGCTCAAATCGGTCGACAAACTCCGAGCAATAAGTGTAAATAAATAAAAAAATACGCTTCGAATTGAGAACCTCCTCCTTTTTGAAGTCGGTAAAAATAATGTTATATTGATATTAACGGCATGTTATGCAGGCGCGCTGCAGGTGGTGATAACAATGGAGTCCGCGCGCTCCGCACCCCCGCCGGCTCCAGCAACTCGCTGCGGGCGTTCCGCGCCGTGTGCGAGCGAGCTCTTCTCGACCAGCAAGCCCAGATCGCTCGCGTGGCTCAGCTGTGCGAGCGCCTGACCGAGCGCGTGCCGCGGCGGCGCTCCGAGCGCTCGCTGTCGCCGGACACCAGCGACGTCAGCTCCAGCAGTCGCAGCACGCGTGATCAGCGGCGAAAAGATAAGCACCGGGTACCACAAGACTTTTAGCCTTTTTTCTTTTTATTGGTGCCCAGTGGAAATTCTTCATGAACTTCCTTCGCCCCGGGGAAGGGCGAAGGGGTATGCCGGACTCCTACCGGCTAAAACCACTGGAGCGGTCATCTTCGGCACCTAAGGGAGGCTGCAGGTCCTCGTATGATCACACTAGAGCCGCCCACTGGTGCCACGCCTATTGGCACATCTCGGAGAGGGTGACTGTAAAGCGGTCACCCCCCCAGGGGGATTGTAAAGGATCCACCAAAGCGTCCCACGGCAGCGCGTGACCACATGCATGCTACCGTCTTCTCTTGGGTCGCTTGGTGTGGGCACGCAGATTCCCCAATCTACGCACTCGCGAACCCAGAGAAGACTTTTAGCCTGCATGATTGAGGCATCGTATATCTTTTTGTAGTTTCGTGCCTATATGAGACCTTCGACTGCAGACCGATCGTGAATTTCTCGCTGTTGTATAAAGATGAAGATTGAATGCACTTTGCACTACATGCTCGAGCATCAAGCATTTGACGGCCCGGTTGGTGCAGTGATACAGTCGGCTGCTGCGCACCAGGTCGTGGGTTCGATTCCCGCACGGAACAAATATTTGTACGATCTGCAGGTAGTTGTTCCGGGTCTGGGTGTATTGTGTGTGGAATTTGTGCCAAAAAAAAAAAAGAGCACCGACTAGGACTAGGAAGAATCTAGATATCCATAGTGATTTATTTTTATTTTTAACACCATAACTGTCAGATCGAGCAGAAAAATTGGTATCGAGAATTGTTTCACCAAGTTATCAAAGACATCGGGCCTTTTTCGTGATAAATAAATCACATCACATCAACCCATAAGGTCTACTGCTGAACGTGGGGCTCTCAATGATCAGTACAATGAGAGGGATAAAAAATAAATTCCCCACGTTTGCAAGGCGGATTGTTGATGTTGTTATTAGCACGCCGGAGGATGGTGCAGCCCATCCTCTTCACATCAACCCTTACCTCCCTCTTCCCTTCCCAAGTCACCTTACGTTACCCATTGGTGGAGAGCCGAGGTCTATTCGTTGCTGGGCACTCACTACACGGAACTAACTTAATGCAGTTGCCACGACAAACCACGACAAGATGTCATATCATTCTAATAAACTACACACCCAAATCTCTATGGCGCTCCATTCTGAGCGTTCTCTCCACTATTTTGGACATGGGCAATTTCCCCACTGCTCTGACTACCCCGACACCTATCACCTACTTCCTTGCCTTGCCTTCTAGTTTCAAAGCCGCAGCCATTAGGATAGGGTAAAACTACCAAAACTCTGTGTGAAGTCGAAGTTCCGCATTCCGTGTTTTGGATGCAATGCAATAATAGTTTGGAGATGGTGAGGTGCACGATGACCGTTTAAATCTAGAATCATCATCGTCATCATATCAGCCAAAGGATGTCCACCGCGGAACAAAAGCCTGCCCCCATAGATTTCCACAACGAACGGTCACATACCACCCGCGTCTAACGACTCCCAGCGACCTTCACCAGGTCGTCTGTCCACCTCGTTGTCGTCGTCCCACGCTGCGTGTTCCGGTGCGCGGTCGCCATTCTAGAACCTTTGTGGCCCAGCGGCCATCAGTTCTACGAGCAATGCGCCCTGCCCATTGCCACTTCAGTACTAATCCTTTCAGCAAAGATCTAGAATCATAGTACGAAATAATTCAACAGCGCAGGGATTCCTGTTCCATGTGGTTCCCGGAAAAGAATAGAACACTCCGCTCTTTACATGGGTGTCATAAAATGTGACTAGGGGTTGATATTAAGAGAACTGGCAGCACCTTCCTCCCGTATAAAAATAACAACATACTGGTATCGCCTGTCAAGCATAGTGATCAAGGCAATATCTTCTCATTATAGTATTCATTGGGAGGCACAAGTTCAGTAATAAACGCGTCCGGGGCTATGTGTGTAGTTCATAGCAACTGTTATTACCATCAGACGGAAGAGTGCAAGACGTACAAGATAATAATGAATAAGCTGGACGAGCTGAACCACCTGTTTGCTGCGCGTGCGCGCTCGCCAGCCCAGCGGCCCCCCCGACACCCTGCCCCTCTGCGCCGTGGCTCGCCCTCCTCCGGCTCAGTGTCCGTGTCCGACAAGCTGGTGGCCACCGAGCCCGAACACCGGACGCAAGTGCAACTCAACCACAACATCGTCACGGTAAACTAACTCAGTCTATACCAGTCTACCGAGTTAACTGAACCACTGCCCTTCGCGATTTTAAGTGGTATTTCTTTTTTCTACTACAATCCACCGGGCTTTCCCCAAATGAGGTACAACCCTGACTTCAGGACATGAATGTGAGTGCACGGGCTCACGGGCTGTTTCATCATTATTATGTTGTTTGATCATCGTCGTCATATCAGCCGAAAGATGTCCACTGCTGAACAAAGGCTACCCCATAGATCTCCACAATGAAACATGCTGTCAGCATTCAACGACTCCCAGCGACCTGCATCTAGGACGGTCGTTTGTCCATCTCGTTGGAAGTCAGTCCCCGCTGCTTTTACCTGTATTTATTTATACTTTCACGGACAATGTTGGTACACAAGGCGGACTTACCTTACTTATTTATTAGCTTCATCTACCTCGGCGGTATCTATTAGCCACGCAAGCGCGGCGTATCGCGTTTCTGGTCTACTACTTTCAACATTAAACAATTTAATTTGATAGATACCACGTCATGCGAACGACTTTGTTTTCACAGACAAACTTCTTTCGCATTGTTGTTCTCGAGCAGTTCTGCCGTTTCCTTTGATCGTCAGAAGACTTGGCAGTGGAAATATAGGACTGGATTTTTAAGGCGGTTTACTAGGTACGCGGTGGCGGCGAGTCGGTGGGCGGGCGCGGCTCTGCGGGTGGCGCCGGTAGCACTCGCATGTCGGGGGCTCCGGGCAGCACGCGCGTGTCTGGGGCTCCGGGCAGCACACGCATGTCAGGGGCTCCTGGCAGTACGCGAGTGTCCGGGCCGCCAGGCAGTACGCGGATGTCCGGGCCGCCGGGCAGTACGCGGGTGTCCGGGCCGCCGGGCAGTACGCGGATGTCCGGGCCGCCGGGTAGTACGCGGATTTCAGGGCCACCGGGCAGTGCGCGGGTGTCCGGGCCGCCGGGCAGTATGCGGGTGTCCGGGCCGCCGGGCAGTACGCGGGTGTCCGGGCCGCTAGGCAGTACGCGGGTGTCCGTGCCGCCGGGCAGTACGCGGGTGTCCGTGCCGCCGGGCAGTACGCGGGTGTCCGGGCCGCCGGGCAGTACGCGGGTGTCCGGGCCGCCGGGCAGTACGCGGGTGTCCGGGCCGCCGGGCAGTACGCGCCTGTCGGAGGCGCCGGGCAGTACGCGCATGGCGGCGGCGCCGGGCAGTACGCGCATGGCGGCGGCCGCCTGCAGCTCGCGGCTGGCCGGCCTGCGCGCCGTCGCCAACACCTGCGCGCTCGACATCCCGCCGTGCGACGCGCTGCCCACTCTGCCCCACAGGCACAACATCGGCAACGAGAGGTACTCCTCATCATCCTATCAGTCAAAGAACGTCTACTGCTGAACAAAAACCTCCCTCATAAATTTTCAAAATTCTGTCCTAATTTTGGAGAGAATTCGCCAATGTTCACTACGCTTGGCAGGCAGGTTGGTGAGCGCAATATGGCGGCTGCGACGCTGCTGTCTCTGTCGCTTAGAGTCCCTTAGTCGCCTTTTCGACATCTACGGGAGGAGATGGAGTGATGGTATATTCTTAATCCGGCACCACACGGAATATAGTTACACGTAGGGTCACCAGATTCAAACACGTCTTTTTCGACATTTCTAGCACCTCCCTAGAGATGAGAAATCCTTTATCCCAGAATTCCCGAAAGAATTACTACCTCAACCTGGGTTTGTACTCAGCCCAGCGCAAACCATTGCTGGACAGAGCTCATTCCGAAAAGTAAATGCAGTGAACACGGCTGGTGACCGCAGGAGGCTGGTCTTTTGCTGTGTGTCTGAGCTGGTGACAGACAGCAACGCATCACGTCACTGGAATATGTTTTGTTGGATTGTAAAGATAACGTTCTCCTGCTGATCTATTCTTCGATAATACAACCAATGCGACGGCACGGTTGGTGCAGTGGCTGATACAGTCGACTGCTGCGCCGAGGGTCGTGGGTTCGATTTCCACACGGAACAAATATTTGTATGATCTGCAGGTAGTTGTTCCGGGTCTGGGTGTATTGTATGTGGAATTACGACACAGGAGAAATCCTAGTGTGGGGCAACGTTTTTAAAATAAAAAAAAATGTCATCACATCTGCGCCAAACAATGAAGTGGTTTATTCATTTTCATCATATATAATTTCGGCCTGCAAACTCGCTCCTGAATATGAACCAGAAACATGTGTGCAGCCAATAAAATGACCGGATTGGGTGGCGCAGGATGTTATTGGATTCAAACAAGAGCATGTTGCATCTCCTATTCAACTTTAATGACAACCAAGAATGCAGCGCGAATGGTATAGGCTCCAGTGTCCAGCGGTTGGCTGCCACGTTTTTCGTGCGTATCGCCAGGGAGTGAAACTCCTTGCCAGAGTATTTCCCGACCGTTATGACCTGGGAATCGTCAAATCGCGAGAGAACTGTAGGCGTAGCATGACCATTTCTAAGTCTTCTCTTCCGAAGATAGACAACGCGCTTTCTACACGGCTCGATATCTCTTCTCCCCGAGCATGAGCCGACATGAAGACTCGGGTGTCTTCGTAGACATAGACATGGAAAATCCATTCCATAGCAACGGAATGCCGCTAGTGACGTAGAAATTCCATTCAATTCTAATCATTCTTGGCGTTTCGTTACCAAAAAAACACGTCGAACAATTTATTTATTTATTTGTATGCTTTTTATTATAGACGAAAAATAGTCACAGAGGTTTGAATTAAGTGAAAGTACATAGCTATCCGCGATCTCTTCCAGGCAACCTTAGGATGGAAAATAGTTGCTACACTTTTTAAATAGAATTTAAAACGAAACGCTTAATGTCACTTTTATCTGTGGTATTATTTTAAATTGTGATTCTTGTGAAGTGAAAGTGAATAATGGCAACAAAAAAAAGTTACTCATATTACTTACTACCTACTCTACTTGCTATGTAATATCTCATTTTACTAGAAAAAAAAAGTTACTCCGCTATCGGTCTAAGGTAGAGTGCAATTGAGACTTTTGAAAACCATTTCCTTGCTAACTTTAAAATTTTCGAAGAATTCATTCTCCTGCAGGTCGAGGGCCCAGCGAGTCTCTCACAGAGTTCCTCCCCGCCTTCCTCGAGTTCTTTTCAGCACTAAAACTTATATAGTTGCGTTATGACTCCGGCACTGCGTATTTACTATTTTGTGTTAGCTAAAGTCAAAGTCAAATATTTTTTATTTCAAATAAACCAATTACTGGCACTTATGAAACGTCAGAATTTAAATTGCTGCTACGCCAAATCTTACGATATATTTACGAAGAAACTCTTGTCTACGTCTCTTGGGATGTAGACTATTTGAGATGAAATATCTCTATCCCTAAACCTCAAAAATAGACAAAGTACGTTGGTCATGCTCGACGATGAAGACTTTTGTCTAGGGAAGAGTAGAAACTACTCTTTCAGTTCATTCTTGGGATCGCCATGTTCGGAATGGTAGAATTATGGCCAGTCCGTTGACAAGACCGTGGTCTTCGGTGTCCATGCTACGCCTACTTACTCGTTTAGGCAAGCGTGCACCATCGTACCTTAACATCACGTGAGATATTACGCAAACGCAAGCGTACTCATCATTTCACCCGAATAAAGTCCACTGCTGGACACAGACCTCCCCCAAAGATCGTCGCAATGAACGGCCTGGGTGTGTTGTGTTCTCTATTGGGGGGTTTTGGCATAATGGTCACGCTTGGCTGGCGGTTTAGCGATCACATTTAAGTTCTTTTTTTATGTAATCGAAGGACGCTGCTGCCCATCCTCTGGCTAATCCCATAGTCACTTAGTCACTAGTACTCAGTCTTTTACGACACCTACGGAATGAGATAGGTTGGTGCTATACGTAACCCGTTGCCGTGTGGTGCTGGTTCAGAATACCACCACCCCATCTCCTCCCGTGGGTGTCGTAAAAGTCGACTAAGGGAATAGCCGGAGGATGGGCAGCAGCGTCCTTCGAATACATTAACAACTTAACTGCGGTCGCCAACCCGTCTGACAAGCGTGGCGATTATGGCAAAACCCCCCATTGAGCCCGCAGCACAGCCATATCGGTCGTTGTGGTGATCTTTTGGGGAGGCCTGTGTCCAGCAGTGGACTTCATTCGGCCGAAATGATGATACGTAACCGGCACCACACAGCAAGCCACCTAATATTTAAAACAGGAAAACAAAAAGCAATGTAGATCTACGAACGCCGATGACGTCTACTACAGAACCGAATACTAACTTGCTACTACTTGTAACAGTGTGGTGGAATGCGACAGTCGCGCAGGCACTATGTCCAGCGTGGGTGACCCCCGCTGCGGTTTCGACCTCGAGGACCCCGTACATGTGAGTGCCGCTTAGTCAGTGAGCCATCGTCTAAGGTGAGCGACGCGAAACAATACGAGTCTTGAACATGAAGCAAATACAAAGAGATGGCCTGAGCAACTGTGCACTGTGATAGCAACTAGGTCCTGACGTCATCACGGTGGGCGTGGCCTTTGTCAGTCTGCCGGCACCCGAAGCACACTATGTTCGCGCTCCCATCACATTATTTAATATGCTTTATTTCGTAAAAAAAAGATGAAGTGTTTTGTGTTATCCTGCAAAATCTACTCTGATAAACGTTCTGATGCTATGGATGACATCGCATTTCACTTGGACACGAAGCCGGCGTAACAACCGCCGCCGCGGCGTCCGTGGAAGTAAATTTATACGTAATTTGTTAGATAAGTTCTAGAAAAGTCTCTTTGCATTGTCTCCTAACGTTTTACTGTTTGATAAAAGATGGCACCATCATGTATCATATGAATAGCTAAAAACTACGTAAAAGGGTTATTATCTTGAAAGTTACATGTATTAAAGTAGATTTTAGATTACCCAAAGCCTTTTTTGTCGACAAAAATATCTTATTAATGTTTGTTTGTGATTTAATTTGTTCGCCATCTATCGTGAAGTAGTGTCAACAATTGAGTAGACAGGGCCGTACTTAGAACTCAGATACATATTTTACTAGGTTGTGTGTGTACTACCAATATTAGAATTTTTATGCAATGATTGTGAATGAGGTCCGCCTAGTTCCCTGATGTTTAATTATATTTTAGACTAGCTTTTGCCCGCGGCTTCGCACGCGTGGAATTTAGAAATGTATATCACGCTATTGAAAACATGCAATAATGACCAGAGCTTTTATTAGGAACTTGTAATAGGTGTAGAGGGATCATGATATACACACCACATGGCACTGAGTGTCGTCATCAATAACTTTCATAAAATGAAGCTTGCCCTTTTTCGCCCAGTATTAACAGTCCAATCACTCATTATAGCCACACCGCTCATTTTGTCATTTAAATTAGGGCTTTAAGTCGTGTGTTGTACCATACTTTTATAATATCAAGATAAGTTTCGCGAGTACGCTCGCAACTGCCATGCTCCCATCCCACATACAGCGTACAGACCGAGTGAGCAGATCGCGCGTTTCTAGCGAGCATACAGCGTGCCGATTGCTAGCGATCTGCTTGCCGACACCACCACTGCCGCCCATTATACAGACACGCGTTTGACATCACTCACTATAATGTGCGCTGAGTGAACAGCAATAAGTTGAACCCTGACTGTCGGCGCTTAGAAGACGTTGGTCTTCATCATGTTGATGATGGCGAATAAATGTCGCAGATGACTGGGACTGTCGCTGACCTCCTCGAGAGTATCGTCCCTGTGTTTATCACCGTCAAGTAGATGGAGCGCTCTGTAGTCTGGGTGATATTTGGGAAATTTAACGCCATCAAAAGCACCGTGTGTAGTAAAGTGCGCCTAAAATTGCACTTGCCATTATTTGGATGCACAGTGTAGACCTTACCCAATGCAGCGTCTTTCATAACTCCCGGGAAACGGAAAACGGATTCTGTACGCCCACGCTGACGTCGATCAAACACACCTCTTTACTTCTCGTACGTATAATATGACGGCATCTTGCCATTCGTTCGAGATTTGGCGAACGAAGAGGATCCTCTTCGGACAGTTGAAAAAATACGAAAACCGTAGTTTGACGCCGATTTTCCAAGCGCTCTATGACATTTACAGAATTGAAATAAATTCGCTAGCCATTTTCTAGAGACGTCGCAGTGTAAATACTCTGCGAGCTCGATTGCGATTCACACAGGGTGTAAGTCTCTGAGGCTCGTGATGCAGCATGGCGCTTCCGATCGCTTGCGAGACGTGCTTCATATCCTTCATTACTATCTAGTAATCGAGAGGCACCAATGACAACTCATTGGGTACCTAACCGCGACTGGCGCGGCGTGCTGTTTTCTGCAGTTAAAGAGGAATATCTTTCAAAGCTCATGGGCTTTTAAGATGCAAAGGCTAGCTCGATCTCTCAAAACTGCAGTTGATCGTGAGGCTCAGTTAGCTACTAAACGTGCACAGAGCACAGAGCATTGCACTGGAGCTTCGGAAGATATTCGTCTTCTTTCTAGGAGGCATGTAAAATTCCCTTTTGAATCCGATATCAATGACAACCAAATCAAACAAAATTAATCAACACTGGTCCGTAAGAGTCGGCAATTGTTCAAATATTTCAAATATAAATAAAACATCGTAGGTAAAGTTAGTAAGTTGTTTATAAAAGTTTAATAACAACAAAGTCACGGACACTGACGGCACGGTTGGTACAGTGGCTGATACAGTCGGCTGCTGCGCTTCGGGTTGCGGGTTCGATTCCCGCACGGAATAAATATTTGTATGATCTGAAGGTGTTAGTAAACGCACCCACGACACAGGAGAAACACTACTGTGGTGCATCAATAAAAAAAAAAAAAGTTAACATATGTAGCATCGTGTCGTGCCGGCTACGAATAGCATCAACCCATCTCATCCCGTGGGTGTCGTAAAAGGCGACTAAGGGATAAACCGTAGGATGGGCAGTAGCGTACTTCGAATACATTAACAACTCAACTGCGATCGTCAACTCGCCTGCCAAGCGTGGCGATTATGGCAAAACCCCCCAATGAGCACACAATATACCGATATCGGTCGGTCTTTGAGGGAGGCCTGTGTCCAGCAGTGGATTTTGTTCGGCCCAAATGATGAACATATGTAGGTAACGCTTTGCGTGGATATCGCAACAATCGACATCGGTAGCGGTACCCTTTGGCGCATATTAGGAAAAGTACTACGTTTAATCTGAGATGACCCTTAACTTCACGTTTTGCTAACGAAGCCATACCGTGATGTAATTCGACAGTAACGCCATCTAGTTGGAAGAAAAACATAAGTATTTCAACTTTATAAATTATAAAGTTGTCCGTGTGGTGTCCGGATTAAGAATGTAGGACCACTCCATCTCCTCCCGTGGATGTCGTAAAAGGCGACTAAGGGAATCTAAACCAGAGGGATGGGCAGCAGCGTCCCTTCTGTGAAACGGTAGCCATACTGCGCTCACCAACCCGCCTGCCAAGCGTGGTGAGTATTGGCAAATACCCCCCAAAATGATGACACAGTTGTGTAAATCTATGGGGGAGGCCTTTGTTCAGCAGTGGACGTATAAATGGCCGATATGAAATTATAAAGTTGAATTTAATTTTAATCATTATAAAACTAAGTAACCCAGAATCGTCGTAATAAATAGAGAAATAGTATCCTTTATTTAAGGATACCAACACAAATATTTTATCACGCTTTTTGGCTTAGCACAGCAGTTACGAAAATGCACAATGAGGCGTTCAAAAGAACCTTTGGCACCAAATTCAATCGTTTTTCTCTAATAAACACAAATACTTTAAAAAACTAAGTCCATTTCATGATGACAATTTATGCGTAATATAAATGAAAACATATGTCTGCCTGCCTTGAACCCATGACTTCTTGTTTTGTATCCGTCTCACAATAGCATATAATAAAATATCTACTACCGACCAGACAGAATATTTAATATAGAAATTGCTTTTCAAGAGAATAAAATTAATGCAAAACAAAATCCAAAAAGTAAGATGTAAGAGGTAGGTTTGATCCCGAGAATAAAGTGTTAGTTTAGCAGGCTACGTAACCAGTTGCGAGACGTAACGAAATAAGCTTCTCATTCCTAAAATCTGTCGCTTATCTCCCTTTAGATATAGCGTGATGGTAATGTTTTTTTTGATAATTCTTATTACGTACTGATAACGAATGTGTTCAATTGTGTGATTGTTATGAAACAACAAATATTCGCTGTAAAACAACATTTTGTAGACATATTGTTATACAACTCACCTCCCATGTACAAAAGCGTGATGATTTGTATTCTAGAGTCATCTTTGGACAGTAACGGACATTTTTGCCAATTTTCAACGAATTCTATAGTGTAGTTTTAGCGGTAACATCCAACATAGAAACAAACAAACAGACAAACAGATAGAAATTCTAAAAATTGCAGTTTTGGCATCAGTCTCGTTCCTGGACCACGCGGCAGTGATTTTTTTCAAAAATATTCATTGTACAGTTTTTGTCTCTCTACGATTTTATTATAGTATAGATTTCCATCCGAAGTTTATCGTAAACCGTAAGTAAAACCGAAAACCATTGTACAGGCCACAGGGTGTGTATGTGTGTATAGTGAATGCGTATCTATACAATATTGGACTGGGCTTAAGTACTTAAAGTGAAATTAGAAAAACCACAAAAAAATACAAAATAACAAAACAAAAATTAACATTTTACAAACAATCGAATCGACCACAATCACGACATGGAGAAAACCTAAATTTAGTGAGGTGGTTTACTTATCACTGTGAGCGACTGTACGAAGATACAAATAAATCATGTCGTTTATTTTTTTACAGTAATTTTGTGTATAACTCTTGCTCAGATTTTATTTCTGACACTAGATACATTTAGCGTAAAATAGCTAAACCACGTAATTAGATACTACTCGTATATATCCGATGCTTTTAGATTTTCCTTTTCATCGCTAGATGGGCAACATAGAAGTGAGCGTAACGTCCCCCCTGTCCCGCAAAATGTCACGCATAGTATTAATGGGAAATCATACTACAACATATCCTCTTTGTATTTGCTTCATGCTCTTGAATTTTACGAGAACACTTCAAACCTCTCGTGTGGGTGTCCGCAGCAGCACGATTAATGAATGTCCTGAGAAACTCCACCGAATCGCGAGGTCGTTCTCCTACGACGATGGGTAAGAAGTAGCTATACCGCTAATAGCGTATAATGAATAATGATTCAAAGTTGTATTCGCAAGCGAAACGGTTGCATGCGTTGCCCGCTACGCAGCGGCGCGCGCGGAGCGTGGACCCCACCGAGCGGCGCTACGACGAGCGGCTGGATCGCTACGAGCGCTACGAGCGGCACAACGAGCGCCACAGCGAGCGCCACAACGAGCGCCACAGCGAGCGCCACAACGAGCGCCGACACGCGCGGCCGGGCAAGGAGCGCGCGCCCCGTGACGCGTCGCTGTGCCAGCTGTGCCGCAGCTACTGGCGCGCGCTGAGGCATTACGTCGCCGCGCAAATCTTCTGCTGCCCCGATAACACCTGCCACTAGGGCAGTGCTAGATGATGTTTTTGTTTTAATTATGTTGTTAAAAATATATCATACTTCTATACTGAGCGGGTGCTTTGTTGAACTCCTAAACAAGACCTAGATTCATTGTCAAGGTATTCAGTGGAAAAAAATAGAAACACGTTTCAATTGACCCCGAATCGTTTGTTTCAACTGCCCCCAGCCACCCTCGCTTTAAATATTTTATCAAACACCAAAATAAATTAACACGATAGGTACAAAACACAACTAACTCGACTAGGATTTCTATGAATATCATATCAAAGATATTGGAAGAAAGGAGTTATGCCATGTAGTTCAAAATGTATGCGAGCCTAGAAATCCAGGTTTTCCCTACCATTCAACATATAAACACACTGAAGCACACAGTTACAAGTTCTTATCCAATGGACTGAATTAACACAACATTATAATTGGCTACTCATACTAAAATACACCCACGACTTTGTTGGCAGCCAATCATGCCTAGCGTACGAACGGCACACATGTGCCGTACCACGTGACGCGTACGTTTATTGGCAGTATCATTCGCTGTTGTATTCACTGCATTTGTTATTCACCGATTGCTAGTTAAAAGTGGTAGATAAGAAGCATTGTATTTTGTACAAAAATAATAATGTCGTGCTGCTTCATCAATCCAAATGTATCATTATAAAGAAAACAATAACATTTAATTATTTTTATAGACAAATCTTACACTTACATATGGTATATGGTTCGTTCCTTGATAAAGTTATAATATTCGCTTCGGCTTTTGCATGTTATCGCCAAACAACACGGTATTTTAATAAAGTTTCATTTACGCGATTGAATCTCGAGATTAGAAAGCCGCCCGGCTTTGAAACAGCTCAAAACTGGAAAGCTCCGGGAGATGACGGAATTACAACCGAATTATTAAGTGCTGGGGGAGATCCCGTGTTGAGCGAATTGGTGTATTTGTTTAATTCCTTCATCCAACAAGGCACAACACCGGAGGCGTGGAGCGGGAGTGGTGCTGTTCTTCAAGAAAGGAGATAAAACTCTGCTTAAGCAATACAGACCCATTTCACTCCTGAGCCACGTGTACAAGAGTCGTCACCAACGTCTTGGCAGAAGATTTGACGACGCCTAACCACTGGAGCAGGCTGGATTTCTAAAAGGCTACAGCACCGTGGACCACATCCATACTGTTCGGCAGATTGTAGAAAAGTCCGAGGAATACAATAAGCCGCTGTGTATGGCTTTTGTGGACTACGAGAAAGCCTTCGACTCCATCGAAATATGGTCTATTTTGGATTCTCTGTAGAGGTGTGGTATCGATTGGCTTTATGTTGAAGTGTTGAGATGCTTGTATCAGGCTGTCACTATAACCGTCCATATCCAGAACCACAAGACGAAGCCTATCGAACTGCGTCGGGGAGTGACACAAGGGGATGTAATATCCCCGAAACTGTTCACAAACGCGTTGGAAGATGTCTTCAAAACTCTGGATTGGAGAGGACCCGTCCTCTATATGCATAAACATAAACGGCGAGTAGATCTCACACCTTCGATTCGCCGACAATATCGTACTTTTGGCAGATTTGATGGATGATCTGAGCGGGATACTGAATAGTCTCCAACGTAGCCTCAAGACTTGTTGGCCTTGGTATGAACTTAAAACTAAGATCATATTAAATAGACATATTGTGCCAAGGCCGATTAGGATCGAAGGTACGGTGGTCGAAGTTGTGGACGAGTACGTCTACCTTGGATAAACACTCCACTTGGGAAGACACAACTTTGACAGAGATGCCGACAGAAGGACACGTTTAGGCTGGGCTGCATTCGGAGAGCTTCGTCAGATTTTATCATCGCCTTGTATTCAGCGGAGGAAATTCATGATGAATTATCACTGGGGATTCAAAAAAGAATTAAAAAAATGTAGGTACTGCAATTTTTTTTAAGTAAGTGTTTAACCCTCCAGCCGAGACTAAGACACTCGTACGAGATGAGTAATGATAGCATCTCTCAAGATGTCATTTAAACAAGTGGCTTCGACCGTCAGAAAGTGTCAGAAAAAAAAAAAAAAAAAACGGTTGCCTTTGAAATACTGTTTAGGTAGCTGATGCGTGAACTAAAAACCGAAGTGAAATGATATCTGGCGGCTGCTGTATGATAATCACGCGCCAAATACTACCTTTTTTTATTGATTTCCAGTGGCAATTCTACATGGAACTTCCCTCACCCCGGGGAAGGGCGAAGGGGTATGCCGGACTCCTACCGGCTAAAACCACTGGAGCGGTTATCTTCAGCACCGAAGGGGGCTCCAGTTCCTCGTAAGATCACACTAGAGCCGCCCATTGATGCCACGCCTTTAGGCACATCTCGGAAGGGATGACTGTAAAGCGGTCATCCCCTCTAGCGGAGGGAAGGCAACTGTAAAAAAGGACGCCCCCCCAGGCACTTCTCGGGGAGGATTGTAAAGGATCCCCCCAAGCCTCGCTTTGCGCTATGTTGCGCACACGGCGGCACGTGACCACGTGCGCGCCACCGTCTTCCCAGAGGTCGCTCGGTGTGAGCACGCAGACTCCCCAATCTGCGCGCCCGCGACCCCCGAGCCAAATACTACCTGCATATACAACGACCGTCGATTTGTGAACGCTACTGGTTGTCTGGTGAGGCAGGGTACCACCGCAGTGCATATGCGCCGCCAAGATGTAGTGTGTGTGTTCTGGTTAAAAGAGCACTGTAGCCAGTGAAATTACTGGACATAAGAGACTGATGTGTGTGGTGCCGGCTCAGCATGCCACCACCCTATCTCCTCCCGTGGGTGTCGTAAAAGTCGAATAAGGGATTAGCTGGAGGATGGGCAGCAGCGTCCTTCGATTACATTCATAACTCAACTGCGATCGCCAACCCGCCTGCCAAGCGGTGCGATTATGGCGAAACCCCCCAATGTGGCCACAACACACCCATATAGGTCGTTGTGGCGATCTTTAGGGGAGGCCTGTGTCCAGCAGTGGACTTCATTCGGCCGAAATGATGATGATGAAGAGACTGAATAATGTGTCGAGATGGGATGACGATAATGATGAGCAGTGGTGCCCGCAGGACTAGCCTTGGGGAGCTCGTTATGGGCAGGCGTGCTGCTAACCACCACGCGAATGAATGGCTTGCTCGTATTGTTACCAAAAAAATGGCGCATATAATAAGTAATTGTAATAATGACTTAGGTTTTCGCGAGTATTACACATTATAATAAAACACTTTTAAACGGACTCTATTTTCTATATTAGTTTCGAACACTTTGCAGGGTGCGTGGTCGCAGGATTAACCCTGCAAAGTGTTCGTAAAGTCAGAAAAAACAAAAATATACGCGATAGAATCCATTTAAAAGTATTTTATTACTAGCTGGGACCCGTGGTTTCACCCGCGTTTAATTTAAAAGAAATTTAGAGTACTTCGACATAGACACTTGATATATACAATATACAAGGTCTTAATTTAATAGTCCACGATATTTTGCATGGCGCTATAGTGAACGATGAAGATTATGTAGGTATAAAAAAATCTTGTAAATTTGTTGTTTAAAAAAAAATTTAAATTATTTATTTCATTACATACTAGTTCTCTTAGGTGTGATAATATTCACATGCATCTAGTAAGACAATGGCGGACGGGGCTGGTTGACTGATATAGATAGTCTGTAACGTTAAACAAAGCAGACGGCGCACGGTAGCGACATCACACAAAAGAAAGAAATGGATTTTTACAGTGAGATTTTTTTGTGTTCTGTACATCATATTAAGCATTTACTGAGGCACCATGCAAAATATCGTGGATTATTAAAATAAGACCTTATATATGTTGGATTTCAAGGGTTTTATTGTTTTCGCGCGGAACCCTAAGTATTTTTTAGAACAAAAGTAGCCTAAGTTATTCCTTATAACGTCAGCTACCTGCCAGTGAAAGTCCCGTCAAAATCGGTCCAGCCGTTTCGGAGATTACCCGGAACAAACAGACAGACAGACAGACAAAAAATGTAAAAAATGTTTTTTTGTTATACATAGGCTGCGCTAAAAGTATCGGGAATGGAATATTTCCACTGTTCCTGTCATATTAAAATCTTTTTAATTGAAAACTCCTTGGTTTTACAAATCGAATACCATTTATTTATTTAAAAAAAGATTCACGGTCTTGTCACAAGGTTTTGTCAAACTTGTTTAGTCGTTGAGAAAATTTTATTTACAGAAGCCATAATCTAAGAGAAGAAGAAGAAGAAAATTTTATTTTAAAATGGAATTGACTCGAGAAATTTCAAGAGCGATGATTTATTATGACTTTCGAAGTGGTTTAACACAAAAACAGTGTGTTGACCGGATGATTTCTGCATTTGGTGATGAAGCCCCATCCAAAACCACAATTTATCGCTGGTTTGCTGAATTTCAACGTGGACGTGTCAGTGATGATCCTCGTCAAGGTCGTCCAAAAACTGCAGTCACCCAAGAAAACGTTGATGCTGTGCGTAAGCTGATTGAGGAAGATCGACATGTGACATACCGCGAAATTCAGGCAACTTTAGACATTGGCATGAGTCAAATACAAATAATCTTGCATGAACAATTAGGTGTAAAAAATTTGATTTCCCGATGGATACCGCATTTGCTATGTGAAGAGCAAATAGCGGCTCGCGTTACTTGGTGCGTCAGAACTCTCGAAAGATTCCAAGCAGGATCCTCAAATGCTGTATACAACATCGTATCAGGTGACGAATCCTGGATATATGCGTACGAACCCGAAACAAAAAACCAGTCACGAGTTTGGGTGTTCGAAAATGAGTTAAAGCCAACAAAAATTGTTCGTTCACGGAGTGTTGCAAAAAAAATGGTGAGGGACAAAGAACGGTTAATGCAGAATGGTATGCTAGCATTTGTTTGCCACAGGTCGTTTCTGAACTCCGTAGAGAGAACTGCAACCGCCGCATCATCCTCCATCACGACAATGCGAGTTCTCACACCGCGCACAGAACAAAAGAGTTTTTAGAGCAAGAAAACATAGAATTATTAGACCATCCGCCGTACAGCTCCGACCTAAGCCCTAATGATTTCTATACTTTCCCTAAAATAAAGAATAAATTGCGTGGACAGAGATTTTCATCACCTAAAGAAGCTGTGGACGCCTACAAAACGGCCATTTTGGAGACCCCAACTTCCGAATGGAATGGTTGCTTCAATGATTGGTTCCATCGTATGGAAAAATGTGTCAAATTTCGCGGAGAATACTTCGAAAAGCAATAAATACATTTTTAAATAGTAATGTTGTGTCACTTCCTTGATTCCCGAAATTTTCAGTGCCGCACTCGTAGGTACCGTATATACTTTCATATGCATTTAGTAAAAAGCTGTTATTTTGACATTACAAACAGACACTTCAATTTTATTTATTTGTATAGATAATTGTAATAATTCAATACTCAATACTTTATTGCATTCCATAATGTTTTACAAAGTTAGCGGTGGTATAAGTATAATAGATCATTATGGACTCTGTCGGGCACAGCAAATCAGGAGGGAGGAAGAAGGCTTAGTAGCAGTTTGATAGATAAAAACTAATTAAAAAACAAAGTTTAAAAGTTTTTGACTGATTGACTGTGTATTATAAAAATATAGAATTATAATAGATACATTTATGTGCATTTGTTTATATATGTATGTAGGGTTTAAAATTAAAACATGTTTCTGAACACATCATTACATTTTATAACTTTCAAGTTCTGGACGAATGATAGTAAGAGGATATGCTAATATCAACCAATAGAAAATGACTTCCGATGGCGTCAGAAAAATACCCTTCGAACATAACCCTTCTGGGTAGAAATTATCTCACCATAAATGCAATCACGGAGGGCAGATTAAAGCCGGTTCCTCACCTTTTGATACAAAAACAAAGTACTTCATAGGAAGATCTATTAAGAAGCTTATAAATCGCAAGGTAGCTAGTGCCAAGCTATATTTATTATATAAACTTCTATGAACATTGATGGCCCACAAGGCGAACTTAATGCCAGGCATTCTCTACCAGTCTACCTTTGGGTTAAGCAGCACGTCGAAAGAGGTACAAAAATATATGTGACTGGCGATACTGCGTACTCGAATGGTGGCCATTAAGGGGGCGTTTTCCCGTTAATCACTTTCAAGATTTCTTTCCTTAAAATACCCGTTGCAATAGTCCTTATCTTTTTAGTTTTCATCTCATATAATAGTCCTACACCACCGGGCACAATCTGTGACTTAATTTTATAGTGCAGCCATGGAGAGTCCTCGGATAGAGTTCCATTACATTTAAGATTAAAATTCTCTAAAGGGCCTCTGCGTGATACATGGGTCCACCCATGTATCTGTATTAGCCTATCAAAAGACCGGGTTGTTCCTTGCAGAGGATATTAACCCATGAATAGAGAGACATAATAATAATATTAGCCTGTGCCACTGCATAGCAAAGGTCTCCATGTAAGTAGTGAAATCGGCATCAAGAGACGCAAATCCAGCATCTAATTCTCTACGGAGTTATCAATAGCATCTGACAGCAGTGCTGTCTCTGGCCACAACACGTGCCAATGAAAAAAATAAACGGATGACAGAACAGAACAAAAGAAAATTTCGGCCATGACACAATCAAAATTACATGTGAAAATAACGAGCGAAATATAAGTACAATAACCAACACGATGTAGTGAGCTGACCGCGCGAACACTGCCAAAACACATACAAATATGAATTATTCCCGTGCTGGCATCTGGTGGCTGCTCTGTCTTCTCATACAGGTGAGTAAACCCTGGTGTGCAGCTTACTTTGGGCAGGGTTCAGGCAAGCGCTGCATGTGATCTGTGGCCTACACAGTCAGGACAGTTGTCTGAATACAGTTTATAGATACGAGACACTTGTTGTAATGTACTGTATTTATGGTTCTGAGACTTAGGCGCTTAATATAAGCTCTAAATTCCTGCCAGTTGCAAAGTTAAGCTGTCATTATGTATGCAAATCGACAGCTGGCTGGCAAGTGACTATCAAATACAGCTATATGCCTCAAAGCTTCGGTTTCCTGCGATCACTTATGTGTGATGGTAAGTAAACAAGATTTTGTGGAAGCAATTTGATTAGCGTTCTAATAATTATTATTTTTCTACTTTAACACAACCATATAATACTTTTCACAACTCGGAAGTGTACGATCAATGTGAATATGAATTGAAGTTTACTCTACCACTTTCCGCGGATATTAATAGTAATATAGTTCAAACTGGGATGAATGCCTCTTAGTACCACAGGCACAGTGAGCTTAAACGTTTGGTGTCCGGATTAAGAATATTACTCCTCTTGTGGAGGTCGTAAAAGGTGACTAAGGGACTAAACCAGAGGGATGGGCAGCAGCGTCCCTTCTGTGGAAGTCAAGCCGCCTGTCGAGCGTGTTGAGTATTGGCAAATCCCCCCTCAAAATTACGACACAATGGCGGAAATCTATGGGGAGGCCTTTGATCAGCAGTGGACGTCTTTTGGTGTACTAATGTGACATTTTAAATATCATATATACTTTTTTAGTTAATCTAAGACACCGCTGACTCCAGGTGAAGGAATACATCGAGAGGAAACCTGAATCTGATTGTCTGAAATCGTCAACACGCAGTGAGCATGCGTGATGATCAAAGATCGTTCTTTCTCTGTACGAAATTGTTCTCATGTTCATCATCAAGCAGAGGCTTTGCCCAGCAGTGGGACAGTTACAGGCAGCTTTATTGTTTTTTTATAGACCCACACAAATATTTTTTCTGTGTCGTGGGTGCGTTTACAGACACAAATTTCACATCCTATACACCCAGACCCGGAGCACCTACCTGCGGGTCATACAAATGTTTGTTCTGTTCGGAAATCGAACCCACGACCTGGAGCGCAGCAGCCGACTGTATCAGCCACTGCACCAACCCTGCCGTAAACTAATATTACTAAAATATCATTATTACTATTATTAAAAATAAATATTGATTGCACGCCTTCACCCCGGTCGGGAGTTCGGGGTCCAGAGTACAGCTTGATCGTTAATCAGGTAGCGAGCGCTCTAGCGTGCAAGAAGAAGCCATCTTGCCGCCCCCCCCGCTGCCCCGGTGGCTGCAAGCCCAAGTACTGGTGACCAGTTCGCATGTGCTCTACTACGGACTCTGCTGAACGGAAGCCGAGGAGGCGCGTGCCTACAAGAAAATATTATGGTGAGACCACACTTTGTTTAATTACTTTTATTTTTATTTATACTCAACGTAAAATATCTATTGGACAACGGCAGTCTTAGTGTGAGATTCAGAAACGAGTCTAATCGTGAACTTACGTTTCCATCTGTCAAAATTATGAGCGTAAGTAGTGCATTTTGACAGATGGAAACGTAAGTTCACGCATATACTCGTTTCTGAATCTCACCCTTAATGCTAAAGGCATTTTCTGCCAGACGACCTTTCGCAGAGACGACAAGGTAGATGCACCAACAAAATAAGAGTGTGAAGTGTATTGAGGATGCCATGACATTTTTATTTATTCAGAATACAAATCGGTTCTTATCAAAGATATTGGAAGAATCTCATCCTCCTCCCCTCCGCATACTCATTGGAATATCTTCTATATATCTCCATGTAGATCAAAATGTATGCGAGCCTAGAAATCCATTTTCCCACTACCATTCTTCATAAAGCACACTAATGCACACAGTTACAAGTTCTCATCCAATGAACTGAATAAACACAACATTATAATTGGCTTCTCATACTAAAACACACCCACGACTTTGTAGGTAGCCAATCATACCGAGCGTACAGACCGCACACGACTGCCGTACCACGCAACGCGTAAGTTTATTGGGAGTACCGTTCGCTGTTCTATTCACTGCGTTTGTTATTCACCGGTTGCTATTTAAAAGTGGTAGATAAGAAGCATTGTATTTTGTACAAAAATAATGATGTCGTGGTGCTCCATCAATCCAATTGTAACAATAAAGAAAACAATAATTTTAAATTTATTCTTTTTATAGACAAATACAAGAAAATTCCTTCACTTGCATATTGTATATGATTCCTTCCTTGATAAAGTTATTATTTTCGCTTCGGTTTTTGCATGTTATCCCCGAACAACACGACAATTTAACAAAGTTTCACTTACGCGATCGAATCTCAACTGATGTTATAAAACGGCCATTTTTTCCGGATGGCCCAAATTGATCCAGTCGCGGTGGCGCCCCCGTACCACTTCTCCTTATTTCCTATTTCTGTGGTTCTTATATAAATATTATATAGGTATGTATGAATTATTAGTAGGCTAGTTCACCTACAACTTGATTGAAACGTCGAGGTTAAACAAAATATTATTTTGATAATAGGTAATTTGTGCGAGAATAGACCCCATACCGTTTTGAAATAATGTATTCCAATTCGCGAAAGTTTTACAGTTACTGTATAATTATACATCTATACATCTATACAAATAAATAAAATTGAAGTGTCTGTTTGTAATATCCAAATAACATCTTTTTACTAAATGCATATGAAAGTATATACGGTACCTATAACAAAAACACAATTTTTAATTTTTTTGTCTGTCTGTCGGTCTGTCTGTCTGTCTGTTTGTTCCGGGTAATCTCCGAAACGGCTGGACCGATTTTGACGGGTCTTTCACTGGCAGATAGCTGACGTTATAAGGAATAACGTAGGCTACTTTGATTTTAGAAAAATAATTAGGGTTTCGCGCGAAAACAATAAAACCCTTGAAATCCAATATGTCAAGTGTCTATGTCGAAGTACTCTAAATTTCTTTTAAATTAAACGCGAGTGAAACCGCGAGTCCCAGCTAGTATTAAATAAACAAATATACATACATATTAAACATATACAACTAGGGAAAAAGAAAATCTGAGCCGAGATGAATCTGCCGACGTCTTATTAAGTAGCTACGTTACCTACTTTAACGAAGTGTCGACCGTTAGACATTGATTTGAAAGCGGAGCGCATTGTGCGTAATAAATACGATCAACACGTCGCGTCCCTCGGACCCTGACACTTGTTCAAACCGGCCCTGCCGAGTCATTAGCTTCAACGATATCCCTAAATCAACATCATTCTTGATCCAGCTCCCTAGCTTGTACTAAGCAATGGCCATTTTTTCCGGGTAACCAGCTACAGTTTCCGGAGATGTTTGTGATTTGACTTTGAGGAAGGCCAATAATAAATACCCTCTGATTGTTAATATTGATGGAAAGCGTCGTCGTCATATATAACCGCACCCTGATTCAAAGTCAAAGTCAAAGTTTTTTATTTCAAATAAATCATATATTGGCACTTATGAAACGTCAGAATCTAAGTTATACGGTTCCAAATAGTTGATCTCGTGGAGAAGAGCCGGCAAGAAACTCCATGGATACTCTTTTGATTACAATGTAGATTGATACAAATTATTGTAATATATATACAGAGAAAAATGTAGGTCAATGTGTAAAGATGGAACATACCACAATAATATAATAGTAATAAATTTTTTGCCGTGGCAGTTAACGGCTGACCAGTCCCAACAGACGGCACCCGTTCACGAAAATGAAGCATGCATCAGCATCGCTTAGCTCAACCATATTGTAGGGAACCGAACGACCCGATACACAACGCCACCGCCAGCAAGACATTTTAGTGACCGATACAGCCAGGCAAAAGACAATCAATATAAGTACTAAAAATAACATCAATGGCTATGGATTAGCTGAGAATAGATTAGCTGAAAACAGCGCTAGAAGACCCGAGGATGCAATTTTTAGTTCATTGAGCGTCCGACAGTGTGCGCCACAGATCTTCGCCTGTTTAATCGGTAACGGCAAATACCTACGTAATGCCAAAATGACGTTTGACAGCGACGTCTGCGCGATTTAAGCCTGTCGCAAACTGTCTGTGACGTACGTAATCGGCCTGCGGGGCCACGTCATTAAATTCTGTAATAGAGCAAGAGCCCGTGAAACCCACCTTCGATAATTTATAAAAGCTGAAAGTTTGTCAGCGCATGCTCCCAACACATGTAAGGACGATGGGCCATTATGAAGTTTCGGTTATCGTGGCTTTGGCAGGTAAACGGTACTAAAGGTGTGTAAAATACCGATCTAAATTCGTTAAATAATAAAGTGTGATTTTGTTATATTGCCTTCAGGATATTATTAAAAATCACGTCATTCATTGCCAGACACTTAACATCGTGGCAACCCCTTGCCAGACACCCTTAATGTTCATGAAATTATAATTCTACTTACGTTATAGTATAAAAGCTGATTTTTACATATAATACTTGGGTAATAATTAGATGATGTTTCCTCATTAGCCAGACATTTTTGATAGTTCCAACCCCTTGCTAGACTAGCATGTAGGGTAGCTGTAGGAGAATCTTACATTCGGTGAGATAGTATATTTTCGGACTTGCAATACTTTCCAAGTTACTTTGGCCGTGTGGTGCCGGCTCAGAATGCCACCACCCCATCTCCTCCCGTGGGTGTCGTAAAAGTCGACTAAGGGATTGGCCGGAGGATGGGCAGCACCGTCCTTCGAGTACATTAACAACTCAACTGCGATCGCCAACCCGCCTGCCAAGCGTGGCGATTATAGCAAAACCCCCCAATGAGCCCACATCACATCCATATCGGTCGTTGTGGTGATCTTTGGGGGAGGCTTGTGCCCAGCAGTGGACTTCATTCGGCCGTTAGACTACTTTCCAATCTACTTTAACAACTTATTATACTCTTTTTGATTTTCGATTCGATTTCGATTATTACAATACAAATATTTTAAATTCGTTTTTTTATATCTTTTTGTCCACATGGATACGTCAACCCCATCATACTTTAAACAATATAATAAAACATACTAGATCTAGTTACTATTCAAAGAAAAGTCTCCGTCAATGAAGTATACCAACTGACATAATCTTTTTGCAACATCAGATTTTGGTTGTGCTAAAATGGTTTGAACTAACCCTACCTCTAACATATTTAATTGAAATTCATTCATTAAAATTTCCCTTTCATTCTGAATGTAACTATTTGTAATGAAAACCTCAACGTAAACAAGCCATCGGCACCAAGCTAATTAAATGTTTGTGACGAACAGGAGAATGCCACCGACTATAGAGTAGAGTAGAGTATACTTTATTGTACACCAAAAGAAAATACAGTCATTTTACATACATAATAATAGTACAATTGGCGATCTTATCGCTAAGAGCGATTTCTTCCAGACAAACATTGGATGGACAAAAATCATAAAAGAAGAGAATAACGGGTAGTTGGTGTACTAACTGTTGTATCTAATATTTATAAACAGTAATACTTTATTTAAAAATACATATATTGAACAATGTAACAAAATGTATATACATAGTTTATTCCCAAATAAATAACAAAAAAAAATAACTCTCAAAATATATAAATTAAAAATACATACACAAAAACAATACATAATATATAGAACAGTAACAATAAAAAATCCAAGTAATATTCCTTTACCATTTTTTTTAAAGTAACCAGAGTTTTAGCCCGTCTAATAAACACTGGTAGTGCATTCCACAAGCGTGTGGCCTGAACAGTAAATGAATGGTCAAAGAATCTTGTTGTGTGCACGGGCATCTATACGGGCGACTGTACCTACGCTTAAGGCGGTACACTCTTGTTAGGTGGTAACTACATAGCACGATAGGTCTAGATGACAGTCATCCCACCGAGATGTGCCTATTAGCTACTAATGGGCGGCTCTGGAGCGTTCGTTCTCGTTTTCACTTCGCCCCTCTCCCCAGGGGCGTGGGAAGATGTACAATTACAGAAACTGTATTGTTAGTGGTACGAGTGGATTGTGTCGCTGTGGTGGTGGGTGCTGTGCCTGGCGCTGAGCACGGCGGGCGCGCGCGGCTGCAAGAAGAAGACCATCTGCCGCCCCCCGCCTGGCGGGAGGCCCGGCTGCGGCGGCCGTGGCAAAATATGAAGATGGCCGCATCCAACATTGGGATAAATTAGAGTAAGTTCTTGTTGCCCGTCGCAGCTGGAGAGGCCGCACTACCTTTGTGACGAAGTCATCCTTCATCTTCATTTCAATCAACCTCTTTCATGACTTCATACTTTTTATTTCCATCACTGTCCACCTCACGATTCATTCTTTATTCAAATCAAAATTTGAATTTATGTGACGTACGAGTCGCTCTTCATATTTTGATCATTACACATTCAATCCTGAACGCTAGTGGTTCGACACACAGCTGTCGCTCTGACAAATCATCATTTCGGCCGAATGAAGTCCACTGCTTGACACAGGCCTCCCCCAACGATCACCACAACGACCGATATGTGTGTGTTGTGTGCTCATTGGGAGGTGTTGCCATAATCGCCACGCTTGGCAGACGGGTTGGCAATCGCAGTTGAGCTGTTAATGTACTTGAAAGACGCTGCTGCCCATCCTCCGGCTAATCGACTTTTACGACACCCACGGGATGAAATGGGGTGGTGGCATTATGAGCCGTTACCACACGGTTAGCCGGCACCACATTCTGACAAATAGTCTCAACAAGCTTAAATAATTGTTAGTAAGCTGTTTTTTTTAAAATATCAACATCATCATGAAGTTTTATTAACAATATACCTATGTTACGTTTCATTGAATCTCAATAATTGAACTCCGTTACTTGCTGCCGTGGAGAGAGCCTCCTAGTTGAGCTAAGAAAAAAAGGAAGGAAGGAAGGCTAGGAAGGAGACACGGAGGGAGGCACTCCGCAACCTTATCCTCTTGATATCGACCCTTAATCATTTTCTACGACACAACGGTCCACGGAAAGGGGTGGTCTATCTCTGTCGCGAATCACATATGACAATTGGATACATAAAGATGACGTGCAGACATTTATCGTTATACTGGTTAACAGGTTTAGCGCCGCGCGCCGCACCTGATCGAATATTTAATTCCCGTAGACCCGACGCTGAGCAAGTGTGTTGGTGCTCGCAGCGCCAGCTCCGGTGACGCTGGTGCCCAGCAGTGGCCAATGGCGCAGCGAACCCAGCAAAATGGGCGGTTCGTGCGCCGCGCATCTAGTCGGCCCCTCATGCGGCAGCGGCAGGTCGTGTCACTTGATGACACTACGCTGACTGCTGTGCGTTCCCGAATCCCTTAGTCATACCGTCGGCATTGCGAGTAAGTTCCGAGAATTTTACCACACAGACTCGCCTACGACGGCACGGTTGGTGCGGTGGCTGATACAGTCGGCTGCTGCGCACCGGGTCGTGGGTTCGATTCCCGCACGGAACAGATATTTGAATGATCTGCAGGTAGTTGATCCGGGTCTGGGTGTATTGTGTGTGGAATTTGTGTCTGTAAACGCAACCACTACACAGGAGAAATCCCAGTGTGGGGCAAAGTTAAAAAAAAAACCTTCAGGCCAATGAGACGCGCCAAGGGATAGGAGGGGGAGCCTACTCTGAACTGTAGTTTAAGGTTAGTATTTCAATATTGCCAAAATGACCGAACAGACTCAACTCATCGTAGATAATAATATAAAATAATTTCGCACAGATAGGGCCCCTATGATGTCCTGCAGGTAGAGAGGGGCACCGATGATGGACTAGTGCCCCCTTATTGCATCGACCGGGATGGAATTGAAGGCGTTGACTATGTCCAGACGGACGACCAACGCCACCCCACCCAGCTGGGTTACCACCTGTTCTGTTCAAACGAAAATTACAAATGTCCTACATTCTTCTTGCATAATATTAGCACCAATGAAATGTCTGTGCTTTCAAACAAAAACCTCCAGTTTGTACCGGTATTTCTTCTGTTTCGGCATTTATTCTCAGACACGCTGTGTCCCGCGGTTTCACCCGCCGTTTAATTTAAATCAAATCGGGTTATTTATAAATAATAATAATTATTATATTATAATTTAGTATATATATTGGATTTCATGGGTTTTAATTTTCTTCACGTAATCCTATTTTTATCTAAAATTAAGTACTCCGGCGCTAGCTTAAGTTACTCTTTATAAAATCAACTATCTGCCAGTGAAAGTTTCGTCAAAATCGACCCTGCCGTTTCGGAGATAAGCCGGAAAAAACGGACTAAAATATCAAAAATTGTTATTTTGTTATAAGTACCGTTTAAACTTTTATATGCATTTAGTAAAAAGCTGTTATTAAACATTACAAACAGACACTTTAATTTTTATTTATTTGTATTTGTCTCAGAAGCAGTCAGTAGGAAACGCCTCTAGATTGATTGAGGTAGTGTTTCTTGAATCCTACTTGCCTAATAATTATTTATCACTTACTGTTTTTACAGAACTGTATCAGCGTGCTAGGTCCTACGACTCGCCATCTCTAATGTTCCTGACGGCGGAACAAAATTCGACAGTGGGCCAGTTATATTAATGTGCAGGTATCATCGGTCCAGTCCGCAGTGTGACTTAAGCTCTACTATTGCTGTGATATTATTAATATCTTATATTCTATACTTATAATAAATTAAAAACAGAATAAATTGTTTAGTTGTTTTTATTATTTTTCTTAACAATATGCTGCTTGCTTACATCAGTAGTTCCTGAAATAAAAAATAAATAATTATACATTTTGTGTGGTATCCGGATTAAGAATATAGCACCACTCCATCTCCTCTTGTGGATGTCATAAAAGATGACTAAGGGAGTCGACTAGAGGGATGGGCAACAGTGTCCATTATGGTGAGCGTCAGGATGGCTGGACCAAGGAAGATTTTGAAAGTTTGAGCAATACCAAGTTTTTGTACCTATTTGGTACTATTTGGTACCAGAAATCAAATAATTTGTACCTCGCTAAAGAAGCAAAACTATTACGAGGAAAGTGGTCCAGCCATTCTGACGTCAGAATGGCTGGACCACGTCGGTTTCGCCTGGTTGTAGGCATTATAACCAGTTCATATTTTCGTTAAACTTTAGTACCTCATTGGTACCTCAACATATGTCTTTATTAGATCCTCTTTTACGATGTCCACGGGAGGAGATGGAGCGGAGGTATATTCTTAATTTGGCCACCACACGGAATCCGGACAACATACGATAATACGTAAAAACCAACAGATGTCAGTACTGTATACTTCTTTATCTAAAACAAATTTAGTAAAAAAATGAAAGTATTTTTAAACAAAAAGATGAATTATGTATAATGCCTTCAACTAGGTGAAACCGACCGGGTCCAGATTACAAACAAAACTTTTTCTAGGAGTAACTTTATTTTGGCGTATCGAAAAAATCTAATAAAGACATATGTTGAGGTACCAATGAGGTACTAAAGTTTAACGAAAATATGAACTGGTTATAATGCCTACAACCAGGCGAAACCGACGTGGTCCAGCCATTCTGACGTCAGAATGGCTGGACCACTTTCCTCGTAATAGTTTTGCTTCTTTAGCGAGGTACAAATTATTTGATTTCTGGTACCAAATAGGTACAAAAACTTGGTATTGCTCAAACTTTCAAAATCTTCCTTGGTCCAGCCATCCTGACGCTCACCCATTATGTGGGACATCAGCCTTTCTGCGCTCACTAACCCGACTGCCAACTGTAGGGAGTACTGGCAATATCCCCCCAAAATGATGACACAATTGTGGACATCTAAGCAGGAGGCTTTTGTTTAGAAGTCAACATCCTTTGGCTGATATGATGATGAATATTATACAATCAACTCCTTATTGTACATAGGAAATAAAAATAAATACTACTCAATACAGACAAAATATTATGTATTGTGTCCTTTGTTACAGAACTAATAACCCGCATTTGCTATTTTATCCATTTATTTCGAAAGACCCGCGAGAAGACCGGTTTTTCATAACGATAATTTTCTTTTATTATGCTTTATGGTTACATTATTAATTAATGTAACCATAAAGCATAATAATTATTCTATGATGATACACTATTTGCCATTGCCTGTCCGGTTCTCACATTTATACGTCTAAAACAATGTATTGATATTATTAAACTGTATACCAATATAAATTAAAAAAGCATTGACCTGAGTGTATGAGATTTGTTTTTGCTCACTTCTCAGAGGTAGCCATGTAGTGAAATGTCATCCGTCTGTGGCAGTGGCTATTGGGACCTCATATAAAAACAAATGCTTCTTTCATTGTTTGTCCCGTATGCATTCCTATACTATTCATCCAGTTGAGTTAAAAGTTTTTAGTTGTTGTTGGCACTCAAGTTTCATAGAGAAAAAACTGAATAATTGAAAGAGGCATAAATGATTCATTACATTTGAACTGAAATAATCTGCTGAGGTATTTCACAACACAACTACATCTGCTCATGATCATGAACACTGCAAAGGGTTCGAAATGCTTGGAAATTAAAAAAAAAAATTCTTTCATGAAAGTATATGCATGTGTATTTTTCTGTGTGGTGCCGGCTCAGAATGCCACCACCCCATCTCCTCCCATGGGTGTCGTAAAAGTCGACTAAGGGATTAGCCAGAGGATGGGCTGTAGCGTCCTTCGAGTACATTAACAACTCAACTGCGATCGCCAACCCGCCTGCCAAGCGTGGCGATTATGGCAAAACCCCCAATGAGCCCACAACATATCTATATCGGTAGATGTGGTGATCTTTAGGGGAGGCCTGTGTCCAGCAGTGGACTTCATTCGGCCGAAATGATGATATGCATGTATGGATTTCCTGCATGTGTGTTCAAATTATGTATGCACATAATAATATTTAAAAAAAAACTATTTCATCATCACCATACCTGTCAAAGAATGTCCACTGCTGTACAAAAGCCTCCCCATAGATATCCACAAAGTCCAGGCACATGCCACACGCATCCAAGGGCTCCCAGTGACATTCACCAGGTCATCCGTCCATCTCGTTGGAGGTCGACCCGCACTGCGTTTTCCGGTGGGTACCCTCTTTTGGCCCATTGCCACTTCAGTTTACTAGTCCTTTCAGCTATGTCGGTAACTTTAGTGCTTTGACGGATCTCTTCCTCATTTGTGATACGCTTGTAGAGAAATACCAAGCATAGCTCTATCCATAACTCGCTGAGTGACCTTGAGCTTTCTTTTATTTAACGTAACTTTATTTGGTTTTACATGTATTATTTGCATAAATATCAACAAACTCGATTAGGGGCTTACTTAGTTAAAATGCCATCCTTCTTCGTGAGCCTGACGATGCAGTCGTCGGACTCCCCCATACGGCGGATGGCTCCGCAGACCACGTACATCTTGGCGGTCTCGGCGGCGCGCCCGGTAGCGGGGTCAACGTCGGCGATCACCAGCTGCACGGACGCGTGGTCCTTAGCGTGGATGAGACGGTTGCTGGCCGAGCTGGAATTAAACAATAGAAGTTGTTCAGTATTAGTGACCCACCGTAACATTATAGGGTTACAAATGATAATGACGTGACAACGGGCACAGTAGCTATGCTGAAGGCTTTCTGGGCAGGGGCTCACCAGTTTGAATAAATATTTATGTGGCCTATAGATAGTAGTTATAACCGGTATGGTTGGTTAGTTGGCTGAGACAGTCAGCTGCTGTGCTCCGGGTTTGCGGATTTGATTCCCGCTCAAGATAAATATTTGTATGATCTGCAGGTAGGATAGACTGTTCCGGGTATGGGTGTATTGTTTGTGAAATTTGTGTCTGTAAACAAACGCACTACAGGAGAAATAATATAATAATTGAAAAAATAAAAAAATTGTGTTGTAAATGTGACATTTATGTCTAAATACCTATACTATACAAGAAAAAACAGTTAAATTGACATATTGTATCAAGATTTTTCATTGATCATGTATTTTTGGTGTGCTCATGTATATCGTGCCTTCTGTTTTTTCCAGCCTGAATATATAGGCTAGTCACAACATATTGATAACTGGGTAGGAGTAGTGCACATAGGCGTGTTTGGAAAACCATTTATCTCAGAAATAATAGGTTACAGGTTTTGTCATTTTTGAGCATGTCAAAATACTATATGATTATTGTACAATGATATGATATGATATTATGCTACTGTGAGCAATGACCTTATCTGTGAACTGTAGTGAAACAACTGTTTATAAAACAGGTAAAAAAGCAGAAAATTCATGAAAAGTCAAATGCAAAATTCTAGCACCTATATATTCTAATGGTTGCAGAATCTTATGTGTCCATACTATCAGTTTTCTTTATAATGTCACACAACATAGATACTACACAACTACATACTATACAATATGTAACATTATTAGCCGAGGTCTGTTTATGAGGTCATCTTAATGAACAATTTTTATGTCAGGAAACTGCATTTCCATACATTTTATCTAGCAACATCAATGACTTTGTATGGCTACAGCAGTTTATTTACGTTTTTTGTTACAATTAATACATTCACACCTTAAAAGAACCTCAGCTAACAATTTTATACCTTATATAGCCCATTGCAATCTAAATTGTAAATATAGTGATAGGTGATTTAATATAAATCAAAATGGTATTTTGCGAATCACTAAAACAAACCTACCCTGCCATACTGAGTACCTATCTCAGGTTGTCTGGTAAATTACTAATTGGGCGTCTTAAGTTTATGTTAAGTGAGATCAATTACATACTAAATGGATTGACAAACTGACAAAGAAATATGGTGAAAACATTATCTAATAGTATAGCGTACATCTAACCCAACATGTATGCTAACATAATTATACCATTTCTATTTAATTATGAAAGCCAGTCTTGATAAACAATTTAGTTTCCAACTGCACTTTATAGTAGAAAACAGTGGTTGATTTTAAACATTCCAGTTATACCTTAAATTTATGGTGGCTTAAAATGATCTTAGATAATATTGAATGAATTAGAAGCATAAGTAGAAGAGCTCATCATTTCTAATAGGTGATAAAGTATGCAGCCTAGTAAATTCATTGCTAACACAATAAATATTTACGATGCTAGCCATCTATACGAAAAAGTACAGAATCGTCTATGGAGTAACTGCAAAAAAAATCGTGGTGCTACAATACTGCAATGTGAAAAACTGCTCTATGAAGTTAGGTAAAAAAAAACATGGGCATCTTTGGAACTAAAGGTTATAAAGTTTGATTTATCAACATTATTCAGGTAGTAGCACTATGTAGTCAATTGCCATATATGATAGTTTTAGGCATAAAATAATAATGCAGTGATGGTGTAGCACGCATGTTGCGGCATGCAATGTGGTCAACTATTGTGTAAAATAACCTCAAACGACACTCACCATTTCCTCGGGCAATACAAGTCAACGAATTCACCGGCGTCGTTCTGCATGTTGTATATCTGAAACGCAAAATTTAACGTGACCACAAGCTGTATACGTGATTAAATTCAATAATAAGATTATTAAATTATAAAATATTAACCTAGTAGCGCACTTGTCACGGAAATGACAGAAGCGAAAGGAGGAAAAAGATGGCGGCTCATGTTTTACCTGTTTTTCTAAATGTTTGCATTTGAGTAATAGTCTTTTAAGACACAAACTCTACAGTTATTTCACTAATACTTTTGAACGCGCTTTTTATTAACACGTTTTTTGTATGAATGTAATGCAATTTTACAATTTATTCTTCACCAGCTCTCCACCACCAAATCTAACTAAAGAACTGTAGTTTTTCTATTTGCTATATCCGCCGCAGTGTGGCCAGATGATACTACGTCTATGGTACACACGAGTCTCCGAAATAGTACACAAAACTATAGCAAATGTTTACATTTTCATAATTTAATATAGAAGGTACATAACACAGACTACATACTCGTAGGTTGGTACATAAATAAGTCCACAGAAAAGTGAGGTTCAGAAATCCGAGGAAACTGCGACAAAAGTCAAGAAGAAAAGTACAAGTACAGTACAGTAAGTGGGTTTTCCCGAGAATAAGGATTTCAATTAGTGTTAGCACTGTACTGGTATGTATGTGTTACACTTACACTGTTTTATTTAAACTATTCTTAGTCAATGTTGGTTGCGTTTAAAATAACCATAAAAAATTGAAATCTTGAAATGTTACTTTGAGTACACATACAACGCCCAGAGTACGCAAGTACACATAAGACTGAAATAGTACACAATTCGTACTATTCGTACCGTACCGCTGCCATCTCACTGTACCTACTTTTTCTATTGTATTAATTCTGTCATGCTCACTAAAATGTCTTGCTGGCGGTGGCGTTGTGTATCGGGTCGTTCGGTTCCCTAAAATATGGTTGAGCCAAGTGATGCTGATGCATGCGTCATGCTCGTGAACGGGTGCTGTCTGTTGGGACTGGTCAGCCATTAACTGCCATGGCGAATAATAATTATATTACATTAGTATGTTTTTTTTATGCATTGGCCTACATAATGCTCGTTATATGTTTTACCTTAATTTGTATTAATCAACATTGTAATCTCAATTATTTTAAAAGAGTATTATGGAGTTTCTTGCCGGCTCTTCTTCATAGATCAACTATTTGGAACCGTGCAACTTAGATTCTGACGTTTCATAAGTGCCAGTGAAATATAACTTATCGGTAGGAAGTGCCAAGTAATATTTGACACGAGGTAGTACTGCATGCAAAGGCTATAGACAACAATATGTTATAAATTATTTCCATATTTTCTGAGCATGAAGTTATGTTGGACAGTGTATGTCTTTTTTTGTGCGTGGCGAACTCTCTCCTGGACACCCTTCGCCCTGTAGAGGGGCTAAAACCCTGCGGTGTTCTTTCGATCTAACTATTCCTGGAGGTGCGGTATTCACTCGCGCATTCAACCGCATCCCCGTATTATTTCGGCCCGTCACTTGGTCTCACGGGCTGCCTCAAGTTAGTCGCCCGTAGGCCGCAAGTTGTGGAGGTTGGAGATGGATCAACACTCTCTGACACCTTGTGCGTTTTTGCGGGGATGATAGGGGGTTTTTTCCCACACGGTGGTGTGGAAAAATACCTTGAACTGCGTTGGCTGTATGCCCCGTCTCCCCCGATCCCGCCTCACTGCGCCACCGATATAGTAAAGCGAGGGTTCTTGCTTGGGCGGTGACCCGACAAAGAGTCTGGCCACCTCAAAAGGGAAAGCCTTTGCAATACCATGACATTGCGCGCGGTCAGGGTGTACACCAACAGTAAAGGGCTATTGAACTGCATGGGCCCCATATAGAGCCTCCGGCAGGAGCATGTGCAACCACGGCGCCTTGTGTTGAAGGGGCCAGCCGCTGGAAATATGATACAAAGTTCCTGCGGCTGAGTGTATGTGTCAATGAGTGAACTGTTCAATCCGAGCGAATCGTTCTTCTCATTCGCTCGTTTATCTAAGTTTCATACATGTGTCTAACTTTTATCATACTAGCACGACCTGTATGCGCTTAATTCGACTTCGGATATACGATGCTCGTGCTGACGAATTTGCTCCTGTCATCGTTTTGAGATCCTTGTCGAAAGTCACGAGGAGCTCCTTTATGAGGTGCCTCGGTTGCAGTTTTTCTTGTCGGCGGGCCTCGATCTCTTTACCAAGTAGCAACTGTATTCGAGACTGCTCCCCTCGTCACTGAGCCTGCTCCTCTTGTCGGCAAGCCTGCTCCTCTAGCATCGCCATCAAAGCCGAAAAGTCTGAAGCCCAGCAATGGAAAAGCTTCAGATGGACTAACGACTGACCTCGTCATCGACTGGTGACCACCCAGCGCCGGCGACGCCGATTCTTCAAACTGCGGCTGGTCCATTTCTTAGTTTGTACAATTTTCCAGAATGTTCGTTTTTGCTGATGCCTGCTTTTTTTGATAAATTATTTTCACTAAAGTATTGTAGGATAAAAAAACCTGAAAGCTTCCTCTCTTCTACTACATATCTGCTTATATTTTCTCTACACACATGTTGCCGTGCCCGACAGGGTCCATAATGATCTCATATTTTAAGTTGTTAATTAGTAATTAGTTAAGTTAATTAAGTAACACATTGTGGAATGCAATAAATAATGAATAATTGAGAATTTAACAATCCTGAATGTAAAACAGACGCTACGTAGCCGTGACAAGCTGTCAGCGCTATAACTATAAATCAACATTCTGTCTCCCTACCATCTTTATGCAAATGATTTACGGTTCTATTTCCAAGTTTCCTTGTAAAGGATCGCAGAAGGTGTTGATGCTCTCAGCAATGGCTTAGCGCGTATATGCTACCTGAATAAGTCACACGAAATTATGCTAAACCCAATTTTTTTTATCTTAAATAACTTTTAAACTGTTTATTTCAAAATTATAAATTAAATATATTTAAGACCTTCACAATAAGCCTTTGCATTTAATATGTTCCACGGTACAGTTTGCAAAACTTTAAATTTTCTATATAACCCCCATATTCAAAATTTATATATTTACGTTACTCGTCCGTGTTTGGGTTACAGAAGAAAAAAGAGAAAGAATAAAGGATATTTAATCCATTTCGCACCCGTTGCAATACACCTTATAACTGTAGTTTCCATCTCATACAATCGTTTTACGGGTTAAATATCCCCTGTAACGGGGAACCCGCTCATTCGATAGGCTTACGCGGGGACATGGGTCCAACACGCAGAGGCCCTTTAGAGAATTTTAATCTAAAATGTAATGGGACACTAACCGGGGACTCTCCATGGCTGCACTATAAAATGCATTCTTGGATTGTCCCCGGAGGTATAAAACTATTGTATGAAATGGAAACTACAAGTATAAGGTCTATTGCAATGGGTGCTAAATGGATTTAATACTAAGAAAAACGGAAAAAACGGCATTTGCCTTTCAACCTTTAAAGTAAAATTCTGTGGCAGACGGTGATTCGCCACTCACAAGATGGGCCCCCTAAGTGGCCACCACTACAGGCGACAAGGAGCAACACCGGTGTGAGTGGCTAGGGGTGTAGAGCACAAGATGGGCCCCCTAAGTGGCCACCACTACAGGCGACAAGGAGCAACACCGGTGTGAGTGGCTAGGGGTGTAGAGAGGCCTCTAGTGTGATCTTACGAGGACCTGGAGCCCCCCTTCGGTGCCGAAGATGACCGCTCCAGTGGTTTTAGCCGGTAGGAGTCCGGCATACCCCTTCACCCTTCCCCGGGGCGAAGGAAGTTCCATGTAGAATTTCCACTGGACATCAATAAAAAAAATAAAAAAAAAGGGGTGTAGAGAGGTACGGCACCGGTTTCACCATCGCGCGTCTCGAAGACTCGGAGCAGGTTTCCCCGTTATTACGCCATTAGACACTTCCACCCCCGAGCATATAGCTCTGGCGGCCCCCCTCTGATCGGCCAACTAAGACAAGCCAGAGTTGAAAATCCTACGGGCACTCATGGGGTATCATTCCAACCAACCAATAAAGGCAAGCCGGAGACGAGGCCCTGACCGACTCTCTGGAGCATTCGGGTACGCAGTGTCGCCACTCACATTCAGCTCGCCACAAACTGCCCTGCGTTCTGTAAGCTACTAGGTAGGAAGAAATCAAGCAGCTACTTTAATTTGCCCTCCAGGATTACCTTATCCCATGGTGAGATAACGACTGCCCGGAGGGATTTTATTATTATTATTTATATTGTATTGTATAAAGTATTATATATATATTTGCATATTATGTAAGTAATTTTTAGAATGTATATCTATTCGTATTATATTTAATTGTCTAGATACGCTATTTGATTATATTAATATAATAAGTACACCACGGACATCCCTTTGTCTTTTGCCATATTTTTCATGTCCATCCAAAGGTTGTTTGTAAAAAGAAAAGCGATAAGACCGCTCATTGTACAATTACTGTTCATAGAATGATTCCTAGTAGTTGTTTTTAAAATGGTGTACAATAAATAATATTGTATTCTATTCTATTATTCCCGTCCGTACAAATTGAAATAGAAACCGATATACGGTCAGCTTAATGCATTGGCGTCACATAAATATAAAAGCATAAACAGTACACTATGGTCTATGGAATTCTAAAACCACTGCGCTTATACTTTGCGACATCCTTATATGACGTATTGACGTCGTCCGGTGAACCCTAATAAAATATCCTATCTAATAAAAAAGATTTCGAAAACTGGTGCTTAGCATAACAGTTGTATAAACTGAATAAAATGTGTTTTTGAAAAAATAGCGTATATTGTTTTGTTAAGTGTAAATTATAATAGTGTAAAACACATTTTATTTTGTACAGCCAACTTTCCGTTGCATGTTAAAATGGTTCCCTAAAGAAATATCACTTCAATTCATTAGTATACACATTTTTAGAAAGAAAAGATTTGCACAGCTGTTACGATAAAAAAATAAAATGTTTAAAACATTTCGAATTTCGAATACCTTGGTTTATTGAAGTATTATAGTCGTGTCGTGTGGTGCCGGCTCAATGCCGTGTGGTGCCGGCTCAGAATACCACCACCCCATCTCCTCCCGTGGGTGTCGTTAAAGTCGACTAAGGGATTAGCCGGAGAATGGGCAGCAGCGTCCTTCGAGTAGCTACATTAACAACTCAACTGCGATCGCCAACCCGTCTGCCAAGTGTGGCGATTATGGCAAAACTCCCCAATGAGCCCACAACACACCCATATCGGTCGTTGTGGTGATCTTTGGGGAAGGCCTGTGTCCAACAGTGGACTTCATTCGGCCGAGATGATCGTCGGAAAAGTGAACTCAGTCTAATCTTGAAAAATAAATGCAACCGGTATATTATAAAATTGAAAAAGACAAAGGATTGCAAAACAAATAAGTGCGTTGTGCGGTATATCATCGCCAGACAATGGCTAGACAAATGGATAAAGCGTTGTATGCAGTTGTGACAGGGGTCGTATATCATACCACTGCAAATGTGTATTTTTTAATTTACTTATCGTTATAGCTATATACTTCATTCGTATTATATACATTATGTTGGTTCGATGCTAAGTTTCGATTTTGTTAAGTTAGATTTTGATGAAGTTCCCAACGACTCCCAGCAACCTTCAGCCAATCCTCTGTCCCCCGGACGTATCAAGAGGGACCAGCAGCCGCCGAGGACGCGAGGTTTCCTGACCTAGCACCTCATGTCGTCCCACGCAGCGTTTTCCGGTACGTGGTGTCCACTCGAGAACCATCAGTGCCTCTAGTACGAGTTGCTTTTTACAATCGTAACGTAATAGTAAACTACGCGTTTACCGCATTCAGCGCTCTGATTGGTTGATCAGTTTGGAGCGGGCCAATCGCAGCGCCGAACCGAATAAACGCATAGTTTACTATTAAGTTTCGATTGTAAAAATAAACTCGTACTAGGGGTACAGTTCTACGAGCAACGTGCCCCACCCATTGCCACTTCAGTTTACTAATCATTTCACCTATGTTGCATCTTTAGTTCTTCTACGGATCTTCTCATTTCATGCATGCTTACAGTACTATTATTATCTTAGAAATTAATAACTAATTTAATTTTAACTCAAGCCTTCTTCTTCCCCTCCTATATTTGTTGTGCCTGATAGGGTCCATGATGATCTCATTTAATATTTATAAGTTACAAAGAAAGAAAAAATAAACATTTATGCCAGTCTCGCACAAGTATGGAAATAGTGCGAGTTGAACTCGTGCGGAGAGAATGCCGAAATTGCTGAATATATTGTCAATTGTTGAATTCGGTCTTGTACACACTACACATAGCTAGCTATACGTATTCAGTTTACGCTGATCTCTCATCGTACCGAAAGCCTATTCAATGCGAGATCAGCTTATACTGGATATGAATAGCTTGATATGTAGCCGTGTGTATCAATAGCTTATCTAAAGAACAAACTTAACATCGTAGTTGAAAAACATGTTTTCCCATACACTCCAACCGCAAACGTAAGTTTGTACGCACAATATTGAAAGATTTACCATGGTATTTTCAGACAATAGACTTCTTATAGGGTTTCCTGTAATCTATAGGTAAAGAGCTATTATCTATTTCTTTTCAAAATATTTGGCTCAGTAGTTTCGGAGATAAGGGGGGGTGGGGATGGTCAATAATCGTCTATTTTCTTAAATAACTTTATTAAAATTATAAAATAAATTTGAGTCCCTCACAACAAGCCCTTCCATTTCATATGTTACACGGTATTGTTTGCAAAACTTTATTTTCTATATTGCCCCCCAAAAGTGACCCCCATATTGAAAATTCATTTATTTATGTTACACGTGCGTTTGGGTCGCAACAATTCGTATGTGTGCCAAGTTTCAACTAAATCGCTCCAGTAGATTTGGAGCAAATTGGCTGTGACAGACGGACAGACAGCCAGACACACGAGAAGGGTCTCCACCGTTTTTTCGTTGGCACGTTCGGAACCCAAAAAAGGAAGCATGGTACGAGCCCAGTATACGCTCCTTCCTCACCATTGTGCTGTAGCACTGGTTTGATAGGGCATCATTACGAGTATAGTAAATCCCGGGAAGTTACGACAAGAATAGTGTTTAAAGTGACCACCCAGTCTTGTGGACATCATCATATCGGCCATTTATATGTCCACTGCTGAACAAAGGCCTCCCCGATAGATTTTCACAACTGTGTCATCACGCTGGGGGGTATTTGCCAATACTCACCACGCTTGGCAGGCGGGTTGGTGAGCGCAGTATGGCTACCGTTTCACAGAAGCGACGCTGCTGCCCATCGCTCTGGTTTAGATTCCTTTAGTCGACTTTTACGACATCCACGGGAGGAGATGGAGTGGTGCTATATTCTTAATCCGGACACCACACGGAAATATGTGGACATAGTGGAAAGCAAATATATGATTGAATATTTAGTAGCCAATATCTCGATATGGGATTAACCGGAGGATGGGCGGCAGCGTCCTTCGAGTATATTAGCAACTCAACTGCGATCGCCAACCCGCCTGCCAAGCGTGGCGATTATGGCAAAACCCCCCAATGAGCTCACAACAACCATCTCGGTCGTTGTAGTGATCTTTGGGGGAGGCATGTGTCCAGCAGTGGACTTCATTCGGACGAAATGATGATGATCTCGATATGGCTGTAATGACCTGGCGTTTTAAATGTCTTGGCATATTAAATTGATCAAACATTCCGACAAATTTTAAACAACCAAAATATAAACCGTGTGGTGCCGGCTCAGAATACCACCACCCCATCTCCTTCCGTGGGTGTCGTAAAAGTCGACTAAGGGATTAGCCGGAGGATGTGCAGCAACGTCCTTCGAGTACATTAACAACTCAACTGCGATCGCCAACCCGTCTGCCAAGCGTGGCGATTATGGCACAACCCCACAATGAGCCCACAACACACCCATATCGGTCGTTGTGTTGATCTTTGGGGGAGGCCTGTGTCCAGCAGTGGACTTAATTCGGCCGAAATGATGAAAATATAATTCGGGTATTCCAGAGCTGATCCACACATGTGCGTCGTAAGAGGCGACTATGTCAAGAAGATGGACAGTAACATGCCATCATCAACCCGTCTGCCAAACGTGGTGATTATGGGAATATGACGGTCATTGTAGTGATCATCGGGAGACAGGTGCCCAGCAGTGGACGTGTATGATCTGATGTTTGTGTGGTCCAGAGTTACAAATCGAAATTTGCAAAAAAGACAACACTTGACGGCACGATTGGTGCAGTGGCTGATACAGTCGGCTGCTGCGCTCCGGGTCGCGAGAACAAATATTTGTACGATCTGCAGCCAGTTGTTCCGGATGTGTGTGTATTGTGTGTGGAATTTGTGTCTGTAAACGCACCCATGACTCCTAGAGAAATCCTAGTGTGGGGCAAGGTTTTTATAAAAAAAAAAAACACACGAGCCGCAGACAAAACATAGTTTTTGATTTAATAGAAAAACAATCAATTACTAGCTGCTACTTTATTTTTCTAATGTAACAATTTATTAGTTTGCTCAGGTGCATTAAAATATTTATAACAAATAACTTTGTTTATTCATATCCATATATCAAACTGACGTGAATAGCATTCAGCGTCTATGTGTGATATAAAACGTGGGCCGGACAGTTCCTCCTCACTCAACATCAAGATGAACATCGTACCGGTAAGTGAAAGCGTTTCTTTACACTCGAATCCTACTATCATTATCATCACCATTTCAGCAGTATAAAGCCCACTGCTGGACACAGACCAAAGATCGCCTCAACGACCAGTCTGGGTTTATGTTGTGTCCTCATAGCGGATTTTGCCATAAATCATTGATAGCCAAGTGGTTGAACGCTTGCCTTCCATACAGGAGGGTCTGAGTTCGATCCCGGCCCGCACCTCTGACTTCGGATCAGAATTTGATTACGACTTGCGTTAAAGGCGAAGGATAAACATCGTGAAGAAACCTGCACACCTGAGAGGGTTCTAAAATGTTCTCAATGGTGTGTGTTGTCCGCCAACACGAACTAGGCCGGGTTGGTGGACTAATACCTTTTTTTTTATTGATGTCCAGTGGAAATTCTACATGGATTTTCCTTCACCCCGGGGAAGGGCGAAGGGGTATCCGGACTCCTACCGGCTAAAACTGGTCCTCCCTTTCTCATCGCGAGAAAAGGCCTGTACCTGGCAGTGGGACTGTGATGGGTTGATTAAATGCTATAATCACCACCGCATGACAGGCACGGCGATTGCAGTTGAGTTGCTGAAGTACTCGAAGGACGCTGTTGCTCTTCCTCCGGCTATATTATTCTCGGACACCATACGGTTTCCTGCCATGGTCAAAGTTTTTATTAAAAAGATATCTACTAATTACTGGCACTTTGACACATCAGAATTAAAGTTGCACGGTTCCCATTGGTTGGTCCTATGGAGCAGAGCCGGCAAAAACTCCAAACATTCAGATAAAATCATTGAGATTACAATGTTGATTGATACAAATGATGTCAATGCTATCAGTTCAGTTATCGGTTACCAGGTAGACAAAGGAGTTCCTTCTCCCAATCTTGCTCCGCGGTTTCCTTCTGGAACGTAACACTTTTACAGAAGGGGATAACTGCATTTCAATTTTCATACCCTGCCAGTATAGTCCAGTCAGATCGATCAGGATCCGCTGCTCGGCCACGCAGGGCATGTACTGTGTGGTATCCTGGTCGCTTACACGGTGAGGGCCCAGTGACACCTCGCGTACTATCCGTATGTTCGGTGAATACCTTCGCCAGAAGATATTCACCGGACACGATTGTTTCGGTGCGTACCTGCACATAATATTAATCTAGCACCAGGTTTCGAAGAACGATAAAGAAAGAAAGAAATAAATAATTTTATTCTGATCGCACACAACCGAAAAAAGAAACAAGAAGTTATAAATAACACTGAAAATTACAAAAAATGAAACATAAACAAGCATTGATTTTTTGTGTGTAAGCTTGAAACCGTTCATGTTGGTAGTGCACAGTGTGCGTGCAACCATGTATACTGGGAACTTAAGTAATATTAATACTGATAAGCTGATAGGCATGTGCGAGGTACGCAGAAGCCCATGGCTTCAGGTATTACACAAAAAGAGCGAACTACTTATTTTTAAGCTGGGAAATAAATTATCCAAGTCGGTTCCACTGGTTAAAATTGGAGGAGAGCCTTTAAGTAGAGTCACTAAGGTCAAATATCTAGGCCATTGGGTTGCTGAAGACCTCTCGGATGACCTAGACACTGAGCGCGAACTTAGGGCATTGGCAGTGAAATGCAATATGCTGGCTCGTAGGTTTGCAAGATGCACCAAAGTGATAATATTGTAATAATATTGTAGCGCATCAGGTATGTTTACTGTGGCAAATACAGACAGCTTTCAAGCAGTGTTAAGAAAGAGAGTAGCCTCCCTTATGCAGCGCGTCCGGGACGATACCAGCAGCTTCCTGAACACCATACTGTGTAGAACTGATTGTCCCGTGGTGCGCCATTGGAACACCATGCATATTTCATCTAGGACATCCATGTTTAATATTAAATAGGTTAGTATAGGTCAATTAAAATTATATACCTGAGCTGCAGCTCAGCTTACGGTACAAGTATCTGAAACGAAGGTGAAAACCGGCTCAAATCAGCTCAATTTGTATCTACTACTAGCTATGCAGACAGCGAGCCGTGACGAGTCAATGTAGCGAGTGGGCGCGCCCCGCTCTGTTTCTACCATCATCACCTATTTTTGTGTGTGGAACCGACGACTTCCCAACCGCTGCCACTCCGAACCATGGACAGATCCACGGCCCAAAGTGAGAGGTACACCCTGCAACGCTGCGTCGACCAAGCCATGAAATCCTCCAGCTCGAGGTCTTGGCCTGTGCCATGCCAGGCGGTACACTAAGGAGAAATCGAAATACATAAAATATCGTTCACTGGCTCGGCACCGACTTTATTAACCTATCTGTTTTATTTATTCGTATTTGTTGCATTTGCAATGATGGTTCAAAGGAGAGCAAAATCAGGTGTTCGTGCTATTATTTTATGTTGATATCAGTTTTGCCCACAGGTCATCGTTCTGGTCGCGCTGATAGTCCAGGCAGGTGTGGCGACTCCGGCTGCCTGCTTGCCTAAAGGTGGACTTAATGCTGCTTCGGCAGAAGCCTTTGCCGTTGCACTGACCAACCTTTCTTCACAAGGAAGCGCTTTATCTATCGCTCAGGCAGGAAGTACCGCCGTTGCCGGTGCCAATCAATCTTTACCAGGCGGCGCTATCGCTCAGGCAGGAAGTACCGCCGTTGCCGGTGCCAATCAATCTTTACCAGGCGGCGCTATCGCTCAGGCAGGAAGTACCGCCGTTGCCGGTGCCAATCAATCTTTACCAGGCGGCGCTATCGCTCAGGCAGGAAGTACCGCCGTTGCCGGTGCCAATCAATCTTTACCAGGCGGCGCTATCGCTCAGGCAGGAAGTACCGCCGTTGCCGGTGCCAATCAATCTTCACCAGGCGGCGCTATCGCTCAGGCAGAAAGTAACGCCTCTGCGTCCGGAAACGATGCTGCAGGCGCGGCTAGCGCTGATTCTTTGGCACTATCGAATGGTACCGGTTCTTCTGCACAAGCTGTCGCTGTGGCACTCGCCACTGCGTCAGGACCCAATGCTTCGGATTCCACCACTCCTCCACCGGATTGTACCACTCCTCCACCGGATTGCACCACTCCTCCGCCGGATTGCACCACTCCTCCGCCGGATTGTACCACTCCTCCTTGTGATAGCAAGAGTTAGTGACGCAGTTCCTGTTGTATGTAGCTCCTTCTGAAGTTACAACTATGTTCCCCATTAGGGATTTGGTTACAAGCAGAACTGTCTTATAATTAAATAACCTAAATAAATGCGTCCTAAATTTATAAGCGTGTTTTACTTCTGTGTTGTTTTGTGTAAAAACTAATTAAATTTTAAATAATATATGTTATAATTATAACAATATGACATGGTGTTGAAAATACATTATTATTACTATCAGCGTTTAGCATTTTTTGCGTTTTCTAAAACAATTTCTTAAAGAAAAAGAGATTACAGACAAATCTCTGCAATTATTAACATTTAAATAAAAAGAAAGAAAGAAATATATTTAATTGCCACAAACAGCAGAGACACATAAAATACTACTTACACACAACGCTACACATTGAGTCTCGAGTTTGCGCCAAAAGGGTAACCAGCTAAGTATAAGCCGGACGAATAATGTCCGACGCTGGTTTTCAGCTGGACCGATATACAGTGAAGCACGGATGCCTAACAGATACAAATACATAGAAAAAATATTATAATATATAAAGACACGGGATTTATTATACTTCATCATCATCATCATCATAACAGCCACAGGACGTCCACTGCTGAACAAAGGCCTCCCCCTTAGATTTCCACAACGAGCGGTTACATGCCGCCCTCATCCAACGACTCCCAGCGACCTTTACCAGGTCGTCTGTCCACCTCGTTGGAGGTCATCCCACGCTGCGTTTTCCGGTGTGCGGTCTCCATTCTAGAACCTTTTTTTATTATACTTACATTACTTTTATAGTAATAAAAAAAACGTAGTTAATTCAGTTATTGATTTTAGTGTTTGTCTTCGCCCCTTTCATTTGATTGGCCGGCCCATTCGTCGCCGCGCCTCACTTGAGCGAGCGCACGCAGTGACTCGACAGACGACCCACTGTATTAGTAATAAATAATGGAGCGACGCGTCTTTCGTTACAACATGTGTAGGAATTATAGAACTAGTTAAGTGTTATGGGTATAGCAATGAACGGATAAATAGGTGTAATAAATTAATAATACAAGTGGAAGTTTAAAAAATAAATCAAATCACTGCACAGTTGGCATATCATATATGGGCATAATCAGACATCTTTATTTCTATGAAGAGCTATTCTAGGTATAGAATAATAAAATTGCCGTCAAGACTGTAATCGTGAATCCGTGTACAAGGCTCGACTAGAAAGGTATATATATTTTTCATTTTTAAATGAATAATTTACTTATTTATTTTAGGATAAAATTGTAATTTATTTATTTTAGGATGATTTCGCATCACATTAAATAATTTTTATTTATGGCAAGTTTTGTTTTCCAGATGAAATAACCAACATTCTGTACTTTCACACTATCTGAGGCGCGTCAGGTGTTGATAGCAAAGATGGAAGGATTGTATGTTGGCTATTTAAAGGAGGAATCACCATGAATCTTTGCTTGCGCATCAGAGAGGTACCTCCGCAGGTGGAGTCGAAATCTTTGCAGCGTATTTATATTTCTGATGGGTGGGGCAAGTTGTTCCATATTTTACTCGCAGCGTACCGGCAACTACACCCTAAATGCTGCCGATATATGTGTAGGGATAGCTATTTGGATTTACGCGGGGACGATCTACAGAGGATGCTGGGTCCGCTCTCATTAAAACCGTTTTAGGGGCCTGGGAGGATGCATATGATGCTTTAGGCGTGTTCTGCGATCTGTCTAAAGCATTCGACTGCGTGGACCACCGCACGCTCATTCTGAAACTTAAGTACTACGGAATTCAAGATAGATCTATTGATTTTGTAAGCTCATATTTGTCAAATCGGGATCAAGGAGAAGAAATTGAAAACATCACATCAACAGGTTCACACGTTGAAATGAGGGTACCACAAGGATCAATTTTGGGGCCATTTTTGTTTCTGGTCTATATAAATGACCTGCCGATACAGAACAGAAATGACGATACAATGTTGAATGCAGTCTTGTCTGCTGATCACACGTCACTTATATTTAAAGTAAATAGAAAGGATAGCCATCTTACAGAATCCAATGATATACTTCATAACACATCTGATTGGTTTTCGGCGAATAATCTTCTATTAAACGCAAAAATACTAAATGTCTAAGATTCTCTACAGTAAATGTGATCCACTTAAGGTCATAAGTAAAACTTGACGGAAAAGAATGAGATCTGGTCTCCTCAACAGTGTTTTAGGTGTTACTGAAGACTCAAAATTGCAATGGGGACCACATATCGAGGCACTTTCAGGCAAACTAAGCTCTGCTGCATTTGCCGTATTTTACTGTGGGAATCGGCTGCTGATGTTGAGTCTATTTTTATATTACAGAAAAGAGCAGTGCGTGCTGTATATAACCGGGACTCTCGTGAGTCACTCCGGGAACTATTTAAGGAAACAAACATTCTTACTCTACCATCCTTATACTATTTTTGTTTTTTTAATATATTTTTTATTAGTGGCTCGCAAACTGGCAATTACAACTAACATTCAATTGAAAATACCTAACAAGTAAAAACAAGATAGTTTAACCACCTTCTAAGTGCGAACACAGCATGCATACCAATATTCACTATAACAAAATAAATTATAATTTAAGGAGGCAAGATTGTTTGATAGTTTTGACCGATGCATTGAATGGATCGAGTTCTTGGCACACATGATTAAAAGTTGAACACATCCGATATAACGGCGAATGTTGACCATAATTAGTACGACATGATGGTAAAGCGAACAATTTGCGATTGTGTAAGCGGCTTCCAGAATCATTCTATTCTTATTTTAAATTTATTAAAAATTATTTTCGGCCATTTAGTTCGGCTATCTACAAAAGCGTGTTTTTTTAAAATATTATTTATTTTCTACTTTTTAGTGCGGCTAACTACAAAAAGCTCGTGATATACTTAATTACAATTTTTCTAATATGTCAGGGCTATCTACTTTCCCAAGCATGATCTTACAAAGAAAGACGACATCGGCTATCTTACGTCTGTGGGCAAGTGGGACCAATTTATAATATTCGAGTCTTGAGTCATAGGTGTCTAGACTGCTGCAAAGATTGCTGGCGTAAGAAAGATGATAAAGGAATTGCTTTTGAAGCCTTTCGATTCTGGTTGCGTGGATCGCGTAAGATGGGCTCCAAATTGGGCTACAATATTCCAGTAAGCTCCAAACATAGCAGTTGAAAAGGGTAATGGCGAATTTCTGGATCCTTAAAAATTTTGGTTTGTCTGACAACAAAGCCCGCTATTCTTCCCCCCTTTTTAGCAATATGATCGATGTGTTCACGGAAATCCAATTTCTGGTCCCTAACAACTCCCAAATCACGCGTGCTCGTGACTTCAGTTAACGATATATCGTTCAATTAATAAACAGCATCCGAGGGGTTTCTTTTCCGACAAAATTTTAAGTGGAAACATTTCGACGAGTTTAATATCATTTTATTTTTATGGCACCAGTGACTTACAGAATTGAGATCATTCTGTAGAGATTTGACATCTTCTATACAGCTAATTACTCTGTATATCTTCAAGTCATCGGCGTACATTTTAAATTTTTCAAAACGTTATGTTTATCTGCAAAATTTAGCTAATATTAGTAAGAAAAGTGACGTGCACAGCTTACATACTCGCAATAAGAACAAGTTGGTTGTACCTGGCTTTTGACTTAGCAGAACCAGCAAGTCGCTTATGGGAAACAGTATTAGATTCTATAACAAAATTCATTGTAGTATTACCGACTTACCGGAAATAAGTTTCAAATCATTGGTTAAGCGCATTTTAATTTCGAAAGCCTACTATAATATAAATCATTATATCGACGATAGCGATGTCTGCCAAACGTTTCCCTCCTGGACACTGCGACCCTCTGGCGCTTTATAATATATTTTATCATTTTCGCATGATTGAAGTGTTGTTACTCCCAATCAATGCTTTACCGTTTACAAGGAAATTGTAGTAATTTTTTTATTGACATCCTGATATTTACTTGACTTATTTTTAATCTTTTTATTGATATCTTGATTTGTAATTTGACTTATTTAAAATTGAATTTAATATTTATGATATGAATAAATTATTTACTTATCTTTACAAATAAATACAATTGAAGTGTCTGTTTGTAATCTCAAAATAACAGCTTTCTACTAAATGCATATGAAAGTATGTACGTAACATATAACAAAAACACTATTTTTTTAAAAATTGTCTGTCTGTCTGTCCGTCTGTCTATCTGTCTGTCTGTTTGTTCCGGGTAATCTCCGAAACGGCTGGACCGATTTTGACGGGACCTTCACTGGCAGATAGCTGATGTTAAAAGGAATAACTAAGCCTACTTATATTTTAGAAAAATAATTAGAGTTCCGCGTAAATAAATAAAACCCTTGAAATCCAATATATATATATTCTATGTCAAGTGTAATCGAAGTGTATATCGAAGTACTCTAAATTTCTTTAAAATTATCTATACATCTATACATACAAATAAAATTGAAGTGTCTGTTTGTAATGTCAAAATAACAGCTTTCTATTAAATGCATATGAAAGTATGTACGTAACATATAACAAAACACTATTTTTAAAAATTTTGTCTGTCTGTCTGTCCGTCTGTCTGTCTGTTTGTTCCGGGTAATCTCCGAAACGGCTGGACCAATTTTGACGGGACCTTCACTGGCAGATAGCTGATGTTATAAGGAATAACTTAGGCTACTTTTATCTTAGAAAAATAATTAGGGTTCCGCGTAAAAAAATAAAACCCTTGAAATCAAATATATATATTCTATGTCGTGTCTATATCGAACTCTAAATTTCTTTTAAATTAAACGCGGGTGAAACCGCGGGTCCCAGCTAGTGTTTAATATAATGACTGCAATTTACATTCTAATGTTTTCTTCATCTTTTGACATTATTAAATTAAATCTAAACTATAATAAAATCGTAGAGACGAAAACTGTACAATGTTTTTTTTTAAATCACTGCCCCGTGCTCCAGGAGCGAGACTGATGCCAAAACTACAATTTTTTGAATTTCTGTCTGTTTCTCTGTTTCTATGTTGGATATTACCGCTAAAACTACAGTATAGTATAATAGTATTCGTTGAAATTTGGCAAAAATGTCCGTTACTGTCCAAGGATGGATCTAGAATACAAATCATCACGCTTTTGTACATGGGATGTGAGTAGTATAACCATATGTCTCCAAAGTTTTGTTATTACAGCGAATATTATCTAACAATCACACAAGTGAAGACATTCGTTATCAGTACGTAATAAGAATTATTTAAAAAATAGCATTACTATCACGCTATATCTAAAGGGAGCTAAGCGACAGATTTTAATAATCAGAAAGCTTATTTCGCAAACTCCCGAAACCGGGTACGTAGCGTGCTAAGCTAACACGCGGGTTGCCATTGCTTTGATCTCGGGGTCAAACCTACCTCTAAAATCTTACTTTTTGGATTTTGTTTTACACTGATTTTATTCTCATGAAAAGCAATTTCTATATTGAATATTCTCTCTGGTCTGTAGTTGATATTTTATTTTATGTTATTGTGTAAACTATAAATCACGGGTTCCCTTGAACCCGAACAGATGTCGCTAGCAGTTCTTTCCTTTGGACTAACTCATTAGTTTTCATTTATTTGTATTTCGCATAAATTGTCATCATGAAATGGACTCATAGAATAGAATAGAATTTATTGGTGTGATTTTGGTACAAAAGATCTTAATTTTAATGTAAACATAGGTACATCATACGATCCACCAAATCTGCCAGTTGGCTTACACTCATGCATATATTTAAAATAGACAAAATTATCGATGTCAAGGTATCAAAAAAATGTTAGAAGATCAAGTCATAATCAATGTCAAAATTTAGGAGTATTACATCCATAAATGGTTTTTAAAATTTACATAAGCAAAACTGCAACGGATGTCAAAAATAATTATTTAAAATTAAAAGCAAATAATATCATACCGAATCAATGTCAAAACTAGAACTATAATAAATAAATTGTAAGATATCATTCAAAAATTCATTAATTGTATAATAAGTTTTGGCGATTAATAGGGTTCGTAAGTTACTTTTAAATTCCATTATTTTTAAGTCTTATATAAATAATTAGGCAGTTTATTAAATATTTAGGGGCCATACAAAATACACTATTGTGCATAAGTGCAGTTTTGATTCACGTAGGCATATTTTATGTGTGTATCTTTGTCGAACCGGCCTAGTTCGATATTCGGAAGCTTTCTCAAAAAGTTCAGTATTTTTCTTAACGAATAGTGCTATTTCAAATATGTAAATACACGGCAATGTTAGGATTTTTAATTGAATATAAAATGTCTTGCAACTGTCACTTGTTTTTAGGTGGCATATGGACCTTATGCACCTTTTTGTGCCTTAAAAATAACATCCTTTTCATACGAATTGCCCCAAAACATTACACTACAGCGTAGTATTGAATCCATATATCCATGGTAAGCAGTTCTAACCGACTCACGGTTAACTATTTTGCCAAGTTTGTAAAGAGCAAAAGCAAATTTAGATAGATTTTTACTTAACATATCTATATGCTGTTTCCATGTTAATTGTTTATCAATTGTCAAACCAAGGAATTTTATGATGCTTCTTCAATTCTTACTTGATTGAAATTTACATTAAGGTTACGATATTTTGGTTGCCTTTGACAAAAGTTCATCATTTTCGTTTTGTCTAAATTTATTGTTAAATTTAAATATTCAATAGATTGTCTTAACATAGTGTTTATTTCAGTCTCAAATTTTTTGTTAGGGTCATATTTGATAATTACGGTGCTATCATCTGCTTATTTATTTATTTATTTATTTTATTTATTTATTTATTAGGGAAAATAAACAGTTACACATCATAAAAAACTAAAAAAGATTTTACAAAATATGAGTAAATGTATTTATTTGTATCCAACGGCATTTTCCACAAATTATGCAAAAGTATCTGATTATGAGGTACATTGTGCGCACATTTTGTTTACCCACAATTAACTTATTAAAATAACAATTTTCAGACGTAGAGAATAAAGTACATTATACATACCTATACATTAAAAACAAATTAGATATGCAATAGAAAGAACAAGAAGAGGATGTTTAATTGAAGTTATTATAGAATACGGATTACTTACTGATTTCTTTTATAACACATTTCTTAAATTTTGCAGCAGGTAGTGCGAACAGGTCGATGTTCGGAAAGTACTTATTATATTGACCAGTAAGGCGACGTAGAGGTGCCCGCAGGCCTGCGTTAGTTCGGCACGATGCCACGGCAACAAGGGGTCGAGCGCGCACCCCGCGACTCACCGTCGTTCTAGGTACTACATAACACAACCTACTGCAAATGTCCATACAATCATACGTGTTGCTACACAAATCATACAAAAACATTGTTTCTAAGAGAAGGCGTCTAGACTTCAGATTTAATAAATTGTACCTCTCGAGTAGGTCATGGTAAGATAGAGAGGCACGAAAACAACGATAATGCATGGCTTTCAAAAAATTCATTTGCGATACATGCTAAATACTTTTCATAAAAGGGACTCCATACTGACACCGCATACTCCAACTGAGACCTGATTAACGATTTGTAAAGATACAAATAAGTACCCGGGCGAGTAAATTCTCTAGCGGATCTCATTACGAAACCGTACATGCGATATGCACTGTTAACAATTTTATTTATATGTTCATCAAGGTGAAGTTTACCATCCAGGAGTACACCAAGATCCCGAATCAAGGACACTCTTGTTAATAAAATCCTGTCCAAAGAGTAAGGGTATATAGTAACGTTTTTATTTTTAGTAAAACTAATACAGCAACATTTAGAAATGCTTAACAGTAATTTATTGCTTATACAATATTCAGCAAACCTATCTAAATCTTCTTGCAATAGATAACAGTCTTCCAAATGTTTGATTGGCCTAAAAATTTTGAGATCGTCTGCGTAAAGTAAAAATTTTGAATTTTGGAAACATGTATTGATATCATTAATAAATATAATAAACAAAAGAGGTCCCAGAATTGAGCCCTGGGGTACCCCGGAAGTCACGCGTATGCTAGTAGAATAAAATCCGTTGATTACAACCCGCTGAGTCCTGTTCGAAACATAAGAAGAGAACCATCGCAATAGATCACCACGTATACCATTAAATGCAATTTTGTTTAGTAGCAATTCGTGATCAACCTTGTCAAAAGCTTTCCGAAAATCAGTGTATATAGAGTCCACTTGAACCCGAGAATCCATGTTGTTGAAAAGATAGTCCACGAAAGCTACCAAATTTGTTGTCGTTGATCTCCTTTTAACGAAACCATGTTGTTGTTGGATTATGTTACTGTGAAATACAGGATATACTTTATCGTGGACTAATCTTTCGAAAAGCTTTGACAAGGCTGACAGTATAGAAATAGGGCGATAATTTTCGATGTCCTTTTTAGGACCCGGCTTATAAACTGGCGTAATATTTGCGCATTTCCATGTTTCGGGAAAGATTCCTTGTGACATTGCATTATTATATATAATTTGTAAGGGTAAACAAAGATTTACCGCTGTGCTTTTCAGGAAGATCACTGGTAGACCATCCGGTCCTGGTCCCTTTGAGGAGTCCAAAGACTGAAGCGCCTTTAATACTTCATTTACACCGAACTGAATGTTATTGAACATGGAACAATCATCAGAACAATCTTCAATCAGGGGTATAGCATTAGATAAAGTGGATGGCTCGTAAACTGACTTGAAAGAGGCCGAAAAATAATTACAAATCTCTTCTGGGTCGTTAGTACATTGATTATTATAGTTCATAGTAGAAGGGATACCAGTAGATGATTTACAGTTGGAAATATACGTCCAAAAGTACTTCACATTGTTAAGGATGCTGTCCTCAACAGAGTTTAAATATTTACTATAGCAAATGTTACATTCGACATGGAATCTAGATCTAAAGAGCGAGAATTGCTCATAGTCTGATATATTGTGATACCTTTTCCAATTAACCCACGCGCTGGATTTATTTTTAAAAATGTATATAAGTGATGGGGTGAACCAAATGGGAAATTTCGAGGATCTGGAATTTGTTAAAGGAACATTTGCTTTAACAATACGAAAGACTATGTTGTAGAACGTATTTAGTGACTCATCCACTGATTGATTGCTTAAGGCGTCAATCCAATTTATTTCACTTAAGTCGCGATTAATATTAACATAATTTGCCTTAAAATAATTATATTTTTTTATTGACTTGCGCATCATGGCACTGGGTTGTAAATTAAAGGGAACCAGAAAAGAACGGTGGATGGTAACTATCAATCTGTAGCAAATAGGCAGAGGGCGCATGCACCGAGCAATCATTGTTACTAATTACCAAGTCCAATAATTTTCTACTCGAGTTTTTCATAGTATTGTACTGATGAGCATTGAGGAAAGACATAAATGTATTAAGATAACCACAAACTGGAGAGTTACCCCTTTCAATTTGTCCAAATGAAGATAGATCGTTGGTACTGGTGTACCATTCAATATCAGGTAAATTAAAATCGCCCAGCAAACAAAAATGTTCGACATTGGCAATCCCAAGGAAGGATTGCAGTACATCAAAGTACTCAGTATATACGCAGTCGGGCGTTTTTGGAGGTATATATGCTGCACCAATAAATTGATTCTTACCTCTCTGTGAGCCGGGCAATTGTACAAGGACTTGTTCAATGTTCGTTTTTAAGGATGAACAGGGAAACAGTTGGACTGAACGTAGGGCCCTCAATACCGCCACGAGTACTCCACCCCCGTCCTTTTTATTAGTGGCCGTCCGATCGCGGTCGCACCTGTATACTGCATATCGTTGATCAATAAATTCACCATCGAATATTTCAGGCGTTAACCAGGTCTCAGTCAATACTATAACATCATAACAATTAGACAAGATACTCATATACAGAATATGAAGCTTGGTGCGGAGACCCCTGCAATTTTGATAATATACGATTAAATTATCTGCCATTGGGACAAAAGAATTCTAAAGTAATATATCAGACCAGCATTATAAATGACAATGCATATACAGACCAGGGATAATCTCACAAGATAAACAGAGCACACTACGAATACCACAAATAAACCTCTCGAGAAGCCTACCACAAATGTAAAACTAAAATAATATAGTAATAACCTTGTGCAGAACACTCCGCATACATTTTGTAGATAGCCTATACAATGGCGGTTCAGCAAATACATAACAAACGTATAAACAAGTTTGTTTACAAAGTAGTAGTGTATTAACAGAATGCATGATACTAAAACCACCATAAAATATATCATAAAAATACATGTTGTTGCGGATTTAAAATTATTCAGGAAGCCCTCCAGTGTGCAAAGGTAATACAAATATAGCAGAGTATGAATGCAAAACAATATGCAAAACTAAAAGATATTGTAAATGGTATGTTCCGTGAAATTCATTAATTTTCAATAGTTGATGCAAAGCCAGGTTTAATTTTAGTGATGTCTTCGTGTGATCGGATAGCAAAAGCTTTCGATCCCTCTTTTTCGCGAGCAAGAATAGTTCCATGTTTGACCCATAAAAACTTATAATTATGAGTTTTGGCGGCAATTCGACATTCACGAAATAATTGCTTTTTCTTTAAGGTCAGATGTTCATGCATATAAATTGGACGGGATGTACCGGATATACCCAGTTGCTCCGTGTTAAGCCCTTTACATAAGCGATGGGCGCTAAGAATATTATCCCGCAATATCCGCGAAGATAATCCCACAATTACATTCTTGGGCCTATCGTTCTGCTGGTGTGCATGTGGGACACGGTGAATGGATATAATATCTTTTTGCTGAATGGTGCAATTTATTGTAGATCCAATTACTTGCATGATTGTCACCAGGTTTTCATTACGCCTTTCAGAAATATTACAAAGTTCCATGTTACAAGAGCGGGCATTCTGTTCTAAGTAGTCAATCTTAGCCACAAGTTCCGTTACAATACACCTAAAACCAGTAGTGTCATGAATTTCTTTACCCATAATGTCAACCTTTTTGGAGAGATCAGATTGGTCATCAGTTACAAACTGGATTGATTCCTTAAGAGAGACAATTTCATGAGAGATTCCATCGTATTTAATATCCAAGTCTGATACACGTTGTCTTATGAGCGATTGTTCCGAGCGTAGAGAATTAATATCACTTTTTATCTCTGATGTAACTTGAGTAAGTGTAGCTAAGTCGCCTTTTATTGCGATCACATTTTCAGATATTTTTGAGATACTAACCTCTAAGTCACGTCGCCACTCATTTAGGGTATTTTTGAACTCCGCAGATATCTCATTCATCGCCTGAGTCCAATCTGATTCTGGTTGTTTACGTTTGTGTTTGCGTATTGACACATTTTGTGAGCCACTAGTTCCTGAGACTATATTTATGTCGGTATCCGAGTGGAATTTACCGTCAACTATATTATCCATTTAAATTTTGATTTATGCAAATTCAATTTAAAGTTATTTGCAAATAGATAAAGTGTTGGCGCTTTTAGTGGGTTTCGAACCGGAGACACGCCGCGCGTCAATAGCACGACAAAAAGGTGGCGCTATCACCACTTGACCAAAGTTCCTTTGAAAACCTTAACGAAATTTTGGACCTGTATATATCACTGCTAACGTACAATGCCTAGTAATTAGCTCGCCACTAATGAGGTCTTTTGTTTGCAAAGTCACAAGGTCACATAAATGTCACAGAAACGAATAAGTTTTAAACTTTGTTGTGTTAAAAACTGGTATATAATAGTTTTATTAGAGGATCACTGAGTTGATTCACATATATTTCCAGACACTGTATATGATAAAATGTAGTTATTGCCCTATTTTGCACGATTTTCACTCTTTTTTATTATAATTGTAGGGTTAACTAATATACACTGCGCGTAGAACAACGGTAATAGCTTATCATCGAATAAGCCCATTGGATCCATTACATGCTTTGGAAAATATTTAATGTAAACTAGGAATAGCAGAGGGCCTAAAACACTGCCCTGTGGTACACCATGTGATATCGTACGTTCTGAAGAAAGATATTTTATTTAGTATTTTTGGTAGTTCTACAAATTCGTCTTATTTCTATATATTGTCTTCTACCACTAAGATATGATTCTAGCATTGCAAGAACATTGCCTCTTATTCCACAAGCGTGTAGCTTTAGTAATAGAAGTTTGTGATTAACTAAGTCAAATGATTTTGTCATATCCATATATAAAGCACAAATCGGAGTTCTCTTATTCATATTTATCATTAATTTGTCAAGAAACTCATATATTGCTAAGTTGATTGATCGGTCCCTTATAAAACCTTTCTGTTCATTTACTAAAATGGTGTGTTTTTCAAGGAAATTATAAATAGATCGATTGAGTAACTTTTCAAATACTTTAGATATGATGGGTATGAGCGCAATTGGTCTATAATTTTTCATATCTTTCTTATTGTCTTTTTTATACAGAGGCTTCACTGCACTTAGTTTTAGTTTCTCAGGATAAGTTCCACAACAAATGCATACATTTATAATGTAGCTAATCGGGAATGACACCGATGTCTTAGAGACATATTGAGATGTCATCATAACCTACACTGCTTTTATTTTTTTAATGTTTTATAATTCTATCAATTTGATGGGGGACTGCAGGGGCTAAAAACATAGAATGGTTACAAGAATTAATGCCATTAGGATAGTTCATTAATCGATTTGGTGCTTTTGATATTTCCTTGGCTTGGTTAATATAATATTCATTAAATGCATTTGCTATATGTTTCATCATCATCATCATCATCAAGTCAGCCACAGGACGTCCACTGCTGAACAAAGGCCTCCCCCTTAGATTTCCACAACGAGCGGTCACATGCCGCTCTCATCCAACGACTCCCAGCGACCTTCACCAGATCGTCTGTCCACCTCGTTGGAGGTCGTCCCACGCTGCGTTTTCCGGTGCGCGGTCTCCATTCGAGAACCTTTGTGCCCCAACGGCCATCAGCTCTACGAGCAATGTGCCCTGCCCATTGCCACTTCAGTTTACTAATCCTTTCAGCTATGTCGACAACTTTAGTTCTTCTACGGATCTCCTCATTTCTGATTCGATCTCGTAGAGAAATACCAAGCATAGCTCTCTCCATAGCTCGCTGAGTGACCTTGAGCTTTCTTATGAGGCCCATTGTGAGTGACCACGTCTCTGTTCCATATGTCATCACTGGTAACACACACTGGTTAAAGACTTGCGTCTTGAGGCATTGCGGTATTGTTGACGAAAAGACGTTGCGAAGTTTCCCGAACGCTGCCTAGCCGAGTCGGATTCGACGATTGACCTCTTTCTCGAAGTTGGACCTACCTAACTGGACAGTTTGTCCTAGGTAGACATACTCGTCAACAACTTCGAGAACAGAGCTCCCAACGGATATTGGGGTGGGCACGACATGGACATTTGACATGACTTTTGTCTTGCCCATGTTCATTTTAAGGCCCACCTGTTGGGAAACTCTGTTGAGATCATCGAGCATTGTGCTGAGCTCTTGCAGCGATTCTGCCATGACTACGATGTCATCGGCAAATCGAAGGTGAGTGATATACTCGCCATTGATGTTAATGCCGAATCCTTTCCACTCCAGTAGCTTGAAGGCATCCTCCATTGCAGCGGTGAACAGTTTCGGGGAAATGACGTCCCCCTATCTCACACCTCTCTGCAATGGAATTGCCCCCGTGCTCTGTTCATGTACTCGGACCGACATGGTGGCGTTTCTGTATAAGCACTTCAACACTTCAATCGGTATCGGTAGATAGTCAATCTGGCACCGCTGCAGAGATTGCAGCGCTGCCCAGGTTTCGATCGAATCGAAGGCTTTCTCATAGTCCACAAACGCCAAGCATAGTGGCAGATTATACTTCTCGGTCTTCTGTATAACCTGCCGCAGCGTATGGATGTGGTCTATGGTACTGAAACCTTTTCGGAAACCGGCTTGTTCGGGAGGCTGGAAGTCATCAAACCTGCGCTCGAGACGATTCGTGATGACCCTTGAAAACAGCTTATAAACATGGCTCAGAAGTGAGATGGGTCTATAATTCTTCAATAGGGTGTTATCACCCTTTTTGAAGAAGAGCACCACCTCACCTCTGTTCCACGCTTCCGGCGTTGTGCCCTCGAGTAAGACGGAATTGAATAGCTTCTGAAGGACTTTAAGTACCGGTGTTCCACCCGCTTTCAGAAGCTCTGTCGTAATTCCGTCTCCACCCGGCGCCTTGTTATTTTTAAGCTGTTTCAAGGCCATCCTAATCTCGTACAGGCTGATGTCCGGGATATCCTCGGTATAGTGTCGGGTTAGTGTTAGGGCTATATGTTTAGGGTCTGTTAATATAATATCATCATGTGCTATTTCCGATATAAATTCATTATGCACATTATTTCTATTGTCATTGATTACTTTCCATATTGTTTTACATTTGTTCATCGATGATGATATTTTGTAATTATTTTTGGCCATCTGTGTCAATTTCATGATCCTTTTAAGTCTCTGTGAGTAATTTTTTAGGTTTTTTAAGTTTATCGTATTTGGTTTTAGTCTATACTGCCGCAACAGTTATCTTTTCTTTTTACTGCAGCGTTTTATGCCAGATGTAATCCAATTTGGGTCTCTAACCGATTTTACAGTTTTTAATATTATTGGAAAACAAAGATTATAAAACAACATAAATGTTTCTAAAAAGTTGTTATATGCTGTGTTTGGGTTTTCAGTTATATAGACATCGTTAAACGAAATAGAACAAAGGCATGTTTAAAATTTTTCTAAAATATCTTTGGTGTTATCGCGAACTTGAATACGCCAATTGTCAACTACACACGTCCTCCCAACTGAGAAACTAAATATTTGAGCGGTATGGTCGGAAATATTAAGGTCGAGGATTTTGTGATTATAGTTGCGCGGAATATTATGTTCGTAATTGTCAATGCATGTATTACTTTGTAGTTTAGTAGGATCAGTAATTTCTAATTTTAGGTTATAGCTGAGCATGAAGTTATTGAATTCTACAGATAATTTGTCCCTTTTAAGTAAATCTATATTAAAGTCTCCACATACACCTCTGCATGATGTTCAGTAATGCATATTACATCCACTTCATTTTTATCCTCGCACAGTTCCTGAATATGTAGTGTTAATAGGTCTGACTTATTGATGAGCCCCGCGATATTCTGATGCATAATAGTAAGATAGTTATAGAAAAAACATATCTCCGTTTGCATGTACGGAGCTGTCAGGCTTTTCGAATTGAACGTGTTCATCTTCCAATTGGGAAATGGTCCATTTCAGATTACTAAAAATGTCTTTCATGCCTATGTCATTCAGGCGACCTTCACGTCCTCCGAACATATCAAAAGTCAGTGTGAGATAAGAATCAAGAATGTAAGCATATTCGTGAGTTAGATTATCCAAGTAAATAAGATTATTAAAAAGCTCTATTCTTGTGTTGTATAGGGTCTTAGTTGCGCTGTATTTATAAGTGGGCAAACATAAGATAATATTTGTATGGTCAAACTTCTTTAAGGTATTTCTGATGAGAAAAAATAATTCATGGTAATCGTTCGTCCTTCTGAAGTCTTTTTCTCCCAATATAAAAATACAGTAGTCGTTTTTATTTAACTGTTTTAATTCATTTGGTATACCATTCATTAACTCTTGAATGCCACCTTTTGAGTATAGATAATGGCAGCACTCGTAAGTAGAAGTAAAAGTGTCTTCTCATGTTGAGCATCTTATTCAAAGAGTTGTTACTCAGTATGCAAATTTTACTTTTTTATAATTATTCTTTTTACAGCTAATGGTTGTTGCAGTTGTCTTATCAGTCATCGCTTGAGAATCCTTAGGTGTTGTTATTGTGTCCAAGTCTGCTAAGTGTAAGAAACTTTGGGAAGAGTTATTAGGCTCTTTTATTCTTAGTATTTTTGGAGTCTCTTTTTCCTTAGGTGTGTTTCTTTTTTCGTTCACAATGTTAGTGTAAAAATTTATTTTAGAAATTTTTCTTTTTGTTAAGGTCCTCAATAATTTTCTTAAGATTTAAATTTTCAAGGTTTAGGGTTTCAACATCTTGATGGGCTGTGTCTATAGCTCAGAAGTCAATTTATGTAATTGCCTTTTTAGATCGGTTATTTCATCACATTCCTCTTCATCTGATGTTTCATCATTTCGGCCGAATGAAGTCCACTGCTGGACACAGGCCTCCCCAAAAGATGTCCACAACGACTGATATGGATGTGTTGTAGGCTCATTGGGGGGTTTTGCCATAATCGCCACGCTTGGCAGACGGGTTGGCGATCGCAGTTGAGTTGTTAATGTACTCGAAGGACGCTGCTGCCCATCCTCCGGCTAATCCCTTAGTCGACTTTTACGACACCCACGGGAGGAGATGGGGTGGTGGCATTCTGAGCCGGCACCACACGGCATAGCCGGCACCACACGGCATCTGATGTTTGGTAAGCTGTTACTTGTGGTTCCTACTAGGTCCAAGGTAAGTATTCGCTTGTTCTTCACTTTTGGAATCTGAGTATGTCCTATTACGCCATAGCGTAATATTTTCGTAGAAATTCATTGTCAACCGTACAAAGAAACAACATAATCACAAAAAGTTCTGCGGTTTTCGAGACTCGAACGTACAGTCTCTATAATAGCAGTTGAACCTTAATCCACAACACCAAACTGTAAATGCGAATTAAGTTGAAATTGTGTATCTTAAGTCGGGTCTTGTTTTAAAGTTCGAAGTGATCGTTAGAAGTAAATTATTATGTGGGTATTTTTGTACAACACAGATTAAAAGTTCATTTCAATTTGTTATTATGCCAAATTTTCCACTGTTTTTAGTATTTATGCACTTAGGGATACTCAGTTATAATAATTACGGTATGCGCCTACGCATTTTGTTTCTGCAATGTGTTTGATTTGTGTTAAATAGTAACTTGATCTTTTCGATTTGTCATACTCATTAATTATTGTATTATAATATTTCGCCCATTCCATTTTCTACCCCGACAGCGACAAGTCGAATTCTATTACTGTACGATAATCCATGTACCTACTGAACTATAATCATTATAAGGGTCCGAAGCCACAAGCCTTTTTATTTGGATCCTCATTGCGTCCCTGAGACGCAACATTTGGCGACCGTGACAGGACGCGTGTCGGAAGAAAGGACCGGTCACCGAAGTGGTGCCGGCAGGTCTACCCTTTCCAGTAGGATATTGCCGGGTAGCAGCCGGTCAGCCAGCAGCGCCGCAGCCAGCTACGCCGCCAGGAGCCTCTGAAAACATAACCCTCAGCTAAGTGCCATCCCTTCTTATCCTTACCTACTTATCCGCCACGTTTGTCCACTTGTGCTACTTCTCAACCCTTTTCTTATCTATTTTATTAATTAATATTCAATAATTAGTTATTGGATCAGGTACCTACCTACCCTAACATATTCGTATATAACGAACATTTCTTTTGTTTGCAAGTATATTAAAACCATAAACCGCTTCATCTGAGCAATATATACAAGATTATCGCAATTATACGCACCGTAGTAAGGCGTTAATAGATCATATCTGCATATTATCTGTGTGTGCCCCGCCCATAACTAATTCGATCCCGTTACTTTACGCCACCATTTTATGTTCGATTTCTGCAAGCAACGTGTGCGGGTTAGAAAATAAATATTTTCTTGTGCAATCACCTAATTATTCGTGAAACACTACATTGTAATTGCTTATCAGTGTTCCTAGTGATAAATTGCATACAAATAATATACCTATCACACGTAAGTTTGTCATATTTCGTAAAGTGCAATTAGTTAACTGTATTGTTGGTATTAACGATGCCTTTAGACCAGGAAACCAGTACCCTAACCAAGGAATCCTACAAGGAGATGGCTTTAAAGCGAAGTTCCGTTAAGGGTCGTTTGTCTAAATTCAGAAATTATTTGGATAAGGTTTCCTCCATTGATTCATTTAGCACCATCCAGTTGAATGAGTTAACTATAAAAATGAGTAAACTGGAGGCACTTTCTCACGAGTTTGATGTGTTGCAGAGTCAGATAAAAGTGTTGAATCCTTTTTTTTTATTTTTTTATTGGTGGTGGAAATTCATCATGAACTTCCTTCGCCCCGGGGAAGGACGAAGGGGTATGCCGGACTCCTACCGGCTAAAACCACTGGAGCGGTCATCTTCGGCACCTAAGGGAGGCTCCAGGTCCTCGTATGATCACACTAGAGCCACCCACTGGTGCCACGCCTATTGGCACATCTCGGAGAGGGTGACTGTAAAGCGGTCACCCCCCCAGGGGGATTGTAAAGGATCCACCAAAGCGTCCCACGGCAGCGCGTGACCACATGCGTGCTACCGTCTTCTCTTGGGTCGCTCGGTGTGAGCACGCAGATTCCCCAATCTACGCACCCGCGAACCCAGAGGTCCCCCAGAAGTGTTGAATCCTAGTTCTCTGTTAAATGACATTGATGAACGGGATAATATTGAACAGGACTTTGTCCTCAACTTGGCCACGGCTCAGGCTATCTTTGACCGTCATAACAACAAGCATAAACGTGCTTGCTGTTCATCTAATAATTCAACGCATGGACACGGTGACCACACTCACAGCCCGGGCCTTAAGTTGCCTCAGATACAGATAGCTAGATTCGATGGATTTTTATTTAAATGGCTCGAATTTCACGATACGTTTTCCACTTCGATTCACCAAAATGACAGCATAAAAACGATCCACAAATTTCACTATTTGATATCTTATTTACAAGGCGACGCGTCTCGTGTCATTTCAAACATTGAAGTTTCTGAGGCTAATTATACTAACGCTTGGCAGTTGTTGTGTGAGCGTTACAATAATAAAAGACAATTAATAAAATAAAGTTGAAATACTTATTTTTTATTCCAACTAGATGGCGTTACTGTCGAATTCAAGGGCTTTTATAAAATCGAGGAATTATTTGACGTTTACCGAAAGTAACATTAAGAGTAACGTGTCATTATTACTAAAATATGCATCCTCATAATAAGCGGGATACCAATAGGGACATAGTGTTGTATTGGGTTGAATTTCGAGAATAAAAATATCTTGTGATGTTACAAATGACGGTTTGATATAATTTATGTGATGTAAGTTCTGAATTTTATTTTATTGATGGTATTTACGACATTGTTTAATGATAATTTTGATTTAATTATTAAAAATGAAAATTCACATGTCTTCCACGGCAAAATGGACTGAGCTAAGCAATAAAATACGAACCCATGTAACTCCGTTTTAAGTGAAATAAATAAATAAATTACATCACGGTATGGCTTCGTTGGCAAAACGTGAAGTTAAGGGTCAGCTCATATTAAACGTAGTATTTTTCCAAATCTGCGCCAAAGGGTACCGCTCCCGATGTCGATTGTCGCGATATCCACGCAAAGCGTTACCTACATATGTTGACTAATATATTCTTTTTAAAAACGTTGCTCCACACTATGGGTTTCTCCTGTGTGGTGGGTGCGCTTACATACACAAATGCACACACAATACACCCAGATCCGGAACAAGTACCTGCAGATGACAAATATTTGTTCCGTGCGGGAATCGAACCCGCGACCCGAAGCGCAGCAGCCGACTGTATCAGCTACTGCACCAACCGTGCCGTCAGTGTCCGTGACTTCCGTACGTGACTTTGTTGTTATTAAACTTTTATAAACAACTACTAACCTTACCTACGAAATTTTATTTATATCTGAAATATTTGAACAATTGCCGATTATTACGGACCAGTGTTGATTAATTTTGTTTGATTTGGTTGTTATTGAAATCGGATTCAAAAGGGAATTTTACATGCCTCCAAGACGAATATCTTTCGAAGCTCCAGTGCAATGTTCTGTGCACGTTCAGTAGCTAACTGAGCCTCACGATCAACTGCAGTTCGCCTTTGCATCTTAAGATATCTGCAAGATATTCCTCTTTAACTGCAGAAAGCAGCACGCAGCACCAGTCGGGTTAGGTACCCAAAGAGTTGTTATTGGTGCCTCTCGATTACAAGATAGAAATGAAGGACATGAAGCACGTCTCGCAAGCGATTGGAAGCGCCATGCTGCATCACGAGCCTCGGAGACTTACACCCAGTGTGAATCGCAATCGAGCTCGCAGAGTATCCACACTGCGACGTCTCCATACATGATCAACATCCAACGGTCATGCATGTGACTGTTCATTTAGAGAATGGCTAGCGAATTTATTTCAGTTCTGAAAATGTCATAGAGCGCTTGGAAAATCCGCGTCAAACTACGGTTTTCGTATTTTTTCAACTGTGCGAAGAGGATCCTCTTCGTTCGCCAAATCGCGAACGAATGGCAAGATGCCGTCATATTATACGTACGAGAAGCAAAAAAGTTGTGTTTGATCGACGTCAACGTGGGCGTATAGAATATGGTTTCTCGGGAGTTATGAAAGACGCTGCATTGGGTAAGGTCTACACTGTACAACCAAATAATGGTAAGTGCAATTTTTTACGCATTTTATTATGAAGTATTATGAAGCTGAAGACCGAGGACGGCAGTGTAGCGTCGACTAAGCCAGAGGTCTTGAGAGAGATTGAGAACTTCTACCGGCAGTTATACACCTAGGTTACTATACCTACCATTGGCTCTGACATTGTAATAAATTGTAATAAAGGAATAAAATACCAACTTTGGAACCCGTCAGAATAAGGAGCCTTTACCTTATTTCACACGAAGTCACCGACATATGTAACATGTGTCTTAACAGAATAACAATTAGGTATGTATTTATGCATGTTTACATTTATAATGTACTAGCTGGGACCCGCGGCTTCACCCGCGTTTAATTTAAAAGAAATTTAGAGTAGTTCGACATAGACACTTGACATAGAATATATATTGGATTTCAAGGGATTTATTTTTTACGCGGAACCCTAATTATTTTTCTAAAATAAAAGTAGCCTAAGTTATTCCTTATAACATCAGCTATCTGCCAGTGAAGGTCCCGTAAATATCGGTCCAGCCGTTTCGGAGATTACCCGGAACAAACAGACAGACAAAAAATTAAAAAATAGTGTTTTTGTTATATGTAACGTACATACTTTCATATGCATTTAGTAAAAAGCTGTTATTTTGACATTACAAACAGACACTTCGATTTCATTTATTTGTATAGATAATTTTATTAGTTTGTTCAGATGCAATAAAATATTTATCACAAATAACCTTACCTTACGTATTTATATATCAAAGGCACTGACGTGAATAGTATTGAGCGTGTTTACGTGGTATAATGCGTGGCCCGCACGGCTCCTCACTCTACACCAAGATGAACATCGTACCGGTAAGTGGAAGCGTTCGTTTACGTTTGGCTCCGACTTCTTGAACAAAGTTTTTATTTCAAACTAGACTAGACGGGACCTGCGATTTCACCCGCCGTTTAATTTAAAAGAAATTGGATTATTTTTAAATAATTTAGATTAGAGTACTTCGCCATATGTATAAACTTGACATGTATATATTGGATTTCATGCATTTTAATTTTGTGCGCGGAACCCTAATTATTTTATTAAAATAAAAGTAGCCTATGTTATTCCTTATAAGTTACAACACCTATCAGCTATCTGCCAGTGAAAGTCCGGTAGAAATCGGTCAAGCTGTTTCGAAGATTAACGAAAACAAACAGACAGACGGACACACATAAAATAATTGTATTTTTTTGTTATGTATGGTACCGTATATACTTTCATAGTTGTTATTTTGACATTACAAACAGACACTTCAATTTTATTAATTTGTATAGATAAACCAGTTATTTGCACTTATGAAACATCAAGATTTCCGGCGAGTTGATAAGAGTTGTACGGCTTCTGTTCCACAAAAGGGAAGCTGCTGCCCATCCTTCTGGTTTAGAGTCCCTTACACAGACTTGACGACATCCACGGGAGGAGATGAAATGGAGCTGTATTCTTAATGCGGACGCCGCAAGGACAATTTATTAAAATGTAGATTGATACAAATGATGTCATGTTTTTATTTTTAGGGTTCCGAACGTCCGAAGGAAAAAACGGCGGAACCCTTATAGGATCACTCGTGTTTCTGTCTGTCTGTCGGTCTGTCACGGCCAATTTGCTCCGAATCTAGGGGACCGATTAATTTGAAATTTGGTACACATATGGATTTCTGCGACCCAAACATGTACGTGTAACGTAAATTAATTAATTTTGAATATAGGGGTCCTTTTTGGGGGGCAATATAGAAAATTAACGAATCAAGTATTGCCAACTGTATCGTGTAAAAAAAAGATAGACTCCGCGCCACTAATATCGAAAATGAAGCACCCTAAGTATGCCGATTCGCTTGTACATACGTGCCTTACGCACCACATGCATCATAGTATGCCGGTCGACCGCCATTGCGTGGCACGACAGCGCCCGTGTAGTTACTATTTACGATAATTGAAACAAAAAACTAATAATGCCGTCTCGTGTCGTGAAATGGTGTAAATATAACTTTAGATCGCAAAAAAAGTGTTCTCTTCTCCACATTATTATATTTATTTATGATGCAATAATCCCTGCTAACAACTATCAAGAGGCTGTTGATAGACTTCAGGTAGCATTGGAAGTGGCATCCAAATATGGACTTGAAATTAATTGGAAGAAGAGTGAACAACCAAAGTTGAGTATTTGGGACATGTAGTGCAACATGGTGAAATAAAACCCTCAACAGAGAAGACGGAGGCAGTTATGAAGTTACCAGAACCCAAGACTACTAAACAATTACAAAGTTTCATTGGTCTGGCATCCTATTTCCGGAAGTATATACAAGATTTTGTTCAGATAGCCAATCCATTGACTAATCTTCTAAAGAAGGACCAATATTTTATTTTCAACGAGGAATTTACACAAAATACATTCAATATTTTAAAAGATAGGTTAGGAAGCAGCCCTGTGTTGAAGATATTTAATCCCAGACGGCTTACAGAATTGCACACAGATGCATCCAGGATGGCTTATGCTGCAGTATTAATGCAGATACGTGAAGATGATGATTTGCATCCAGTGTATTATATGAGCAGAAAAACAAGTGATGCAGAAAAGAAGTATTCTAGCTATGAGTTGGAGGCTCTTGCTATTATAGAAGGTGTGAAAAAGTTTCGACATTACATATATGCCATACTATTTAAAATAATAACTGACTGTCAAGCTTTCCAGGTGACTTTGCAAAAGAGAGATTTATCTACTAGGGTAGCCAGATGGGCACTATTATTACAAGAGTTTGATTTCCAGGTGGAACATCGACCAGGCACCAAAATGAAACATGTTGATGCACTAAGCCGTAACCCTTACATAGGAGTGACTATGCAGAGTTTACATAATCAAATAAGAAGGCACAAGAACAAGATGAAGGATTTAAAGCAATCATGGAAATACTTAAAGAAAGATCATACCTTGATTACTACCTGGAAGGTGGACTACTGTATAAGGGGTTAGAACAGCAACTGGTGATACCTAAGGGGATGGAAATGGAAGTGATCAGAATAATACATTCAAATGGACATTTTGGCAAGAAGAAGATGACAGAACTTATCAGTAAAGATTACTATTAAAGACTTATCAAAGAAGCTGGAAGAGTTTATTATCACATGCATCCCATGTCTACTTGGCAGTCGTAAAGAGGGTAAGCAAGAAGGATTTTTGCACATTTTGGAGAAGGAAGAAACACCCCTACATATTATCCACAATGATCACCTTGGACCGATGACGGAGACTAAAAAGTTATATAATCATCTTGCATCATACTTGTTGATGCATTTACAAAATTTGTATGGATATTCCCTACACGAAGTACCACAAGCAAGGAGACAATAGAAAAGCTCAGAATCCATCAGCAGCACTTTGGGAATCCCACAAGAATAATAAGTGACCGGGGAATCGCATTTACAAGTCAAGAATTTAAACAGAATTGTGAAGAAGAAGGAATCAAACATGCTAAGATTACTACTTACGTACCAAGGGGAAATGGGCAGGTAGAAAGGATCAACCGGACAGTCATTTCAGTCCTTACAAAACTGAGTATAGAAAGCCCTAACCTGTGGTACAAGCATGTTAGTAGAGTACAACGTTCATTGAATAGCAATTGGCAAAGAAGTATAAATTGCAGCCCATATGAGTTACTTCTTGGAACAGAGATGAGATCAAAAGAAGATATTGAACTTTATAATTTACTTATGCAAGAAGAGAGGGACATCTTTGTGCAGGATAGAAAACAAAAACGCCAAAAGGCAAAGGAGCATATTTTACAGATACAGGAAGAAAACATTCGCACATTCAACAGAAGAAGAAAAGAGAGTACAAAATATAAGGAAGGTGACTTAGTAGCTATCTTATCTTCATTGTGATATATTGTGTGTAAATTTAAAGATTGTACTAAAATAAGTAAGTTGAATTATACAAGATATTTTAATTAAATAAATTACACATCTAAGCTAGAGTGTATACATAGGCTGCACTAAAAGTATCGGGAATGGAATATTTCCACTGTTCCTGTCATATTAAAATCTTTTTAATTGAAAACTCCTTGGTTTTACAAATCGAATACCATTTATTTATTTTAAAAAAGATTCACGGTCTTGTCACAAGGTTTTATCAAATTTGTTTAGTCGTTGAGAAAATGGAATTGACTCGAGAAAATTCAAGAGCGATGATTTATTATGACTTTCGAAGTGGTTTAACACAAAAACAGTGTGTTGACCGGATGATTTCTGCATTTGGTGATGAAGCCCCATCCAAAACCACAATTTATCGCTGGTTTGCTGAATTTCAACGTGGACGTGTCAAGCTCAGTGATGATCCTCGTCAAGGTCGTCCAAAAACTGCAGTCACCCAAGAAAACGTTGATGCTGTGCGTAAGCTGATTGAGGAAGATCGACATGTGACATACCGCGAAATTCAAGCAACTTTAGACATTGGCATGAGTCAAATACAAATAATCTTGCATGAACAATTAGGTGTAAAAAAGTTGTTTTCCCGATGGATACCGCATTTGCTATGTGAAGAGCAAAAAGCGGCTCGCGTTACTTGGTGCGTCAGAACTCTCGAAAGATTCCACGCAGGATCCTCAAATGCTGTATACAACATCGTATCAGGTGACGAATCCTGGATATATGCGTACGAACCCGAAACAAAAAACCAGTCACGAGTTTGGGTGTTCGAAAATGAGTTAAAGCCAACAAAAATTGTTCGTTTACGGAGTGTTGCAAAAAAAATGGTGGCCACGTTTGTCTCCAAAACCGGCCATGTTACGACTATTCCTCTTGAGGGACAAAGAACGGTTAATGCAGAATGGTATGCTAGCATTTGTTTGCCACAGGTCGTTTCTGAACTCCGTAGAGAGAACTGCAACCGCCGCATCATCCTCCATCACGACAATGCGAGTTCTCACACCGCGCACAGAACAAAAGAGTTTTTAGAGCAAGAAAACATAGAATTATTAGACCATCCGCCGTACAGCCCCGACCTAAGCCCTAATGAATTCTATACTTTCCCTAAAATAAAGAATAAATTGCGTGGACAGAGATTTTCATCACCTAACGAAGCTGTGGACGCCTACAAAACGGCCATTTTGGAGACCCCAACTTCCGAATGGAATGGTTGCTTCAATGATTGGTTCCATCGTATGGAAAAATGTGTCAAATTTCGCGGAGAATACTTCGAAAAGCAATAAATACATTTTTAAATAGTAATGTTGTGTCACTTCCTTGATTCCCGAAATTTTCAGTGCCGCCCTCGTATGTTATATTTTAGTTTGGTTTCTGAGGCCAGAAATATTTAACAGAATGGCCGAGTTGTAGGATTAAAATAGTTTATATAATAATAATAATAAATACGTTTAATTCAGATCAAGTCATAGTGTGTTATTAACAATTTACTTAATACTAGTTATAAGTAGTCATACTTGTACGCGATTACGCTTAAAACACAGTATGGCGCTGCATCCATTTCCGCAACATCGGGAACTCCCATCGATCTGCGAACACACTGAGGATAGTGTTAGTGCTCCCACGGACACGCGCCATCAGGGAGGCGCACTTTTTTCTCATCATGGCAGCGAACCCTTCAATATGTGCCTCCGCAAACATCCCTGTTTATAGTTACATTCCTATATTTGTGTTGCGGAACGAATCAACAGAGTCGTGAGTGGGAGATATTATTCTATGAGGGTATATAATAAGATGGCGACGTTATTGTTGTAAGATTTGATTGGAAAAAAGCAAATAAATAATGAAGGTGCAAGTTGTGATTTAATTTAATGATCCTACAAATAGATATTTCTACATATATATATATATGTCCACAGGTTATCATTCTGGTTTTGCTGATAATACAGGAAGGCGTGGTCGCTCCTTCTGCCCGCTTACCTTCAGACCTCGTCCGTGCGGTTAGCGCTGCCAGTTCTATGGTCCAAAGCGCTGCGAATGACGTAGTTGTTATATTGGAAGAAACCGTGGATGGCAATTAATCTCCATCCGGCCTTGCCAATCGGCAGTAAGCCACGCTTCTTGGGTTGGACCACACCAACTAACGCCTTTGCGGCATTGTTTCTTCGTCTCCATCGGATAATACCGCTCTTTTACCAGATTGTACTTGATGTATGCAGATCCTAGAGAACTTACAACTGTGCATCTAACTTATAATAAAAAACCTAAATAAATGCGTGTACACTTATAAGCGTGTTTTATTTCTGTTGCAAGCTTGTGTGAAAACGAAACACAGGTGCCTGTCACTTTGAAGTTTGACATTTTCCAGAAGGTGGTCAAACGTAAAGATGTAGTCACTCACTATGAACCACTATCACTCAGCGAGATATGGAGAGAGCTATGCTTGGTATTTCTCTACGAGGCCGAATCAGGAAACAGGAGATCCGTAGAAGAACTACAGTTGCCGACGTAGTTGAAGTGGCAATGGGCGGGACCCATCGCTCGTAGAACTAGTGGCCGTAGGGCAGAATGATTCTTGAGTGGACACCGAGCACCGAAAAATGCATCTTATTTATTTATTTATTCAAGTACATTCATCACTTCACTCACTTACATTACAGTTATCGCTACTCAATATAAAACAGTATTTTGTCTGATGTAAATTACAATAACGGCGTACATAACACTTAATAACATTGATGTATTTATGTTATTATGTTGTTTAACTCAATGCTTAATAATTAGTTGGCTTTGTTAGTAACAAAAACAATGACAATGCAAAAATAACAAAATAATAATAATAAAAATTTGGATGGCCGCAGTTGACATAGTTTTACATTCAGACCAAACAGACCAAATAATGAATTGGAAAAAATTATCAAGACGAGCATTCAAGCTACAAATATTTGATATTTGATTTGACACTAAAGAGTTTATCATGGAAAAATACCTGATTTGGACGTACGAAATCAGGTATTTTTGAGACTAAAGTATTAATTATATACACATTCAGAACAAAGTTAAAAATATTTATTCTCACCTCACAAATTGAATTTAATAATATTAATATTGACAAATCTTTTATATAATTGTTATTTAAAATTTATTGATGCCCAATTTATTTAATTATATTTATTTATCTAATTAGTACTTACTTTAATTTTATTTGATGAAGGCAACTTACCGGCAGATGAGCCTTCGTTTGGAAAATTGGTGGGTAGTGACTCTGTTGGCGGGAGCGGATAACCCCATGCATTGTAAATATTTTATATATTAAGTATGTAATCTGTTGAATCCCTGAACACTTGACGACAGTATTTATGTAAAAATTTACTAGACAAGCCTGTGGTCAAATCACTAATGACATAAAAATTCATAAAATTAATGAGAACGTTTCACGTCGCATCGACCGGAAATGAATGCTTTATGCTATTGGTGAATGGATGCAACTACATTTATATTTTATCTATTATATGTATACAGTATTCCTATTTTCTGTACAGTAAAATGTATTATTATTATAGCAATCATCATTTCGGCCGAACGAAGTCCACTGCTGGTCAACTGCGATCGCCAACCCGTCTGCCAAGCGTGGCGATTATGGCCAAACCCCCCAATGAGCCCACAACACATCCGTATCGGTCGTTGTGGACATCTTTGGGGAAGGCCTGTGTCCAGCAGTGGACTTCATTAGGCCGAAATGATGATTCTATGAAATGGTGACTGTAGACCTAAATTTGTTTTCACTGTTGGGGAGGTTGATTCTGCTTCGAGGATAGTTGACGGGGATTTTAATTAATAATAATAAATAATTAATCTTAGGACGGCGACAACAATGTGCACTACGACTTAGATTTCTTATAATAATAATAATAATAGTTCGTCGTTCCCAAAAGAATCTGTCGACATGTTGGATAGATTATAAGAAGGCCTATGACTCGGTGCCGCATACATGGCTCATGAGAGTGCTGGAGTTGTATAAAATAAATACAACTTTACGCACTTTCTTGTTGTCATGTATGGGGCAATGGAGGACGGTCCTTCGACATCCAGGATGTCGACAGATTCAGTGGAACGGTGAAACGATAAAAATTGAGCGGGGAATATTTCAGGGCGACAGTCTGAGCCCCGTGTGGTTTTGTCTGGCCTTGAACCCTCTCAGCACATTGCTAGAGGGGTCAAGGCTGCGGAGAGGAAGTAAGGTAATATCCCACCTGTTTTACATGGATGACCTGAAACTGTTTGCCCCTAGCAAATTGCAACTAATAAAGTTACTGAAAGTAACTGAAACTTTCAGTAATTCTATTAGGATGGAATTTGGTATGGATAAATGTGCGGTCATGCATGTGAAACGAGGCGAGATCGTGGAATCCGAGGGAGTTCAACTTTCGGATTCTATTTACCTTAGATCACTCTCCGCAACGGAATCATATAAATACTTGGGTATGTCGGAGGCTTTGGGCATCAAAGAGACTGACATGAAATAATCGTTGAAGGAGCGTTTCTTTGGCCGCCTGAAGAAAGTACTTAAAAGTCTTTTGTCAGGTGGCAATAAGGTGCGCGCCTTCAACGGTTGGGTCATGCCAGTTTTGATGTACTCCTTTGGCATACTCAAGTGGACTCAGACAGAACTTGATGCCCTGGATAGAAATGTCCGTACACTGCTGACAACAAATCGGATGCATCACCCTCGTTCTTCAGTAGGAGTGCCCGTAGGATTTTCAACTCTGGCTTGCCTTAGTTGGCCGATCAGAGGGGGGCTGCCAGAGCTATATGCTCGGGGGTGGAAGTGTCTAATGGCGTAATAACGGGGAAACCCGCTCCGAGTCTTCGAGACGCGCGATGGTGAAACCGGTGCCGCACCTCTCTACACCCCTAGCCGCTCACACTGGTGTTGCTCCTTGTCGCCTGTAGTGGTGGCCATTTAAGGGGCCCATCTTGTGAGTGGCGAGTCACCGTCTGCCACAGAATTTCACTTTAAAGGTTGAAAGGCAGACGCCGTTTTTCCCGTTTTTAGAAGTATATAATCCATTACAATAGACCTTATAATTATAGTTTACATCTTATACAATCGTTTTACACCTCCGGGGACAATCCGAGACTGCATTTTATAGTGCAGCCATGGAGAGTCCCCGGTTAGTGTCCCATTACATTTTAGATTAAAGTTCTCTAAAGGGCCTCTGCGTGTTGGACCCATGTCCCCGCGTAAGCCTATCAAAAGACCGGGTTACCCCTTATAGGGGATATGAACCCGTGTAATAGAGAAATAATAATTAATTTTATTTGCATATAATATGGTAGAAAAGATGGTACATTTTAATTATAGGATCACATATTTTTCCATCATAAAATGGCATGCAAATTGTTGCGTTAATCATGTCACAAGAATACTAAATATTATATTAATTAAAAACAAACGATTAAATTCAGGTGCATGTCATGTCAACATAAGGGAATGTCCGAATAAACCACAAGCCCAAATGAAAAAGCAACAATTTACAGTCACATTATTAACATTGACATCAACAATTACATTTAAGTACCTTTTTATAATATATTCCTAAAATGATATGAATGAGACGAACATTTTTTAAGGAACTCATCGAAGGAATAATAACTCTCTTGAATTAGCCAATGACGTAGAGAAACACGGAATTGACTATAAGGTAAATCAATAATACTCTTCGGCAGCGAGTTGTAAACAAGTGGTGCCATGTACACGCAACTACGCCTAAACATTTCTAATTTAGGTACTGGCAATTATTTTTGCTTTCAAAATGCTGACAATTATTATTCACAAATTTTACCATCTCGTAAATATACATGCTAGGTACGGTCAAAATCGGGGGCCTCGGGGGTCGCGGGCGCGCAGATTGGGGAGTCTGCGTGCTCACACCGAGCGACCCCCGGGAAGACGGCGGCGCGCACGTGGTCACGTGGGCCAACTATAAGATTATTAATGAACACTTAGAAGAAATAGACTGGGAAACGGTTTTTCTGAACACAGATGATGTTAATTTTATGGTAACAAAATTCTATTCAATAATTCGTAACATAATAAAAAAATGTGTTCCGCTTTGTAAAGTGAAGCACAAATATCCACCTTGGTTTTCGAGAGACTTGATACGCCTGTTAAAGGAGAAAATCAAATTTCGAAATAAGTTCAAAAAATATAATAATCCATTAGACAGGATCTCGCTTCAATGGTTGTGTAACCGATGTAAACATTTAGCAACTGAATGTTATACTGCTTATACAAATCGTATCGAGGACGCTATTGCTGGGAATCCCAAGGCTTTTTTTCGTTTACTAAAGCAAAACGTGGTGGTGAGAGTACATATCCTACCACAATGACGAATGGCTTAACCTTCACTTCCGATGGAAATACGATCTGCAATTTGTTTGCTGTGCACTTCTCATCTGTGTATAATGAGAAACAACAAAGTAATATCTTTTCGGTAGAGTGCTCTCAGCTGCAAACTCTTTGTCAAATCAGTGACTGTTTTGCATCACATACAATAGATCGTGAAGTTATACTAAAAAAGTTAAGGCAATTAGATTCTTCAAAAGGTGCCGGGGCGGATGGTATTCCTCCAATTTTTATTACTAGCTGTGCTTCCAGTTTGGTCAATGCTCTTTATTTGATTTTTAATAAGTCCCTGCAATCTGGTGTCTTTCCTACTGAGTGGAAAAAAGCCAAGATTGTACCAGTATTTAAGTCAGAAGACAAGAAATATTTTAGTAATTACCGGCCCATTTCTATTTTATCAACATTTCCTAAAGTCTTGGAGTCCCTTATTTGTCCGCATATTCAAAATTATTTAAAAAAATACCTAATTGAATCCCAGCATGGCTTCACAAAGTTCAGGTCAACATGTTCAAATTTAGTCTTATTTACTGAAATCGTCACAGAATCAGTTGATGCACAGAAACAAATAGACGCCATATACACAGATTTTAGTAAGGCTTTTGACCGCGTTTCTCATGCTATTTTATTTAAAAAACTATCCGCGTACGGGTTTACTGGCGACATTTTAAAATGGATTGGTTCATATCTAACAGAGCGTTCATATTATGTTGTGGCCAGTGGTTATTAATCAAATACTCATAAAATTAAATCCGGGGTTCCCCAAGGATCGCATCTGGGTCCAATATTGTTTAATATCTTTATTAATGATATTCAAAGCTGTTTTATACACTCAACACCCTTTTTATTTGCAGATGATCTTAAATTTTGCAGAGTTATAGAACTCCAAAACGACGTCAATCTGCTGCAAAGCGATCTAAACAGACTTATAAAATGGTGCGAAAATAACGATATGCTCTTGAACGCGAAAAAATGTACACATATAAAATTTACACGAAAAAATAATTTCATACGATCGGAATACTTTATTGGTAAAGAACAATTGAAGGAAGATGAAGTCATTAAGGACCTGGGTGTACTGTTGGATAGGAAACTTACCTACCTACCACATATAGATAATATTATTAAGCGGGCGTCTAGATTGTTGGGTTTTATAATGAGAAATAGTAAGGTCTTCAGAAGGATAAAAACTAAAATAATTCTTTATAATAGCCTAGTTCGTAGTCACCTGGATTATTGTAGCACGGTTTGGCGACCTCATTATGCTACACATTCCCTCCGAATTGAGCGAATTCAAAAACGGTTTATACGACACTTAGCGTTTTTAACTGGGAATTCTGGACGAAAATATTCATACAGTAAGAGTCTACAAAAATTTAACATTATAACCATAAGACAACGTATGGATATGCTTGATCTATCAACGCTACATAAGATTTTATCTAACAACATAGACTGTTCTGAAATACTTCGAAGAATTCGGTTTACAGTACCAAGTAGATATCCTCGATATGCCATTAAACCGTTATGCGCTCCGATCAGAAAAACCGTATTGGGTCAGAATTCGCCAATTTCTCGAATGTCTAAACTATATGTTGAGTGCAGTGAGTTAGTAGACATACACAGTCTATCACTATCAAAATTTCGTAAAGCTCTTGCTCAAATATATCTGAAAAGGATCCAGCACAGTGAACCTTAGAACATTAGTCCCTGTTAAACAATATCCATCGTTTGTAAAAGAAGTTTGAAAAAAAAAAATGTCTAGTTAGTCACAATATAATATTGAGCATAATTCTTATGCAATTCATTATAATTGATATGTAACAGTATATTGCATGTGGTGTTTGCCTATAATTGGCCATGCATTAAGCTCGTAAGTCGTGCCATGTAAACCTAATTGTTAAGAAAAATGTAATAGCTGTTGGCAATCCTAAATAAATAAAAATAGAAGTGCCTGAGGGGGCGACCTTTTTACAGTCGCCTTCCCTCCGCTAGAGGGGGTGACCGCTTTACAGTCATCCCCTCCGCGATGTGCCTAAAGGCGTGGCTCCAATGGGCGGCTGTAGTGTGATCTGACGAGGACCTGGAGCCTCCCTTCGGTGCCGAAGATGACCGCTCCAGTGGTTTTAGCCGGTAGGAGTCCGTATCACGTAATTCATGCTTAATTTAATGTAATTTTTTTATATATAACTAGTCCGTGTTTAATTTCTCAAAAAAATCCCATGTTTTGTACAACTTAAAATCGGTCGGTAAATGAAATTGCATAATCATCGATTATGAAAGTGGTGTAAGTCCAATTGACAGAGGTAGGTGGCATAGCAGATGGATGCCGATCAGTGTTTTGATTTTGGCATCATAGAAATGGCATTGAGAAAAATGAATTTTGTGTACACACCACAAGATTAGTATAATGTAATAGCGCAATGTAGAAAACAAGATAAATTCATTTTATATGAAATGAAACGGGAGAATTTCATTTAAAAAAAATCTCCAAAATGCAATTAAAATACAGATAAAAAAAATACTAATGGGGAACAGGTCAATTGGTAGCAAATATGTCGGTTGAGGTTCCTCAAAATTGCACCATATACCATTTTTTATAAAACAACAATATCAATTTATTACCTCTACGTCCTGGAAGACCGTTAAAATTTGAAAAAATCGCCCTGGAGCCTTTGTACCAAAATGCCAGACCCATTACGTACGAAAAATATAAAGACATGAAGCAGCTACTACCCTATATACCTCCGGTGCATCATGCATATTTTGAAACACTACCACATGCAGAGAATAAGTAAATTCTTGTAATCAGTATCTTGTAAAGACAATGTAATTGCCGTCTAAAATAAAATGTTATGTGTTGTTATGCGTATTTGTAAACAAAATTATCTTAAAATGAAGTATATTTGAAGCGATATTTGATTTTTCAAAATTGAAATTAAACGATTTTTACAATTGTCTAATTTTGAAAGTGGTATCGTAGTCTAATTAGCCAAAAACAAATTTATATAAACAAATTAAATGTTGATAAAACAATAGAAACAATGCCAGACCTCATATGATTTGCCTGTATTTTTAAATCAACAACCTTTAATTTTCTCGAAACAAAAGAAAATGGACTTACACCACTTTCAAAATAAACGGTCCAGTTAATGGTTGTACTATATATGGTGCAATAAGTTTAATGAGATCTGTGGTAATGTTATCGTTTCCTGATGATTTTGTATTTTGCAACGATTTGACGATCAGGATCATTAAATCATTGATCATTGACATCATTATCACATCATCGTTGATCATTAGTTCATTGAGTGTAACTATGTATCTGTCTCAAGGCATAAACAAATCTATTTATTATTTTGCTTTCGTTTTCTATGTGTAACTTCCAATTCCAAGCACAGTTTTCATCAAACAAAATACCAAAAAATGTTAAGTATTAGCATAAGGCTGAAGGCCTTTTTGCTTTCACCAGAATGGTCGGTCAAGCAGCCACATCTCCCAGCAGTGCATGCAAGAAGCCCAATAAAAAAGCTCAGCTTACGGTACAAGTATCTAAACCGTAGCTGTGAATCACCTCACGGATTAGGTCCATTTATATCTCCTACTAGCTATGTATGCAGCGAGTCGCGTTGATTAATAAAGCGAGTGGGTGAGCACGCGCACTGCCTCCGTGTCTTCTATTATCACCACCTCCTCATAAATGAAGGCGACGGCATCCCAAACGTTGCCGCTCAGAATCATGGACAGATCAATAACCCGAAGTGAGAGGTTACCACCTGCGACGCAGCGAGGACGCGACATTGCGCTGCCCAAGCCAAGAACTACTCCAGCTTGAGATCTTTGCCTGCGTAATACCAGGCGCACTTAAGAGAACGTCAATAATATTATAGATTGCCTCCTTGTAGAACTGTGACGAGAAACCGAAATAGATAAAATACGTTCACTGGCTCGACACTGATTGTATCAACTGTGAATCTTTATAATTGTATTCGATACAGTTTTGTAATCTTTAGGGGAAGGAATTTGTTTAGCAGTGAATGAAAGAAAGAAACATGGTTTATTAGCAGACACAAAATCACAAAGACAACAACAAGAGTAGCGCACACAAGTTATAACGACAACATATATGATAACAAAATATAAATCAGAAGAAATGAACAAATGAACAAACCGTAGGTACGCAAAAAGAACAATAGGTGACGGGTCTCTGCTTCTAAGTTCTAGTATAGTCTCGGCCGTCCGCGCACGCGCTAGCCTTCAGTGACCTGTTACAATTTGCAGTGAGTGGCCGTCGCCCGTTATCAAATCGCTTGCGCTGTGTGAAAAATTGTACGGTTTTGGTTGCGGTAAACCGATTATATAATTTATTTCTTATAGTACGCTGCAATACATTCGCCATAATAATGTTTTTCTAAAGAAAAATATGATTTTTTCACTAATTACCTACGTGGATGTATAAACGGCTGGTATGATAATACGAAGGGGATGTGTGGTGTCCTACGGGCCCGTATGGTACCAGGAATAAGAATATAGCACCACGCCATCTCCACCCGTGGATGACGCAAAAGCGTAAAAGCCGATTAAGGGACTCTAAACCGAGGGATAGGCAGCAGCGCCCCTTCGATACCATTCAGCGCTCACCAACCCATTTGACGCGTGGACGTGTAAGTACTCACTACTTGCTAACTGCTCCAAAATTACTACACATTATTGTGTAAATCTATGGGAGAGGCCTTTGTTCAGCAGTGGATATCGTTTGGCTGATACGACAATGGTGTGCAAGGGAATGAAAAAATATGCGTGGGTGAACAAAAAATCATATCAGTTTTGTCCACAGGTTATCGTTCTGGTCGTGCTGATAGAGCAGGCAGGCGTGGCCGCTCCGTCTGCCTACTCACCTCCAGACATCGACTCTGCGATTCGAAGCGTTTCTGCTATTGTCAAAAACGTTTCGGTTGACATAGTTGTTATATTGGAAGATAGCGTGGATGACAATCAATCTCAAATCAAAACTGCCACTCAAAACTAAGTCGCGCCTCCTCGTGTGGACCACACTAACTAGCGCCTTTGCGTCAGGATCTAATACTTCAGCGGAGAGCGCGTCGAACGCCCTGAGTGGCGTTGTCCTTCATATCCATCGGATGATACCACTCCCTCACCAGATTATATGATTATATACTTATTATTATATATTTGAGGAATAAATAAATAAATAAATAAAAATTATACCTGACGTATGCAGATCCTACTGAATTTACAACTGTGGACCCCATTAAGAGTTTTGTTGTGAGCAGATCTATCTTATAATTAAATAACCTAATAAATGCGTCCTATAAGGCTGTTTCATTTCTGTCGTTGTTGTCGTAAAAACGAAACACACATGTCTGTCACTTTGAAGCTGAATATTTTCCAAAAGGTGCTCAACCATAAAGGTATAGCGAGCTATGGAGAGAACTATGCATATATGTAACTCAACTGCGATCGCCAACCCGTCTGCCAAGCGTGGCGATTATGGCAAAACCCCGCTCCAAGCTCAGAGCACAAAACCATACCGGTCGGTTTGGCAATCTTCGTGGGAGGCTTCTGTCCAGCAGTGGACGTTTTTCGGCTGAAATGATGATGAAGATGATGTACCCGTGGGTACGTGTAGGTAATTGGCAAACTTGTGGTGACTAAAGCCAACAAGAGTTGAAGATGAGATTCGAAGATAATGTCTCGAAAAAATTATACTTTCAGAAAAAGATAGATGAATATATGATGACAATATATTTTCCATGGCCATAAAACTATTTAATAGGCTTCCAAGGGATTTTAAATATTTACCGTTGACATTATTTAAAAATAAATTGCATAAATGTCTTCTAAGTAAATGTTATTATAGTGTTAATGAATACCTCAATCCGAATGACATTTAACTGTTTTATTTTCTGTTTCATCAAATTATTTATTCAACATACACATCATTTTATCGAAGTGACTAACTTAATACTGTATTTACACATTAAAACTAAACATACCTAGTCTACTACTATGTCACTAAACTAAAACAAACGAATATATAAATAAAAAGTATAAGAAAGGGGGCGGTTAGGCGTCAAAGTACTCCTCCTCATCGCTGTCAACCGGTAACCCAGAAGACTGGCAGCAGCCACGTTGAATGGCAATGCTAATTCTTTGTCTAAAAAATAGGCAGCCCTCTGGTCACGCGAAGAGTCGACCAAACGTCTGGCAATATCTTTAAAAAGCAGATGTGCACTCGGACCCCATGACCCGAGCGTTTCGGCCCCAAACGGCTCAAACACATAACTTCCACCGAGGTTATTATATTTGCGCCGTTTGAGAGTCTCTGCAGCGGCAGCGGCAGCACCAGGACAGACTGAACATGACAGATGGGAAGGAGCAAGGTTGTCGACACAAGTAGCATCCTACACCAGAGGCCTTCCCAACTTCCATGACAATAGCGATATACCGTCTGGTCTGTAGCCATCATCACATGCCTAGCCAGTGGGTTCTAATGCAGCTGGCACGCCAGAGGTGACAAGATCTCGACGAATTATGTCATTAAGATTTGCATGTCGTGCTCTGCGGCCTGCGCTCCTACTACAAGATAGGCCATGGAGTCTGAGCCAGTTGACTTCACCACAATGACAATGACACCGATGAGAGCAACACAAGGAAAATTTAACATTAATATTCAAATTTTATTCATGCAATATTTGACATTTATTTTATATAATTTTTGACATTTGCATTTTTAATATTAGTGTATAATCTATGATTTGCATACCGGTAAGTTGAAGTGGAAATGGGGCGCTCATAAAGTACTTCTTGAAGACTGTAGATGGGCAAAAACAGTTACTTCATGGAAAGGCCCATTGGATTAGCGCCATGGGGCAGACAGTTCACTAGATGGAAAGATGATATAAAAAAAATGTTGGCCTACAATGGCAAAAAATTGCCCAAGACCGAGAGAAATGGAAAGCTTCGGAGGAAGCCTGAGAGGGGTTCCTGTGTAATAATAAATTACTACCTGATTTTAACCTAATAATTACCTGCTTAAAATATAAATATATATAAATGTTTTTACTATTGTAAGTAAATTGCATAGATATTATTTTTATAAAGGTATGATAATAAAACACTTTTGAACGGATTAAATCGTGTATATTATAGATTTTAGTTTTTCCTGACGTTTCGTACACTTTACAGGATGACTAAGGTGACAAGCGTCGTTACAGATTTAAAAAGTTATTTTATCTACCATACAAAACTAACCAAAATTATTTCGATGCACGCAGTAATCACTCACAATGTCTTGATGTTTTTTTAGTGTGGTGTGTTACTTGGGATTTTATTAATTTAATAACCGGATTCCAAACAGGTGGTACCTGCCAACCATCTTCTCTATTAAAATGAGGATGTTTTTTAATTCCAATAGCCTCACGAAACATTCTTGGTACATAACGGTTCTCTTTCGCGAGGGATTGAAGATAATCAAATCGAAGAAAATGGTTTGGTTTGCCTAAGGCAAGTTTCACACACTGCAAACTTTGTGGAGCGTCTATGCTTGACGTCAGCTACGTGTTCTTCAATTCTGGTGGCTATACTACACTTTGTTTGCCTTATATATGACAACCCACAATCACAGTAAATCTTGTAGAGGAATGTGACACTTCACGGGTTTGAGAAGTTGGCTGATCTTTTTATGTAGCTTGATAGGTTTTAATAGCTTAACGCTTCAAGATATGACCAATTCTGTCCGTGACTCCCTTTATGAATGGTAAAACACCAGGTTTCAGGTTAAATTTTTATTTTGAAGAACTTGCTTCACACGGTGAAGCTCCCCTGCCAGATGGTCGGGGTCGCAGATGCTTTCGTGCTCTCTGTAACAAAGATTTAGCCACGGTAGCTAACTGTCAAAGATGGTGGTAAGATTCACCGTTATGGTACCCGTTTGTACTTGCCACCCCCTCAGGTAAAGGTGTAGCTGTCGGTAGAAGTTCTCAATCTCTCTCAAAACTTCTGGCGTAGTACACTGCCGTCCGCGGTCTTCAAATTCATAATACGACTTTGCCCAATAGACTCTTCACTTGCGGACACTTTGGAGCCTTGATTCCGCTCAATCGCCTCTTTAACACCATTAAAGGGGGTGATTTTCCGATGCTCACCACGTATGGCAAGCGGGTTGGTGAGCGCAGAATTGCTACTATTTAGCGAAAGGGACGCTGCTGCCCATCCCTCTGGTTAAGGAATCCTTTAGTCGAATTTTATGACCTTCACGGGAGGACATGGAGTGGTGCTATATTCTTAGTCCGGACACCACACGGAATTGTGTTAGTTACCTTGTGCATATATTAAAGATTAAAATTATCTTTACACTATATCATTCAAATGAATACTTTAGGAGATATCATCGATTCAGACGTTTACGTGCAACCAAAAAAATCGCTCGTAGCGAAACGGGCGGTCGGCTGGGACGCCGCCGGCGTTGGTGTCCGCGCCACGGCCTACAAAATAAACGTTATAAAATAAATGTTATAAAATAAACGTTATAAAATAAACATACATAATACTTTCTTGCTAAACGCATTCGTCATTTTCTTTATTAGTAAATGCACCCGTGCAATGCCGGGGCGGGTCTTCAGTAGGTATATGACAGTGACTCTGCAACAAGAATGAGTACTGTTTAAATAACTATATACATAATTCCGTGTGGTGCCGGCTCAGAATACCACCACCCCATCTCCTCCCGTGGGTGTCGTAAAAGACGACTAAGGGATTAGCCGGAGGATGGGCAGCAGCGTCCTTCGAGTATATTAACAACTCCACTGCGATCGCCAACCCGTCTGCCAAGCGTGGCGATTATGGCAAAACCCCCCAATAAGGTCACAGCACACCCATATCGGTCGTTGTGGTGATCTTTGGGGGAGGCCTGTGTCCAGCAGTGGACTACATTCGGCCGAAATGATGATACATAATTATATTATTTGTAATATTTTATTTAATATCTATCGTTTTGTTTACATACCTATGAAGGCGGAACCTGTCTCCCGTCTATCCTTGGAGCCATCTGTGCAAACTTTATAATAACAGCGCATCCAATGTTTCACTTAGTAACTCAGTAGGTATATGAGAAAAGCAAATAAGAAATTAATATTGTTCGCTAGTATTTCAATTAAAATAGTTATTTTTTTTTTTTTTTTTTTTTTTTTAATAAAACGTTGCCCCACACTAGGATTTCTCCTGTGTCGTGGGTGCGTTTACAGACATGAATTCCACATACAATACACCCAGACCCGGAACAACTATCTGCAGATCATACAAATATTTGTTCCGTGTGGGAATCGAACCCACGACCCGGAGCGCAGCAGTCGACTGTATCAGCCACTGAACTATGTGAATAACACTAATATTTTACCATCTCTATAAATAACTCTATATACAGGTTGTCCAGTAAATAGCACGACGTACTGCAGGGGGTGAGAGCTTGGGTCAATACCTACCTACCAAAAAAACACAATATATGTTCAAATTTCCGAAATATCGAAAAATCTCTACCTTGACACAGATTTTTAAGCATCTCGTAATGAAAAATTCCTTTTCTAGTTTTTTTTTTACCTCAAATTATTTGTGAATAGTTACTGTACTCATTGATAAGTCTTTATTCTATTAAAAACTAAAATGTTTTCAAGAAATACAATTTTTATTTAAATTTTCACAGTACAATCTTCTTATCTAAAATTTTGTACTACCGAAAATCCGTTAGATTTTGCTGAACATTTATTGTGGTTTTTTGGTAGGTATTGACCCAAGCCCTCACCCCCTGCAGTATGTCGTGCTATTTACTGGACAACCTGTATACGGTAGAAGTCCAACGCGCCCCTCCGCCCTGAGCTAGAATGGAGGAAGTTTTTTTTCACTCCTCTTGCTCAAAAAGACCGTCAGTGTGGCATTCCAAAGCGAAGAAAAAATAGCTTCTTCTTCTCTTAGATTATGGCTTCTGTAGAGTATCTTCCACAATTTCGCCAATGTCAAGTATAAGGCAACGTCGTACGGTGTTTAGAATAATGAATCTTTACGTATTCATAAAATATTTCTCAAAAATATGTGGGCAACGTCGTACGGTTGAATTGTTTTTTCTTCCTCTAGGGAAAAAAGTTTATTTTTATTTTTGTCTGTCAAATGACAATGAGCCTACAATAACGAAAAAGTCTTTTGTCATAAGTAGAATAATCATGAATAAAGACTCGACTTATTACTGTTTCATAAAAATAACAGCATTTTATTTTTGAAAATGGAACTAAAATCAGCGATCTCTTTGGTAGAATGCATGCAATGTGTTGCGGCTACAGAAGAAATAAAAAAAAAGACATTGGCGCGAAAACTTTAGAATTTTTCAGTTGCAAATTGAATTGGTGGTGATCGTAATTAGAAATTAAAATAGTGAAAATGTCATCATCTAGTGAGAATGGAGACCCTAATTTGCAAATAGAAGAGAAAGGAAAAGAAAATAAATAATTTTCAATCTGTTGCCGTCAAGGTCACAAAGCATTTATTTAAATAAAGCATTTATTTAAGAAAAGTTTGAGTGGAGGACAGAAAAACAAGTGGTTTCGCTTACGGAAGGAGTTTTTCTTACGAATTTTGATAAGCTTACCAAAAAATATCAAAGTACAACGCTTTGGATCACATATTCAATGTTACGAACAGCTATACAGATAAGACATAATGTAAATATAAAGAAACAGACAACTCAATATTCATCTTCACAGAGGACTGAAATTAAGTTACCGGGAAAAAACATATAGTTAAATACCCAGAATCGTACAAATTGTACATACAATTTTAATAAAATAAACTATTTAATAAAATTAAAAACAAATTTAATAAAATATACAATATTATTGGATTATTTTCTTTGCTCGCAATCGTAGTGAAAAGTAGAGTGTAATACACGGCGCTAAAAACCCATTAAAACTCGGTTTCTATTTACTCCCTCGCTAAAGGTCGGGAGTAAAACTACCTCGTATGTAGTGGGTCATTTTAGCCCCTTGTATAACAATCTACTATTGTAGACTGCTTGTGAGTTTGGGATCGACGGCAATCCTAACTGCACATCTCTGGACGGCGTCAAAAGGGCCATGCTGGTCTCCGGGGCTGCCGCCCGTAGTGACAGCAGAACGCCACATGGGGCGGACCTGCAACTCTTTCACTTCACTTATCACAATACATTCTTGTCCTGCTCTTTCCCATTTTCTTTGTAAATTTATGGCCGTGCACGTTTCCTACAGCGTCTGTGCCTTTATAGTAGTTATATGTATGTATATATTTAAGTATATAATTGTTTTCCTTTAGAATAAAGATGGCCCACTCTAGGATTCTTCGTGTGTCGAGGGTTCAGGTTACAGACATAAATCTCTCATGCACAAACACTCAGATCCGAAACAACTATCTGTAGATCACACAAATACTTGTTCCGTTCGGGGATCGAACCCGCAACACCAAGCACGGGGAGCCAATCGTTAAGTTACTACCTCAACCGTGCCATACATTTTTAACAACAAAACAGGTTTTCGCGATCATGACAAATTTTACTAAACCACTTTTAAACGGATAACACGGCGTATATTATCGTTTTTCCTGATGTTTCAAACACTTTGCAGGGTTCGTGGTCGCAGGATGAATAAAATGTGTGTATACCTACACAATTAAACCATATTTGTATAGAAACATGGTGACCTCTATTTGTTTAACAACTGCAATGAACACGGATGTGCAGTTTTCTTGCCACCTATGTAAACCGACTGACGACCAGTAACTTTGTGTAAACATGTGGATCTTGAAGTAGGTACATACTCGGCCCGAGCCTCTGTCTGCCGAGCGCCTATAAAAGCAAGCGGCTGCTCGCTTGCCGCACATCACACTCCAACCGTCGACATGTTCCGAACACTGGCCATCTTGTGCCTCGTGGCACCCGCCCTCGGTGAGTCCACACCTAATTTTATATATTTATGCTTACCTATCTACATCGTTGTATAAACCTAGCAAGATATCACATCCACGGTTATCGAAATTATTATTAGTCCATTGCCGAACAAAGGCCTCCCCATGAATTTCCACCACGAGCGGTCACATACCACACGCATCCAACGCCTCCCAGCGACCTTCACCAGGTCGTGTGTCCACCTCGTTGTCGTCGTCCCACGCTGCGTGTTCCGCTGCGCGGTCTCCAATCGAGAACCTTTATGCCCCAACGGCCATCAGTTCTACCAGCAATGTGCCCCGCCCATTGCCACTTCAGTTTACTCTTTTCAGCTATGTCGGCAACTATAGTTCTTCTACGGATCTCCTCATTTCTGATCCGGTCTCATAGCTTTCTTATGGGGCCCATAGTGTGGTTCTATATGTCATCATTGGTAACACACTGGTTAAAGACTTTCGTCTTGAGACATTGCGGTGTCGTTGACGAAAAGACGTTGCGAAGTTTTCCGAATGCTGCTCAGCCGAGTCGGATTCGACGATTGACCTCTTTCTCGATGTTGGACCTAACTGGACAGTTTGTCCCAGGTAGACATACTCGACAACAACTTCGAGAACAGAGCTCCCAACGGATATTGGGATGGGCACGACATGAGCATTTGACATGACTTTCGTCTTTCATGACCAATTTTTTTCAATTCACCAAATTACTTGCCCTTGTCATAATTTAAGTTGCATTGTTCCAATTGGTTGGTCCAGTGAGAAGATCCGGTAATACACTCCACGGATCCTCTTTGCAAATAATAGACAATACATTGTTGACGAATACAAATGGTTGTGAAAGATATATTGAAAAAATAAACCGCCAGTTATAAAATTGTTGCATGAATATTGGAATAATATACAGGCTGTCCAGTAAATAGCACGACATACTGCAGGGGGTGAGAGCTTGGGTCAATACCTACCAAAAAAACACAATATTTGTTCAGCAAAATCTTACGGATTTACAGTAGCACAAAATTTTCCGAAATATCGAATTACAAAATTGTACTGTGAAAGTTTAAATAAAAATCAGTATGTCGTGCTATTTACTGGACACACTGTATATCAAAATAAATTACAATTGGTTGTCTATACATTTAGACAAATAAATAAAACTGACGAGTCTGTTTGTAATATCAAAATAACAGCTTTTTACTAAAGGCGTATAAAAGTATATACGGTACTTAGAACAACATAACAATTTTTATTTTATTTGTCTGTCTGTCTGTCTGTTTGTTCCCGCTAATCTCCGAAACGGCTGGACCGATTTCTACGGGACTTGCACTGGCAGATAGCCGATGTCATAAGGAATAACTTAGGCTTCTTTTATTTTAGAAATAAAGTATGAGGGTTCCGCGAAAAAAAGACCCATGAAATCCTATACTCTATGTCAAGTGTCTATGCCGAAGTACTCTAAATTAGTTATAAATATGTTGGAGGATGTTTCGATGATATTTATTTATTATTATCATGTTTCTCTATTCGCGGGCTTATATCCCCTTTAAGGGGAACCCGGTCTTTTGATAGGTTTACGCGGGGACATGGGTCCAACACGCAGAGGCCCTTTAGAGAATTGTATTATTATTATTTTGTACTTACTGTTTTGTATAATGCGGTGTACACATAACTTGTGCGTTAGACGTGTTCTCACCTGTTCCACACACAACTGTGTGTGAATGTTATTTTTCTTCATCTGTTTAGTAAGATATAGAGATGAATACTAACCGATAGCCGTGGCCGTACTTATGTACTCAGATCGTATCTAAATTTTTTAAACTAATTAAAATATTTTTTTTAGTACATTCGGAGGGCCTTAGTGTGTTTATGACATGCATTTCATCCGGGAGCGAAGAGTTGGTTGCTCTGCCAAGCACCAAAACAGTGGCATCGTCAGATGGTTGGGAAGAGACATCACAGCCTGACGGCAGTGTTGGCGTGGACTCGCTCACCATGATGTGCCTCTCCTCCGACCACGCCGTCTGCGCGCTGTATGATACCGACGGCGACATCGCTGGCGTGCAGATGTCTGTATGTATTGTGCCAAGTCGATTAGTTTACATTTAATGACATCTAGTGGCAGTAGATTCGGTATGGCTGTGGTTCTGATAAAAAATACCTAAGGCAGCTCCAGCAGTGGGCAGTAAACGACGGCCAAGGGACACTAAACCAGAGGGATGGGCGGCAGCGTCCCTTCTGTGAAACATAGCCATTCTCCGCTCACCAACCCGCCTGCCAGGCGTGGTGAGTATCGGCGAACTCCCCCCAAAGTGGCGACACAGTTGTGGATGTCTATGGGGGAGGCCTTTGTTCAGCAGTGGGTATCCTTTGGCTGATGTGACGATGATGATGATTAATTTGGAAACAATAATGTAGTAAAGTTATCATACGCCAGTCACGTGGGTGTGTGATAATATGTAAAATAGTTATGAAAATATTCATTTTACTATTATACACAAACAATATACCAGCACTCAGAATACCACCACCCCATCTCCTCCCGTGGGTGTCGTAAAAGTCGACTAAGGGATTAGCCGGAGGATGGGCAGCAGCGTCCTTCGAGTACATTAACAACTCAACTGCGATCGCCAACCCGTCTGCCAAGCGTGGCGATAATGGCAAAACCCCCCATTGCGCCCACAGCACAGCCATATCGGTCATTGTGGTGATCTTTGGGGGAGGCCTGTGTCCAGCAGTGGACTTCATTCGGCCGTAACGATGATGAAAAAATGACACAAACACAAATTGTGGAATTTAATATTATAACTAATATTCTGTGGTGACCCGTACAATATGGGGAGGCTGGCCATCACACTCATATCGTGGACAATTTATATTTAATTAAATACTGGCTATTTTACTGTTTAATTGTAAGGTTGACATTTAATATTTAATTTGATTATTGTTGACATTAGTTTTATTCAGGCGTATGTAAACGCGCAAAAAGTTTGCATGTCGCGCTGCGGCAAAATGTATCCGGCTCTATTTTTATTTACACCATCTGTAATGTACCTACATTTTATGCAAATAAAACTATTTATTTATTTATTATTATAACGAGGTATTCCCGTAAACATACCTAAACAATCGAAAAGGCCCGCTGGCAAACACTTGAAATGGATGAAATTGGAATAAAAATCTGTAGAATTAGGTAGGTCGCTAATTTGTGTCCCCCGGAACTGACCCCCGGGAAGACAGCGGTGCGCATGTGGTCACGTGCCACCGTGTGCGCAACACAGCGCACTGTGAGCGAGGCTCGGGGGGATCCTTTACGATCTTCCCCAAGAAGTGCCAAGAGGGCGGCCTTTTTACAGTCGCCTTCCCTCCACTAGAGGGGGTAAACCCTTTACAGTCATCCCCTCCAAGATGTGCCTAATGGCGTGTCACTAATGGGCGGCTCTTAGTGTGATCTTCCGAGGACCTGAAGCTTCCCTTCGGTGCCGAAGATGACCACTCCAGTGGTTTTATCCGTTAGGAGTCCGGCATACCCTTTCACCCATTCCTCGGGGCGGAGGAAGTTCATGGTGAATCACTGCTGAGGACATAAAAAAAAACTGGTTTTCACAGAAAGGTGGAAAAAATATTAGATTTCGCTACTTTAAGGGTCACTGAAGAAGTGTTATTGTTACGTATACTTGTATGGCCTTATTTTAATATCGAATAATCATGGTGAATAGCTCCAGTATTAGCCATAGGGAATGCCGAATAACTCAACAATTCGCCATAGGGAATGCCGAATAACTCAACAATTCGCAATAGGGAATGCCGAGTAACTCAACAATTCGCCATAGGGAATGCCGAATAACTCAACAATTCGCCGTAGGGAATGCCGAGTAACTCAACAATTCGCCATAGGGAATGCCGAGTAACTCAACAATTCGCCATAGGGAATGCCGAGTAACTCAACAATTCGCCATAGGGAATGCCGAATAACTCAAATACTCGCCATAGGGAATGTAGGACAACCGGGTACTTGCCACGACCACGAACCACTATTCGCGGCATCTGTAAATAAACCACATATATGGGTATACATCACATTTGTAAGCAGAGAACATGTGACCAAGTCTTTAAAATGTTCTAAAACCGTATTGATTTTCACCCACAGGTAGACAAGGACCGTATCGTCGGCACTCTTTACGACTGGGCGACCCAAGGATTCGTTGACTGGCAAGTGACCGTGGACGAAGCAACTGAGAACTACTGGGCTAAACAGATTCTGGTTGCCGGTACGTATTGCCATCATGTTCATACAGCTGTTTAGTAATTTTGTAGATACTAGGAAGGCCAACCGTTTAGTTAGCCGTCTAGTTTATAGTTCCATGTTCAGATTCTAGATTTTTGCAAAAAAATATCATTTTGTTAAATTTCTGCAGTTTTATACATAAGATAAGATAATAAGATAATAATTTATTTTTCAATATACAAATATAAGCTCACATTAACTAAGAAAGGAAACAAAACTAAAATTGTATATTGCTATGGACAATTAACAATTACATTTATCGTGGTCCCCACACTAGGCATGCCTGTATCGTGGGGAACCTAGTAACAAAAGTGTTATACATATAGAAAACGTCTACAGCACACAAATTAAATAGGTCTAAGCCATTTTAATTAAAAATTAAGTATAAAATTATATTAAAGTAAATGTATATAATTATGTACATAAATATACATATATATATATATATGATAACTTGTAATATATAAATATTATAATATATAATATAATAGATATTTGATATATATTATATATTATGATGTAATAATCAGTCTTTCTGTCTCTTCGTATGAAAGTGCATTTAACCATTTAGTAATTTTAAGCTTTACTTCCGGAACTGAGTCTCGGCGAATGTTACAAAATGTTGATGCTTTATTGTAAATGAATGCTGATAAAAATGAGTAGAAACGCTGAGCGAATTTAGTACGACAAACATAGACTGGAACCCTGAAAAGGCGATGTGTGGTCATTTCACTATAGTCCGGGGAGAATAGAACTGATTTGTGCATAGTTAGTACGATAATGCTGATGAAAAGTTTCCGGATACTTAGGGTTTGACTCTCCTCATATAGTTTGATAGATGGGTAGCGTCTTGGTTTTTTAAGCATAGTTTTTAATACTGAACGCTGAGCACGCTCGAGCTGTATAATATTAGACTTTGCTGCACCACCCCAACAAAGTATGCCGTAAGTCAGCAGGGATTGGCATAAAGCAAAATATGTGTATTTTAATATTTCCATTGGAGCAGCATATCTAAGTTGTCTCATGATGTTAATTATTTTTCTGACTCTGCTAGAGAGAAAACCAATATGTCTACGAAAGTTCAGGTTCTGGTCGATAATGATTCCAAGATATTTTATTTCGAGGCTTCTATCAATATATCCACACGAACAATCAGTAATGGCTGGGTGGTCACAGCTGTGTAGTCTTAGTGTTAACATGACTGGAGGAGCAGTCGCTGCAGTATTATGAAAGCATACGAATTTAGTTTTATTAACATTAAGTGTAAGAAGGTTGTTATTTAACCAGTTCGATACAATAGTCATACCATTTTCTGCACTTTTCAGCGCTTCTTTCCAGCTCTTGCCCTGAAACAGTAATGCAGTGTCGTCTGCGTAACAAATCATCTCTCCGTTTGAGAGAGACAGTTTGTGGATGTCATCCATATACACATTAAAAAGGGTAGGCCCCAAAAGACTGCCTTGTGCCTTGCCTACATGTTTCGTAACTTTGACTGCGTTACAGTCAATGATATTATATATAGAAACAAGTAGTTAAGTTACATGCGCGCCAAAAGTAAGACCCAAAACTCCCCCAATTGTGGCACCTCGCAATCAGTTCGCCCAAGACAGGACAACGAGCACACACTGTCACAAGCTGTATTGTTTTATTAATTAAGTAATAACAATGCCGTCATGCGTTTTCTCGAACAAAACACAGGCCAAGCAAAGAAAAGAGACAACACATATATATTCCATCGCAGGTGCGACAAAGACATCGAGTACACGTGTTGTCATTTAAATACCTATCTCTTTTACTCTCGTAGTTTTTGTATCTTCTTTCTTACAGCATAGGTGTGTAGTTTTATAGCTTTTTACCTACATACAGCGAGACCGAGTTGTGCGCGCCATTTAATATGGACGTAACATATCTATGCAGTATTTAACATGAGACTTAATTTTCCAGAAGGCAAATTTAGCATCCCAGGCTTCTACGGCACGCTGGTGTCCATACCTACCACCGCCAGCGACCTCGTGAGCGAAGGCTACACAAAGCAAGGATACTTGGCGGGGCGCGGTGAGTTTACTGTGTCCAGGCCCAAGCTTCAGCTATGCAGACGCGAGTAGCTCTCGCCCACAAGCTCGGAGAGTGCCCAGCGCGGGCTGCCGAGCGGCGGATCCTGCTCGACCGACTCAGGCACGAGTCGCCTCGTTCGTCGTCTCCTTTTGTGAGAGTGGTATACTCTAGAAGGACATCGCAGAGTGGGATCGGGCGTGGGTCGGAGGAGGTAACAACCACCCCGGTGCCCATGTCCGATACGCCTGAGTCTCCTGCCCCCCGTTACCATAATTATATGGCGGGTGGCCTCGGGGGTCGAGCACGCAGACTGGGGAATCTGCGTGATCAAACCACGTGCCACGCGCACGTGGTCGCGTGTCACCGTATCCGCTTCACCCATCGTGGCACCAATGCTCTCGCGTTCTAAGTAGCGAGGCCTGAGGCTGCGAGAAGGTTTCTCGATCTTTACGATACATTGGTGCCTTGTTATAAAATAAGAGCTGTGTTCGACGGGATTTCTCATCTCTCCCGTGGATGTAGTAAAAGGCGACTAATCCATCTAAATCTTAACCAGTGCGATGGGCAACAGTGTCCCTTATGTGAAACGGTAGCCATGTGCGCTCAAGAACCCACCTGCCAAGCGAGGTGAGTACTGGAGAATTCGCCCCAAAATGCCGACACTATTGTGGAAATCTATGTGGGGAGCCTTAGTTCAGCAGTGCACGTCCAAAACCGATATAATGATGACGCTGGACTCGGTGCACCGCATCCCAATAGTCACACGGAGCCCTGCACCTGTGTCGTACAACAGTTTCGACGGTTACCTTCCTCATACTTGAACCGTGACTCCGAAGTGGACCGTCAATACTAATGTTATTTTACTGATACTTAAAATATCCTCAACACAGGTACTTTCTACTTCAACAACCTGACTACATCCACCGAGTGCAAGTCGGACACCCTGTTCCCAGCTGCCGTGCTCGTCGATGAGAACGAGGAAGTCATGGGCATCATTGACTTCATATCCGGGACTTACACTTCACAGAGCGATGAAGAGACGAGCGCGATCCAAACACAAAACAGATCCGTCATCGAGGTATCTTTCTTGGCTCGTATCCGCGTATAGCAGTTATGAAAGAGAAAGAAAGAAAACAAAGTTTTATTTTGGTCTTATACACAATGACAATTAAAACAAATTAATAAGAATATAGCTTAGTAATGCTGTACGAGGCCAAAAAAGGTCCCTATCTCAGCATATGCTGCAGCAGTTTACGCTACAGCGCTGGTCTTCTGATAGAGCGTCAATGTTGATGCCACGGGCGGCTACGGCAAAAGATTAACATGTATATACTTATCAATAAATTAGGAAGAAACGCATAAAACATTGGAGGAATACATACATATTACGTAGGACGAGAGATTTTTACACAATTAGTCAGTTTATATATATACTAAAGAGGATTGAATTTAAGTAAAAATCGACTAAGAGTAAAAATTAACTCTGTGCACCTTTCCGAATGCTTCGATCCGCACTCATTGTCATTTTGTCTATGACACGAAGGAAGCGACCCTAGCGCCATCGGTTATTGTTAGGAATGGAGCGAAATGAATGAATGAAAATGAATTGTCTAACTTACTGAAAGAAAATGGAAAAGTCCATGTAAATAAATGTGTTTAATATAGCAAAATTACGATAGTCGCCTAACATAATGTTGAGCTGTTCGCCCTTTTGGCACTCAGATCTTCATAAGGGAGTTTCGGTTATTATTGATTACCAACGTTCTATTTGATTCCTAAATGGCCTTGCTTACACTTCGCAGTAATCAAAGTTATCACAAACATGTGCGGTTGAGAGTCAACGAAGCTATCATCATCAATGTCCTAAATACTTAAGTTGTTATCTTCTCACTGAGCAGTAGCTATATAATATATAAACACTTGTTCCGTGGGGGGACCCGGCGCCCCGTACCGAGGAGGATCAGTGCACAGCCGCTGCAGCAACCGAGTTATCAGAGCAACTGACAGCTTTGTGTATTTTATTCCAGAAAATTGTAACCGACGGACCAGAGTGCGCACACACTACGGCAGACGACCCTGGAATATTGGCCGTTACCGTGATCAGAACTACTATATAGATCACCGGCTAGCTTTCAAATTGATCGTTGCACAGCTCTACGATGATTCGAACTTATTAAATATTTTCATTGCTAATTCTGTTTTTTACTTCTTTAAAATTAACGAATAAAATGGACGAAGACACGCCGCGTTCAGTTCCTATCCAGAAACTTTGAATTTAGAATTGCGGTACCCGTTGCCGACAGAATAATTTGGGTCTGAGAATGTTTAGGTGACACATATTTATAACTAGTTATATATAATAATAAACGTGGAAACAAATGTTACAACCAGGGGTGCAATTCCATAAGCTCAAACATCCATACATCCTTGAATACAGATATCTTGATCAATGTTATTTATTTTTAATGAATTTTGTTTTTTTAATGTATTTGGAATTAATTGTTTTAAATAATTTGTAGTGATTTAAACATTTTTTCAATGAATTAGTAATTATTAATTAATCAGTAAAATCCATTTATAATGAAATCTTAACTATAACAATCAATTTAAGTAATTTTTCAATGCATTGTATGTTTGATTAGGTACCCGTTTTAAAAAATGTGACTCAACAACGGCCCAATGTTTGCAGTGCCCTGGCAGGGTTTGTTAAATCTAAATGATCATGATTATATTTAATTGTTGATGTTCATGTTGGCAAATAAATCAATAATAATTAATGGAGATTATGAACTACAATCAGTTGCAGACAATAGTGAATGTGTGGGTGTCTATAGTATAGAAACTAGTTAATAAAATAAGGCCGTAAGTCAAACCAAAGCGTCAATATATTGCGTTGTGAGATTGCTACTTGACTTATGAACGCGACCGTACCTACACATCCGAGTGCTGCAGAAATAAACGGACACCACTGCAAATACCTAACACGTGGCGTCTGTTGTAAGGATTGCCAGTTACAGATAATCTGTGAAACTCATATGACTTCTAAGACTACATTCAACTGGCATCATAGAAGCCTCAGCATCATGTATAATGGATAGATGTAAAAGAAATGGTGAAGAAACATATTACATACAAGTTATATATAATATAATACACAAACACCATTTATATGAACCCGGAAATACCGTTAATAAATTTGGATGACATTAACAATTTAACATCCGTCCAGCCAATTGACTTATCAACTGTGCAACTAAATAGAAATACAGTTAGTCAAAAAAAAAAGCGATTATGGCTATTTTGACCAACTTGAACGGGATTGGTATTCTCGTTCACATATAATGTTTAAATGAAATACAAAACATTATAACATGAATAGAAATTTATTTCGTGACACACATCAGAAAAGACAAAAGACGACAATGAAGAAGTCCCAAAGAAAAACAATATGTGATTATTAAAACCTCTTTGCTTTAATACTCCTCCTTAATCTCATATCTCCTGGCACTCCTCTCATCACTCATCATCATCTCAACCCCATACTACTCACACACCACTCATACTTCTGTCTTAACAACGCCTTGGTCAGAACATCCGCTACCATCCGCGCTGTCTCCTTGTACCTTAATTGTAGATCACCTTTCTCTATTGCCTCTCTGACAAAGTGATATCGCACATCCACGTGCTTCGTACGTTGGTGGTGCACTGGGTTTTTAGCTATCGCCATAGCCGACTGACTATCAGTGAATATAGTAATTGATGGTAGCGTAATTGATTCTCGCCCCATCTCTGCTATAAACCTGCGAAGGAATACCGCTTCCTTTGCAGCCTCAGATAGTGAAATATATTCTGCCTCCGCAGTTGATAAAGCAATTGTTCTTTGTTTCTTGCTCTCCCAAGAAATCGCTCCTCCTTGAGACAAGAACAACCACCCTGAATTAGATTTACGATCATAGTCTCCAGCATGATCTGCATCTGCATATCCTACAACAAGTTCTTGTCGATTACCTCTCGTGTATCTCAATGAATAATGCATGGTTCCTTTTAGATAGCGTAGTACTCTCTTTGCAGCTATCCAATGTTTTTCATCATAACAGTTGTTAAACTGGCTTAGCTGATTTACTGTGTGAGCAATGTCGGGCCTCGTGCACACTGCCAGATACATCAGTGATCCAATTAATGCTCGATATGGAATAGCTTCATTCAATTTATGATCAGGTTGCGGCTTCTCTAGACGCTGTCCTGAACCTGATACAGCTGGAGTGGCGACTGGCTTACAGTCCTCCATTCCGAAAGATCGTAGGATCTTTTCTATGTACCGCTCTTGGTCTAACTTAATCCCTTCACTATCCTGAGTTATACGTATTCCCAACATAAGCTCTGCTTTGCCTAGGTCTTTCATCTCAAATTTGTTGGCGAGATCTATCTTGACCTTCCGCAAGTCTTCAGCATCGTTCCAGAATAATAAAATATCATCAACATATACTGCAATGATGATGATTTTTCCTTCATTAAATCTGGTATAAACACAAGGTTCATTTTCAGATCTCTTGAACTGAAGTTTTATCAGTTCGTCATGAAGTCTTTTGTTCCATGCTCTCGGAGCTTGTTTAAGTCCGTACAGCGACCTCTGCAACAAACAAACGTGATTTTCTTTACCTTTCTCTTCAAAACCTTCAGGTTGCCTCATATAGACAACTTCGTCTAGATTTCCATTAAGAAAAGCTGTTTTCACGTCCATTTGGTCTACTTTTAGATTCATATGGACTGCTAATGCCATCAACGTCCTCAGTGAGCTATGCCTCACTACTGGCGAGAAAGTTTCAAAATAGTCAATGCCCCGCCTTTGACTAAAACCTCTTGCAACAAGACGAGCTTTATATCGCTTCTTTCTCCCCGTCTCTTCTTTTATTCTAAATATCCATTTAGAATCCACAACGTTGCAAGATTGTGGTAGCTCCACCAAAGTCCAAGTTTTATTTCTCTTCAGCGCTTCCAGCTCCTCCTTAATAGCAGCTCTCCACATTTCTTTGTCTCTTCTAGACATTGCCTCTTCGACACTCTGTGGATCATCTTCACCAGCGGTTGTTTGGTAAGTGATATAACCTGGAAAGTCTCTTTTCTTCCTTTCTCTAATAGGATATCTCCTTTCCACATGATGATCATCATCTTCCTTTTCATCAGATGTCATCCACTCTTCATCACTAACAACTTGATTCTCTGCTTCAATGCACTCCTGCACTGGCGGTTGCTCAATCTTCTCTTCTTTATTTTCAGTATCTCCTTGAAAATCTTCTTGAGCTTTTCTCAGGTGCAGACCTTCGTCTACATTCTTAGTCAAATTTTCTTCAAGACTGACTATCACATGCCCTTCATTCTTATTCTCTATAGGCTTCACACTGTTGAATTTTTTATTTTCGAAAAATACAACGTCCCTCGCCTTACTAAGTTGTCCGCTTGCCGGATCGATTAGTCGGTAAGCCTTTGACTCTCCGCAGATACCGACGTGAATAAGCTCTTTCGATTTTGGATCCCATTTCCTCCTTTTAGCGTCGGGGATATGTGCAAATGCTTTACATCCAAAAACTTTGATCATACTCAGATCTTGCTTCTTCCCCGTCCACGCTTCCTCTGGCGTTTTCCCTTTGACTGCGACTGTCGGAGACCTATTCTTTAAATAAACGGCATAATTTACGGCCTCGGCCCAGAAAGTTGTTTCCAATCCTGCCTCTTGAAGCATACTCCTAGCTTTTTCTACAATCGTTCGGTTTGCACGTTCTGCAACACCATTCTGCTCGGGCGTATACTCTACTGTAAGTTGGTGTAGGATTCCACAATCCTTCATCAACTTGTTCATCTGTCGGTTGACATACTCTTTGCCATTATCCGACCGAAGAATCTTCAGAGTCTTCCCAGATTGTTTTTCTACAAAAGTCTTGAACTCGTGAAACTTTTCAAATACTTCACTCTTATTCTTGAGGAAATACACGAAAGTTTTACGCGTGAAATCATCAATGAAAGTCAAGAAGTATTTGTATCCACTGAGTGAATTTTCACCCATTGGTCCACAAACATCAGAATGAACTAATCCGAGAACTTCTTTAGCCCTATTCGCACGACCTCTCTGAAACGGTTGTTTCGTTTGTTTCCCCATTAAACACGCTGTACACTCTAAGTTAGTTGAAGTGTTAGGAAAACTTACTCCTGTGGCTAATTTGTCTCTCAACAATGTAAGGTTACGTATGCCAAGGTGCCCCATACGCCTATGCCACAACTCCATATCTTCACTGATAGTCGAAGCTAGTGCGATTTCCTGTGAACAGAGTTTTAGTTTATAAACACCATTCTCCTCAACACCTGTATGTGCAACATCACCTGTAACCTTACATCCATCTTCTCGCAACAACTGAAAACCTTTCCTTGAAAACACTACCACAAAGCCTCTCTTTACAATAGTGCTCACACTTAATAGGTTGGTTTTTAAATCGGGTACATATATCACATTACTTACGCTCGCATTTTCTTTCTCGCATATCACAGACCCTACTCCTATACCAAACACCTTACCTCCATTTGCACACCCAATCTCTATCTTTCGGCCACACATCCTGAAATCTCTCAGCCACTCTCTATTATTGGTCATGTGGTTAGTTGCTCCTGAATCAAGAATCCATTCTTGGTACTCTCCTGCCGTTGCAAGTCCAAGTGCTACTGAAGCATTCTTCTTGATTTTTGGATTTTCAGGGCAAACTTTTGCTTTATGTGGTCCATTACAGATAAAACATTTTATCATATGTGCCTTTCTTGGCACAGGTTTCTTTGCTTTACGATGTTTATCGGTTAGAAGTGCAGTATCATTGGTGCTGGTACTTAGACCTGAACTGTATGAAGCTTCCATCTGTAACAGCTTGGTCTTCACATAGTCTGTGGTCAACTCTACTCTTGAGTTTTCAATCGCAAGCCTCATCGGTTGAAAAGTTTCAGTCAAACCTTGTAACATCAACGTTGCTAATAACTCATCGTCAACCTCCTTACCGATGTCACTCAATTGCTGCGCTACTGACATCAGCTCGGTGACATAACTCCTAATTGATGTAAACTGTTCAAGCTTTAGGCTTACAAGCTTTGATAAAAGTCGGCATCTGTTATTTAATCCTTTATCCTCAAAAGCTGACCTTAAAGACTCCCACGCCTCCTTTGCCGTTTTTGCATGTCTTACGTGGATCAGGCAATGCGGTTTTATCATCAAGCATATCCTGGCTCTAGCTTTTTGGTCTCTTTTTAAGCCTAATACATCTGAACTCTCGGGTGTCGTCTGAGTGTACTCCCAAAGGTCGTCATGGATTAAGTACAGCTCTACCATAAACTTCCATGTGTTATAATTAGAGTTTCCGTCAAGTTTCTCTATAGACGTTAAGCTCATACCTGTATCATGTGGTTGCAATCTCTCCAGTCGCTCACCACTTGAAGTTGTACTTACAACTTTACCTTCAGTCGCCATAATAGGTAACAACTTTTTTCATTAAACATTGAATAGACTCGTGCTGGGCCCATAACCTGAATTGTTATACTTCCGTGAAGGAATTAGAAGACCGAATGCAACAGATCGAAATGTCGCACCACGATTGAAGTGTTAAACGAAACTCAAGGTCCGGGGGCGAGTAAATAATACAGATTGAGACTTGAAACATGTATATTACAGTTCACAACAATTTGGTTCTCACATTTTTTTTTTATGATGGGCTGCTCGCACTCATCCCAAGAGGGATCTAGATACTTAACCGGATTTCCGGACAAATTGGCGAAGCATTAAATAGCCTCCAGCCTAAGATAGTCTCCAGTCTAAGATAGCCTCCAGCTTAACACATTTTTTTTTTTGTATGGTGTGCTTCTCGCAGGGGATATATCTGCTTAACCGGTCAAATAGACACATTAAATATAATATTCCGAACATAGTAGTTTTGCATGTAACGAAACCATATCACGATCAAATTTGTTCCCAACGCCACCTAGTTACGTTACAGCAAAACCTTAATCTATACAAATAAATAAAATTGAAGTGTCTGTTTGTAATGTCAACATAACAGATTTTTACTAAATGCATATGAAAGTATATACGGCACAAACAACAGAAAAACAATTTTTAAATTTTTTCTCTGTCTGTTTGTTCCGGGTAATCTCTGAAACGGCTGGACCGATTTTGACGGGACTTTTACCGGCAGATAGCTGATGTTATAAGGAATAACTTAGGCTACTTTTATTTTAGAAAAATAGGGTTCCGCGCAAATAAAAAATTCTATGTCATGTGTCTGTGTCGAAGTACTCTAAATTTCTTTTAAATAAAACGCGGGTGAAACCGTGGGGCCCAGCTAGTTATAAATATACTAATTATTGTAACTTATCCTAAGTATGTGGATGCTTTATCTGGACAACGATGTACACCAATACATCGTTTCCTACTCTGCATTGGGACTTCTGATCTTAACAATAGTCGTCGTGCGTGGAGCCTAGATGTACTGGGCACGTGGCCACATCAGAACCATCGCCGCCGGCGCGACTGCCAGATTAGCGCCACTGAAGCCACTGAGAGCCGCACCATCCACTGAACACATCGAACTGACGACGAGCACAAATGCTATCTACGCAACACCACATGCATATATATAATAACTGGATTCCAAACAGACGGTACCTGCCAACCATCTTCTCTATTAAAATTAGGATGTTTTTAATTCCAATAGCCTCACGAAACATTATTGGTACATAACGGTTCTCTTTCGCGAGGACTTGAGGATAATCAAATCGAAGAAAATGGTTGGGTTTGCCTAAGGCAAGTTTCACACACTGCAGACTTTGTGGTGCGTCTATGCTTGACGTCAGCTACGTGTTCTTCAATTCTGGTGGCTATACTGCACTTTGTTTGCCTTATCTATGACAACCCACAATCACAGTAAATCTTGTAGAGGAATGTGACACTTCACGGGTTTGTGAAGTTGGCTGATCTTTTTATGTGGCTTGATAGGTTTTAATAGCTTAACGCTTCAAGATATGACCAATTCTGTCCGTGACTCCCTTTAGGAATGGTAAAACAGCAGGTGTCAGGTTAAATTGTTATTTTGAAGAACTTGCTTCATATGGTGAAGCTCCCCTGCCTGATGGTCGGGGTCGCAGATGCTGTGTGCTCTCTGTAACAAAGATTTAGCCACGGTAGCTAACCGATAAGGATGGTGGTGAGATTCACCGTTAAGGTACCTGTTTGTACCTGCCACCCCCTCAGGTAAAGGTGTAGCTGCCGGTAGAAGTTCTCAATCCCTCTCAAAACTTCTGGCGTAGTCGAATCTACACTGCCGTCCTTGGTCTTCAGATTCATAATACGACTTTGCCCAATAGACTCTTCACTTGCGGACACTTTGGAGCCTTGATTCCGCTCAATCGCCTCTTTAACCATTAAAGGTGCATTATCGTGTCGCATGGACTTTCATATCCGTCTTTTGAGCTGTCGGTATGCTTCAACATCACCGGAAGACTGGAGTGTTATGGCCCGTCTTTTTGCCATGAAGGTTGAGTGTGTGATCGGAGAACTTTTTTGGTTTAGTGATTTTCCGATGCTCACCACGTTTAGCAAGCGGGTTGGTGAGCGCAGAATTGCTACTATTCAGCGAAAAGGACGTTGCTGCCCATCCCTCTGGTTAAGGAATCCCTTAGTCGAATTTTACGACCTCCACGGGAGGACATGGAGTGGTGCCATATTCTTAGTCCGGAAACCACACGGAATTGTATTAGTTAGCTAGCTAGTGCACACATATAATATAGATAAAAATTGTCTTTTACACTATATCATTCAAATGAATACTTTAGGAGATATCATCGATTCAGACGTTTACGTGCAACCAAAAAAATCGCTCGTAGCGAAACGGGCGGTCGGCTGGGACGCCGCCGGCGTTGGTGTCCGCGCCACGGCCTACAAAATAAACGTTATAAAATAAATATTATAAAATAAACGTTATAAAATAAACATACTTTCTTGCTAAACGCACTCGTCATTTTCTTTATCAGTAAATGCACCCGTGCAATGCCGGGGCTGGTCTTCAGTAGGTATATGACAGTGACTCTGCAACAAGAATGGGTACTGTTTATATAACTATATACATAATTATATTAATTGTAATATTTTATTTAATATCTATCCTTTTGTTTACATACCTATGAAGGCGGAACCTGTCTCCCGTGTATCCTTGGAGCCATCTGTGCAAACTTTATAATAACAGCGCATCCAATGTTTCACTTAGTAACTCAGTAGGTATATGAGAAAAGCAAATAAGAAATTAATGTTGTTCGCTAATATTTCAAATAAAATAATGAATTAATAAAAATAATTAAGTGAATAACACTAATATTTTACTATCTCTATATATAACTCTATATACGGTAGAAGTCCAACGCGCCCCTCCGCCCTGAGCTAGAATGGAGGAAGTCCATGGGGATTACCACCGCGTTGAAAAAAAGGGGTTTCACTCCTCTTGCTCAAAAAGACCGTCATTGTGGCATACCAGAGCAAAGAAAAAATAGCTCTTCCTCTAGGGTTAAAAAAGTTTATTTTTTATTTCTGACTGTCAAATGACAATGAGCCTACAAAAACGAAAAAGTATTTTGTCATAAGTAGAATAATCATGAATAAAGACTCGACTTATTACTGTTTCATAAAAAAAGAACAACATTATATTTTTGAAAATGCAACTAAAATCAGCGATCTCTTTGGTAGAATGCATGCAATGTGTTGCGGCTACAGAAGAAATAAAAAAAGACATTGGCGCGAAAACTATAGAATTTTTCAGTTGCAAGTTGAATTGGTGGTGACCGTCAAATAATTGTTCTGTATTTAATAAAATATTAATTTAGTATTAATAAGATATTATTGTCTAATTATATAGTTAAACTCATAAACATAAGTAAAGTATTCGGGATTATTGTTATCCCTCCAAAACCTGCAGTACAACATAGTATTTTTCTATAATTACTGGAGCCGGTGACCTGTCACGGTTGAACTTCGAATTCATCAGTTTTACCGGGGAGTATTGTTTTCTTTTTATTACATTTAAGCACATATCCCGATCAAGAATAACACTGACTATCTATCTTGTTAAATGCGAGGAAATTATAATCAGAAAACTGTCACAGTACACTTACAAAAAACTGTAAACAAGTTTTGCTGTATACGAAGTTGTTACTTTCTTCCTGTATTAGTTAAAATCCTGAATGTAATATAACACTGTAGTTTGATTAACATATTAAACGAGTAAAATCAGTAGTAAATTACAGGAGTTAATATTTTCTAGTACCCACATTATATAACAAATAGAATAAAAATATGCAAATCCTGTACAACATATTGTAATTTAATAGTAATTCTTTTTAAGTCTTTTGTAACTGCAACCTCGCTTATTGTTCGCTAGATTTATTCTTACACTTCCTTTCATTTCATTTCTTTACTTCCATTTCCATCTATCAGAATCATCGATCAACAGTCTTGTTAATTGAAGTTCAAAGCTATTCTGTCTGTTTGTTATTTTCACTTCCAGTGATTCAATCCTGTGACCATGCCGATGCTCACCCGTAAGGCCACAGCCCAAGAGATGGAGCATAAGTTAAGTGTGGCTCTAAAGGAGCCAAAGAGTCTCGCATACAGTGTCAACAACTGCTACAGGAAAGGGATGACAGTGAAGAGGAGGTTAAGAATATAGTTGACAAAAACACTAGCTTGAAAAGGGAGCTGGTAGAATTACATCAATTACATCTAGATATCATTGATGAAAGGGACAAGCTTCAGGTGGTCACGGATAGTTTCAGTCATTGTAGTTGCTTATACGAGGAGGCTTTGCGGAAGATTAGGGATCTGGAGGATGAATTGTTTATTGCAAATTCTCAAATATTAAGCTTCCAGAATGACAAGGACTGTACTCAGGCTGCTGCAGCCCAACATTTGTATGAAGAATTAATTAATTCTAGTTCAGACCCTAAGTCTAGACAATCCTTAGTTACTATTGACCTAACCAAGCAGGCTTCTATTGTGGACTATAATCATACTAAAAACATAAGTCACAATAAAATTAAAAAATATATAAAACTCAACAAAATCTTAAAGAAATGTAATAGACTAAAGAAAAAACAACAACACTTCTGGAAAAATACTTTGTTAAGAAAGGAACGTGTTGCTCTTATTAATAAACTGAATAACTATCAAATTAAATTAGAGGATAGTAAAAACATATATGAAATTGACACTCAGCGCTTACAGTCTGAAATTAAGATCTTAGAAAAGTCACTCAGCTCCCTATATTGTAAGTATGTAACATCACAAAAACAAATAGAGGAGCATATTCTTGCTGCAAATCAGCTTATTATTATGTGTAATAATAATGCAGACAGAGTGGACTCCTTGACCAGCAACCCCTTGTGTGGGTCCGAGAGTAAAATATCTCCCCCAGGGATGCCAGAGGTACAGCCTCAGGCTAGTTATCTGGGTGATAGTTCTACAATGTTGACAGGGAGTCCCTCTCATTATATAAGTGATTTAATAGACATGGATATCAGTACAAATACAAATAAAACAAACTGTTATCAGACTATCATGTATTCAGATAGCACAGGCAAAGGTCTTGGGGGTTTATTAAGCAACAGCCTGGGTCATTCCGCATATAATAATTGTATGTCAGGCTCAACTTATAAACAAATAGTAGCATCACTTGTGAAAAAACAGTTTAATCCATTTACCAATATAACATTACTTGTAGGTAATAGTCTAAATGTTAAGAAAGCAGACATCTCAGACAGTGTTGCCTTGATGCGCAAACTAAACTGTGGTAAGATAATATTGTGTGCATTCCCCTATCTTGAACACTTATCAGAAAAACAAAACAATTTTATTCACATGCTAAATATGCATATGCACTTATTAGTAAGTCAGTATAGTGACAAATTTATATTTTTTGACACCAATAATTTTGTTGGTAGGTTAAAATTGACTGGCGATACTGTGTATCTGCCTTTGAAATATAAACGACAAATTGCTACGCTAGTAGCTTATAATATTCAGTCAGTCATAAGCAGTATGACGAAGTCTTCGATTACCTCCACCATAGTTAGTAATAGTACTAATAATAAGGTGGCGAACCAAAACATTTATTTAAACTTAAGTGTCTGACAACAGAGAAGGGTAGTAATTATTTAATACTTACACATCAAAATATTAATCACTTCTCTGGCAAAATCTTAGATGTTGAATTATTCACAGAGAAATATAATGTTGATATTCTGTGCTTAACAGAAACTTGGCTGAAGGCAGATAAAATGATATTTAGTGTCAATAATTTTAAAGTAGCCAGTTCGTTCCATAGAGTGTCAGCAGAAGGTGGGGGCTCGTTAATCATGATAAAACAACACCTAAAGTGTAAAGAGCGATTTGATATTTGCGACCTCTCTGTTGAACGAGTATGTGAGCTCGCGTGTGCAGAAATGGAGGAGTTTGTCATTTTATGTGTATATAGGCCTCCTTCTTCTAATATATCTCAATTTCTTTTAATTATGGAGGATGCTCTTAGGAAAGTAAAAATGAATAAAAAGATATTAGTTTGTGGTGATTTTAATATAGACATTCTGATAGATACCACAGATAAACGTAACTTTATATCCTTGTTTAAGTCATTTAACTTAAGCTTTTTGTTTTTTGAGCCGACTAGAGTGACACCCACCTCGGCCACGTGTATAGATAATATTATAACCAATTTTAAAATAAGCAATAGTAGTCTAATTAGTGGAATTCGTTCGGATCATAAGTGCCAAATTGTTAAGTTACAGTATAAATCAGTTAAGGGGCACAAAATAATACACTGTAGAAATTTATCAAAAAAAAGCCTAGATTGTTTTTGTAAAAATCTAGATTCTAAACTCCAAAATTTAAAGACGGATTATGTTAATCCCAATGAACAGTACCGAACCTTATTTAATGCCATTTGTAACGAGTTTCAAAAAGCTTGCAAAGTTAATAAAATAAATTTAAAACCTAAGTTAACGTTTAGTGCATGGGCAACTAAGGGAATAAAATGCAGTAGAGATATCTTATATGAACTTTACGACAAAAAGTCCTACACACCTGATATTGCTTTTCATAACTACGTGAGACAATATTCTAAAATATTTAAAAAGGTTTGTGTGCAAGCAAAAGTTGCTTATATTAGTAACCAAATAAAAGAGTCGAATAATAAGATAAAAACCACATGGAAAATAATAAATGCTGAAACTAGTGATAGTAGGTTTAGTGACAGTGGAATAAATTTAAATATAGATGACAAACTAGTTTCAGATAAGACTGTAGTCTCAAATTTCCTAGAAAACTTTTTCACGAATATTCCAATTGAGACTACTAAGCATCTTATATCGTCTCCGGTAGCAGCTGAAGCATTTTTAAAGAAAAATGTCGATTTACGCGTACCTTTTTTTGAATTCAGTTTTGTTACACATACTGATATAATAAAAACTTTTAAAACTATAGCAGTTAAAAAAACAGAGGACTTATGGGGATTGTCGACGAAAGCCGTCGAATCTATAATAACTAACATCGCGCCAATTTTGGCTGTAATATTTAACGCTTGCATCGCGGACGGTATATTTCCCGATTTGATGAAATCTAGTAAAATTGTACCCATGTTTAAAGCCGGATGCCTAAATAATGCATCAAACTATAGGCCAATATCCGTGCTACCAGCCTTAAGCAAAATCTTCGAGAAAATTATATTAAATCAATTGTTGGAACATTTTAACAAGAATAAAATATTACATGACAAGCAGTTCGGATTCACAAGGGGGAGATCTACAGAGGATGCTGGATCTACTCTCATTAAAACAGTATTAGGGGCCTGGGAGGATGCGCATGATGCTTTGGGCGTATTTTGCGATTTGTCCAAAGCATTCGACTGCGTGGACCACCGCACACTCATTCTGAAACTTAAATACTATGGAATCCAAGGTAGGTCTATAGATCTTGTAACCTCCTATTTGATAAATCGGGATCAAAGAGTGGTGATTGATAACGTCACATCCACGGGCTCACTAGTTAAAATGGGAGTACCTCAAGGATCCATTTTGGGGCCATTCCTGTTTCTGGTCTATATTAATGACCTGCCATATATGATAAACGATACAATGTCAAACATAGTCTTGTTTGCTGATGACACGTCACTTATATTTAAAGTAAATAGGAATGATAGGTATCTTATAGAACCCAATGATATACTTCATAAGGTATCTGATTGGTTTTCAGCCAATAATCTTCTCCTAAACGCAGAAAAAACCAAATGTATAAAGTTTTCAACGACAAATGTGGCCTATATAGGAACACAAGTAAAACTTGACGGTAGAGCATTAGATCTGGTCCCATCAACCGTATTTTTGGGCGTTACAGTAGACTCCAAATTGCAATGGGGGCCCCATATAAAAGCACTGTCTGGAAAACTTAGCTCTGCTGCATATGCTGTTAGGAAAATTAGACAGGTGACAGATGTGGCTACAGCTAGAATGGTATATTTTGCTTACTTCCACAGTATTATGTCCTACGGTATTTTATTGTGGGGATCGGCTGCTGATGTTGAATCAATTTTTATATTACAGAAAAGAGCAGTCCGATCCATTTATAATCTGGGTTCTCGTGAGTCACTTCGGGATCTATTTAAGGAGATAAACATACTTACTTTACCATCCTTATATATATACCAAAATATCATGTATATACGCAAGAACATTATTAGTTTCAATAAAAAAAGTGACGTGCACAATTTAAATACTCGCAATAAGAACAAGCTTGTCTTGCCTGGCTTTAGACTTAGTAAAACCAGCAAGTCGTTTATCGGAAACAGTGTTAGGTTCTTCAACAAAATTCCTTCTAGGATTACCGATTTGCCAGAACTACAGTTCAAATCTTTGATTAAACGTGTTTTAATGTCGAAGGCCTACTATAGCATAAATCATTACATCGATGATAAAGATGTCTGGCATACGATTCCCTTCTGCACACTGCGACCCTCTGGCGCTGTATAATTTATTTTAACATATCTTATATTGGATATGATTGCAAGTGTTTTAACTTGCAATCAAGGGTTTAATATTTAAACATTGGAATTGATTATATTATTAATGTAAAATAAATTGACATGACCCATTTAAAATTGTATTTTTTAAGTTATTTACTTAAATATTTACACCTTGACATTATATACCTTGACATTTGACTTGACTCAGTTGAAATTACATAATTTTTATGTTATTTACTTATATTCAATGGCTTCACATTGTCTTGAACAAATTCATTTAAAATTTCATTTCTATTAATGTTAGTTTCTTATATTTAATATTATGACATTGACTATTAGTTATTGTTAATATTGTTCTTGTAACATTATATTATAATATTCATACGAAACTGTAAATGTGTGAGAATCATGTAGCCATTGATGTTATTTTTAGTACTTATATTGATTGTCTTTTGCCTGGCTGTTTTGGTCTGTCATACTCACTAAAATGTCTTGCTGGCGGTGGTGTTGTGTATCGGGTCGTTCGGTTCCCTACAATATGGTTGAGCTAAGCGATGCTGATGCATGCGTCATGCTCGTGAACGAGTGCCGTTTGTTGGGACTGGTCAGCCGTTAACTGCCACGGCAAATAATTTATTATTATAATTTCACTGTGGTATGTTCCATCTTTACACATTGTCCTACATTTTTCTCGGTATATGTATTACAATAATGTGTATCAATCAACATTGTAATCTCAATTATTTTAAAAGAGTATCCATGGAGTTTCTTGCCGGCTCTTCTCCATGAGATCAACTATTTGGAACCGTGCAACTTAGATTCTGACGTTTCATAAGTGCCAATATTTGGTTTATTTGAAATAAAAAATTTTGACTTTGACTTTGACCGTAATTAGAAATTAAAATAGTGAAAATGTCATCATCTAGTGAGAATGGAGACCCTAATTTGCAAATAGAAGAGAAAGGAAAAGAAAATAAATAATTTTCAATCTGTTGCCGTCAAGGTCACAAAGCATTTATTTAAATACTTACGAAAAGTTTATGAAGTGGCGGACAGAAAAACGAGTGGATTCGCTTACGGAAGGAGTTTTTCTTACGTATTTTGATAAGCTTACCAAAAAATATCAAAGTTCAACGCTTTGGATCACATATTCAATGTTACGAACAACTATGCAGATAAGACATAATGTAAAGTACCTGGATGACCGAGCTTTGCTCGGTATTTTCGTGTTACTTAACAAAGTCATCTGCTGTTGTGTCGGTAAAGCAATTAGTTGCTCACAAAAAATAGTATTATTATTCGCCAATAGATGTCAGGAAGAGTCATATTTTTCAGTTGAGACTACTCAAACGCCTATAAAATGACATTTTCTAAAAATTATTCCTAGCTAGATCGATTTATCGCCCCCGAAACCCCCTATATACTAAATTTTATGAAAATCGTTGGAGCCGATTCCGAGATTCCAATTATATATATATATACAAGAATTGCTCATTTAAAGATATAAGATATAAAGAAACAGACAACTCAATATTCATCTTCACAGAGGACTGAAATTAAGTAACCGGGAAAAAACATCTCGTTAAATACCCAGAATCGTACAAATTGTACATAAAATTTTAATAAAATAAACTATTTCATATTGTATTGGATTATTTTCTTTTCTCGCAATCGTAGTGAAAAGTAGAGTGTAATACACGGCTCTAAAAACCCATTAAAACTCGGTTTCTATTTACTCCCTCGCTAAAGCTCGGGAGTAAAACTACCTCGTATGTAGTGGGTCATTTTAGCCCCTTGTATAACAATCTACTATTGTAGACTGCTTGTGAGTTTGGGATCGACGGCAATCCTAACTGCACATCTCTGGACGGCGTCAAAAGGGCCATGCTGGTTTCCGGGGTTGCCGCCCGTAGTGACAGCAGAACGCCACATGGGGCGGACCTGCAACTTTTTCACCAGATGTCATTATGCTATGTATTTCCTATGAATGCCAGGCTCCAGCTTGTCTACAGATTTGACTGCGATCAAGTTGGACGTCCGTTATCTTATCACAACACATTCTTGTCCTGCTCTATCCCAATTTCTTATTAAATGTATGACCATGCACGTTTCCTACAGCGTCTGTGCCTTTATAGTAGTTATATGTATGTGTATATTTAAGTATATAATCTTTTTCCTTTAGAATAAATATGGCCCAGACCACCAGACCTAAATCTCTCATGCACAAACACCCAGATCCGAAACAACTATCTGTAGATCACACAAATACTTGTTCCGTTCGGGGATCGAACCCGCAATACGAAGCACGGGGAGCCAATCGTTAAGTTACTGCCTCAACCGTGCCATACATTTTTAACAACAAAACAGGTTTTCGCGATTATGACAAATTTTAAACGGATAACACGGCGTATATTATCGTTTTTCCTGATGTTTCAAACACTTTGCAGGGTTCGTGGTCGCAGGATGAATAAAATGTGTGTATACCTACACAATTAAACCATATTTGTATAGAAATATGGTGACCTGTATTTGTTTAACAACTGCAATGAACACGGATGTGCAGTTTTCTTGCCACCTATGTAAACCGACTGACGACCAGTAACTTTATGTAAATATGTGGATCTTGAAGTAGGTACATACTCGGCCCGAGCCTCTGTCTGCCGAGCGCCTATAAAAGCAAGCGGCTTCTCGCTTGCCGCACATCACACTCCAACCGTCGACATGTTCCGAACACTGGCCATCTTGTGCCTCGTGGCACCCGCCCTCGGTGAGTCCACACCTAATTTTATATATTTATACTTACCTGTCTACATCGTTGTATAAACCTAGCAAGATATCACATCCACGGTTATCGAAATTATTATTAGTCCATTGTCGAACAAAGGCCTCCCCATGAATTTCCACCACGAGCGGTCACATACCACACGCATCCACCGCCTCCCAGCGACCTTCACCAGGTCGTCTGTCCAGCTCGTTGTCGTCGTCCCACGCTGCGTGTTCCAGTGCGCGGTCTCCATTCGAGAACCTTTTTGCCCCAACGGCCATCAGTTCTACGAGCAATGTGCCCCGCCCATTGCCACTTCAGTTTGCTCTTTTCAGCTATGTTGTCTGTATATACTCTATGTCAAGTGTCTATGCCGAAGTACTCTAAATTTGTCATAAATATGTTGGAGGATGTTTCGATGAGATTTATTATATGATATTTACTAATTATTATCATGTTTCTCTATTCACGGGTTTATATCCCTGTGATGGGGAACCCGGTCTTTTGATAGGCTTACGCGGGGACATGGGTCCCACACGTAGAGGCCCTTTAGATACAAGATACAAGATCATTTATTTGTTCAAAACATGAGTATACACACACAGGGCATGCAAGATGTTAAATAATTTAATAAATGTTACATCATGTTTTCCCTTTACGGCGTACAAACATAGGTTGCTTGATGCTGGATATATCTTAACTATCGTAACATAAAATTATAACATTATATCAATAGATTATTTAAAATTGAAACAATTAAAACAGCTGAAATTAGATCAAAATACTTAGAACTAAAAAAAAGAAGACCAATTAGTATCACCATAATTATTGGATAATAGAATATAAAATTAATAATTATGAAAATAAATTTAAATTAATCATCTAAAAAATAAAAATGTCATTTATTCATATATTGATCGGAGTTATATTTTATCATTTAGAAATTCGACAATGCTAAAGTAAACTTTCTGTAGTAAAAAACTTTTTAGTCTATTTCTTAGTCTTCCGGTTGTATAATCCTTCCAACATTTTGGTAATTTATTATAAATTATTGGAGCCGTACAAAATATACTTTTACGCAATAGTGCAGTCCTGGAACTATGAATGCAAAGTTTTTTAATGTCGCGTCTATTTCTAATTACTTTATCTGATAACCGGGGAAATAGGTTTGGGTTTAATTTGACAAACATGATAGTCTCTAAAATGGACATGGATGGCAGGGTTAATATTTTATATTTTTTATAATATGGCTTACAGCTGTCAGTAACACGAAGTCCAAACATATCTTAACTTGACACTGGCAAAATGGAATACAATTGCCATGAAAAAAAAAAAAAAAAAAAAAGTCCAAACATAGATCTAATGCATCTCTTTTGGCCCGTAAAAATTAGTTCCTTATTTATTAAATTACTCCAAAAAATTACTCCATATCTTAAATTAGACGACACTAACCCATGATAAGCAGTTAGCAGTGCATCAACATTTAACAATGGGGCTAATTTAATGTGTGGAATTACTTATTTTTTTGCTTAGAGCTTCTATATGTGCTTTCCAATCCAGTTTACTGTCTGTTGTCACTCCAAGAAACTTGGCTGTATCAACTTTACTGACGTATATATTACGATAGTACATACTTACACTTGGAATAGTTGATCTTTGGGTAAAATGTATAATGCTAGTTTTTTCAAGATTTATCTTTAGGTTATTGTTTTCCAACCATTTTATCACTGATACCATAGAGTTATTAATGACGGATTCATATGTGTCTCTGTTCTTACACGCGATTGTAATGGTACTATCATCAGCAAATTGTGTTATAGGGTAATCGATGATTTTAGGTAGATCGTTTATGTACAGTATAAACAGGAGTGGGCCTAGGACACTACCTTGAGGTACCCCAAATGTGGCTATACGTTCAGTAGATTAAAAATTAGAAAGCACATATAGAATTAGGTAGATTATTTCACGTTTAGTGCTTTTATATGTTGCAGATATTTCTGTGAACTGTTTTCTGTTACTTAAATATGATTGAAAGAGATTTGAGACATTACCCCTAATGCCATATGCTTCTAGTTTCTCAATTAGTATGTCGTGGCGAACATAGAGAATTGTATTATTATTATTTTATACTTACTGTTTTGTATAATGCGGTGTACACATAACTTGTGCGTTAGACGTGTTCTCACCTGTTCCACACACAACTGTGTGTGAATGTTATTTGTCTTCATCTGTTTAGTAAGATATAGAGATGAATACTAACCGATAGCCGTGGCCGTACTTATGTACTCAGATCGTATCTAAAATTTTTAAACTAATTAAAATATTTTTTTTAGTACATTCGGGGGGCCTTAGTGTGTTTATGACATGCATTTCATCCGGGAGCGAAGAGTTGGTTGCTCTGCCAAGCAACAAAGCAGTGGCATGTTCGGATGGTTGGGAAGAGACATCACAGCCTGACGGCAGTGTTGGCGTGGACTCGCTCACCATGATGTGCCTCTCCTCCGACCACGCCGTCTGCGCGCTGTATGATACCGACGGCGACATCGCTGGCGTGCAGATGTCTGTATGTATTGTGCCAAGTCGATTAGTTTACATTTAATGACATCTAGTGGCAGTAGATTCGGTATGGCTGTGGTTCTGATAAAAAATACCTAAGGCAGCTCCAGCAGTGGGCAGTAAACGACGGCCAAGGGACACTAAACCAGAGGGATGGGCGGCAGCGTCCCTTCTGTGAAACATAGCCATTCTCCGCTCACCAACCCGCCTGCCAGGCGTGGTGAGTATCGGCGAACTCCCCCCAAAGTGGCGACACAGTTGTGGATGTCTATGGGGGAGGCCTTTGTTCAGCAGTGGGTATCCTTTGGCTGATGTGACGATGATGATGATTAATTTGGAAACAATAATGTAGTAAAGTTATCATACGCCAGTCAAGTGGGTGTGTGATAATATATAAAATAGTTATGAAAATATAGTTATATATATTTATTTTACTATATACTATATATATTTTACTATTACACACAAACACAAATTGTGGATTTTATTATTATAATTAATATTCTGTGGTGACCCGTACAATATGGGGAGGCTGGCCATCACACTCATATCGTGGACACAAGTCCCAAACGAGGTATTCCCCTAAACATACCTAAACAATCGAAAAGGCGCGCCAACACTTTCAGATAAATATGAAATTGGAATAAAAATCTGGAGAATTAGGTGGGTCGCGCCTCTAGGGGCGGTTGACAGGCTGAGACAGCTAGCTCGGCGGCGCGCACTCGACAAGTGGCGTCACCACCTGAGGATGCCGGGCGAGGCCATCCTGCTGCTCTTCGAGACCTACCGCCTGACGCAGGTGCTCACCGGGCACGGTTGTTTCGGTGCGTACCTGCACAGGATAAGACGCGAGGCCACGGCACAATGCCACCATTGTGATAGCGACCAGGACACCGCACAGCACACACTCGAGGCGTGGGCCGCCGAGCGGCGGATCCTGGTCGATCAGATCGGGCAAGATCTCTCTCTGTCAGCAGTAGTGTCGGCTATGTTGGCAGAGCACGAAAACTGGAATGCAGTGATCTCCTTCCGCGAGAGCGTCATGCTCCAGAAGGAGACCGCAGAGCGGGATCGGGAGAGGGCCGATCCTGCTCGAAGGAGACAGCGCCGGGGTAACAACCATTCCGGTGCCCAGGTCCATCATAGCCCCTGCGGGATTTGGGGAGACTGTGGAGTATACGTGCTCATATTGAGTGACCCCCGGGAAGACAGCGGTGCGCATGTGATCACGTGCCTCCGTGTGCGCAACACAGCGCACTGTGAGCGAGGCTCGGGGGGATCCTTTACGATCTTCCCCGAGAAGTGCCAAGAGAGCGGCCTTTTTACAGTCGCCTTCCCTCCGCTAGAGGGGGTAAACCCTTTACAGTAGCCCCTCCAAGATGTGCCTAAAGGCGTGGCACCAATGGGCAGCTCTAGTGTGTCTTACGAGGATCTGAAGCTTCCGTTCGGTGCCGAAGATGACCACTCTAGTGGTTTTATCCGTTAGGAGTCCGGCATACCCTTTCACCCATTCTTCGGGGCGGAGGAAGTTCATGGTAAATCACTGCTGGGGACAGTAAAAAAGTTACTTGTTTTCACGGAAATAGTGGTTTTTTTTTAATTTCACTACTTTAAAGGTCACTGAAGAAGTGTTATTGTTACGTATACTTGTATGGTCTGATTTTAATATTGAATAATTATGGTGAATAGCTCCACTATTCGCCATAGGGAATGCCGAATAACTCAACAATTCGCCATAGGGAAAGCCGAATAACTCAACAATTCGCCATAGGGAATGCCGAATAACTCAACAATTCGCAATAGGGAATGCCGAATAACTCAACAATTCGCCGTAGGGAATGCCGAGTAACTCAACAATTCGCCATAGGGAATGCCGAATAACTCAAATACTCGCTATAGGGAATGTAGGACAATCGGGCACTTGCCACGACCACGTACCACTATTCGCGGCATCTGTAAATAAACCACATATATGGGTATATATCATATTTGTAAGCAGAGAACATGTGACCAAGTCTTTAAAATGTTCTAAAACAGTATTGATTTTCACCCACAGGTAGACAAGGACCGTATCGTCGGCACTCTTTACGACTGGGCGACCCAAGGATTCGTTGACTGGCAAATGACCGTGGACGAAGCAACTAAGAACTACTGGGCTAAACAGATTCTGGTTGCCGGTACGTATTGCCATCATGTTCATACAGCTGTTTAGTAATTTTGTAGATACTAGGAAGGCCAACCAAAACCCCAACCGAACCCTGCCGCAGTCTGTCTCAATTATCTGTACAAATAAATAAAATTGTAGTGTCTGTTTGTAATGTCAAAATAACAGCTTTTTACTAAATGCACAGAGTATATACGGTACATATAACAAAAAACAATTTTTAAATTTTTTGTCTGTATGTCTGTCTGTTTGTTCCGGATAATCTCCGAAACGGCTGGACCGGTGTTGACGGGACTTCCACTGGCAGATACCTGATGTTATAAGGAATAACTTGGCTACTTTTATTTTACAAAAATAATTAGGTTTCCGCGCAAGAAAAAAAACCCTTGAAATCTTTTCCTCCTCCTTTTGGGGAATAAATAAATGTCGCAAGGTGCCAGGACTGTAAGGAGGCTCTAGTGTGATCTTACGAGGACCTGGAGCCCCCCTTCGGTGCCGAAGATGACCGCTCCAGTGGTGTTAGCCGGTAGGAGTCCGGCATATCCCTTCGCCCTTTCCCAGGGTGAAGGAAGTTCCATGTAGAATTTCCACTGGACATCAATAAAAAAAAGGGACTGTAAGGAGGACGACTCATTAATTCCACACCTTCGCTGCTGCCGAACAGTTTCCAAGACAACCGATAAACAGTGTCTAACATACCAATCTACACCACAGCCCTTTTATCCTCTAGCGCAATTTTTGCGAAATGACCCGTCCGTCCAAAGAATGAAGCAATATTTTTACCTTGACTTCTGCCCTTCTTCACTTTTGTTGGCAACTCTTGGAATGGAAACATCCATTGGGCAGATCGTCTTTTGGTTTCGGGCTCGTAACAATATGTGTATCAAGCACAGTTCCGAGTTTTACAATGAACACTTGGTAAATGTTGTGTTTACAGGAACTCTTAGTATTGACCGTAGTTCGAGCTTTTACAGTAACACACTGGTACGTGAAAAGTGTAGGTATATACGGCATTGGCTGGTTACTTGATACCCATATGTTTTGTTCGAAGGCGCCATATTTAAATATTAATATCCAACAGTTTTAGGGTGCCAAAGAAATATGCACACATACATACACTCGAAAAAGATTACTCCTCTCAATACTGATTGAAGTCAATTCGTAAGCAAAAACTCTGTTGTGAAGCCTGCTGCGTGGACAACCTAGAACTCCAATTAGATTTTTCCCAGTGATGAAGAATTGAACACTAATTTCAACAAAATTGCCTGCAACCTTACTTTTACTTCTCACTTTATAATTTGATGTTAACATTTATTTTATTTACGTTGTGAGCCTTCGGAACTCGTCACGTGTAGCAGATAATGCAAAGGATGTTGACTACTCACTGGCATCGTCAGTGTGCGAGTTTATAGTTCCATGTTCAGATTCTAGATTTTTGCAAAAAATGTCATTTTGTTAAATTTCTGCAGTTTTATACATGTTTTGTAACTTTGACTGCGTTACAGTCAATTATATTATATATAAAAACAAGTAGTTAAGTTACACGCGCGCCAAAAGTAAGAACCAAAACTCCCCCAATTGTGGCACCTCGCAATCAGTTCGCCCAAGACAGGACTCGCACACACTGTCACAATCGGTATTGTTTTATTAATTAAGTAATAACAATGCCGTCATGCGTATGCTCGAACAAAACACAGGCCAAGCAAAGAAAAGAGACAACACATATATATTCCATCGCAAGTGCGACAAAGACATCCAGTACACGTGTTATTTTAAATACCTATCTCTTTTACTCTCGTAGTTTTTTGTATCTTCTTTCTTACAGCATAGGTGTGTAGTTTTATAGCTTTTTACCTACATACAGCGAGACCGAGTTGTGCGCGCAATTAATATGGACGTAACATATCTATGCAGTAGACAGTACATGAGACTTAATTTTCCAGACGGCAAATTTAGCATCCCAGGCTTCTACGGCACGCTGGTGTCCATACCTACCACCGCCAGCGACCTCGTGAGCGAAGGCTACACAAAGCAAGGATACTTGGCGGGGCGCGGTGAGTTTACTGTGTGTTACCTGAGAGTGCCCAGCGCGGGCTGCCGAGCGGCGGATCCTGTTCGACCGAATCAGGCACGAGTCGCCTCGTTCGTCGTCTCCTTTTGTGAGAGTGGTATACTCTAAAAGGACATCGCAGAGTGGGATCGGGCGTGGGTCGGAGGAGGTAACAACTACCCCGGTGCCCATGTCCGACACGCCTGAGTCCCCTGCCCCCTGTTACCGTCATTATATGGTGGGTGGCGTCGGGGGTCACGAGCACGCAGACTGGGGAATCTGCGTGATCAAACCGAGTGACCCCCGGGAAGAGGGCGTGGCTGCGGCGCACACGTGGTCGCGTGTCACCGTATCCGCTTCACACTCATCGTGGCACCAATGCTCTCGCGTCCTAAGTAGCGAGGCCTGAGACTGCGAGAAGGTTTCTCGATCTTTACGATACATTGGTACCTTATTATAAAATACGAGCTGTGCGACGGGATTTCTCATCTCTTCCGTGGATGTAGTAAACGGCGACTAATCTATCTAAATCTTAACCAGTGCGATGGGCAAGTGTGAAACAGTAGCCATTCTGCGCCCAAGAACCCGCCTGCCAAGCGAGGTGAGTACTGGAGAATTCGCCCCAAAATGCCGACACATTTGTGGAAATCTATGTGGGGAGCCTTAGTTCAGCAGTGCACGTCCAAAACCGATGTATTGATGATGATGATGATGCTGGGCCTCGGTGCACCGCATCCCAATAGTCACATGGAGCCCTGCACCTGTGTCGTACAGTTACGACGGCTACCTTCCTCATACTCGAACCGTGACTCCGAAGTGGACCGTCAATACTAATGTTATTTTACTAATACTTAATATATGGTCAACACAGGTACTTTCTACTTCAACAACCTGACTACATCCACCGAGTGCAAGTCGGACACCCTGTTCCCAGCTGCCGTGCTCGTCGATGAGAACGAGGAAGTCATGGGCATCATTGACTTCATATCCGGGACTTACACTTCACAGAGCGACGAAGAGACGAGCGCGATCCAAACACAAAACAGATCCGTCATCGAGGTATCTTTCTTGGCTCGTATCCGCGTGTAGCAGTTATGAAAGAGAAACAAAAAGATTTATTTTGGTCTTATACACAATGACAATTAAAACGAAATAATAAGAATATAAACAAGTATATAGCTTAGTAGTGCTGTACGAGGCCAAAAAGGTCCCTATCTCAGCATATGCTGCAGCAGTTTATGCTACAGACGATCACTCGCACACGCTCGTGTACTCGGTTCGCTTTAGCTCGGGTCGGTTCGGTTCGGGAGGAGTCGGTTCGCTCCGTTATTCGTTCCGATGTTCATATGATCTCGCACATGACAGAACGGGTGGAACTGTCTGAACTTGCTGAACCTGTTTAACTTGACATTTCGGATTGGACCCATATCGTTCCGACATAGGACACAGTTCCTGGAACTATTTCCATCCGGAACTACTCATCTCTACTACAGCGCTGGTCTTCTGATAGGGCCTCTATGTTGATGCCACGGGCGGCTACGGCAAAAGATTAACATGTATATACTTATCAATAAATTAGGAAGAAACGCATAAAACATTGGAGGAATACATACATATTACGTAGGACGAGAGATTTTTACACAATTAGTCAGTTTATATATATACTAAAGAGGATTGAATTTAAGTAAAAATCGACTAAGAGTAAAAATTAACTCTGTGCACCTTTCCGAATGCTTCGATCCGCACTCATTGTCATTTTGTCTATGACACGAAGGAAGCGACCCTAGCGCCATCGGTTATTGTTAGGAATGGAGCGAAATGAATGAATGAAAATGAATTGTCTAACTTACTGAAAGAAAATGGAAAAGTCCATGTAAATAAATGTGTTTAATATAGCAAAATTACGATAGTCGCCTAACATAATGTTGAGCTGTTCGCCCTTTTGGCACTCAGATCTTCATAAGGGAGTTTCGGTTATTATTGATTACCAACGTTCTATTTGATTCCTAAATGGCCTTGCTTACACTTCGCAGTAATCAAAGTTATCACAAACATGTGCGGTTGAGAGTCAACGAAGCTATCATCATCAATGTCCTAAATACTTAAGTTATCTTCTCACTGAGCAGTAGCTATATATAAACACTTGTTCCGGCGCCCCGTACCGAGGAGGCTCAGTGCACAGCCGTTGCAGCAACCGAGTTATCAGAGCAACTGACAGCTTTGTGTATTTCATTCCAGAAAATTGTAACCGATGGACCAGAGTGCGCGTACACCACGGCAGACGACCCTGGAATATTGGCCGTTACCGTGATCAGAACTACTATATAGATCACCGGCTAGCTTTCAAATTGATCGCTGCACAGCTCTACGATGATTCGAACTTATTAAATATTTTCATTGCTAATTCTGTTTTTTACTTCTCTAAAATTAACGAATAAAATGGACGAAGAAGTGTGTTCAGTTCCTATCCAGAAACTTGAATTTAGAATTGCGGTACCCGTTGCCGACAGAATAATTTGGGTCTGAGAATGTTTAGGTAACACGTTGTGTTTATTTTTTAATTTATTTATAACTAATCTCTCTCTCTCTCTCGGGTCTCAGTCCTTAAATGCAGAAAAACGAAAACAAAACCCAAAAAACTTACAAACAAAAACTTATTCACAAAGGATTCTTTGAAGCCAGACCAAGGTCCTTGTCTTTTAGTGGCTGCACGAGCAGTGACACGCAGTCTGGTGATCCAGGATTACGTAGCAACGTTAATACCTCCAAATCTAGCGAAGCACAAAACATATTTAACATCGCTACAGTCACACTAACAAGTCCAAAGGACACCCCAGAACAAAGAAGGATGAACAGTCAAACAACGAATGGCAGCGAGACAAAGTACCGAATAATAAACGTAAAAGACATGACAGCCCAACGGAAAGTCTGAGTAAACAGACAACAGCGAAGCGAATCAGCTATAAAATTCCTGTTCAGAACAAATATGATATCCTTAGTGACGAGGATACTGTTATTGTGAACGAAAACAAAGAATACATACCGAAACCCGAACCAATTTTTGTGACTGGTATAGTTGACATAACACCTCTGAGAGAACTTTTAATTAAAGTCGTGGATATAAACAAGTTTACCATGACTACGCTGAGATCAGGACATATAATTAAGCTAATGCCCACGGACATCGAAACTTATAAAGTAATAAGAGACAATCTAATTGAAAACAATATCTACCACTACACTTACAAACTTAAGAGCGAAAGGGCATACAGGGTTGTGATTAGAGGCTTGTATGCCTCGGAAAAAACTGTGATGATAAAAGAAGAACTCCAAGCTAAAGGACACGAGATACGACAAATAGTCAACGTGTTGCATAGAACAACAAAAGAAAAACTACCCCTGTACTTCATAGACTTAGAGCCGCAAGCCGAAAATAAAGATATTTTTAATATAAAATACATCAACCACGTTAAAGTTACAATCGAAGCACCCTACAAGAAAAAAGAAGTATTGCAGTGTAAGAGATGCTAAAGATTTGGGCACTCCAAAAATCAATGCTTCAGGCCCTTCCGATGTGTTAAATGTGTCAACGGACACAGAAGCAGCGCAAATTGTCAAGGAAATCACCCGGCGAGCTATAAAGGATGCATAAAGTATAATCAATATAAGGAAAGAATTTTCAAACTAAAACCTGCATCCCAACAACCGAAACAAACATATATTACTACAAATCCAAAACCGAGCATTAAAGAAAATGTTAAACCAACGCATCATTAAGTCCTAGCTATGCCAATGCACTGAGAAACAAAAAAGACAATCCTTCTACTGAATCACACGATCCCGCTGTGGATACGAGCCAACAGAATATAGCAAGCTTATTAGACGCAATGTTCGATAGACTTCAAGCAATTATGAAAGACATGATAGACAGCATGATTGATCAGTAGGCGTAGCATGAACACCGAAGACAACGGTCTTGTCGACGGAAGAGTAGACAAAAATGACATTTGGATGTAGACAGTGTCAATAATTCTACCATTCCGAGCATGGCGATCTCGAGAATGAACGGAAAGTGTTGTTTCTACTCTTCCCTAGACAACAGTCTTCATCGTCGAGCATGACCAACGTATTTTGTCTATCTTTGACGTTTAGGGATAGAGATGTTTCTTCTCAAATAGTCTACATCACAAGAGACGTAGACAAGAGTTTCTTCGTATCTATGTCGTAAGATTTTGCGTTGCGTTAAAGGATTACGGAAACTTAGCTAACACAAAATAGTAAATACGCAATTGCGGGGTCATAACGCAACTATTTAATAAGTTTTTGTGCCGAAAAGAACTCGAGAAAGGCGGAGAGGAACTCTGTGAGAGAGCTCACTGGATCCTCGACCTGCCGGAGAATGAATTCCTCGAAAATTCAAAGTTAGCAAGGAAATGGTCTTCAAAAGTCTCAACGGCACTCTGCTTTAGACCGATAGAGGAGGAACTTTTTTTTCTGATAAGATGAGAAATTACGTAGTAAGTAAGCTAGCTAGGTTGTAAGTAATATGAGATACTTTTTTTTGTTGCCATTATTCACTTTCACTTCACAAGAATCACAATAGAAATTGCAAAATTATCCCGGTTCTAATGAAATTTTAAACTTTAAAATAATACCACAGATTAAATTGACGTTAAGCGTTTCGTTTTTGTATTTATTATATTTAAAAAGTGTAGCAACCATTTTCCATCCTAAGGTTGTCCGGAAAAGATCGCGGATAGTGATAAGGCCGCCTATTGTACTTTTACTTAATTCAAAACTTTTGTGACTATTTTTCGTGTACAATAAAGAGTATATTAAATAAATAAATATATTGTTCAACGTATTTTATTGGTAACGAAACGCAAAGAATGATTAGAATTGAATGGAATTTCTACGTAACTAGCGGCATTCCGTTGCTATGGAAAGGATTTACCATGTCTATGTCTCCGAAGACAGCCGAGTCTTCATGTCGGCTCATGCTCGGGAAGAAGAGATATCGAGACGTGTAGAGAGCGCGTTGTCTATCTTCCGAAGAGAAGACTTTGAAATCGCCATGCTACGCCTACAGATGATCAAACCAATCACACGACTAACCGCACGGAGGGACTAAATATCCGTATCATGACCTGGAATGCTAATGGGCTGACCGACAGACGCAAAGAACTCGAGTTATAAAATAATAAAAAATAAAAATAAAAAGTTTTTTATTAGCGACCAAATATGTTACAAAACAAATGAGCTCTGCCTCCTGGACTAGGTTGGACCCTGTATCCCAGAAGACCTGCCTTCCCTAGTACATAAATTAAGCTAGATTTCGGTAAGTACATACAAGGAAGTACATCATAAAAATCACAATAAATGCCATAAATAAAATGAAACGAAGCAAGTAGATTATCAATCAATCAATCAATCAATCAGCCAATCATAGTCCACTGCTGGACATAGGCCTCTCCCAATTTACGCCACAACACCCGGTCCTCCGCCTTCCGCATCCAGTCCCCTCCAGCGACCTTTCTCAGGTCATCGGTCCACCTGGCGGTAGATTATGGTAGTTAATTAAATGTTAAGAAATAAAGCCAGGCTGTTTGTGTTGCATCAAATCCTTAAGTTATTCATTAATACTGAAAAAATCGATGTTGCCCCGATATCTGAAACAAGACTTACACCTAGATCACATGTAAAATTACATAATTACACAATTTATAGGACCGACCACCCCTCTAGCAACTCTCACGGCGGGACAGGGGTTGGGCTAGAACTGATGTTGAAAAAGTCAAAGCATTCGCTGAACATCTAGAAAAAGTCTTTACACCACTGCCTTGTACCGATCCCGAAGAAGACGACAAAATAACAGATTATATACAGTCACCTAATCAGCTATATTTTCCATTAAAAGCCGTAAGTCCTAACGAAATATACCGAGAGATAAAATCTTTACCATCCAATAAAGCTCCGGGATATGATTTAATTGATTCCGTACTGCTAGATAACCTTCCGAAGAAAGGCATAATGTTCCTAGTGACTCTCCTCAATGCATGCCTGAGACTCTCCCACTATCCATATCAGTGGAAACTTGCTCAGGTAGTCATGATACTTAAACCTGGAAAACTGTCCGAGGAACTTTCATCCTACAGACCAATTAGCCTCCTTCCTCTGGTTGGCAAAGTGTTCGAAAAAGTTGTTCTCAATAGAATGCGACCGCACTTGAGTGTCATTCTCCCTGGACACCAATTTGGTTTCAGGCAAAAACATGGAACCATTGAGCAGGTTCACAGGTTGACAGATACTATCAGCTATACGCTGGAAAATAAGAAATACTGATCGGCTGTCTTCTTGGATATAAGTCAAGCTTTTGACAGGGTTTGGCATGACGGTCTCTTATTTAAGATAAAAAAAATACCTGCCTCACTCCTTTTACTTCATACTGAAAAGCTTCTTAGACAAAAGATGCTTCGAGGTGAAACTTGACAGCGTTACGTCGGATTTGTTTGAAATAAAGTCAGGTGACCCCAGGGTAGCATTTTAGGGCCCATACTATATCTCATTTTTACTGCTGACGTACCTGTTGACGATAAAACCCTCATCGCTACGTACGCCGATGATACTGCAATAATTTCAGTAAATGCCCAACCAGGAATCGTATCAGCAAACCTACAGAAACATATTAATGAGATTGAAAAATGGTTAAATATATGGAGAATAAAGGCTAATCAAAGCAAATCAGTTCACGTCACTTTTACCCTACGAAAAGGCGACTGTCCACCAATCACGCTGAACGGAGAACAAATTCCAAAGGTTGACCTGGCGAAAACATATCTGGAGCAAGAGAAAAGCTTTAGACACAAAACTTAGATCCATGTATTGGCTGATAGGTAAAAAGTCTCAGTTAACCAATGAAAGCAAAATGATAATCTACAAAACTATATTGAAGCCAGTTTGGACGTACGGAATAGAGCTCTGGGGAACAGCAAGTAATAGCAATGTAGAAATTCTGGAAAGGTTTCAGACCAAAGCTATTAGATCCATGTTCAACAACCCAAAATGTATCCACAACAAATATATCCTGCACGATCTGAGGCTTAACACTGTGAAACAATAAATTGCTGCCCATAGCCAAAACTACCAACGAAAACTAACAATACATGTTAATGCTCTAGCTGCTATATTAAGGGGTTCTGGAAGTATTAATTACACAAGACTGAGGAGGAACAGCGTACCGAATCTTATGAACCGATTCCCCAAAGAATAGTGAGAGTGGTCAACGGACAACTCCTCACAGCTAAGTAAAACAAAATACACAGACAAAGTTCAGACAAAGAAGCAGCTAAATGTCCATGACAGAATGCAGTGTCGAGCAGGATTAAAAAAAAAATATAACTAACTTATTAAAATTAAGTATTCCATTTATGACTAATCTAATGTAGGTGATAATTGGTCGATGGTTATACCAAGAATGAATAAACGTGGAAACAAATGTTGCAACCAGGGGTGCAATTCCATAAGCTCAAACATCCATACATCCTTGAATACAGAAACGAAATAACGGTTTAAAACCAATTTCGGTATTCGCTAAGACATGATTGAAGCTATTGAAGGACACGTTGCAGAAGGTAAGCCATGAGGACCAGTCTTAGCGAATACCAAAAAAGGGTTATCACCCTTATTTCAATTCTGTATTCAAGGATGTATGGATGTTTGAGCTTAAAGAATTGCACCCCAGGGGTGCAATTCCTTAAGGTCCAAATTGGTGGTTTGGTAATACTGTACTTAAATGTTCTTTTATCTTGTTAAGCAATATCCTCTCAAACAGTTTGCCAATAACTGGTAGCAGGCTGATAGGTCTGTATGAAGTAGCTTCTTGAGGGGGTTTACCGGGTTTCGGTACCATGACTACATGTGCAGTGCAATTTTCTATTGTCCAGGAAAATGTTCGAGTCATAAGATGGCATTAAAGATGTTAACTAATTTCATAATACATTTATGAGGCAGGTTTTTAAGTAATGTGGCATCAATAAGGTCATAGCCTGGTGCTTTACCTTCCTTGAGGTTCCTTATTTCTTTCACAATTTTTTTTGGCCTGGTACTTTTCAGTGGAAAACACATTTGATTCAAGGTATTCTTTGCTTTCCATACTTTGTTCGGGATTGTTTTCAGCGAGTGGTTGGAAGGCTGTTTTCAGATGTTCCGCAAATATTGTTGCCTTTTCTTTATCTGATCTAGCCCATCCTCCTTTTTCATCATTGATAGGTGATATGTGGATTTTCGGGCGCTTTAGATTCTTGGTAGCCTTCCACAGCGAGTAGTTTGTGTCTCTTGTTGAATCTAGATTTGAAAGATAGTGTTGAATATTATCATTTTCGAGGGTGCTAATTATGACATATTTTGTTAAGCGGCGTATGTTCGTTGACAATGGGTACCAAGATATTGTATAAAGTGTCGATATTTTTATCAACAGAATCGCTTGAATTGAAACAGTCGGTCCAATTGATGGCAGCTAATTCTTTTTGGATAGCCGAATAATTGGCCTTAATGTTTTTGATATGTGACGTTGTTAAGTTTTGGTATTTTATGATGGTTGAGTTTCATTATAACATCCAATCTTTCAAATCCAATCTTTTGGGGGGTTATATAGAAAATTTTAATGTGAAGTTTTGCAAACTGTACTATGTAGCATATTAAATTAAAGGGCTTATTGTGAAGGTCTTAAATATATTTAATTTATGATTTTAAAGTAAACAGTTTTAAAGTTATTAAATAAAATGTCCGAAAATCGTCCATTCCCACCCTTATCTCCAAAACTACTGAGCTAAAAATTATGAAAAAAATATGGAATATAGCTCTTTACTTATAGATTACAGGAAAATCTACTCCTGTGGTAGTGGTGGTAGTGGGCGACGGCTGCGGGCCTCTGTCTCCTTAACAGAGGTTCCATCAATACGTGTGTCCGACGGCAGGGGGGGTCGATAGGGGACCTTTCGTTCGCTACCCCTGCTGTTGCCGCACGTGTTCAGGGCTGGCAGGTCATGGAGAGTGTGGAGACCTTATCGGACCATCTATACATCCGTGTAGATGTCTCCACCTCCCAGGGTCCTGTAGTGACTCGGACTTCTGGCACTCAACGATTTCCGCTTGGTGCTATTGCAAAAGGCGGGACGACCTGCTGTCTCCCCTTCGGCTTACAGGCCGATAGTGTTGCTGGATGAGGCGGGGAAGTTGCTTGAGAAGATTCTCGCTACCCGCATCGTCCGGCACATGGGCGCGATTGGCCCCGATTTGTCGGATGCCCAATTCGGTTTCCGGGCGGGGCGTTCGACCGTGGATGCCATTTCGCGCCTTAAGGCTGAGACGAATGACGCGGTTGCGCATGGAGAGGTATTGTTGGCGGTGTCATTAGATATCGCCAACGCCTTCAACACTTTGCCATTCGGTTGCATCAGGGAGGCGCTCCGTTTTCACGGGTTACCCTTATACTTGAGGCAGCTGGTGGCAGATTATTTGAGGGGGCGGTGCGTTAGCTACCAGGGACGTGATGGCCGAATCTTGAAGAGGTCTACTACGTGTGGTGTTCCACAGGGGTCAGTTTTAGGGCCACTCCTGTGGAATGTGGGGTACGACTGGGTTCTGCGGGGTGCTCTTCTTCCCGGGCAGAGTGTCATTTGCTACGCCGATGACACCCTCGTTACAGCCCGGGGAGCCAGTTTTGAGGAGGCAGCAAGATCGGCCACCATGGGTGCGGCCCTGGTTATTGACCGTATTGGGGCACTAGGACTGCGGGTAGCGCTCGAAAAGACAGAGGCCCTGGTTTTTCAGGGGCCACGTCGTCGGCCACCAGCAGGCGCACACATCACCGTCGGTGATGTGAGTATAGTGGTCCGGACGCAGATGCGCTACTTGGGCCTGGTCCTTGACCGAAGGTGGGACTTCGGCGAGCATTTCCGCCAGCTTGCCCCGAAGCTGATCGGCGCTGCGTCCGCCCTGAGCCGGCTACTGCCGAATTTGGGCGGACCCAGTGCGGGCTGTCGATGGCTTTACACGGGGGTGGTCCGCTCGATGGCACTTTACGGCGCTCCAGTGTGGGCGGAAACCCTGACTGCCCAGAACGAGGCGTTGCTGCGGAGACCGCAAAGAGTCATGGCAGTCAGGGTCATACGCGGATACCGCACGGTATCTGCTGAGGCCGCATGCGCACTTGCGGGGACCCCCCCGTGGGACCTGGAGGCACAGGTGCTCGCCGAGGTATATTGGCGAGGAGCGACTGTTTGGGCTGAGAGTGGTATTCGCCCTCCACCTGAATCCATCCTAAGTTGGCGCAGAGAGGCCCAAAGAGCCGTCATGGGTCAGTGGAAGAGGAGACTGGAGACGCCTAGTGCCGGTTATAGGACCGTGGCGGCTGTACAGCCGATATTGGAAGAGTGGGTGCGGAGAAGGCACGGCATGTTGTCCTTCCGTCTTGTGCAGGTGTTGTCGGGGCATGGCTGCTTCGGCAAGTACCTGCACACAGTGGCGAGGCGGGAGGCGACTCTCGTTTGCCATCAGTGCGGCTGCAGTGAGGACACGGCGCAGCACACTCTCGAGCAGTGCCCTGCCTGGGTGCCGCAGCGCCGTGAGCTCATGGCAATAACTGGGGGAGACCTCTCTCTGCCAGCTTTGTTAAAAGCTATGGTTGGCAGTGAAAGGGCTTGGCGGGCGGTCGCATCCTTCTGCGAGGACGTCATATTGCGGAAGGAAGCGGCGGAGCGGGTCAGGGAGGACGACGCCCTGGCTGACCCAATCCGCCGCAGGCGGACAGGTAGGCGTAGGCGGCATAACGCCCGCTTGATGCCGCCCTAACGGTAGCCAGCGGGCGGCAGATCGGGGAACCTGCCGCCCGCATCGCACGGCTTTGGAGTTGCGGCGATGCTTTAGAAATCGCCGTATGTGCAGGTAGGCGCATACGTGAGCCAACAGCCGATGGGCCGCGAAAGTAGTATTTACGCAGTTCTCGCGGTCCATCAAATGGCGGATGTAGAAAACACGGTGGAGTTTTTAGTGGGTGCAAGCCCCACATAACCACGCAGTCTCCCCGGATGGCGTGGTATGCGTCAGGCATTTTCTCCACCAAAAAAAAAAAAAAAAAAAAAAAGGTTTCCATTTCCACAGGGTGCCCTTGTACCTGAGGCAGCTGATGGCGGATTATTTAAGAGGGCGATGCGTCAGCTACCAGGGACGTGACGGCCGGATCGTAAGGAAGCCTATCATGTGTGGTGTGCCACAGGGGTCAATTTTGGGGCCACTCTTGTGGAACGTGGGCTACGACTGGGCCCTGCGCGGTTCTCTCCAGCCCGGGCAGAGTGTCATCTGCTACGCTGATGACACCCTTGTCACCGCCCGCGGAGTGACCTTTGAAGAGGCGGCACGCTCAGCTACAGAAAGCGCGTCCCTGGTTGTCGGCCGCATTGAAGAACTCGGGCTCCAGGTAGCACTGGAAAAGACGGAGGCCTTAGTCTTCTATGGGCCTCGTCGCCGACCACCAGCGGGTGCTCGCATTACAATAAGTAATGTGAATGTAATGGTCCGGGTACAAATGCGCTACTTGGGACTGGTCCTTGACCGGAGGTGGGATTTCGGCGAGCACTTCCGTCAGCTTGCCCCGAAGCTGCTTGGCACGGCGTCTGCCCTTAGCCGGCTGCTGCCAAACCTGGGCGGACCCAGCGCGGGCTGCCGACGACTTTACACGGGGGTGGTCCGCTCAATGGCACTTTACGGCGCTCCAGTGTGGGTGGAGTCCCTGACTGCCCAGAACAAGGTTCTGTTGCGGAGACCGCAAAGAGTCATGGCAGTCAGGGTGATACGCGCATATCGCACGGTATCTGCCGCCTGCTTGATAACGGTAGCCAGCGGGTGGCAGATCGGGGAACCTGCCACCCGCATCGCACGGCTTTGGAGTTGCGGCGATACTTTAGATATCGCCGTATGTGCAGGTAGGCGCATACGTGAGCCAACAGCCGATGGGCCGCGAAAGTAGTATTTGCGCAGTTCTCGCGGTCCATCAAATGGCGGATGTAGGAAACACGGTGGAGTTTTTAGCAAGCCCCACATAACCACGCAGTCTCCCCGGACGGTGTGGTATGCGTCAGGCATTTTCTCCACCAAAAAAAAAAAAAAATGTTAGGTTAGGTTAGGTTAGGTTTTTTTTTTTTTTTTTTTTTTTTTTTTTTTATATCCTACGACCTCCAACATGATCGGAGCCTGTTTTAGCTGCTATCCTTTCATACCAGTTCTCGCTTTTATGCCTCTCGTACTTTCATTCTTCATACTATTCTTTCTGTCATTCGTCATCTTCTGTATCGCTGTGGGTGGGTTTCCCACCTAACTAGTATCTATAAGACAGGTAGAGGTGGTTTTCCTTTATTTAAATAAGGGTTGCGAACAGGGCTGTTGTCTTTTTAATTATACATATTTTTCTTGTTTGTTATACAATTAAATTTTTTACAACTTTTTATTACACAATTAGAGTCTTAGTCTATTCCTTAATATACTTATTTACTAATTACATTTGTGTATGATTTCACACATATATACTAAGTTATACATGGCATCATACTTTTACTTAGTCTACCTTATTCCTATTGTTTACTCTTATTACTATTTTTCTACAGAACTCTAAAAATATCATACAGTCTCTACTTTTTACAATTGTTGGTAATTTTTCCAAGGTTAGTTTGGTATCCAACATCTGTTCCAAATTAAATCTCTCTCTGGTGAAAACAGGGCATTCCAGGATCAAGTGCTCAACCGTTTCGTTAGCCTCAGGGTCGCAGAGGCAAGATGGACTCTCCTTGCACCTGAAACGACTCAAGTACGAGGAGAACCCGCCGTGCCCCGTAAGTATTTGCGTTATCTGACCGTCCATTTTTATCTTCCTAACAATTTTATGTGCCGTCACTGCATCGGGGAAAAATAATTTTGTTCCGGAAGCCGTTTCCTCCGATCTATACCTCCTGTCCCATTCATCAATCGTCCCCCTCCGAATACTACGCTTGATGAACGAGACAGGGCACTGATCGTAATCCGGCTTCTTTTTGGATTTTAGGGCCGCCTCCTTCGCAAGCTCATCAGCTCTCTCATTCCCTGCCAGTCCCGCGTGTGCCTTAATCCAAAACAGGGATACAACCTTGTTTTGGACTGTGCAACATTTTATGTTGCATCTGGCTTTGACTGCCAGGGGATGAGATGAACTGGAGTTTGTCACGGTCTCAAGTGCTGCTCTCGAGTCACTATAGAGTCCGAACGAGTCTTCATCGCGCGTCAGTGCGACCTCCGTTGCCTTACACAGGGCCAGTAGTTCCGCCTGGTAAACGGTGCAATATGACGATAGAGCAAGTTTGAGGGCCTTGATCTCTGCAGCACCATTCCAAACGGATAGCGCCGCCCCGACCCTGCCCTCAATCTTGCTCCCGTCAGTGAAAATGCGCACAGCATAGTCGCTGTGGCGAGAATATTGATCCTCGTCTACCAGGTTTTGGAACTCCAGCCCCATGTGTTCCGCAGGGTGTGGGGCTTCTATCTTCGGTGTCATCTTCTCAACCTCTCTGTCGGTCAGCTCACGTCTAGGTACTCCCTTCTTAGCCTCGTATAACGAGGCTGCCTCACGGACTCGGAGGTCTAGAGGGAGCGTCCCCGTGAGCAAGAGTGCTGAGTTGAGTGACACCGTCCGATATGCCTTACACATTTTCTGCGCGAATCCCCTCTGGACCGTGCAAAGCTGCTTGCGAACTCCCAGTTTCACTGCCGCCGGGGCCCATGCAGCCGCAGCGTACAATATCACCGGCTCCACCGCCGCGGTGTATATTGTACGAATAATCTCGGGGCTGAGACCCCAACTTACGCGGGCCGCTCTAATAAGTTGCTTATAGATCCCTATCGCTTTTTTACAGACCTCGGAGACGTGGGCGTTAAAGGTTAACTTATTGTCGATGGTGAGTCCGAGGATCTTGATCTCCGGGGACATTCCAATGCTGACCCCTCCCATGCTCAGGCGCGGCGTGTCGAACTTAAGTTTTCTAGTTATTACCATACCACAGGTTTTGTGTGGTGCAAACTTCAACTTATTTTCGGCACCCCACGCCCGAACATGTTCGAGGACTGCATTCGCCTGTCCCTCAATCTCCCCGGCCCCTCCACCGTCAAAAAGCAACACCACGTCATCAGCGAAAGCCTGGCAGTAGACCCCCTTTTCCTCCATCTGCTTAAGGAGTGGGTCCAGCAACAAGTTCCATAGGATTGGTCCTCCTATGGAACCTTGGACGCATCCCTTTTCCGTGCTCCTTTTGTGTGCCGCTCCCGCATATCTTACTTCCACCACTCTATCACTGAGGTAGCTGCCGATGACCCGCCTCAAGTTTACTGGACATTTTTCCTCAGCCAGTCTGGTCTTTATCACCGGCCACCAAGCACTGTCGAAAGCGCCCTCGATATCTAGCGATACAACTGTAACCAGCTTTTTCTCATTCAGTTTTGCGCGAATGCGTGTTATAAGCGCAACAAGGGCGTCTTCCGTACTCTTTTGTGGCATAAATCCGTACTGGCGAGTACTAATCCGAGGCAACACGTAATACTTGAGGCGGCCCACCAGCATCTTCTCATACATCTTGCCTAGGACGGGCAAAAGCCCAATAGGTCGGTAAGATTTTGGCGTGGTGTAAGTGTCCTTACCTGGCTTTCTCAACACGACCACTGTTGCCTCCTTCCAGGACTTCGGGAAGCAACCGTGTGCCATGCATGTATTAAGGAGAGCCAGGAAGTACTTCGGGTCCACATTGATGGCGTGTGAGCATATGTCGGCCGTAAAGCCGTCAGCTCCGGGGGCTTTTTTGGGGTTAAAGGACCTAACAGCAGCCTCCAGCTCTTCAATTTTAAACGGAGGGTCATGTTCATCATGATCACCCTCGTTTATTGTTTCCGCTGAGGCTCTTGTTTGCAGATGTTGTAAACTGTCTTCGTCCTTTAAATCCCTCGGGTAAAAAGTTTCCGCCAGGAATCGAGCGGAGCCCTCCGCATCCAATGTCACGTCCCCCTCCATCAATGGGGCATCCTCTTCCCTACGTTTGACCCTGCTGATTACCCTGTAAATACCCTCCCACACCCCCTCCCTATCCTGCTTTCCGCAAAAGTCCTTCCAGCTTTGCTCTGCTGCCTCTTTGCATGCCAGTTCGTATTTTTCCTTTTCTTTTAGGTACAGATCTACAACCATCCCTCTGCGAATCGGCGCTGCATTGCGGATCCTGCGTCTCCGGGTCGTCACCTGCCTTTTCATCTTAGCCAAACTCTCGGACCACCATGGCACGGTAAGTGTTTCTGTGTGTTTTTTGTTTGGTATTGAGTGCCTGCATGTGTCTGTTATAGCTTTTGTGTATTTGTCTATTGTGTAGTCTATTTGTGCTTTGTTTTTTATTTCTGCAATGTTGTGTATGGTGAGTTTAGTGTCGTGCATAATCTGGGCCAATTTCTCATGAAAGAGACCCCAATTTGCTTTTTGTGTGTTGTATTTGCGTGTTGTTCTTTGTATTGTTGTTCCTTGTGACTCTTCTAATGTGATACCAAACATTATGCCATTATGGTCCGAGCTTGTGAGGCCTTCGACTACTTGCCAGTCGTCCACGAAAGCAAGCATATCCGCAGTGCACGCCGTCACATCGACATGGCTGCAGAATCTCCTTCCACCCCTAATGGTGTCAAAGGTTGGTACCTTTCCCGAGTTTAGGATATGCATGTCGTTCTCAGCCAGAGCTCCACACATTTCTTCGCCTCTTCTGTCCTCATTTGGGCTACCCCACCAGGTACTTTTAGCGTTGGCGTCACCTCCTACGATTACCCATTTTGGTCCAGTTTTGAGCACAACCTTTTTAAGATGCTCCAGGTATGGCTCTATGGGCTGATCCGGCTCAAAGTAGTAGGAGACCAGGGTGACCGTCCATGCTCTGGTTTGGACTCCCACCACGACGATGTTATCCGTGGTGAGTTGTGGGTACTGTATGACGTTGAGGTCATCGTCGAAAACGGCGATGGCCGCTTTTACAGTCCCATTTCCTGTCCCAGAGCTCTGGAACATTTTGACACCCCGGTAACTCCTAACACTCCGCATCCCGCCAACATAGGGTTCCTGGAGCAGAGCTATGGCAATTTTTCGCTTTTTGGCTTCAATGAGCAATTCGTTTGTAGCCAGCTGGCTACGCTGCAGGTTTGCCTGTGCTATTTTGTACTGGTGGGTTTGCCGTGGGACCACCTTAGCAATATGCTACGGAGGCCCTAGCCAGCGCATCCCACCTTCTCCTGACTGGGCACTCACTGCTGAAGGCGTTGTGACCCGACTGCTGTATACCTGCTCTTGTGCAGTTTTTGCACGCTGGTACGGTGCCCACCAGTCTGTCTGGGCACTCCGCTCTCAGGTGTAGACCCCCACAGTGGCTACACAGATCAGCGGGTTCTTTGCAGTACCGCTTGCTATGACCGTACCCTAGACATCTGGTACACTGCACCAGCGGCGATTGGTCCTCCACCGTTACCCTTTGGAGGTCGATTCTCAGTTTACTCTCATTTAATGCTCTCTTCCATATCGTAGGCGTAACACTGAGGATAATATGGCAATTATGTGAGTTTCTTGCGTTTCGTCTGTATTTAATTTGTATTGACGATACGTCCTCACCGTCGAGGCTGCCAAACACCTCCCGGTTCTGGTTTCTGAGGGCTCTGATTACTTCAGCATCATCATGTACTTTGAGTACATCCCTCAGAATCAGCAGCGGGTTTCTGTTCTTGACCTCCTCGACGACAAGACCCTCCTCCGCGGCTTCCAATCTGTCTCTGACTTTCCTCCTCTCCTGTTCCGTCCTGCAGCTCATAACGATCTTCCTATCTTTAGCCTTTCTCACTCTCTCTACTTTCACCCACCCATCCTTCGCGTCTACTGCTCTTCTAACTCTTTCCAAAACTTCTTCGCCGGTTTCGTCCTCACACCTCGAAGAGACCACCATGGAGTGCAGAGGCACCTGTTCCGGATTTCTGTCCCTATTATGGCATTCCGCTACCACATCCGTACATGCTGGTCTCTCTTGGATCGCTCTTTGAGCCTCAACTGCCTCCTTCAGTTCCTCCATTTTCCTTCCATTTTCTAGGAGCAGTTTTGTATTTTCTTCTAGTCTTGCCAATATTTGGCCTTCGTCTTTTTCTTTCGGTGTGGTTGTTTGGGTACTGTTTTCCGCTTTTTCCACTTTTTCCCCTCTGCTCTCTCCCTCCAGTTCGAATTCCAGATTTCGTGCCACCGGTACCGCCTTGGCCAGCTCATATAGCCGGTCCAAGGCCTCTTTGAGTTGTAACTTGATGTCCTTCCTAAGGTTTTGGAATTTGCGGAGGTTCTCCAGGCCTTTCCTGTGGATCTCCGCAGCTTCCTCCGCCTTGTTAACATAGCCCGTCCTGTTCTTTATGGGGCTGGGTGTGGAGGGGTTTTTCCTGATCTTAGTTACTGTCGCCGTTCCGGTGGGCAGTTGTTGCGTTTGGACTTTAAGTGGGAGGTTTTTCTTCCCTGGAGGGGTGGAGCAGGTGGGTTTTGTGGATTGTGGCGGTCTTGTCATTTTCCCCGTTGGGGACGTCCCAGCTATCACTTGTTCTATACTTTCTATAGATTTACGGACGTTTTGGGGCTTTGATAGTCTGCCAGGTCCTGCCTTTGCCTTGTCCGTTGGTGACGCCAGCGTGGACTTAGGTCCGCTCTCTAGAGCTCCAGCTGGCGTACGAATCATGTTGGTAGGGTAGTCGTCAATTCTATGTTAGCCAAAAGGGGCTTGTACGGTTTTATATGGGTCAATAAACCCGCGTCTAACACTAATTTGTAAAATATTTAAAGCTATTTGATAGAGTACCCTTTAAACGGGTCACTGGACCACCCTGTTTCCTTCGAGATTAGACTCCTGATGTCCAAAATGTTTCAGCTCTACCAATTTAGCTTAGCGTACACAAGTATCTATAAATAACAATGTAAATCAACAACACACAATATTAAAATGTAAAACAATAAAATAAGATAGTAAAAAATATTTAAGACTCTATGTAGAGTCGATTCAATAGCATCAGTGGGTAGCCCTCCCCGAGCCCTTCCCAACAAGCCCAAACACGGCACCCTTATTCCAAGGGGCTCCGGAGATACAGGGGTCCAAAATCCCCGGTTGCTATCCAAGATGGCCACCGGTGGATGGTTGAACCGCTATATCTCAGGGGCTTCCCGGCCGAATGCCCTGGTGCTTGGGGTTCCCGCAACGGGCCCGACGAGACCAACACTCTGATGCGGTTTTCAGGCGGAAAAATTTTCAGTCACCCAAAACGCCTGAAAACTAATTAATCTAACAGGGAGCTACCCGCCAATTATTTATGAGGAAACCCCGTCCCTCTACGACCCTCCGTTTGGGAGATATGGCTGAAATAAAAAATATAAAATGGTCGCTCAGCTGTCAAAGTTAAACTTTGACGAGCGATATCTCCCCTCCGGAAGGGCGCAGGTTAGTCGAGTTTGGGTTCCTTGGGCCTGGTCTGACTCGCCCCTTATGCTGAAACCGCTTTCAGGATCCCAAAAATTTTTTCCTCCAAACTGGCCAAAACTGTGGGTACGGTTCCTTTAGAACCCCAGGTGTAGGTAATCGAAAACCGCAGTCTGATGCGACCCACGGTTCCAGAGTTATGGCGACTTCAAATAAAACAAAATGGCCGCCCAACTGTCAGTGGTCAGGTTTGGAGGCCTGTATCTCTGCAACCGTACGTCCCAGCAAAACCGGGTTTTGGACAAGTAAATCGACTGGCCCCCCCCTATCGCCCAAAAACGGTTTCGGGCCTGAAAAATTTTTTCACCTGAAAAATCCTGAAACCTCATCCAGTCGATAGCCACCGGTAAGCCAATAGCTCAGGTTTCAATCTGAAACCTCTACGACCCAGGAGTCCCGAGATATTTCCGTTTCAAATTTGTAACCCAAAAACCAAAATGGCGGGATTTGTCCAATTTTGATAGTTTTTGTGTTACAGGACCCGTCTTTGTACTTGATTAAGTTGCCGGGGGCATAAAAATACCACCCAAGGCGTCAAAATATAGAAATATCTATTTATTTGTGAATAAAAGCGGAAATTCAGTTAAAAATCTGTATCTCGGTTCTCCGTGGGCGAAAAATTATGAAACAAAAATTATATTACGAAACAAACACCAGGCCATATGTCACAATATACTAGATCGAGAAATCCGAATTCTAAATATAATATTTTTTGAAATTAAAAAGTTTTTCACATATTTATTTATAATTTATAAACTAACAAATTTTAAAGTCTAATATTTTCAGCACTTGTTTGAGCGTTAAGCGCGCAAAAGATAGCAGTCCAAAATGTTGAATATTTTTCTTTCTTCAAGAGTTATAACGGTGTAAAATTTTGAAATTCAAATGCTTCTATAAAATCAGGTTTTATAGTTTAAATTACGTTTACAGCGGAGTTCGTCCTTACTTGGTAAGTAGTAGATCCTGGCAAAATTTCACGATCCACAGGCAACGGGAACAATGAGCACGCCGCCACGTGGTTTTTGTTTTTCCAGGCTTAGCGCCTGGACGGTGCATCCAATAATGAGGTGATGGCACTCAGTGTGTAGGTATTCCTGAGGCCCATTCAACGAGGTATCGCGCGACACGGTCACAGCGATATATCACAAAATAATTCACTTTGAGGTAATTCTAACCTCAATTTTAACCTAAAAACAGTCACTTTTCTGCACTTTGTGTTTCTAATGGCACTTTCCGGCTAGAAATATTTGAACACACATATGCGCGGCGCAAGCGCGCAACTTTTAACACTGCACTTGCGTTGATCCGTTAAGGAAAAACCACTTTTATTGAATTTTTTGTGGCGGAGCGAGTTAAATTCGTGGTGCTCAGACTGCCGTATGGAACGCAACTGGTTAGGTTAGGTTAGGTTAGGTTAGGTTAGGTTAGGTTAGGTTAGGTTAGGTTAGGTTAGGTTAGGTTAGGTTAGGTTAGGTTAGGTTAGGTTAGGTTTTTTTTTTTTTTTTTTTTTTTTTTTTTTTTTTTTTTTTTTTTTTATATCCTACGACCTCCAACATGATCGGAGCCTGTTTTAGCTGCTATCCTTTCATACCAGTTCTCGCTTTTATGCCTCTCGTACTTTCATTCTTCATACTATTCTTTCTGTCATTCGTCATCTTCTGTATCGCTGTGGGTGGGTTTCCCACCTAACTAGTATCTATAAGACAGGTAGAGGTGGTTTTCCTTTATTTAAATAAGGGTTGCGAACAGGGCTGTTGTCTTTTTAATTATACATATTTTTCTTGTTTGTTATACAATTAAAATTTTACAACTTTTTATTATACAATTAGAATCTTAGTCTATTCCTTAATTATACTTATTTACTAATTACATTTGTGTATGATTTCACACATATATACTAAGTTATACATGGAATCATACTTTTACTTAGTCTACCTTATTCCTATTGTTTACTCTTATTACTATTTTCCTACAGAACTCTAAAAATATTATACAGTCTCTACTTTTAACAATTGTTGGTAATTTTTCCAGGGTTAGTTTGGTATCCAACATCTGTTCCAAATTAAATCTCTCTCTGGTGAAAACAGGGCATTCCAGGATCAAGTGCTCAACCGTTTCGTTAGCCTCAGGGTCGCAGAGGCAAGATGGACTCTCCTTGCACCTGAAACGACTCAAGTACGAGGAGAACCCGCCGTGCCCCGTAAGTATTTGCGTTATCTGACCGTCCATTTTTATCTTCCTAACGATTTTATGTGCCGTCACTGCATCGGGGAAAAATAATTTTGTTCCGGAAGCCGTTTCCTCCGATCTATACCTTCTGTCCCATTCATCAATCGTCCCCCTCCGAATACTACGCTTGATGAACGAGACAGGGCACCGATCGTAATCCGGCTTCTTTTTGGATTTTAGGGCCGCCTCCTTCGCAAGCTCATCAGCTCTCTCATTCCCTGCCAGTCCCGCGTGTGCCTTGATCCAAAACAGGGATACAACCTTGTTTTGGAGTGTGCAACATTTTATGTTGCACCTGGCTTTGACTGCCAAGGGATGAGATGAACTGGAGTTTGTCACGGTCTCAAGTGCTGCTCTAGAGTCGCTGTAAAGTCCGAACGAGTCTTCGTCGCGCGTCAGTGCGACCTCCGTTGCCTTACACAGGGCCAGTAGTTCCGCCTGGTAAACGGTGCAATATGACGATAGAGCAAGTTTGAGGGCTTTGATCTCTGCAGCACCATTCCAAACGGATAGCGCCGCCCCGACCCTGCCCTCAATCTTGCTCCCGTCAGTGAAAATGCGCACAGCATAATCGCTGTGGCGAGAATATTGATCCTCGTCTACCAGGTTTTTGAACTCCAGCCCCATGTGTTCCGCAGGGTGTGGGGCTTCTATCTTCGGTGTCATCTTCTCAACCTCTCTGTCGGTCAGCTCACGTCTAGGTACTCCCTTCTTAGCCTCGTATAACGAGGCTGCCTCACGGACTCGGAGGTCTAGAGGGAGTGTCCCCGTGAGCAAGAGTGCTGAGTTGAGTGACACCGTCCGATATGCCTTACACATTTTCTGCGCGAAACCCCTCTGGACCGTGCAAAGCTGCTTGCGAACTCCCAGTTTCACTGCCGCCGGGGCCCATGCAGCCGCAGCGTACAATATCACCGGCTCCACCGCCGCGGTGTATATTGTACGGATAATCTCGGGGCTGAGACCCCAACTTACGCGGGCCGCTCTAGTAAGTTGTTTATAGATCCCTATCGCTTTTTTACAGACCTCGGAGACGTGGGCGTTAAAGGTTAACTTATTGTCGATGGTGAGTCCAAGGATCTTGATCTCCGGGGACATTCCAATGCTGACCCCTCCCATGCTCAGGCGCGGCGTGTCGAACTTAAGTTTTCTGGTCATAACCATACCACAGGTTTTGTGTGGTGCAAACTTCAACTTATTTTCGGCACCCCACGCCCGAACATATTCGAGGACTGCATTCGCCTGTCCCTCAATCTCCCCGGCCCCTCCACCGTCAAAAAGCAACACCACGTCGTCAGCGAATGCCTGGCAGTAGACCCCCCTTTCCTCCATCTGCTTAAGGAGTGGGTCCAGCAACAAGTTCCATAGGATTGGTCCTCCTATGGAACCTTGGACGCATCCCTTTTCCGTGCTCCTTTTGTGTGCCGCTCCCGCGTATCTAACCTCCACCACTCTGTCGCTGAGATAGTTGCCGATGACCCGCCTCAAGTTTACAGGACACTTTTCCTCAGCCAGTCTGGTCTTTATCACTGGCCACCAAGCACTGTCGAAAGCGCCCTCGATGTCCAGAGAAACCAGCGTCACCAGCTTCTTCTCGTCTAGTTTTTCACGGATGCGTGTTATGAGCGCAACGAGGGCGTCTTCCGTACTCTTTTGTGGCATAAATCCATACTGGCGAGTACTAATTCGAGGTAGCACATAGAACTTGAGGCGGCTCACCAGCATCTTCTCGTATATCTTCCCTAGTACGGGCAAAAGCCCGATAGGTCGATACGACTTTGGCGTGGTGTAGGTGTCCTTACCTGGCTTTCTCAACACGACCACTGTTGCCTCCTTCCAGGACTTCGGGAAGCAGCCGTGTGTCGTACATTTATTCAGGAGAGCCAGGAAGTACTTCGGGTCCACGCTGATGGCATGCGAGCATATGTCGGCCGTAAAGCCGTCAGCTCCAGGAGCTTTTTTGGGGTTGAAGGACCTAACCGCAGCCTCCAGCTCCTCAATTTTAAACGGAGGGTCATGCTCATCATGATCACCCTCGTTTACTGTCTCCGCTAAGGCTCTTGTTTGCAGATGTTGTTTGCTGTCTTCGTCCTTCAGGTCCCTCGGGTAAAAAGTTTTCGCCAGGAATCGAGCGGAGCCCTCCGCATCCAATATTACGTCCCCCTCCATCAATGGAACATCCTCTTCCCTCCGTTTGACCCTACTGATCACCCTGTAAATACCCTCCCACACCCCTTCCCTATCCTGCTTTCCGCAAAAATCCCTCCAGCTTTGCTCTGCTGCCTCTTTGACTGCTAGCTCATATCTCTCCTTTTCTTTCAGGTACAGGTTTACAACCATCACCTCTGCGAATCGGCGCCGCACTGCGGATCCTGCGTTTCCGGGTCGTCACCTGCCTTTTCATCTTAGCCAAACCCTCGGACCACCACGGTATGGTAAGTGTTTCTGTGTGTTTTTTGTTTGGTATTGTGTGCATGCATGTATCTGTTATGGCTTTAGTGTATGTGTCAATTGTATAGTCTATTTGTGCTTTGTTTTTTATTTCTGTAATGCTGTGTGTAGTGAGTTTAGTTTCGTGCATAATTTGGGCCAATTTCTCATGAAAGAGGCCCCAATTTGCTTTTTGTGTGTTGTATTTGCGTGTTGTTCTTTGTATTTTTGTGCCTTGTGACTTTTCTAGTGTTATACCAAACATTATACCGTTGTGGTCCGAGCTTGTGAGGCCTTCGACTACTTGCCAGCCGTCCACGAATCCAAGCATATCCGCAGTGCACGCCGTTACATCGACATGGCTGCAAAACCTTCTTCCACCTCTGATGGTGTCGAAGGTAGGTACCTCTCCTAGGTTTAAGATATTCATGTCGCTCTCAGCCAGAGCTCCGCACATTGCCTCGCCTCTTTTATCCTCACTTGGGCTGCCCCACCAGGTACTTTTAGCATTGGCATCCCCCCCTACGATTAGCCATTTTGGTCCGGTTTTGAGCACAATCTTCTTTAGATGCTCCAGGGTTAGGTTAGGTTAGGTTAGGTTAGGTTAGGTTAGGTTAGGTTAGGTTAGGTTAGGTTAGGTTAGGTTAGGTTAGGTTAGGTTAGGTTAGGTTAGGTTAGGTTAGGTTAGGTTAGGTTAGGTTAGGTTAGGTTAGGTTAGGTTAGGTTAGGTTAGGTTAGGTTAGGTTAGGTTAGGTTAGGTTAGGTTAGGTTAGGTTAGGTTAGGTTAGGTTAGGTTAGGTTAGGTTAGGTTAGGTTAGGTTAGGTTAGGTTAGGTTAGGTTAGGTTAGGTTAGGTTAGGTTAGGTTAGGTTAGGTTAGGTTAGGTTAGGTTAGGTTAGGTTAGGTTAGGTTAGGTTAGGTTAGGTTAGGTTAGGTTAGGTTAGGTTAGGTTAGGTTAGGTTAGGTTAGGTTAGGTTAGGTTAGGTTAGGTTAGGTTAGGTTAGGTTAGGTTAGGTTAGGTTAGGTTAGGTTAGGTTAGGTTAGGTTAGGTTAGGTTAGGTTAGGTTAGGTTAGGTTAGGTTAGGTTAGGTTAGGTTAGGTTAGGTTAGGTTAGGTTAGGTTAGGTTAGGTTAGGTTAGGTTAGGTTAGGTTAGGTTAGGTTAGGTTAGGTTAGGTTTTTTTTTTTTTTTTTTTTTTTTTTTTCCTCTTTCTCTTTGTTTCCACTGGCTTGGTAGACCAGTGCCTTTATTAATACTTCAGTTTTTTATTGGCAAAACTACAGTTACATAAGCTCTTACATCTATAATTTACACTTATTCTTGTTTTATCTTATAATTACTCTTTATCTTTGTTATTTTATTATATTATACAGTGATTTGTTTTTACCTATTTCTTTACTATTTCTATTTAAACTTTACAATTCAACCCTATTTATCTTAATTAGTCTATTACTTATAATCTATATACATTTTTTGTGCTATGCATTGTACAATTTCTATTTAAATCTATTGTAAACTAATGCTTATATAATTATTATATATACATTTTACACACATTTTACATTTTATCTTGTTTTATTTTTATTATTTACAATTTTGGCTATAGTTTTACAATATTTTATAAATTTGCCTCGCACATCTTTGTTCGACAGGATTTCTGCCATATTTTTGGTGTCTATTTTGTAATTAATTTGCTGTTCTAGATCGTACCTTTCTTTACAATAGATTTGACATTCCGTCAGCACATGCACTACACTCTCATTGTCCCCTGTACCGCAATGGCACGCCGGGCTCTCCTTGCACTTGAACCGGTTTAGATACTCGGAGAATCCTCCATGCCCCGTCAGCACTTGCACTAACAACGGATCTAGATTTATTTTCCTAACCGTATGATACGCATGTCTAGCATCTGGTAGGAATAATTTTGTAGTTGCCCCAGTTTGTCCCACTCTGTACCTTGTGTCCCATTCGCCAAGCGTATGCTCGCGGATTTGACGCTTTACGAATGAGATTGGACATCTGTCATAGTCTGGTTTGGTCTTCTTATGTAGTGCTGCCTCTTTTGCCAGACAATCTGCTCGCTCGTTTCCCTCCATTCCCGCGTGGGCCTTAATCCAAAACAGCTTTATGATTTTCCCACGGTTTGTCGCCTCCTGGATATTCTGCCTGGTTTCCACAGCCAAGGGATGGAGAGAAACGCCTCGAGTGACTGCTTCCAGTGCTGATCTGGAGTCACTATAAATTGTAAAAAATGTCCCGGACTTATGACTGCTGATAATTTCGGTTGCCTTAGCTATGGCAAGTAACTCGGCCTGAAACACGGTGCAGAACTGTTCCAGTCTGTATTTACGAGTCATGGTCTCTGCGCCACCTCTCCAAACGGAAAGTGCTGCGCCAACTTTGCCCTCTATTTTGCTACCATCCGTGAAGAGTGCGTATCCATTGTCTTCTAATTGGGCAAGTTCTGCCCGGTTGTTAATTTGGCCGAATTCGATGCAGTTGTATAAGTGTGGGTGAGGTGTTGTGGTGTAGGGTACTGGTGTCTCGACGTCGCGGTCCCCTATAACTCTATTGGAATGTCCTTTCTTTATTTCAAAAAGGGAGGCTGCTTCTCTGATCCTCATGTCTAGTGGAAGCAGTCCTGAGAGTATAAGGGCCGAGTTTAGGGATGTGGTCCTATACGCTTTGACAATTTTTTGTGCGAATCCTCTTTGTACCTCGTTTAGGTGTTTCTGGGTCATTACTTTGTCCGTCGCCGGTGCCCAGGCACTTGCTGCGTACATTATGATGGGCTCTATTACTGCTACGTATATTGTTCTGGTTATCTCCGGCGAGATCCCCCATTCTACCTTGGCTGCCCTCGCCAGCTGTTTGTAGATGTTCAACGCTTTGCGGCAAGTATTTGCCACATGTGCGTTGAACGTAAGTTTGTCGTCGATAGTCAGCCCTAGTATTTTTATGTCCTTTGACATGGCAATCTCTGTTCCCCCCATACGCAGGAGTGGCGTGTCGTACTTGAGTTTATTCGTGATTAGCATCGCTTTAGTTTTTTGAGGTGCAAATTTGAGCTTATTCACTTCACCCCACTCCTGGACATGCTTTAAGGTCGTGTTTGCCTGTCTCTGTATTTCGAGTGCTGTTTCGCCGGAGAAAACCAAAACAACATCGTCCGCAAACGCCTGACAGTAGTCTCCTCTCTTTTCTAGGCTGTTCAACAGAGGATCCAGCAACAAGTTCCAAAAGGTGGGACCACCTATAGATCCCTGGACACATCCTTTTGTTGTGGCTTTCTCAAACGTGGCCCCGGCGTATCTAACCTGGACTTTGCGATTCGTAAGATAGCTATCGAGGACTTTTCGTATGTTCTTTGGGCATTTCGTGTCTGCGAGTCTGCATCTAATTGCGGGCCACCAGGCGCTGTCGAAGGCTCCCTCTATGTCCAGGGATACTACAACGACCAATTTCTTTTCTGACAGCTTTTGTCTTATGTGGCTCACCAGGTCATACAGGGAGTCCTCGGTGCCGCGTTGTGGTGTAAATCCGTACTGCCTTTTGTTCGCTCCCTCCAAAGTATGCCATCTAACTCTCCTGATCAACATTTTCTCCCAAATCTTTCCTAATACCGGCAGAAGGCCAATCGGACGATATGATTTGGGTATGGTGTAGTCCTCCTTTCCCGGTTTACGCAGGATTACCACTACTGCTTCCTTCCACATGGTAGGGAAGTGGGAGAGGCTCAGGCACTTATTCAGAAGAGCTAAGAATAACTCTGGAGTACGAGCGATAGCTACTCTGCATATGTCCGCTGTGAACCCATCTCGCCCGGGTGCCTTCTTTGGGTTGAAGCTATCTACAGCCCATTTGAGTTCATCCAACGTGAATGGGGGGTCAATTGATTCATCATCTTCACCCTCATTCACACGGTTCGCCTTTTCTCTTATCACCTTATGGACTGCATTGTCTTTTTGAGCTTCATCTTCCGGATAGAAGGTTTCTGCCAATGCCTTGGCAGACTCTACTCCTTCCAGTACTTGACCATTTTGGACCAATGGTATGTCTTCTTGCCTTGATGTTGTGCGGCCTATTACTCTATAAATTCCGTCCCACATACTTTCCCTGTCTTGCTTTTGGCAGAAGGTCTTCCAGCTGTCTGTTTTTGTACTGTTCATGAGGTGCAAGTATTCCTCTTTGACGGAGAGGTATTTCTGAAGAACTCCCTCTCGGCGCACTGCTGCTGCATTTTTAAGCCGTCTTTTGTATCTCTTTACTTCCTGTTTCTTCGCTGTTAATTCCTCTGTCCACCAAGGCAATTCCGCTCGCTTCTTGTCCTTTATTTTTGGTATGTGTTTTTCACTGGCTTCTTCTATTGATTTCGTATATTCTTCTATTTTCTGGTCTAGTTCTTCCTTTGTTTCGATTTTATCAACTTCTTCTTTGTTTACTTCCTTATTTGTCCATAGCTGGTAGACTTCTTCTCGGAATTCTGCCCAGTTAGCTTTCCTGGTGTTGAATTTTCTGGTTGTTCTTTTTATTTCTACTCCTTTGGACTTTTTAAGATTCACTTCGAACAGAATTGCCTTGTGGTCAGAAATTGTTACGTCTCCATCTAGTCTCCATTTGACAACCTTGTCAAGCATGTCCTCAGTACAGACTGTTATGTCAACGCAGCTTGTAAACCGTCTGCCTCCTCTGTGGTAATCAAATGTGGGCTCTGTTCCGTTATTCAGGATACAGAGTTCCATCTGGTCCAATGCACCCGCTAGCTCTTTTCCTCTTTGGTTTGTCTCTCCACTTCCCCACCAGATATTCCAGGCGTTAACATCCCCCCCTAGTATCGTGCACTTCCCTCCAACTGAGTTCATGATCTTATGGATATGATCGATGTCGGCCTCTATGTTTCCGTCTCCTTCAAGGTACGCTGAGATGACAGTGATTTTCCAGGCCTCTGTTTTAAGTTGCGCTACAACTATATTTTCTGTTGTTAGCGTTGGGCAATGGGTCACGTCAATGTTGCTGTCAAACAGTACGATGGCGGACTTGTTGGTCTTGTCTGTACTCTTTTCGCACTGTATCGTTCGCGTGCCTTGGAAACACTTTAGTTTCTTTGCGGATCCCGTATATGGTTCCTGCAACATTGCAAAGGCGATCTTTCGCTTTGTTGCTTCCATTACAAGCTCCTCTGTTGCCTGGCGACATCTTTGTAAGTTGGCCTGAATTGCACGATACCGATAACCTCTGTCTACGTTTTCATCTGGGGCCACCTTAGCAATACGCTACAGTGGATCTTGCCAGGTTTTCCCATTTCTTACGGACGGGGCACTCAACACTAAAGGCGTTATGTTTAGTCACTTCTAGGTTGGCTCTCTGGCAGTTCCGACACGAAGGCGGCTCTGCAGCAAGCCAGTCGGCGCAGTTTGCTCTTAGGTGCGGTCCACCGCAGTGACTACATAGGTCTTCTGGCTCTTTGCATAGACGTTTGCCGTGGCCATACCCCAAGCATCGGGTACACTGCACCAGTGGCGTCTGATCTTCAACGCGTACTCTCTGAAGGTCTATACGGAGCTTCTCTAACTCTATAGCCCTCCTCCAGATTGTGGGAGATACACTAAGCACAATGTGATTCAAATGTGGATTGCGCGTCCTCCTCCGATATCTTATGGTCATTCTCTGATCCACATTTTCGAGGCCGTGAAAGAGTTCCTGATTCTGATTCTTGACCGCTTTGAGGACTTCCTCATCGGTGTGCATCAGGAGTACATCCCTCAGAATCAATAACGGGTCCTTATTCATCACTTCTTCGACGTCGAGGTTGACTCCATCTTTTTCCAATCTTTCCTTAATTTTGTTTCTATCCTCTGTTGTTTCAAAGCCCATTATTATCTTCCTGTCCTTTGCCTTCCTCACTCGCTCTACCTTAATCCATCCTTCCTTTGCATCGACGGCCTTCCTAACCCGGTCTAAAACCTCGTCCCCGGTTTCATTTCCATCTTTTGATGCCACTACAATAGAGTGCAATGCACTCCGCGTGTGTGGCAGTTTCTCGCTTGGAGTTATAATTTTGGGAAGGGCTTTTGGTATATCCGCGAGTTTTTCCTTTATCTGTTCCATTTCCCTGACAGTTTTGTCAATTTTTTCACCTTGTTCTTTTAGGAGTTTTATTAACTCCTTTCCTTCTTTATCCGTGATGTTTTCTTGCATCTGGTTTCGTTTTATAGTCCCTGCATTTATATCCCCGTTTTCCTCTATTGTATTAATACCCATTTCTTTTGTTACAGGTAACATCGATTTGGCTGCTGCTGCTGCTGTCCCTATCTTTGCTGCTGACGTTGCTTCTACCGTAGCTTCCTTAACCAGTTGGTACAAATTGTCCACCCCCGCAATAATTCCAGCCTTCAGATCTGTCCTCAAATTGCGAGACTCGTTAACATAGTGTTTTATT